>CM057843.1:39625831-40825831 GCA_030068075.1 Paguma larvata | reverse complement strand
AGAGAAAATCCTAAGCAGGCTCTGTGCTGTGATATCATATACAGATTTGAGGCTCAATGCCATGAACTGTGAGATCGTGACCTGAGTTGAAACCAAGAGTTGGATGCTCAACCAACTGGGCTGCCCAGGAGCCCTAAGAGTTGACATTTTTAAAAGATTATTAGAGTAAATATTTTTTAGGAGACCACAGTTGATCCAAATCAACTAAAGCTCTCTGGGTTTCAGTCTCCTTTTTATAAAATAAGGAAATTAAATTTGATAATCTCTACTTCCCATGACCGACAATGACTTTGTGTGGGTTATGAATCAGATTTTTCCACCCTATGGCTTTCCTGAGGACCCCACCCAGCCCTCCAGCTCCCTTAGCCAAAATACATAAAGTGTAAGAGAGGTATAAAAACTTCCCTGCTTTTCAAAAGAGTAGTTGACCGAGATCATAAAATGGAAAACAGCCCTTACCTACCCTGAGAGAGTGAAGTGGAATATAAATTTTTGGAAGAAGGATGTGTATCTTCTATTCCTTTGTTACCCTATGCCTCACCCAACCCCAGGCCAAGCAAATTACAGCTTTAAGCTATGAAAAGAACTCTCTATGGAGAGGCAGAACACAGAATGTAAACAGTGTACAGAGACTAGAGGGTAAAAACGTGGCAAGTTGAACCAAATACACCCCTTCTCCCTCTCCCACCCCCACTAAAATGACAATATAAGGTTGAGAAGGGCAGTAAACTCACATGGACAAAGAGACCCGAAGAAGGGACAACAACAGCAGGCAAGAGATGTCAACAACATTAGGAAGCTGGAGGGGTTCCTGGCTGGCTCAGTCAGTAGACTATGCAATTCTTGATCACGGGGTTGTAAGTTTGAGCCCCCATTGGGTGTAGAGCTTACGTAAAAATAAAATCTTTTAAAAAAGAAAACATTTTGGAAGCCAGAGAGCATAACTAAATGGAAATGGCTTTAATAGAATAGAAAAAACAAATTACTGGAGTAGGGAAACCAGGAGACTAGTTGACGAATGCTAAGATGTACCACCAGAAAGGTTCAGGAATTGGAATCACCAGGTACCAAGATGAAAGTGTAGATGGAGTTGAAAACAGGACTGGTTACAAGGCAGTTTAGGAAGCGGACTCTAAATCCCTTTGTCTTCCAGAAAGACTAAACAAAAGAGACTTAAACATATCTGGCAGAGGTAAGAAAAGAGGTACCATGCTGAACATGAGATTTGGTAAAAGCTAACATTCTGGTCAGACTCCGGCTTCTCCCAGCTTAGTGGGAAAAAACCCTACACATACAAAAAGTAGGAGTGGGGGTGGGATCTCCCCAGCATATAAAGGTCATGTTCCAGCCCAGATAACCCACAGAGAAGTCCATCATTCCAGAAGCTCCATCCGCACAGAGCTTACACTTAGCTCTTATGTATGAATGGATAGCCAAAGATAAACAGACATTGAAAGGAACCCATAAGACAGAGACACCCCCATCCCAAAGCAAAACAAAAAACAGCAAGAGGAATTCAGATGGACCAGAGATAATGGAAATAATAAAAGAAGCCATCAAAAGAATTGTAATCAATATCCACAGAAATATGAGATTACCTCAGGAAATAAGGGACCACATCAGAAAGCATCAGATGCCAATATATATATATATTCAATGATTACGAAATAACTTTGAAAGTTAAAGACACCCTGGTCCAAGCCATCTTTACTTTCCCCTTCATCACTGCAATAGTAACCAAGTGTTCTGCCTCCACCCTGACCCCCTACCATTTCCAAAGGAGCTATGGTGATACAGTTACAAGGTCAATTAGATCACATTAGTCCTCTGCCGAAACCATCCAGTGGCTTTCCCTGTCATTCACATCAAAGGCTGCTATCACCTCTCAGACCTCATTCTTCTCTGCCCCCTGTGTCCCTCCTCTGTGGGCACCCTGACTTCTCTGCTGTACCGTGATCCTCCAGACCTCCTCCTGCCTCAGCCTGCCCCACTGAGGGGCTAATTACATGCTGTTTTTCTGCCTCGTTCTTTCCAAGCTATCTTATCCACAAAAATGTTAGTTTCTCAATAAGATCTCCCCTGATCACTCTATTTAAAATCAAGGAGCTCAGTATTCCGAACTCCCTAGCCTCTTTCCCTAATTTTCTTTTTCTCCATAGTAGTTACCACTTTCTAATGAAATATAAATGTTATGTAAACTCCGCGAGAGCAGAGGTTTTGTTCAGTTCTATTCCCTTCTATATCCCTCGCGCCTAGAATAATGAATAACACAAAATAGGCACTACAGAAAGAGTTTTTGAACAGCTGAGAAGAAAAACAGGAAAGAGCAGATAAGAAAATATAAGTATCAATCCAGTATCTGAATAGCAGAATTTCCAGAAAGAACGGGGATGGGGGGAAGGAGGGAAGAGTATATCAAAGAAATAACATATAAACATTTTCTGGTTCTAAGGGCCCGAGTGTCCAAGTTGAGAGGGCCCAGCCAATGGATGGAAAAATAGCTTGCTGCCCGGTACAGCATTGTGAAATTTCAGGGCACATGGGATAAAGAGAAGCTCCTACAGCTTTCCAAAGGAGAAAAATAGGTCCCATATGAAGGATTGGGAATTGGGATGATCTTGGATTGCTTCAAAACACCAGACTAAAGGGTAATTCCCTGGACATTCTGAGAGGAGAGTTTTGAACCTAGAAATCTATACCCACTCACCCACCCCAAAAAGAGAAGGAAAGAAAAAAGAAATCTTTATCCACCCAAATCATTACTCAACTGTGAAAGGGGAAAATGACATTTTTGACCTACCAGCTAAAAAAAATAATCTATTTTCCATGGACTCTTTCTCTGGAAGCCACTAAAGGATGTTCTACAGCAAAACGTAGGGGTAAAACAAGAGAGAGACTCGAGGTCCAAAAATCAAATCCAGCCTGAGGATGAAGTGAAGAAATTCCTAGGGTAGCCGTGTGGAGACCCTCCAGGATGACTAGTGTGCAGCAGGCCTAAAAACACTCAATCCAGGTGAAAACAGGAGGACACAGGCAGACAGAGGCCCCAGGAAGGTTGTTGGCCAGCCAGAAAGAACACTGCTGGAATACTAATGGATCCGAAAGAGACATTTCCATTTCTCCAAAGTGTATACAGGGGGAAGTCAGTGGTAAGAATATGGAAAACGATGGAAAGAAAGAAAGAAACAGAGAAAGAAAGAGAGAGAGAGAGAGGGAGGGAGGAAGAGGGAGAAAAAGAGAAAATTAACTTCGAGAGAAAATATTATAAGGAAAAAAATTTTTTAAGATTTTATTTTTTTTAAACAATATCCACACCCAACGTGGGGCTTGAACTCACAACCCCGAGACCAAGAGTTACACACTCCACTGACTGAGTCAGTCAGGCGCCCCATAAGGAAAAAATTCAAAGATAGTAATTCTACTCTATAACATGGCTTAACTGTGAAAAATTGCTACAATCACAATAATATAAAAACTGAATATTGGGTGCCTGTTGGCTCAGTTGTTAAGCATCCAACTTCAGTTCAGGTCATGATCTCTCAATTCATGAGTTCGAGTCCCGCATCTGATGAGCTCAAGCCCCGCTTGGGGTGAGTCCGTGTCCCGCTTCCGGTGAGCAGGAGTCCTACTTCCAGTGAGCAGGAGCCCCGCTTCGGGTAAAGACAAATATGAGCCCCAGGTGAGCCCCACTTCTCTCTCTCTCTCTCTCTCTCTCCCCTCTCCCCCCCGTGGGATTCTCTTTCTCTGCTCCTTGCTCATTTGTGCCTTCTCTCTCTAAAACAAAAACAAAAACAAAAAACGGAATATTGATCTAATAAAAATGTTTAACAAAAGTATATAGTGAGGGTATAGGAAAGGAAAGGGGGATAGTTTGAGAGATTTAAGTCTTCTTCCATAATGAGAACTCAATAGGTAATGTCTACATTTGAAGAAAAAAGTCAAGAAATATTAGTATGAGCATATTATTCAGAACAAAGAAATATTGGACAGAGGCATGATTAAAAATAAGAAAGAGCTAAAAGAGTGGAAAGCAGGTGCCTCCAAATAATAATTAGGGGTGAGATGACTTTTTTCATGAAAAGTCAGGCAGAATAGTTTGACCTTTTAGCCTATGGAGATATATTACTTCAACTAAAACCAAAAATTCAATTTGGTGATTTGAAAAAAGGTCCACACCAGCCAATTCTCTATTCTTTCACTTATTGGAGGGATAAGAGAACATAGAAAAGAGACCAACACAATCTGATACTCAAATTTTTTAAATGTTTATTTATTTATTTTGAGAGAGAGAGAGAGACAGTATGTGTGTGTGTGTGTGTGTGTGTGAGAGAGAGAGCAGGGGAGGGGTTAAAGAGAGAGAGAATCCAAGCCAGCACAGAGCCCAACTTGGGGCTCAATCCCATGACCTGTGAGATCATGACCTGAGCCAAAATCAAGAGTCAGACACTTAATCGACTGAGCCACCCAGGAGGCCCTCAGATTTTTCTATATTTGGCCAAGAAGAACAGTTGTTAAATATTTTGAAAGTTTATCCCTATTTAGCTCCTTTAGGGCGGGACCATGGTGCGTGCACCATGCTAATGACTCCATATGGATTATCTCATCTGGTGCCCACGGCCACCCTATGAAGTAGGTACTATCATTAGGTTTTTTTCCCATTTTCCAAGTGAAGAAACTGAGGCTTATATGAATTTACTCAAGGTCAAACTCCTAGTAAGAGGTTGAGTCTGGATTCAGAGTCTCCCTGGGTCAAGAGCCCCACCTCTGAACCTCTACTCTCTGATGCCAACCTAGACATTTGTCCAGTGGGAACCGCATACTTTTTCTCTACCTTTTTAAGTTCTCCACTGAAACCCCTGTAACCAAAGACAGATTAACACGAGAAATCATCCAGAGTTATTTAATAGAAGTTTTAAGTGACACGCGAGCCTTCATAAGGAAGTGAAGACCCAAAGAAATAGTTAAACCTAGCTGATTTTGTGCTAGGCGTGATGACGAAGGGGTAAAAAGCTATAGAAAGATAGGATAGAAGAAAGGGTATGGGGCAAATAAAGATAGGAAACTGGGAGAAATGTAGCAAGGCCCGTTCATTCAGATTCCTCCCTGTGTCCCTCAGTCTTCAGAGATCAGGGTGCTTCTTTCCTCCAGAAATAGAGACAGCACTTCTCACGTGACGGTTCTCTAATCCGCTTCAGGGAGTTAGGAAGCCCTTTCTGCATCTATGATTTCTTAAATTCCTTCAGCTTGAAACATTCAACGTGTCGCAGTGCCATATTTGGGGGTAGCATGTCCTGAACCTCATCAGCTGGACCTGCACATTCTGGAAGGCACGAAGGGTAGCTGTTTTATTTATTTATCTGTTTGTTTATTTTGGCACGGTTGGGGGAGGCGCCTTGCTTATCTGCGAAATCAGACATCTGTTCCTTTCTCATTATGGAGAGAGGCATTTGGGATGGTGACCCCAAGAGCTGTCTCTGTTTGGGCCCTGTGAACCCAGCCGTGTCTCCCAAGGGGTCCCGGGTACAATGTGCGGGGAGCAGACCCCTGCTGGCTACGTGAGGGACTGTCCCTGGGCCCTTCCTATGGCTCCGTCCCACTGCTCCTTCAGGGAAAGGTAAGAATAACTCCTTCATCTCGAACTTTCTCTGATAATCCCAGCCATGCTGTAAAATAGCTGTCACTACTAACACAACCATCTCGTGGGAGAGGCCACGGAGGCTAAGGCAGGTCGTGTCACTTGGCCGAGGTCATACATGCAGTAGGTGAAGAGCTAGAACCAGAACTGCCATGTCCCTCCCGTTTCACCACTGCCTCTCTTAACCTGCTAACAGCAGCCCTTAGTGCACATTTTAGTGTTTACATGCAATTTATGGGTGTTATTTCATTTAATCCCAATTCAAAGAGCTGATAGCACAATTATCCTTATTGGGCAGATGAAGAGGAAAGACCCAGGGAGGTCAAATCATTTGTTCTTGGTCACATACTAATAAGATTCAAAAGTGATGCGTTCATCCCTGCTCAGCCAGAGAGAAGACAGGAACTCAAGCATGTAAATTGGGATTGAATTTAAGACAGTGGGAAGGGGCGCCCGGGTGGCTCAGTCGGTTAACCATCCCACTTCGGCTCAGAGCATGATCTGACAGTTTGTGAGTTCGAGCCCAGCTTTGGGCTCAGGCTCTGTTCTGACAGCTCACACTACTTCAGGTTCTGTCTCTCTCCCTCTCTCTCTCTCTCTGCCCTTCCCTCACTTGTGCGCGCGCTCTCTGTCTCTCTCTCTCAAAAAATAAACCTTAGGGGCGCCTGGGTGGCTCAGTCAGTTGGGCATCTGACTTCGGCTCAGTTCATGATCCCACAGTTCGTGGGTTCGAGCCCCGCGTCGGGCTCTGTGCTGACAGCTCGGAGCCTAAGGGTGCTTCAGATTCTGTGTCTCCCTCCATCTCTGCCCCACCCCCACTTGCATTCTGGGTATGTGTGTGTCTCTCTCAAAAATAAACATTAAAAATAATAATAAATAAAATAAATAAACATTTAAAAAAAAAAAAAGACAGTGGGAAGAAAGCCCACCATACCATGGTATTTGCAATGCCTGAAGGAATTCAAATGTGACCCAAATAAAAAAACTAGGGGCACTTGGCTGGCTCAGTCAGTGGAGCATGGGACTCTTGACCTTGGGATTGTGAGTTCGAATTCGAGCCCCACGTTGGGGGTAAAGTTTACTTAATAAACACTTCTTTAATCTTTAAAAAAATAATAATAAAAAACAAACCCCAAAAGCACTGCTGGCTGTAGGACTCCTCTGTGGTAGATGGCCAATGGGCCGCCCCAGCTTCCTGAAATGCGTTCTTCGGCGCAGTCATTCCTTTTATTCGTCGAACATTTATTGTGTGCCTAGTCTGAAGCAGCCCGGCTCTGGGTGCTGGAGATACAGAAGTGACATGGTGGGAAGGGTCCTTCATTGAGTTTCTGTTCTGAGGGGGGAAGGGCTAAGGGAAGCAGGGGACCACAGGGCAGGGCGAGGGGGAAGCGGGGAGAGACAGACCATACACAAGTAAACAAATGAGATCATTTCTGATAGGGCCACGTGCAGAGCACATAATAATACCCAGTGATGTGATATGTTTGAGAGGAACAGGGTGAGGTTACTTTAAATTCAGCGGACGATTCTGAAGAGGTGACATTTGAGCCGAGAGCTGGGTATTATAAACTGGGGCAGACAGTTCCAGGCCGAGGCAGGGCCTGTAGCACAAAGCTCTGTGCTCGGAAGGGCTCCGCCCTTGGGTCGATGCTCCGCTCTTGGTTTAATCCACCCTTGGTTTAACTGTTACATCTTGAAATTCTTAATAACTTGTGAGCAGGTGCCCCGCATTTTCATTTTCCCCTGGGCCCTGCATGTCCTGTAGCCAGTCCAGGTCAGAGGGACCACAAGGAGTGGGGAAGAGGATTTAGAGGTGAGGCGGAAAGAGAGGCGGGGACCACCTCACCGAGGAGGGCCGTGAAGTCAGAGCGAGGAGCTGGAGCTGAACTCTGCTGCGCGCGAGGGAAATCTTTGATAGATTTGAAGAAGAGGAGCAATGTGACCCTGTTTACATTTTCAAGAGATCCCTCGGGGTGCCTGGCTGGCTCAGTTGGTAGGACATGCGACTCACGTGACTCCGATCTCAGGGGTCATGAGTCCAAGCCCCACATTGGGTATAGAGCTACTTTAAAAGAGAGAGGGATGGGGTGCCTGGGTGAGTCAGTCAGTTAAGCGTCCGATTCTTGACTTTTAGCTCAGGTCATGATCTCATGGTTTGTGAGTTCGAATCCCATACCGGGCTCTGCACTGACAGCAAAGAGTCTGCTTGGGATTCTCTCTCTCTCTCTCTCTCTCTCTCTGCTCCTTCCCTGCTGGCTCTCTCCCTCTCTCTTAAATAAATAAATAAATAAACTTTTAAAAAGAGAGGGATCCATCATTGCTTGTGTGCGTATGGATTGTAAGGGGGTAAGGATGGAGTGGGAGATGAAATAAGCTGTCAGAGCAGTAAACTCCATGACAGGTGATAGATGGTGACCGTCTGGACTAAGATGGTGGCAACAGAGACAGAGAAGGCAATTTAAGATCTGTTTTTTGTTTTGCTTTGTTTTTGTATTTTTTAGAGAGAGAGAGAGAGCACACACACAAGCAAGGGGAAGGGGAAAGAGGCAATGGGAGAGAGAGAGATGATCTTAAGCAGGCTCCACATTCAGTGCAAAGCCCAACTTGGGGCTCCATCCCACCACCCTGGGATCATGACCTGAGTTGAAATCAAGAGTTGGACACTCAACCAACCAAGCCGCTCAGGCGCCCCAATTTAAGATACATTTCGAAGAAGAATTGGCAAGAAAATAATGGATTAGGTGTTGAGGATAAGGAAATGGGTGAAATCAAGAATGACTTCCAAAAGAAAGAATGACTTCCAGGGGCACCTGCATGGCTCTGTCGGTAGAGCGTATGACTCTTGATCTTGTGGTTGTGAGTTTGAGTCCCATGTCATCAGAAGTAGAGATTACCTAAAAAACAAAAAACAGAAAACAAAAACAAACAAAAAAGAAAAAAGAAAAAAAAAAAAACAAGGGAGCCTAGGTAGCTAAGTTGGTTAAGCGTCTGACTCTTGATTTCTGCTCAGGTCGTGATACCACGGTTATGGGACTGAGTCCCAAGTCGGGCTCCAAGCTCAGCATGGAGCCTGCTTGGGATTCTCTACCTCTCTCTCTCTGCCCCTCCTTGGCTTGCATGCACATGCTGTCTCTCTCTCTGTCTCTGTCTCTCTTTCTCTCAAAAAAACCCTAAACTTTGGGGTGCCTAGGTGGCCGAGTCAGTTGAGCTTATTGATTTCAACTCAGGTCATGATCCCAGGGTCATGGGATCGAGCCCCACATCCACGCTAAGTATGGAGCCTGCTTAAGATTCTCTCTCAGGGGCACCTGGGTGGCTCGGTCGGTTAAGAGAATTTAACCGAATTGTCTCGGAGAATTTACATGGAAATGAAAAGAAATCAATCATCTATGTGGATCTTAACTTTAGAGGAGATTCTCAAAATGGGGTCAGAAAAACATGGGAGTGTTTGTTAAAAATGCAGATTACGATGCCCCACCCCAGTTCTGCCAAATCAAAATACCACACCCACCTGCCAAAACATGATTCTGATGCTCATGAATATTTGAGGCCAACTGTTCTAAGAGTTTCTACAAGGAAAGGGGTCAAGATATCCTCCTTCCTTCTGTAGATTCTTCAGGCTGAGTGATGAAGCAATCACTTAGTGAGACTTACTGAATATTTAACCTGGGGATTTCCATGCTAGGACATTTAGTCAGAATGGCCTGTGACCCCCAGGACCACCCAGACGTTGGAGGAGACAGATAGTAGAAATAATCGTAATGTCCACCAGGCACATGTAGGGATAGGAGGGAGCCTGAGCCTGCAAGGAGCACAGCGCGGGTTCAGAAGTGCAATTCCAAAGAGGTCAACTCTCCTTGACAAGGGACGACATGAAAAAACATGGAAGATATGAAATAGATTTTTTTCCTGTTTTTTATTTCTCCTCATTTTTGCTTATTTTTTCCACATATCAGCATAAACATTTTTTAAATTTTTATTTTTTTAAATTTACATCCAAGTTAGTCAGGATAGTGCAACAATGATTTCGGGAGTAGATTCCTTAATGCCCCTTGCCCATTGAGCCCATCCCCCTTCCCACAAGCCCTCCAGCAACCCTCTGTTCTCCATATTTAAGAGTCTCTTATGGGGGCACCTGGGTGGCTCAGATGGTTAAGAGTCTCTTATGTTTTTGTCCCCCTCCCTGTTTTTATATTCTTTTGGCTTCTCCTCCCTTATGTTCATGTGTTTTGTATCTTAAAGTCCTCACATGAGTGAAGTCATATATTTGTCCATCTCTGACAGACTAATTTTGCTTAGCATCATACCCTCTAGTTCTATCCACGTGGTTGCAAATGGCAAGATTTCATTCTTTTTGATTACCGAGTAATACCCCATTGTGTATATATATATACCACGTCTTCTTTATCCATTCATCCGTTGATGGACATTTGGGCTCTTCCATACTTTGGCAAGTGTTGATTAAACAATTTTTTAAATGCACATATCAAATTTGGTGTGGTTTTATTTTTTTTTAAGTTTATGTATTTATTTTGAGAGAGAGAGAGAGTGCCTGCATGCATGGAGCGGGGGAGGGGCAGAGAGCGAGGGCAAGAGAATCCCAAGCAGGCTCTGAGCTATCATTGCAGAGCCTAATGTGGGCCTTGAACTCGCGAAACCCTGAGATCACGACCTGAGTGAAACCAAGAGTCGAAGGCTTCACCGTCTGAGCCACCCAGGTTCCCTTAAAGCAATTTTTAAAAATCATATTGTATTTTATTTTTTTTAACATTTTTATTAAGGGCTATAAAAATATCCAGAAAGATAAATAAATGTGATGCAATGATATGCATCCAAATATGAAGAACTTTCTTCCAGTATATTGTTTTCCTTCACAATGGCCTTCAAATCACAGGAGGCAGCGATTCCGTGCCTTTTCCTCTTCTTTTATTACAAGCTGCAGAATTTCCGAGTCAGTATCCCGCCCTCAGTCTTCTCATTTATAAATCAAATTCATTTTCAATCCATTGTTTAGAGGGAGTGTATTTTTTTCTGCTCCACAAAGAGGACTTTTGTTTTCACAATTGGATCATAATGTAGGAGCGTCCGTTTCTCCCGGAGTTGGCTTCTCTTAGTATTGAAGGAGTAACCTGTCCCAGCTTGGCTCAGCATTTTCACCAGAGGGGTTTTTGACTTGCTCTTGGTAACTTTTTCGCAGAGGAGAGGTTGAAAGAGAAAAGAAAATATCAATTTGTTATCTTCCTTATGTGAAGCTCATATAATCTCTGTAATAAATATGTAAGTCGTGAAATCTGCCATGGGTTGTCACTCAAGTAACTACTCCCTAACCTGTTGGGATCCCGCTAAGATTAGGTGACCGCGGACAGGAACATGGCGACAACACCTCCACAGTCTCCAAAATCTAAAAACTGTACTTTAGAGCGAGAGCACGTGCACGAGCAGGGGTGAGGAAAAGAGACTCCTTTTTTTTTTTTTTTAATGTTTATTTACTTTTTGACAGAGAGACAGAGTGTGAGCAGGGAAGGGGCAGAGAAAGAGGGAGACACAGAATCCGAAGCAGGCTCCAGGCCCTGAGCTGTCAGCACAGAGCCCGACGCGGGTCTCGAACTCACAAACCGTGAGATCATGATCTGAGCCAAAGTCGGTGCTTAACCAACTGAGCCACCCAGGCTCCCCGAGAATCCTTTTTTAAAATATATATTTTTGAGAGAGAGAGAGAGACAGACAGAAAGAGAGCGGGGGAGGGGCAGAGGGAGAGGGGGACAGAGAATCTGAAGCGGGCTCCACACTAACAGCACAGAGCCCAATTCGGGACTCAAACTCAGGAACTGTGAGATCATGACCTGAGCTGAAGTCGGATGCTTCACCCACTGAGCCACCCGGGCGCCAGGAAAGAGAGAGAATCTTAAGCAGGCTCCACGCCGAGCATGGAGCCGGACATGGGGCTCGATGTGGGGCTCAGTCTCACAACCCCGGGATCATGACCTGAGCCGAAACCAAGAGTTGGACCCTCAACCCCGATTCAGTCACCCAGGCACCCCTTGTTAGTAGTTTTAAAGAAATAGGATCATAACATTCACACTTACCTGCATCTTGCTCATCTTACTCAACAATACTCATGAAAAGCTCTCCGAGACGATTGGTACGGCTCTAGTTTTGTTGTTGTTGTTGTTGTAAAGACTGCATAATGTGCCATGTATGGCCACGTCACCCTTTGCTCAACCATTTACTGATGGACATTTATTCAACCATTCACTGATGGGCATTCATTGTTTCCAAAGTCTTTGTGACACATGCTACAATGAGCATCTTGGTATTCTGATTCCTATGTATTGGTGGTCTTATTCCATGGGGTGAATTCCCAAGGCTGAGATTGCACAGTTAAAGGAGGGATTTTTTATTTTACTAGATGTAGCCGGGTTACTTTCCAGGGAGGCGGCACCACCTCCTTCATTCCATGGTATCCAATAATACCCCAGAGTGCACCTTCCTCCATATTCCTGCCAGGAAGTAGTGGCTTTGTTCCCTTTAATTTGGGTCAGTCTGGTGGGTACAAAGTGACAACTTATTGTTACTTGATGTTTCATTTCCCTGTGTATTTGTGAATCTGAGTCTTCTAAAAATTACTGTTTTTCCATGAATTACCTCTTCTTGACCTTGCCATTTTTCTATGGGGGTGTTTTTTTCTTGTTGATTTGTAAAATCTTTTTGCATAGGAGAGCTGTTAACCCATGATTTGCCTTTTGTATTACAATTTTTTATTCTAAATCTATCGTTGACCGGGGTGCGGGGTGGCACAGTTGGTTAAGCGTCTGACTTCGGCTCAGGTCATGATCTCACAGTTATTGAGTTCAAGCCCTGCATCAGGCTCTGTGCTGACAGCTCAGAGCCTGAAGCCTGCTTCCGATTCTGGGTCTCCCTCTCTCTCTGCTCTTCCCCCACTTGGGTGTGCTCTGTCTCTCTCTCAAAACTATTTAAAAACATTAAAAAAAATAAATCTACCATTTACCTAACCACTGTGTTTATGTCCTATTTTCTCATCCCCAAACCATTTTAACTTTGTTTTCCAGCTTTATTGAGATATCATTGACATATAACATTGTGTAATTTTAAGGTATACAACAGAATGACTTGATATACATATAATTGCAAAACGATTGCTTTTTAACTTTTACATAATCAATTTATTCCTCATTTCTTTTTTCTTTTTTACGTCTCTTTATTTACTTTGAGAGAGAGAGAGCATGCACGTGTGCGCACAAGTGGGATAGGGGCAGAGGAAAGAAGAGACAGAATCCCAGGCAGGCTCTGTGCCATCCGCGCAGAGCTCGATGATGCAGGGCTCGAACCCACAAACTGTGAGATCATGACCTGAGCCAAGATCAAGAGTCGACACTGAACCGACTAGGCCACCCAGCTGCCCCTATTTGTTTTTTTCTATTACAGCTTCTGGGGTTTCAATCTTGGTTGACATTTTCTCACTCTTTAAAAAAAAAAAAGTGTGTGTGTTGTCTTTTATTTTTTTATTAATAATTTATTTATTTATTTTTAAATTTACATCCAAGTTAGTTAGCACATGGTGCAACAATGATTTCAGGACTAGATTCCTTATTGCCCCTTACCCATTGAGCCCATCCCGCCTCCCACAATCCCTTCAGTGGCCCTGTGTTTCTTCTCTGTATTTACGAGTCTCTTATGTTTTGTCCCCTTCCCTGTTTTTATGTTATTTTTGCTTCCCTTCTCTTATGTTCATCTGCTTTGTATCTGAAAGTCCTCCTGTGAGTGAAGCCATATGATATTTGTCTTTCTCTGACTGACTAATTTCGCTCAGCATGATGCCCTCTAGTTCCACCCACATTGTTGTAAATGACAAGATTTTGTTCTCTTTGATGGCCGAGTAACACTCCATTGTATAGATACACCACAGCTTCTTTGTCCATTCATCTGTCGATGGACATTTGGGCTCCTTCCATACTTTGGCTATTGTCGATAGTGCTGCTATAAACATTGGGGTGCCTGTGCTCCTTCGAAATAGCACACCCGTATCCCTTGGATGAATAACTAATAGTGAAACTGCTGGGCCATAGGGTAGTCCTATTTTTAATGTTTTGAGGAAACTCCACACTGTTTTCCAGAGTGGCTGCACCAGTTTGCATTCCCACCAGCAGTGTAAAAAAGAGATCCTCTTTCTCCGCATCCTTGCCAACATCTGTTGTTGCCTGAGTTGTTACCGTTAGCCATTCTGACAGGTGTGAGGTGGGATCTCAGTGTGGTTTTGATTTGTGTTTCCCTGATGATGAGTGATGTTGAGCATTTTTTCACGTGTCGGTTGGCCATCTGGATGTCTTCTTTGGCGAAGTGTCTATTCATGTCTTTTGCCCATTTCTTCATTGGATTATTTGGTTTTTGGGTGTTGAGTTTGAGAAGTTCTCTATAGATTTTGGATACTAACCCTTTATCTGATATGTCGTTTGCAAATAGTGTCTCCCATTCCATCAGTTGCCTTTTAGTTTTGCTGATTGTTTCCTTCGCTGCACAGAAGCTTCTTATTTTTACAAGGTCCCAATCGTTCATTCTTGCTTTGGTTTCCCTTGCCTCTGGAGATGTGTTAAGAAGTTGCTGTGGCCGAGGTCAAAAAGGTTTTTTTTTGTCTGCTTTCTTCTCTAGGATTTTGATGCCTTCCTGTCTTATGTTTAGGTTTTTCATCCATTTTGAGTTTATTTTTGTGGCGTAAGAAAGTGGCACAGGTTCATTCTTCTTCATGTCGCTGTCCAGTTTTCCCAACACCATTTGCTGAAGAGATGGTCTTTATTCCTTTGGATATTCTTTCCTCCTTGTCAAAGATTAGTTGGCCATACGTTTGTGGGTCCATTTCTGGGTTCTCTATTCTGTTCCATTGATCTGAGTGTCTGTTTTTGTGCCAGTATAAAATTTTTTTAATGTTTATTTATTTTTGAGAGAGAGAGAGAGAGTGCAAGCAGACTGGGGAGGGGCAGAGAGAGAGGGAGACACAGAATCTGAAGCAGATTCTGAGCTGTCAGCACAGAGCCCAATGCGGGGCTCAAACCCGTAAATGGCAAGACCATGACCTGAGCCAAAGTGGGATGCTTAACAGCCTGAGCCACCCCGGCGTTCCGATATTTTCTCACTCTTACATCATGAATGCAGACGCCTAGATTTTCATACAAGATTTTATGATTTTGGGGGGGCTATAATAGACATGTGCCACTTAAGTTATTCAATGTGTTGGTTTGATACATTTATGTATTGCAATATGATTACTACAGCAACGTTAGCTAACACCTTCATCATATCACAGACTTATCAGTTCTTTGAGTTGAGAACAGTTAAGATTTATTCTTTTAGCAACTTCGGAGTTTACAATACAGTACCATTTACGAGAGTAACTATTTTGTGCATTAGATCTCCAGAACTTACCTACTAGCTGCAAGAGGAATTTATTGTTTAATTTAAAATTTTAATCCACCTAACGTTCATTGTCGTATATAAGATAAAACTCTTATTTTATTTTGTTTGGAAAGGCTGCTATTGCAAAATAATTTTTATATTTTTCCCAATCAACCAAACCACCCCCTATGTTATATATTAGAATTTCCTATACGGTGGGACTTATTTTTGGATTCTCTGTTCCGTTCTGATCTTCTGATTGATCTGTCTACTCCCATATCAATGCAGTACCGATGTAATTATGGAGGCTTCATGGTGTGTTCTCACCCTTGGTAAGGCAAGTCCTTCACTCTGCTCTTTCTCATCCTTTTCTTGGCTCTCATTATCATACATAAAGTTTAAGATCACTGTAACCCATTCAAAAAACTTATTTTGAGCCGAGAATGGGTAGGAGAGCGGACTGAAAGAGCATTTCAGAAGGCGGTACAGCAAGGGCAAAGACTCACAGGGCAAAAAACACTGGACTGGAGTTTGCTGAGTATCGCCGTAGCCAGGCACCCAAGGGGAGAGGGAACAGGGAGAGGATTGGAGGGGAGGTTGTTTACCGTATCCTGCTTTGGCCCTTGAATTATGTCCAACTTGGGGCAGTCACACTCCCTAGTTCCCAGTTAGGTCGCGGTGGACCCGGAAGTGTGCAAGCAGCGCCTAGGTCTGCAATGGGTATGTGTGTGCTGCCACCTACTGACGTGCAGAGACAATGCAGTCACCTTCGTGTTTTCGATCTGTCTATCTCAGACCCTGGGTTTCCAGACCCCAGGCTCCCTCTCCAAGCAGTCTCCAACTCTGGCGGGGAGGTTCGTAAGGGCCAACAGGGGTTTAATGAAGCAGTTAGTGGGAGGAGTCTTTTCTTTTCTTTTTTTTTTTTAAATGTATTTATTTGGGGAGTGAGAGAGGTAGAGAGATAGAGAATCCCAAGCAGGCTCTGCACAGGCAGCGCACAGAGCTGGAAGCGGCTTGAACTCAGGAACTGTGAGATTGTGACCTGAGCTGAAACCAAGAGTTGGGGATTAACCAACTGAGCCATGCAGGTGCTCCCCGGGGGAAGGAGTCTTCAAATGCACCCCAAAATGCCTGGTCAGAATCAGAAACTACGTCAAACCTCCTGAACCTGAATTTCTCCCAACCCCCGCCGCACACCCTGATTTGCCAGGATCTGGAGGCGGGGGGGGGGGGGGGGGGGGGGGGCAATCCCTTCGTAGGGGACAATAAATCAATCCATATATTTATTTGATAAGTCAACAATGCGGGAGGAGCCCCAGGGAGCTGCCACTGAGTGGGAGACGATCAGTTCCGGTTCTGGGGTAGGAAGGCTCAGAGGGGGCAGGAAGGAAAGGGGCTGCTGAAGAGGCGGAACGGGAGGCCATCTTTGGGGAATGGCTCCAGTTTGAGTCAGCAGGGAAGGGAGACGGGATACCAAGCAGAGGGAATGAGGAGGGCAGTGGGACTAGTAATGATCGGCTCAATTATTCAGGCCAACCTTCCCACTGAAAGGAACTGCAAATGCTTTATAAAAGATTTTGTTACATCTCCTTAACAATATCACAAATATATGCCAAGAGAGTTATAAATTTCCAGGGCAAAGCCTATGAGAAAGTGGGATCTCAGAAAGGCCTTAGAATGGAGCAGAAGTGACCCAGAATGCGGAAAAGAAAGGCAAAAAGGGAAAAGAGTTTGAGAGACTTGGAAGATACACTGAAAAGCTTTAACATAACCTAGAAGGAAATAACAAGAGAATGTGGCGAGATTCGAAAGATATGCCTAAGAATTTTCCAACACTGATGAGGCATCAATCCACAAGTTCTGAAGACCCAGAGAGTCTCAAGCAGGACAAATAAAATAGAATCCACATGTAGATATATTACAATGAAACTTTAGAATAACAAATATAGAAAGAAATCTTTTTTTAAATATTTATTTATTTTTGAGAGAGAGAGAGAGTGAGCAGGGGAGGAGCAGAGAGAAGTGGACAGTATCCGAAGCAGGCTCCGCGCTGACAGCAAAGAGCCCGATGCAGGGCTCGAACTCATGAACTGTGAGATCATGACCTGAGCCGCAGTCGGCCACCCAACCGACCAAGCCACCCAGCACCCCTAGAAAGAAATCTTAAGGGCAGCCTTCTCACCAGCAGAAATGGAAACTAGAAGACAGTGGAATGATATCTCGAACATGCTGAAAGAAAGTAATTTCTGGGGCACCTAGTCAGCTCAGTCGGTGGAGCACGTGACTCTTGATCTTGGGGTCTTGAGTTCGAGCCACACATTGGGCATAGAAATTACTTAAAAACATAACTTCTGACCTAGAGTTCAAGAGTAGATTTTCAAACATAAAAACTAAGAAAGTTTGCCATGAGCAGAGTTTCACAGAAGGAAATTCTAAAGGACGCAATTCAGACAGAAGGAGAGTGATGGAACATGGAAGATCTGAGACGCAAGAAGGAGTGGACACTTGCACATGAATGCTCATAGCGGCATTTTTCATAATAACCAAAAAGTAAAAACCCAAATGTCTGTAAACTGATGAATAGGTAACCAAATTGTGGTCTGTCCATACAATGGAATGAGTCACAAAAAGCATTAAGTATTGATACATGTTTGGACATTGATGAATCTTGACCTTATATCCAACGAAAGAAGCCAAACACAAAAGGCCACATATTGTGTGATTCTGGCAAATCTACAAAGACAGACAGAGGTAGGTTAGTGGTTGCCAGGGGCTACAGGAAGAAAAGAGTGGGGAGTGACTGCTAAGGAGTACAGGATTTCATTTTGGGGTGACAAAAATATTATGGAATTAGAGAGTGGTGACAGTTGTACGATTGTGTGAATATACAGAAAACCACTGAGTTGTACATTTAAAATGGTGAATGAGGGGCTCCTGGGTGCTCAGTCGGTTGAGCGTCTGGCTTCAGTTCGGGTCATGATCTCAAGGTCACGAGTTTGAGCCCCGCATCAAGCTCGGTGCTGACAGCTCAGAGCCTGGAGCCTGCTTCGGATTCCGTGTCTCCCTCTCTCCCTGCCCCTCCCCCGCTTGTGCGCTGTCTCTCAAAAATACAAAAATAAAAACAAAAAAAAGTGGCGAATGACATCTCAATAAAAAAATTAAAATACTCTTAAAAAAGTGAAAAGATATGCCTGTAAATCTAAACAAGCATTGACGATACAAACAATAATAATAATCCCCAGTGAAGCTAAAAAGGAGAATTTAAAATGTACAAGACAGGGGGCCTGGCTGGCTCGGTCGGTAAAGCATGCCTCTCTTGATCTTTGGATTGTAAGTTTGAGCACCACGTTGGGTACAGGGATTACTTAAAAATAAAATCTTCAAAAAAAATCATCAGGGGCGCCTGGGTGGCTCAGTTGGTTGAGCGGCCGACTTCGGCTCGGGTCATGATCTCACGGTCTGTGAGTTCGAGCCCCGTGTCGGGCTCTGTGCTGATGGCTCAAAGCCTGGAGCCTGCTTCGGATTCTGTGTCTCCCTCTCTCTCTGCCCTTCCCCTGCTCATACTCTGTCTCTATGTCTCTCAAAAATAAATAAACGTTAAAAAATTAAAAAAAAATCATCAGGGAAATACAAATTAAAACCACAATAAGATCCCACCTCACACCTGTCAGAACGGCTCACGTTAACAACTCAGGCAACAGCGATGCTGGCGACGATGTGGAGAAAGACGATCTCTTTTGCTGGCGGGAAGGCAAACTGGTGCAGCCACTCCAGAAAACAGCATGGAGGTTCCTCAAAAAATTAGAGATAGAACTACCCTAGGACCCAGCGATTGCACTACTAGGTACTTATCCAAGGGATACGGGTGTGCTGTTTTGAAGGGGCACATGCACCCCAATGTTTATAGCAGCGCTATTGACAATAGCCAAAGTATGGAAAGAGCCCAAACCTCCATCGATGGATGAATGGACAAAGAAGCTGTGGTGTATCTATACAATGGAGTATTACTCGGCCATCAAAAAGAACGAAATCTTGCCATTTGCAACTATGTGGATGGAACTAGAGGGTATGATGCTAAGTGAAATTAGTCAGTCACAATATCATATGACTTGACTCATATGAGGACTTTAAGATACAGAACAGATGAACATAAGGGAAGGGAAGCAAAAATAACATAAAAACACGGAGGGGGACAAAACATAAGAGACTCTTAAATATGGAGAACAGACAGAGGGTTACGGGAGGGGTTGTGGGAGGGAGGATGGGCGAAATGGGTAAGGGGCATTAAGGAATCTACTCCTGAAATCATTGTTGCACCATGTGCTAACTAACTTGGATGTAAATTAAATACACACACACACACACACACAGATAATGTGCAACATGAATGATAAATGAAGTTAAAGTGTTCCACGGTCCAGGAGAAAGGTAAGTAAAGCTGTTGATTAACTTCAGACTTGGATGCACATTGTAGTTTTTAGGAGACAGGCCCAAACAGCACGCCCGGTATGTAAACGTAGGATGTAATTGGTAGCGTCCTCACTAGAAGAATAGGAACGAGACACAGAAAAGGCGATAAGGCCTAGTGTAGTCCCTTTGAGGATCCAGTAGACTCTCTTGGCGGTAACACCTGGCTACCTGAGATTAGTGTTATTGGGTGAAGCAGACAGAGATGAGAAGAATCACAAACGGGGGCGCCCGGGTGGCTCAGTCAGTTAAGCATCCGACTCTTGGTTTCAGCTCAGGTCATGATCTCATGGTTCAATTCACGAGTTCAAGCCCCGCATCGGCCTCTCTAGTGTCAGCGCAGAGGCCGCTTCGGATCCTCTGTCCCCGCCTTTCTCTGCCCCTCCCCCACTTGCACTCTTTCTCTGCCTCTCTCAAAATAAATAAACTTGAAGAAGAAGAAGAAGCATCACAAACAGGACCTTAAGCGTTGCCTGATTCTCCCCACTCATTCACACATAACTTCTGTCACATATCAGGGACGTGGGTAGCTAGGCGCTGGAGCCACAGTGGGGCAGAGTCTCTGCTTGCGTGGAACTGCATGGCCAGGAAAGGGGGGCTGGAGAGACGAACCAGAGCCCACTCCCCCCGCACCCCACCCCCCGCCCAGGGACTGGCAGGTCAGACCGAGGAGCTCACCATTGATGCCAAGAGCGGGGGAAAGCCATTGAAAAGTTTTCAGGAGGCAACGTGATCGGTCCAGCTGCTGAGCAGAATGGACTGGAAGGAGACGGAGTGGAAGCAGCGAGCCACTCCCGGGCTTTCACCGAAAGGAAGTGAGGCTGCAGCCAGGCAGCTGGCTGTGAGAGAGAGAGTAAATGGAGAGGACTGCATGCGGGGGCGTGAGGAGGGAGGACTCCAGGAAACGGAGCGGCGGAGGTCCAGCGTCCTCAGAGAGCTGGCGGCCGAGCCAAGGCTGAGACCGGCCCAGGGTCTTTCCACCGCACTGTTGGAGGCAAGCCGACACCCAAGTGCAAGTACAGGCAGATGCGAATCAGACAGGCTGGAGCCGGGAGGCCCCGATTTGGCATCCTCAGCCCGCGTGTGATGGTTGAACATACCAGATGCCAAGTTCCCCTGCGGAAAGAGCATGAGGCAAAGCTAGGAAGCCGGGCTCCGCATCCGGGCCAGCAGGCGGAAGTGGAACCAGCAAAGAGCAGAGCAGGGAGTTTCCAGCAGAGGGGTGTACAGGCCGCCGGCTCTACCACTGCCTTCGCCTGGGCCTCTCCCCAGCCTCGGGGAGCCTTAGCTTCGGCGGCGGACAGAGTCTAAGATCACCTCCTCATGCTCACACCCTTGTGCGGTCCCCTTCCCTTAATCGCAGACAGAACCCAGGACCTGCTTCTCACTTCATAGAACACAGCAAAGGGGACGAGATGTCACCCCCATTAACGATGACATCACATAAAATGACTCGTTAGCCAACCCACGCTCTTTGCTGGCTGGCGAAGCAAGTGGTCACGTTAGGCGTGATGGTGACCGTGATGTGTCGACTTGGTTAGGCTCTACGGTCCCCAGTTACTCAATCACCTGCGGATCTAGGTGTGGCTACGGAGGTACATTGTAGATGTCAACAAGCAGGTGCCTTTAAGCAAAGATGAAGCTCGGTAATTTGGGCTCTGTCCAATCAGTTGAGAATTCTTAACAATGAAACTAGTTTTCCTGAGGAATAAAGAAGAAATTCTGCCTCAAGACTATGGCAGCAGCTCCCGTCTGAGAGTTTCCGATTTGCCAGTCTGCCCTATGGATTTCAGACTTGCCAGCCCCCGCAATTATGTAAGCCAGTTTCTTGGAATAAATGTCTCTATACACACGCAGACATCCTGCTGGTGCTATTTTTCTGGAAGACACTGACTGATACCTTGGGAAAGCCCATGTGGTAAGGAACCGCCTTCAGCCAACAGCCAGCAAGAAGCGGGGACCCTCAATCCTGTACCCTGGAGGAAATGAATTTTGCCAAGGATCTGATCGAATTTAGAAACAGGTTCTTCTGGGTGCCTGGGTGGCTCAGTCAGTTAAGCGGCTGACATCAGCTCAGGTCATGATCTTACAGTCTGTGAGTTCGAGCCCTGCATTGGGTTCTGTGCTGATGGCTCAGAGCCTGGAGCCTGCTTCGGATTCTGTGTCTGCCTCTCTCTCTGCCCTTCCTCTGCTCACGCTCTGTCTCCATGTCTCTCAAAAATAAAAATAGGGGCGCCTGGGTGGCTCAGTCGGTTGAGCGTCCGACTTCGGCTCGGGTCATGTCTCGCGGTCTGTGGGTTCGAGCCCCGTGTCGGGCTCTGTGCTGACAGCTCAGAGCCTGCAGCCTGCTTTGGATTCTGTGTCTCCCTCTCTCTCTGCCCCTCCCCCACTCATGCTCTGTCTCTCTCTGTCTCAAAAATAAATAAATATATAAAAAAGTAAAAAAATAAATAAATAAATAAATAAAATAAAAAATAAAAACGTTAAAAAAAAAAAGTTAAAAAAAAAAAAAAAAGGAAAGAAACAGGTTCTTCTCCAGGCAGACCTCCAGATAAGAAAACTATTCAGCAGACATCATGACTGTTGTCTTGTGAGACCTTGGCCCAATAAGCCACGTCTGGGCTTCTAACACATAGAAACTATAAGATAATAAATGTGTGGTTTTTGTTTTTTAAATTTGTTTTAAAGTTTATTATTTTTGGGAGAGAGAAAGAAACAGAGAGCAAGCAGGGGAGGGGCAGAGAGAGAGAGAGTCACAGAATCAGAAACAGGTTCCAGTCTCTGAGCTGTCAGCACGGAGCCCCATGCAGGGCTTGAACTCACTAAACGGCGAGATCATGACCTGAGCTGAAGTCGGCCGCTTAACCGACTGAGCCACCGAGGTGCCCCATTTTCTTTCTTTCCTTCTTTTTTAAATGTGTGTTGTTTTAAGCCATGAGATTTGCCCATGGGTTTAAGCCATGGGATTTTGTTTTGTTTTGTTTAAATGTTAAGATTTTATTTTTAAGAAATCTCCACACCCAACATGGGGCTCGAACTCACAACCCCAAGGTCAAGAGTCAGATGCTCTACTGACTAAGCCAGCCAGGCGCCCTTGAAGCGAGTTGTTTTACAGAGAAAACTAATACACTTCCCCGTCTGTAAGAAGGAGGAAATATTAGTAGTCACCTCATAGGGCCATTGGGGGGCTTCGGTGAGATACTCCAACAGTGTGCTTAGCACAGTGGTTGGCATACATTTAGTGCACAGCGAATCACTAAATGTTAACTCAATTTTTTCCAAAATTATCTAGCAGGGGTCAAAGAATCAGAAACCAAAAGAGAAACGTGCAGCACTTGCTCTCACTATATCTCACGTAAAGGGGAAAAATAGTCTTGATTATTTCTGAGGAGCAGGAGACCCCCATGAAGCTTCAGTGCACGCCCTCTGGTGTCAGACTGCCCGGTTCTGTCTGGCGCTGCCGTCTGTCAGCCGCGTCAAAGAATACCACCCGGCACCTAGTAGGGCTATAGAAGCATTAGCCACAAACGCAATATTATTATTATTATTTTACTATGATGATTACTATTATTTGCCTCTATTATTATTTATTATTATTATACTATTATTACTTTTACTGTTACTTGCCTGTAACTCCCAGCCCTGGAAGTTAATGTAGTACACATGTATACCAACTGAGCAAATAAAGGACAGGCATTTACAATTCGGAGGTTCAGAAGTTGCTCTTTTGTTTTTAACTGCTTCTTTATTTTTGAAAGAGCGCAGGCGGGGAGGGGCGGAGAGAGAGGGGAACAGAGGATGGGAAGCGGGCTCCGTGCTACAGGCTGACAGCGGCCCCGCGGGGGGCTGGAAATCACAAGCCTCGAGATCACGACCTGAGCGAAAGTGGGACGCTCAACCGACTGAGCCACCCCAAGTGCCCCAGAAGTTGCTCATTTTGCATCAACTTCCTACATCCTTGTCAAGGGATTCTGACGGTGGGCTCTGGTCGGGGGTGTCTGGGGATCAGGAAGGGGTACAGAACTCGCGCGCACGGAATTTTGTCACCCCTTCGCCTAAATTCCAGTACCAATTACTCTTGCCGCTGCCCCGGGTCCCCCAAATCCAGCAGAGGGCGCTGTGGCCTCAAAATACAGCCCAAAGTCGGTTCCTGCTGCCTTCTGGAGGCCAGACGCCAGAGGAAGGGTACCTGCGAGAGGGGTGGGTCTGACTAGTTGTCTTAACTAGTCCCTTTCTCCAAGTACTCAGCAAACTCCCCATCACCCGCTGCTGCCTGGTTTTCTAAACATCGCCCTGCTGTTTGAAGGCCCCAGAGTTCTAGACCTCCCTTCTTAGAACCCCAGAAGCGTCATTTCAGCAATGAGTCATATCGGCCTTATGCTGCTCTGTTACTGTTAACAAATTCCATGGCAGCACAGCTATAAACCTCCTGTCTGGCCCTCTGAAGAGCCTTCTGCCAGCCACCCACAGCCTTCTCTTCTCCAGTCCTGTTCCAACTTCTCCAGACAAAACTCACTCACCCCAACCAGCTTCTTCTGCTTCATTCTGCCGCAGGATTTCTTTCATTCAATCTCTCAGCTAACAAATGTTTTGGGCCGAGGTTAGCCTCATGCAGAGATGAAGCAGGCAGCCTTGATTGAGCAAATACTATGTGCCGGAAGTCGTCCTAAGCACCTCACATACTCTTCACAATAACCCTGCAAGACTTGTTAGACCCATTTTCCAGATGAGACCATTAAGGCACAGAGTGGTTAAGGGACTTGTCTAAGGTCACACAGCTAGTGGCTGAGCCGATATTCAAATCCAAGCAGTCTGGCTCAAACAACTGGGCTTCTTCAACAATAGGCTATCTCGACTTTTAGTACAGACATGGGGCTCCATTTCTGATCTTTAGAACTTCACTGTCCAACATGGTATCCACTAACCACATGACTACTGAGAACATGACTATTCTAAAGCGAGATATGCTGTAAGTATAAAATACACACTGAATTCCAAAGACTTAGTTTGAAAAAAATATATATAGAGAGAGAATATACAGCATTAATAACTATGCCAAGGGGCGCATGGGTGGCTCAGTTCAGCATTAGACTCTTGATTTTGGCTCAGGTCATGATCTCACGCTTCATGAGTTCGATTCCCTCTTTGGGCTCTGAGCTGACAGTATGAAGCCTGCTTGGGATTCTCTCTTCTCTTTCTGCGCTTCCCCTGTTCATGTGCTCTCGCTCTCTCTCTCAAAATAAATAAGGACATATTTAAAAAATTATTATATTGATTACATGTAGAAGGGATATTTCTGATATATTGAGTTAAATCAAATATAGCGTCAAAATTAACATCACCTGTTTCTTTTTAACATGGTAACTGGAACGCTTAATACGGGGTAGGTGGCTCCCTTTCTATTTCTGTAGGGGAGAGTTCTGAGATCTCTCAGCCCAGTGGAAAGACAGACAGACAGATCTCAACTAATTTGAAAGCGAGTGAAATGTGGTGTGCGTTCTGAGAAGCGAGACCAAGGTGGTGGAGTAGCCCCTGCGAGTTTTCCGCAGAGTGAGAATTCCAGAGGCGTGTAGGACTCCAGCCCGGAGCGAGCGGCGGTGGGGACGGCAAATGCCACAGCAGCAAAGCAGAGGGAACCCCAAGTCCACCAGGCAGGCTGGGACATCTAGTGCTCCTGGGGGAGCCAAGGCCAGTGGACCTCAGACAGGGAGGTGGGAGGTGGGGGGGGTGTCTTTGACTGTGGGGTCAAGATGCTTGGCAGCACGGAACTCCTAAAACTGAAAGCTGAGGAGAGCTTGTGGGGACAGGTGGAATGGCCAGCAAGAGGCTCTGGCAGGGCTGGGGGGAGGGCAAGGTGGCGGGCAGCGAGGGGCAGGCCCGCCCCCCTCCACCCTGCGGCTCCCCGAGGGGACTGCAGTGACCAAACTCCTCGGAGGAGGTCGCTGTGGGAGGAGGACTCTTGGGGGGCGTTTCCTGCCTCTGGCTCGCAATGGCCTCCTGCCCAGAGCGCCCAACACTTGACCTCCACTAACTTGATTCCTCCCAGGGGCGGTGGGTGGCCAGGAGGGCCTCACAGGCTTCTCAGGTCCAGAGACCCAAGCACCTCAGCAGCAGGAAGCAGCCAGATCCCAGGTGTCCAGACGGTTCACGTCCCCCAGCCCTTCTGAGGAATCTGGTGTCCAGGCCTCCCCGTGAATCTCCTGGACAGATTCTGAAGGAGCCACCGCTGCCTCCCTCCCCTGAGGGCAAGGACCCAGCTTTCCTATCTTTTGGCCTGTCTACCCCTTTGGGCCCTTCAGCTCTGGGTGGGAACTCACATTTCGTCTTCATTGATGGGGCACTTTTTCCCCCCAAACAGAAGTTGGGGGTTATTCTAACGGGAAAGGGGGCCTACGTGCAAACGCCACAGGAAATAATCCTAAGCGATTCCTTCCCTAGAACCACCTGGTGCCTCTGTCTGCAGTTTCCTCCCTGGTCGTGACAGGAGACCAGGCTCCGAGGATAGGAGTTTTGAGAGTCCACACCGAAGGTTGGTAGAAGGGGCCAGATCTTTCTTTCTTACTTCCCAAGCCTAAACCATGGCCTCCGCACACACTGGTGTGGGTGGTGTAATATCAGTACTTAAAACGGAGGAGCCCCCAAAACAACCCAGCTCATCTGAGCTCAAACCGTGGGCTCTGCCTCTAAGTCGCCCTTGTGATTTCTTAAATCCCGAGACCCCTAAAAGACCACCATACCAGCCAGGAATCCTGGACTCCTCCAAAACAGCGGCACTGAGAGCTGGGATGACCCCAGGGGAGCCTCAGTCCCTTTGCTTGGCTCCTCCCTTGATCACCATCTGAACCACATTGTTGGTATCTTGTCCCACCCTCCACATACTCTTTAGAGCCCAAGCAGAATTGCCTTAGGGGATCGACCTTCTCTTCCAGGGATTCTCGGTCTCTGTCCGAGGGGGAAGAAAGACCCTGTAGGTGCAGGGAGAGACAGGCTTAGAGCGCAGACCCAGCAGAATCCCACCCCCCACCCCGCAACTCCTCCCCAATCTGGAGCGCCCACTGTGCCTAGGGCTCCCCCTGGTGGCGACAGAAAGAGACTACCAGAGACTTGGGCAGAAGGTGGGGAGAATCTTGGAGAAAACTGCTAATGCGGCTAAAAGGCTTGGAGACCTCTCCCCTCCCTTTCCCTCACTCATACCCCCACCCCACCGTTCACAGAGACCAGACACCAAGAAGTGGACTTGTGTGAACCTAACAAGGGCCCTGGAATTCTTCTTCTCCCCTTTCATTTCCCGGACGGCACCATCCTCCCACTGCCTGGCTGGGGATTGACTTCCGGCTCTGGGACCCCAGCCCTACACGGAGGCGCCCCGAGTGAAGGCGGAGCCCGCACTGCAGTGTCAAGGGTCAGGTCAACCAGGGAAGACTCTCCCGGAGCCGGGGCCTCCTCCCCTCCCTCAGCACCCTGTGCCCTCCGCCACCAGCTCACCCTCTCCCGGTCCTAAAATCTCTTCCTTCCCTCTCTCGCCCCTTCGACTGATCCAAACACTAAGCCTGACTCGGGGATGGGCGGCAAGCGGGAAGAGGAGGGAAGGGGCCGTGTGGGTTGAGGAAGGGGTCCTGCGGCCCCGTGCAAACCCTGCCCCGCCCCGAGGCGCCCCCGGTTTGGCCCCTCTCGTTGCTTCGTACTTTGGAGAACTCCGAGGAAGCCCGACAGACTAGCCGCGAGCTGGGGGTGGGGCGGCGAGGAGGAGACTGGTGGGGAGGGAGGAGGAGAAAGGAGCCCGGGCGTGGAGGCCGGGTTTGGGAGGTGAGGGGCGCGTCCCCCCTCAGCCCCGTGGGTTGCAAAGAATTGCTAATTGCAACTAAACGAGGCCTCGGAGTGGGGGAAGGGGCAGTCGCTCGGCTGTCAGGGGCTACCGCCTCTTTGAGTGCCCGGGGAAGGCCAGGCCAGCCCGCTCTTCTCATGTAAAGCAGCTTTTTGTCTGGGGGAGCCAGGGCTGGGGCCAGGGGCTGGGGAAGGGGCCCAAGCCATTAGCAAGCTTCTTGTTCCCCAGAAAGGGAGAAGGGCGCCGATGGCTTCCCGGAGTAAGGACACCCCCTCCTCCTCCACGGCCCAGCTTTTTATGGTGGGGCTTGATGGGGTGCTGCCCAGCAGGGGGGGGGGCCTGGGATCCCAGCACCCCCCTAGCGGGGCTGTGGGAAAAAACTGAGCACAAAGACGGGGGCTGGCCCAGCTGAGTCGGGAGACAGGGCAGCTCTGAGCCAGGGATGCCCTGAGCTTGAAGCACCCATTGCTTGGAGCCCCTTCCCGGAAGTAGGCTCGGTAGCCACTGCACCTTATCTGGTCAGCCGCGCGGTTTCAGCTTCCATCCACTTTGCCAGCCGCCTCAAGGTTTTGGTCTAGGGGGAGTGGGAAAGGTCTTAGGGATCTAAGCCTGAGCCCAACCAGGGAGGAGAAGGAACCAACCCTCTGGAGAAATCCTCTACTCATAGGAACCCCGGGGCCAGGTCACCTTTTAAAGAGTGGAGAGTCTCGCCTTCTAATTCGGATGCACCACGTTAGGAGCTTCTGTAAGCTTGGACATGAAATTACCGTTACCTCAGAAGCCTCAGTCTTCTCATCTATACAACGGGGGGGCAACAATAATACGATGCTCTCAAAGTTCTTGTGAAGAGATAGGCCTGCAAAGCACCTGGCTTGGCGGTCCCTGGTTCTTAATGTGTTCCCCCCGCTTCCTGGGAGCGTCCATCCTTTTATGCACACACGCTCCGGGGACGATGGGGTCGTCATTTATACAGCGCCTTTACAGTTTCTAGGATGCATATGTCGGCTCTCAGACAAGACGCACCAGTGGAAGAGGGCTTTTCCCCGCCCAGAGCGTGGCCTCGGGATCCCAACCCACAGATTAGACGGTGGAACCCAGGGCCAGCCTGAAGCCACCCCTGGCTGTCCCTATGCAGGCCTCTGCCCAGGGTCTCCAGGTTATGAGGCTTGCCTTGGTGGCCACCTGGGCTCTTGCCCCGAATCCACACTCTTGTGGAAACTTAGGACCATGTGGGTCCCCTTCATTCTCTTCCACCTTGGGGCCCCTGAGAAACAGAGAGCTGTTCCCCTCCTAGCCTCTTAGATGAAACCTTCCATGTGGGAGGCAGCCCGGGAGGGGACAGGGGACAAGGAGTGAAATATCTAGGTAGTCCGTTCTGTCCCTCCTTCCCCCTTCCGACTAGAAGCGTGGTAGTTCATCCAGGAGTGTTGGCCCTGCTTCCTTCCTCCCTTCCTTTGGGGGACCCCCGTGGTATCTCCTCATCCCAGTGTGTTGCCCTGGCTGGACCCCTGTTCTCCCAGCACCTCATCCAGGTGGAGAGCGCTGACCCCAGCCCGCTAGACACCCTGGGGATCCTGATCCCAGAGGGCCTACAGCCAAGGGGCTCTGGCTTTGGGCCAGTGCCTTTCTCGCTGCCTGGCTCCCTCCCCACAGGCCCCTAATCCCTCTCACCCAGCAGGAAGCCCTTAAGCTGCCTTTTCAGCGGCCTTCCCCAGCCCGCTGTGGGCTCTGTGCCTTTCTATACCACCCTTGGCAGGAGCTGTGTTATACACGCTGGCGAGAGCGCCCCTGCAAAGAGGTCATTGCGCCTAAGGCAGCTCCAGCAGCCTGTCCTCCCGGCTCACCTCCTAGGGGTCCCCCCCCCATCTGATACACCGTCTGGGCATCCATGGACATGGACAGCCCTGGCTAACTCAGGTCAAAGCCCCAGGCTGTGTCCGGGTGGGGGTAGGAATGCTAGGGGGACAGTGGGCAGGAGGCCAGGGTCTGGGGAAGTGTGGCAGACAGGAGACGCGCCTCTGCCTTTGGTCCTTTTGGCTGGTCCCTCCTTCTTTCCTCTGTTTCTAGCCCCTGCCCGCAACTTCTCCAAGTTCATTCACAGCCTCCGCAAACTGAGTTTGCAGCCCAGACTAAGGATTGGGAGAATCTCTTCCCTGGAGAGCCTAGGAAGACCCTCCCTGGCTCACCATAACCTACCATATCAGATAAGCAGAGACAGAGGCCAAGCAAGGGGAAGAGAGCATGGGGGGGAGGGGACAGACTGGGTTTTTTCCTCTCCTCCAGGATTATAGTTGGATGACTGGAGTGGGGGCCGCAGAATTTGGATTACCCTGGGACAGGCTTGACTTCAGCCCCCCAGTCCCAAGGCTCTTGCAAGGATACTCTTCCCGATTTGGGTTTTGGTTTGGAAAATACAGTCCTTGTGTAGCCTAGTCCCTCCCCTGCCCTCCACCCTTCCCTCCCCTCCCCTCCCTCTCCAGAAAAAGAGTCCCCCCACCCCACCAGCACCTCAGCCCCTTCCCTGCAGCCCAAATCCCAGCCCTGCTTCTCAGGCAGCCTCCCACTCAGGGAAGCCAGGCTTTTGCTGGCGTGAGTGGTTAGGGGAGAGTTGGGGGTGCCTCTGGGAGGTCTGTTTGTAGTTCAGATTCTTCTCATTCCAGGCTCAGCAGGCTCCCTCTAAGGGAAGGGCCTGGGGTGGAGGGGGGGAATCCTTGGGGCACCAGCTGCAGGGAAGGGAAGCTTCCTGGAGAGAGGAGGGAAGTGTTTGCTTCTCCTCCCAATGACCCCCATCCACAAGGTAGGACCTGCCCCCTCCCAGTTCCATCCTTGGAGTCCCCCCCACCCAAGCTGCCTCCACATTAGTGCCCCTCCAACAAAGGGAGACATTCAGAGGGGAGCCCAGCCGAGGCCTGATCTCTTTCTTTGCTTCCTAATGAGTTTCTTGCCTTTTGGGGTGCTCGCCCTCCGGAAGAGCTGGGGAGGGTATCAAAAGAGGGATGTCTGGGAAGTGATTGGGTCAGTACCAGCCTCGTAGAGGACTGTCACTCTGTCCCCCAAACTGAAGTCTCCTGCAGATTTTTCTGTGACTCCAGCATTAGGGTACGTGTCCCTCCATACCACCAGATCTTAGGCCACCACGGAATTCCTCACGGGTTCCTCAGAGTGACCCAGCCGTGGAGGAAGCATCTTGAACCCCTCAGGTTTTAGAAGTCTGACACCTGCCCCAATTTCCTCCTCCTGGCGACCTCTACCTCATCTAGGGAGAGGAGGAAAACAAATACTAAAGACTTGTATTGAGAGTCCATTCAGCGAAGTTACTACTCACTTAGGACTCCATCTGGTCCTCCCGACCCCTTGAGAGAGCAGCTTCACCTCCCTGCCTTTTAGACGAAAGAGCCTGAGCTTCAGAAAGCTTAAGTGACCTGTCCAGGGACGGTAGTAACGAGGTAGAGAGCTGAGATTCAAACCTTCTCCCTCTGCCTGTGGAGTCCTGTGCCCCAACATGCTGCCCCATGAATAGGTCTGTCTCGGGGACCTGCATTCAGGCCTCTCCGGGTGACGTATGGTTGACATTCTGCTTCCAGGTTACAAAAAAGCATATTCTACCCTAAACATCCTTGCCCAAAGCAACTGTCAATACAAATCCATTTCCTTGTTCCATCCCCGCCTCAAGGGAACAATACAGATTTATCAGACCCATTCTGCAGATAGGGAAACTGAGAAGCAAAATGATTCACTGAAGGCCAGAGAGGTAGTAAGTACCAAGGCCAGGACCTGAGCACTTTGGTCTCCTGGGGTGGCTTCGTGGATTCCCACCGCTATATCAAATTTATTTTTCCCTTCACTTCTCTGATCGGGGACCAGAACGTATTTGCAATTCGATATGGCTTCAAGAAATTGGATAATCTTGTCAAAACTGGAGGATGGAAACCTGGACCCTGGAAACTTGGCTTGCCCACTTCTCCTTAGAGCTTAGCTCCTTGCCTACCTAAATGTGGGCTCCAGAGATGGGCAAAGCAGTCAGCGTTGTGGGCATCGGACTGGGTGTCCACGCAGGATGCTTGGATCTCTCAACTGCCCACCTTAGGGAGTTCTTCAGTCCCTGTCCTATTTATAGAGGGCACTCATTCACTGAACCAGTGTTTACTGAGCACCTACTACATACCACCTATTATAAGCACTAGGGTATACACAAAAACGAAGACACAGCCTCTGCCCTCAAGAGATGGTCTTGTTGAGAGTTGGTGGTAGTTAGACATACCTAGTGCTAAATGCCCCAAGATAAGCACTCACCCAGAGAAGTGCCACAGGAACGGATCTTAAAGGATTTCCAAGGGTGGAAGGAAGGGCATTTAGGGAAGGGCCCAGTGGAGCAAAGACATAGAGTATGAAAGTACCAGATGTCTGTCTAGCCCATAGGTGAAAGCAGAATTTGGAAGGTCTTTGCAAGAAACAAAGCCCATTCTAAGAGGTTTGTGGTTTGTTTTTTTTTTAATATTTATTTATTTTTGAGAGAGGGAGAGAGGGAGGGAGAGGGAGAGAGAGAAGAGTGGGGGAGGGGCAGAGAAAGAGGAAGGGAGACAGAGAATCTGAAGCAGGCTCTGCCCACTCAGCACAAAGCCCAACGTGGGGGCTGAACTCATGAACCATGAGATCATGACCTGAGCAGAAATCAAGAGTCAGACTGGTGAGGGAGCCTGGAGCCAGCTGAGGGCAAAGTACAGGCTAACAGTGCCAGCCCCTCCCCCACCCCCCCCATGCCCCCGTGGGATATGTGTGCTATTCCTCGGACACTCCTGGCCGCCCAAGAACAGGGGGAAAGGAAAGAAAGCAAATGGTTGACTTGATAGAGATCACAGTCCTGCAGGACAGGCGTCCCCTTCGTTTACAGAGAACTTAGTAAACAGCAAGAAAGAGGCAATCTTATCCAGAGCCTAATCTCCAGAAACCTATAGACTCTGTTTCCAGGAGCCCTAACGTCACCCTCATCAAGATGTAAGGGGGTTTAAGTGCCTGCCATGGCGATGTGGGAAACAAAGGCAACTGAAAAATTCAATTCCCTTACTGCCTACAGCCCATCGGCAAGTCCTGGAAACAGGCAGCGAGAGCTTCTAGAAGTTCAGCTGCCTCCATGATGACCCTTTGCCACGGGCAAAAAGGGAACTTTGGCTTCACGTTATCCTGAACCCCCTCCCCCAGGATCCTGTAAGTCTACTTTAACATATAAAAATTCCTTTGGAAACTTCCTTTATCTCGACTCTCCCAAGATATATGGTGGCAATCATACTCCAAGCTTACGGACCCCTGATATCCATCTGAAGGGTCTCTAAAGGTTTTACTGAACGGTAATACATGCCATTTTCCTTACAGCTAGCCCCTCAAGGTCTTGGAAACCTTGCTTCCAAAATTCCTTAGAGACTTACGGTGTCCCTAACCTTGAGGGACCTAACCTCACAACCCGAGGGTATATAATGAGTTACCCCTCACAGCCCCAGCGCAGCTCTTCCTGCCCACTGGTCCTGTGCCCGTGCTTTAATAAAATCACCTTTTTGCACCAAAGACGTCTTCAAGAATTCTTTCTTGGCTGTCGGCTCCGGACGCCCCATCATCACCCCAAAACCCCCATCGAGACACTCAACCTACCGAGCAACCCTGGCGCCCCTAGGTGCTTTATGTAGAAGGTGCTACGAACTGAATTATGCCCCCCTCATTCATACGTTGACGCCCTAACCCTCGAAGTGAATATATTTAGAGATAGAACTTTCAGAGGTAATCACGGTTAAATTCTTTCTCTCTCTACAGAGAAAGGCCCTGTGAACACAGGGAGAAGACAGCCACCTGCAAGCCAGAGGAGAGACCTCCTCAGAACACACCCATGTGTATCCTGATCGGGGCCCTCCAGAACCAAGACAATACATTTCTCTTGTTTAAGTCATTCGGTCTAAGGCACTTTGTTTCGGTGGTCCTAGCAGACAAAGACCACAGGGCAGTAGGGGCTCGCAAAATTCTCAGATGGACTGGAAGAGCGGGACTTTATAGAGAAGCCACAGGGAGATGGTCCAGCAGGAGCCTCCACCTCTGCCACGACCAGGGAGGGAGAATGAAGAGGCTACCACTGAAACGGAGGTCATGGATGTAACCCCGAAGAGAACTTAGTAAACAGCAAGAAAGAGGCAATCTTATCCAGAGCCTAATCTCCAGAAACCTATAGACTCTGTTTCCAGGAGCCAGGGGAAACTCCTGTTCCACAGGAATAGGTGCCAGGCTTCTACCACCGTCCCAGACACTGATCACTGGGTACTGCCGCAGGAAAACCCCATCTCCAGGGCCCCGCCTGCCAGCAGAAATACGACAGCAACAAGAACGCGGTCTCATCTCCCCCCCCAACTTCCGAATCCTGAACAAATGCACTTGCGTCCAGACCTCCAGCTGCGAGGAAGGCGAAGAGATGGAAGAGATGAGTTTCTCGCTTTCCAACCTCCGTAAGTGCAGGAAGGCACTAGAAAGAGGTGGGCATGGATGCTGGGGGCCACCTTGTCCACCACGCTGGGGCAGTGGTGGTAGAAGTTAATGTTGGGAAGCTACATTGGGGTTAGAGTTTGAAAGGTTGTTGAATGAGTTTGGAGTGGGGGACAGGGCACGACTGGGCAGCTGCCAAGATGAACCAGGGCTCGGAAAGCTAACTGAGGGCTCTGGAAAGCAGAAAGCTCTGGAGTGTGCATAAGAATCACTCGGGGGTTATCAGTTCTGATCATTGGCAGGGCCCAGGAATCTGTATTTCTAATAGGCAAATCCTGCCCCAGTGTCCCTTCTTCTGTGATTCTGAGGCGTGTGGACCCTAGGCTTTCAGGAACATTGTCCTGGGACAGGAGCTCTGATGGGGTCATTCCGCATAGTACGGAGAGCTCAGAAAAAGTTCCGTTTGTCAGGGGCACAATTAGCCAAGTTAGCTCCTTCCTCTCCTTCCCGAGATCTAGTTCTAAAGACTGGATGCTTAAACCCTGAAAAATACCAGCGGAGTGGGAGTGCGGGGGCAGGGGCCTCTGCTGGGACCCGGGAGTCTGGGGATTTAACACCCCCCCTCCCCCGCAGAAAAAAACCACCCAGGAAGACTCGGTGGTCAGTCAGTGACGAGCACAAGTACTTCTTGGAACTGTGACTCACTGTGTTCTCTCTGCCGACCCTGGCACTGGTGTTCAGGACCTTTGGGACCCTAGTTTGGTTGCAGAGGGGAGAGAGCGCCTTAAACCCTGGGGAGGTTCCAGGATTCCAGAGACAAGGAGGAAGGTGAAACACCAACAGAGGACAGGAGAGGGAGGAGGGAGCTGGCACTGCCATCCAGCGTGGCCTTGAGTCCCCGTGTTGTCCATAACCTACACTGAATTTCAACACAAAACAGTCTATTAAAATAGATTTTCCTTTTCTTTCTCATTTTCTTTTCCTGGCTCTCACTCTCCTCTCCCAGCCCCAAGCTCCCCCCACCACCCCCCCCCCCAGTTCAGAGAGCAAGGCCACAGACATGAAGAAGGCCTAGTCTTCCCCTGGCAACACCCCCAGCCCAGCGCCCCATCTCTGGGGGAGGGCGTCATTTCAAGCCAGACCAGGCCAAGTCTTTGGGGCTCGGCAGCCCGCACTGAGGATATTTCCTCTTTCCTTTCCAGGGGTACCCTTCCACACCCAGCTCCTGACACACAGGGCCCCCTTTAGAAGCTTCGGCAGCCCCACTTAGCTGGGGGTCCCCTGGGCCTTCCTCCTTGGCTGGTCCTCCCAGGAGAACAGGCTTTCAGGCTGGGGGAGGGAGACGGCCTTCCCAGCCCCCAGTTATCACCACAAAGCAAAGTCCAGGGGAAAGGGGGGTGGGTGTTAGAGAACCAGGTCCTTGCTAGTAAATCAAAGTTGGTTTCCCAGATGGAGCTGCGGCCGCTTTGATTCCTCAAGCTGCCCCCTCCCCCTCTGCCTCCCCTCACCCCCTCACCCCCAGCTCCACGGTTTCAATTCCTCCCTGAAAAGCAGTGGGGCCTCCTTTCAAACCAGCCCAGCTCCTCCAACTCCCAACTACAGCTTAAGTTACAGGAAAGAGAAGGGGGAGGGGGGGAGGTGGCCCAGCCTGGAGGAAAATGAGAGAAATTCTGGGAGAAGTGAAGGGGGCAAGGGAGAGTGAAAAGAAAGGAAGAATGAGAGGGAAAAGACAGAGCGAGTTAGGAGATGGGGCGCAGCTGGTAACAGAAATGTGTGCTCTGTGGGAACAAGAGGGAGCCCCACCTGGGAAGCAAACCTGTCTTGGTCCCCAAGTGAGCCTCCCCCACCCCCGTCACCCCTGATGACTCCTCCCCACAAGTCTATGATGGAGGCACTCCCATTCCTCTCCTTTTGACATTAGGTTCTAGAAGGTTCCAGGAGACAAAATATCTGACTCATTCATTCCCAGAGACGCTTATTTCCTGGACTGAGAAGGCAGAGTCTCCCCCCCAAGAACCTCACTAACCAAACTCAGCACTGGTTTTCCAGCTTTGTTTTCCCCAGTCTGCTCTGAGCGGCCGGAACCTTGCTCTTGCTTGGCCTAGGCCTGGGCTAATTAAAGCCCTTAATTAATAGATCATCTGTTATATCTGTTTAATCCTTTTATAGCCCATTTTGCCATCCAGAGACCTTGGGGAAGGGCACTAGAGAGATAAAGGGCATAGCAGCTGTACTTTGCCACGTCCCCCTCCTGCTCTGTCCCCAGAACCAGGGGGCAGCCTTGGAAATTGGCAGGGGGTGGGGTGAAGTACACCCAAGGGGACCTCCAAGTGGGCGGGAAGTGGGGGCTCTGGGAGTCCTAGCCCTGATTTTTCTGAGGCCCGTTTCTAAGGGCTGGTTCCCTGCGAGCTAAATGGAAGACAACGTTCTGGAAGAGGAAATTTGGCGTTTCACCTGAAGACGGATTCCAGGTCTTGTGACTAGGGGGAGGGGTGGCCAAGTCGATGATTCTCTGACAGCTCAAACCCGTTTTCCCCACTGGGGGTATTTTTGCTTAGAGAAGAAAACCTTTGAAGATGCAACGTATCTCAAATTGTGATCTCTTCCTCAGTCCTTCCCTCCTCAACAGATACATACCCCTTACCCTTTAGGGTGGAGGGACCTCAGGGTAAAGGGACCTCAGGGTGGAGGAAGGGACCCCCCCCCCTTCAGGAAGGAAAGAATACTGACCTAGGACTGAGGAAACAAGGAAAAGATGATTTCTCTGGAAGGCGGGGGTTCTGATGGGAGAGAAGCGAGGAGACAGGGATCCACGCGATTACCTTGACTCTTTCCCTTGGCAAAATGAAAGGGCCGAGACAAGAGGATTTTTGTGTAAGAACGGGGAGCCCTGAGCAGAGCCCCCCAGGTTTCCTTAGCTGAGAGAAGTCCCCCGTGCTGTCTCTGAGCATGCCCGTGGCGTGCTGGCTATTGCGGACTGGCTGTCTTTCACTTGTCTGTAACATACGAGCCTTTCAAGCAAGGGCCGTTTCCGTGATCCAAACATATTATTCTCACAGCTCCCTATATCTGGCCCGCAGGCAAAATCCATAAATGTTTTTATGATCCCCTGACACAGAAGAGGGAGCTGTGGCTAAGGGAGGAAAGATGACTTGCCCGCGGTCTCTCAGCAGATGCGGGCTGGAGGCCAAGCCCGCAGTCCGGACATGCTGAGCCCCAGACCAAGTTTCTTTCCTTTCCACCGGCTATTTGCTCTGTTCTCCTGTCAGGCTGAGATTTCTGCTCTAGGAGACCGTCCCATGAAACGGAGTGCACAGTGTCATTACAGCGGGGGCACTCAACAATCATCCCAGACATCAGATTTGTCCGTGGAGAGACGACTGACAGCAGCGCCTCAAGATTTGGGGAAGTGGCACTGGCACTGTGCACTGGGGACGCTTAGGCTCCCAGCCTACAGGAGGAGCCCAAGACCAACCAGAATGTTCCTCAGGGCTGAACAGCAGCCCCCTTCTGCAGCGGATGGCAGACTGTTGCCCCCTAGACTCTAAGTTTCCCAAAGCTGGAGCCTAGGTCTCCACAGACCTTTTGCACTCTGCTTTGCATATAGTAGGTGCTCAATAATTTGTTGAATTAAAAACCATCGCTATTATTTTTCAAGCTTGTAGCCTAGCATCAGGTCAAGTTAGTGCCAATGTCTACCTCATTTCACTGTCACAACTGAAACCAGGTCAACAAAAATTCTGACTTGAGGCTCTCAGGCTCAGAAGAAACACATCTGGGACCTTCTGTTGGCCAGAATCTCTCTTCGGGCCCCACCACTCCTTCTCAGTCTCGCTCCTCCTTAGCCCATGGTCCTCAATGTTGGCATCTCCAAAGTGTTGGTCTTCCCATCCAATCCGCCTCCCCTAGGTGATCTCGACCACTCTCATAGTTACGATCACGGGCTACAGTCACCAGATCTAAATCTAGACCAGAGCTCCCTCCTGGGCCCTGGCTTAGAATATCCACCTGGGTTCTGGACACCTTCCCTTGGACCGTCAGCTTGGACTGGCTCGACTGTGCTCATTATCCACCCTGTCCCTGCATTTCCTAGCCTCCTTAATGACATCAGGGCATCTAGGTCGGAAACCTTGGTTGGGCTCCTCCCTTCCTCTCTTCTCTCCCCAACTACACTGCTTCAGTCCAAGTGACGCCCCCACCATCCCTTGGCTGGACTTTGCAATCTATTCCTAACGGGTATCCCTGACTCGGCCAAGTCACGTTGCCCACGGCTGCCCAAATGCACCATGGAAAGCTTAATGGTGACTATTTCCCTTCCCCACACTTCAGCGTATCTCCATTGGCAGGAGTCCAGACTGGGTGCCCGATACCTAAGGTCCTTGCTTATCTCCTTTGCCATCACTCTCCCAGACGTGTGCAGGGCCCAGATGTGCGCAGGGCTCGAACAGGGCCAAAATATGGGCATACTCACGCTCCTGCCCATTCCCTCCACCGCACACTTGGACACACGCCATTCTCTCTGCCCAGAATGCCTATCCCTGCCTTGAGATGGTGGGGTCATATTTCTACATCTAGCACCTTACGGATGGTCTGGAAGGCCCTGCAGATCGGGGCTCTCTTCACCTCATCCTAGTTCGCTCCTCCCCACAGCTACACAGTCCACCACCGCCCTCCCCAACTCAGACGCTCTCCTCCATTGCACTATCTCAGCATAGCCTTTCCTCCATAGCACTGAATTCTGTGGTAATTTTACACCCATTTGAGAGACTATGTGATAAATGTGAGTGTCCGCCACTGGAGAGTAAGCTCCGCGGGAACAGGGGACGGGTCTGGTGACCAATACGTAGGTGTCGTTGTTGTTTTTAATACATATTTTTAAAATTTTTTTACATTTATTTATTTTTGAGAGACATAGAGACAGAGCGTGAGCAGGGGAGGGGCAGAGAGAGAGGGAGACACAGAATCCGAAGCAGGCTCCAGGCTCTGAGGCATCAGCACAGAGCCCGATGCGGGGCTCGAACTCACAGACTGCGAGATCATGACCTGAGATGAAGTCGGACGCTTAACTGACTGAGCCAGTCAGGCGCCCCTGTTTGTAATACATATTTATTTTTTAAGTGCATGAAAGCGCACAATTCTTATACCCGTTAGGGGCTGCGTAGTGTGGGAGACAGAACCCAGCTTCAAGAGCCAAGAAGGCTGGGTTTAAATCTCAGCTCTGACACTTACTGTGTGACCTTGAGAAAGTGGTCAAATCTCACCTAAGGTCAGATTCTTCATCTTTAATTAATTAGTTATTTTATTTTATTTTTTAATCATTAGAAATTTTTCATGCTTATTTATTTTTGAGAGAGAGACAAAGCACAAGCAGGGGAAGGGCAGAGAGAGAGAGAGAGAGGGAGGGAGACACAGAAGTGGGCTCCAGGCTCTGAGTTGTCAGCATGGAGCCCAAAGCAGGGCTCGAACCCATGAACCATGAACCTGAGCTGAAGTCTGACCCTTAACCAACCAAGCTACCCAGGTGCCCCAATTATTTTATTTTTAATTGTAGATTCTTCATTCGTAAAAAGAACACGATACCTACTTTGTATGTGCAGTGCTCAGTAGGAGCTCAATAAATGGTAGCAGTTACCCTGTGTATCCAAGGATGTTTGCTGAATAAATATTTAATTCATGTAACTTCTTGTTTTGAAAGGTTCTTGATGATTATGAAATGTATTCTTGTCATTCTGAAACGGCTTTGGAGGCGTAGTCTCATGTTTTAAAAATCTGTTGGCTCATTCCCACTTTGCAGATGGGGCAACTAAGGTTCAAAAAAGTGAAATGACTATCTGAGTTAGGGATCAGATCCAGGTCAACGCTCAAGCTAATTAAAAAAAAAAATCAGAACTAAGTGCTATATCTATCAAATGACATCCTTTAGTGTTTAAACTGAGAGAATCTATTAATTTCTTTTAGTTACAAATCTGTAGCTGAAAGGTAGCTTCGTGGAAACCTTGGCCTATACTAAGTGCTGTACCGATACACCTGTGGCTAGACGGCCAAGGGCGGTGGCTAGACCCGAAATCTGAAGACACAGGTTCTGGTCCCATTCACACTCGAGACCTTCACGTGAAAGGCAAGAATAATCATGCATTATCGCAATTTCTTATTTCATGTAAAAATGCTAGACACACGTAAGGTCTGAGTAGAATCACGCTTCTTCCGGGACACCGTACATTCTCGAAGGGCCCAGGGCTGCTGCCATTTTCCTCTGTATTGCCTCCAGCACCTACCACGGTGGTTTGGAATGAGAGAAGATTCGATAACACTGTGTCGAAGGGATGACCGGTTTTCTGAGTGAATGAAAGAATGTCTATGATTTCTTTTTTCCGCCTCCAGCTCCCCCTCTGCGGGGGTGGCGGGCGAACGGATAACTGTCACTTAAAGCTGGCCCGAGGGCAGGAAAACAAGTTTGTCGGGGAAGGAAATTGAAGACGCCGCGTTTCTATTGGAGATTTACTCTCCATTTCCCATCAGACGGGGAGCTTCCCGAGCGGAGGGGCAGGAACCTGTCTTCATTCATTTCTGTGTTCACTGCTCCGCTCGCTCGGAGGCTCGCTCCCAGCTCTAGAGACGCGCGTGGGGTGCACGCTCGGCGGGGAGCAGCGCCTCAGGCGTGGTTTGGGCCTCGCAGAGTACAACTGTCCCATTCCAGCCAGCTCTGCGACCAAGTGGTCTTGCGGGGCTGGGGGTGGCCCTGGGACTGGGAACGGACTGGAGAGCAAAGGCTCACGCCTCTGACTCTGAAGGAAAATATTCTTCCTAAAGTAGTGAAAAGGCAACTTCTCCAGGGCACAATAAGGAACATGTTTACGTTGTAAGGACCTTGAAAATCTGTTTATCATTCAATGGGGGGGGGGGAGAATCCCGTCAGACCTGGATCTGTTGCATGTATCTACTTATTAGTTTTTTTCTTCTGCCTGTTCCTTTCTTCTTTCTTTCTCTCAAATTTGTTGTTGTTTTTAAAGCAACCCTTTTCTCCAGCGGAGCAGGAAACAGCTCACCAGGCTGGGGAGATTTGGTGTGCACTGAGAAGCAAAAGGGTTTTCAAAACTCAATTTTCTTTCTTCTTTCTTTAAATACCCGCCCACCGCCTTTCCCTCCGGAGAGACAACAGAAATAATTGATCCATCATCCAGTATCAGGCCCTGGAGATTTACATGCAAATCCTTCCTATCCTCCCCAACCCCCTTCCAAAATTTAAAATCCTATAAGGGAGGAAAAAAAAAAAGAAGTCCTCTCGAAACTAGTAGGAACCCTTCTGGCCACCACTACACATCCCCAACCAGGTGAGAGATGGGGGAGGGGTGAGTAATCCGCCACCCCCACCCCACCCCCCTGCCTCTCCCTCGCCACACACGCCACCTCTTTCTAGTGTGGAATCACTTAAGGTTTGCGTAAAGCTCCCCTCTCTCCCAGGAGACTGTATCTGGAAGCTTTTAGGGGGCGGAGGCAGAGGTGGGGAGAGAGGAGGAAAATTCCCCCGAACGGCCTTAAGAAAGTCATCTCCTCACTCAAAACTGCCCGTCACCCCCCACCCCCCACCATTAACTTTCGATTAAGACCTCCTCGTTATGGCAACTAAACTTTACTTTGCATAATTAAGATTTGCCTCGGAAGAAGGGGGAGGGAGAAGCCGCAGCTCTGGGCCATTCTCCTTCACCTCGCCCCCTTCCACCCCCGCCCTAACCCTCCAGCTCTGGGCCTCTAAGTTCCTGAGTTTTCTCACTTTGAGGTGCCACCGAACACAAAGAACCATAATGGGCTCCTTTGTGCTCGCTACGGGGCAATTACGCCCCGGAGTCCAGGCCCCTTTAAGAGCCTCTTAAAGAGACAGGCTCTCATTTTTCAGAGGGTTATTGAAAGGTGTTTAAGGGGGAGGGGCGAGGCAAACTCCTTGGGGTCTACGTTTGGCGTGAAGTGAAACTTTTGTCTGGATTCCTTGAGACGGGGTTGAGAGAAAAGTCTTCGTGGGCTGCTAGTTTCTTCAGTCTTTCTCTCTCTTTTAAACACTTTTAAACTTGAGATTTTTCACTTGCCTTGAAAAATTGGACTGGAATAGGTGGGGTTCTAGGAGCAGGGGCGGAGGTAAGGATTTAAAGAGGCCCTACGCCGAAGAGCGCCTTAGCCCCCCCAGAAGAAGAATGATCTAAGACCGAGTGGCTTGAGTCTGCCGCAGTTCTGGGGAATGTATGTCTCCGGATCTCGCCGCCGCGACTCCGGAGAAATCCCGTGCTGGGCAAACAGCCCTTAATATAATAATAGCTTGTCTCTTTAAAAAGCAAAAGAAGGGGGGGAAAGTTTTGTTGGCATCTGGTTTCTGATCTCATTATGTTGTGGTCGACCAATCGAGCCCTCGGGGCTGGTCCTGGGGTTTAAATCTGATTGGCCGAGAGCACATTTTGGGATGGGGCTTAGCGTTCGACGGGGCGGTTTCAAGGATCCCTTTTTTGGGGGGCTGAGAGGAGGGCGGGGCCGCTGGCGGGGGCCCCCTTGAAACCGACTAATTGGGATCGGAGAGGCCGAGGTGAGGGCTGGAGGAAGGCACAAAGGAGTCGCTGGGCGGAGAAGGGAGGGGAGAGGCGAGAGGAGGAGGAAGAAGAGGAGAGAGGGCAAGCGGCGCGCGGTGTCTCCGGCGGCTCAGTCGGACCGCGGCGAGCGAGCCGGCAGGCGCGCCGCCCCCTCCCCCGCCCGGCCTCCCCAACTCTGCGGCCGCCAGCAAACTTTGCAAAGAGGCGCGGGAGGCGGCGGCGGCGAGGCGGCGGCGGCGGCTGGGAAGGCGCGCGGTCTCGGGCCTGGGGGCGGGGGCGGGGGCGGGGGGGCGCCCGGGAGCCGAGTGGGGGGCGGCGGCCAGCATGCGGCCCCGCAGCGCCCTGCCCCGCCTGCTGCTGCCGCTGCTGCTGCTGCCCGCCGCCGGGCCGGCCCAGTTCCACGGGGAGAAGGGCATCTCCATCCCAGACCACGGCTTCTGCCAGCCCATCTCCATCCCGCTGTGCACGGACATCGCCTACAACCAGACCATCATGCCCAACCTTCTGGGCCACACGAACCAGGAGGACGCGGGCCTGGAGGTGCACCAGTTCTACCCCTTGGTGAAGGTGCAGTGCTCCCCGGAACTGCGCTTCTTCTTGTGCTCCATGTACGCACCCGTGTGCACCGTGCTGGAGCAGGCCATCCCGCCGTGCCGCTCCATCTGCGAGCGCGCGCGCCAGGGCTGCGAGGCGCTCATGAACAAGTTCGGCTTCCAGTGGCCCGAGCGCCTGCGCTGCGAGCACTTCCCGCGCCACGGCGCGGAGCAGATCTGCGTGGGCCAAAACCACTCGGAGGACGGCACGCCCGCGCTGCTCACCACCGCGCCTCCGCCGGGCCTGCAGCCGGGGGCCGGGGGCACCCCGGGAGGCCCGGGCGGCGGCGGCGGCGGCTCGCCTCCGCGCTACGCCACGCTGGAGCACCCTTTCCACTGCCCGCGCGTCCTCAAGGTGCCATCCTATCTCAGCTACAAGTTCCTGGGCGAGCGCGACTGCGCGGCGCCCTGCGAGCCGGCGCGGCCCGACGGCTCCATGTTCTTCTCGCAGGAGGAGACGCGCTTCGCGCGCCTCTGGATCCTCACCTGGTCGGTGCTGTGCTGCGCCTCCACCTTCTTCACCGTCACGACGTACCTGGTAGACATGCAGCGCTTCCGCTACCCGGAGCGACCCATCATCTTTCTGTCCGGCTGCTACACTATGGTTTCGGTGGCCTACATCGCGGGCTTCGTGCTCCAGGAGCGCGTCGTGTGTAACGAGCGCTTCTCCGAGGACGGCTACCGCACGGTGGTGCAGGGCACCAAGAAGGAGGGTTGCACCATCCTCTTTATGATGCTGTACTTCTTCAGCATGGCCAGTTCCATCTGGTGGGTCATCCTGTCGCTCACTTGGTTCCTGGCGGCGGGCATGAAGTGGGGCCACGAGGCCATCGAGGCCAACTCGCAGTACTTCCACCTGGCCGCGTGGGCCGTGCCGGCGGTCAAGACCATCACTATCCTGGCCATGGGCCAGATTGACGGCGACCTGCTGAGCGGCGTGTGTTTCGTGGGCCTCAACAGCCTGGACCCGCTGCGGGGCTTCGTGCTGGCGCCGCTCTTCGTGTACCTGTTCATCGGCACGTCCTTCCTCCTGGCTGGTTTCGTGTCGCTCTTCCGCATCCGTACCATCATGAAGCACGACGGCACCAAGACGGAGAAGCTGGAGCGGCTCATGGTGCGCATCGGCGTCTTCTCCGTGCTCTACACCGTGCCCGCCACCATCGTCATCGCCTGCTACTTCTACGAGCAGGCCTTTCGCGAGCACTGGGAGCGCTCGTGGGTGAGCCAGCACTGCAAGAGCCTGGCCATCCCGTGCCCGGCGCACTACACGCCGCGCATGTCGCCCGACTTCACCGTCTACATGATCAAATACCTCATGACGCTCATCGTGGGCATCACCTCGGGCTTCTGGATCTGGTCCGGCAAGACGTTGCACTCGTGGAGGAAGTTCTACACCCGTCTCACCAACAGCCGGCACGGCGAGACCACCGTGTGAGGGGGTGTCCTTCCGCCGCGTCGGCCCCAGGCCGCCCGCCCGCCCCGCGCCCGCCTCCGCCCGCGGGAGGGGGGGGCCTTCCACAGACTCCTTATTTTATTTTTTTAAATAAAGAACAATCGAAACCATTTCTTTTTTAGGTTGCTTTTTAAAGAGAACTCTCTGTTCCGCACCCCCATCAGGTTTGTAATTAAAACTGTAAATAGTCTGTAAATTATATATTTTCTATTTAAAAGAAAAACGGGGGAGAAGGACGGAGAAGGAGCAGCGAGGGGCGGCCAGGGATGAGGCGTGAGGGGAGGGGGCGCCGAGGGGGTCCTCGCCTGTCTTCAGTGCCCTTGCAAACACCATGCCTGCTTCCGTTGGAGTTTTGTGGTGTTCAGGCGGGGCTGGGCCTGCTGCAAGAGGTGTTTGCCGGAAGGAGTTGGAAGTTGGTTACATTCAACTCCCAAAGCCAAATACGCGGGCCTTCTCACTGACACGGGGCCTGTGGAAGCCGTTGGGTATTTTGGGTCAAGACTCGGAGTCTTCTTGTTTTATTCCGTTTCTCTCCCGCATGCCGGGTCTCCTTCACTCCATCTTTGGAGCACTCCTAAAAGAGATGAAGATGGGGGGGGTGGGGGGCGAGGTGGGGGGTGGCATGGCCCTCACCCCTGTGGCCTACTGCAGGCAGGAAGATCTTTCCCCTCTTTGACTTCGCTTCTTTTCAGCGGGCTGCCCCCAAGCGCTTGGAGTGGGCAGAAAGTGCTCTGTGGGGCTTTGTGAACGGTATCTTGAAACAAAACCACCCCCCACCCCACCCCCGCCACTACCTTGAGTACCAATCCTGACTGCCTCCATTTTCAGGGGGAGCATTAGCTGGCAAAAGTCGTGGCTTGGAGATGCCCTTGCGGCTCTCCCCTTCTTCCCCTCTCCCCTTCTTACCCCCTCTCCTTCTTCCCCCCACTTCTTTCCCCTCCCCTTCTTCCCCCATAGTGGGCTCCCTCCGCGCCCTCCCCCCCCACGGATATCTTCTCTGGCATTCAGATTAGAAGTTTCGGGTTGGTTTTGTGTGTTATGTGTGGGTTTTTGTTGTTGGGGTGGTTTTTTTTTTTTTTTTTTCTTTTTCAATTTTCCTCTCCAAAAGCAATAAAAATGGGTTGGGTTGGAGGGAGGGGACTGATGGGCTGGTGGGATTTTTAGTTTTCCTTTGACAAAAGACTGGTTTCTTTTCAAACTTGTCCAGGAAGGCAGGGTGGGGGGGGCGGGGAAGGTGGGTGCCTTTGCTTTGGAAGGAGGCTCTGGGCAGGCTCTTTGTGACTGTGGGGGTGGGGCTGAGTGTTTACATGACATTCTATATCACAAGATTGATAGAATGTTTATAACAGATGTTTCTTATCTTCCCCCTCAACCCCCCCAAATAAAAGGCAAGACTTTTCTGAAAGTATCTTTGACGCTGGTAAGAGAATTGCAGTATCCAGTACACACTTTTCCCTCAACTATTTGGACTATTTTAGAATTTTAATTCCAAAGGCTTGAAGACCAAAGGGTAGGGTGCAGCCAGCGTGCCACAGAACTCAAGTTTCCACCATCGCCTGTTTCTTGATAATAGTGCAAATTAAAAGCTAATAATCATAATAAAGTGCATTTAATTATCTTCCTAGAGATCTAGCCCTTTAATTGTATTTAACAGGGTTGTAACATTTTATTAGTTGAACCAAACCACACCCCTTCTTTCCCCTCTCCCCTTGGCCTGCTTGGTTGGGGGTGGGGTGGAGAAGAGGCTTCCTGCGTCCCAGACCGGCTTTTTGGGCTAAACGCTGATGGGGGAAATGGTGCCTTACCACCCTTTGTTGGCAAGTCTTTGGGACAAGGGAGAAAGTTAAGTTAGAACCCCCACTCCGATGTGTTTGTGTGTGTTAGTTTATGTTGGGGGAGGGGATCTGGAAATGTTTGGTGGTAATTGAAGTCGTATGTCGGGCTTTGTTTGGAATTGGATGAAGCCTGGGGATTTCAGCAGAGCCCCCTTCCCAAAATATATAACCTTCCCCCAAATGGTTTGTGCGGGTGGTCAGCCTTCTGCGTTCAGACTAGCTCTTTCTCAAATGATGTGTGTGGAGTCCCCACATGAGATCCTCTCAGCTCTCAAAGAAGCCGGCAGGGGAGTCCCTCCCCTGGAGCTCCATTTGCTGCAGAATTCTAAAGGAACCCCGCAAGGGCTGCAGGAAAGAGTTAAATTGCAAATTGTGAGTGCCTCTCCTGGAAAGAACGGTGAAAGGGAGGGGGGTGGCCGTGGCTGAGATGGAGCCCAGTGGGAAGAGGAGAGCTGGTCCCTTGAAGATCTGGGGAGGAGCCAGCCCTGCACCCCCACCCCCCACCCGGCTCCTGCCTCCAGGCCCCCAGGAGCGCAGCTCTGCGCGCTTTGGGTACATTTGTCAGCGGACCCTCACGCTGATAGCAGGAGCACTTGGTGGCCCAACAGCAATGATCTCTTTTTCCTTCCCTGAGTGGGGGTGAGAGGGAGGGAATTTGGGGAAAGGCTGTTCTTAACCCCCTTCCCTGAAAGTCTTCTGCCAACGGAGGAGAAGAGGGCCCAAGAAAGTGGAAAAAATAGGTTTTATGGTGGGGGGTTGGAGAGGGTAGATGATAATTGCCTCCTTTGGAGGGGACAGTTCTAGATGCCCTCCCCTTCCCCAAAGCGGGGGCCCATGGCCTAATTACCTTATGGAAAGTAGTGGGGAACCTCCTACCTGGCTGTGTTTGCTTTACCAAACCAGCTCTCAGAGGAAGGGAAGTGTTAGCCCCCAGTGCGGGGAATCTAGGAGAGACCAGGAGAGCCGGGTGCCTGGAGCAGAGGCCCAAAGCTAGACCACCTGAGCTCGCTGCCACCTGGAGAGGGGCCTCCACTCCCTGGATTGGGAAACTCAGTTAAACACATGGGCTCAGAGGTCTGTTTTGCAGAGTTCTGGGCCACCCTATGGGTAGTCATAAGTGGGTGCAGGCCTCCCTCTGGAAGAGAGAGGCTTTGTCTGGTGGAGGGCAAGGGCCCAAAGGAAAGCCTCTCACCTGAGGCCGGTCACAGATGCAGCTGCTTTCTACCTGCTCTCCCGCCCTCACCCCATCCCAGAAAGGAGCCACCTGTTCTCTCGCTAGGTTCGGGGCACTTCTCCCCCACACTCCTCGGTCGCAGATCAGACTTTGGCTTTAAATGCCTCCTCCCAGCTCCCCTCCTAAAAATGGTTCTATTAGTTACAAACTCGCTGTCCTTTAAAAACTAGCCCCAGAAGAAGACACTAAAGTTTTCTAAGACAAAATTCTTCTGAACATCCCCAGAGAATGAGGACCACTGGGAGCTGATGACTTCTGTATTACAGGGTGTTGGGACCCAAGATCTGGGCTGGATTCCTGAAGTGGGGAGACGCTGTCCCAGGGTGCCACGGGGCCCATGTCTGGGGAAGCCGAGCCCAGATTCTGCTACATCGGAGGCATCGGGTCTTTGATAATCTACCTGCTGGCTGCAGCATGGTCCCTTCTTTCTCTGGACTCCCCTTCCTTTCCTCGAAACGAGTGTTAAACTGGGGCCACTGACCCATCTGAGAACCTGAAAAATCTTTGGAGCTTCTCCTGGGAGGAAAGGGGCAGACTCTGGTGCACACACACATTTCGCACGTAACTTTAGGCGGTCCGTAAGCTCTCAATCCGTGCCCACCTCCATGACCCCGTCCCCGCGCTAGTTTTCCAGTTCCTGGTTTAGACATTTTCTAGTCCTGATGACTGGGTATCTCCACGTCCCCAGGGGGCATCCTGTACCTTCCTGGGGGACTCCGGTATGTCCTCAAGTGTCTAATCACTTCTGCTATGGAAAGGGGGGAGGTCAGGAGGGAAAACCCATCGTCGAGTCTACAAAACCAGGAACACCCCCAGCCCAGATTATCCCCTCCATCCTGCTTCTCGGGAAGGTAACGAATGATTGAGTGCGGCAGAGTGGAATGAGTGTAAATACTTCTGTTGTAGAGGGAGAAAAGCAGGCAAAAGACAGAGACACACAGGCGGAGCGTGGTCGAGAGTACAGGCTTTGGCATGAGACAGGGCCAGCTACGAGCCCCGTGGAAGTCTCCTAACCTCCGAGCCCCTGTCCTCATCTGTAAAACGGTGGCCGTACCTGTCCAGCGACCTTGCCACGAGGCTTAGATCAGATCGTGTGCACAAAGCCAGCCGTAAAAGTTCAATGCGTTGTAGCATCTCCCTGGTACTTAGGCTAATTCCTAAAAGGATCTTTAGATCAAAGGACGTGCATGTCTTCAGGGCTTTTTACCCTATTGTTGCAGATAGTTTTAACAAAACAGAGTGATTTCCTGTGCTCTCAGGCTTCGCACCTGACTCCGGGTTCGAGCTCACGAGTCTAGAGGCTCCTGGGGGTGGTGGGCAGTGTTTTTCTCCCCGTCTCCCCTCTGATTAGGACAGAAATGTCTTACCCGCCTGAGTGAGCAGGGCACACACGCAGGCGGGCTCTCTCTCCAGCCAGCTTTGAAGCCGGCTAATTAGGGCTAGGGCTGTCACAGCTGGCTTCCCCTGCGCCTCCCCCCCCTCCCCTCGCCCCCCTGCTCTGCCCCAGCCCCAGCCTCACAGCCTGAGAGCCCCTCCCCAGCTGCCTTGCCTTCCACAGCAGGCTTGCAGCCCTTCCAAACCATCTGGGCAGGGCCCGGATTTGATGCCTGGAGAAAGGACAAGATGGGACTTGGGACATGGAACGAGCCCAAAAACTATTGATTGAGTTCAGAGAGGACTGCCTATGGCCCAGGACCCTCCTTATTCCTAATGAAGCCTGGGGAGGGGCCAGCCTGGGCTGAGGGCTGAGCCGTGGGCCCTTTGTTTGAGAGCCAAGCTTTCTGAAGGCTCCAGCCTCCCAACCTGGCCCTTATAATTAGCCCCAATCAGAGTGTTTATGTAGGGGCCTCGTGCGGAACTCTGAGCCCCGTGATTTCATTCCAAACCTGGAGGAGGAGGGGCAGGAAAGGGATTTGTGGGGGGGGGGGCATGCAAAAGGGAGGATGGGATAGGAAGTGTTGAGAAGGAGGCGTGGGGTGAAGGGAGGGCAGGAGGTCCTGGAGCTGGGAGGACAATCACCCTCCTTTTGGCCACTGCAAGGGTCAGGACCCCCTCCCAGGGTAGCTGGCGCCCTGGCATCCTGACCCTGGGCCGGGCCGGGCCTGCTTGCCTTCCGGGCAGGCTCTGTGGGTGGGTGGGCTTGTGCCAATCGGAAATGGCTTGGATATAATTAACCCAGCTAATCACCAGCCTCAGCCCGCTGGGAGGGGAGGGCACAGCCCAGAGCCCCGGCTCCCCCAGGAAGCGCCCGTCTCCTGTTCTTCCTCTGACTGGGGCCTAGGGTGTGCCAGGCTCTGCAGCTGCTTAGGAGCGTGGAGTCAGAGGGTGGGCAAGGAAGGGATGTAACAAGGGAGGGTGCTTAATTCTCATCTCTCTGGCCTCACCCTCAAGGGGGAATGTGACAGGGAGTGGGCCCGAAGTGGCCATGCTGTGTTCGGGGGCGGCACGGCAGCAGGAGTTGTGGGTGGGAGGGAGGGAGGGAGTGTTCCCAGCCACTGGTCCCAGGTGGCACTGGGTGTGTCGCACACTCCTATTGCGTTTCCCTCCCGGGCTAGGCCTCTGAGGGAACTCTCTGGGGTGGGATGTGGCTTGAAGGGAATTCTGGGTACTGGGTTTAATGTCTTTTGGTTAAAATCCTACAAGGCCTCCAAAGCGTGTCCCAATTCCTTCCCTCCCTCAGCTCCTCAGCTCAGGAGGCTTTCCAAGGTCTGGATCTGGCTCCCAGCTCTCCGGTCTCGCTTCCCACTGTCCTTCCCTACACTCCCGTGCGCCGTCCTCCGCAACTCTAGTGTGCTCAGACCAACCATGCCCCATGACTTTGCAGGCACTGTTCCTGGGGCCCGAATGCCTGTCCCTGTTCCTAGCCTTAATTATTAACTACTATTGCCTCAGAAATACCTGAGGTCAAGTGGCCTCTCTGCAGACAGCCATACCCCTGCCCAATCCTGTCCTCGCACTGTGTTCTCAGTGGCCACAGCGCATCACAGTAGCGTTTGTCATTCCTTTCTTGACTGTGACCTCTTTGAGGGAGAGCCTGTGTTTAGTCTTTTCTCTCCCTCCCTGAGCCTAGCGACACGCCCGGCACATAGCGGGTGTCCAACATCAGGCTCCGGAGCCAGGCTCCTTGGGCCTGAATCTGGCTTAGCCCCTTGCTAGGTGTTGAGCTCTCTGTACATTATCTGTAAATGGGAATAATAATAATAATTTCCTTGCAAGACTGGTTTGAGGATTCAACAAACTAATTCAAGTCCCATGTTTAAAGCAATGCCTGGCATAGAGTAGGTGCTTAATAAACGCTAGTTAAGCTTATTCGTTCATTGCGTTGGCTCAGTAGTTAGTATTTGGTGTATTTAGTGCTTCCCACGAGTCAGGAACTTGCCAAGCTCTAGAGAGGCACAAATTCAGTCCCTGCCCACATGGAGACAACCACCTAGTTCAAGTGAACGAATGGATAGATGGTACTTTTGTGGTGCTTCTGAGTTTTTAATGTTTTGTTAAATAAGTTCGCTCTATAAGTGTTTGAGAATGTGTCCGCGTTCAAATATGAAATGGTGATGTACCTATTTGGATAGTACAAAACAAGTAATGAAATTGGGCGTAATCCCTTATAAACCTAACTTATGTAATCTGCTGTTTGGCTCACATAAGAAAACGTGTCTAGGACAGAGGGTCCTGGACGCCTCTTGCTCAATCTTCCCTGCTAATGAGAATGTTAAAAAATTTTTTTCTGCCAAACAGAATCATTACTCTTATGCAAATATACAATAAATACATCAAAATTTCCATTTGACTCATCAATTAATGAAAGAACCAGCAAGATGTTCAGGAGAATCCAAAGGACAAAAAGGTATCTAGGCCACCAAGAACATTGAAACAGGGGTGCCTGGCGGGCTCAGTCAGAAGAGCATGTGACTCGACCTTGGGGACACGAGTTCAAGCCCCACGCTGGGTGTAGAGATTACTTAAAAATAAAGTCTTTTTTTTATTAAAAAAATGTTTTTAATGTTTATTTATTTTTGAGACAGAGAGAGACAGAGCATGAGTGGGAGAGGGGCAGAGAGAGAGGGAGACACAGAATTCGAAGCAGGCTCCAGGCTCTGAGCTGTCAGCACAGAGCCCCACGCGGGGCTGGAACTCACAGACCACGAGATCATGACCTGAGCTGAAGTCGGACACTCAACCGACTGAGCCACCCAGGCGCCCCATAAAAAGTCTTAAAAAAAAAGGAATGTTGGGGTGCCTGGGGGGGCTCCGTTGGTTAAGCATCTGGCTCAGGTCATGATCTCACAGTCCCTGAGTTCGAGCCTGGCATCGGGCTCTGTATTGATGGCGCAAAGCCTGCTTAGGGTTCTGTCTCTCCTCTCTGCCCCTCCCCTGCGTGTGCCTGCTCTAAACAAACGAACAAGCAAACAAACTTAAAAAGAACGATGAAATAAATTTGCTTAAGGTAAAACTGGGCGACATTCACTGGGTAATATTCACAGTTGCATCTTCACCAGACACGGTTTATGTTTTATGGACAAAAATAGTGGCCATTATTACAGTTGCCTGGGTTGTAAAATAACTGAAAGACAATAAAACTTGACGATAACCTGCAAGGACTCACGGTAATCTCCCCCCACCTCGCCCCCCAGAGTAATCTTTTTAACCATTTCGGTCTTCCACAATTTTCCTTGACAAGAGGTTCTGAACTCAGATACCTCAAGCTGCCCTGAGCCATGCAGCCCTTCTGACCAAACAGCTTTTGTGCCAGGAGGGGGGCCCGCTTCCATCCAGAGAGAGCTAGAAATCTTCCAGCCATCCCTGGGGTTGGCACAGCCTTGGTCTGCCTAGTCTTCCATACTCTTAGCTCTCTGGCTTCTCTCCCTTGCTTTTCCTCTCCCGCCTCACCACTCACATCCCCCCCCCTCGCCATCATGCAGTCAATCCATTCAGCCTCCTCGTGGCAGCCATCATTTATGGAGAACTTTCTATGTGCTAGACACTGTGCTAAGCACTATACATTCATAATAGCATTTACCGTTCGAAAGAACTACGAAATGAGTGCTGTCTTTACCTCAAATTACAGCATGTTAAAGCAACCGAATTTCGTGGAACAGCTGTTCAGAGGGCATCTAGCCAGTCTAAGAAGGGCACAGGCAGTCAGACTCTTAACCACAAGACCAGAAATAGCAAATGGGGTCATTTCTCAGGCCAGCCATAGTGAATTGGTAATGGCTACCTGGGAGCACTGTGTTAAGACGGATTCTGAGGCCTTCTCTCGGTGTAATGGGAGATAGTGCTGGAATCCACTAGTGATGTCTGTCATGGTCAGAGACTCAAAGGATGTAAGGGTTGGTAGGTACACCAGATAAGGGTCAGGCTGGCTTTATACTGTATCATTTCCTGAACATTTTTGTAACATTGCTGATGGCGGCCTCTCCTTCTAAGGCCTGAGCCCTAAGCCCTCAATGTCTGGATCTTAATGCCTGTTTTCTAGGTCTCTGTTGCTCAAAGTGTGATTCCATCTGCTTTCTGCCCAACCCCCCTCCTCCCCCCCCCTCCACCCCCGGCCCCCTAGCAGTGCCAACACCTGGGAGCTTGTTAGAAAAGCAGAGTCTTGGCTCTGACCTCATACTTACCGAATCAGAAGCTGCATTTTAACAAGAGTCCCTGGGGATTTGTTTGCACATTCAAGTGTAAGGAGCACTGGTCCAGGGGACCTTTTTTCTCAACTGCACCTGCCCCCACCTCAGCCGCCAGAATCATCTTCCAGGAAGGTGCTGGCTCAGGTCCAGGTCTGAGTATTCCCGACAGACCCTAACACTTAACGCGGCAGAGCCAGGTGTGTTTACGGACTATTTCAACTGAGGCTTGAAAACTTTAAGACATCCTCTTCCACACTGGAAAAACCTTGCAGGATTCTCTGGCTTTTCCCACTAGGAACGCGAGTGCCTCTGGGTCTGCCAGGCCCCACCTCTGCAGCTCAGCGCCATGGCCTCTCCTGTTTTCTGAGACTCTGCAGAGTCTCCCTAGGGCCTCGAGAACCCAGCCCAAACTTTCCACCCTAGCTTTTGAGACCTTTGCCCCTTCTCAAAGGGGCTCGGGGAGTTGGGGTGGAGTCGGACAGCACCGAGACGTGGAGGAGGAATAGTTGCGAAATTTGAGAGCAACAGCTGGGTATTCCACCACTGGTTCAACCAGCGTTGAAAAACTATTCTCCGCCAGGCGTGGGGGGTGCAGCGAAGATTAGAGCATGGTCTCTGCTCTCGAAGAAAGTGGACATAGAAGCAGATGATCGCAACACCATGTGACACAAAAGGCAGACAAGGGCTTTCTGTGCAAAGGGAACCCCATGGGCAAAGCCATAGAAGAACGTGGCATAATCAGGGCACAGGGAGCAGAAAAGTGTGCCTGGAACATAGCGTGAGTGTAGAGGAGAGTGGCAGGGCTGATCTAAGTGAGGATTTGGGCTGAGCCCCAGCAAAATTTCAATCTCACGCTGGCTTGGCCCTGAAGCACATATCTGAGCCACCCCTGCCTCGTCTCACCAACAGATCTCATTTCTTTACTGACTTGAGCCAATCAGAAGTGAGAGGCATTCACACACGCACACGCACCAGAGGACATGTTAAAGTCAAATGTGAGTGGGTTTTGGATCTATGTTCTCTCTCTAATCAACGACTGGATTCCATCCCTACCGACACCCTCTTTTCACATTAACAGGAGTAAGAATGACCAGCAAACTTCCTGGTAAAGACTGTAGGGCAGGACTTCGGGTCTTCCTGACCTAAGACATGGCTACAAACAGAGGCAGGCTTAGCTACCTGTATGTACCAGACCTGACTGTGTGACTATGCACGTGTGTGTGTGTGTGTGTATGGAGATATGTGTGCGCATGTGTACATGCACGCCTCTAGGGAGGAGTGTGAATTGTGGCCTTGAAGTCTTGGGACAGATAATCCCAATTCCTTGTTGGAGAAAGAGGGCTAGGTCGGTCCTTTGACATCCCTGTAGGATTCGTATGGGACACGTCTTTGGGGCTCAGAAAGTGAGGTGGCTATCATACATAACTTCAGATGATTTGACTCTCCTATTGAGATGTGGGGTCTATGTCTCCTCACTTTGCATATGGGCTACTTTGACCAGTCAAGTATGGTGGAAGTGACGCTACGTGACATCCCAGGCTGGGTCATGAAGACCCATGTAGCTTCTTGTTCATGGGAACCCTCCCCCTCAGGCTCCCTGAGCTGCCATCTAAGAAGTCAGGTTACCTAGAGACCACCATGCTAGAGAGGCCACAGGTAGGTGCTCTGGTTAATATTTCTAGTTGAGCCCAGCCTTTCAGCCATCCCTGCTAACACACTAGGCAGGTGTGTGAAACCATCTTAAATCCTCCAAACCAGCTCACTGAGGAGCTGAATATCACTAAATACCCTCAATGATGTCTGTGGAACAGAAGAATCACGCAACCAAGCCTTAATCGAATTCCTGACCCATAAAATTGTGGGACATAATAAAATGACTGTTGTTTTAAGCTACTCCGTTTTGGGGTACTTAACAAAATAACAACAGGAGAGAACTGAAGCAAATGGATAGTGATAACTGAGTTAATTAAGTACTTACTCTGTATCTGGCATTATTCTAAGTATTTGACATGCATTAATTCATTTATTCCTAAGAACAGGCTGCAGAAACCAGAGCAGTGTCATTTTTTTTTTCAAGGTAACAGCTTGTAATTGTGATCACCCAGACCTGAACTCAGGTATTCTGACACCAGAGCTCATGCTCTTAACCCCTACCTCACACTGCAGAATAACAGAGATTAAAGGGATCTTAAAGATCACATGACTGGGGGGGCGCCCGGCTGGCTCAGTCAGGTGGGCACACAACTCTTGATGTTGCTATTTTGAATGTGAGCCCCACGTTGGGTGTAGAGATCACTTAAAAAGAAAATCTTACAAATAAATAAAATAAAAATCTTTAGGGGCACCTGGCTCAGTTGGAGGCGTACGCAACTCTTGATCTTGGGGTTGGGAGTTCAAGCCTCATGTTGGGTGTAGAGATTACTAAAAAAAAAATAAAAATAAGAAAATACAAAAGAATCTTTAAAAAATCACATGACTGAACCCCTTTGTTTTATAGATAAAGAAGTAGAGGATTAAACAAATAACCCTAGGAGCCAACAGTCTCTTGGCACCAGGTCAAGTCCAGATCCCATGTTTGCAGACTCTCAGTCTAGGGGAAGAGCAGAATGGAACATCCTTCTATTTCAACATGCCCTTCCTTCTGGGCCACCATACCTGCCTTCCGTCTCAGGGTCACCATACGAAACCCTTGGTTTCAATCTCTACCATTTACTGTAGATGTGTAAAAATGGTTAGCTTTCTCTCAGGGCTTCTGGGTACACAAATGCATGGGTATATGCACACACACACACACACACACACACACACACACACCCCTTTTCATCAGAGCTAGGTAAAAAATTTGTTGACACCATCTCAGGGGTCAGGATTTTTGCTTTCAAAGGGATGAGCCTGGCTCAAGATCCTGCACTAGGAATCTCCCTGGTCCTCCTCTTCTTTTCCATCTTTCCCTCCTGTCGTTTACAGTGGAGAAACTGCATGACTCCATGTGGTGGGCAGCTTCTGGCTTGGCCCCCAGTGATCCCTGCTTGCTGGTGTTCATGTCTTTGTGTAATCTCCTGCCTGCGTGGTAAGGGGTTGAGGGCCGCCAACACCCATGTGAGTGAGCTTGGAAGCGGATTCCCTTCCCCCCACCCTGTTCTAGTCAAGTCTTTGGATAAGACCCCAACCCCGGCTGGCAGCTTAACTGCAGCCTCACAAGATTTTTTTGGGCCAAAAGCACCCACCTAAACTGTGCTTGAGGTTATGATCCACAGAACCTGCGAGATAAGAAATGCTTGTTGTTTAAAAATATTTAGTTTTAGGGGCCCCTGGGTGGCTTAGTCGGTTAAGCGTCTGGCTTTTGATTTCAGCTCACATCATGATCTCAAGGTTCGAGAGATCGAGCCCTGCCTGCCTCTGGCTCTGTGCTGACAGCGTGGAGCCTGCTGGGGATAGTCTCTCTCCCTCTCTCTCTGCCCCTCCCTCTCTCTCTCAATATAAATAAATAGTTTTTAAAAACCTTTATTTTTTTTAATGTTTATTTATTTTTGAGAGAGAAAGAGAGATGGAGCAGGAGTGAGGGAGGGGCAGAGAGAGAGGGAGACACAGAATCTGAAGCAGGCTCCAGGCTCTGAGCTGTCAGCACAGAGCCCAACACGGGGCTTGAACCCACAAACCGCGAGATCATGACCTGAGCCAAAGTCAGACGCTTAACCGACTGAGCCACCCAGGTGCCCCTAAAAATCTTTTTAAAAATACTTAGTTTTAGAGACACCTGGGTGGCTCAATCGGTTAAGTGTCCCACTCTTGATTTTGGCTCAGGTCATGATCTCATGGTTTGTGGGATTGAGCCCTGTGTCAGGCTCCGTGCTGACAGTGTGGAGCCTGCTTGGGATTCTCTCTCCCTCGCTCTCTGCCCCTTCTCCACTTGCACATGAGCATGTGTGCATGTTCTCTCTCTCTCTTTCTCTCAAAAAATAAACATTAAAAATTTTTTTAAATAAAAGTACTTAGTTTTGGGGTAATTTTTTCACACAGCAACAGATAACCAGTGCACGGCATAGTGAGGAAATTCTAGGGTACAAATGATGTAAACGGTAAGAGACTGATATAAAAGAATTCTTTCCTAGATCCATCCATTTATCACTCATTCTCTCAATACCCTTCTACTTGCTTTGCCCCTAGGAATACAAAGATGAATGATCCCATTTCTACCACTGAAGAGCTTCCAGCCAAGGGGAAGAGGCAAATTTGTACACGGATTCTTAAAATTTTAGTGATAAAAATGAGAATAGAGGAAGGTTCAAGATTTCCGAGCAACACAAAAGAGGGAGAAAAATAATTCCGCCTGGCTATATGGATAAAGCTTCATTGAGAGGACATTTAATTTGGGTTTTTGAAAAAGGAGTAGGCATTTTCTAGGAATACAAGGGAAGGAAGAGCTTTCCAGGTAATAGGATCTACATTTACATGTACTGAGAGGCCAAGAAAGGCCCCGTATGTTTGGGGACTCACTGGTCATCCCATGTGGCTGGATTTTTTTTTTTTTTTTTTGAGAGAGAGAGAGAGAGAGGCAGAGAGAGGGGACAGAAGATCCAAAGTGGGCTCTGCGCTGATACCAGTGAGCCCGATGCAGGGCTCAAACTCATGAACCATGAGATCATGACCTGAGCCAAAGTCAGATGCTCAACTGACTGAGCCACCCAGATGCCCCCAGCGTAGTTGGATCTTAAGAGTACTAGGTGGCAGGGGACACTGGCAAGGTAGGTTGACTCATCAAGGTACTTGGTACCAGCCTCAGATTTTTGGTTTTTATCTTACAGAAAACAAAGAACAGGTAGAGGTGTTTAAGCCAAGTGAGTATCATGATCAGATTTGTGTTTTAGAAAGAGAACTCTGGAGGCCATAAGGAGCACGGCTGGGAAGAGGAGTCTAAAGTCAGAGAAATCAAGTAGGATGCTGATTCTGAACCAAGAGAGGGGTCAGATGAGGCCCAGCCCAAGCACTGTCTGTCAAATCCAGAGGAAAGTGAAGGAGGAAGCAGCTTGTTGTTTCTAGCTGGGATACTTGGGTGGGTGAGCCATCACTCACTCATGGAAGGAATAAAGATGACATGCAGATTTGAGAGTGGAGAATCCGTTAGGATCATGGAGACCATGCTGCAGTAATTAAAAACTTTAAAATCTCATCGGCTTATGGGGCGCCTGGGTGGCTCAGTCGGTTAAGTGGCCAACTTCAGCTCAGGTCATGATCTCACCTCTGTGAGTTCGAGCCCCACGTCAGGCTCTGTGCTGATGGCTCATCAGAGCCTGGAGCTTGCTTCAGATTCTGTGTCTCCCTCTCGCTCTGCCCCTCCCCTGCTCATGCTCCGTCTCTATGTCTCTCAAAAATAAATAAACATTAAAAAAATAATAATAAAAAAATAAAATCTCATCGGCTTAACAAAACAAAGATTTGTTTTGTTTTCTCACTCATACTACAGGTCCTATGTGGTCGGCAGGGGTCTCTACTCCATACAGTCACTCAGGGATCCAAGCTCTGCCATCTTGTAGCTACGTCACCGACAACACGTGGCTTCTCTGGTCACGTCCTCAGTTACAGGACAGGAAAAGAGAGAGATGCTAGAGAATTGTGTGTGGGGCTTTTTATTACCCCAGCCCTGGCATGATGTATATTACTTCCATGCACATTTCATTGGCCAGAACCAGTCTTACAGCCTCTCCTAACTACAGGGGCTTGGAAAGTAGAGGGGAGCACACGGAACAGCTGGTGAGCACGATTTTCTCTGTTTAATTAAGAAAGGGTAATAAACTCAGTTTTGAACACATTTACTTCAAGGAGAAGATAGCCGGTGAGCAGTTGGAGACATGGTTCTGACGTTCAGACAGGAGCTGAGAGCTTGTACTGTGGGTTTGAGCACTGATCTTGTCCCTGCCTTCTGGAGGGTTTATCGGTCAGTCAATCTGAGGGATGGAGGCCTGCCTACACCCATGTGAGACATTCTAGACGAGAAGAGAAACATATATATAAATAGCTGTGATCTGCAAGAGGTCAAGTTACATGCAATTTGGCTACAAGCAAAGTGCCATGAAAGGACAAGATGGAGGAGCAGTGAATCCCATGACGGTGAGTAGGAGTGTCACAAGCAAAGGGCAGTGAGAGCCGACCTCTCCACGGACCGGTGAACCTATACAGGTAAGGAGTCCATGGAAGCAGCATAGAATGGTAGATCTGGGGGAGAGGCACACGGAAAAAGAGATAAGTCTAGAAGGGGAGGTGGGCAGGGAGCAGATAGTGGAATGTTTCATTGCCAGGTCAAGGAGCCCAGACTTTTTTTTTTTCTTTTAATGTTTTTTTTTGTTTGTTTGTTTTGTTTTTTTTTATCTTGAGAGAGAGAAAGACAAAGCACCAGCAGAGGAGGCGCAGAGAGAAAGGGAGACACAGAATCTGAAGCAGGCTCCAGGCTCTGAGCTGTCAGCACAGAGCCCGACGCGGGGCTTGAACCCACGAACCGTGAGATCTGACCTGAGCCGAAGTCAGCTGCCCAACCGACTGAGTCACCCAGGCGTCCCTGTTCCAGCTTTTAAACCCACATCCTTTCCTTCTCTCCCCCCTCCTCTTCTTTCTTCTTCCCTTCCTTCCCTCCATCAGTATGTAGAAAGTACCTTTGCCAAGGTGCTAGGGAAGCAGCAGTGAGCAGTGCCGGTTTGGCTCCTGTTCTGTCGGGAGGGTGCGTTTTAGCGGGAGGGCCAGGTGCAACCCCAGGTAATGACAACACAGCGTGATGAGCACCGCGCTAGTCGAGTCTAGGGTGCTATGGGAATTCACAGAAGAGGCGTCAAACCCCAACTTTATGGAGCATGGAAGACTTCCTGGAGGAAACACCATCTAAGCAGAGACATGAATGATGAATAGAGTGTTGTGAGCAGTCGCCTGGGTAAAACCTGTACGACAAAAGAGGAAACGGAGCTTTCAAGGAACTGCAGGAAGGTCAGAGAGGTTCCGCTCAGCTGGAGCGCAGAGTGCAAAGCGGGAAGGTGGAGGCGATGGGGGCTGGGTGGGGCAGATGCTGAAGGGCTTTCTGAGATCCACTATGGAGCCTAAACTTAAATGAGTCGTGGGCTGTCACTGAGGGTTTTCAGGAGAAACACGACACAGAGAGGATTTGGTTTCTTTTGTCTATTAATAAATTTGACTTTGGGCCGATTTTTTTAAAGCCTTCAGTTCTTGTAATTTTTATTTATTAAAAAAATTAAAAAAAATTTTTTTAAGTTTATTTGAGAGAGAGGGAGAGAGTGCATGAGCAGGGGAGGAGCAGAGAGAGAGAGAGAGAGAGAGAGGGAGAGAGAGAGAATTGCAAGCAGGCTCCACACCGTCAGTGTGGAGCCCCATGCAGAGCTCGAACTCATAAACTATGAGATCATGACCTGAGGTGAAGTCGGACGCATAGCCGACTGAGCCATGCAGGCATACCGCACCCAGTTCTTTTTATAAAGTGTGTTTGTTTTTCAATTTTATTTAGGTAAGTAAATAAAATTTATGTGTACACATGAGGCTCAGACCCATGATCTGTACCCCACATGGGGTTCAAACCCATGACCTTGAGATTAAGAGTCCCACGCTCTACCGACTGAGCCAGCCAGGCGCCTCCTGAACTGAGTTTTAAAAGGCATTTTAGGGGCGCCTGGGTGGCTCAGTCGGTTAAGTGTCCAACTTCGGCTCAGGTCATGATCTCACATTCCGTGAGTTCGAGCCCCACAACAGGCTCCATGTTGATAGCTCAGACCCTGGAGCCTGCTTCAGATTCGGTGTCTCCCTCTTTCTCTGCCTCTCCCCAACTCGTGCTCTGTCTCTCTCTCACTCTCTCAAAAATAAATAAAGATTTAAATTAAAAAAAAAAGGCATTTTAGTTTTTGGAAAGGTATGCACATGGTACAAAAAGGTACATCATGGAGCACAGGTCTCCCCGGCTCGTCCGTCCCCCACCTTACCGGCCCCCCCATAGGTGATCTCTCTGTCTGCAGGGTGCAAGGCAACACAGTAGTGAAGCAAGAGTGTAAAAAGGAGAACTTGGAGGAAGGTATTGCACATTCTAGGTAAGAGAGGACAGTAGTGACGGCAGGAATGACTTGAGAGACACTGAGGAAGCAGAAACAGCAGCCCTTGGGGTCTGATTAGAAGCAGGGGTGAAGGATGACAGCGCCGGGAGGAGAACAGTGCCTTTCAGTGCAAAACAAAACAAAAACAAAAACACCTGCAGAATCGTGCGCAAATAAAAGATTGCTGTTGTTTGAAGCCACTCCGTTTTGGGGGGATTGCTACCCAGTAGATAACTGAAAGGAGGAGGGAGGGATCGGGGAGACAGGGTCTAAGTTCGGCTGCTTGGCCATCTATACCTTAGGCTTCCACATCCATGTTCTTTCCTTCTTCTCATTCTTAAAATCCCCAGTGTCCCTGCTACATACCCACAGCTTTGTAGCGCAGCTTTATACTCTTCCGCCTAGAAGGTTCAGGTGCCCGCGTCAACAGCTCTGAAATCCAACCGCATGTTGATTACTGTTTCCTTGGGTCAGCCTAGGGTTGGTTCCAATTCTATCTTCGGTTGGGGTGGGAGGGAAGGAGGAATTTGTTTTTTCTCACATCAAACCCCGGGGGAAATGTTATTTCTTTGTATTCCTCATTTTCTAATGCAGGGCTAACTGCAAAGTATAGCTGTTCACTAAATGCCAGACGAATGACTAATGAGGCTCACTTGGAGAGAATCCTAAACGGGGTTCAATCCCTGACTTCCTGTCCTAACCAGAGGCCTTCAGTGTCTCCATTTATGCAAGAAGGTCTCACTTCACTTCTTCCGGCTCATGTACAGTAATGAGTTAAGGGGCTCCAACGGCGTCAGAGAGCCATCCCGTCTGTGCCTCCGTGGAGACATGGCTGGGCCCAGGAGGAAGCAGGTGATGGGACGCAGGCGGGCATGGGGACAAAGACCCAGAGAGGTCTCTGTTCCTCGGCAGGGGCCTGAGGAGAGGGGACATGTATATTTGCTGCATGAGGGCGAGAGGGCGACTGACCCCATGCTCCCTGTCTCAGCGGCCCTCTTCTCCCCTAACACAGGACGGCCACCAAGAACCGCCACTTGGGAGAACCTGTCATTCCCCACCTCCTCTGGATTGCCTCTCCAGGGAGACTTGGGTCCCCTCCAGGCAGTCCCCGTTGGCTGCTCTTGGTGGCCCGCCCAGAGCCCATTTCTCCAACGGTCGAGGAGATGGAGCGTCTTCCCTACGCCCCCAAGCCCAGTTCTAGTGACAGCGGAATCTAAGGAACTCAGGAGACACTCTAGTCTAACCTTCCCATATTCAAGATGAGGAAACTAAGGCTCAGGTCAGGGAAGTGACTTGGCCCAACTCCCAGCTGGCTCGCGGCAGAGGCGAGGCTAGCGCCCGCATTTCTCCGCTCCCAAACTGGGGCCCTCTGCTGCTTACACAGCCTCCTGCAGGGCTCTCCCCTCCCTGACCTCCCTTTTCTTTTTACTATTCTGTCTCTTCTCAGCCTCTCTCCAGCACGTGCCCCATGTAGGGACACTTCCAGCAGGGGAGGGGGTGGCGAGCAGGCAGCCTGTCCTAATGGACGCGGGACATGCGGTGTTTCTGAACACCAGAAGGCCGACGAGTGTGTGTGCGCACTAGTCCGCTCCCAAGTGCTGCCAGACGGTGTCACGTAACTCAGCTGCTCAGGCCCGCGCATCGGTAACATGCACCCAGTCGGCCACACACCTCCTTTAGGGTCACCTACGCCTTCCCCCAGGCCCCCCGCTCAGATGGACCTTGGTACAAACGCCAGTCACGGGACTCGTCGCCTGGCCTTAGCCTGGGCCTCAGTTTGTCCCCCGAACCAGCCTAACTGGTGGCACCTGGGTCAGGGCAGCTCCGGCCCTTGATCCAGAGAGGGGAAAGAGACAGGTTCAGAGCTGTCGCCAACCTGGCTCGTCTCTATCTACCCAGAACCCGTGGCCCTGGGTCCCTAAAGGTCCCTCCCTAGAGGACAATGGAAGGGTGAGGACCCCCCTTTCCTTCTTTCTGCTCCTTGCTACCCCCCTCTCCCTTCTTGATAAGAATCTGTTTGAATGAAACTCCTGCCAGGCCACAGATTCCATCGGAGACACAGCTGGATCTCTTAAAACACAAGGGGAGATGTTTATATTTCCTCCCAGCTCCGTCCTGTCACCTCCTCCCGGGCACTGCCAGCCAAGGGCACTGCCTGGTGAGACAAATTAGGTAAGTCTGAGCTGGCCCCTGGTACCTACTGCTAGGAGAGGAAGCGGTGCTGGGGCCGCAGAGCCCGAGGGGGGGAGGGGAGGGGAGGGCAGGAACTGAGACGTCCCCTCAGAGTTCGTTCACCTCTTCCCTCCTCCTCTGCTCCCCCCCTCCACCCCACCCCCGGCCCCAGTCATTCCAATACCCCCCACCTCTGGAAAAGCCAGATTGGGATTCGATCCCCAGCCAGTTGCCGGAGTTCCGGAGCAGCTGTCCCGGGCTTGGGAGGGGGAGGGGGCCAGGAATGCTGGGGCTGAGGCCTGGGCCGCCCCAGACAGAGCAGGCTCTGAATTCTGGGAATGTTTGTGCAGCTGGAGCCCATTAGGGGAGGGAGCCGCGCCGCTTATTAATCCCAGCCTTGTTCCCCGGGAGGGGCCAGGGCCCTGCACACGAGTGGAGGGGGCCGGGGCTCTGCCGCAGGAGGCGGCCCCCAGCCCTCAGCCCCCTGCTTGGCTGCGACTCCGGCAGGAGCTCGGAGATCTGGGGCCCTGTGCCTGGCTTGCGTGGTGCACGTGCGTGGGGGGGCGGTGTGGGGGGAGGCGAGCGTGGAGGGGCGGGTGTGGGCACAGGTAAGAGGCCTGGCGGGGGGACGCGGTGAGGTTCCACAGAAGTGCTCCTACCTGGGGAGGTGGGAGGCAGGCGGGGGTGCTGGGAGGGGGTGCCGTGTACTCCTCAGGGATCCTCACCTGCCCCCCCCCGCCCCCAGAAGCTCCTTGCTGGCCGGCACCCTTACTAGCAGGAGAAGAAGAGGAGGAGGCGATGAATTCCTGTCGCCTCGAGTGTGCGGGTGCGTGCACAGAGAGGGCTGAGCAGCCGCGTGGGTCACATGCTGCAGCGACTCCGGGAGACGCCATTCACGAACGTGAGCAGCAGCTCCCGGTGTGGCGCAGTGTGTGACCCGCGCAGCCCCACACAGTGCTCCAGGGGCAGGGGGTCTGGGGGCCTGGCCTGGTGTCCCGGTTCTCCTGACTAGCTGTGGGGCCTGGGATACATTTCTTAGCCTCTGGGAGCGTTGCTTCCTTATTGGGATAGGATCTGTCCCATGTCTCTTATAGGGTTGTTGTAGGGATCATGCTCCTTTGTCTGTGTATCCATCCATCCATCCATCCATCCATCCATCCCATCCATCCCATAAACTCAGTAGCTACTATCTGCCGTATATTCTGCTGGTTACCAGGGCCTCAAAAGTGAAGAAGGGCATTGACCATTAGAAGCTCATCCTTAATAGTATGGGGTGGGGTGGGTGCAGTTAGTCACATACACAATAGAGTGTACTGTGGAAAGCTCTAACCCTGCGCCATGGAGACTGGCAGAGGAAGCACTGCCTGTCACTTGTGTGTTCTTAGGATGACATCCGTAAAGCTACCCTGTACCCTGTATGGCCCAGCACAGTGTGGAAAGAGGCTGTGGCAGGATCCTCTGGGACAGAGCTGAGGTCTCGTTGTACTTACTGGACCCGCTCAGACTTTGCCATGTCTCCAGCTGGGGCTGGGGCGGCTGGAGGCTCAGGGTGATAATACCAGAAAGTCCCAGAAGGAACTAGGACTTTGGTAGGTAGGTTGGGAGCTCTGATAGAAATCCCAGCAACCCCTTTGAGTGTCAAGAGGAAGGCTCTATGACCAATTCTGTAGAGTGGGTTAGCTTTTTTTTTTAAAGAAAGTTTTTTTTTTTTTTTAATGTTTATTCATTTCGGAGAGCAAGAGCGCAAGTGAGAGCAAATGAGAGAGGGAAAATCAATAAGGGGCTGGGCCTCAGGAGCTTTGGAGAGGGTCATCTGTCTGCTTCAGCCATCCCCAGAGGCCTCAGCTGACAGGAAGAAGGAAAGCCTCTCCTCTCCCCTCCAGCCCCACAACAGTCCCTGGGTTCACAGGCTCTCCGGCTCAGGTAGGGTGAGCTCCCTTCAGAGCTTCAGAGGATTTGCCAGAAGGGCTGCTGGGACAGGAACCATAGAACACCAAGCCTCATAATGACCCTGACAAAAACTGAGGATCTTGGGATGGGCAAGGAATGGGAACAGTCGCCTGAGAATTCCCAGTTCATGCCCGCAAAGTATTGGCCCCAATGGCTCCAAATGGCACCAGCCATTTCGGACAGAGAGAGTCTGTGAAGTGAGTCCCCCTGTCCAAGGGGCTCACCGCTTTTCGGTTTCAGGCCGCATGCCTAAGGGACTAAACAAGGGCTGTCTCTGTGGAACAGAATCAGAGAGGTAAGGAGGTGGCCCACAAAATTCTGGAGGCTCAGTTCCTGCGTTTGGGGAACCCTCATCTAAGATGGGAGATAGCCCCCACTCTCAGGGAGCTTGTGTTTAGTGAAAGGGAGACATCATTTGCTCCCCCAGGAATACCTAGTCTAATGGTAGGGATATAGCCTTTGTCTTAGGAAACTTCCAGTCTGATGGTGGAGGGGTGTACACACACACATCGAAGATACAAAACTTATGGATTTGGGGCGATTATGAGACAGGCTAATGAACCAAGTACCAGTTATGGGCAGTCAGGAGTAGTAGAATGAATGACAGGGGAGAAGAGACGTGCAGCTGACTCTAGGAAGCTCCTGGAGGAAAAGGGTAAACAATTAAGTTGACAACAGTCAGTTGGGGGAGAGCACTTTTCTCCGTAGGGATGCCCCGACTATCCCTCCCGTCTCGGGGAGAGCGGTGAAATGTCCAGCCTGCACTAGCTGATTCCTAATATCCCTTTCAGCTTTAACATCCTAGACTTCCTGGCCCCAGCCCTCTCACCCCTGCTTCCTCTCCCTCAGAGCCTCCCCCACCCCTGCCCTTCCTCTCGGCCTTCCATTTGGTCTCTCCTGAGGCAGGTGGTCCAGCCAGCTGCTTGGCCTGTGTGGAGAGGAGATCCCACCCACGGTGTGGGATGGCGTTCAGTGGGGGTGGGCTGCGACCTGAGGAGCTGACAGCTGGGTTTGGGGCTCAGGCAAGGGGGCACGGGGGCTGAGGACATGGCTTGTGACAGCTTTTCCCGATGCCCTCAAGTAGGGGAGATTTGTGGGGAAGGAGAGAAGGGTTCCGGGCATGTCCTAGATTCTGGCTGTGGTGGGTCTGGGTCCCTTTGCGGAGCTCTGGGAGGGGCCATCGGGGAAGAACAGGTTGAACTCCACTTCCCCTGAGCTGGGGGGACACTGGGGCTAGAGTTGGGCCAGGCTGGGTGGTTCCCGCAGCTGCTGGGCGTGCTCCCTGGGAAGGAGCTGGGAGGTGGGGGGCAGTGTGGATTGGAAAGGACAGCTGGGTCCGCCAGGAAGCCTGGCCTGACATCCCTCCTGAGACACTTCCCCTCCCTCACCCTGCACATGTGGGCCATGGGGGGGGGTACTCTCCACCCCCAGAACCAGAGGTCAGGAGCTGAGAGTGAGGGCTGGGCCTGAGGGAGCCATGTTAGTTCCATCTCAGCACCTTTGCATCAGAAAGACTGACCGGAGAAGCGCTTGGGGCACAAGGAGTCCCCAGCATAGATGGTGGCTGGCTGGCTGAATGGAGGGCTCAACTCCTGTTTCCACTGATTCGGCCTAGAGCACCCCCCACCAAACTTTTGCCCTCTGTACCACTGGTTCTTAAACTTTAGCCGCGCCTAAGAGTGACTTGTGAAAACATAATGCCATGAAGTCCACCTCACTTCAGAGATTTTGACTCAATAGATGGGGGGCGGGGGCAAGGGGGGCTGAGAATTCGAAGTTCTTGCAAGTTCCCAGGCGATGCTGTTGCTCCCGGTCCAAGGCCACGCTTCCAGTAGGATTCTACTCCTTCTTTCTCTCTTTCTTCCTCAGCTGTCTTGTCCTTCTCCCAGCCCCTGCCTGCCTGCCTGCCCACCCCTCCACCCATCAAGCACAAGCCACCTCAGCTGTTAGGGGCAAAGCACATGGTAGGGGAGGCAGAGGCCAAGGTCAAACAGACTCTCCAGGAGCAGAGCTGGGCTCAGCCTGCCTTCTATTGGACCTAGGGCTGGCAATATACTGGGGTGATTCTTCATCCCTTCCTTTTCTCTCTTCCCCAGTACAGTGACCTTCAACCTGGGGCTCCCTGAGGATTCATATGGAGAGCAAGCATCCCCCGTAGAGTAGAAATTTTCCACTGTCTCCCAGGTCTGTGTGTTAATGTTCTTCGATGCAGTCGTGGTGAAAAAAATATAAACTCATTTAAAAGTCTTGATGAAATTTATACTTAACTTAAAAAAACATATCACACTTATAAAGCATGTTGGCATTTGTCAAAATGAATGACCCTCAACAAAGCCTAAGAGAGCATGCGTGATTTGTCAGGCTATTGCCCCAGCCCCATCCAAGTTCCCTCTCCACACCACACAGGTAGTTCAATTACACAAATCGACCTAACTCCCTCTGCTCCCTCTGGCCTCAGGGCCTTTGCACATGCAATTCCCTTTGCCTACAACAATCCAATAATCTGTCTCACTTCACAATCCCTTCCACTCCTTAGCCTGGTTAACTTTTACTTTTTCCACAAATCTAGGCTAATCACTTCTTTAGCAAACCTTTCTCATCTCCCTGATCATGTCAATACCCCCATTAGAGGCTGTCACAACACGTATATGTATAGGTGTTCCTCAGTCTGTAGCCCTCAAGGTTGTTTTAATTTTACATTATGCGTGTTGCTTTGATTAATTTCTGACTTCCCTATCAGTGTGAAATTTCCGTGAGGCAGAATCTCTTTGTTTCTTCTGCTTATTGCCCACTGTTAAGGCTCTAGGGCCGACAACAGTGCCTGGCACTGACCAGGTACTTAATAAACATATGGTTAATGAAGCAATCAATTAGTCAATTGACAAATAAAAGATCCCCTCCATAGCTAAAGGCAACAGGCTTTGCAGCCAATCTGGCACCCAAAGACAAAAGTTAAAACCGATAGATAAACAAAACAAAACAACAACAACAACAACAAAAAAACCCAACCGACCTCTACACCTGTACTGCTCCTTACGGGGATTTTCTGACCACTCATTCTCATAGGTACACCATAGTTTTGGTTCCTTTGGTAGAAGTGAGAGAGAAGCAGAGGTGACTGGCAGGCAGCCAGAGTAGTAGGAGATGAGAGGAAGAGACAAAAATTGGAGAAGAGCAGATGAAAGAGAAGGGAGAGAAGAAAACAGGGGGAGGGGCACCTGGGTGGCTAAGCGTCAGACTTGACTTTGGCTCGGGTCATGATCTCACGGTTCTGTCTGTGGGATGCAGTCCCGCAAAGGGCTCTGCGCGGACAGCATGGAGTCTGCTTGGGATTCTCTCTCCCTCTCTCTCTCTCTCTCTCTGCCCCTTCCTCGCTGTGCATGCGTGTGAGCACACTCACCTGCTCGCTCTCTCTCTCTCTCTCTCTCTCTCAAAATAAACTTACAGAAAGCAGGAGGGCAGGAGAGACAGAGAAGAGAAAAAAAAGACGTGAAGAGGAGAAAGAGGACGAGCCCCTCCTAGGACAAAGTGAAAAGCAGCCGATTTCCAGAGACCAGAATAGGGTCCTAGGGTGGAGCCAAAGGGGTGTCGTCCAACTGCCTTGCTTTGTGACCTCCTCCCCCGCGCTCAGCCCCCTTTTCTCTTTCCCCATCCCCAGCTCCCTCCCCGTCTGCCCCAGGAGCTGGGCTAGTTTATTTTCCTTGGGAAGGCTTCCTGAAAGGGGAGCCTGATTTTCCTGACACATGAAGAGCGGCTCAGACTGCCGTCTGACCCTTCCCACAGAGCCCCAGCTCCAGGGAGTTTGTCGGACACGCAGTCCCACACGTGGACACACACACACACACACAACCTGGCACATGGCACGCACATGCACCCGGGGGCCCCGGGGTGAGTCTAGGAGCCGTGTGAGCATGGATGTGTATGCACACAGGCACCCCCTCACGTCTAGATAAGAAGCAACGTACGGGTACCCAAGGCTTACCCCCCATGGGTGCCTGGTACCTGTGCTCAGCACAGAACCTCCTTTTTTCACATAGAAAACATTATTCCAAACCCCCCGCGTGTGCCCATTTCCACTCTTTGTTGCGACGCTGTGTGGGGAAGACGCAGAGTGATGGACGCATGGGGTGTGACTGGCCCTGTGAATGGCTGGTGTGGCCCAGGGCCAGCTGCGGCTTCTCCGGGAGTCAGAGGAGGAGTGCCAGAGAGACCACCCACTGTGTCGGAGTGGGCCCCCCCCCACACACTGCCTGTGGATGGGAGAAGGGACGTCTGTGTCCTCAAGGCTCCCTGACTTCAATCTCTTTTGGAGCCAAGCATGCCATCTGTACTTCCGAAGGGTCCTCCCAGGAATTGGAAGGGAGTTCTCTCCTGCACACACATGTCCCCTGCCTAGCCTCATTTTGCGGGGTCCGTAGGGCTCAGGGCTCCTGCCCTCTGAGATGAGACTTGCAGGGGAGTCAAAAGCTCAGGGGCTGCTCCGCCCCCTACCAGTTACGGGACTGCGCAGTAATAACAATCTCAGACTCTCCTATATTCCACTCGAAAGGTACTTCATGCACAATATCTTATTTAATATTTCTTTTTTTTTTTTTTAAAGTAAACTTCACCCCCAGCGTGGGGCCTTGAACTCCTGACCCTGAGATCAAGAGTTGCATGCTCCACTGCCTGGGCCAGCCAGGAGCCCCTGTTATTGAATACTTCTAACTAGCCTGTGAAAGCCTTCTACCCTTCCTTTAGGGACGGGGAAGCTGAAACTTTGGGGGTATAGAAACGTGCCCCACTCAAGAGCTGGGATTTGGTCCCAGGTCTGTCTGCCGCCCAAGTCCATGGTCTTGAGCACCATACTGCCTCCAAGGTCACCTGTCTTACCGCAGAAGCTGCCCTGAAGGATCTGAGAGGACTGTGGAACAATGGCCTAGCACAATGCCCGGCACCTAGAGGGCATTTGAATGTGCCTTCTTTCTCCTTGGGGGGGGGCTTCCACATGGCGGAGCGCAGCGTGTGCAACACTCCCCTGACCAGCGGGAGGGGGCTCTGGCGGCAAGTGAGTGAGGCAGGCAAGGTGGGCGAAGAGGCAGATGTAGAAGCCAAGCCCCCCCACCCCCACCGCTTTCACCTCCGGAGTCTGGCCCCGGTGGGAAGCCGAAGAAACCAGGGATGGTCAGCAGGCACCCCCAACCCTCACCCATGCCCGACTGCTATGCGGGGCAATGGCTGGCGGGGAAGAGGATCCTTCACACCCAGTGCTAGTCCTCCTGCTCTCTGCCGCCTCCCCCCATCCCAAAAAGAGGCATTCCCAGACTCCCAGACAGGAGGGAGGGGAGGGGCTGGGAGTGGAAAGGGAGGAGGGGCCGCCACACACTGAAGCCTTTGTGGGATTCCCAAGAGTCGAGGTGGAAACACTTCATATATCAAGTGTGTTTGTCCCTCCCTGGGGAATGAGGGGGGGTGGCGAGGGGGAGGGAGGACGTGGTGGAGGCTGAGCAACCGGCCAGGGTTTAGGGCCTGAAATAGGAAACACCAGCGTGTAACCCGAGTGGGGGGGGGGGAAGGGGGGAAGGGCTGCCCAGAACCTTTCTTGAGGAACTGACCTGTTCTTGGCTTCTGGGATCCCTACTCCCAGGCCTCTACTCCCCCCTTCTCAGGCCCCTATTCACTGTGCAGAAACGCACACACCCGCCACTCCTTCCAGACCCATGTTCTTCCTGCCAGGCTCCAGAGCCGCCTTCCCTGCACCCCACTCCGGCTCACTTCCTGGCCTGCTCCTTGGTGCCCCTCCCCTTCCCCCCCACCACCCCGCCCCAGTCAGCTTTTACCCTCCCCCAGTCTCTATTCTGCCCCCCCCCCCCACCTCACCATCTTCAGAACTCTGCTCTGGTTGAGCCTCTGAGACTCCTGGCCACCATCTCCCCTGGATCTCCTCTTTCTGGATTTCCTCTCTTCAACCACAACCTTGCCTCCTGCGGCCCCAAACTGTTCTAGGATCCTAGGTCAGTCATCTCTGAGTCGTGACAGGTTCCCTGCTTCTCTTCCCCCACTCGTGGCCCTCACCCAGCCAACGTCCCGATAACAGGGAAACGGTATTGAGAGAGACTGTAACCCAGCTCACTCAGCAACCTTGTAATGAATATAAGTGTGATGATTCGGAAAAGTTAATTTGCTTATTCGGGAAGTATTTACTGAGGGCCTACTAAATGTCAGATCCTCTATGAGCTGTTGGTGGTCTCAGGAACTCACAGTACATATCACCCTTAGGCTCTAGGCAAGAGGGTTCCCAGTGCTGGGAGCCTCCAGTTTCTGACTCCACAGAACAAAGTCCATGGGCTGCACCTTCCCTGAACCTGCACGGTCCCCTCCACACTCCTTGTAGACATGCCCTGGGCTCCTGGCCCAGTGCTGGGTGGAACTATACTGATATCTGAAGCAGAAAGAAGGAAGGACAGAAGGAAGGGAGGTAGGAAGGAGGGAAGGAAGGAAGAGAGAGAGAGAGAGAGGGAGGAAGGAGAAAAGGAAGAGAGAAAAAGAGAGAAAGGAAGGAAGGAAGGGGGAGAGAGGGAAGGAGGGAATGAGAGAAGGAAGGAAGGGAGAAAGGAAGCAAAGAAGTAGGAAAGGAAGAAGAAAGGGAGAGACTGAGAGAAAAAAGAGAGAGAGAGAGAGAGAGCAAGGGGGGAGGGGGAAGGAGGGAAGGAAGGAAGGAAGGGAAAGACAAAAACCAAAAATTCAAACAGCAATTACAACAAAAACAGTAATACTGATCCTGTCTTTATTTAAAATTTGGATATTTTACTATGAATACTTTGCATTTAGTTTGATTTTTTAACATATTGCATTAAAATATTATTTATTACTGAATTTCTTGCTGTTCCTTCAATTTTGCGCCTGAACTGAGGGCTTCACCGATTTCCCAAATTCCCCCTCTAAGTGACCCTAGACTGTTTCCAAGGCCTACAGAGCTCTTCCCAGTCCCCCTCCCTTGGGCAGGCAGAGGGCAAGTGCGCATACCCTCAGAGCTGAGGGTTTGTCAAGGGTCGGCTGTTTGTGGGGGTGAGTAGGGCTTGCACACGGGCCGGGGAGACGTCCTCCACCGAGCAGAGCAGAAAGGAATTGCTGGCAGGAAGAGAAGGTGGGTAGGTGAGAGGCGGGGCGGCCCCACCGTGTCCCAGCGCAAAACTCCAAAGTCATTATGAAAGTGGATTTGTCAAGGTAAGAGGATAGGATCTATCTCATTTAACATGTGTTCACTTGATTCATAACTTTTAGATATTTAGAAATTTGCAGGCTTTTAGTTGTACTCTTAGCCCATGCCCCGCAAACCTTAGGGGCAGGCCTGCTTACGGGGATGGTGAGTGGAAGGACAGAAGGTACCAGCACGCGGTAGACCAGTCTGATCTATTCGCTGCCACGGAATTTCCACCCTGTATCTTGCTCCTCCTCCTCCCGCCACGGACACCGGCCCATCCAGTAAATGCCTCTCCTCCCTCCATAAAGTCTTCAGTGATCCTTGCTGCCCTTGGTGGCCTCTCCCTCCTCCAGACTGGGACTTTTACTGCCAGGACCACTCCCTGGGCCCTCGCCCACACTGTCTGGCATCAGCCCTCCAAAAGCTATTTTGTGCCATCATCTAATTTTTAGTGCGTGTGTGTGTGTGCGCGCGCGTGCGCGAACGCACAGGTTCACGTACACTCATGTGCCATGTCCTGGGAGCTGGGTTATCAGTGTTTTTCTTTTTTTAAAAAGTCTATTTATTTTGAGAGTGAGAGACCGTGTGGATCAGGGGAGAGGAGCAGAGAGAGAGAGGGAGACCGAGAATCCCAGGCAGGCTCTGTGCTTAGGGCAGAACCTGAAGCGGGGCTTGATCTCACGAACCTTGAGATCATGACCTGAACCAAAATCGGGAGTCGGACGCTTAACTGGCTGAGCCATTCGGGTGCCCCATGTCAGTGTTTCAATAGCACGGTCGGTGTATTATTTTATTCTTCCAGTTCCTGATAGTGTCAGGCTTGGGAAAGCATCGGTGTGAAGTTAGCCAGAGACTTAGGGTTGGTGCTGGCCCTGCCCCTTATTAGCTCTATGACCTTGAGTGAGTTAACCACTCTGAGTCTCAGATTTCTCATATATAAAACAGGATAATAAGGCCTGCTTGGCAGGGTGTTATGAACATAAGAGGTAATATATATAAAGGGCCTGACAAAGTAGGCAGTCAATAAAATGTTAACCATAATAATTATGTTATTGCACATAATATATTAATATATAGTTTACATTTATTATGTGCCTATTATATTGTTCGTATAACAATTATAATTATGTATTATTAAAGGCCTCGCATAAATTAAACAATTGAATGGGACGATCAGGAGGCCGGAGAAGCCTAAGGGAATGGACATGAATCCTGACTTGAGGCTTTTCTGACTGGGAGAGACCGAGGAAGCCTCCGCCTGGGCTGCTTTGGTGAGGCGATCTCTGGAACCCGTGGTTCCTCCCTGGGCATTTGGCATAGGAGTGAGCAGAACAGGGCTCAGAATTAATCCTTCCACGTGGCTAAAGCCTCTTGACCCTGGGCACTTCACTGAGCCATGCCAGCCACACCCTTGGCACAAGCCCATCCCTGCCCCACTCACAGGGGCAGCTGTGCACCGGGACCTGCCTCCATCTGCTGCAGCGTTGGCCAGTCTTCCCAAGTGGCTCCCTTACTCTGACACGTCCCGGAGTGCCTGCCTGCCAGAAACCATGGGAACCGAGGGCCAGGGGAGTAGGAGACACTGGATCCCAGCTCCCAGGACCACCCACCCTGACCTCCTCCCCTATGATTATTAAACACATATTTCCGAGGGATTAGCAACTATGCCAGGGATGTCGATCGCTAAGTCGCAGTCAGACCAATGGTTTTAATCACTAGCTGCGGCCACATTAACATTATTAACTAATGAGCAATCTGCTAAGTTGGGGGTGGGTAGAGAGTGAGGGGTTGGGGTGAAAAGGGAGGCACCTGCTGTATGACTGAGCCAAGGGGCCACCCTGGGAGAGAGTGGTTCAAAACTGCACCCCCCATAATTAGGAGACAAGCTCCTTAGGGCACTGAAGACATTGGTTTGAGGACGGGGAGCCTCTGTGCAGGCATTCTGGATTACCCCCAATTAGGCTCCCTGTGGGAACGACCACAGAGCAGCGAGCTCACCTGTGCTTGGACAAGTTTCTAGACTGGAGTTCCCCGTAAAGACGTTGCTCTTGGCTCACCAGTGTGTGCAAAGGTGCAGGAGATTCAGGGGCGCCTGGGTGGCTCAGTTGGTTAAGCGGCCGACTTCAGCTCAGGTCAGGATCTCATGGTTCGTGAGTTCGAGCCCCGCATCGGGCTCTGTGCTGACAGCTCAGAGCCTGGAGCCCTGCTTCAGATTCTGTATCTCCCTCTCTCTCTGCCCTTCCCTTGCTCACTGTCTCTATGTCTCTCAAAAATAAAATAAAAGCGCTAAAAAAGAAAAAAGTGCAGGAGATTCAGAGTCAGCCCCTCCCATTGTCCCATGGAGGAGGTGATTGCTAAGTCCACTTCTAGTCTTATCCTCATCTCTCCCAGCCAGGCTCCTGTTCTCCCGGTTTTTAGCAAGCAACCGTAAATTATCAGCCAATGGGAGAAAAGTGGCCACGGGTGCGCTCAGGTTCCCTTTGTCTGGGTACACTGAGAGAGCAGATGGGAAGTTAAGAAGGCAGGAAGGGCACAGCCCAAGAAAATGATAGGAGGAAAAAACAGAGGCAGCTGAGGTGGTGGAAGGAGAACAGAAAGTGGGGAGAGTCTGGAGACCCCTCTGGCTCCCAGGAAGCCCCTAGGAAAGAAGGTAGTCAACCTGGAGTGGACTCTGTCCTTATAGATGACGGTTGGAAACTTTTGTGTTCAACAACTGGTTACCGAATACTTGGGCCTGTTACCTGTCCTCACTCCTCTCTCCCCTGCTCTCTCTCCCCCCTTCCCTGTGTTTCTTTCCTTCCTTTGTTCCTGCCCTAATGAATGGCTCAGTCCTGGAGTTGGCTTCCATTTCACCTGGTGCAGATTTTTTTCTTGGAAGACTCCTGTTAGCTCTGCCCCTACCCAGGCACGGGTTCTGCACACTTGCTAACAGCCACAACGGAGGAAGCTCCTCTATTCACCTCGCCTGGATAGAGACAGACACTCCCCTCTTCTCTGGGTGCACACCTGTGCTAGGCACTGAGGAACAAGTCACAGAAAAAGGGAACCAACTAGAACCTGCAGCAACTCAGAAGTAAGAAAGGTGCAGATTCCAGAGTCAAAGGGAACCCAGTGTATGTTCAAATCGCTAAGCGCACATTCAGCCAATCAGATTAAAAGAAAAGGGGGCGGGGTGCTTGGGTGGCTCAGTTGGTTGGATGACCTGATTTTTGGCTCATGTCATGGTCTCTTGGTTTCGTGAGATCAAGCCCTGTGTCAGCCTCCAGGCTGTGTGCTGACAGCGCAGAGCCTGCTTGAAATTCCCTCTCTCTCTCTCTCTCTCTCTCTCTCCCTCTCTCTCTCTCTCTCTCTGCCCCTCCCCTGCTTATGCTGCTCCCTGCCCCCCCCTCAAAAAAAAGAACTTAAAAAAAACAAGAAAAGCAGGGGCGCCTGGGTGGCTCAGTTGGTTAAGCATCCAACTCTTAGTTTCGGCTCAGGTCATGATCTCACGGTTTTGTGGGTTCGAGCCCCTTGTTGGGCTCTGTGCTGCCAGTGCAGACCTGCTTGGGATTCTCCCTCTGTCTCTCTTTGCCCCTCCCCCGCTCGTGCTGTCTTTGTCTCCCTCTAAATAAATAAACTTTAAAATGTTTTTAGAAAAAGAAGGAAAGCAAAGCAAAGGGGGAAAGGTCTTCGAGGAGGGGACATGGAGGAGTAGAAGGAACCAGGGTCCAGGCCCAGGCCCAGAGGGACAAAGACGGTGAGGTGGACAGTGGAGAGTTGTGTGCTTGGAGTGAGTCCATGGGATCTAAGATGGGGGCTGGTATGGGCGGAGGGGGGATGTGGCCTAGACTTGACCCCTGGCAGCCCAGACTAAAATGTCTGGCACAAATTTGAGGGGAATGGAGGCTCCTCTGTGGGACCCTGGGCAGGGAAGAAGCAGCCTCTCTCTTTGCACCAGGTAGAGGCAGGCATAGGGGAGATAGCGTCCTGGGGGCAGCTGCCATGGAAACGGTCCTGTCACCCTCCCCCAGGCGACCTGATGTCTCTGAGACCCAAAGGCCCTAGCAGCCCCTCCTGCTCTTCCCCACACAGGCACAGTCGGTGACAGAGAACCATCGCCGAAATAAACACCATCTAAGAACAACAACCCCAGAAACTCCAAATGGCTTTGATGTCGGGGCCAAGGGTTTTGACTAAACAAACTGGAAGCGATTTAGGCCGGAACGCTGGCGGCCTGCTGAGGCGGCTGCACTAGGGAATTGATCAGGCCACCAGGAGCTAGGAGGGGAGTCTACCCTCCCTGTCCCTCTCCCCCCCCCCCCCCTGCAAACAGCCCCGACCCCGGAACCTCAGAAACCAGTCCGGAGAGACATAGGTGTGTGCGCCTTCCCCAGTTCCCTCCTTCCTCCTGCCAGAGGGGCTGGGCCATCTAAGGACGCGAATGCGGGGCCGTGAAGAGCCGGAGAGGGCAGTCGGGCCTTGTCCTCCCCATCTCTTCCCCCTCAAGCCCCCAGAGCACACATCCACTGCCCTTCACGTCCAGCATGTCTCCTCCTCCCCAGCTAGTCCTTATTTCCAATGTCTCTGTAAGGAACAGCTCATTCTGGGAATGAATCCTGCCCCCCGTCTGAAAAGTCCTCAGCCCTGTAACGGCCACCTTGCTCTGGCATTGACATTGGTCTGCTCCCTCCAGAGAATGAGAAGTTCAATCTTTGGAGCATCATTGACTTCCTCCTTAGAAGGTGGGCTCTGTGAGGGCACGAAGTAGGTCTCGTCCACCTCTGTGCCCCCCCTGATATCTAGCATAGTGTCTACTGCGGGTAGCTAGAAGTGGTGAGTGAGCAAATAAATGACCACTTGGGGGAACCATAGAGGGTGGGGGGTAAAGTCCTTGCTCTACCATAAGGTCGTTCCCTCTGCAAAAAAGCAATCCCCAGCTCATAAGTGGTTTTATGTACATACATACCTACATTTATAACTGTTGATGCAAACTGTATGTGAAGGGCCCAGCCCAGGGTGGAGCCTGCGGCAGGTATATCATGACTGGCCATAAGTGCTGTCATGATTTAGGCTGCGTCCCAACGGGTCTGCATCTCATTTGTAACAAAAGGAACCTACATTTGTGGATGTGCGCAGAAGAAAGGGGCTCGATCCAGGCAGGAAGGCGATAGCAGCTCCCTCCCTTGCCCAACCTTGCCAGTGTGGAGAAAGCAGCGCCGTTCTGGAAGTATGTGGCGCCTTTCTCCATTAGAGAGATGAGGGGTCTGGGGCTTATCTGTACCCCCTTAAAGACACCCTCTGCCCTTTCAAAAGGTCCCCCTTTGCCCTTCCCTCCGGCTGTACTCAGCTGTTTCTATCCCTCATAGCCTCTTGCTGAAGGCCATCTGCCTTCCTGCCTTTTTTTTTTAATCTTAATTACTGTTTTACATTTAATCACTAAGTCTTGAGTAATAAGATCCAAAAAGAACGAGTGAGGTCTCCCCAGGCTAGGCTGACTCTCACAAAGGAAAATAAAACAAAACAAGGGAGCCACTCGCAGAGATCCAGACACACGCTTACACACTTTCTTACACAGATACATACACGCGGGGTCAGGACACTAACAAAGAAGTACAAGGAAAACAGGCACGTCACACAAACACATATGTACACACTTAGATATACACACATACTGTCTCAAACACAAGCGTCTACACACACACACACACACACACACACACACACACACACTAAGTACCAACAAAGAAACCCCAACAAAGTAGCTGGCGCACATGGAGTCAGAGGAGGCCCGATGACTATACTTTAAGCTTCACCTCCCAACCCAAGCCCAAAAATCTGTCTCCAATTATCTGGCCCGTGTTGGGAGCAACAGGAAATCCAGAGCTGCCTCTGTCTTCTGGGGGAGATGCCGGGATTTCAGCCATTTCCCCATCGTTGGATAACAAAAGACTTCTGGCCTTGTGTCCTTCTCCCTGCATCCAAGTCAGCTGGGGCTAGGAGGGTGTGGGTGGGGGCGGAAGGGGGTGCAAAACTAAGCCTAAGAACATCTTGACTAAGAACAGCTTGACGAGCCTGGGAAAGGGGCCAGGGGTTTATAAGCCCTGAAGATGAGTCTTTCCAATTTAGCCCAAAATAATGAAAAGGGCACCGGCTCAGATCAAGAATAGGGGCCTGTGGTGGTGACCTTGGAATCCATAGTGACCCTAGAGACACCAGCCTCATAAGGTGGACAACGCAGCATAGCGGGAGACCTGGGCTCTGGTCCCAAGTCTGCAGTGAGCCAGCTGCCAGTGATCTCACTTCTCAGAGCCTCACTTAGAGAAGACGGAGGTAGAGTCCGTGACACACCTTATAGAACGTGAGTTGGGCCAAGCGCTCATGTAGCTGGGGAAAGTGACCATGCAAGTGTCCTTACTGGCTAGGGGATGGTCTCCCAACCAGCCGATCTCCCCCCAAAATGGGAAGCTCTCCTTGCCTTCTTCGGATGCACTTGCTATCCCCATAGAAGAGAAACTACTGTTTTCAGAAACCTGGGCCTGCCCCCCATCCCCATTCCTTCATCAGACAGAGCAGCCCTCACCACCTGGGAGCCGTCCCACTTGGCTGCACAGCCCACTCCCCCTGTTCCTTATGTCAAAGGAAGTGGCTTGGAGTGGTGGAAAGGCCACTGAATTTGGGGGTCTTTCCTGTTTTAAAGGCACCTAACCCAGAGGCAGTTTCCCCTAAGTGAGCCCAGCCTTAACGTCCTGGGGCAACGGACACGCTCCACATGGCTTTGTTTGCAGGAGTGTAAGAAATTGTGCCCACAGGGGCGCCTGGCAGGCTCAGTGGGAAGAGTGTGTGGCTCTTGATCTCGGGGTTGTGGGTTCAGGCCCCATGTTGGGTGTAGAGATTACTTAAAAATAAAATCTTAAAACAAAAGACAGAAAGAAATCGTGCCCAAATATATGTGATGGTTCCCACAAAAGCTTTAAGGAAGGAGCTTCAGAAAGACTCTTGGCACAACCCCAGTCCTCTCTCTGTGGCTTCAGCACTGTAGGATTTGTAGTTGGGAACGCACTTTCTATGAAATAATGTTTAACTATTTTAGTTAAAAGTTCCTCCACGGGACAGGAGTTCCTAGAGACCAAACTCCATCTCCCCCATCAGACAGGGAGTTCGGGTCATACTCTCAACACTCCTGGCATGCAAGGACAGCAGGACTGTGTGCTGTGCTAGAAGGGCAGAGGGTCTTCATTGGGCAGCCCCTCCTCAGCCTGTGGAAAGGAACAGTTAACTCTTTTTCTTTTTAAGAGCAGAGCCCAAGGTGGGGCTCGAACTCAGGAACGGTGAGATGACCTGAGCCGAAATCAAGAGTTGGACGCTTAACCGACTAAGCCACCCAGACGCCCCCTCAACATTTGATTTTTTAACAGAAGATTTTTAACATGGTATTCCCAGCGCGGGGGCAAGAAGTGTGAAACAGTCCAGCTCTGGAATTAACAGGTCCCAACTCTGCTTGTCCAACCTGGCCCTCAGAGGACTGCTCAGAGGGTCCACCCACAGTCCGAGCGGCCCTCCTTTGAAGGCCAGGCTGAGAGGTTCAGCTTTCCAGACTGCGGCGGGAGTGAGTCACGGTCTAACAATGTGATCTGTCGAGTGCTGCAGCTCCCTGGGCTGGTCTTGCCCACAGCCTCTTGCCGCCTGGATTCTCCCTGGGCGTTCCTCAGTCTCACAAACGGGGAGATCATGCTGGTGGCCTTTCTGTGTGCTCCCTACCATCCCCAGAGCCAGTTTACTTTTGGCACAGCAGACCTAATGAGGGCACCCGGCCAAAGAGAGGGGCCCGAGGTGGGAAATGCTGGAATTGTGGGGCACCTTTTCCAGAATTTGAGTCCCGATGCACAGAGTTAAGAATTAGGGCAGAGGGAGAGCAAAGGAAAAGCAACTGAGGTCAGTGTGGCAAAGTAGGCCAGATGGGCATGGTATGCAGTACAAGAGGTTAAGAGTGTCTATATACTAAAAACCATTGAACAGTAGACTTTATTTTTTCAATGTTTATTTCTTTATTATGAGAGGGAGAGATGAGAGTGAGCAGAGGAGGGGCAGAGAGAGAGGGAGACAAAGAATCCCAAGCAGGTTGTGCACCACCAGCCTGAGCCCAATGCAGGGCTTGAACTCACGAACTGTGAGAGCATGACCTGAGCTGAAATCAAGAGTCAAACAAACAACCAACTGAGCTACCCAGGTGTCCTAAACAGTACACTTTAAAAGGGTGAACTTTTTCAAAATAAAAATAAACATTAAAAAAAAAAAAAAAAGGGGGCGCCTGGGTGGCTCAGTCGGTTAAGTGGCCAGTTTCGGCTCAGGTCATGATCTCACGGTTGGTGAGTTCGAGCCCCGCGTCGGGCTCTGTGCTGCCAGCTCAGAGCCTGGAGCCTGCTTCGGATTCTGTGTCTCCCTCTCTCTCTGCCCCTCCCCCACTCATGCTCTGTCTCTCTCTGTCTCAAAAATAAAAAGAAACATTAAAAAAAATTTTTTAAAGGGTGAACTTTTTGATATGTATATTATATATATCAATAAGGCTGGTTTGTGGTTTTTTAAAAAATGAGTGTCTGAGTTGACAGTAGGTAAGTCTGTCCCCACAGGGAGGTGAATGGGTAGAAGGATAAGATGTTGAGAAGGACCTGGCTGCCTCCAGGTTTGAGTGGATATCGGTCAGACTAAAGCAGTGGCTCCCATGTGGAGGCTGAGGTTGGGACGAGTCCCCACTCATGGAGATCCAAGGCCCGTCCAGAATTTGTCAGCCCTACTATGAGCCTTCAACCTCCATATTGGACACCCTGGAACAACAACACCCAAGAGACCCCTTCCACTGATTCAGATAACACCATACAGTTTCCCAACAACCTTGAGACCCACCCATACCAAACTAGGTATGCATTTAACCTCATTTAGAACTTATTATTACATCTTCACTCTTTTTTTCTTCTGCTTTTAACTCTCATCTTTAATTTATGCTATTTTACACCTTATGTATCTTGTAAGCTTCTGTAAATCCATTGCACGGCAAGGCAGGATATAAATAACATTTTAAAAACAAAATTCAGGGGCGCCTGGGTGGCTCAGTCAGTTAAGCGTCTGACTTTGGCTCAGGTCATGATCTTGTGGTTTGGGAGTTTGAGCCCCGCATCAGGCTCTGTGCTGACAGCTCAGAGCCTGGAGCCTGTTTCAGATTCTGTGTCTCACTCTCTCTCTCTCTGCCCCTTTCCCGCTCATGGTCTGTCTCTCTCTCTCTCAAAAATAAACATTAAAAAAAATTAAAAATAAATAAATAAATAAATAAATAAATAAAATAAAAACAGAATTCACAGGAGCGCCTGGGTGGCTCAGTTGGTTAAGCGGCCAACCTTGGCTCAGTTTATGCTCTCGCGGTTCATGAGTTGGAGCCCCACATCGGGCTCTCTGCTGTCAGCACAGAGCCTGCTTCCAATCCTCTGTCCTCGTCTCTCTCTGCTCCTCCCCAACTTGTGCACATGTATGCTCTCTCTCAAAAATAAATAAACTTAAAAATATATATAATTTGCAAACGCTCTCATGTGCATTTTCTCTTTTGGTGCTCAGGTAAAGGAAGGTAAAGGTAAAACCAAGTCTATTTTTAGGCCAAGAGAGATCGAGTGACCTGGTCAAGCCATCTGCCTATAGAATGGTGGAGTACAAACCAAAACACAGGTTCAAACTCTGAGCTACCACTCTGTCCTCTGCAGAAGGTGCCATAAGAAAGCCCTGGAGAAGGACCAGGTTGACTTCTTGCGGCCTTGCCGGTGTACACATCACCACCCAACACCACACACAGGCCTTTAAACAGAGAAGCATCTGTGCCCATCTGCTCAATGGGGGAGACCAGGGCCACATGGGAAGGAGAGAGATAGCTTTCCATTTCTCCTTCCAAGAACTCAAAGTGAACAAATGCTCCTCCTTGCAGTCAGTTAGACATATTAACCATGCCACCTTCGCTCCGAAAAAGGGCAAACAGGACACTATTCTTCCAAGCCCTAGGCACAGGCTCCCACTGTTCTCCATAGGGCTGATAGTATTTCCTCACTTTACTGGGGTGGCTCTGCTTTAAGACCTCTTTCAGAGGAGTGTCTACAGGGATGGCTGTAGCGGTCATGGAGATGGGTCCCAAATTCTTCTCATTTCTCAAACTCCAAGTAGGAAAGAAAACAGGCCACATGGCAAGGACAGCCTGCTCTCTAACAAATGTCGATCAACTGTAGGTGACCCAAAGATGGGTCACACAGTCTCTGCTTTCCAGTCTTCAGTCTGAGGCGTGGCAGGAATGAGGATGTCAGATAGAGCAGACGTGAGTCATGAGAGAAATATAAACAACGAAGCCTGACTGAGGAGCTGAACTGGAAATCTGAGGGATCTGAACAGGAGTCTTTGGGGCCAATTAATTTGGGAAGGACCCAGAGGATATGTAAAATTTATCTTCTTTCTAAAAACTTATTACCCTTATTTTTTAAACAAAGGGTGGAGTGGGAAGAGAGAGGGAAAGAGAGAGAGAGAAAGAGAGAGAAGCAGACAGACATCAGTGATGGAAGGGGAGAAAGAGGAAGGTGTTTTAGGCACAGGAGGCCCTGCAGGGGCAGAAGCACAGGGAGGGAATGTGGGCGCACTTGAGAAGCATTGAGTAATTCGGTTCGATTGGAGCATGAGGTAGTGGAAAGGACTGGAAAGGTAGAGCAGAGCCATATCGCTACGGGGGCCCCTAAATTCCAAGCTAAGGAATTTGCACTTCATTTAGTAGGCCACAGGGAACCTCCACAAGTGACTGGATTACCAGTGTGCTTTAGGAGGGCAACTCCAGCAGTCCTGCGTGGGATGAACTAGAGGCAGAGGTCCTGTTAGCTCAGCTACTAGAGAATGATGCGGGCCTCCATACGGACGCCATGCTTGGGTACTGGAAGGTAGGAAGATACTCACTCAAAATTCCCAAGTCTTAATTCCATCTTTATTCTGAGGACAGATACAAAGATGAACAGAGATGCCAGCTCTAAGCTGATTCATATGTAGCCTTATGGAGAAGACGAGTAAAGGAGCAGGTACCCTGTAACAGGGTTAAGTGCGCCACAGGGTCAAGTGCTCCGGGACCGCAAAAAAAGGGGCAGCTGAGAAACGGTTTAGAGGTTTCCCATGTAGAAAAGAACCCAGATCCTAACATCTTTTTCTTCCCCACTTTCATCTAAATAGTACTTCTCATAGATACATTTGTGTTTAGCTGGCGTCTAATCTGAGGACGTTTCAACCAGTCAGTCAGGCATGGAGCAAACAACACCCCTGAATGCAGACAAGTGTCCAGGTACCTTGTCTTTGTTCACTTTCTTCGCACCTAGAGGGGGAAGGATGGGAAAACTGAAGCAGCGACTGACCCATTGGACTGGATGGTTTGAGAAGCCCCAGGACTCAGGGCTAATTCTGACCCTAAGACACATGTCTCCACCTCTCAGCTTTGCTTAATTGGGTTACAGGAATTAGTCTTGAGAACAGAGAAAAGGCAAGGAACCACATTCTCCTCACTCTTAAGCCTCCAAAGAAGAGGTCAAGTGAGGTCGCCCTTTCTTGACCTGGTGAGGACGGCCAAGCAAGGAAAATGGCTCTTGGGAGGCATGATAAGGCAGGAAAAGACAGTGAAAGTCAGACCAGGGACAGCGGGAGGAGAGGATGCCCCAACATGGTGCTCGGCACATCGGAGACACCTGCTAATTAATTATAGATTGCATGAATGAATCCCAGAGGTCAGGGGACCTTCATTTTAAGAGAAATGTAATTACAGCCATAGTGAGAAACCATCTTTCACCTACAGGAAAGGCAAAGATCCGGTGTCTTGGTAAGATTCTGTGTTAGTGAGGATGGAGGAAACACACCGTCCAAGGCCCTGCTGATGCAGCCATACATAGGTAGCTTCTGTGCAGGGCAATTTAGCAGTATGGATCAGCATCACAAATGTGTGTGATTTGCAGGCAGGCACTCTCAGCTGTGGGAATTCATCTCGCAGAGGTGCACGTGTGCAAAGTGGCCTATGTACAGTGTATTTATTTGCAGCTTTGCTTGTAATGGTACAAGATAGAAAATAATAGGGATCTGGTAAAATTGATTATGGTTTATCCATTCAATTAAATACAGGTATTATGAATTATGACGAGGACTGATCTGCTAGATAAATTACCCCTAGAAGCTACAGGAAGAATAGTGTGCATGGTGTGGTACCATTTGTGTGAACAGTAAAAAACAACATGAGGAGGTTTGTATGCTATCATTTGTGTGGGAAGAAGAATACATATTTGCTTATAGAAGCACAGAATATTTCTAGAAAGAAACACTAGAAAACTTGTGTTTGCCCCCCAACATGATGAACTGGGTAACTGGGGAGCAGGCACTTTGTATACTCATTTGTACCTTTACTTTTGTACTATGTACAAGTAGCACTTACTAAAAATACTTTTTAATACAAACAAATTAAAAAGAAAAGAACAGTCAGGGAAGCTTCTGGTTGTTTCCTCCAGCGGGGGCTCCCGGGGCAGTGCGTCCCTGTGTGCTGGTCTACAGCACCCCCTGCTGCTGTCTGTAGGCACGCACTGCGCAGAGAAGGTGTGGGGGTGACAGGGCAGGGGATTCTTTGAGGGAACACAGGGGTCTCTTTCAAAAAAAGAGAGAGAGGAAAGGATAGTGCACAATATTGGAGCTGGAGGAGGCTCAGAAAGGACTGGGGCGCTGGGAATGAGCGGTCCTGGGCTTGAGTCCTGACTCTGCCCTCACTGCCTGTGTGCCCTTGGACGTATAACCCTCTTAATAAGTCTCAGGTCTTACCCCATAAACTGCTCTGATAATATCTACCTCTAGGGTTGTTTTGAAGATCAAATAGGGTACGGAGTGTGAACAGTGCTTTTGAATTGGGAAAGAGCTATGAAAATCTAGGGGATTATTTTTTTAACTAGCCCTTCGCATTTTGTGAGGAAATAAGAAGTAGTCTAGGGCAGTGGTCAAGACAAGGGCTCTGCAGCCAGAATTGCTGCACTTGGAAGCCCCGTTTTACCACCTGCTGGCTTGGGTGATCTAGGGCAAATTACTTAATTCGGAGACCTCCATTTTTCAGCTGTGAAATAGGGTTAATAATAGCATTCTCAGGGTGCCTGGGTGGCTCTGTCAGTTAAGCGTCTAACTCAGGCTCAGGCAGCGATCTCACAATTAGTGAGCTCGATCCCCGCTTTGGGTTCTCTGCTATCAGCACAGCACCCACTTGGGATCTTCTGTCTCCTTCTCTTTGTGCTCCCGACTCTCTCTCTCTCAAAAATATATAAACATTAAAAAAAAAAAAACATTCTTGTAGGGTTGTTGTCAGGATTAAGTGAGTAGGTCCATGTAAAGCATTTGCTATGGTGTTGGGCACACATTAGTGCTGAGTGAGCATCTGCTATTACTGACTTCTCCTAATAGATACACTGCTTATGTCCCTTTTGTAGGCGCTTGATAAATGTGAGCGAGTTTTACCATTTTATATGTGAAGAAATTGAGGCAAGAAGAGGGGATTGCCTTATTCAAGCCACCCAACTAATGAGTAGTAATAATTCTCCCTCTAAAGAACCTTAGACATCTCCTGGACGTAAGCTCTCTAGTTTTGAGGGCATTCCCACATGGCGGGGTGTTTCTTAATCCCTGCAGCCGGAAGTAAATTTGGACTGGATGGGGGATGGGAGAAGGGAGGGCCGTGAGGAAGAGAAGCTTTCATGGGAGAAAGATACGGAGAACAGGGCTTGTGGGGAGACAAGAGGCGGGCTGGGTCCGGGTCTGTGAGAATTTAGCAACCAGATGTAGCACGAACAGGAAACTGCGTGCGAACTCAGGGTACAGGACACTGGGAGGGCTTTAGTGGAGAGGCTCAAGGTCAGGGGATTTTCAGCCAAGTTCTTGGTAGGGAGGAAGTGAGAACATGAAAATGACCATCCTCGCTGTGAATGAATACTTCCCCCAGACAGGCAATACGGTGTGGCGGGACGCGCACTAACAATATGTATCGATCATCTGCGACGTGCCAGCCTATCAGCCAAACACACAGAGTTAACAGACTGCTCTCTGCTGGCTGGGTGCCCTGAGGCTGATTACCGTACCTTCCGAGCCTCTGTTTCCCCAGCAGACATAGTAATACTTTCCTGGTGAGATTCTCATGAAAGACAAGTCAGGCGACAATGAATGTGAAAACTACCACAGCACCTGGTCCCCTGCGGGCATGTGTGAACCCGGAGTTGACCATTTCTGTGTATGGCGCTGAGTCAGGTGCCATGAGGGGGACAAGAAGCCTGAGATGGGAATCCTGTGGCCAGAGGGCTTGGAGTCTAGTTGGAGAAACAGGACGCATGAAAGATTTAAAAACAAAACCAAACAAAGGCCACCATTATAGGTTCCAAGGACTGGAAACAAGCAGCTGAACAGTCTGAGGAACCAGCACCCGCTGAGGGCGGAGCTGCTGCAGGAGGCTCCCTGAAGACACGTGAGCGAGACCTTCTGGGACCTAACTGAGTTGAGAAGAAGGAGGTGCGGCCCGGATAGAGAGCAGAGTAACGGTGCAGGGGTGCGGGAGGCGATGAGAAAGCAGTGACAGCACAAGTGCTGACTGAGTGCCCGCACTGGGGTCAGTCGCCAGATGCCAGGGCTCTCCTCGACCTCATCTCACTGGATGCTCACTGCAGCCTGTGAGGTGCGCATCTCTCTCCCCATTTTATACATGAGAAATCAAGGAAGTCAGTAACTCACTAATGGTCACACTTCATCAATGGACAGACAAATCAAAATTCAAACCCAGAACTCTGGCCACAAAATCCGCAGGAAGGGACTATAGTTAGCAACATGAGGCTAAGGAAATCCATGTTTTACTCACACTCTTTCACTCATTCAACTAATATTTAGTGAGCGTTTACTATATGCGAGGCATTGTGCTAAGTGCAGGCTGGGCTACTGTGAACAGAACAGATCCCTGCCCTAATGAGACTTTATGGCTTGGAAGCCTGGCAGCTTTTAAATAAATCGGCAGCTGACTAAGTGCTATGAAGGAAACAAAACGAGAGGGTGCTATGAGAGAGAACAATGCAGGCCCTCAATAGGCTGGGGAACCAGCCTCTCTGAGTAAGTCACATTTAAGCTGAAGCCTGAAGAATGAGTAGCATTGGTTTGTGTGTGTGCGAGGGAGACAGAGTCCCGAGCGAGACTCTGAGAGAGGGGCATTCCAGGTAAGAGTAATAGAAAATACGAAGGCCCACAGGAAGAAACTGGAGATCACGTGGAGGAGCCTTGTGAAGGGAGAGGGTGCTGAGGCGAGGCTGGGGACTGGCACAGGCCACATCGCACAGATCCATGGATACCACGTTAAGAACTTTGGACTTGACGCTCAGTGCAATGAGAAACCAGTGACTGGTTTTAAGCAGGAGAGTGACGTGATCCAATTGATTTTGAGAAAGATCATTCTGGGATGCTGTGTGGGACAGGACTGAAGTGGCTAAGAGCGGAAGCAGCAGCAGCAAACCGCGGTCACCTCGGAAGAAGGCTGGCGACGGCCTGGGCGGGGGCGGAAGTGTGTCCCAGGAGTGGTGAAATGAGGTCTAGAGAACAAACTGCATGTGAGCAGGGTAAGGAGAGTTTGTGTCAAGGTTCACCCTGAGGTCTGGAGGTGCCATTTTTGGAGATGGGAAGGTCTGAAGGAGGAGCAGACTGGGGGCAGCAGGGGGTGGACCAGGAGTTTATAGCACTGTGGGCAAAGGGGAGGTGGAATACGATTTGAGAACACTCGATCCTGTTATAAAAGATAAATAAGTTGGTAGTTTGTAAAACATGAGTGAAACATTTTAAGATATTTTAAGTAGAGGTGAGTAGCTAGTAAGCAACATGTTTGTTAGACATAGGCAGAGGTCAAATAGAGCATGTGTGGGAGGAGTAAGAGATGCCTAATATTCACAAAGCACCTGTGTATTAAGTAATCAAGGGACACTAAATACACAAAAGTTACTAAATATTTATGACATCCTAAATATGCATAAGATACATAAGGCACTAAATATACCAAAGGCCTACCAAGGAAAGTCTATATTATTCAGGATAGACTATATGTACATGGGGACTCGATATTCATAAGGTTTTTTTGTTTTTGTTTTTAAGTAGGCTTCATGGCCAGCATGGAGCCCAACGCAGGGCTTGGACTCATAACCCTGAGATCAAGACCTGAGCTGAGATCAAGTCGGATGCTTAACTGACTGAGCCACCCAGGCGCCCCACATGAGGTTTTAATACGACACTCTGGTGACATCTACTCTGGTATGTTCCCTGTGTACTCTGCCCAAGATATACAAATATACTCGTGGCTGCTCAGGAGGCTAAATAGCAAGTTACAGCTATGGCCCTGCATGCTTGGTCATATGTCTGCCATTGGCCCCCAGTGCACTTTCCATCTGTGGGTCCCCTAACTTGAATATCAACTCTGGCCCTTATAATTTCAACAGAGAAGCCTGATGCAGCAGAGAGAGATATAGACTACATAGACTGCATACCTCAAAATTCGGGTAGTGTGTTCCTTCTACCCTGCTTGTACACTACCTTAAGTCGATAAAGTAATCCCATCCCTTTCTTTCCCCTTCTTCTTGCTGAGTGTTTTTAGTTGACTGAATAAACCATAGGATTTGAGCACTTTAACTCAATCTATGAAACCTTTCTGTTCTGCGACCTTAGGGATAGCTCACTTGGTCATGAACCTGGGAGGCTACCATTGCAGTAAGCTGATTTCCCACACAACAGAAGTCACGGGCGTATATTTTGCAGTGAAGGCAGCATGTTTCAAGTGGTGTTTTGGAAAGATAATGTGGCAGCTGAGTGTGGCATGGATTAAAGCAGGGAGACTGAAGGTAGAACTAAGGCAATAGTCCTGGTGGAAACTCTGAGACCCTAACTCAGGGTGGGAGCACTAGGAATAAAAAGATGGGGTGGACTTTAAGAAACGTTATAAGGGGAACATCAGCAGGATTTGTGATATACTGGATTTCAGGAAGACCTTGGGGACAAAGTCAAAGAGCTTTCAGAATTTCAAATGTGGAGAGCTGAGGGCATGCTAGATCCACTGAGCTGAACGGGGAGAAACAGGAGGAACTGCTTGGAGGTGAAATCTGTTAGATTTTAGACCAGTTGGTTCAGGTGCTCAGTGGGCCATGCAGCTGGAGATACCTTAACCTGGTTAGTTCCAACAATGGCCTTGGCATTGATTGATCCTTATCTCCATCCCCCACATCCATGTATTCTCCAAGTCCTGTTGCTCTTTTTCATGAAAATGTCTCATATCTGTCTGTTGTTTTCTCATCATGTTTACACAAATGCCATGTCTCCAATTTAGGTTCTGGTCCTTACATCTCAGATTCTGACCATAACCTTCTAGCTGGTGCCCCCTCGCAGACATCTTTTTCAATTTTTTTTAACAGTAGGCTCCACACCCAGCATGGAGAATGCAGAGGCAGAACTCACAACCCTGAGATCAAGACCTGAGCTGAGACCAAGAGTCGGATGCTTAATTGGCTGAGCACCCAGGAGCCCCTCAGATATCTTGACATTGAAACATTCCGCTGCTTCAAGGCAAAGAGGGTCATGGTGGAGGAAGTTTAATTAATTGATCCAAATATACAACATGGCTTGATATGCCTTTGCTTCTCTTGGTGCCACTGTGGATGGCTAGGGAGAAGAATCAGTCTGGTTCTTTTTTCCCCCATGCCAAGCACTGGGTCCAGGAGAATTGGGAGGACTAAGGAGCTCTGTTGCACTCAAGGCAACCGGTCTGCATGTCTCCTAGTGATGATTCGCTATTGTGGAGGGCACAGAGGCCATGAGAGATGGGCAATGTCCTATAGCCACAGCCGAGTAAAGACACCACATGGCTGTGGGGGATGGTCATGAAGGCAAAGTACCCAGCAAATAGCTGTCTCTTGTTCTTGTCAGTTTGGGGTTTAGGCCACGGGGAATGTAAGATGAGGGTGTGGCAGGGAAGAGTCACCCCAGAAATGGAGTAGTAGTAACAAGTCTCCGTGTTAGAAGGGACCGGAGTTAGGGGCAGGCAGGGAAGGCAGCTGAGTAAGTTGTGGGGACAAAAACTCATATCCTGCGTAGAAAATATAAAGGATGCAAGGAACGAACTATGGGTTAAACAGCAAGAGGTCAAATCTAGGGATCCTAGGGCAGAAAGGAAAAAGCAGGGAGCATAATGTGGGTAGATCAAGTACAGTCTGAGAAAACAAGTGTCAGGGAGCAGGGACCCAGGCTGGGAAACTGGACAACAACAGGTGAGGCACCAGCCAGAGAGCTGAACCTTAAGGGTCAAGAAGTCCCCCAGACAGAAGAGAGTAGCAAAAATCAGCAAAAACCATTAGAAGTCAAGGGGGTCTCTGTTTCCCAACTAGAACCAGACCCATTTCAGGATGTAGGTTTCTTATAACTTGATGATGGTTTTTCCATTATCATCCATCCTACCTTTTGCCTGGCCAGGAATGTTTCTGAGGCTTACAGAAATAACCATGAACATATCGATACTATTTACCCCTATGCGGATCTGAGTCCAAGATCACTTAGTTATTCCTCTGGGAATGAAATCAGCCTGCAGGTCTCCTGGGGTGAGAAGGCAAGGAGGCGGATGGGGATGACCAGTTCTAACTCCTTGTTATCAAAAGCTTGAGATCTGAGAAACATCTCCATGCAAGCAAGACACCTGGAAGTCTTAAATAGGGCTGATGAGGATTTTGTGGGAGCCAGTTCTTCCCTACTTTACCAATCAGGCATCAGCCATCTCTGCATTCCCTGAGAACAGAAGAAAAACAGGTGCAAAGTGACCTATTTGACAATGCTTTCAAAGCGTTCTTCAATTAGTTCATTATCATTTACTCTTTTATCAAATCACTAGAGTGTAAGAAAAAGCTGCAATTGAGCCCCAGCTCAGCCTTAGCTGAGTGGTCTCAGGCAAATTACCTTGTCTCTCTAGGCCTCATTTTGCTTATCTGGAAAATGAGGAACTAGGAATTAATGATTCCTAAGTTTCCTTCTAGCATTACGGGTTTTTAGCCCCCATGATCCATATATTCCGCCCCCCCCCTGCCCCCAGCACACTCATACTCAGGACGGGGAACTGGATCCTGTTATTACTAAATGAATGTATGTCACCTAGGAATCCAGGCTGAGAAACGGTTGTCTAATAAAAATACAGTTATTGATGTTAGTTCTTATCTAATATCCCCTTGAAGAAGTCTTTTTTTTTTAATTCTTAATGTTTATTTTCTTTATTTTGAGAGAGAGAGCGAGAGAGCAGGAGAGGGGCAGAGAAGGAGAGAGGGAGAATCCTAAGCAGGCTCTGCACTGTTAGCTCAGAGCCCAACTCAGGGCTCCATCTCACAAATCGTGAGATCATGACCTGAGCCGAGATCAAGAGTTGGAGGCTTAAATGACTGAGCCACCCAGGCGCCCTGAAGGAGAAGTCTCACAGCCATTTTAAAAATTGTCATTCCACTTGACCTAATTTGTTCATTATCATCACTTATTATCTCTCTAATGTCTTCATTATGCATCTAAATGATAATAATGTCTTAATAGTTTACAGCAAATTGGAACCATGTCACAAAACCACACAAGCAGGTGGGAAAGATGCTATCATTAAATAACCCCCTGCTCTTTTTAAACAAATGAAGAAATTTACCAGGACCATTAGACGATTTTGTCTAATCACAAAGGTTGCAAGAGCTGCCAAGCAGCATTGCTGCATCCTGAATCCTTGCCTCTCACTCCCCTACGCAGGCCCTCTGTCCTCTGAGAACACAAATCCAGTACTGCACATCCCAGAGGCGGCTGTCTTTTTGCAGGTGTAAGGGGCAGGTTGGGCTGGTGTGCCCACCTTCCTGGAATTTGCTGAAATACCCCACCCCACCCTGCCATACTTAGAAGCCCACCTGATCTTTGTCCCATATATTTTCCTTTCCACGTTGAAATGTGAGTCTCCTCTGCCGGAAAGCCAATCCATCTGTTTCTGATTCGTTTACACTAAATTTCTGCAAAGTGCTCTCTGACATCCCCGAGCTTCATACATTTTCTGGAAGAAAAGAGGGAGATGTTACATGTGGGATGACTGGGAAGAGATGAAGCTCCCAGGCACCCACCGGGATTCTCCCCTTTAGGAAAATGGTGTCTCCCATCCCTATGGTGGTTGCTGTGGCTGGCTTCGACTCACATATCAGCTCCAGCTCCAGCCAAGGTGACAGTTTTAACACCTGGGCCAGCCAACATAGGACTCCATCCAGAACACAGAACATAATAAAGCGAGAAATGAATTTGATCCTTGATAGCTTGGCCAAGGCATGAAGTAAGGTTGTGATTCAAGCAAGGATTCTTTGGTGCTTCCTGATTGTTGAATCATATACTTCAGCAGGAGAGCTTAGACATTCCTTCAAGACAAACCTGACTATAACAATGAATGCAAAAACATTAACTGGGATAATGTGATGGGTAGCCCTTGATGGAGAGACTATATGGACACGATGAAGCATGGTAACAGGTGCTCTGTGTAGAACCCAAACCTGGGTTCAAAGCGTGGATCTGACATTAAGCCCAGGGACTTTAGGCAAATTATTTCGTCTCAGAGAATATCATTAAAACACCTCCACCCCAGAAGATTTTTTCAGTGAGTCAGGGTGCCTGGGTGGCTCAGTTGGTTGAGCATCCAACTTCAGCTCAGGTCATGATCTCATGGCTTGGCTTGTGGGTTCGAGCCCCGAGTCGGGCTCTGTGCTGACAGCTCGAAGCCTGGAGCCTGCTTCGGATTCTGAGTCTCCCTTTCTCTAGGTGCCCCTCTCCCGATCATGCGCACGCGCACTCTCTCTCTCTCTCTGTCTGTCTCTAAGATAAACATTAAAAAATTTTTTAAATAAAAAAAGAATTTTTCAGTGAGTCCATGTGTATGACAGGACAATGAATAGGCACTTAATAAATGGTAGTTAGTAGTATATTATCTGAAAGTAAAATGCTGTATGTTGAATTCCCTCTTAATTCCCATTTAAATCACGCTCCATGCATCTCCTGACACCCCACTAAGTCCAATATGGAAGTTTTGATAACAATCAATCAGCAATATTTTAATGAGACTGTGACTGTGTAAAGCCAGTGCCTGGTGCTATGAGGGTGGACTGGAGGAAAAAAAAAGTTAACAGGTTTACAAGGTGGTTGAGGAGACATAACACAAGTCACAGATGCTTAAGACAAATCACCAAGCAATTTAGCAGTAGATTAAAAGAATCCAAGCTGAGTCTTGGGCTACTGGGGACGCAGAAGTAAGCATGGGGGATACAGAGGCATGCTGGCGAATGGCCTTAATCAGGAAAGGCTTCTCAGGCACCAGGGTGGCTCAGGCATTAAGCATCTAACTTCAGCTCAGGTCGTGATCTCGAAGTTCGTGACTTTGAGTCCCACGTTGGTGGGCACAAGCCCCACTTTGGGTAAAAAACATGAGCCCCACTTTGGATGAGCCCCGTTTCTCTCTCTCTCTCTCTCTCTCTCTCTCCCCCCTCCCTCTCTCTGCCTCTCACTGACTTGTGCCTCCTCTCTCTCTCAAAAATAAAAAAATAAAGCAAATGAAAGGAAGGCTTCTCTATAATTCTGAACTTGGACTTGGATTTTTTTTTTTAATGTTTATTTACTTTTGACAGAGAGACAGAGTATGAGCAGGGGAGGGGCAGAGGGAGAGGGAGGCACAGAATCTGAAGCAGGCTCCAGGCCCTGAGCTGTCAGCACAGAGCCCGATGTGGGGCTTGAACTCACAAACCATGAGATCATGACCTGAGCCGAAGTCGGTGCTTAACCGACTCAGCCACCCAAGCGCCCCTGGACTTGGATTTTTAAGCTTCCTTAATACATGGTGGATTTGAAGCCTGGAATTTTTTTTTTTTTAATTTACATCCAAGTTAGTTAGCATATAGTGCAATAATGATTTCAGGAGTAGAATACGATGATTTGAAGCCTGGGATTTTACAATAAAAGTTCGATTTTTTGTGTTAAAAATTTGTGTTTAGGGGGGAATGGGGAAAAAGTGTTTCATGGGTTTGAAGTTTCCTTTTTAGGGTAATTAAAATGTTTTGGAATCATAGAAGCGATGATTGTACAACAATGTGAATATACCAAATGCCCCTGAATTGTCCACTTTAAGATGGTTAATTTGGGGCACCTAGGTGGTTCAGTTGGTTAAGGCATCCAACCCTTGGTCTCAGCTCAGGTCTTGATATCAGGGTCTTGAGTTCAAGCCCCACACTGGGCTCCACACTAGGTATTAAACCTACTTTAAAAAAAAAAGTTAACCTTATGTTTCATGAATTTCACCTCAATTTAAAAACTTGTGGAGGGGCACCTGGGTGGCTCAGTTGGTTGAGTGTGTCCGACTCTTGATTTCAGCTTAGGTCATGATCCTGGGCTCATGGGATCAAGCCCTGCAGCGGGACTCTCTCTCTCCCTCTGCCCCTCTCCCCCACTTGCTCTCTCTAAAAAACAAAAAATAAAAATAAAAAATTTGTGCACATAAAAATATTTTTTAAAGGAGTAGTCTTACCAGATATTAGAAAATATCTTTAAGCTACAGAATTTAAAGCACTGTGTTATTGGCACAGGAATAGACGACAGATCAAGGGAACACAATGGAGTCTAAAAGTAGGCTCAAGTATTTGGAAAATTAGTATACACTAAATTAGACAGTTAAAATCAGTGGTGTCAAGATGGATTGTTCAATAAAGATCGTTGGAACAAGTGGCTAACTATTTGGGAAAAAAAAATAAAGTTAGACCCATACCTCACAGTTTATACCAAAATGGATTCCAAATGGATTAAAGAATTAAATGTAGAAGAATGGAAGCATAAGAGTTCTAGAAAGAAAATATGGTAGTACTTTGTATAATCCTGGGGTGATGAGGGATTTTTATAGGCTTGACATGAAGTTCTTGAATCAAAAAGGAAAAGATTGGGGGCGCCTGGATGACTCACTTGGTTAAGCAGCCGACTTCGGCTCAGGTCATGATCTCGCGGGCTGTGAGTTCGAGCCCCGCGTCGGGCTCTGTGCTGACAGCTCAGAGCCTGGAGCCTGCTTCAGAGTCTGTGTCTCCTTCTCTCTTTGCCCTTCCCCTGCTCATACTCTGTCTCTATGTCTCTCAAAATTAAATAAACGTTTCAAAAAAATTCTTTTTAATAAATAAAAAAAAGGAAAAGATTGATAAATTTGACTCCACACATAAAACATACAAACAGAAGCAACTTCTGCATAGTCTGTATGGCAAAAATTACTATAAACAAGGTTGAATGGCAAATAAATTGGGAAGATACTGGCAACTCTTATGATAGATAACTAATTTATCCAATATACGAAGAACTTTTACAAGTTAATCAGAGAAAGTCAATTACTTCTATTGAAAATGAGCATAAGAATGGATAGTTTATAAAAGAAAAGCTGAGGGGCCCCTGGGTGGCTCAGCCGGTTAAGCGTCTGACTTTTGGTTTCCACTCAGATCATAATCTCACAGTTCATGAGATGGAGCCCTGCATCAGGCTCTGTGCTGACAGTGCAGAGCCTGCTTGGGATTCTCTCTCTCTCTCTCTCTCTCTCTCTCTGCCCCTTCCCTGCTTCATACTCTCTTTCACTCTCTCAAAATATATAAATAAACTTAAAAAAAACTTGTAAAAAAAAAAAAAGCCGAATGGTCAATAGACATATGAGAATATATTTAACTTCATTAGTAATTAAAGAAATATAAATAAAACAAACAAGGAGATTATATTTACCGTTTACCAAATTAATAAAAGAAAAAATAAATGATACCCAGATAATAGATCCTCTCTGTGCTTTTGGTAAAATATGAAATGGTATAACTTTCCTGGAGGGCATTTTGTCTCATGTATCAACATATTAAATGAAATTAATCTTCATAAAAAAATAACTGGCTAAAACTTGGGGGGGTGGATCCAGAATGCTAATCAATAGAGGATAGGTCCATACTACTGGAATATTCTGCAATCACTAAAAAAAAAAAACGTACTTTGGGGCACCTGGCTGGCTCAGTCGGTTAAATGTCTGACTCTGGATTTTGACTCAGGTCATGATCTCACGGTTCATGGATTCACAGCTTATGCTGTAAGCACAGAGCCTGTTTGGAATTCTCTCTCTCCCTCTCTCTCTGCCCCTCCCCTGGCTCATGCTCATTCTCTCTCAAAATGAAGAAACAAATAAATAAAATACTTTGATAATGTTTCATGATACACTGTTGGCTGAAAATAGTAAGTTGCAGAATCATATTATACTGTAGTATCACCTCATTTTTGTAAAAAAATAAAAAAACATATTGTTTACTTTTGTTTGTATGGAGTGAAAAATTCTGGAATAGGGGGCCTGGGTGGCTCAGTTGGTTAAGCGTCTAACTCTTGATTTTGGCTCAGGTCATGATCTCATGGTCGTGGGATGAAGCCTTAAGTCTGGCTCTGCGCTGGGCATGGAGCCTGCTCAGGATTTTCTCTCTCCCTCTCCCTCTGCCTCCCCCCAGCTTGCACATGTGACTGCTCTCTCTCTCTCTCAAAAACAAGCCTGGAAGGATACATACCAAACTATTAATAGTAGATACTCTTAGAAGGGAGTGGAGAAACTAGGGGGAAGAAGTTTACATTTTATTTTGCACATTTCTGTAGTGTTTTAAAATGTTTTAAAGCAAGCATATATTACTTTTATAATCAAATAAAACAAATTTGAGGATTAATTATAGAACATTTGCATAAGGGAATATTTCAAAGGAATATATATCATACTGTTATGTAATGTATAATGTATATATAATATATACTATATGTGTGTGTATATCTATATACTTCACACATGTATATATGTAAAATCTTCTTCTAAGTCTACAGATAAAAAGATCTCCATAAAATATTGTCTGGTGCACATTACAATGTAGCCCCATCTCTTTTATAATATTTTCCAAAAAAACAAGGTAATAACCAGAAACCCCAAAGGGGGGAATTTTTTATAACCATCCTAAATGTAATAAAACACACACACACAAAGATGTACATGAGTGTGGTAGTGCATGAACTTATCTATGTAACTATAATTTCACAACTGTCAGGACAAAACCTAAAACTAAAGATCTTCGAGCGCCAATTCATGGAGATGATATTTACCACTACCATATTAAATTATGCCCCGTTGTTTCCATTTGTGCTGCGGGGAGGGAAATTAGTATGACATGTGCTTTTCGTTATGCTCATGCATGAGTATACACATATCCATGGAAGAGAGACTGAAAGCTTTGACAGTATGATGGATTTCTAGGGGCTTTTATAGAATATTTATAGAATTTATAGAATATTTCCTATTCTATATTGTTTAACCTCTCCACAAGCAGTTGTTATCCTTGCAAAGTGAAAAAAAATATTTAAGAAGTGAAAATTAACATAAAAGGTATGTATTTTTTTAGTTGAGTTTTTTTTAGGAACTGCTCCCAGCATGAGGAATTCCTGAAAGTGTTTTCTAATAGTCCATTGGCCAAAGAATATGTCAAAGTCCTGACCCGTGCAACACCCCTTCCCTCAACATGTGACATTTTCCTAAAGCCAAAAAGAAAGCTCAAACAACAAAAAATAAATAATCAAGATGGCGGGCATATGAGGCTGGGCGTACCACCGCAATCCCCTTACCTCTTGAACATCATGTAGCATCTCTGACTAGTATAGATTATAGTTTCCTGCCAGAGTTTACCAGATGATTCCTCCTTTCTCCTAAATTACAAAAATGATAATCATACAGATGACCAGACAAAACCAGATCACACAAGTCCCCTCGAACCACAGTTTATTCGGGGATTTTTATCTGTACAATCTTCAAAACAGCTCCATGATTGACAGAATTTACAGAACTCACAAAAATAAGGTCAGGTAGGTACGTCAATAAAATATCAACACAACCCGTTAAAAAGTGGGAAAGTTTCAGGGACGATGAAGGAGAGTAAAACCATGGACAGGAGAAGAAAGAATGTTCTCCTTAAAAAGAAAAAAAAGTGGAAAATTTCAATACCAGTGATTTGGTCTAGTCTACATAATACCAAATAACTGACTTTGATTTTCAGTTCAAGAGATTATGATTTTTGTTCCTGGTAAATCTAACTAGGTTACTGAAATCAAATAGTTGTTTTTTCCATGTTACGTGCACATACATTTAGTGGGGGAGAGCTCCAATTGTTTATAGGAAAAATTGTTTCGGCTCTTGTGAGCATTAGGGAAAGGTTCTCACCACTGGTCATACTGCGTTAGAAAGTGTGATCTCCATACTCTGGTTTCTCTTCAGATTGCATAAAATTTTCACCTATTACTAAAGATTTCTATGGAGAGAAACAATTCTGAGAACTTGCTTGGGAAAAAAATAATGAAATAAAAAGTATGATCTCCAGCCAATCTAAAAACAAAGACAAATACACACACACACACACACGTGAGAGAGTCTGCTCTTAACCATACTGTCTTTAGGTCTACTTTCCATCCCTTTTCCACCCAACGCTGTTCAGCCTCAAAGCTACGCTATCTCTTCTCAGGAGTGGAGAGTTGCAGAGAGGGCCGCTTAAAAATTTACCAACATCACAGTTGTAAAACAGTCAGATTTCTGGTTATGTAGTTACCACAACTGACCTGCTGTGAGGAGAGAATAGTTCATGATCTATCCCTCTTAACTGAAAGGCTGTAGGAAGCCAGGCTTCTCGCTCTCTAAGATGCAGAAGGTAGAAGAAATTCTTGTGATAGGCAGGAGGCTAAGAAGTCTGTTCTTTCATTTCCAGCCAGCAATCTTGCTACATAATTGAAGCTGGAATCTATAGGATCAAAATCTTTATTGCCTGTACTACCAGATGAGCAAGTTCCATCAGGATATTCCCTATAGCTTTTCAGACTCAGACCAGAAGGAGTAAATTACATAACAGTTTGTCTTTTCAATATGATGAAAACATTTAGTGAAACATATGCTTGTTTTCTAAAAGTATAGATAAATCTGCATTGCTATGTCCACGCTCTCTCATCTCACACTTTGAACATACTGAAAAATAGCTGGCTGGCATTATGAGGACACACTGTGGTTGAAGACCAATGACATTAATGGAAAGTTCTAATCCTTTCAGCCAAATGACCACTGGAAAATGTCCATTTGAAATCAGGTAGACATTTGCTGAGAAGGTTGTTCTGAAAGCAAAGGGGAAGCAGTCACTATCAATGTTAATTTCATGGTCATGGAAAGCGTGGGGAGGCTGGAGTTCAAGGTTCCAGTCCTGGTACTGCAGTTAACGGCTAGGTAATCATGGAAAAGGCTTGATTCTGAGTCTTGGTGTAGAAGGGGAATAATATATTTTCTGCACAAAGACAGGGATAATCTCAAAACAATCTCAAGGGATAATCCCAGATAATCTCAAGTTTCCCTGTCAAAAGCTCTGGGAACTCCTGATCTTAGCTGGGATAACAGGGATAGTAGAGTTGTTCTTGGTCTGGGTTACAGGGAGCAAAAATAACAGCAACCAAACTCACCATCACCTGCATCGTGCGCTGAATTCACCATTCAGTATTCGCCTGCAAGCTCTTGGTCGAAAGGCACAGATAGGTAGACCAGTAGTTCTCAAAGTAGAGTCCTGAGAACGGAGGCATCGTCACCACCCCCAGACTTGTTTTAAAAATGCGAATTATGGGGCCACACCCCAGATCTATTTAATCGGAGACACTAGGAGTTGAACCATTTTGTTTCTTACTATGTCTTCTAGGAAATTCTTAGGTAGGCTGAAGTGTCAGAACTACTGGCACAGATAAAACTATTCAATTGATGGTTGAAGCCAGCCAGGTTGCTTATGACACAAAGAGAGTGATAGGGGTAGGTCAGAACAAAATCACTGACCCAGAACAGAGTTCCCAAAATTTGTTCAATTACCATAAGTTGTATGGCTATTGCCATACTGCCAAACTGGTGTCTTATTCCAAAGGTCCCTGGAATTTGTATGTTGAGAAGCCACTTTCTATTTTCCTGCAGAATGTGTTACTTATAAAGCACTCTCTCTCTCTCTCTCTCCATATATATATATATATATATGTCTATATATAGATATATATACATATGAAGTACAGGGAAAAAAAATTCTCCTTCCTCCCAAAGAAACTGGGGCAAACCCAGGACTGTTGCTTCTAAATTTATGAGGAAATACCTTACTACTAGTCAGGGAATCTGATCTACAGGACGCCAAAAGATCTAGGTAAAATATGAAAATTTCTGCAAATAAAATATTTACCAATTTTGGTTTCAAAAAACTTAAATTTTATCTCTAAAAAAAAAAAACAGTACTAACATGGTCCCACCTGCCCCACATTGCACTGCTTATTTCCAAAAGACAACAGCACGATCCTGGGTAGTAAATTCTCTCAGTGATCAATGATTATGATGATGATTACATGAGTAGATAATTATAAGATGATGCCTAACTACAGACTTTGAGTTAAAAACAAAGTGACTGTGATCTTATAAATGTCCCTTTCTCCTAGAGGACTCCCTGAAGGAAATATGAGTTCTCCAGCCAGCTCTGGCACCACCAGCTCTGTGATTTGTGCTTCTCTGAGCCTCATCTGGACATGTGAGGATTGGGTCAAATGATCCCCAAGAGCACTTCCGGATTAAAAAAAAAAACAACTTTAATTCTATGGTTCTGCTAACTTGAATTTTTCTACATTCTAAACCAGAATAATTTAGAGTTGAAAGGAATGTTACAGGGTGATTTATCAGACCCTTCATTTTACAGATGAGAAAAATGATGCCCAGAGAAGGTAAAGGCCAGAAATCTGGACATCATCTGGAGAAAAGCTGGAATAAAACACTAGGCCACTTGATCCCCCAGCTCTTTCCAGTAGAACCCCCCCCCCATGATAGATTTCCCTCTTGGTGCCCCATATTTAAGATGAGCTAGACAGGAAAAGCCAGATTTGTGTAGGGTTTACTTAGGTGAAACGGTTCCTGCCTCTTCCCACTCCCAGCCTAGGGTCTGAACTCAACTCAGGTACAGAATCTAAAGACAACCGACTAGAAAGAGTTCTTAAATGAATAGAGATGCAAAGACCTCTCCTTAACTTTGACGTTGAAATCGGGAGTAACACTTCTCAGTGAGGCCCCTTTTAATTGTTAATATTCACATCATTACAATGTTTGGGGAGTATGCAACAAACTAACTCATAATAGAAAGTTAAATAGTCCAGGTATAATCAGCAAGGAAAAAAGGAATGAAGGGCCTATGGGTAGGGCTGGGGGAAGAAAAGAGAGACAGAAATGGAAACGGAGGGAGACAGAGTGGCATGAAAGAGAGAAAGAGAAACTCCAGACTGGTACCAATCTACTTGGGAATGATGCTATTATTATGGGTGGAAAGAGTAGGTTAAAGAGGGAAAGCCAGGAAGAACACTGTTGCCAAGAACTGTTATCAATTAACATTCTGGAAACTATGGCCATACTTCTCTTCTTTGGGGATTCTATAAAATGAGACCATAAAGATTCATTGAGCCAACAAGACTTTGGTTGCATATTGGTGGGGGTGGTAGGGAATAAGGATCAAGAGGCTTGCAAAGGGATCCAGACGTCTGCTTCACTGGAGTGGAAAAAACCATCATAATAATTTCCACAATATATCTGGCAGAACAAGGTGCTGCAGAAGCCAAGTACACTGGCTGAGAGTAGGCATATAAGCTGCACAGAGAGAGTGAGAGTTTTAATTCAAGAGGTGTTGGTGAGTTATTAAAGAAAAGGGGCCAGCCCTAAGTCATAGGCTTGCGTCTCAATTTGATGGAACTATCAATCCGAGGTTCTTTCGTCCTTAAGAAGAAAGGCCCCGCATCTGGAGAAAGAAGCTATTGAACATTTCTCTGTTCCTTTTTGCTGGCTCCATAGTTCCTTGTGCAGTTCTGAAAGGCAAGAACATTACTGGCCTACCTCTGTAGCCTAAATTATGCATAGATCCAATCTTGCAACCCCAGAATACCACTGAGATTTGGGTCGTAGGGGTCAAGGAGTTGGGCCTAAAAGCTACGCAAAGGTTGGGAACAAGAATAGGGGCAAGTTAAAACTAGGGTCCTCTCCTAGACAGTGTGTGGAAACTGAGAGTCTAGAACAGGGCTTAGCAAATATTTTCTATAAAGCACCAGACAGTAAATACTTTAGACTTGTAGGCCACAGGGTTCTTGCCACAGCTAGTTTTCTGCCACTATAATGGAATAGCAATCATAGACAAGACAAAAATAAATCAGTGTGCCCACGTTCCAATAAAACTTTATTTATAGACAATAAAACTTAAAAATTTCATATAATTTTCACATCGTGGAATATCACTCTTTTGTAAAATTTACTTTTAATCATTTAAAAATTTAAAACCATTCTTAACTCAAGGGCCATATAAAAACAGGCAGTAGGCCAGATGCAGCCCACAGTTTGTAGTTTGCAGACTCACAGTCTAGAATAATGCTAACAGAAATACAATGAGAGCTACAAATGTAACTCAAAATTTTCTAGTAGCGCTATGTCAGAATGAAAAAGAAACAGGTGAAATTAATTTTAATAATGTATTTTATTTCACCCAATATATCCAAAGTATTTTAATTTCAATGTTGTAATATAAAAATTACCAACAAGATATCTTGCTTTTTCTTTTTTCACACTACAGGTGATTTTTTCAAAATCTGGAGTGTATTTTACACTTACAGGACATCATTCATTCTAGTCATATCCCAAGAGCTCAGTGACTACATATGTCTGGAGGTTATCATGTTGAACAGTACAGGTTTAGAACAGGGTCTTCAAATTTTAGCTTCCATCAGAATCATTTGGAGGGCTGTTAAAATACAGACTTTTTCATTCTAGGTTTGGGCAAGGCCCCCAAAGTCCGTTTTTAACGAGTTCCTAGGTGGTGGTGTTGTTGTTGATCTGGAGACCACGCTTTGCGAACTACTTGTCAAGAAGCTAAGCAGTAAGAAAAAGCAGAGAAGCAATTAGGAACCAGGAATATGTACAAGCAAGAGGTAAACAAATGTAAAACAATGAGATACCATTATACACCATTTAGCATGGCCAAAACTAAAACCACTGACAAACACCAAATGCTGGTGAGGACAATGGAGCAACAGGAACTCCTGTTCATTGCTGGTGGGAATGCAAAATGGCACAGCCAGTCTGGAAGACAGTTTGGCTGTTTCTTACAAAACTCAACATACTTTTGCTGTATAATCCAGCAATCACACTCCTTGATATTTACTCAAATGCAGCGAAGACATGTGTACATGAAAAGCAGCACGTGGGTGTTTATAGCAGCTTCATTCATAATTGCCAGAACTTAGAAGCACCTAAAATGTCCTTCAGTAGGTGAATGTATAAATTGTGCTATATCCAGACATGAATATTTATGCAGTGCTAAAAAGAAATGAGCTATCGAGTCATGAAAAGACATGTGGGAAACTTACATGCATATTACTAAGTGAAAGAAACCAATCTGAAAAGGCTACATATTGAATAATTCTAAGTATATGACAATCTGGAAAAGGTGAAATATGGAGACAGTAAAAATGCCAGTGGTCATCAGGGGTTAGAAGGAAGGGATGGATGAATAAGTGGAGCACAGAGGATTTTAGGGCAGTGAAACTTTTCTGTATGATACTGTAATGGTAGATACACATTATTATGCATTTGTCAAAACCCACAGAATGTACAACACTAAGAATAAACCCTCATGTAAACTATGGATTTTGACTGATAGTGATGTGTCAATGTAGATTCATCAATTGTAACAAATGTACCCCCTCTGGTGCTGAATACTGATAATGGGGAAGGTTTTGCATGTTTGGGGGAGGGAGTATATGGGAACTCTCTGTACTTTCCACTCAATTTTGTTGTGAGCCTAAACCTGATCTAAACGATAAAGTCTATTATAAAAAATAAGGGGGGGAGGGAGCGAGTACCAGATTATCAGGTCAGACAAGCAGTAGGACTCCAAATCAGAGGTAAAGACCTTGAAATAGAAGTTGAGACTTACTACTGGGTAAACCTCCCATACATACTCTGCTCTCCAAGAGTCAAGGAAGTAGCTTTTTCAGGTTTCAATTTTGTAGGTGTGCTGTGGATCTCCAGATGGATAGCTTGGAGAACCCTGCCTGATCAGGGGCCAGCTCAGAACCTAAGCCAGCTTTTAAAATCTCTTGCAACAGAACAGCTATCTCCGGGCTCTGACAACCTGATAAGATGCAGCGTCTCATTATTTAACACAATCATTTCTAAAACAACCCAGCTTTCGGACTGAACCTATAGGTAGGTGCTCTTACAGTATCTTAAGGCTGCTCAAATAGACAATAAGACAGATGAAATAATATAGAAATTTGGGCTGCTTAAAGGTTACAACAATAAGGTGAGCTGTGAGTTTTCAGAAAGATTCTATAAATACAGAATTTTCCCCCACCTAACGGGTATATAATCATCCAATTTGGAAACCACAGCTTTCATGAATATTCTTTTTTTTTCTTTTCCATGAATGTTCCTTTAACTTAATTACCCTCAGGAAGGAAGCTTACTTGCAGTGGTATATCACAACACACAAAGCTTTGCTAGAACTTTAAAAATGGACCCCTTTATAACTTCTTGAACTCTGTGGCCTAAATTAAAACTCTGGTTCTTAAGTTTTTTAAGAAGCTGTTTTCTAGTCCATTGTGTCAGAAGACCATTGTATAGTATGGGGATCCCTCAAATTCAGGAGAAATTTAAAGGCCTAAAGGAAATATATAGAGACATCTTTAAAAGATGTCTTTTTCTGGTGGCACTCTTATATGAACCTCTCCCAACGTCTGGTTCCAATCAAACACTGAGAAATACAAACTCAGTTCTGGAGAGCAGTGAAACAGAGATATTCAGAACTTTTCATTTTATAGTGAAAACCCTACTTCAATGTCTAATTCATCAGTTTAAATAGCAAATAGATACCCATTAAAATCCATTCAAAAAATAAACAAGTTATACACAGAAAAAGATCAAAATATAAGAAGATGAGGAAGAACATTAATTCTGATCTTTGAAGGGATTGAAGAGTTTGCCATAAGAGATGCACAATAATATTATATTTGATAAATACTAATCAACACAAGTATCTCCCCCGACCCCAAGGAGAAACATTTATCCAGCAAAGGTAAATGCATGAATGTTTCAGGGTCTCATCTCATGCTAAGTGGAAACATACAAGTTTCCTTGGGACACAGGAGAGAGTAATCTGGAACTCCATCCAACTAGAAAGGGAAAGGCGGAAACAAGTTTACTTCCTACAAAAAAAAAAAAAAAAGGAAGAAAGAAAGAAATTATAAAAAGCAACTATAAATATATGCTTAGAGAGCCAGAAAAACACTAAGTTGAGTATTTTAAAAGGGGAGTCGTTTCAAATAGCTCTAATTGGAACATCTTGTAAGGCTTCTGTCAACCTTTTTAAAAGAAAAAGGTAAGCCATTCAGCCAGCAAAAGAGTTTTTTCGGGAAGAGCAGAAAAACTGCAATTCAGGAGAAGCAAACTATGGCAAACCACAGGCAAGTCCTGAAAACAAAGTGGGAGAGGTCCTTCATAGAGGTAAGGAGGAAGTTGGGAAGAATGTTTTGAACAAAAGTTCATTGGAGGAAAATGAGAGCTGGAAGTGGAGACAGCCTCTCATTGGCTGCAGGCGAGGGTGGCTTGCTGTTGCTGGGGTGAGAGAAAATCTTCCTTCCTGCTGGCCTGGGCAAGCTGGGAGGAGTGGTAGTACAAGTGTGCAAGCTTGCCTTTCGTGTTTTCCCAACTCCAGTTTTGAGTTAAGTTTCCTTAATACATTTCCACTCTTCTCACAACCTACTGAGGCTGAGAAACCACATATGGAAGCCCAGTTAATTTTGAAAGGTATAATTAAGATAATTTGACCCCTCAAGTCAGAGAAGTCTCTAAAGAATTACATGATTTGAATTGAGGTAGGTTTGCAGCCCATTTAAGTCGTTGGACCACTAGTCCATTAGGAAACTGGATAAGTAATTCATTTAATACAGATATGAGCATAAATAATGATCCTGCAGTGATTTAATTATATACTGACTTGGAATTATATGATTGCTTTCTATGAAGAATTAATTCAGAGTTCTCTCTTTGGCATTGAGACTGTGTTCCTGATACACTTTGAACCTTCAAAAATATGTATTTTATTTGAACTTGAAGTTTTACTTGGGAGGATAATGAAATTCTATTTATTTTATCACTCAAAACATTTCTAAGGGGGCAGACTGACTTTTTTCAACGAGCTGATTATTTTTGTTACAAAACAAAATGTTTAAGTATGTGTAAAAGTATATAAAGGGCTTCACTAATGTAGCTGAAGAGTACCACATTGGACATTGTCTTCCAGAGTTATAAAACAAAAACAAAAACACCTAACCTTGTATATTTTGAAGAAGTGTGCATTCTGCACTAATTTTTAAGGATGGAATAGGTTTAAATTTTTTCAGTTATACCAAAGAATGTTCTTAAATATCTTTTAAAAATCCAATCATAAATTCAGATTCACTTAAATATCCCCGAAATAGCAAGGGAAAAAAATGAGTTTTTTATTTGAGGGCACCATCATTCTGAGACAGACCAAGGTTACCAAAATGTAATCAATTTTATGACATAAAATTCTTTCATGGTTGCTCCTATATAGGAACATTCAATAAATGGAGAAAGAAGGTCACCGTTTCCCAAAAGAAACTAAATTCAGATGAAGGCACCGAATACATAAAACAATTATGTGAGTATTTCTAACTCCTCATTTTAATCTGAGGTTTGTATATATCTTTGGGTACGACTGTGAAATCAATCCCCCCCAACATACACATTAAGAATGAGACCTTCCAAAAAAGAAATACAAGAGCTGAAAGAACTACTTACATACTAAATTTTTGCCCTGCTCCATAATCAAAGTGTTCCCTTTAATAATGTATTCACTTGAGTTCAATGGAGTGTTAAATTTTCTTATAACCTTTGTTTATTTTTTTTAATGTTTATTTATTTTTGAGACAGAGAGAGTGTGCATGAGTGGGTGAGGGGCAGAGAGGGAGAGAGAGGACCCCACGCAGGCTCCACGCTGTCAGCACAGGGCCTGACGTGGGCTCAATCTCACTAACTGTGAGATCATGACCTGAGCCGAAATCAAGTCAGCCTAATCAACTGAGCCATCTAGGTGCCCCGTTTCTTTCCTTTTTTTTTTTTTTTTAACAGATTTTATTTATTTTTTAAGTTTATTAATTTATTTTAAGGAGAGAGCATGCAGGGGAGGAGCAGAAACAGAAGGAGAGAGAATCCTAAGCAGGTTCCATGACGTCAGCACAGAGCCCAAAACCAGGGTGTGAACCCACCCATGAGATCATGACCTGAACAGAAACCAAGAGTCAAATGCTTAATGGACTGAGTCACCCAGAAGAACTAAAAAAAAGAAATCAGAAACTTATACAACAATGTTCACAGCGGCATGTGAAAAAAAGGAAAATCCCAAGTGTCCATCAACTGATAGATGGATGAACATGTGGTATACATGTACAGTGGAATATTATTCAGCTATAATAAGGAAGGACGTTCTGACACATGCAACAACATTGATGAACCTTGACATTTGCTAATGAGTAAGAGTCACAAAGGGACAAATGTTGTGTGATTCCTCTTAGGTGAGGTACCTAGAAGAGGCAAAAATCCTAGCTACAGAAATTAGAATTGAGGTTATCAGGGGTTGATGGGAGAGGAAACAGGGAGTTACTGTTTTTGAGTACAGAGTTTCTGTTTGAGATAACGAGAATTATCTGGAAATGAATAGCAGTGATGGTTGCACTTAGGTGCATTAGAAATGTACTCAACACCACTGAATTGTACACTAGAAAATGATTAAAATGGTATACTTTATGTATATCTTACTACAATAATGAAGATACATAAGAAGTTTCATACTTTTTCAAAATTCTTTTGGGTACAATGGGGGAGGGAGCCGATACAGAATGCCGTCAGTGCAAGGGGAGAATGAGCTCCACATCAGCAACTGTAAGGGTCAAGTACAGAAAGAAATTTAATTGGTACAGCCACTTCACCTGGTCAGCTTTCTTTTCTTTTCTTTTTAATATGTTTTACTAGGAGTGCCTGAGTGGCTCAGTTGGTTAAGCGGTGGACTTCGCCTCAAGTCATGATGTCACAGTTTGTGGGTTCAAGCCCCACATCCAGCTCTGCACTAATAGTCTGGGATTCTCTCTCTCCCCCTCCCAACTCGCGCACTCTCAAAAGAACTAAAACTTAAGAATACGTATATATACATGTAAGAATACATATATATAATAAAGTTTTATTATTATTTTAGGGAGAGAGAGAGAGAGAGAGACCCCAAGCGCGCGCGCGCGCAAATGGGGGAGGGGGGCAGAGGGAGAGAAAGACCCTTAAGCAGGCTCCATGGTCAGCACAGAGCGCTCCTGGGGGCTGGATCCCACCATCCTGGGATCAGGACCTGAGCCGAAATGGAGTCCGATCCTCAACTGAGCCGCCCAGGCAGCTCTCCTGGTCTGCTTTCTTAAAACAAAGCTGGGTAGAGATCCAAAATAAATATCGGGAGGATATGGACCAATAAAACTTATCCCCCTGTACTATACTATTTCCATTTGTTCCTGAATTTAAAGAACATCTTATTGAGAGTTTCTCAAGTTTTAATTTTAAATGTAAACACCTTAAAGGTGTCTGCAGCCTTTATGTTTATCTTCAATATTTCAACGCCCACAACAGTCAGCATTTCTCTGAGACTATCATATCTCCAAATGTGACTGCCCATGTAAATGGCCAGTCTGGCGCGGGTCAGAGGGAAATTTGTTCAGGAGTTACATTAACACCAAAACGCCTTCACCCCGATTGTAAACTGGGGCCCAGAACGGACGGGGGGCTCTGCCTCGGAACGAGGTGTCCCAACACCACCCAACTCCATACGGGTTCCTCACCTTCTGTAAACGGGGCCGTCTATTATTCTCTTGGCTGCTCCAAAGGATTCTGGGAGTTAGGGGAGGGTCCAAGGGACAAAAATGAAACGGTGGCACAACGTGCGCAGCGATAGGTTTAGGAGTATCAGCCAGTTGCTGAGCGACGTCTCAAATCTTCCGACCACCTCCATCACTTCTCCCACGGGGTAGGCCCGCTCTCCTAACTACCGTCCACGCCACGCCCCTCCGCTGCCCTATTAGCCAATCATAGAGCTGTTGCTTGCCAGTCAGAGCCAATCCCGAACAGGTTTACTTTGAGCGGGAAAGATTCAGAAGCTGCGGAAGAGCGAGGTCAAGCTAACTGCCGCTGCTTGGCCTTGTCTGAGGGAGGGGGAGCGGGGGTAACAGGCCCCGGAGGCGGTTGTCTATTGGCTGGGCAGAGGGCCAATGAAGGGGTGCGAAGCGGGGGGCGGGCCTCTCAGGAGAGGGTGGGGCGGGGTGGGGTGGGGCGGGGCGGACCGGTGCGGGGTCGCGTGCCGGTCTCGAGCAGGGGGTAGGCAATGTAACGGCCTCTCCCCCCATCCCTCCTTCCCTGCTCTGGCCCTCCCACCCACAGACTGGCTCCAGGCAGCGCCCGGGGCTGCGGCGGAGGCGGCTGCAGCGGCGGGGTGCGGGCTGAGGGAGTCGGGCCTCGACGGCCCCCCTCACCCCCGTACCCCAGGAGCTGTACCTAGTCCAGGAGGGGCTGGGGTGCCCCATGGAGGTGAGAGGCGGAGTCACCTGCCCGCCCCCTCACCCCCCAGGCCTGAGGGGAGGACTTGAGGTAACCGGTGGGGACGGTCAGGGTCCGGGGGTGGCCAGGCTTGGAGGATGGCGACGGTGAGGAGAGGCGGAGAACGGGAGCGTCCCCAGACGCGGTTCTCTGAGGAGGCCGCGGCCGCGAGGGAGAGTGCAGGTCGCCGGGGAGGATCCCCGACGGGACGCCCCGCCCCGGCCGAGGTGCCGGTGCGGGCGGGGGCGGGGGGCGCTGCGGCCCGCCGGGCCCGGGTTGGGGGCCGCGGCTCTGGCCGACAGGACGGTCGGGCCGGGCCACGGTGGCCGCGACGCCGTGGCTGCCGCCGTCTCCTCCACGTCGGGCGGCGACGGCAATGAGGCAATGGCCGGCGTCGTGGGCCTGTCACGGCCGTCGAGGGCCGTGCCTTTGCAGTCGGCCCGCAAATGGGGCCGGAAGGCAGAGAGGGAAGCCCGGGGACAGAGGCGCCCGGCCCCGGGATCGCGACCGGTGGCCTCAGAGCGGATTCCGAGTGGAGTGGCGAGAACGGCGGCGGGGCACCGGCCGAACGGTCCGTCGGTTTGGGCCCGGCTTTGCGCTGCCTGACGCCTCTCCCGCTTCCTCCCTGCCCCTGTTTTGTGCAGCCCAAGGTAGCGTTCCGGGGAGGTGCGAATCGCTGCTGGAACCTCGGTGCCGACCCCAGCAGTAGACTAACGGATGTATTCAACAGCGTGATGCTGACCGGCTCCACTTCCTTCTATGATTGCTACAAATCGCAGGTCCATCCTTTGTTCGAGGGTTGTTTTTTTTTGTTTTTTGTTTTTTTTTCCCTAAGTCAAAGTCTTTTTCCTGGGCCCATTCCTATAGGTGTCAAAATTGCTCCAAGTTTAGGACCAGAAAGCTAAGAACATTCTTTCTTTCTGTTTAAAAGCCGGTAATAATTTCAATACAGAGTCTGCGCAGTTCCATACTCTGCTTTGAGAACAAGAAGATTTTACATGGATTCTTGTTTTCATTTTGTTCTCAGAAATGTGAGAAAATCCGTATTTAGTAAGACCATAAAATAGTTGTTCCTCCAAGCATTTATTTTAAGTCGGCACAAACATACCTTTGATAATTTGAAGGTGAAATTTTTCTTTACTCCTTCATTTTCTGGTTTTAATAGTGTCTTGGATTACATGCTACTTTTTACTTCACCTAAAACATTTAGTTTTATTAAGCATATTAAATTAGGCTTTGGGTAGTGTATATCATTTTCATTCGAAAGTACTTAACCAGGACATCAGTGTTGATATTGTTATACTTTGAATTATAACAATAGCCCAAAATAAATAGTTTTATTTAATCCACGCTCCACCTTTGTGTCACACCCACTGTACAGACTGAGAAACGGAGGCTCACGTTGATGTCTTAAGTGACAAAGCCCAAGTGGACCCCCGGTCTTTTTACTGCAAAGGCCAGCATTCCACTGCTCTCTATACTGTTTCAAAGCTACTAAAATTTATGTGAATTTAATTTCAATCGAGTATATCCAGGATATATAAGTGACACATTTTGCAGTTATCTAGACTGATTATTATGCCAAACCCAAGCATTTGGGAATTTAATTCCCATAAATGTTTTAACAGAGAAGGGTTCAGTTATTTGCAGTATAAGTATGTTTTACTTTAGCTGTTTGTTTTATTCTAGAATTCAAAATTGAAATCAATCTTATAAAAGGATTTAGTTTTGCTAATACTCAAATCTTACTTTAAGATATAAAACGAACTTGAAAGAATACTAAAATGCATTTAGTGTCAAATACTGTATGTCTTGTTTGATATTACATAATCTGTAAATACTTCTTTTAAGTCACTATCTCAAAAAGATGAACAATTAGTTATGTCACTTTGGATGTTTCACACCTAAAAGAGTTAAGGTGGGCCTATGATAAAAACTTCAGAACTAAAGGAATAAAATTATGAAAGATTCCAAAGATAAAAACCTTTGTAAAAGTTATTGCTAACTAAGAAATTCTGGAAAGTAGTTTTTAGTGACACAGCAAAATTATTTCAGTGCCTCAGTTTCCCCAGCTTCAGAATAGTCAGCATAATATATATATGTATATATAAACAAGACAGTTATAACATGTAGTTTTCAAATAGCAGTCATAACCAGAATTTAAACAAATGGTTGTAAAATATTTGAGATTCTTAAAGACGAGTGATTGGAAGATACTAATTTTCATATTTTACTGGTATAGTAGAAACTCAGTGTTATGTTTAAAGAGTTGTATTTCAGTTATGTCATGAAGAACAAAAATTTAAGAATACTTTGATCTAAATATGTCTTCTCTCTTTACATAAAATTTATAAAAGCAGTTAGAAAATATTTTTAGCCAGGGTTATATTTCCTCTGTATTTATAAGAAAATACTATTTCTACTGTGTCCAGATAGTTATTACATCTCAGATTTAATTTGGAGAGTTAAAATATGTGAATGTACACTTTCAGACTTCTCGAAAGAAGCATTTTCTAGAATAAAATACATCTAAATAAGTTAGTTTAATCTTTATTATTTATTAAACTCATTCTACTATTTTAAGTATTTAAAATTATTTTCTCTGCACATCGATCCCTTTTGGAAAGAGGCATTATTTTGTTTGTTTATTTTTGAGAGAGAGAGAGAGAGCATGCATCTGAGCAAGGGAGAGGGGCAGAAGGAGAGAGAGAATCTTAACTAGGCTCCACACTCAGCCCAGAGCTCATCATGGGGCTTGATACCACAACTGTGAGATCCTGACCTGAGCCAAAATCCAGGGTTGGATGTTTGGCCAACTGAGCCACCCAGATGCCCTAAGAGGCAGTATTTTAAATCAATAAAATCTTAAAAATCAAACTTTTACCTTATGTAGTCAAAGTAAATTATAGAACCATTCACAAAAAAAGAAAAATAAGCTTATATTTTTCTTCTAATTGTAGTAATAGCTTTTAAATTTCTGAAGACATCATAAAATTTTATATCATTTTTATAATATCTCTTGGAAATAGAAACTAGGCTGAAAATTAAGGATATTATTTAAAAGTTCCTATAGTAGGAGTAAGAAGGCCTTGACTTTGGGTTTAGTTTTGTTACCTATCAGTAACTTGTAGCCTCAGTTTCCTTGATTTTAAAATACAGTACTCCTGACACAAGGTTGACTGAATATAATGTTATGTAGATTTTCTTTGAAAATTCTATATAAATAAATGTACATTCACCTTTTTTCTCCACAGATTGGGGGCATTAAGACAATTTTGTAAATGATTTCTTGAAAATAACACTACAAGTGTCTACATAACACTTATCTGTTAAAAAAAATTAAAGTGCAATAATTATAGATATTTAATACCAGGGATAAGCGACAAATACTGATCAGATCTGCTGAGTGCCTGATTTTGTAAATGAAATTTTATTGGAACACAGCCATGCCCTTTACATACTGTCTATGGTTTGCTTTGGTGCTAGAACAGCAGAGTTGAGAAGTTTCAACAGAGACCTTACCAGCCAGCAAACCCTAAAATATTTATTTTCTGCCCCTTCACAGAAAAAATTCACGAACTCCTAGTGGAAAGTAAGTTTAAGTAGCTTAGTCTAGATTTTAAGTCTCCCAACTCTTACGCATGTGTTATTTCCTCTAATTTCTTGTTATTTCACTAATATTCTGTAATAAATGTAATTTTGATGTGTTTGATGTGTAAACATGTCTTTAAAATTTCAGAATGAAGACAATGTTGACCTAAGGCAGACTTATACTCCACTTTCTTCATCAGCAGAATATTCAAGTTCTATAGATTCTTCACTTTTCTATGCACCATGGTCTACTTATGGAGATGATATTAAACAGCCTTCTAATTCTCAGATCAGTGTAAAGAACAGGTAAATTAATAAATCAGATTTTTCAGGCTAAATGAAAACATTTAAGTTTGATTACATGGGAACCTGGTTGTAATAGCTCTTTGTTCCCTACATCAGCATTTTAAGGTTATGGCATTACAATTTTATGTTTATCAAACTTTTAGAAACCCTACACTGGGCAGTTCTGTGTTATAATTGTTAGCTCATTACTTTTTGTTTATTGATTAGAGGCGCAGACCTTAGTGAGTAAATGTTAAATTCTTCTTTCTAAAGATAACTTATATAAATGGATTATAATTTTTAGATCTATTTTTTCATCCAATTTTAATCTAATTTTTAAGTAATTATTTCCTTCACAAGTGTACCGCAAACAGGATTTTATCAAACATAAGATACTTTTTAAATTAATCAATTTATTTACTTATTTTTGAGAGAGAGAGAGAGAGAGAAAAAGAGCAAGCGGGGGAAGGGCAGAGAGAGAGGGAGAGAGAATCCCAAGCACATTCCATGTTGTCAGCATGGAGCCCAGTGAGGGCCTTGATCTCACGAACTGCAACATCATAACCTGAGCTGAAATCAAGAGCCTGATACCCAACTGACTGTGCCACCCAGACCCCCCTGGTTATTTTTTAATTCCATTAATATTAAAGGCCTAACTCAATGCCAGCTCTGTCCTACTAGGGATATTACAATTAACATGGCAAATATTATCTCCAACTTTATAGATCTTATATGATGCTGCTGCTGCTGCTGCTGCTGATGCCGACAATGACGACTTGCTAGGCACAAGCATAGGTTTAAAAAGAAGTATAGGATATTATGGGAAAGAGAAGTCTAAAGGAGTTACATCTACCTCTATTTTAATTATGTATAAGAGAGCAATTGATAGAGGCTGATGCAGCTTTAGTTTAATTGGACAATAATTATTTTAAAAATCTTATATATTTATTCTTTTTTTTTTTTTAACTTCTTTTTAAACTCTAAACCCAATTTGGGACTCACGACCCCGAGATCGAGAGTCACATGCTCTACTGACCGAGCCAGCCAAGCACCCTCCTTAAAAATCTTATTAATTAAAAAATGTTTAAAAGAATGTTACAAATTGGGGTGCCTGACTGGCTCGGTTAGTGGGGCATGTGACTCTTGATCTTGGGGTCATGAGTTCAAGCCTCATGTTGGGTGTAGAGATTACTTTAAAAAAAATTAAAAATTTGAAAATTTTGGTAAATTCTATAAAATAGTGATCTTATTAGAAAGACTATATAATATATAATTCTACAAAAATATTTTTTCAGTTGATACATGTTCATTGAAAAAATTCAGACTTTACAGAAATACATAAAAGATAGTAGAAGTTCACCTTAACCCTTAACACTTCCCAATAAAAACTATTAATAGTTCAGTATATATTATATTTAATTATTTTAGAGATATACTAATATATTATTATACAAAAAAACTTAACATCCAATCTTTTTGAAATAACACGATATAGTAGAAAAAGCATTAAACTTGTAGGCAGACCATTTGATCGGCAAGAGTACAGTATGACAAATCACAATGCTTGCAAAAGACAAGTTTCTTAATATCTCAAATGATCATTCTTCAATAGCTGAATGATTACTAATACCTGCTCATCTTACCTTATGAAGATCAATTATTTGAGAATTATGCAAATATAAAGGTATTTTTATTTTTAATTTGTGTTAACACTATGAAATGTTAGAAATAAAATGTGAGAAAACAAGAAGTTACAACTTAAAGCAACATATTACTTCTAGGAACAAATTGGTTTAAATAGATAGGATATTAAAAGGCACTAATTCTCCATCTCCTGGTTTTTACATTTTGTATTATTTAGACAGTGTTAGTCACAAGGTGAGGTTTCAGGTACATGGAGCTACAGCCAGTTACTTTAGTAAGGATTTAGGGATAGCCAACAAATCTGTTACATTTAAGGGACAACTGTAATATTGCTGTGGTATCTAGGGGGACCATACCATATTTCAGTTTTTAAATCCAACATTTGGTCTAAAGAAACACAAAAATAGAGTAGCAGATTTGTATGGTTTTCAAATCACAAATGAAAAAATTGAGCAAGTGTTGATGGAATAATGTATAATGGGACCAGATATGCTTTTAGAAGCAGCCGTAGTGCCAAGGGTGCCTAAAACATTGTAAGTCAGAGATTGATATCTTGGAACTTAAAATGAATAGCATGTGTTTGGGAGAAATAAGAGTTAACCATACATTGCGAACTAGACATAGGATTTGAAATGGAGAAGCACGTAGCATAGGCACTATGCTAAAGTGGAAAATATTCTTAAAAAAAAAAAAAAGAGTGAGCGGGAGGTACAGAGAGAGAAAGGAGAGAGAGAGAATCACAAGCATGCTCCACATTACCAGCACAAAGCCCAACACGGGACCCGAACCCACTGTGAGATTATAACCTGAGCAGAAATCAAGAGTCAGATGCTCAAACGACTGAGCCACCCAGGCGCCCCTAAAGTGGAAAATATTCTTGAGGTGTCCTGTTCCCTCTTTATTTGATATTATGGGATAAATTCAATCCAAATATTTTATAGGAAAATAATGGCATAAGAAGTCTGGAAATAGAAATCAATATATTGTATTTCAATAGGAGGAAAATATATTACATGTGATATTCATTTATTTTAGGATTCAAACGGAAAGAAATGACTATGGCAGTGAAACGGACTTATATGGACTTGTGTCTAACATTTTGGAAGAACAAGATAAGTCACAGCCATATTTTGCTGAGGGGTCAGTATATTATATAAGCTATATAGTATATCATAAGCTTTTAAACTCACACATACCAGATTACTGTGTTTATTAGCTTTTATTTTTACTTAATAGGGGATCATAAGACAATAGACATCTTAATTCAAATAGTTGTTTCTAGTAGCCTTGACTTTGCTGAGGTACTTGCCATACAATTGGAAGTTTCATGCTTAAAGCTTAATTTGCTATTAAGAACTTTCATTTGGAAAGTTATTCTTGCATAATTCAGAGCTATTTCCCTTGAGTTCATGAGCTAAAGTTTGGCTTCAAAGAGTACAAATTCCAAAGAGCTTTTATACATCTATCCTAAAGAATAAAACTATCATTACTGCTATGCAGAAATACGTATGGACTTTATTCATATGGTAAAAATTTTTTAAATACACTTTGATTGCTGTTTTGGGTATGGAAGCCATATTACCCAAATGCCGTATTTCATAAATAGGGAAATATGCAGCACACATGTAACCAATTAAAATATTTTAATTTTAGTAATAGCTTTAGCAAAGTACATCTTTTTCATTTAAAAAAAATGTGGTCAACAACATTTTTGTATTCTATAATAACCTAATTAAAGGAAAAACTTATTTTGTTTTCTGCTTACTATAGATAAACAATTCATGCAAGACCATGTAGTCACCAACCTCAGGCCTCAGTTAATGCCTCTTGGGAAAGTATACTGAAGACATTTTAAGATTAAAATGCATATTAATGCAGCATGTGGCACATTTCAAGTGATAGAAAATTATTTGTATGTAATGGTAATTTATAAAGCAAGGTTAGAACGGATTAGATAATGGGGAGATGAGGCAATATAAATGTTTTGATTTGAGAACTTGTCCTACCTTTTCCACTGAGAAAATAAAGTCATTTAAAATCTGAGTTGTAATTAAATATATTTACTTGTTCCAGGACCTGCTCCTCCAATTTAAAGTCAGTTTGGCCAATGAACACAAGCAGATTTGCAGATCACCATGACCTCTTAACAGAAACCAAAAGGCCAATAGATACAGCCATCTCTCAGCAAGCTTTTTATAGTGGTGAATCTGTGTCAGCAGTGGAAAAGCAATACCTGCATAATAGTAATCTAACACCACAACAAAAAATAGATGAACTTTATCATGGATTTACTGGTTTAGACCTTGAAGAACAATGGATGTACCCCTCACGAAGTGATCATTCTAACTGTTACAATATCCAGACAAATGATACAGCTAAGACAACATTCCAAGATTATCCATTTATCAAAAACTGTTTTACATCACAGACTGGTCTGTCTGACATCATGAAAGAATCAGGAATTGATACTTATCCTTATGGAAGAGAGAAAATATGTGCTAAAGGTCTTGAAGCACCATTACAGCAAAAAAGGGCAGAGATGTTTCTTTCTCAGTTTAATAGATACAATGAAAACACAGATTACTGTAGATACCCAGAATATGTTCATCCTAATAAGGCTAAGCTTAATAAGTGTTCGAATTTTAATGTCCAAGATACTAAAAAATTAGCCAATGGCACACCTGAAACACCAACTGTAGAAGCAGACACCTACACAAAGTTATTTCAGGTTAAACCAGCAAATCAGAAAAAAATGGAAGAGACAATACCTGATCAGCAGAATTTCACATTTCCAAAAACCACACCACATCTGACAGAAAAACAGTTTGCAAAGGAAGCAGCATTCACTGCTGATTTTGGCTTAAAATCAGAATACGGACTAAAACCTCATGCAGCTTGTCCAGCTAATAATGATTTTGCTAATGTCACAGAAAAACAACAGTTTACTAAACCTGACCCCTCAAATTCTGAGTATTTTAAATCTGTGAATTTATTATCAAACTCAGCAACACCTTCAGGAGGTATCAGCTTAAACAGACCGACTTGGATGAATGTCCAAACAAAAAATAACACTCCTATTCCTTATCGAAATCAAGGTAACTTGATGAAATTAAATAGTCACTTAAGTGTAGCTTCTAAAGGTTCTAACCATTCTTCAGATTTCCCCCAACTATCATCCACAAATTTAACCCCAAATAGCAGTTTATTTCAGAAGTATTGCCAAGAAAACCCTTCAGCGTTTTCTAGTTTTGATTTCAGTTACAATGGTGCAGAAAGAATTCAATCTGTCAATCACATGGAAGGACTGACAAAGACTGGAGAAGAAAATCTCTTTGAATCAGTTACTGATAAAAAAATAAAGCAGCCAAATGGATTTTGTGATAACTATGCAGCTCAGCAGTATGGGATCATTGAAAATGTGAACAAACATAATTTTCAAGCTAAGCCTCAGAGTGGACATTATGATCCTGAGGAAGGTCCAAAGCATTTAGATGGCTTATCTCAAAATATATATCAAGATCTGTTGGAGTCACAGGGTCATTTTAATAGCCACAGACAGGGAAGTGGAGACAACAATATTAATAGCCGTGTGAATCGCACACAGGCCTCATGCTTTTCTAATAATTATATGATGGGAGACTTAAGGCATAATCAGAGTTTTCAACAACTTGGTTCAAATGGGTTTCCCCTCAGATCCACTCACCCATTTGGCCATTCAGTTGTTCCACTGTTGGATTCTTATGATTTGTTTTCTTATGATGACTTAAGCCATTTGTACCCTTATTTTAATGATATGATGTATGGTGATAATTCCTTTTCTGGTTTCGTACCAACCTTTGGATTTCAAAGACCAATTAAAACCCGTAGCGGACCAGCCAGTGAGCTTCATATTCGACTAGAAGAGTGCTATGAACAATGGAGAGCATTAGAAAAAGAGAGAAAAAAGGTAATACAAATCTATCCATTTAAGAGTAACTTAGGATGTTGTCTCTGCCTATCTTCATTTTGTTAATGTAGCTCAAGAGTACTTGGCCTTATTTCTAAGCTGAATTCTTTTATAATGTACAGTATTTAAGTCCATGACTATAAGGAATTAGATGACTTAACCAAAAAAATGTGAAGCTTAAAAAATTGTTATTTATATAGTTTGGTGGTTTTTTTGCCTATGAAGTAGACTTTTTGCTTAATGAGCCAAAAGTTTACAACTTTTGGGGTGCCTGACTGGCTCAATTGGAAGAGCATGTGACTCTTGATCTCAGAGTTTTGTAAGTTCAAGTCCCATGTTGGGTTGCAGAGATTGTTTAAAAATAAAATCTTAAAAAAAAAAAGTTCTTTTAATTAAGTATTAAACTGTTGGAGTCTTAAGGTATTTTATATGCATTAAATATAGAAAAATATAGTGGTATTATGGCTTGCATGTGTTCTGTTTGATACTGAAACAATTTTAAAGTAGTCATTTTTAATTTATTTATTAGGCCTATGAGAAATGATATTCATAATTGAATCATATTTAGAAAATTCAGCATCTAAAATTACATAATTTTTTACAGACTGAATTGGCCCTGGCCAAGAATTACCCAGGAAAAAAAGTATCCAGTACTAACAACACTCCAATTCCAAGGCTGACCTCCAACCCATCACGAGTTGATCGCTTAATTGTGGATGAACTTCGAGAACAAGCCAGAGTAAGCTGTAAAAACATCCAATAATGGATTTTTTTAATTGCTTGATAAAATTTTAAAATGTTTTAGCAAGTCAGAGTTTTGAATAATTTTTAAATCACATTTATGCATAATTCTCTGAAATATATTCTTTTCCATGTTCGGTCCTACAACTATGATTAATAGTTAGGAAAGGGGAAATAGCACCCCCTCAGTCCTTTTAAAAGTAGGTTAAGTAGGTGCACCCAGGTGGCTCAGTTGGTTAAGCGTTCGACTCTTGATTTCTCCTCAGGTCATGATCTCACAGTTCGTGGGATCAAGCTGCACACTGACAGTGTGGAGCCTGGTTGGGATTCTCCCTCTGCCCCTTTCCCTGTTCATGCTCTCTCTCTCTCTCTCTCTCTCTCTCTCAAAACAAAAAAAAATGAGCATAAAAAAAAAAGTAAGTTTAGGAATTTAAATGGTTCCTCTCTTAGAAACCTAGATCAGCAATAGAGCTAATCCTCAACAGAATTTTAAAGCAAAAATAATTTTGAATACTGTTTATAGAAAAAGTCCCATTTCTCTAACAAAACAAAAAACATTTGTTTCCTAGCTAGAGCAAGCTGTATTTGCATTATATAAAATGAGAGATTAACAGGGAATTACCATATGTTATTTTCTTAACCCTGAACACTTGAGTTATTCACCAAACATTAAGTGTATCTGGTAATGTATTAAATACTGGTAAACTGAAAAAATACTGAAGACTGTAGATATGCATAATTGTATAAAATAGCTTTGTTTTAGAAAAATAGTATATCACTTCAAATATAAAGAATCCTGATGTTAAGTCATTTTGTAATTTAACAAATGATTATTCCTATTATCTCCTTTGTTATTTCAGAATTTTCTAGAATTTAATAGAATAGGGTAAAGATTTTCTTTTTTGACCTTCCTCTCTTTTAATTTTTTATTTTACATATATTTTTGAGAGACAGAATGAGACAGAGCACAAGCAGGGGAGGGGCAGAGAGAGGAGGAGACACAGAATCAGAAGCAAGCTCCAGGTTCTAAGCAAGAGTTCAGCACAGAACAGAGCCTGATGCGGGGCTCAAACCCACAAACGGTGAGATCGTGGCCCAAGCCGAAGTTGGTCACTTAACCAACTGAGCCACCCAGGCACCCCTTGACTTTCCTCTCTTAAAAACTTACACTGTTTTTCAAGTATGGTAAAAGATTCCTGGGAGGGGTGCCTGCCTGGCTGGCTTAGTTGGAGGAGCGTTTGACTCTTGATCTCAAAGTCATGGGTCCAAGCCCCACACTGGGCATAGAGATTACTTAAAAAAAATAAATAAACTTGGGGCGCCTGGGTGGCTCAGTTGGTTAAGCGGCCGACTTCGGCTCAGGTCATGATCTCACAGTCTGTGAGTTCGAGCCCCGCGTCGGGCTCTGTGCTGACGGCTCAGAGCCTGGAGCCTGCTTCGGATTCTGTGTCTCCCTCTCTCTCTGCTCTTCCCCTGCTCATACTCTGTCTCTATGTCTCTCAAAAATAAATAATAAAAACGTTAAAAAAAAATAAATAAAATGTTTTAAAAAAAATAAATAAACTTAAAAAAAATTCCTGGGAAAAAGCATGCAGTGAAGATAGCTTGCTTCTATGATTGAATAAAAGCCATTTTAGGAATTAGAAAAATCAACATCGGAGTCTGTTTTATTGAACATCAGTTTCATGTACTTTGCTGTCTTTAAAATATAGATATGAACTACTTCGATGGAAAAACGATTTATTTTACCTAGCTTCAGTTGGTCAGTTGAAATTCTTTTATCAAATCTGTAAATTTGTACAATGGATTTATTAGTATTATAGTCAGATACTAACATGGGTTACAGCCAGATGTTAATAAAAACTTCAATCTTTTATTTTTCTTAAAACCATTCCAAGTTAAAATTCCTTTTTCTCAGCAATACATTTCTAGGCAATAAATCAAGTGATCGCAAATTTAATAAACTTTTTCCAGTTAATTGCTTATGCTGCACATTTAGGTTATATTTATAGCTGTTGTAATCATTTTATCTATATTTAACAACATTAGGGGCACCTGGGTGGCTCAGTTGGTTTAATGTTCGACTTTGGCTCAAGTCATGATCCCGCAGTCCGTGAGTTTGAGCCCCATATCAGGCTCTGTGCTGACAGCTTAGAGCTTGGTACCTGCTTTGGATTCTATGTCTCCCTCTTTCTCTGCCCCTCCCCTTCCCTGCTCATGCTCTCTCTTCTCTCTCAAAAATAAACATTAAAAAAAATTTTTTTTATACTTAGCAACATTAGAGTGATGATCACAAAGGGCAAAAATATTTTTACATGTACTACTTTCTAGTTTGCTGGTTTTATATAATTCTGAAAAAAAACACATTTTTTATTAAAAATCACATGTGCAAATTTTTCTTTACACTTATTATTTATTTAAAATGATTCTTATTTTTAAAATAATTTTTAAAAATGCATAATTAGTAGTTCACTGGAGTTTTTCTATGTGGTTTTTCCTTTTTTTAATTTTGTTGTTTTGTTTCCCCCTCAAGGATCCTGGTGGGTTCTATAGTTGGGAGGAAAATATTTAATACCTGTGTACTTAAGTTTTCTCCATGGACCCGAAGTGGCATTACTCCAAAGAAACTTGAAATTAGCATGAGGTTAGAGGCATTTACTCAGGTGTCGTTAGGCTTCTTCATTGAGAGATATTTTTCTACTCTCTCCAATCACTGAACACCAAGTTTTTATGTGAATTTTAAATCATTTAGCTCCCAAAGGTAATGACTATGTTTATTTGATGTTCAAATCCTAATTATTGAAAAAGTTTTCCTTAAAACCTTTCAAGTTTAGAATTTGAGACGTTAGGTATATGCAACTATGAACTATACTCCCCTTACTGATCCTACTGGTTTAGGGATTCCTTAAAACTACCACCAGTTAATATGATCTGAATATTTCTGATTTCCAGACAGAAAGAGAATATTGAAAGCCCAGAAAGGACTTGCCAAGGTCAAGATTAATCAATCTAGGACTTCTCCCTTTTAGCTCAATGTTTTTCCTTTTAGATTACACTAGCTCCTAAAAATGTTCTATTTGCAAGCTGTTCTCTTATTTGCCAAAAACAATATTAGATCTTAAATTTACACTCCCTGTCAGTGACATGGAAATGTTTAAATGTTTGATTATTTAACTGTTGCTTATTCCCAGTAACTGATTGCTGAAACAAAATAGGTACAAAAGATTGACTTGACATCTTTATTTTCCCTAGCATGATGTCAGGACACAGTAGGCATTCAAGTATTTATTAAATGAATATTATTGCTTTCATCTCTATTCTACCTCACTGAAGATTTGTTCTTAAAGACAGGGCAATGTGGTTACATGCCTTATCAAAATTTAAAATGTTTCCCTCAGGTTGTGACTCTACTAGGCAAAATGGAACGTCTTCGAAGCTCTCCCCTTCATGCCAATATCTCTACTGCTCTTGATAGACACTTGGAGTCCATTCACATTGTACAGTCACGTAGAAAGGATGAAATTGTTAATGCTTCAAATCGGCAAAGGCAAGGAGTTCCTAGATGCCAAGATGACAGAGGTATGTGTTAATGCATATTCTTTTCATAAGGTAATGAGATAATTTGAATGTTAGAATTGAATTCTGAGGTTAAAGATTGGATTTCCAAACTTTACACTTAGATAAATTGGTAAATCATCCCCATATAATTTACTCCATAAGTACTTTGGTCAATTTTGTTAATTTTACCCATTTAATTATAACTCCATCAAAGTCTATGTTCTGCCCAAAGCATAGTCCTTGTCATACAAGTCAGAAACAAAGCATCAACACTTTTCAATATTAAGTTAAATATTTAACTCAGTCAATAGCCATCCTTTTTTTATAAAAATAATGATCATTTAATAGCACAGCATTGGGCTTTTTAAGAGTTAAGGGATACATAAAAGGTATCTAATATGAACTGACCCTGAGTGTTTTCTTTACAGATGTTTTTGCACTTGCTTCAGCAATTAAAGAGATGTGCGTGGCTACTCGGAAAGCACGCACTACCCTGTGGTGTGCACTGCAGATGACCTTGCCAAAAACAGCCAGTACAGCCGGCCAAACAGATGTGGAAAAGGCTTTACAAGATATAGTAAACTGTGAAGATAAAGTCCATGAAAACGTAAATAATAGCAATCCAATGAACCAGAGAGGTGAAGCAAACAAACATTAAGGAAATGCCAGCAGAAAGAAGAGTAAAAAGCTGACAAGTAAATGTATCAAGACATGCTAAAAAATTTTAATGAACTTGTCAAACTTGAAAATTTCAGTACATTAATTTTCTTTCAGATTTAAAGTTAATACCTTAATGAAGTCTAACTTCTATTTAAAAATCTTCTACTTGGAATGAATCAGATATAATAGTTTAAAGTGAACTCAGAGAAAGTTGACTGCTCTAGGAGTTCCGAGTAGTCAAAGATAACAAGTTTAAGCAAATATTTCCTAACAGCTAAAATATTGCTTAAGCCCATTCTGCAGTGCAGGTAAATGCAAATGGGAAGTTCTTCTAGAAGATAAGTTTCATTTAGGTCTGCCTTAGTAAGTATAATTCCAAATAATGAATCTAAGTGACTGTAACCCAATTACGGCTACGGTCTAGTAACGAAGACAAGTTTTGATTGTGATATAAAAGTGTTTTCCTTACAAAACTGGATAATACCTAGGAAACAGGAAAACAAGGATGAACCCAATATTCATGTAAAAATTTAATATTTACAAGTACTACCATATTTATAAATTTGAAATCTTAGTGCCTAAGTATATGGAGGGTAATGCATCTGATTCTCCTAAATTAGTGATAAAAGTGCCAGTGTAAAAACCATGCAAGTTACTGAATATAAAACCTGTTCAAATCATTTGTGTATATTCTTTAAAATTTAATTATACTATCAATTATTAAATATTTCCAGTTTTAAAGTATTTAAATTGAATCAAAACAAAACATTTCCTTTATCTGGATCTTTTAGACTTGATGCACAGTAACTAAAATAATGACTATTGTTTTAATACCCTTATGAGGTATTAATACCCTTATGAGCATTTTATGAGGGTATCACGAAGTTCTAAAATATATTTTTTAAGGTTAATCTTTAGTTTAGTTTGCAATTGGTTAGTGTATATTTTGTGTAGTTGTGTTCATTAGTTTGCTTCTGTATTTTTTTAAAAGAGCTCTTGAAAGCTTGGCTTTTTCTGTTTCTCATCACTTAATATCTTCGTAGGAAACCTGAGTAATTTATTCATTAATATGAAATGTTGGTATTATGTGACTCAGAAGATCTTGGGTTTTAACATTTCTAGCATGAGTTAAACTATAATATAATGTACTGATGAAATTTAATTGAACTATCCTTGACTGGAAACACTGATGTTTTAAATGTTGGTGTTTTTCCTAGTTTTAGAAATCCTGGTATTAGAGAGTGTAATCACACCACATAAATTTTCTTTAGATGATGTGCGGAAGAAACTGATTGAGAATGCAGGAGTAACTGTAGGGAGAAACATTTTGATCACTGATATGCTCTAGAACTACCCAGATGAATTACATTGAGGGTAGTCAAATAAAATAGATCACCCCACCACAGTCACTGCATAGAAAGTGGTTATGTTTGACATAAGACATGTTGGATGTTATGAAAACAAATATTGTACTGAATTTAGTCTCTCAGGAAAAAATAAATTACTTCGTTGAAAATATATGGTTTCATTTTTTTACATCTCTGTATTAATTTCTAACCGTAAGTATCATAAAGGTCAGAAAACCAGTCAAATTTCATTTCACTGTTAAGAACTGGGGCTGAGTTTTAAATTTCATCAACAAGAATCTTGGTAGACAAACCAATGCCATTCAGATATCCTTGCATCGAACCTCACCTCCTTCAAAGATGAAATTTTTGCTTTGCCTTTATACTAATCCAGGGCAAACCAAAATAAAAATTCTGGGTAAGTTTTTACATGACCGTGGTTCAGAAATGAAACACTACTCCATACATAAAAACCAAACAAAAATTATTTGAAATTTTGTTAATCACATCACCCTGCAGATAATTCTCAACTTAGCTGGTTAGCACCTTCTATGGTATACTCTCTAATGGATGGTTCTTATATACTGTACTTCTGAATTACAATCTATGAGCACATAAAATTAACATCACACATAATCTGTAATGAAACTGATGTTCCCATTGTTTCTAATCCAAAAGAATTTGACATACTCCATTTCTTTTAATAGACAAAGCAATTTATATAAAAGTGGTTGAAAATTACCTTGAATTATATCAGCATCCTTCCCACTTGAACAATCTGCTACTTTATAGTTTTAGAGGGTTGGGAATTAAGTTATGACTGAAATCCCGATGTTGGCCTAAAATGTCAATCATACTATAAAAGATAGGGTTGTTTAAAACTTGCCCTTTGCAATATTGACATAATTTTAGACATACAGGATTAATCAGCACTTGAATTAAGGGGCTAGCCTTACTCAAAGCCTAATGAGCTGATCCTTTTTTCCTATTTAAACATTAGTTCAAGTGTACACCTAACTGTAAGATACGTAATAGAGTCCCAGAAGAACTGGCTACTATCATGACAGACTAAAACAAGTACGCTTCAGGGGTTCATGGATGTATCCAGACTCTGCTGCAGAGACCAAAAGCAAGGTGAGAATAAACCAAAAATCCAAAATAAGGGTTAATAAAGTAGGCTCTCTCGTACCCTATCTGTAGTCACAGCCTATTGCTGCTGCCATAGAGGACTAAGACTCCCAAAATACTTCTAAGGCCTTCAAAGCCAATTTATTGACTTACAAAATAATAGGGTAATCTTTCTGACCTCCTAATAACTAACCTCACAGAAAACTGAGGCAGAGAACTTGATTCTAGGGAAAGATTCTACTACTAAAAGAGCGTATTGGACTAATCAAAATAAAATCTAGAGCACAATTTAGCACATTCCTAAGTGACTATTCACAGAATTCATTTCCATGGCTAGCTGGAAGGAATCAGAATAAATCAGAAATAGTGATTTAAATAGTTTATTTTTTTTAAAGGTGGTTACTTTTTTAAAATGCAATGCCACGGTTATAGGAGAGTATAGAGGTGACATCTTTTCCTTAACCATGCTGCTTTTTACCTTCTGCACAAAGGTAAAAATTTTTGTTAACCTCATAGTTAATAGTATAAAACAAAGGTCGGCAAACTTTTTCTTTGAAGGGTCAGACAGTAAACATTTTAGGCTTCCTAGACCATAAAAGTTGTATCACGTTCCTTCTTTTACAACCCTTTAATAATGCAATATTCGTTATTGACTCGCATTATATAAAAATAGACTGGGCCAAATTTGCTTGCCTGCAGTAGTTTGCCAACCTCAGGTATAAAATACCTACTTTCTGTCTTGTCAGGGAGATGCCTCCCTTCAGGCTTCTTGACAGTCCGTTGCCTGAAGTAGCAAAAGGCCTTATTTACAACTGAATGTGGCTTGTGACCAACATAGATAGAAACAGAGTTCCTGCTCACTTTTTACTCTCCTGGTTTTTCCATTCACTCAATAAATTTGTTGAGCACCCACAATGTACACTCCTAAATATCTTTGTGTTTGCAGAGATTCCTAGTGTTTGTCCTTAAATGCATGGTTCCTGCAGTTTCTCTCAACCTGCAATTATCAGGTCTTTATACACCTGATTTAGGGCAGATCAGAATTAAAATCTCTACTAGTGCTCAAGAGGACTCACGATTATAAGAAATTAATCTAGCTAACGATGATCTTCCACGCAATACACATCCTTCTTCAAAACTGCAGCCTAGATGAGGAAAAACATGTGACTGTCTACACTTAAAAAGATACTTCTCCTCCTCCTATAAGCCGAAAGTTAAAAAACAATTTTTTCCCCTCAAATCTAAAACATCTACCACATAAATTCTTCCATTTTCATAGGTCATTACCATGTTAACATAATATCTGGGTCCAGGTAGGGCTCTTCATTAGTTTTCTATGTCCTCCATAAAACAATACATTTAGGGGTGAGTACTACTTTCAAGGTACTTTTCGCTCCCACATTTCATCTCAGGAAAGGAGTGGTCATGATTCTGCTCCTACAGGATGAAAACTCTGTCAGCTTTCTGAATATTTCTGTTATTGATCCTAGGTGAGGGAAGACTTTTTAAGTGGCCGAAAGGAGCCAGGACTTAAGGATTAAAATATAAAAGTTGCCCCCATTCCAGATCTTTGGTACAGACATCAACTACAATAATCTGATTACCCACACCACACAGACATGGCACGTTTTGTAATTAGAAGTGTTTGTGATTTTCCTTTTGACCATGTAAACAAAAGGGAAATGCCTTGGGAAACCACTCTGCAATGTTCTCTCATTTCTCTTAAATACACCATGTGCATCATCAGTTCTCCCTTTGATCAAGTCCATGAGGAGAAAGAACAGAGTGGACCAAGGTTATCGCTTCCGCTCCCCTCTTTGTGTCCTTTTCTTTTCCTTTTCCTTGCGCTCCTGCTTGGCTAATTTGTCCCTCTCCCGCTGCAGCTTGTCCTGTTCCTTCTTCCTCTGGGACTCATCCCGAAGTGAGTCTCGCTCCAGTTTCCGGGCATTGAGGACATCTTCCACGTTGGTGTTCCGGAACAGAGCTACAGGTGAGTTAAGGGATTAGGGTACAGGTCACACGGGTCCCAACTACTGCTCTTTCCTTATTCTTACAGTCCTCTCTCTACATGTTCCTAATCTTTAAAAAGAAAAGTCCTTATGATAATTCATCTTTGGTCTAACAGGAAAAATCCTGAAACTACCATTATGAAAGTTTAAAATTAATCCTCAGAATAAAAATCTCAGACTTCTCAAAATTTGAACGTTAAAATATTTTATGAAAATGAAACTTCATCCCAGAGTAAGTACTCAGATCATGGCGGAATATTGTTGAAGTATCCGGACTAGTTTTAGTGAACAAGAATATTAACGTAACTGGCAAAATTTTTATGTACTTGGCCCTATTAAAAACGGCCGGCTCAGTCAGTTAAGCGTCTGACTTCGGCTTAGGTCATGATCTCGTGGTTTGTGGTTTGAGCCCCGAGTCAGGCTCGGTGCTGACAGCTCGGAGCCTGGAGCCTGCTTCAGAGTCTGTGTCTCCCTCTCTCTCTCTCTCTCAAAAATAAACACTGAAAAAAAAAAAAAAAAGGTTGAAAAGAGGTAAATAAGTTGTTTAACCTTACTAAACTTTACCAGTTTGCTTTCTTCCCTACACCACTGAAGCTGAAGCAAAACCCATGTTCTAATAACCACAAACTCTGACGAATTTATAGAAGATACGAAATAAGTTTAACCAGTTAGAAAATACCTAGCCAAAAGCTTTACCCTTCACTTCTTAGGACTTTAAAAACACAACCTAAGGGTGACTAGCTGGCTCGGTCTGAAGAGCATATGACTCTTATCTCAGGGTTGTGGGTTCAAACCCCATGCTGAGTGTAGATTACTAAAACAAAAAAATAAAACTTAAAAAAAGAACAAAACCACCTGTTACTACCAAACAAGCTCCTACTTTTTTTTTTTTAACGTTTATTTATTTTTGAGAGACATAGAGACAGAGCGTGAGCAGGGGAAGGGCAGAGAGAGTGGGAGACACAGAATCTGAAGCAGGCTCCAGGCTCTGAGCTGTCAGCACAGAGCCCGACGCGGGGCTTGAACTCGGGAACGGTGAGATCATGACCCGAACCGAAGTCGGCCGCTCAACTGACTGAGCCACTCAGGCACCTCTCCTCCCTACTCTTAAAACAGAACTTTTGTTGCTTTAGTGCTTTAAAATAAGTCAGTCTCCTTCTTCTATGATAATCCACTGTGCTTCTCATCTTTAAGAAGGTGGATTCTTAAAACAAACAAACCAAAAAGCCAATGAATTCTAAATGTAGAAGCTTCTCCTAAGTGACTCTGCTGGGACTTTCCTCAGCACTTGTTTCCACCTGTCCATAGTTTTAGCTCAAAAGTATTGTTGGTGTCCTCTTTTTGACAAATTATACAGTCTTTGAGGACAAAGTCACATTTTAATATTATTTTAGTTGCTTCCGTTGCTGGGAAACCCAGTGCTACACGCAGGGAGTATTCTTCTTATTTTCCCTTAGAAATTCTTAAGAAATCCTCCCTCCCTTCACATTACATGTTAACATGTTTTCTTCGGGAAAAGTTCTTGTTTAGACTGGCCGTTTATGGTGGTCCTAGGAATGAGGCTCACATGCTGGCCTGACATGAATTCCTCTCGGTGAAAGGGAAGCCCCAGCAATGACAGCAAAATAAAAACTGTCCCTCAGGAGTATTTAACGGAGAAACACTTAGGGAAGGACACAGAGAAGGATACATCTATCAGAACCAGCGTTCACCGTGGTGGCACCTGAATCATCCTTCTCATCGGCTTCGGTGAGTGACGTTAAGGAAAGTCAGATGGAAAGCGAAGGCTGGCGCATCCCAACCCAGCATCAGAAAACATTCAACGAAGTGATGGGTAGGAAAAGCACGCTGAAGAAAAACTGCCGGGGAGGTGGTGGTACACCCGGGAGAGTCGTCCTTAAAAATCTCAACGCGGGGAAGATTATTCAGAGCTCTGTAAGATCCTTAGCTCCTGGCAGCTGAAAAGAAACTTAGCCTGGTCTGGGTGGACTGCCCCATGACCTGGAAGCCAGGGGATGGCAAGAGGACTTCGAAAACAGTGCCTCTCAGGGGCACCTGGGCGGCTCAGGTCATGAACTCACGTGGGTTTGAGCCCCCTCATTGGGCTCTGTGCAGACAGCACAGAGCCTGCTTGGGATTCTCTCTCTTCCTCTCCCTCTCTCTCTGCCCCTCCCCACTCGTGCTCTCTCTCAAAATCAAACAATAAACTTAAAAAAAAAATAGATAAAACAGTGCTTCTCAAAGCATCTTCCCACAACTTCTTGGGAACCTGTTAGGAAAACACATTCTTGGGCTCCACGTTGGACCTACTAAATCAGAAACGGGGGAGTGGGGCCTAACAATCTGGGTTTTAACAAGTTCTCCAGGGGAACCACCGCTTAAAACGTTGTTCTTTTCTAGCCCAAGAAATGAGACCGTGTCATTGGAACCCTAGCTCTGCTGACCCTGGCAAGAAAAAACAGTAGGAGAAACCAGAAGACAAGGTTGGCCCCAAAGAGCCTAAAAATTATCTCCTAAGCTTGTGACGAGACAACTAAGGTTTCTGGTATGATATCCACTGCATAAGGCACCCCATACTCCAGTCAAGCAGGCTCCGGAAGCTAAGCATCTCCTAAACAATCTCAAACTCAAAGGGAACCAAGCCTGTCCCTGTCAAGGGCAACTGACTTTGGCACAGTGCCCAAATTCCAGATCGCTTCTGTGTCGGTTGGGGATTCAGGCTTTCAATTCTGTGGTCGCTGGAATATTAAAAAAATAATAAGATTCAAATGAAGCTGCCTCTAATTTGGGAATCCTTCATCCAAAATGATCTGTAGTCTAGTCCCGGTTTTGCCACTAAATCTATGCATGTCTCTGATTACACATTCACCTGTTGCTGTCTCCGTTTCCTCATCAACTGGGCAACAAATATAAAGACCGTATGGATTATGCGTAGGATACCGTACCAGGCAGAGAGGTATTACACAAATATAAATATACAGTTGCATCTGAGTTTCTGGAAATACGATATAAATGGTCCATTATTAAAGCATTATTTCTTTCACACTGAAGTTTCCAACTATTCCAGTATCACTTGTCACAACCACGTGGGGACAGAGATCAATGCCATTTTAGAGGGGAACGTTCAACTACGGGGGGCGGGGGGAGATTGGCAACTTCCCAACGCTCACTGCAAACGAGCACACATTTCTGACTTGAGACTCAGGGGATGGTCCCAAGACTCCAAAAAGGATATTCCTCTTCGTCGGTCACATCGGCGTACTGGGCCAGGAGGGCAGCTTTTCTCTGCTTCTCCTCTTCTGACACCATCCTGGGCTTCACCACAATCTGGGCCTGCTTCTCAATCAGGGTAGCAATGGCCTGTACCTCATCTGGGAGGGGGAAGGGAAGGGAGGAACGACAAGGTTGTATGTGAGAGAAAACACGCTCACCGAACCGCTAGTCCGCCCGGGCGGTGCTTGCAGGAAAGGCGATGGCATCTGCTGAGTCTTTAGGCCCCTGGGTTCAAAGGAGGTGCCTCAGGGCCAACGAGAAAGGGAAGGCCATGCAGGCTAGGCTTTAGGTCTTGTATCTGTCTTCAATCAGAGCAGCCCTGCTTTAATCTGTTTTATAAATCGAAATTTTGCTGTTTTAAAAAAAAAAAAAGTCAGGGCACATGGGTGGCTCAGTCAGTTAGCTAAGTGTCTGACTTTGGCTCAGGTCATGATCTCACGGTTGGGGAGTTTGAGCCCCACATCAGACTCTGTGCTGACTGCGCAGAGCCTGTTTCGGATCCTCTGTCTCTCTCTCTCTCTCTCTCTGCCCTTCCCCTTGCTTGTGCACTCCCTCTCTCTCTCAAAAATATATACACGTTCAAAAAAAAAAGTTGAAAAACACTGCATTAGAACCATAGAAAATTTAGCTTCAAACATGCAACTTTCTCCCCTCTCAACCCAGAAATCTAAGAAGGAATCTAGAATCAACTTATGCTGGTGCCTTTCATAGTGATGATGATGCCAGGTGAAATTTGTAATTTTTTAAAATGTTTATTTTTGAGAGAGAGAGAGCATGCATGAGTGGGGCGGGGGCAGAGGGAGGGGAGAGAATCTGAAGCAGGCTCTGTGCTGACAGCAGCGAGCCCAAGGTGGGCTGGAACTCTCGAACCACGAGATTGTGACCTGAGCTGAAGTTGGACACTCGACCGACTGAGCCACCTGGGTAACTCCACAGATTACTTTAAAATAAAATCAACTAAATTATCCAGTCTTAAAGGAAGCAGTGGTGTCTGGTAGTGGCTTTTACGCCTCAACCCACCTTAGAATCATCTGGCGCAGAGGATTCATTTTAAAAAATGCCAATACCTGAGCCCCAACCTCAAAGATGTTTCTAGAACTAGTCCACGGTCTGGCCCCAGCACTGGCACTTTTTAAAGTAGATCAAGTGATCTAATGCACGGCCAAGGCCGAGAACCAGCATGTAGAGAGTTTAGAACAGATTCCAGTTCGGCTTGTAGGATTTCGGGTTTCTGCAGTTACTCTGTCATACTTAAGGTGAGTGTGTTAACCCATTTCTCTTTCATTTTAAGGGGTGACAAATTTAGCCGAATAAAGCAAAACACCAATCACAATTGTTATGAACTGAGAATACGGAAAAGGTAGGAGGTGGGAAAATATAGGAAAATATAGTTGGCCCCACACCTGCCATGAAAATCTACAAGGAGCGGTAGAAAGAGGATGTAAAGGAAGAAAGCAAAAGCCACAACGCAGGGGACTGTGGTCAGATGGAGTGGGAAAAAGAAAAGGAAACTAATGTCCAGTTAAAAAGTTCCAGTGAACTGCTGGGTGTTTGCCAAAATTATCTTGGGCAAAATGAGTAGAAAATGGAGAAAACTCAAAACTCTTTCACTAACAGCTATACAGTAAAGGTGGCTGGAAAAGGCGCTGCAGTTTAGACAAACTCCCAACTCTACCTTCTTTTTTCACTTTGGTGACAACGTTCTGACTTTCCGACCATCGTTCCACAATCTCCTTGCAGATGTTAAGAAGGGAATCTTCTTCCTAGTGGGAGAAGTGGACCAATTAATTTTCCAAGACCCGAGGCCTGAACGAAGTCCATGCACAGGGCACAGCTTGCCCTGCTGATGAGAGGTCACGGGCAGGATCTGGGGGCCACAGAACAAAAAAGTATGTTTCTGCTCCGAGGCTCTGGACACAGAAGTGATCCTGTGTCCAAGTCCCAGAATCCACACCTGCTAGGTCAAGAGCACCCACTCCATCCTGCCAAGCGCCGGGGGAAAGGATGCTCAATAATTCAGGACAGTCTTCCTCATGCTTTTGGAGCAAAACCCTGTTGCCTGAATCAAAAGATTTCCTCTGTGAAATCTTTATTGGCTGCTACACTCAACTCAGTACATTCTCCAAGGTTCATCGACTCTCATGCTGGAACATACCAGTGACCTTGCTGACCCCACCTCCTGAGGTGATAAATGAGTAGATGGTCTCCTCTCCAACCATCCCTTTGTTCATTTTACACAAGCATACATCTCGTGCAGGCCGATCAACCTTCCTTACCAGGATGTAAGAAAAAGGATGTTGGCTTTGGTGTCGGACATACTTCAATTCAAACCCAGATCTATGAACACAATTCTTAACTTCCTGAGCTTCACATCTCCCCAGGATTTTAGTAAGGATGAATGAGAACGTGTATAAAGTCCCCACCCTTGCCTGGGGGTATTCTATGCTTGGCAAAGAATAGGGCATTTCAACAGATACGGGTATTTCCCTCCATTTTCATTATGGCCGCTTCATCATCTTCATGTTTTACTCCTCAGATGGGCTGTCAGAGTTCACGCTTAGTAAGTGCTTAGCACGTGCCAGGCACTGTTCTAAATACTTCACATAAGAACTCTTAATTCTTAAAACAATCCCAAGAGGGAAGTACCATTCTCAGTTTATGGATATGGAAACCAAGGCATAGAGGTCGAGTAACTTGCCCCAGGTCATTAATGACTGGATTAAAAAGTATTTGAACCCAAGCAGTCTAGCTCTGAGCCCATGTTCTCAACCATCATGTGAGCCAACCTCTCAGAGAGAGTGAAGAGAGACAGAACACAAACTTCTTTTAAGATTTTACTGTTTTTTAAAAATAATCTCTATACCCAACATGGGGTGCGAACTCACAACCCTGAGATCAAGAGACACATGCTCTACCGAATAAGCCAGGCAGGCGGCCCTATTTTGGATTTCCTTACTTTGTACCCAACAAAGGATTACATCCTCTACCCTGCGTCCTTTTCGGCACTCATGCCAAACATGCAGAACTTCTTTGGTCCGCCATTTTTCTTTTAGTTCATGGAAGCCCAGCAGGAAAAGCAAAGGAAGAAGCAATAAGAGAAGGAAAAGGAGTGGAGAAGCAAAAGAGAAAAGATGCTCTCGGAGGGTGAGGTGGTTCATTCTCCCAGGCTTCACCCAGACCAAAGTAGTTCACTTATTTATCCAAAGAGTGCCTGCCATGTTGAAGCCACTAAGATGAGCGATAAGAGATGAAGGAGAAACAGTCCCTGGTCTCAAGACACTGACAGTTTAGAAGGCTAGTATAGAAATAGCTGCTATAAAATGTAATACCCCCATTAATGTAATAATCCTACTTAAAATTACAACTCACTCCTCCGTCCCACTTCCGATCCTCTTATAATGTTCTTTTTTTCCCAGCATTTATTATTCGCTAGCATACTATATAATTTACTGATTTTTTTCCCCCTGCTAGAATGTCACTCCATAGAGGTGACAGGGATTTATTTCTGTTTTGTTCCTTGAGGTACCCCAAGCATTCAGGGCAATGCCTGGCAGAGAGTAATCCATCAATAAAAACTTGTTGAACCAATCAATCAATATAAACGCTACTGGAAGGAGTTTTTAAAAGGATAATAGAAAGCTTTTGTTATTAACTGCTATTTGCTTCTGACAATATACACTGTCCTTGAATCTTAACTCAAATTGTTGCTGACAAACTTCTTTTTCCTAATATTGAATCGGAGCCCAATCTGGTGACTGATTAAGCTATGCTTTTTGTTTTTCTTAGAAAGGGATTTGGTACAATAGTCAGGGGCTTTTATATACAGCCTGACTGACAAAAAGCAAGCAACACCGTGAGTTAGATGTTTGACATATACTGTATTCACTGGCCTTGCTGCTCTTTAAAGTTCCTTCTCAGTTGTTTCATGAACAGGACCCCTGCCTCGCCATAAACTTCCCAGCCAATCTTCCCAAAGTCATTTCCTATACAAAAGGGCTTGGGAGGGGCGCCTGGGTGGCTCAGTTGGTTAAGCGGCCGACTTCAGATCAGGTCATGATCTCATGGTCTGTGAGTTCGAGCCCCACATGGGCTTTGTGCTGATGGCTCATCAGAGCCTGAAGCCTGCTTCAGGGTCTGTATCTCCCTCTCTCGCTGCCCTTCCCTTGCTCATGCTCTGTCTCTATGTCTCTCAAAAATAAATAAACGTTAAAAAAATTAAAAAAAAAAAAAAAAGAAGGGCTTGGGAAACCCAAGAGAAAATTAAGAATGGGGTGTGAATCAGGCAGAGAGAGCGAGAAGCCACCTTTAAAAATGAGTCTGTCTTCTGCAGTTTATGTAAACAAGAAGCAGATATAAAGAACTAAATATGGTTCTAGATAACTTTTCTCACTTCTACCAAGAGACTGCTAATAGTCTAAGGCAAATAAATTCATGCCTATCTTCTTTTTTTTTTTAATTTTTTTTAATGTTTATTTATTTTTGAGACAGAGAGAGACAGAGCATGAGTGGGGGAGGGGCAGAGAGAGAGGGAGACACAGAATCCGAAGCAGGCTCCAGGCTCTGAGCTGTCAGCACAGAGCCCGACGCGGGGCTCGAACCCACAGACCGCAAGATCATGACCTGAGCCGAAGTCGGAAGCTCAACCGACTGAGCCACCCAGGCGCCCCCATGCCTATCTTCATCAGCAGACGTGCTGTTCCAAATAATGACACCATGAAAAGAGGTCAAGGAGCTAGTACCAATGAGTAGCCAAGTGACTTCAACCTCTCTTTCATAAAGTCTTTAGAAACTTCTCAACTGGAAATAAAAACGAACTTAAATTGCTTGCCTTATACTCTTCTCCCCATCAACCTGCTATGTCAGGGTCCGGGAAAAGAATTTACTACACAGTGTTCTATCTCTACTGAACTTACGAGATGCATCACAAGCTGTGTTAAAGCTTTCCCATTTCTAGGTCAATCTCACCAGAGCAGACTTTGGGACTAAAAGGGGGACCTTGCCAGGACCTGGGACAGCTGCACTAGTATTATATTTCAACCATATGACCAAGCATTGAACTGTGTTTCCACCAAGTAAGTGTAAGTGGAGATGAAGGCAGCAGAACGGTCAGGTTGGGAAAGTGGACAATCCGGTGATTTACTACTTAAACGCAGATTAAAGTACACATTTCTGGATTCTTGAATCTGCTTCTAAGCAGCTGGGTACCAAGTTTCTCACCCTCCTTTAAAACTCTGACCTTAACCCTCGCTTTGGCAGCATATACACTAAAAATTGGAACGCTAAAACTCTGCCCTTATTTCCCACCTCCCCCAGCAAACACGGCTGGTTGCTGCGTTTCTAAAATATTTGCTTCCGTTCTGCCTAGGCCTACACCTATATCTAGACTTCTACCACTGGCTTACCTTTTTTGAACTCCTACCTCCAAAATAGGAACCGAGAGGGTACTTCCTGCAGGCTTTTGTCACGGGATAGCACTGGGCACTGTCTCTTAAAGAGCACAGACATCCCAGAGCACTTTGCTCCTCTCTCTGAACACTGTCAACGAAGCCGAATGAAATCGGTTGTTAGGAGCCTATGATAAAACTCTCTCATTTAGGCATTTCAGTGCCTTCGGAAGAATACTCACCCAGCTCACCCACAGGCATCCAAGAGGGCCGTGTCCCCAGGAGTAAAAGAAAGCCACTCTTCTCTATGCACCTGCAACCTCTGGCTTCCCAAAACCTTGGTTGATGAGCAACCCTCTTCCCCCGCGGCCCAAAGCGCAGAATAGTCCTCTCCCAGGTGAGACCACTAATCCTCTGGGACACAAGGCATGGGAAAGGGGGTACGAACAGGGGCTGCCAGGAAGCTAAAGGAATGTGTCTGGGCTTCTCACCAAGAAAGCAGAGAGGATGCCCTGCAGAGCGTCCAGCCTCTCCTCTTCCTCCTCCTCCTGCAGGACACCCAGGATGTAGGCGCCGTAAACGGCTCGGTCCACTCCCAGCGCCTCCAACCGTCCGTCCAGCCACGACCCAAAGCCGCTGCCCCCGCCATCACTCTCGCCGGAGGCGGCCGAGGCCACTTCGCTGGGCGCCGCCATCTTGGGGTCAGGGTCCTGCCAGCCTCCAGGGCGCCTACCGCAGTGCCTGACGGGCCGCGCTGCGGGCCCACTGCGCATGCTCCAAGAGGTAACCCACTCCCCCGCGCGTCCGGCGTAGAGCCAATCGACCGGTAGTGAGCGGCCTGGGCATTTTGCACCTTCTAAATAGAGCGCCTGTTGACGTACGCACGGTTACGTCATCGCTCGGGAACCCTGACAGGTGAGTATTCTTAACAGACTCTTTTTTACAGTTGAGGGAGTTCTGAGAGGTTCGGTAACTTGGCCAAAGACACGCGGCTGCTAACTGAAGAGGGCTGGGACTCAATTTCGGTTCCAGCGCTTGGATACATCTCACCGAGCTGCCCTTCCACGCGCGCTTGATAGCTACTAAACCGCCCACTCCCACACAGCTTTCAAGAGGCAACCTGCTGACTTTGTTCAGAGGACCCACCGTCGCAACCAGCTAGCACCACCTTTGCCTTTCCAGGCTCCTTCGGTATCAAAACTCAAGCTCCAGGAAACCTTCCGTGGTTCCCTGCAATCCATGTTAAGACCGCTCCAGTGTGTTGCGGTTGTTTCTCTGCCCTTAGCATGCTGCACTTCACGTGGTACCGGATGCAGTAGGTGCTCAATAAATGATCAGGCAACCTCAAGTCATTTTTAACTCTTTCATTCAACACTGAAATGCATATCTTTGAAGAGACTTCTTTACTCTTTGCCAGGCACTGTGCTAAGTAAGAGCTTTTGGTGCATTGTTGCTTGTAATCCCGTCAACACCCCTGTGAAGACATGCTTTTACCATCCCTAATATTAAAGGTAAGGAAACTGAGGCACAGAGTCCCACAACCACAAGAAGCCTAACTAGGGGCAAGGGCTCCTGCACGGCCGCCAGAGCCTCAGCAGACTCCGCAAAAACACCTGGCTTTTTGAATGAAAAAAATGAATGAAAATGAATTAACCAAGAACCTAGGTTGGCTTTTCCTAAACTGCAGAGAGGCTGATGGGCCACTGGCCTGACTCCTTCATTCACTAAATATTTTCTACAGCACGCGTTGCTGCTGGCACCGAAAGTACAAAGATAAACGTCACAAAATCTCAGCCCTCAAAGGATCTTCAGTCTGGTGGGAACAGACGTGTTTAATGACAATGTAGTGAGATAAACGTGTCAGTGGAGCTTTGTCCAATGGAGATTGTAATAAGGTGCACAGAAGAAGATTAGGTTAAGTCCTGTCGAGTGGCCCTGGAAGCGGTAGAGACGGGGCTGCCTTGTGGAGATGGTACTCGCACATTTTTTAGAGAATGAATCAAAGTCTTTTTTTTATTTAAGAATTTTTATTTTTTATAGATTTTTTTAGAAACATGTTACTTATTTTTGAGAGACAGAGGGGGACACTGCCCGAGCAGAGGAGGGGGCAGATAGAGAGGGAGACACAGAATCCGAAGCAGGCTCCAGGCTCTGAGCTGTCAGCACAGAGCCCACCGCAGGGCTCGAACCCACAAACGGCGAGATCATGACCTGAGCCGAAGTCGGATGCTTAACCAACTAAGCCACCCAGATGCCCCATGAGTAAAAGTTCTTTAGGTAAAAAGACAAGAAGAGAAAGAGCTGATCCCCGATGAGGGAACTGGGTGCAAAAGTTTGTGAGGGACCTCCAGAGATTGACGTATAGCTTGAGCAACACAGTTCAGATAGAAAGTATTCAGGGCGTGACAGCACAAAGAAAGGTGAGTTTCTATACTTTGCAAAGGACCTTTTGAGAGAGTTTCCCTTATTATCATTGAGAGAATGTAAATGGATGGACATGTATCACAGTAAAGCTAGGAAATATAAGAGAGCGTGAATATAATCTCCATGACTGCTATGTGCTGAGTTAGAATGTGACAGTAATGGAGTCGAAAGCCAGAGTCAACCCCCCAAAGACCTGCCCCTGTTTCAGTCCTCAGATACCCCCCTTTTTTTTTTTAAATTTTGTTTTTAATCTCTGCATCCAACATGGGGCTCAAACTTACAACTCCAAGATCAAGATTCACCTGCTCCACCAACTAAGCAAGTCAGGTGCCCCCTCAGATACACCTTCTAACCCAGTGGCTAGAAGGTAGCACTTGTCAGTTGGCCAACTTGGGAGCCATCATGACTCAAGGATAGTAGTGCAAGGTCAGTACAGAGCACCTCCCCCCCGCAACCAGAAAAGTACCATGAGATTTTCTTAGCTGGTTTTTTACCTTTTTATTTTGAAATAATTTCAGACTCATGAGACATTGTAAAAACAGTACATAGAAACCTATGCACCTTCTTCCGCTTTCCCCCAATGGCACTATATAACTATAGTACAAGAGCAAAATCAGGAAATTGATATTGGTAATATGCACAAAGGTTTTTGAAGGCATCACGAGCTTATCACAAAACTGAGTGGAGGCTGCTCAGACCCTGCAATTTAAAAAAAAAATTCCTTATTGGCCATGTTATTACAAAAGTACTTGCTCATGGTTAAAAAGTATATACAGATGGACAAATGACAGCTTATCAGAAAAATCAATACAACCTTTTTCACTATAAAAAGATGCTGATGCATAATTTTTAAAATATGCAAATTAAATTTGGCAATGAGATACCATCTTTGCCTCTCAGATCCAAAAGTCTTGGGCTGGGGCGCCTGGGGGGCTCAGGCCTCGGTTCAGTGTCTGACTCTTTTTTTTTTTTTAATTTTTTTTTAATGTTTATTTATTTTTGAGAGACATAGAGACAGAGCGTGAGCAAGGGAAGGACAGAGAGAGAGGGAGACACAGAATCGGAAGCAGGCTCCAGGCTCTGAGCCGTCAGCACAGAGCCCGACGCGGGGCTCGAACTCACAGACCTCGAGATCATGACCTAAGCTGAAGTCGGCCGCCCAACCGACTGAGCCACCCAGGCGCCCCCAGTGTCTGACTCTTGATTTCTGCTCCGGTCATGATCCCTCAAGGTCATGGGACCATCCCATGCCCTGCTCCGCTCTGAGCGTGGAGCCTGCTTGAGATTCTCTCTGCCTCCGCCCTTCCCCCACTGGCCCTCACTCTCCCTCAAAAAAACAAAAACAGATCTTTACAGAAAGTCTGATAATATGCCGTGTTGGTCTGTGATTGGGTAGCAGGCGCTGGAGAGTGTCGGAGCGGGAAGTAAATCAGTACGATCTTGTTGGAGGGCGATTTGAAAAGATCCAGCATTTCTCCTTCTGGGAATTCACTGTCATATGTACGTGGGTGCGCAATGACATATTTTTAGGGATATTCATTACAGTGATCCTTCTTGTAGTGCAAGGACAGAAATAGTCTCCATTCTGCTACTGGGAGACTGGCTCCAGCTACAAAAAGTACTGGGCAGCTGTAAAAAACGGAGAAAGCTCCCTATGTTCTGATAGGTAACAAAACTCAAGATACATTGTTAAAAAAGTGAGGCTCAGAACAGTCTGTGAGGTTTGCTTCCATTTGTGTTTGAAAGAAGGTGGGGTAGGGAGAATACATATAATATGTATCCCTGCATGTGCATAAAATGGCTCTGGCAACAGGCACCAGGGGCGGGAGGATGGCTGTGGCCCAGGAGAACTCCCTGAGACTAGTTTCAGAACATCTTGTTTTAAAATTGTGAGCTATTTGTTATATTTATTTACCTTGCTTTTTTTTTTTTTTTTTTTTAAGAAATAAGAGCGCCTGAGTGGCTTAGTCGGTTGAGTGTCCCACTCTCGATATCGCCGCAGGTCATGGTCTCACGGTCGTGGGATCCAGCCCTGCATCGGGTTCCACACTGAGGGCTCCACGCTGAGCTTGGAGCCTGTTTGGGATTCTCTCCCTCTCCCTCTGCCCCTCCCCAGCTGGCGCATGCAGGTGCTCTCTCTCAAAATGAATAAACATTAAAAAAAAAAAAAAAGAAAGCCTACTTGAATACTTCCTCCAATCTCATTTCCTTCCCTCCCTCCCCCAGAGGTAACCACTATTCCTGACTTTGGTGTTTGTCTTCCTCTTGAATGTTTTGAAACATAGCATGTATTACACAGTATGGGTGTATGTATGTACCCGTCCATATGTACCTATAAACAGCATGTCACTTGTTTTGCATGTTGGACTTTTCATTCTGCAGTGTGCTTTTTTTTTTTCACATAAAATCGTTTAAAATATTTATGCATGTTGGTGGAGCATGTGACTCTTGATACCAACATTGTGAGTTTGGGCACCCCGTTGGGTGTAGAGGTTACTTAAACAGAAGATCTTTAAAATATTTGCCCATGTTGATACCGACAGCTCTCATCCATTCATTCAAACAACTGTATAGTATTCCCCTGCTTGAACGTACCTAGTTGATCCATTCCTTTGTTGACAGGCATTTAGGTCATTTCCCAGCTTTCCAAATAGTGCTCCAATTCACATCTTCTATATGTCTCTTTGTATGTTTGTGGGAAAGTTTCAGCAGGCCAGTAAGTGTCGAACATATTTTTGCCACATCCTCTCAGCAGTCAAAATATTTCACCATGCATTTCTCATGTATGAATGTGTATTTATCTGAGAATTACATATGTGAGGCACTACAACAAACGAGTGTGTCTACGATAAGACATAAGACATACAAAAGGGAGGATTGAAAAGTGAAGTAAGGGGCGCCTGACTGGCTTAGTCCATAGAGCATGCAACTCTTGATCTCAGAGTCATGAGTTTGAGCCCCACAATGGGAAGAGAGGTTACTTTAAAATAGAAAAAAAGGGGCGCCTGAGTGGCTCAGTCGGTTGAGCGTCCGACTTCGGCTCTGGTCATGATCTTTCAGTCTGTGAGTTCGAGCCCCGCGTCGGGCTCTGTGCTGACAGCTCAGAGCCTGGAGCCTGCTTCGGATTCTGTGTCTCCCTCTCTCTCTGCCCCTCCTCCACTCATGCTCTGTCTCTCTCTGTCTCAAAAATAAATAAACATTAAAAAAAATAAAAATAGAAAAAAAAGTGAAGTAAATAATACGTTACAAATATCCTACAGACTACAAAAATCCTTAGTCAAAATAAGGTTGCATATGCTTCATTACTTTGCCCACTTCTTTTTTTCTTTTTAATTATGGCAAAATGTACCTAACATAAAATTTACCACCTTAACTATTTTTCAGTGTACCGTTCAGTAGTGTTAAGGATTCATTACTGGCAAGAATTTCTCTTGAACTTGAGTGATCTTTTTCACTTGTTGGCCAGCTGTCACCCTCTCAATACTGGTTGGATTTTCATTGAACCTGAATGTTTGTACTTGGAGTGTTCACTTGTGAGTTATCTGAATCTTGCTTCTTTGAACAAATTTTGTAAACTCATTTTGGATGGTTAGGAAAATCAAATCCAGATAGCATAATCTGTAAACCCATCTATTTGGTCATATGTAAACTACATAGAATATTAACACACAAACATACCACAGAGCTGAAAGAAGACACACAGTGCCCTTCCCGATATGAAGCTTCCAGTTCCTCTGCCCCAGATAACTCACCTGCCTTACTAGTAACCCAGGGTGTGTGACGAGAGAGCCCCTGCCTGGGGAGGGCACCGGTGTCAATCTACTGATGACAGATTAGCAAAGCTTACTTGTGTTTATTCTTTAAGCTAAAAAGTAAATTTAGGGGCGCCTGGGTGACTCATTCAGTTAAGCATCTGACTTCAGCTCAGGTCATGATCTTGTGGTTTATGAGTTCGATCCCCACTCGGGCTCTGTGCTGACAGCTCAGAGCCTGGAGTCTGCTTCGGATTCTGTGTCTCCCTCTCTGTCTCCTCCTCCCCGCTCATGCTCTCTCTCTCAAAAATAAACATTAAAAAATTAAAATAAAATAAATTTAATTCTTTTCAGCAGCTCTGTGATTATCTTGTGCTGGGGGGTACACACCTTTCTGGAGACTAGGATATACCTAGAAGCAGAATTGCTCGGTTGACTGGCACATACCATGCTGGATGTCCTGAAATTGCTCTCCTGAGGTCTCATTCCAGGTTATAGTCCCACCCTTTTCCTCACTTTTTTTTAAAGAATTTAGTGTTTCACACAGTAAGTTTTTCTTTTCTTTTCTTTTTAATGTTTATTTATTTTTGAGAAGGAGAGAGAAAGAGTGCAGGGGCGGGGCAGAGGGAGAGGGAGACAGAATCCCAAGCAGGTTCTGAGCTGTCAACACAGTGCCCGAGGCGGGGCTTGAACTCCCAAACCACAGGATCACCACCTGAGCGAAAATCAAGAGCCAGATGCCTAACCAACTGACCAACCCACACCCTCCCCTCACATTTTTATTAAAACTTGGTTTTACCATAATTTTTCCAGTCAAAAGGGTGTGAAATGGCCTCTGTTTAATTTGCATTCTCCTAATTACTGGTGAGTTTGAGCATTTCTTATGTTTATTATCCATTAAATTTTCCTCATTTTTGAATTGCCTATTTTTATCCCTGTAGACTTTACTGTTGGTTGTCTTTTCCGTACTGATTTGTAAGAGTCTGTTTTTCTTTTTCTATTTCATCATTTTCTATTTATTATTTCTGACCACCTGCAAACTTTGAGTGTACTCATTCTTCGTTTTCTGACTTCTCAAGGTGAACGGTTAGCTGGTTCTTTTTCATTCTGTCTTATTTCTAACAGCATATCCGTTTAAGGCCGTACGTTTCCCTCTAATTACTTTAGCTGAATTTTACAACTTCTTAAAAGGAATCTCACAGCTTTTGATATGCAGGGTTTTGTTTTTGTTTTTATTTGTTCTTTTGTTTTTGTTTCATTTTTAGGTAAGCGCTACACCCAACATGGGGCTGAGATGGAGAGCTTCACACTCTACTGCCTGAGCCAAGTTCTCCTGATAATGTAGTTTTTCATTGTTGCAGTTCTCAGTGTATTGGATTTCCTCATTGTTTTTTTCTCCTATCATGAATTATGTGGATCTATGGTTTTAATTTCCAACGGTATGCATTTGGTTTTAACTCCTTTAATTTTTTTTTCTTCATTGACTTTTTTTTAATGTTTGTTTATTTTTGAGAGAGAGACAGAGCCTGAGTCGGGGAGGGGCAGAGAGAGAAGGGGACAGAAGATGCAAAGCGGCCTCTGCGCTGACAGCCAGAAGCAGGACTGAAGCGCAGGAACCTTGAGATCATGACCTGAGCTGAAGTCGGCCACTTCCCTGACTCAGCCCCCCAGGCGCCCCTTTTTACCGATTTCTGACTTCATTATAATATGGTCATAGGAGATGTTCTATATGATGTTTATTTTGTTGGTATTCATTGATACTTTAGTGGCATAATGTAGGCCCATTTTTTATACTCTTTGGGTGTGTTTGAAAATAATATTTATTTTCTAATATTTGCATATTAAAGTTATATCATTTAATCTTTTATATGTTACAAATTTTATTTTGTTTTTGTTTCATCTATCTTTTTGGGGTAAAAATCTGTTAAGATGTCCCACTATATATGTAGATTTCAGTCTTACCGTGTATTTCTGTATTTTGAGACTGTTAGATTCATATAAATACTAGGTACTTAGTGAACTTATTGACTTAGTTCTTGGTGAATTGTTTATCATCAAGCAATGATACCTATATCCCTAATAATTCTTTATCTCTTAAGATCTGTTTTGTCAGGGGTGCCTGGGTGGCTCAGTCGGTTAAGCATCCGACTCTGGCTCAGGGCATGACTTTGCGATTTGTGAATTCGAGCCCCGCATCACATCGGGCTCTGTGCTGACGGCTCAGAGCCTGGAGCCTGCTTCAGATTCTGTGTCTCCCTCTCTCTCTAACCCTACCCTGCTCGCACTCTCTCTCTCTCTCCCCAAAATAAATAAATGTTAAACATTTTTTAAAAAGATCTGTTTTATCAGATTTTAATATTGCTGTATCAGTTTTCTTTCTCCATGTTGCCCGACACTGAGAGGCAGCACAGAGCAGTGTTAAGAGCATGGCCTCTGTAGTCAAACTGCCTGGGTTCAAATCCCAGCCCTAACACTTTCTGGCTGTGTGACCTCGAGCAAGTTATAACCTCAGTGTTCCCGTGTACGGAATGGGCATTGTTAACTACTCACCTCACCAGGTTTTTAAGAAGATTAGCGTAATTATTATTTTTGAAGCACTTTGGGGGGCTCCTGGGTTGAGTGTCAGACTCTTGGTTTCTGCTTAGTTCATGATCTCACAGTTCATGGCAATGGCCCCATCATACTGTCAGGCTCTCCGCACAGACAGTATGAACCTGCTTGAGATTCTCTCTCTCTCACTCTCTCCCTCTCCCCTGCCTGTGCTTCCGCGTTCTCTCTCTCTCTCTCAAAATGCGTAAATAAACTTTAAAGCACTTTGAATATCGTAGTAAGTGCTACCTCTTCATTTATAAAATAGGGTAATTAAATAAATATATCTGCATCTCTTTTCTGTGTCATTATTTTATAGGCATTTCTCTGATAAACACCGTATGACTGGTAGACGCTGCAGTAGACCTTACATAAGTCATCGCACACATGTATGAGTACGTCTATCTGTAGAGTAACTCCTAAAAATGGGATTGCTGGGTGGAAAGATGTACATTTATAATTGTGCTAGGTAGTGCCAAATTGCCTTACTTAGGAGGCTGGTACAACCCCGAGGTAGGGTAGTTTGGCACTATCTAGCAAAATCGGTCTTTGCCAGTCTGTTAAATGAAAAGTGGCATTTCCGTGTTGGTTTCATTTGCATTTCCCTTATTTTAAGTGAGGTTGAGCATATTTGAATGTTCTTTATATTTCTTTTTCTATGAATATTCTCTTACCCATTTTCAATTAGGCAGTTGTTCTTTTCTATATCTATTTGTACAAGTGTTTTAGATATCGGGAAGTCCCTGTTCTCTGATAATGAGCTGAATTTTTTTTTTAATTTTTTTTTAACAGTTATTTATTTTTGAGAGACAGAGAGTGAGCAGGGGAAAGGCAGAGAGAGAGGGAGACACAGAATCTGAAGCAGGCTCCAGGCTCTGAGCCGTCAGCACAGAGCCCGACGCAGGGCTCAAACTCACAGACCGTGAGATCACGACCTGAGCCGAAGTCGGCCTGCTTAACCAACTGAGCCACTGAGGCGCGCCCCCCCCTTTTTTTTTTTTTAATTTTAAGCACTTTCCTTCAGGAATCAAGAAAAATGCTGAGAAAGAAAATTTTGAAGTACTATCTGAAAATATTTTCTGCCAAATAGTAAAAGGTGCCTTTTTCTGGTCACTGACTTTGTGCTAAACACACGTTTAATATTTAAAACCTCACTTTTGGGGTGGCCAGGTGGCTCAGTTGGGCTCTTGATTTTGGCTCAGGTCATGATCCCGCAGTTTCTGGGATCGAGCCCCGCGTCAGACTCTGCTCTGAGAGCACGGCGCCTGCTTGGGATTCTCTGTCTCCCTCTCTCTGTCACTCCTCTGCTCATGTGCGCATGCTTTCTCTCTCTCTCTCTCTCTCAAAATAATAAACTTAGAAAAAATTAAAACCCCACTTTCTGTTAGATAATATTACCTTCCTTTTATAAATGAAAAAATTGAAGATCAGAGAGATTCAGTCATTCGTTCGTTCAACAAATATTTAGTAAGCACCCTCCAGGTTCTTTCTTTTGGGCGTATAGCAGCGAGTGAAACAGAAAATTTCCTTCTTATCGTCTTGCTTTTTAACTGGGGAATACAGACAACAAACCGGTAAACAAATAAGATACTTTCTGATAGCGGTAAGTGCTGTGAGGAAAATAAGCCAAAGTGGCACACCTGGCAAGGAATGGGGGAGCTGCTGTCAGGCCGGGTGGTCTCTGCAGTCCCACGTGAAAAAGCGAGATTCGATCTGATGCCTAAAAGGAAAGAGAAAAACTGGGAAATGGAATGTTAGTGCAGAGGCCCCAAAGCAGCAACAAGTTTGGCTCGTTAAAGACACAGGGAAGTTTGGAGGCACCTGGGTGGCTCCGTTGGTTAAGCAGCCCACTTCAGCTGAGATCATGATCTTGCAGTGCGCAAGTTCAAAGCCCCGTGCCAGGCTCTGTGCTGACAACTTGGAGCCTGGATCCTGCATGGAATTTGTGTGTGTCTTTCTCTCTCTGCCGCTCCCTTGCTCACACTCAGTCTCTCTCACACAAAAATTAAAAAAAAAAAAAGAAAGAAAGACACGGAAGTTTGGTCAGAGGAGCAAACGCAAAGCCACTGTGTGGGTTTGAAAGGGAGGGTGATTTGACTGGTTTTATTTGTCAGACAGGATAAGCTAGGTTAGCAATTCTGAAGTTGGTTTGGTTTCAGGCCCCTATTTTCTTTTTTTAATAACTTTTTTTTTTTTAATGTTTATTCATGTTTGAGAGAGAGACAGAGCAGAGCATTAGCAGGGGAAGGGCAGAGAAAGAGGGACACACAGAATCTGAAGCAAGCTCCAGGCTCCAAGCTGTCAGCACAGAGCCTGATGCAAGGCTCGAACCCGTGAACCGTGAGATCGTGACCTGAGCCGAAATCAAACGCTTAACCGACTGAGCCACCCAGGTGCCCCCTATTGTCTTTTTTTTAAATGGAGGATCCCAAACAGCTTTTTTAATGTGTTTATCAGTCATTTGTTGCTGTGTCACCCCACAATATAATGACTTAAAACAACACCAGACACAGATTTTCTCTGGGTGTCTGTGGGCCTGGAATTTGGGAGCAGGTCGGTTGGGCTTTTCTGGCTTAGGATCTCTTACGAGGTTGCAGGCATCGGACAGCTTAGCTAGGGCTGAAGAATCCCCTTGCAAGATGGCTCAGTCACAGTAGGGGGAGGCTGGTGCTGGCTATGAGCAGGAGGCCTCCGTTCCCCTCCGTCTCCACAAGAGCCTCTCCACAGCATACTTGAGAGTCCTCAAGCCATGATTGCTGGCTTCCCTCACAGCAGGCGATCCAAGGAACAGCAATGCGGATGTTGAAATATTTTTTATGACCCAGTCTCAGAAGTTGCACGTCATTTTTCCTCAATTTTCTAATGGCACCTAACCCTATTTGGTGAGGTCATGACCCCAGGAGTTGAATATCCTCACAGGTCATCTGGGGAGAGCGGCTACCACAATGTTGTAGAGGCCGCTTTTAGGCAACAGGCTTGGACAATGGAAACCTGAGTAAGAGAGAAGGGCCCATGGTGACCCCAACCCTCTGCCTGAATACAGACAGGCCCAGCAGGCTACCCACCTCAAAATATCCATAGGCCTTACCCAATGGGCTATTTGCAAGCAGGCATGGTTACCAAAAAAGGGTATCTCCTCCTACTTCCTCACCTTCTTGGTTTAAAAACTGCCTCCACTCACTGCCTCCTTGCCACAGCCTCTCCTCTGCTGTCTTACCCACCACTCCCTTGTAGTGTATTTAATAAACTATCTCCTTTTTTCTGCCTCTGGTGAATCCTTCCACCACCTGTGCCATTGGCCCCCACCCAATCAGAACGCCCCACATGTGGGGGCCCCTATCCAATCGAGAGAGACACTACAAATGTGGGTATTTTTAAATTTAAGTTCATAAATTGGGGTGCCTGAGTGGCTCAGTCGGCTAAGTGTCCACTTCAGTTCGGTTCACTATCTCATGGTTCGTGAGTTCGAGCCCCGTGTCCTGTCAGGCTCTCCACTCTCAGCTCAGAACCCGCTTCGGATCTCCGTCTCCCTCCCTTTCTGCCCTTCCCCTGCTAGTGCTCTTTCTCTCTGACTCTCAAAAGTAAATAAACATTTAAAAAATTTAAATTTATACATATAAAGATTTTATATATTTGTATATATATTTAAAAATAAAATATGATATTTACCACATTAGAAATTAAAGCTTAAAAATATTGTTCAGTGGGGCGCCTGGGTGGCTCAGTTGGTTAAGCATCCAATTCTAGATTTCAGCTCAGGTCGTGATCTCATGGTTTGGGAGGTCTAGCTCCTCATTGGGCTCACTGGCAGTGTGAATCCCTGCTTGGGATTCATTCAGTCTCTCTCCCTCTCTCTCTCCCCCCCTCACCCTTCCCCAGCTGGTGCTCTCTCTCTTTCTCTCTCAGTAAATAAGTAAAAACTTTAAAAAATATTGTTCATTTAAGAATAAGCCCACTATGTATTTAAATACTGCACTTTTAATGAAAATAATGTCCAAAACGAAAATAGAAGAATGGCATTGTTTCACATTTCTCCAAATTTTTTAAATAACTTTTAAACAGAAGAGTGTTAGATTCTTATTTTTGCTTCTGCATATTCCACTAAACACTCATGAGAGAATGAGAATGAAAAATGGAAAATAATGCTTTTGCGTTACTATCAAAATAGTTTTGACTTCATGGAACCTTCTGAAAGGACTGTGCTACGCTTTGGTAACCTTGGACTTGATTATGACATAGTAACAAATAATACCAAAATCTCAATAGCTTAAAATAATAAAGGTTTATTTCTTGCTTATGCTACACATTTATTTGGGGTTGCCCCTGGTTCTGTTCCCAGTCATCTTTCCTCAGGAACTCAAGCTGACAGGTCAGCTTCTAGCTGGGACACTGCCTGTCATTGTGATGGGGTAAAAGAACTTGGTAAATGATCTCCCTCTCTTAAAACTTGTGCTTGGAAGTGATGTCATTTTTTTCTTTTTTCATCAGCCAAAGCAAGTCATATGGCCAAACCTGAGCTCATCAGGGCTGCTTATGTGTAGTCTTGTAGTGTAGGGAGGGACCCCCATCTACCATGGTGTTTAAATATCATTTCAGTTGTGCATGGAGAATAGATTATTTGGGGGAGATGCAGGAAGCTATTCAAGAGTAAAAGTAGGGGCGTCTGGGTGGCTCAGTCGGTTGAGCGGCCGACTTCAGCTCAGGTCATGATCTCACAGTCTGTGGGTTCGAGCCCCATGTTGTGCTCTATGCTGCTGGCTCAGAGCCTGGAGCCTGCTTCGGATTCTGTGTCCCCCTCTCTCTCTCTGCCCTTCCCCTGCTCATGCTCTGTCTCTGTGTCTCTCAAAAATAAATAAATGTTAAAAAAAAAAGTAAAAAAAAAGTAAAAGTAGTGTTGAGGTGCCAGGCTGGCTCAGTCAGTAGAGCAGTGCAACTCTTGATCTCAGAGTCGTGAGTTGGAGCCCCACATTGGGGATAGAGTTAACTAAAAAAAAAAAAAAAAAATAGAAGTAGTGTTAAAAATTGACAGTGCATTGGGCAAGAAGGTATGGTGGCTTGAGCTAAGATGGTAGAAGTGGTCTGATGCAAGATGTATTTTGAAGTTGGTAGAATTTGTTTCTGGAGTGGGAGTGAGGATAAGGGAGAGTAGAGTAATCTCTAGGTTTTTTTGTCTTGAACAGCTGAGTGGATCATGTAACATTTACTGAGATGGAGAAGAATAGCTGGGGTTTTTTTTGAAGGGTGGGTCAGTTGAAAGAAATGTTCTGTGTTGAACATGTTGAGCTGGAGGTGTCCACTAGACATCCAAGCAGAAATGTCCAGTATCCACTTGAATATACAAGTCCGGAGATCAAGGGAGCGATCAGACCCAGAGACAGAAGTTCTGCAGGTATTAGCATAGAGCTGATTGTAAAGCCACGGAGTTGAACGAGCTCTCCTAGGGAGAAAGTGCTAATATGGAAGAGAAGAGAGCTATGGGCTAAAGCCTTGGCATGCTCCAACATTTATAGGTGGAACAATGGCTTTGGATCTTCAATGATTTAGAAGTTGGATCAGTTGAGTATAGCAAAGTGACCACAGGATTTGGGAACATGGAAGTTACAGTTGACCTAGACAAGTACAGTTTTTAGTGGAGAGGCGAGGATCAGACTAATTACATGAGTTTAAGAAAAGAGGAGACACCTCTTTTGAGAATTTATGTTGGGTGGGTAAGTGGAGAAAAGGGAGGGAAACAAAGGTGTGAAGATGAAATTATGTGTATGTGAAATTTTTTTGTGAATTGTAAATGCTCTATGATAGGCCTGTTTTGTTATTATCAAACTCTTAGGAATTTCAAACCAGCTCAGTGTGAAGAATCACTAAAACTAGGCTACCACTAGCTCCCAACTTCCTGTCTGTTAAGGCTCAGTGTGTCTCCACCCAATGAAAAGCCAATAAATGAAGGGATGGATAGAGAGAGCGGGCGAAATAGGAAGGGAGAAGGGAGAATTTGCTGAGTTAACATTGATCTCGCAGGGCCACCGTAGGGCAGACCCTCTCATCTACCACGTTGTTTTAGGGGCGGGGCCGACAGGAAATTTAAACCGGAGCCGCGGCCGAGGGCGCCTGGTGACTGGTCGTGTACTTGCGGGGAGGCCACTGGCACTGGGTCGTTTGAAAAGGCTCATGGAGCCCGCGAACATACCGCTGAGACCTTGAGGAGGGAGCCAGGAAAGGGTACGGATGCCGGGAGGGGGAAGATGGGGTAAGAAGGAAGGCGAAGGGGTTACACGAGTGTAGAGAGGATAAGGGATCGGGAAGGTGCGCAGGAATTGGGTAGCGGATAGGTGCAGAAGCTGAGGAGCGTAGAGGGGCCGAGAAGAAGGGCTCACAGGCGTTGAGGAGGCAGAGGTCTAAAGGGGGCGACGGGAGTCACGGGATTGAAATACAAAAGGGGTGGCCAAGAGGCCATGGGAGTGAGGGCGCAGGGTTCTAGAGGGGGCGGCGGGACTGAAGGACAAGAGCCTAGAAGGTGGCGCGGGAGGTGAGATGGGACATGGATTGTGATGGAGTTCAGCCTTGCTTTTCCCGGGAGCCGCGCTGGGGATTTTGCGGGAATTGGGAGGCAGGGGGAGGGGATAGTGGAAGGTCGAAGGCTAATGAAGGTGGTTCTGATGCTGTTTTGTCCTTTCTCAGGCGACGGCAAATTCTCTGAGCTGCAGAGTTCTATGGCTGAGAGTAGGCTGCGGGCTCCGGTCCTAGGTAGGTAACAGGTCAGAACTAGGCATGCGAAGTCGAAGTTGCTACTCCTGCACCAAGTCTTTGGGACGAAAAGATAGAGAATTGTTAGCGCTGTTGGGGTTTCCTAATTACTTACTTAGTGGCTCTGAGTGTGTTTATATGGAGGGATGGCATGAATCATTTAGGAATTCATGGTTAAGGTCAAAGAAGAGCTTTCAGTCTGATATTACTAACAAGATTAGCAGATGGGGAGTTAGGATAGAGTACCTTATTAAGCCTATATTCGTGGTTATTTTTACCATGCACTTAAACACCCACCGAAGTAGACAGTATTGCAGCCATACTCACTTCTCTCAATACCCTCCCCTCCCCCTCCTTCCAATTTCTCCTAGTTTTAGTTCTGGATTGTTAGAGATACAAGCTTTGGTTGCCTTTGAAACAGTAACACACTTTACTAAGTTATTTACTCGTTTTTCGCTGGAGAACTTTCTTCCAGAGTGTTTCAGAAGGCGCTTTATGTGATAAACTTTACCAAGCTTATATGCCTGAGAATATCTTGATTTCGTCTTTGTGTTAAAATTCTTAAGTCAAAGTTTTTTTCCTTCGTATTTTCTTCTGCAAAAAGTAGATGTTAGGGTGCCTGGGTGGCTCAGTAGGTTAAGCACCCGACTTCAGCTCAGGTCATGATCTCACCGTTTGCGAGTTCAAGCCCCACATGGGCTCTCTGCTGTCAGCGCACAGGCCTGCTTGAGATCCTTTCTCCCTCTCCCTCTGTCTGCCCCGCTTGCACGCGCTCTCTCAAAAAAAAAAGTAGGTGTTGTTGATAATTGATGTAGGTTTGATTCTTGTTTCTTTGTAAGTGACCTGCTTTCTTCTTCTCTTTTTTTTTAATGTTAATTTTTTATTTTTGTGAGAGGGAGAGAGAATCTCAAACAGGCTCTCTGCACTGTCAGCACAGAGCCTGATGTGGGGCTTGAACTCATGAACCCAAGATCATGACCTAACCCCAAATCAAGAGTCAGCTGCTTAACTGACTGAGCCACCCAGGCACCCCGCGGAGAGAATCTTAAACAGGCTCCACACCCAGCTTGGAGCTCAATCTCAAGGCCATGAGATCATGACCTGAGCCAAAAGTAAGAGTCGGATGCTTAACCGACTGAGCTACCTGGGCACCCTGTTTTAATTTTTCATTCCAGTGTAACTTATATACAGTATTCTGTTGTTTCATAGGTGCAATGAATGTCATTCAACCACGTTCCACTTCTTGTAGTTTCTAGTGTACTGTGGCAAAGTCCGATGTTGTGAATATTACCACATTCCTCCTGAACACGACAAGGGCCTAGACTGGTCTGTCTCTGAACCATCCCTGTCCCCATCTAGCGTTATTGTCATCTAGCAGCAGTGTGATTATTGTCTGTCCTTTTTCCTTCCAGATTAGTCATTATTATTATTATTGTTTTCTACATCAGTGATCGTTTAGATTTATACATATTTTTGCCAAATTTTTGGCATTTCAGGCCGCCTTTCTGGGTCTAGCTTCCTTCAGCCCAAAGTATACCTCTGCAAAGTCCTTTAGTAAGAAGTGGTCGGGGATAAATGGATGTGGTTTATAATGGAGGGTGAGTTAATGTTCGATGATGCTTTATCAGGAAATTTTGGGAACCCTGAGCTAAGCTGTACCTCTAGAACCGCTTTGCATTTGATTATGTGAAGTATGCCAAAGGTGTTAGGAGCTGGGATTACTTTTTATGTTAATTTCTCTGGTGGTGGTGGTGGTGGTGGTGGTAGTGGGTTCTTAGACCACATAAGTCACGCGACTTTGAATTCCAAATTCTTGGGAGGCCTATGGTTATGAATTCTCAGAGAAGATATTTTTCCCCGCAGAGCCCAGGCTAAGAGAGTATTCCTTTTAGTCTCTCTTGGTGGATGGATTATTTTCTGATTTACCTTTCCTCCTAGATTATGTGGATTTCTCAATTCTCACTCCTTACTCTAGGCAGGTGCAAGACCTTACCTCCTGGGCCTGTCAGGCTCATCAGTCCCAAACCCTTTGCTTTTTAGCCCACGAACTCCCTCAGGGCACTCGGCGTTGGCTTTCACCACTGTAGTGTTCAATTTTATCATTATTTGGGGCATTTGTAGAGTCTTCTTATTTATTGATTTTGTGAACTTAGCAGTTAGGTGAGATTTGTATTTATATTTTAGCCTGTATTTTTAGATATTTTATATTAGAAAGGCTTTTTTTTTTTCTAATGTTTACTTATTTATTTTAAGGAGGAGAGCGCGTGCATGTGGCAAGGAAGGGCAGAGGGAGAATCCCAAGCAGGCTGCACACTGTCAGCACAGAGCCAGACTCGGGACTCTATCTCAGGAACTGTGAGACTGTGGGGACTGGGACTGTGAGATCGTAACCTAAGTGGAAATCAAGAGTCGGACGCTTATCCCACTGTGTCCCTGTATTAGGAAAGCTTTTAAATTACTGGTCTCCAATATTACCTGAAATGAATCCAAAATCCTGTGTTTTGTGGGGTGTTTTTTTTTTTCTTTCCTCTTTCTCCTTAATGTCCTGAAATTCCTTGGCAGTGTGCCCTGACGGGGGACTTTTCATTCACGGAGTTGGTACTTGGTGGAAACTTTTAGTCTGGAAACTCCTTTTCTCTTGTTCTGAAAGTAGTTAGCATTGTTTCTGTAGTATCCATTGCCTCCATTTTCTTTCCTATTTCTAGAACTTTTTATTCAGGTGTTGGATCTCATGGACTGATACTTTAGTTTTCTTGTCTTTCTCTCCCACTTTCCATCTACTTTTCTTTTGTTCTCTCTCTGAAGATTTCTTCAACTTAATCTGCAATCATATTAAATTTATTTCTGTAACGTACGTTTCTTTTTTTTTTTTTTCCATATTATACATTTCTAAAAAGGTCTTCTTTATGTTTCCTTTTTTATACTTGTCTGTGTGTTTAAGGAACGCAATACATTCCTTTATCTCTCTGAGGATATTTATGGTATTGTTTTTAGGTTTCTTCTGCTTTCCTGTATTGTCTCTATTTCCTCTAAGTTCTTTTTTCTGTTTGGTAGTTAGATTTCTTGTTAGAAGCTTTCTTTAAATATCTGATGATCTTTGATTACCCATTCATATTTAAAAGTGAGGCAATGAAATGCCAGTTGGAAGGGCGTTATCAGCTGGTAGACTTCACTGTCGGTAATCAGGCTGGAGCCTGGCAATTTTCGGGGGGTGGGGGGGGAGACTTTTTTTTTTTAAGGTTTATTTATTTATTTTTGAGAGAAGGAGTGTGCACACAAGCAGAGGAGGCACAGAGAGAAAGAGGGAGACACAGATTCTGAAGCAGGCTCCAGGCTCTGAGCTGTCAGCACAGAACCCGATGGGGGACTCAAAGTCAGGAACAAAGTCAGGAACAATGAGCTGAGCCGAAGTTGGATGCTTAACTAACTGAGCTACCAGGTGCTCCCCTTTTTTTTTTTTTAATGTTTTATTTATTTATTTTGAGAGAGAGGAGAGAGAATCCCAAGCAAGCTCTGCACTGTCAGTGCAGAACCCAACTCGGGGCTCAATCTGAGATCCATGAGATCATGACCTGAGCCAATACGCTTAACCGACTGAGCCACCCAGATGCCCCTTGACGGGTATCTTGTATTTTCAGGCTGCTCTAACAAAACACAGTAGACCGAGTGACTTAAACACATTTATTTCTCCTATTACCAGAGGCTGATAGTCCAGGATCAGGGTGCCAGTAAGTTCTGTTCTTGGTGAGGGCTCGCTTCCTGCCTTGCACATGGCTGCCGTCTCACTATGTATTCACATGACCTCTTCTTTGTGCCCTCATGGATGGAGAGAGAGTGCATGCGCTCTGGTCTCTCCTGTTATAAGGACACCAGTTCCATTGGGGGGAGCTATACCTCATGATCTCACCTAAACCCAACTGCCATCCAAGGGCCACTTCTTACTGCTGTCACACTGCAGGTTATAAGTGTGGTTGTCAGCATTCTGGGAGTTCAGTAGCGGACGAGGTCTACAGGTCTCACCGTTCAGTACGTGGACATCCTCTTAATCTGTGTTTTCACAGAGCTATGTCCCTGCTCTCCCCGGTGCTCAGTTTCGTCTAGTCCAAGAATGTTTCATTCTCAGCACTATTGACATTTAGGACGAGGTAATTCTGTTGCAGGGGGTTGTCCTGTGCCTTATACGATGTTAAGCAGCATTCCTGGCTTCTTTGGGCTAGAAGCATACCCCCTCCCACTCGTGACAACCAAAAAATATTTCCAGACATTGTCAGATTTCCCCTGGGGGCAAAATCTTCCTCAGTGAAGAACCACTGCTGTTGTCTTTTTACATTTTTTTTTAAGTGGACTCCTTGTCCAATGCGAGACTTGAACTCACGATTCTGAGATCAAGAGTCACATGCTCTACTGACTGAGCCATCTAGGTACCTCACCACTGCTGTAGTCTTCTGCCAGGGCAGGGGAAGGTTCTGGGCATCCAGCTGTTCCTTTTAAAGGCTTTCAGATAACCTCTTTTTTTAGCCCCCATTCACTCCAGCACTCTCTTCTGGTCTCTCCGATTTCAGGGCCCTTCAGCTCCAGCTTGCTTCTTGTTGGCCTTAGATGCCCCTTTCTCTTGTCTCCCGCCTGTTTCCCACTCATCCACTGCTTTCCAGCTTCCACAGTTTAATGGCATCTCTTGCCTGTTGTCATCTTCTTGCCAGTGTCTTTGTCCATTTTTAATCCTTATTTTGTTATTTTTAGTAGGATTTGAGGAGAGAACAAAAGTTCTCCCATTCATCCTCCATATTTATTCAGAAGCCTAGACCGTTGTATCTTCAAATATTTTCTTCTCTCTATTCTTTTTTTCTTTCCCTTTGCAGCCCCTCCATGATGTTGCTTACACTTCTATTTCTGTCCTTTCCATTTCTTAATTTCTCAGTTGTCCATTTTTTTTTTTTTATCTCCTCCTGATACCTTCTGGAAGAGTTCCTCCACCCGAGCTACCAGCTCACACTGTGTTGCAAGATTTAACTCAATCGGGGTGCCTGGGTGGCTCAGTCGGTTAAGTGGCCGACTTTGGCTCAGGTAATGATCTTGAGGTTCGTGGGTTTGAGCCCCACATTGGGCTCTGTGCAGACATCTCGGAGCCTGGAGCCTGCTTCAGATTCTGTGTCTCCCTCTCTCTCTGCCCTACCCTACTCATGCTCTCCCTCTCTCTTTCTCTCTCTCTCTCAAAAATTAAAAAAATTTGTTTTAAAATAAAAATAAAATAAAAAAGATTTAACTCAATCTCCTGAGGATTTGTTTTTTGCCCCCTGTTCATTCTTCACTTTAAAGAAATTTCAGACTTCGACATTTCAAAAACAGGGGGTTCTTGTATACTCTTAACCCAGCTTCTTCAAATACTGCCGTCTTATGTAACCATAGTACAATTTGAAAACTCAGGAAATTATAGTATCGTAAAATATTAACTAATCCACGGATCTTCTTCAGATTCTACTAGTTGTTTTCCGGCATCTTTTTTTCTGCTTTAAGATTCAATCCAGAATCCTGCACTGCTTTTAGTTGTTGAATCTTCTTAGTCTCCCTTCTGTTTGGGAGGCGGTCTTCTTTATTTGTTGTTCATGACCTTGGTACTTCTGAAGGACAGAACGCCTGTCAATTTGAGTTTGTTCACTGTGTCCCTGTGGTTGGATCCAGGTTGTGCTTTTTTTTTTTAATTTTTTTTTTAACGTTTATTTATTTTTGAGAGACATAGATATAGAGTATGAGCAGGGGAAGGGCAGAGAGAGAGAGAGGGAATTACAGAATCTGAAGCAGGCTCCAGGCTCTGAGCCGCCAGCACAGAGCCCGACGCGGGGCTCGAACTCACAGACCGTGAGATCATGACCTGAGCCGAAGTCGGCCGCCCAACCAACTGAGCCACCCAGGCGCCCCTGAGGTTGTGCATTTTTGACAAAGAAGTGACGTTGTGCCCTTTGTAGGCTGTGGTGTCAGAAAGCACATGAAGAGGAGAAGGCTCATCACTCGTCACGTTGACTTTGATCATTTGATTAAAGCGGAGTCCGGCAGATTCCTTCAACCATAAGTTGCTACTTTACCTTTATATAAGTTATCTTGAGACTATACAAATAACCGAGGTCCATTTATTTCTATTATTATTTTTTTACTCTGATCATAAATGATCTTTATTAAAGCATGCATATTCTTGTGACTCAAAGCAAGTATTTTAAAAGAATGGTATACCTAATGAAAATCGACATGAGTGTTTCATTTAAAATTATTACAGGGACACCTGGGTGGCTCAGTCAGTTAAACGTCCAACTTCAGCTCAGGTCACAATCTCACAGTCCATGAGTTCGAGCCTCGTGTCAGGCTCTATGCTGTGTTTCCGTCTCTCTTTGCCCCTCCCCTGCTCACACTCTCTCTCTCTCTCTCTCTCTCTCTCAAAAATAAATTTTAAAACATTAAAAGTTTTAGTAAAATTATTATAATAAAAACAGACATTGAGAAGATATTTGTCATTTTAGAAAACACAGGCAGTAAGGATTAAACTAACTTTCCAGGGGCGTGTGGGTGGCTCAGTTGGTTAAGCCTCTGACTTCGAATCAGGCCATGATCTCGTGGTTCCTGAGTTCAAGCCCTGCATCTTGCTCTGTGCTGACAGCTCAGGAGCCTGAATCCTGCTTCAGATTCTGTGTCTCCCTCTCTCTCTGCTCTTCCCTGCCTCACACTCTGTCTCTCTCTTTTTCTCTCACAAACATAAATAAACATTAAAAAAAAATCTTTTTAAGCTGACTTTCCAAACTCACTGCCAGAATTAAAATTGCATATCACAGAAATGTTTAATAACAAATACTGATCAACAGATTACAACAGAAAAGTTGAATAAATAAAAACCTTTCTGGTTCTTTTACCAAAAAATCATAAGCTGATAAATTAACAATAGAAAGTTAACATTAACTTCAGAAGAAAAGGGACATCAAGACAAAGCAGTCAAGGTGATCTATAAAATGCAGCGTTATATTTCCACTACGCACGATCAACGGAATACAATAAATTACTCTGGAAGACTTTTTTTTTAACGTTTGTTTATTTTTGAGAGAGAGAGCGCACGCTAGTTTGCAGGGGAAGGAGTGCAGAGAGAGAAGGAGGCAGGGGATCTGAAGTGGGCTCTGCGATGACAACTGAGAGCCCGACGTGGGGCTCAAACTCCCAAGCCACGAGATCATGACCTGAGCCGAAGTTGGACACTTAACCAACTAAGCCACCCAGATGCCCCACAAATAGCGAATTTAAAAATTGGTTTTTTTTTTTAAACAAAAACACTTATTTTTGAGAGATTGAGAGTGAGCAGGAAGGGGTAGAGAGAGAAGGAGACCTAAAACCCAAAGCAGGCTCCAGGCTCTCAGCTGTCAGCACAGAGCCTGACACAGGGGCTCAAACCCACAGAGCGCAAAATCATAACCAGAGCCGAAGTTGGACACTTAACTGACTGAGACACCCAGGCATCCCTAAAAATTGTTTAACAATAGTTTTTTATCGAGATATAGTTCAGATTCTATATAATGCATCCATATTATAACAGCGCCTGTTAAGTATTTGAATATCCCCCCAATACCATTACGTGACATCATTTACAATACTTGACTTACTGTGTATGGATTGTCTAAGGAGAGTGGGCACTAATTATTGTCACTCTTTCAGAAGTGAAGAAATAGAGATTCAGAGACACGAAGTGAGACTGTGACTTGCCTAGAGTTACACAGCTAGCAAGAAGCAGAGCAGGGACTCAAACAGGGTCTTTTCTGTGAAATGTCAGGCTCACTCTCCAGTACTTTCTGTCTCTGAACCAGGACTTCCAGGAAGAGGGAGGTTTAGGGGACCAGAAGGTAAGTGCTTCAAGGTCAGGGGCCAGCTAAGGATGGGAGAGCAGGCTCTGGTTTTCTGGGAGTGAGACTGATCTGTAAGTCAAAATCTCTTCCCTAAATAGTTCCCAGTCTGATGGGGAGTCCAGGGGTTCACCCTGAAGGAGTAAACAAGAATATGAAGCTGAAAATACTAAGAGGAAAGATCACGTGTAATGTGGAACTCAGAAGAAAAACACTGAGAAGGTGCAAACGAGAGTCTGGGCAGTAGGTAGGAGCAATGCAGGAATTTATGCAATCAAAGAGGTTTTTTTGTTTTGTTTTTTATGTTTGTTCACTTTTGAGAGAGAGAGCACAAGCACGGGAGGGGCAGAGAGAGAGAGGGAGACACAGAATCTGAAGCTGGGCTCCAGGCTCTGAACTGTCAGCGCAGAACCCGATGTAGGGCTTGAACCCACAAACCGTGGGGTCATGACCTGAGCCAAAGTCGAACACTTAACTGACTGAGCCACTCAGGCGCCCCTGGAATCTAAGAGTTTTAAAAGATTTATAAGAATATCTGATCCAAACCCCTCATTTATTTTTTACTTTCTAAATGGCCAAGTCAATGACCCAGTTTTTTTTTTTTAAGTTTATTTACATATTAAAAGAGAGAATCCCAAGCAGACTCCGCACCATCAGCGCAGAGCCCAATGCAGGGCTCAGACTCACAAACCGTGAGCTCATGACCTGAGCAGAGATCAAGAGTCAGATGCTTAACTGACTGAGCCACCCAGCCACCCCAAACTGTCATGTAAAATACAGCAGTTTTATTAACTATATCATGGTATTTGCTGTTCTGGGTCCATTTTTTCAAGTATGTGATAAACTCTTTAAATTTGTCAGTTTGAAATATTTTTTTTTTTCATTTCAGGAAACTATAATTTTAGTATTCTGGGGATTTTTGTTTTGTATTTTGTCTTCAGGGACTCGTTATCTGTATATTAGAAGTACTTTGCTTCAGTGTTTGTCACATTCTCTTGAATCCTTTTTATCTCAAAGTTGGTTTTTTTTAAGTTTTATTTTATTTGAGAGAGACCGAGACAGTGTGGGGAGGGGGCAGAGAGAGGGAGAGAGAATTTCCAGCAAGCTCTACACCATCAGCACAGAGCCTGACGCAGGGCTTGACAAGAGTCCAAGGCTTAACCAGTGGAGCCACCCAGGCGCCCCTATCTCTTCAGGCATAACATTTGATTATGAAAGTTTCCAACCCTGCAACAAAGTCTAAAGAATTTTACACCGAGCATTCATATACACACCATTTAGATTTTTGTCATGGACACTTTAATACACTTATTTTATCATGATGGATTTTTATTTTAATGTTTATTTTTGAGAGAGAGAACGCAAGCAGGGTGGGGCAGAGAGAGAGGGGAACAGATGATCCAAAGCAGGCTCTGGGCTGCCAGCATGAAGCCCGATGTGGGTCTCGAGATCATGAGATCATGACCTGAGCTGAAGTCCAATGCTCAACTGACTGAGCCACCCAGGGGCCCCTAGCATGATGGATTTCTATCCATTGTATTTTCGATGCATTTCAAATAATTTGTAGACAGTACATTTCTCTCGAGCAGAACAGCGTGCATTTCCGTGCATTTCGTTGGTCAGAATTCCATGTTTGTTTATAGGTTTTTCTTCTTTATATACAAAGAAATGCACAAGTCTGAAGATTGTATTCACTGAAGGGTTTGGGGTTTTTTGGAGGGCTTTTTTTTTTTTAACTTTATTGAGGTATAATTTACACACTATAAAATTCATTTGTGGGGCGCCTGGGTGGCTCAGTCGGTTGAGCGTCCGACTTCGGCTCAGGTCATGATCTCGCAGTCTGTGAGTTCGAGCCCCGCGTCGGGCTCTGTGCTGACAGCTCAGAGCCTGGAGCCTGCTTCGGATTCTGTGTCTCCCTCTCTCTCTGACCCTCCCCCACTCATGCTCTGTCTCTCTCTGTCTCAAAAATAAACATTTAAAAAAAAAATTCATTTGTTGTATGCTTTCAGTGATTTTTAGTTAATGTACAGAGTCGTGCATCTAATACAAGAATCTAATTTTAGAATATTTTCATCACCCTAGAAAGAACTTCATGCCCATTTTCAGTCATTTCTTATTCCCACCCTGTCTTAAGCAACCACTAATCCAGTTTCTATCTTTTCCTTTTCTGAACATTTCACATACATGCAGTCGTATAATATGTGGTCTTTCGTATCTGGCTTTTCTGACTTTGCTTGTGTTTGAGATTCGTCCTGGTTGTAGCGTGTGTCAGTGGCTTGTTTGTTTTTTGTTTTTCGTGGGTTTTTTTATTGCCCAGTAATAGTCCATTGAATGGATACGTCACATTTTGCTTCTCATTTTATTTATATTTGAATTATTTCCTATTGGCTGAATGAATAATGCTGCTATGAACATTCTTGTACTGTTTTTATCTGGACTTACGGCTTTGTTTCTCCTGGGTTTATGCCCAGGAGTGAAATCGCAGGGTTGTGTGTTAACTTTATGGTTAGCATTTTGAGAAACTGCCAAACTCTTTTCTCAAGTGGCTGCGCCGTTTTCCGTTCCTGCCATCCATGTAGAGGGCTCTGCGCTCTTCACACCCGAGTTTCACGAAGGTAGGAATGTGAGTCCCAGGTTCATCTTTATGCCGGGCACACACGGACACTGTCCTCGAGTGTTGTCCGGGGCCTCACCGGGCACACACGACGCTGTCCTCGAGCATTGTTCAGCTTGCAAGACTCTCAGCCCATGCTTCTCACTTTGTTCCCCTTTGTTCTTTTCTAGGCGCTCAACTGGAAGCTTCCAGTTGTCTGGAAAAATGCCGGAAGAGCTCTGCAGATGCTGGGAGGCAGCCCTTTTCTGGAAAGTCCTTTTATCTGGATCTGCCTGCTGGCAAGAGTCTCCAGTTTTTGACGGGGGCCATCCCGCAGCTGGGCGGGGTATGTAACCTGCTTGTGACTCGTGATACCATGTGCCTTTGTGGGTTGTCGGGCAGGAGCTGGAGAGGGATTCTATCTGTGACCTCCAGGTATTTGGTATCTTTGCTTTTGGACTCTTTTCACAGCTTTGTTTTATTACTGTTTTTATTTTTAATATTTATTTATTTATTTTGAGAGAGGGAGACACAGAATCCCCAGTAGTCTCCACGCTGTCAGCATGGAGCCCTGTGCGGGGCTCGCACTCAGGAACTGTGAGGTCACGTCTTGAGCTGAAATCAAGAGTGGGATGCTTAACACCCAAGCGCCCCTTTTTTCACAGCTTTATTGAGATATAATCCATATATCATACCGTTCACCCGTTTGAAGTGTACGACTCACTGGTTTCTGGTGTGTTCACAGAGATCTGCAAGCTGTATGAATACACAATTTCAGAACCTTTTCATCACCCCGAAAAAGAAGCCGATACCGTTGGCAGTCACTCCCCGTTTCTCCTCAGTACACCCAACCTGGGTAACCACTCCTCTACTTCTGTCTCTGTTCTTTTTTTTATGTTTATTTTCTTTGTAGCTGTGATCATGAATACAGTCTTTAGTACCGACATTTTGCCCATAACCTTAAAGCATTCAGACTTTGCTCTCATTATGGTCCCTCGTATACATTATTCGTAATACGAATATATTTCTTTGAATGAATTATTAATTTACCTAATTGTTACTTTGTGGACATTGAGAGTATTTCTAAGTTTTAACTCTTTTAAATAACACTGGCGAAAAACCTTGGGTAAGAAACATTTGCTGTATTTGAGTCCTTTAAAATATTTTTAAGGCATGTGTGTGCCGCGTGGTACTTTTAGTAAGGAGTCGACATGGGGAATTCTGGAGTTTAGAAAATGGGGTGATAGTACTTGGCTCCAAAGAGCGGGCAACTGGGGAAATGACTTGAATGAGTTGGGAATGCAGAGGCTCTTTGCTGTCAGGTGAGAAGAAGCTCAGGAATAAAGAAACTCAGCAGTGGGGAATATACCAAATGGTGATTATCCACCCAAACCGGCCCCAAGTTACCTTTTGAGCTTTTAGTCTCTTCTGTCGTTTAGCCTTTGCTGTGTAAAAACAACCACCCCGGAACTGGCGCTTAAAACAAGTTATTTCTTCCTACTCTGTGGGTTGGGTGGGTGGTTTCTCTGCCACTTTCATCAAGGCTGACTCCTGCAGCCGCGTTTGGGTGGAGGGTCAGCTTGGCTGGAAGGACCACGTGGACCTCGCTTACACGTCTGGGAGTTGGTGCTGGCTGCCTCTGTATGGCTTCTCAGGCGTCATCTGAGGAGCTTCTTACGTATGTTGTGTATACATATAACATCATCCGTGTATACGGTAAGCTAGACCAGCCTGTTGACACGGCAGTCTCACGGTAGCTTTCCGGGAGAGTGAAGGGAGAAGCTACAAGACCTCTTGAGACGCAGGCTCTGGAACATGTTTCACTATTGTTCAAAAGGAGTCTGATTCAAGGTGATGGAAGAGGGGGCTGTGCCTCCTGATAGGAGGAAGCGCAGTCACGTTGCAGAGGAGTAGGCACACTAGGGTGGGAGGGATCTGCGGCCACCAGACCGTCACCTCGTTTATATAGGACAGCCATCGCCCCACTCCCACCCTCCTCCAGCGTTTGTTTTTGCCGTATTGTGGAAGGTAGATACTCTCATTCAAGCCGTAACTTTAAAGATTCTTTTTAATTGTGATAAAACACACACAACAAAAAATGTGCCATTTTAATCCTTTGTAAACGTACAGTCTTCAGCATTTGTTACATTCACGCAGTTGGGCTGCCATAACCGCTGTTCTCCACAACTTTTATCACCCCAGACGGGCCCTCTGTAACCAGGAAGCTAGGACTTCCCACTTCCCTTTTCTGCAACCCCTGTCTGATCCACTTTCTGTCTCTGCGAACTTGCCTATTCTAGAGACCTCCTCTCAGTGGACTCACGGATAGTCGTTCTTTTGTGTCTGCTTTCTTTCACTTAGCATGATCTTTTCCAGGCCCATCCATGTTGTAGCGTGTGTCCGCACTTCATGTCACAGCCGAGCAATAGTTCATTGTACGTATACATCACATTTTGCTTACCCGTTCATCTGTTGATCGCTTGGGTTTTTTCCATTTTTTGGCTACTATAAATAATGCTGCGGTGAGCAAGGCTGTACAAGTATCTGTTCAAGTCCTGTTTCCAGTTCTTTGGGGGGACATTCCTAGAAGCAGAATTGCCATGTCATTGGTAGACCATGTTTAGCTCTTTTACGAACCTAAAGAGTTCTTGGTTTTGTTTTATTTTAAGCTCGGTGCCAAGTTTCTCATCCAGTCACCCTTTGGAGAGGGCCATCATCCATCCTGACTGTCAGTGGTGTGCTGGAGGCAGAGCCATCGTGTCAGTAGCTTGAAATCAGCCATAGTGGGAGCATTTACTTACTCCCCGGAAATCGGCACACGCTGCGTACAAAGCAGGGGGTTTTCCCTGGAGAGGGGGTCACTAAGCATTAGCCACTTCGCCACTGCTCATTTCCATCTTTTCTTCTCCCCACAAATACGAGTTAAGTGTCCTTATGCTTCAGGCACTGCGTTGGGCCCTTCGGGTATAAAGATGAGTCAGACCCGCTCCGTGCCGATGAGGAGCTTACAGGTAGGATGCCAGATGACACCCGTGCAGCCAAATTCTTCCTCGTTTCATATTTTCGTTCCTATTTTTGGTAGTGTGGTGAAGATCACAGGTGCGGCGTCTGGATGCCCCCAAGTATCTTCACAGGAAGGCCGTGGCTTAACCAAGCCGCTTTTCATCCTGTCGGGCCCCTTCAGTGTGCTCTCGCTCTGTGCAGACTCAGTCTGGTCAAATCACAGAGCCTGTGGCCTTCTGCTGCGGGGTCAGGAGCAGCAGTTCTGGAGACAAAACCTGTATTATATATATAAACCCTATTATGTTTCAGGATGATGTCTTCTTGAGGGCTCGGGACAAAACTGCATTTGGTCTATTTAAGGACATTGATTCTGAAGCTTCTGGCAGCCAAGATTTCCTTCCCCAACCTCTCAAAATCGATGATTCTACATCTGCCTTTTGGTTTTCAGCCACCTCTGTGATCTGGTTTCAGGTAATTGAGGGTTTTCTGAGCAAAGAAGTAAGTTACATCGTGTCCAGCCGCAGGGAAGTGAAGGCAGAGAGCAGTGGGACAGGCCACAGAGGCTGCCCCAGCCCCAGCGAGGTCAGGGTGCAGACACCGTCCACGGCCCATCCAAAGGGCGGCCACCCCGGGCCTCCACAGAAACCCGCAGACTCGGTAAGAACCTCGTCGGGTAGGAGAGGTGTGTTTTCTGAACAAAGGAAGTAGGCCTCGGTGAGCCGTTGTGGGCGGTCTCTGGCTTTAGTTTATCTGGTTTAATTTAATCTCTCGTTTGAATTCAGAGACTGAAAATATTTTATCATAGCTCTGGATCTAAAAACCTCTGCAACTCGTTATCCCCACGCTGTCCTCTCTGTGATCCATTTCACTTTTTATGGGACTTTAGAGTCAGAGGGTCAAAAACAATAGAAAGGTCCTCTGTAAACCAGAGAGGGCTTGTTGAAATTGACCCGGGCCTGTCTGCTGGGGGGGTGGAGACTCGTAAAGAGGTCTTAGAGTACTGGTGCTACTTTGACCAGAATGCCCTTCTCCACCTGGGTCCAAGCTGCAGCTACCGGCGGGTGACCTCCGGTGTGTGGCTTTACCTTTACCTCCAAAATGTTCTCTAGGCTCTCATTTCTGCCGCTCCTCAGCCGTCACTGCTCCCAGCTTTCTGAGAGACGTGACTCCCAAGAACTCACCAGCACCTGTGTGAGCATCTGTTTGTGCACAGGTGGGCTGCCCAGCGCACCTCATCTCTCTTCTCTTCCTACCAGGGGCCTTTGAGCAGAGGGAAGGAGCTGCTGCAGAAAGCCATCAGAAACCAGGTGAGCGGCGGGGGGCGGGCTGCAGGTGGACGGCTCTGGCACAGGGGAGGATTTAACCTTTCTTACGAGGGGCTTCCGAAGTTCTGCCACAAAAACGCACAGCCTGTGGGGCGTACCGTCCTTCTTTTCTTTCAAATGAGGAAGTAGAGCTCAGAGAAGTTAAGTGATTTGTCGAGGGTTGCCCAGGGCGGCGTTGTCAGAACCCAGATTTGACTCCCTAATCCTTCCAACACCAGAGCCTAGCACGAGCACCTTGGAAGGGTGCTGCGCCACACCGAAGCCAGACTTTGGGCATCTTTTCGCTGTTTATCCTTTTCGTGGGACCCAGGGCCATTACAGTGAAGCGGTGGGAGGAGGAGTTCAGGTCATCTCGTGAGCACAGCGGGTAAAGAGACATCGAGAAGGGCAGAAGGGCACGCGGGCCGTGGCGGGGGGGAGGGCGGTGTGCCGCGCTGGGCCAGCAGGGCAGGAACAGCCTGAGGCCAGCCCGGCTTCCCGCTTGATGATCCCGCTTGATGATGGTGAGTGTCGCCAGTATTTATCGTGAGAGCTTTCCTCACAGAGGCCCTCCTGACAGCTCTCTGAGAAGCCTGTGCTGCTTCCTGATCACAGTGGCTGGACAGTCCCCGCCTCCCACCTGTGGCCAGCCCGTGTGGAGAACAGGGTCTCCCAGGGGACTGGGTGGGATAGACGCTCCTAATGTCTCTCCACGGAGTGCCTCGGAGCCGCTCAGGCCTTGGGGAGTTGCTCGGACCTGACCGCTTCGTCCTTCCAGGGAGCAGCAGCGGAGGAGGCGGCGGGAGCAGCAGCAGCCTCCTGACCAGCGCCCGCTCCTGGGGAGTGAGGATCCTGCATGTGGACGGTACCGTTTCTGCCCAGGGCTTCGTTAGAGGGGTGGTGGTGACAGACTGGCAGCATCTGCTTTTAGAGGGATATCAGCCGGTATGAGCCAGCTGAAAGCCGAATGTACCCACTCATCACGTGGACCCACAGAGGTGCAGGTGTGGAGACCAGCAGTGTCCCAGCAGGTGTGGATACTGGACGGCGCTGCTTTGTGGAACGGCGCTACTGCTCTCCTCAGGCTGGTGTGATGACCCGTTTTCACAAATAGGACTCCTCCTGGTGGCCCCAGCCGCTTACCAGTGGCCACTGTCTGCTAGGCAGTAGCACAAATCAGTCTCCACTGCAGTCATTCGCTCATTGTACAGATGAGGTCATTGAGCCTTAGATATTAGGTACATTATCCATAGTCTCATCAGAAGTGAGGAGTGTGGCCCACACCCCAATCTAGTTTGACCTGACGAAATTTCATGTTCTTTCCGGGAGCCTCGGTGGCTCAGTGGGTAGAACATGCAACTCTTGGTCTCAGGGTTGTGAGTTTGAGCCCCACATCTGGTGTAACCTCTAAATTTTTAAAATTATTTTTCTACAAAATTTTTATTAAAAACTTGTATTTAAAAGTAAAATCTTAAAAACATTTTTTCATGTTCTTTTACATAGGGTTTCCTCACTGTAGCCACCTATTTGCAGGTTGTAATAAATCTACGCTGGAGTAGCTCTCCTGCCTTGGGTGGCTCAGTTGGTTAAGCATCTAGTCTCAGGTCATGATCTCACGGTTCCTGAGAGGGAGCCCTGCGTCAGGCTCTATGCTGACAGCGTGGAGCCAGCTTGGGATCCTCCCTCCCTCCCTCCTTCCCTCTCTCTCTCTCTCTCTCTCTCTCTCTCTCTCTGCCCCTCCCCTGCTTGTGCTTGCTGGCACACACACGTGTGCACACTCTATCTCTCTCAAAATAAGTAAACTTTCTTTTTTCTTTAAGTTTGTATTTATTTTGAGATAGAGAGCACAAGCGGGGGAGGGACAGAGAGAGATTGGGAAAGAGAGAATCCCAAGCAGGCTCCGTGCTGTCAGGGCAGAGCCTGATGCAGGGCTGAAACCCATGAACCATGAGATCATGACCTGAGCTGAAGACAAGAGTCACATGCTTAACTGACTGGCACCCCAAAATAAATAAACTTCAAAAAAAAAAAAAATACCTGTCCTGAATTGGCCAGAAGTGACTAGCTCTCACACCCAGCTCCACTTTGATTCTAGGGTTTTCTCTAATCCATTGTGGGAGGCTCATCCATCCAGCCCGAGATCTGGCAGGGCGATAGAAAACTGCTTGGGAAGGTCCTGGTCTGGGGCGGGGGGGGGGGGGGGGGGGGGGGGGGGGGGAGGCTCCGTTGTCACTAGAAAATCCACCGTTTCTGACCTGGTCTAATTTCCTGCCTTCCTGTGTGTTGGGGAAGCCTCTGCTGGGTCTTCCATCTACGACCGCATCTGAGTGACTCACATGGCTGGTCTCTCCCCACAGAAGCAGCTCTTCGGTCGTACATTAAAGCTCTTGTGAGCCAAGGCACCTCCTGTTCAAGAGTTGTATTCAGCGCTGCAAAATAGAGTGAGGCCGGCTTAGGCGCCTTTCCCAGGATAGAGGACCCAGCCCTTTCTTTTATTATCAGCAGATGCAGAGGTGACACATAGCCAGAAGGTGGCAGGCAAGGCTGGTGTGACCCAGTGGGCCAGGCCGGTGGAAAGTGTAGCCCCCGGCCCCCCCGGGAAGGGGCCATGCTGGGGAGATGAGGAGTGGGGGTCTCGGGCCACAGCCCTCTGTTTCCTCCACAGAAATGATGATGCACGTGCAACAGCTGTCCCTGGACGCCTCGCGTGTGAAGAAACAGGGGCCAGAGAAGCCCGAGGTAGGTCATCCTGCTGAACTGAAGGGAAATGAATGGTTTGTAAACAGTGAAGGCTGTGACGACTGGTAAATCCAGGCCCCACGCAGGCCACGGGTTCTTGGCCATCCTGGATCACGTGCAAGAAGTGCAGCCTCTCAGCACACCCGTGGTGTCCACAGCCTCTCGTTGCCCTGTCCTCTCTTCCCCGTGTCACCTACAGATCTCCCGTGGTACACTGAGGCATTCACCGTGGCCTAGGCCGGGGACTGCCTGTGGGTAGTCCTGGCCTAGATAAAACATAAATGCTCACGGCCTGCTGGCCAGGCTGCCGTTCCGGGGACAGCTCTTGGCCAGGGACGAGCCTGCAGATTGCATGGGTGGGGGCAGGGGATGTTGTGGTTTGAAATAGCTGTCACCTTCCAAATTCTTATCTGGCTTTCCCTTCCCTTGCTGGAGTTGGAACTGTGTGTACCACACACCAAGAGAACCCAGGCTGATTTTTAAAGTCACGGTGTCTTCACCCAGCCTAAATCCGAGGAAGGATGAAGCCTTACAGGTCCACCCGGGGCCTGGCTCCCAGGAGTAGGACTGGCAGTGGGAGCAGACCACATCTGTACCAGGTGGAGCCTCCGCCTCAGCTCCCCTCGCTCCACACCCTCTGGTCTGGGAATCTTTGGGGTTTTGCCGCTGCTGTTAAATAGATTTTCATTGTTCACAATTCAAAAGGTTTTGCGATGAAAGTCTCTCTCCCCTGCGACTTCTCTTCCCCAGCCACCAAGCTCCCTCCCTGAGATAAACAGTGCAGCTCCTTTTCAGGTGTCCTTCCAGGATCCCTGCGTATCCAAACAGATATGTCAAAACCTTCCCCCCTCCCCTTTTGTGCAAATGCACAGTATTTTAACTCTGCTTTGTTCACTAAATAATCTGTTTTGTAGGTACTTAGGAATCTTCCAGAATGAGTTCTGGGTGCAGTCTATTGAGATTTGAGGAAATAGGGAAGCGCCTTTGGGTCATGTTTGCCCTGGAGGTGTGGCCTGGAGGAGAATCCAGAGCCTCATTGGCCCCGAGGCACAGACAGTCATGGACCCGCTGGATCTCTCTTGCTCATCCCCACCCCAGTTCTACCTGATTTCTTTTCCATTTAGTTTGTAATACTCATTTGACCTTGGCCTAAACCAGTTGGTCTTGACCAAGGGAGTTCTAATACACAAGACCCTGCACAGGAAGGCAAGAGGCAGTCTCTTTACACTTGTCCTGTACGCTGGTCTGGAATGCCAGCGGTGCCTAGAAAAGGCAAGCTCCCGTTTACCGAGCACCTGCTCCGCATCAGGTCTGTTACCTCCGTTCTCTGCATTGGTGCCACATCGACCCAGGTAGGTGGGTGCTCGTTACACCCCGGGCGGCACAGCTCCAGTTTGCGCCCAGGCCTGGGCCTTCTGCGGCTCTCGCTCTTCACGGTGTCTTGCATTTCCTCCACAAAGTCAGCTGCCATTGAGATTCACACGCCACGCTTACCACTCCTCATGTCCCCGGGGAGGCAGAGGGAGCCATCGCGGCAAGTGTGCTCTGCTCAGGGCCCAGCCCGTAGTGGGAAGCAAAGTGGGGCAGACTCGCAGCGACTCGGCTCACCAGGCCCGCTTCCTCGACCCTCTAGCTCCCTCGCATCCTTAACCTATTTTCCCTTTCCATTTAGGGAACGTGTCCAGCAGAGTCAAGAACGCGGAAAGGTCAGTGTGGTAGCTTTCCTCATCTAATTGCAGTCCCTCCCTCCTAAACGCTTCCCCACGGCTCCCTCTGTGGCAGCATCTGCTCACTTTTCTGCGGCAGGAAGCGAGTCCAGGTTGTGTTGCCCTGTTGTGTTTCCAGGGCCTGAGCTTTGCAGACAGGAGGGCGGGAGAGGGGGATCCACGAGCAAGTCCAGAGCTGCTCAGCCGGGGCTTTTCCTTGGCGCCAAGACCCCATGCAGCCGCTCCGGCTCCCGCATCCTCTGCCCTTCTGGGCATTAACTGAAGTTCAGCTTCCTTTTCCTTCTGATTCAAGAGCAGTTTGGGGTGGGCAGTTTGACAGCTGCCTACCACTTTCCCAAATGCCAAACTCCCTGAAATTGACAAACAGGCAGATTGACAGCCCGGCTCCCGGCCCCCCTTGGACCGCAGAGAGTTTCTCCCCCTGGATGTTTCTCCCAAAGATGCTCTTTAAGTGGCATTTATCCGTGCACAAGCAGGAGCTAAGAAAAGTCACTTGGCACCTCTCATGTTCAAAATTCAAGGAAATCTGTGGGGGAACTGATTTTAATCACTGTCTCAGTTAATTAAAAAGACAAGAAATCGCCCCCAAAAAGTAATTAATGGGAGCTGCTGCCATGTGAGGAGCGAGGCTGCTTTTTGCTCGGGCGCTGGCGGAGCCTCGGGCGGGTCTGCGGGCGGGGAGGTCTGGGGCTGGTAGTCCTGACAGGGCTTTGGGCACCATAGGAAATAGAGGTCGTTCTTAGTGTCTAAGAGATTTTATAAACTGTGTGAATAATTAGCTAGTAGAGGATGAATCTCTTGATTAACAGCAAATTTGTCTTACCAGCACCCCTTTGCCCTGTTCTCATTCGGGAACCAGATTTCACCTTTGATGTTTTTTTTTTTACTGCCCGTCTGTTATGATCCCTAGACACTGTTTAGCTCTCTTCCTCCCTGCTTTCCCCTAAAAAACCCAGGGTCCTCATGGAGTGTTCTGCCTGGGAGTGTTCGTAGGTCCCGCAGGATTCTGAGACTCCGAGAGGAAAGGTCAGGGAAGGCCCTAGAGCTTTTAGCGGAAGCCAGCTGGGCTGGGTTCTGCCGCACAGCCAGGCGTCCAGCCCTCGGCTCACAGCCTCCAGAATCCACACACGGGAGGGTCGTGTACTCTGCTTTGGGGTTGGGGGCACCCTGCAGCCTCTCCCCAGTGGGGGAGCTCTCTCTCCCAGGGTAGAGGCCGGAGGAGATGGGAGTGGGTGTTCTGCCTCAGCCAAATGGAAAGGTGTACCTCGGGGTGGCGTAGACTCCCGCTCTGGGCCGCTCTTGGACCTTGGCAGAGCCTTACGTCTCTGAGCATTTCCTGTGTGCGTGTGGTGCGGGCCCTGCAGCAGAGCCGACAGATGGCTGACGTGCACTTTTTCTTTCCAGTGGCCAGGCTGAAGGCACCATTCCTCAAAATTGAAGATGAGAGCAAGTAAGTGGGGGTGGGGGGGTGGCCTTCTCCCTCCTCCCTCCCCTCAGACCCACCAGGCCTGCACAGAGGAGAGGTGCTCAGGGCCCCGAGCTGATGTGGGGGTCATGGAGCCCCTCAGCCCTGCACCTTCGTCTTCCTCAGAAACCGCTTTCTCCCCCTGTGGTGGTGAAGTCTCCCACAGACCAGGAGGAGCCTCTGAAGGTGGCATTGCACAGGTGGCGCTCCTCTTGGTCGTGAGTCAGAGGTTAGTGACCCTGACCTTTTTCTAATGCTCTGCTTTTTATGAGTGCATGGTGTCCCTTCCAAGCTCGTTACTGCTCCTTGTTTCCCTGTGGGCATACACTGACTCTTAATACCGAATTGTTGTTGGCCCGGGACAGTGCTATCACGGTTCTCGTGGCCGAAACCAGGGCTCTTGGGGTGGTGTTGGGGACTCCCTTGTCAGACCGCCCTGTACTTGAATTCTTCCTGGCTGGCTGTGCAAAACCCTTTTCTGACACATGCTGTCTCGTGAGGGTCCTGGGAAAGCCTGGCATGAGGAGACTCCATCGTTTTCCTAGAGGGGAAACCGAGGTCAGAGAAATTAAGGGACTCGCATATGGCCATTTTGCCAATGAATCTTAGCTCAAGGCCAGAATCCAAGTGTCCAGCCTGGTGTCCTTTTCATTCTGCCCTATCTGTCCTCCAGTACGGCTCCTCACCTACAGCAGGAAGGTCATGTTGGTTATAATCTATGAGCTGTTAGTCACCTTGGTTATTACTGACTCTTCGATAAGCACTAGATTAAAACCTGTGAATCTATAATTATCTCAAAATAAAGTTTTTTGAGCCCGATGCAAGACCTGAACCCACAAACTGTAGGATAATGACCTGAGTCGAAGTCTGACACTTAACCGATTGGGCCACCCAGGCGCCCCCAAAGGTTTGTTGTTGTTGTCGTCGTTGTTTTGTTTTATTAAAGAAAAAGCTCATGTGAACCTAGCAGAGACTCCCAGGACCAGAGCTTTCTGGGTCCCTCAGCCTCAGACAGGGCAGCCAGAGACCCGTGCTGGGAGCCTGGCATGCCTCCCTCCCCTCCAGCTGGACCTAGATTCCTTCTCGGCACCTGCACACAGTACGGAATGGGCTTTGGTGGCCCAAAGATTAGCGGAGGGAACACAGGGAGGTAATAAGGTGCTCTCCTCCCCAGTTCCAGTGGGATGGAGGGTACGTCCCAACCTCAGCCCCTCACTACCAGTTAAATACCAGTAGCAGTGGCTCCTACACGGTGGCTTGAGAGATGCCTGCCGGTGCCTCAGTGTTTCACTGCACATGGCACAGGCGACGTCGCTCACTGGAGAGGAGTACATGTGTTTGTGTGCCCCTGGCATCACAGGCAAGAGTGGAGATGAGGTTTCTTGTGGTTCTGTTTATGTGCTCTGCTGAAGCCTCGTGGGCTCACGCACCTCAACTGCGCAGCCTTCTAAGCAGAGACAAAACATTGAGGAGGAAGAAAGAGGGGTACTGGGGCTGTGAAGTACACCTCCTTCTCCTTAAGGGTCCAAGAAGACCCTGTAGGCCACAGGGCTGTCGCCATGCCCCACCCTGGGAACCTGTGGCCTACACTCTTTCCTGGAGTACAGACCGTTACAACCAAACATGGTTGCCAAGCCTGGCGGTTCTGTGAGCAAGCTTTGCTGAGTATCCACACATCACCAGATCTGGCTCTGAAAGTTTCTTTTTCTTAATTTTTTTAATGTGTATTTATTTTTGAGAGAGATAGACACAGAGTGCAAACGAGAGGGGCAGAGAGAGAGGGAGACACAGAATCCGAAGCAGGCTCCAGGCTCTGAGCTGTCAGCACACAGCCCGATGTGGGGCTCGAACTCACAGACTGCGATATCACGACCGAGCCAAAGTCGGACACTTGACCGACTGAGCCACCCAGGTACCCCTCTGAAAGTTTCTTGAACATGAGCAACTTTAGGCAAACCACCAAAACAACTCTGGATGATAAGTCTGACTACCCAGAACCTTCACTGTGCTTCTCTTTCAGAATACCTTCCCTCACATGGTACAAAGGAGCAGCCCAGAGCAAAAATGTTCCTCTTCTTGGACTAGGAAAACTACTGTTCTGGTTTAAACATTCTTCCATTTAGGTCTTCCAGGCTAGAGTCCTCAAACGTGGTTTATAAGTAATCTCCACACCCAACGTGGGGCTCGAACTCCTAACCCCGAGATCAATAGTTGCACACTCCACTGACTGAGCCAGCCAGGCATTCCCTCAAAGGTGGTTTAGGGTCAGGAAGCAAAGTGGAAAGATAGATCAGGAGTTGGGAGACATGGCTTGTTGCCTGGCTTGACCACTTACGCCAGCCGTGAGCCCTTGGGCAAAGTCACAGAACCTTGTGGGCTTGGTTTCCTCTTCTGTAAAAATGGGCTAACACCACTTTTCCCATCAGCTCGGATGAGGCAGGGAGGGTAAACGGGCTTTGATGAGTAGATGGGGAGAGCAGAAGTATTAATGTAATCAGGAAGGCTGGTTCTAGAACTGAAGGTGTGCAGGGGATGTGCAGGTTTGGTTCTAGAACTGAAAAGATGTGCAGGGGAGAGGCCGTTTTTATCAGGATTGGAGTTCTAGCGGGTTGGGCCGGGCCCTTTTCCTCATCCTATCCCTGCCCTACTGTAGTCAAAATGAAAGTTTTCTGTGTTTCAGGAAGTTTCGTCCTTTCCACCATCAGTTTAAATCCTTTCCTGAAATTTCTTTTCTGGGACCCAAAGATGCAAGCCCTTTCGAGGCCCCGATGACCCTGGGCAGCTCACATCATACCAGGTGGGTCTTTCTGGATGGAGTACCAAGGGCTGGTTGCAGGCAAGGTCCTTCCCCTAAAGAGCCTGCTGGTCTGATTTGGTAATGGCCATGTGTTCGCTCCTCAGGCAAGTCTATTCTGGGAACTTAGCCCAGACACTAGGAGTCTTCATCCGTTTAACTTGGTGTTTTCCATCCCAACTGAAGAATTTGACTTGTGTCCAGAGGGCAATAGGCTGGTTTCTAAAAGATCTACAAGACCACCTTTCTCAGAGCCCCCTGGGGTCCCATTGAAAAGGCAGGTTCTTAGACTCCACACCTACAGAGTCACAGTCTCTGATGATGGAGCCCCACAAACTGCAACCCTGAGTTCCCAGGGGATTTTTAAATTACTATATTTTGGTTCCAAATTCAGAAGGTACAGAGGGTTTAAAAGGAAAAGTCTGTATTCCACACCTGCCTTCTAATCTCGAGTGTGGGTCTGTGTCCGGAGATCGTTTACGTGGACAGAAATACGTCATGTATCCTTTTTCTCCTATCAAGAGTAGCAGAACATTGGCTGGGCTGGATCTAGCTTTTTCCAATTGATGTATTCTATTTTTCTTTTTAATGATTTATTTATTTTTGAGAGAGCGTGAGCAGGTGAGGGGCAGGGTGGGTGGGGACAGAGGATCTGAAGCGGACTCTGCGCTGATAGCAGTGAGCCCAGTGTGGGGCTTGAACTTCCAAGAACCGTGAGATCATGGCGTGAGCCGAAGTCGGAGGCTCAACCAGCTGAGCCACCCAGGTGCCCCGCACTGATGTATTCTAGGTTAATTTCCTTTCAGTACCTAGAAATCATCCTCATCCCTTTTATGGCTTCAGGGTCTTCCATCGTGTGGTCTTACAGTATTGTATTTAACCAGTCTCTTACTGATAGATGCTTAGATTATTTTCAGGCTTTTGTTATTATAAATGCTGCAGTGAATAGTTTTCTTCAGAGTGAATTTGTAGAATAAATTCCTAAAAGCGGAGGTGCTGGGTCAAAGGGTACATGTTGATAAATGTAGCCAAATTGCTTTTCATGGGGGCGATGCCAGTGTGCGCTCTCACGCCCTGGCCCTGAGCCCGTCGCCCCTCCGCTTGGCTGGTACAGTGAGCTGTCCGATGTCCTGACCTCTGCCAGTCTGATAGGTTAAAAACTGAACCTTAGTGTAATTTTCATTTTCATTTTTCTTATTATGAATGAGGTTAAGTAGGTTCATATGTTTGATCGTTTGAATCTCTGTTCGTATGAACCTTCTTTGTATCCTTTGCCCATTTTTCTTTTCAGCTATTGATTATTTTTCTTATTGATTTGTAAAGAGCCCTTCATGTATTAGGGAAATGAGCCCTTTCTGTTATTAGTTATAAATACACCTCCCGCCCTCTCCAGTTTGTGACTAATCTTTTGTTTACATTTTCTGCCACGCATACATTTTTTTAGATCGCATGTAGTTGAATTTATCAGCTTTTTGTATGTTTTCTGGGTTTTGCATCATGCTTAGAAAGTTCTCAAAGAGGACTACTTGGGACTTGGTTGAGCTTGCTCATACAGCCAAGCAGCCACTAGAAAGATGGGCCTGAAATTCAGACGAGAAGTCAGGTTTGAGAAAGAGATTGGAAAGTCCTCAGTGAAGGTGGCGTCTGTGCAAGGAGCAAGGGAGGAGGCCACGCGAAGCAAGGGAAGGGGACACTCAGGGTAGAGGAGGTTGGGGGCAGCACAGTGCCTTCACTACCACTGAGGCCTTTTCCCTTTCATCTGCAGGTCAGATGAGAGTGGGCTTGGGTGTCAGGCTGGTACTGCCCTAGGAGGCGTTTTTGCCACCCCCTGGCACCCGCCCTCACCTGTGGTTTGACATGGGGGCAGGGACTGGACGGGGTGCCTTCTGAGAGGTCTTGCCTTCCTTGTTGCCTAGACGGGAGGTGCCAAGTGTAGGTGGGCCCACCTGACTGTTCTGGTCCTTGCCTCCGAGGGCCTCAACAGTGACTACTTTCTCCCACCCCCAACCAATGCTTCCCCCCAGAGAACCCAAGGACCAAGAGCCAAGCCCGCAATCAGCCACCCGCACCCTGCCCAGGAGGAGGAAGGGCTTCTGTGAATGCTGTCAAGAGGCCTTTGAGGAGCTCCATGCGGTGAGCCCTCCCCGCCAAGCAGCTGCTCCCGGGCTGCTCTGACTACGCTTTTCCTTCCCGGCCTCCACCCCACTCGCATCCCACCCTGGCCTTGACTAATGCCCTGTGCCCCTCTCACCCCGGGCAGCATCTCCGGAGTGCCCAGCACCAGGGCTTTGCTCTAGAAGCCCACCCGTATGCAGAAGTCGATCGGGTCATTGCCCAGCTCAGCCACAGCTTTGCCGACACCCACTTCCGGGGCGGCTCCCCCAGGTGAGAACCCTGAGCCGGCCTCGCTGGCATGGCGGGCACTGCCGTGTCCTCACCGTCCTGCTGCCGCCCACTGTTGGGGGGAAGGAGCCAAACATGACCAGGGATTGGTGGGGGTTGGAAGCCATCCATTCGTGGCTTCAGCTGACGGGGACTGGGCCAGACCAGCACGTGGCTCCCATCCTGATGCATAGGCATTGCCGTGGTCGTGGGGGTGGGGAGGGCAGCTCAGCAGTGGCTGTACCTGGCATGTGCCTGCTGATATTCCTCTGTGGCCTTCTAAAAGTAATGAGGGGGATTCCTGGGTTCCTCCCAGACAGGTAAGATACAGTATCTTTCTGCCTTTCTAGAAGTTAACCCCCACAAAGGAGGGCAGGGGGATCTCCAGCCCAGCTTACCCTGCTGCCACCAGCTTGCTGTGGCTTCTTCCCTCTTGACCCAAGTCTTCACCTCCCTGGGCTCAGCTTGGAGAGCCAGGCTCTGTGCTGCATTCTCCAACTGCCAAAGGGCACAGCCTCTGCTGTGGAATTATTAAATGGAACAGCCTCTAACCTGTTCCTCTGGCCAGCCCTGACCACAGGCCACGGAGCCAAGAGAGGCGCAAACAGCACTGGCCGCTACTGCAGGGGCAGCCCGAGAGCAAGCCTCTCACGGAGCCCCAGAGCATGCCACTGTCTTCACGCCAAAACCCAGAAGGGTAGTGCTGTGCATGCCTCGACCCCACCCCACCCTCAGCGCTGACCCAGAAGGATCCCAACTTGCCACCTGCTCTGGAGTTGAGCCCTGAGGCCCAGTGTTTCTGTCCCGCAGGCAGCCAGGCTCGCCGTGTTCAGATCGTGACCCGCTGTGTCCTGAGACTCCGCCTCCTGGCCAGCACTGCCATCCCAGGGCGGCATCTCCCAGGATGAGAGAGGAAGAGGAGCACCAGGCCCCAGGCACCGCAGAGCACGCTGGGACGGTGGGCGGTGCGAAGGCACCCAATGAGCCCGTGGGGGTTGGCGAGATGCTGGGACCAGTAGCAAGCTGCCAGGAGCTGGGCGGGCCAGTTGATGTCATTGAAGACCCCCCAGAGACACCAATGTCCAGGAGCCCTGCACACCAGTGCCTCCTGACAAGCTCTGGTTCTGTAGAGCTCTCTGACCCGGATGTGGCACTCGTTGGCCACAAGCGGAAGATTCGGCTCTCCACTGGCAATCCTGAAAAGAGGTCAGGGGTCTCCTGGCCACAGGCCTCACTCTTTGTTCCAAGAGCCACCAGCCCTTGCAGCGCCAGGACAGCCAGTGGCGGACACCCCGTCTCCCTTCCTCCTCTAGACTCTGAGCACCGGCCTCCGGCCCCTCTCCTCCCCTGGTGCCACTCACAGACCTGCCTCCCCCTACCCACAGACGGGCCAGCAGAGTGCAGGGCCACACAGCCTCCTTGGCCAGGGGAGGATAGCCCCCCGGGATCTGAGCATTCTGAGTGTGCCGCTCCTGGCCCTGGCGGACCAGCTTCCCAGCTGCCCTGTGGCTCCAGGCCAGCTGTCAGCCCACCTGCGCTCAGCAGCTGACGTGCAGCCCGCAGGAGGACCCGCAGAGAGCCGGTCTACCTCTGTCCCCTGCTCTCTGCCAGCCAGCAGGGGAGCCAGCTGCTCCCAATGGTTCTGGGCCCCCCAGCCACCATGTTTCAGCCCTAGCCCAGCGCCAGCAGAGAACTGAAACCATGAGGCCCCTGGGCACACAGTAGCTCTCGACCTGAGGGTCGGATACACAGATAACAAGTTCTACCTCTGCTGAGTGTTGCACAGCCGGCAGGGGCAGACCAGCCACAGGGAGGACAGCACCTCAGGGCCTCCCCACCAGAGCCAGGAGAGCCCCTGGCCTGGCCTTTGAAGTCCAAGTGAACAACAGTTGTCACGGCCAAGCTCTGTGGGCTCGACAGAGCCAGTCCTCCCACCCACCGGGTCTTAGAGTAGGACCGGGAGAGTCTGGGCTGGGGGCTGCCCGCTACCCCTTCCTCCAGCCAGCTCCCTGACCAGGCAGCGATCTCTGATGGCCTTGTTCATCCCTGCCAGCTGCCCACACCAGGAGGCAGAGGCAAGGTTGGCATAGGGAGGGACCACAAAGGAGCTGGAACGGCAGGAGCCCTGGCCTGGCTTCCTGTCCCTCTGAAGGCACTTGCCTCTTGCAGAGCCGAGTTTTGGTGTTCCCCACCCCCACCCCAGCCTCCTTTCCCAGGAGCATGTGGCTCTCCTGCTTTCTGAAATGCCTGTTTGTCCCCTCCCCCAGCCCCCCCACGCTCGTGCACACAGATCCTCAGGAACATACGAAGCAGAGGAGGGGCTGGGCTGCAGCACCTCCAGAGCTCCCTCGCCCCTGCATTTGGTGGGAGCCCAGCACCGAATTTCCCCTGAGCCCCCTCTGGGGACCCCTCTGCTCTTTGCTGGCTGCCCACTGCACCTCCCCCCCCATTTCTGCTGTTCAGGGTCGGCGGTTCACCTGCCAACTTCTGCATCACCCTCTTCCCTCCCTCCTTCCCCAAGGACCTCCCCCCATTTCTTTCAGCCAAGCCATTAATCTGGAGACAGAGATGGGTTTGCTATTGATTCTTTGGCCACTTTTTTTTTTTATTGCATTTTGTGCTGTGGTTCTTCTCACCCTTCTCTGCGTCTGTCTGTTTCTTTAAATGTTGAAGCTACAAGAAGCTTGGTGCTATTCTGTGTCTCATTTTGGAGGAAGAAAGGGGGGCCTAGCTGTGGGTGAGGACCTGAGTTGTTAGTTGGGAAATAGAGCAACCGTGTGTACAGTCCTCATAGAGGTCATGTTTGGCCTTTTTATGCCATTCCTGTTAAATTTCACAATTAATCTTGGTTCAGGAACTGTAAATAAATTTGTTAATAACAAATAACAAAGGGATAGGGCTGGTGTGGTGTGTCAGGCCTCAATGTGCCCTCCAGTGACCCAAAGCAGGGCCAAGAACCAGATGTGGACAGAGGAAGTGGATGGCCAGATAGCCCGCTGCAAGTGGGAGAGTGTGGGTCACAGCCCCTGAGGGCCGGCGGGGAGCCGGACTGGGCTGCCTCTGTCCAGTCTCTGGCCACTCACTTGGCTCTGGTGCTAGAGGGGGCCCCAGGAGACCTGAGGCAGGACAGATGGGTGCTGCCCTCAGTGGCTCCTTGGCATGGGGACTATTCAAACCCCCCTCCACTCCTCTGCAAATGATCTTCACTCAGACTGCACAGGCACTGCCTCTCCTTGCTCTCCATCCCCTTTCCACATCCGACTCTTGCAAAGGAACCAGTGTCCTTCCTTCCCGTCACCGTCCCTGCTCTCCAGTCCACCCCAGCCGGCCTCTTCGAATTCCTTTTCTTGCATTTGCCATCTCTTCCCTCTGCCCTAAAACTCCATCCTGGAAAACACTTGCATTGATTCGGCAGGCTCCCCCCTGATCTCCAGCTCCTTCCTGCGGTCTACACCACTGCCTCCATGTCCGCATCTTCTTGCCCTTCCAAACCCGCCGACGCTCTGCCCGAAGCGCTCCGCCAGGCTTGTCCCTTCCAAGGTCATCGGATAACCTGATAATTCTCAAAGTCAGGTTCGTTTTCTCCTTTTCCACCTGAAACCTGGCTCCCCTGCTCAACCCCACGCTAGCCTGGTCCTCCCCTCCCCCAGCCTCTGCCCTCTGGACCAGCCTCATTCAGCACAGACCTCAGATGTCTGCCTTGAGTCAGCTCCTAGAGCCCTAACCAGCCCTCCAGCACCCCTGCTTCCCCAACCTGGGCCCGGGACCTTGGTCCTCACCTCTGCACACCGTCACAGATGTGACCCGATTTGGTAGCTCCGCCCTGGCTCCTTTTCTGAATTCTCTCTGCCTGTGCAAGGTGGGAAGGCAGGGGATCTAGCCACACCCTGACTCAGCGTGTCTTCTGGCAGGTCCCTTTCCTGGTCTGGGCCGCCGTCTCCTCATCTTTAAGTGAGGGGCGTAGGTGACGTGACCTTCAAAGGGTCATCCTTTCCAATAATAAAATGCCCTGGTGGCCATCAGTTCCCTTATATCCCTCTGTCCTTGCCGCCACCACAGGCCTACTTACCCAAAAACATTCTTCTGGGACCGGCTCTCCTTCCCACTTTGTCCTGTGCCTCTCCCCTAGACTCCGGTCCTCCTGGCCACTCTCCCTGCTGCCCATCCTCTTCTTACTGCCACCCTGTCTCCCTGGTCTCTGCCACCTCCTTTCCCCGGACCCTGTCCAGCCAGACTGGTCCTTTGTGTGGTCACCGCGGGCACTCCAGTCCTGAGGCTGCTCTCTGACACTGACCCGGAATTCCCCTCAACGACAGCAAGGATGCCCTATTCTTCAAGGCCCAGGTTCCAAACTCTCCGAGAACCCTATAGCATAAGCCGCACAGGCCTGAGTTCACTTCCCGGTCCTGCCTTTCACTCTGATCTTTGGCAAGGCTCCTGAGATAGTTTTCTTACGCCGAAAACCAGAGATAATGGTAGTTTCTGCCTCACTAGGAAGTCGCAAGAATTAGACCATTCGTGAGGTTATAAACACTCCACAAACTTTTGATCCTTCCCCCCCCTGCAACACGTACCTGTGAGGCCTCTCTCCTGGACCCTTCGATAGAGCTCATTTTCACTAATCTCCCCCCTCGTGACCCACGGCCCTATCTGCAGTGTGTATTTGTGGGTGAAGCTGCTAAGGCGTTCTGTGAGACACCCTTTCCCCAGGCCCACCCCCGCTTTCCAAAAGCTGGTTCTCCACAACCCGAGAAATCCCATACGTCGGGGAGAATGGGAGAATACAGCGGGGTGTATGCCGCGCTCCCCCGACCCCGGCCTGTTGGGCCCTCAGGAACACAACTCCCATTTGTGCACTACGAACCTCTCAAAGGATGGGTGTCCCCAGGACCCCAGGCTCCTCCAATTCCTTCCTCCCTGAGCTCGAGATTGCAGGAAGGGTTCTCAAGGACAGCCAAGAGGGAGAAGCACTAGGCTTCCCTCAGGAAAGCTCTCATCGGGTGAGGAGAGTTGTTCTCTCCCGGTGGAAAGGACAGGGCGCTTGGCCGGGATCTGGGAGGAAGCAGAAGGAAGTTCTGGTCCTGACGGCCTGGGCGTTTTATCTGCTCCCCACCCCCCGGCATCCTGTCAACAGAATCTCCATGTCCTGGGTAGAGGAGCGCAAGGCCCCAAGCCACAAAGGAGTCCCTTGGGCCCAGGACAAGGGCCAGGAAACTGTTTTTCTCCTTGGCCCCTTTAGGGCCACATGGACAGCGTGAGCCCAGATCGAGTGAGCCTTTCTGCGCACCGGGTGCTGCTCTGAGCGTTTGAGGCCAGCCACTCACTCATCCCCCGCAGCAATGTCGCGGAGGGACCTTCTCACCCCCATTTCTCAGATGAGGAAACCGGCTTGGAGAGGCCCGGAGGTCTGCCAAGGTCACACAGCCCTTAAGCAGGACTGGGACACCAGCTGGTTGCCTGAAGCCCTAAGCCCTGCTCTTCACGTGGCCCCACCCTGCCCTCGCCTGGCGTAGTCTCTGCTGCAGGCCTCGCAGCCTGGGCATGGGGAAAGCCTGGACAGACTCTGCTGGCAGGAATCACTGCCCACCATGTCTTCCAGGAAGGAGTTTTTGGGCAGAGGGAAGGAGAGGGGCCAAGGGCAGCAGACACCCCTCCCTTACCTGCAGCTGCTGGGACTACATCTTGGCCCCACACCAGCCCAGCTTGGCCCCTGTGCAGGAAAATTTGAGGGAAGAACTGGCTGGAGGGCAGGACTTCAGGGAAGGAGGCCCCAGGCCTCTCGGTGGTAGGGGCTCCTGAAGGCGGGCTGGGGGTGGGGACGAGAGCCTAACAGCTCCCTCAGCAAGAGTGACCCGGGGGGGTGCCCATCAAGACAGAATAGTGGCCACCGGCCTCTGGTTTCCAGAGTCCCGTCCTCTTCCTGGGGCAAACGAGCAATGGGCAGAAGGGACCAAAGTAGCCCTCCATAGCTGTGTACTGGGGTAAGGATTCTCCCGGGGACCCCTGGTTTGAAGAGACACTGCCTCCAGAGCTCTTGACCTCAGGAGAGAAGGTGGGTGAGAGAAACAAGCAGGGTCCTGTGTGGGAGGGGCGTGAAGCGACATAGGAGTCACAGGAGCGGGGAGGCGGGACCTCAGGCTCCAGAGTGAGGTGTGGTCAAGGGAAAGTCAAGACACCAGCTGAGCCTGCTTGAAGCGGCCAACCCAGGGAGATCAGGGGGCTGCTGGGGGTCGCAGGGCCATATAATCAAGCTAACCATGGGAGCTGGCTTAGGATGCCACCAGAGAGGAGCCAGACTGGGGGCCAGGAAGGACTCTCAACAGGAACCTCCAGGAACCATGGTAGCAGTGTGCCTCAACTGAGGAGGCCCAGGCCACAGACTGGGCATGCAGTGGGCCTTGGTCATGCCAGCGGGGGGGATCCAGACTCCCCCAGGCCCAGTGCCCTCCACCGTGCAGCGACAAACCCCACCTATTCTTTTGGGAGCCACACAAGATTAGGGCTCACCGATGTGGCCCAGGAACTGGTGGGACAAGACGAACTCACCCTGGTGGTGTCTGGGGAGCCCGAGAGTAGACGGTGGGATAAATGGCCTCTCGCTGCTGCCTCTTGGGCTTTGGGAAACTGACATGGGTACCTCTTTCTCGGACGGGTTCCCTAGCTGTGAAATGAGCACAATCTCTCCTTCCTGACTAATCGAGTTTCTAAGGAACATCACATAGTAGGTCCTCATCGCTGGGAGCCCCTACAGCCTGGAAGAGGTTTCCAAGATGTCTCCAGAGTGAAGGACCAATCAGTTCAGCCTTGCTGAGCATCTGGGTCTGGAGTGGCAGGTGGTTGTTGGGGGTAGTCACCCCGTTCCCAGCATTGATGTCAGCACCTCCCGGGAAATTGCCTTCTCACCTCTCCTGGGCCTAAAATAGAGCTGGGGTGGGGGGGCTGTCACGAGCCAGAAACAGCTCCCCCATCCCAGGCAGAGGCTCTGGGTCCCTAGGGAAGCAGAGGACCCAGGAAGGGATTCCCTGCCTCCACTCTGCTCCTCAGTTACCTGCGGCCTCCCAGGGTGGGCTTGAGGATGCTCTGGCATTGAGCACGAGGTCACGGTGGGACCTCACCGGCACTGCCCAAGCCCTACCACACCCCCATCTGGTTCTCGGGATCCTTAGCTGAAATCAGAGACCCCAGCCCCCAGTACGGGGATCCATCTAATCCAGGAGCCCACAAGAACTTAGGGGGCTCAGTGGGAGAAGAAGGTCGGAAGGTCAGGTCAGTTTGCAGACATGGTAACCTTGTCTGGCCAAAGAGTGGAAGACAGAGGGCAGGTGTTGCCAGAAGTGTCTTCTGCTCCTCAAAGACTTGGGCTGGCAAGGGAGGGGCAGGAATGAGGTATACTAACAGCATGTAAATGACCTGACTATATATTTAGGGGACAGAATTGGGGTACCCCCGTGTGAGGGATTCAGGAGCCCAGAGTCAGTAGAACAACCCTTGCTGGTGGCTCTGGTGACTGCAATCCCTGAAGCCCTCCTGGAGGCAGGAGCATCTTTGGCCTGGAGAAGGAGTCTGCAGGATGTAAAGGATTCTGCACCCAGGGTGTGGGACGACTCTACGGTGACCCGCTCTGCTGTGGGTGGGTGAGCGATCCCTTCGGTCCCGTCGCTGGTCCTCTAAACTTCCCAGCTCCAACAGCCTCCGACCCGACCGGGAACCTCGTGTCCGGGTCCAGGAAAACCCCTTCCTGGGTACCACGCAGGAGGGGCAAACCTGAGCCGGGAGACACGCCCCCGCTCCCCGACAGCGCGGGTCCCCAGACTGGCCGTGGCGGGGTCAGAGCCCGGGGTCTCTCTGTTCCCTGCCTTCCCCGCCCCCCCCCCACCCCGTACAAACCCAGAGGTCCTCGGAGCGAGGGGATGGCCAAGGCAGGGGCCGCGAGACCTGGACGGGAGCGCCCCGCTGGGCACCTGCCGACCGGTCCGAGGAGCCGCGGGAAGGCGGGTCTCCGGGCGGCGCCTCTTTTGTCCTCCCGTCGCGGCGGCCCCGGCCCTGGCCGGCCTCGGGGGGGAGGGGGGGCGGGGAAGGGCTGCGGGGGGCGGGGGCGGGCCCTGGGCTCACGTGCTCGCCGCTCGGCTCTTAACCCGGCCCGCCGCCCAGCCGGGATGGCCGCGGCCGGAGCGCGCTGAGCCGGGCGCCCGCCGCCGCCAGCCTCGCCCCCCGCCCGGCCGGCGCCCCCGCCCGCGGCGCCCGCAGCCGCGCCTCCCGCCCGCGCCGCCTCCCGCCCGCGCCGCGCCGCTCGCAGCCGCAGCCCCCGGAGCCGGAGGATTATGAGCGAGCCATGAGGCGGCTGCGGCGCTGGGCGTTCGCGGCGCTGCTGCTGCTGCTGCCGCTGCTCCCCCCGCCCGGTGAGTGCCCCCCGCCCCGCCGCCCCGGCCCCGGCGCCCTCCCTGCCCCCGCCCCGGGTTTTGCGGCGCTTTCTGCTGCAGCCACATTTTCCTGCAGTGCTCCGAGTGACAGCCTGTCCGATCGCGGGGGGGGGGGGGGGCCGGCGGTGGGGAAAGGGGGCGAGAGGGGGGAGGACGGAGGGCGCGTGCACCCACCTGTCCCCATCTGGCCCGCCCCACCGCGGCCAGCCCCCTGCTGCCGGCCGGCGGACTCTGCAGGTCTCTGCGGTTGGGGGGGGGGGCAGTCGTGACGGGCGGGCGGGAGGGAAGCTCCTGGCCCCCTCCCCATCGGACTCTTGCCTCTGCAGGGGACCAGAGCCTCCCACCCAGATCCCCCCGGGGCTCCAAGGGCCACACCAGAGTGGGGGGGTGTGAGGTGCGCTCACCCCAGTCCCAAGTCTCCTGCCCCTCAGTGGGCATCCGCCTGCAGCTATGGCCTTGTCTCCCCAGGTCTTGGGACCCGGGGTCCTGTCGGAGCTCTGCGCTGGCAGGTCTCACCCCAGCTAGGGAGTCCGGAAACCCCTGAGGTCACAGAGCCCAGCCGTCTGGTGGGGGAGAGCTCCGGAGGAGAGGTCCGAAGGCAGCAGTTGGACACTAGGGTCCGCCAGGAGCCACCAGGGGGCCCGGTGAGTGGCGCTGGGTGTGAGGCCAGGGGGCTGGAGCAGGCCTGGAGCCCAAGGAAGGCCACCTGGCAGCCAGGGTTTGGGTGCCCCCCCACGAAGCTGGCTCCTGTAGCTTCTCTTTCTGTACAATGGGCTACCTCCCAGATGGGCGCTGGAGCCCACTAGTGGGGAGCACCCACCTGCCTCACTCCAGGTCCCCCTCCAATCATCGTGGGGATCCCCTGTCCTCCGTGGACCCTGGAACGCCAGGGGTGCAGTCCATGGAGGCTTGGGTCAGCCTTCCACCAGCCCCCACTCCTCTCCTGCCAAAGCAAGTGGTTCTACTCCAAATTGGGCTTGGGCAAGGCAGCAGGGGGCAGGGAGAAGCAGCTAAGAGCTCCGTCAAGGATTAGGGGCTCCTTTTTCTCATCACAGCCACCCTCAGCGGGCTTTCTTGGAACATCTTAGTGCTTGATCCTGCCTCAGTTTCCCTCTCTGCACCGATAGGCTTGTCATTCTCCTTCCTGTCCTTACTGAGGGTGGGGCCTTGGAAAAAGGATTGGAGGTCCCAAGCTCACCCACAAATGCCAACTCCACCCGCCTTCTGCCCCTTTCAGCTGCCAGGCCCCTCCTGCCTCCCGAAGTTAGGAATGAAGGAGATTAATTGCAATTAATAATTAATTAATATCATGTGAATAATAATTACCCAGATGGAATATTCATTCAGCACGGCTTGGCTCTCCGGGAGCTGGAAGCGGAAAGTTAGCCAGGCCAGCGGGGGCTGCGGAGGGCAGGATGGCAAAGGTCTGGTGGAATTAGGAGGTGTAGAGGAGTCTCAGAGGAGGGGCACAACCGAGGTCTGGGAAGTTTTGGCAGCTGGGAGTGGTGGGAGGTAAATTGGGCTGGGCAGAGGGAGGAAGGAGGGAAACGGAGGCTAGCATTACAGACATCTGTCAGACTGGCATCTGGCCCTGCCTAATGTACTTGGTTAAAAGCCCTTCGGGGGGGTGGAGGGGTTTGTGTGGGGGGGTGGGGGGATACTCGGGAAATGGAACAGAGCAGGAAGGCAGCATGCATAATAGATGGACCATCACTCAAGGCGGAGAGGAGGAAGGGGGTGGTTAATGGTCTGGAGCAGGCAGGCCTGGGTGGGGGTGGGGTGGGGTGGGGGTGGAGCAGGGGTGAGAGGGAAGGGGTTGGAAGTTGCCTTTGGTGTCTCCCCAGGCTTCTTGGAGGGTGGTAGACGGGCCGGGCCGTAGGGATGTTCCCAAGCCAGGGATGGGGTATGTTGGCTGGGTTTGGTCCCGGTCCCGCTCTCATCCTTGATATCACCCCCATCTGAGAACTGTGCAGCCCAAGCCTGTGTTGGCTGAGAGTTGACTGCCCAGCCTAATTGCTGGCTATGCAGAGGACAGGGGAGTCTCTTTGGGTGTCATTCTGCTGGCTGAGTGGGTGGCTTGTGTGCATGTGTGATATGTGTGTGAGTGACCAAGTCTGAATATGCCCAACAGGGTGTCAGAGGGGGTAAGGGTAGGAGTGGAGGGTTCTGTGGGGTAGTGGTCACCTCCTCTGGGAGTCTCTCTAGCATTGAGCCTTCCCAGGGACGTCCCCGCAGCCTCCCCAGGGGACGTACTCATAGCCCTGCCTTATCTGTACCTCAGGTCTCCCCTGGGGTGGAATTCTCATGACTCTGTAAGGCAGGTAACTTTTGCCTGCCCATTTTGCAGATGAGCAAACTGAGGTTCAGAGAGGTTGTGTAACTTGCTCAAAGTCAATCATATCTTCTTTTTAGTGTTTATTTATTTGTTTTGAGAGAGAGAGAAAGAGTCCGCAGGCAAGTGGGGAATGGGCAGTGAGAGATGGAGAGAGAGAGAATCCCAAGCAGGCTTTATGCTCAGCACGGAGCCTGATATGGAGCTTGATCCCACGACTCTGGGATCATGACCTGAGCTGAAATTAATAAGAGCTGGACACTTAACGGACTGAGCCACCCAGGCGCCCCTCAAAGCCAATCAGATCTTAAGCAGTGGAGTAATTCTCTCCAAGACCAGGAACTTCGCCCCCCTCCCGCCCCCGCACCATTCTGCCTCCAGGGACTCTCAAGTTTGGCACAGGGGCAATCCCACGTGTCCAAAATCTCTCCCCCTGACTGGAAGGACACTGTGCAACCCTCTACCTCCCACCTGGCATTTCTCCCCCGAAGCACTTCTGGCCTCGAATGTACGGGGCTGATGACGGAGCCCGTGAAGAACCGAGCCCGTGTCCCGGCAGGAAGTGCCACCCCCTGGCGCTGCTGGGCTGAGTCCGAAATTATTGCGCTGGTCTGGAACCTCGGGCCGAGCCAGGTGTCGAGCCAGCGGCAAGATCTCTATCTGCTGCCGGGCATGTGGCGAGTCTGGGGGCACACGCTGGCCGGCGGGGTGAGGGTCGTGGGGCCTCGTGTGCCCACCTGCTCTGGCCTTGGGCCGGTCACATCACCTGTCTGAGGCCCAGCTTCCTGAGCCCTAAAATCAGGATGATTTATGGTAACATTAATCTCAACATCCCCCCACCCAAGGAGGTGGTGCTAGGAAAGGGTTTTGAGTGCCGAGGGCTCCTGGCTTTGGGGGCGGGGGGTGGGGGAGAGAGGGAAGGTGGCCAGGAAGGAATTAGAAACTAGAGAAATTACAATTTGCTGGGCCCTTACTGGGGCAGACACCGCTACGCCTGTACATATAGTGCTTTTACGTCCCGCTCATCGCAGCCCTAGGAGCTGGGGCTGTTGCTATTCCCATTTTACAGGTGGGAAGACAGGCACAGAGAGGTGAATAACAAGCCCAGGTCACACAGCACTTGAGTAGCAGAGTCAAGACTGATACGCTTGGGCCTGCCTGCCTCTCTCTCAGGGGTACGGTGAAGAGGGCCACAGCGGTCCCTTTCGCCCTCTCTGCCACTGATCTCAACACCTCACTTCTGTCCGGTTTGGAAGCAGGCTGGACCTGAGGCCCAGAGAGGTGGGGGAGCTTCTGAAGTGCAGAAACCTGTGGTCCCAGGGTGCCCGAAGCTGAAGGACGAGGCAAAAGAGTAAGCAGGGCCACAGTGTACAGTTGGGCTGGCGGTTCACTGCACAAGTAGACTGAATGAAATCTGTGGGCTCAGGAGGCTACATGCGTTCTGAGGGGACTCTTTTTCTAATCCACACAGAGCTGCTGTGCGGGTCGTGCCTGCCCCCTGGGGAAACCCAGACTCCTCCAGAACCAAGAAAAAGGGCAGGATGTGGGGAGGCAAACAGGATGGGGGTGGAGAAGTTCCAGCCCCCAGGCCTAGGAGACAGACGCATCAGAGCCAGCGGGAGGAGGGGGGACCCTAGTCACTGGGCTGAGCTCCTGTGACAGTCGTGCAGACCAGCACTTACTGGAAATGCTCCCCCGGAAGCCCTCTACCGAGGGCGTGTGCTTCAGTGTTTGTGTTCTCGTGCTGGAGGGAGTGGGGGTCGGTTCAGCAAGGCTCAGTCCCCTGTCCTTGCTAGACAGCGGTCATTGGCGGGGACCCACGGGGTCTGTTGCCTGGAGCCCTAGTACCCCATAGGGCTTATGGCCGTGCGGCCAAGGTCACAGCTCTGTCCTGGGATTGGAGGCAGGAGACGGTTCCTGGGAGGGGGCTGGAAGCGGCCTCTGGGACTTGAGCTGAGCCCCTCTGTGAGTCTGGGCGGAGAGATCGTTCATGCAGGAGGTTAAACTTGGGTCTGAAGGGCTTTGGGGAGGACGGCCTTGGTGGCTCCTGGCTCCACTGCTTTTGACTGAGTGACCGGGGCCAGCCACTGCCGCCTTCTCCTCACAGGATGGGGCTAAGAGCCGTCTCTCCTTCGCCAGGCTGCTCGGGGGGATTAGGGGAGTTGATGTTCGTCAGGTGTCCTGCCTGGGATCTGGCGAGAGCAGATGCTTCACATCTGTGAGCCCTGCCCTGGCTCCTGAGCGTCAGGGGCAGGGTGCCGGACAGCTGGCACCAGCAGGAGGGCTGGTGTCTGAGACAGAAGCCAGCGCCTTTGGGGGTTACCTGTCAGGCTCCGGCCGGTGGGGAGTGGGGACAGTGTGGCAGGAGTCTCGAGTCCCCCCCCCCCCAGCCAGACCGGCCTGTGGGCTCGGCCTTGCCTGATTACCCCTCCTGGCTGCCTACGGGGACCCAGTTGTCCAGAGTCTGTCCCCAGAGGACCTCTAAGGAAGTGACTGTCATCAAAAATGTAGGCCAAATCCCATTACCAGACATTTTTCAACAGTTCTCACGGTCTGGGATTCCCGCTGCCCTGCGGATCAGTAGAGCCTCAGCACATCGTGGGGGGCACTGCTGTGGGGAGGGGAGTTCTCCCAGGTAGGGCCCCTGCCTCTCTGGCTCCTTGCCAGCTGCCAGCACCCAGCCCGTGTGGTTCATCTAGTCCTCAAAATCCTGTTCAGCTGACACAGGTACACTTCATTCTTCAATTATTATTATTATTATTATTACTATTATTACGACTAATCCTTATGATAATAGCATATTAAAAAGGGCTTTCATCTAGGGGCGCCTGGGTGGCTCAGTCGGTTAGGCGGCCGACTTTGGCTCAGGTCATGATCTCATGGTCTGTGAGTTCGAGCCCTGCGTTGGGCTCTGTGCTGACGGCTCGGAGCCTGGAGCCTGCTTCGGATTCTGTATCTCCCTCTCTCTCTGCCCTACCCCTGCTCATACTCTGTCTCTATGTCTCTCAAAAATAAATAAACGTTAAAAAAAAAAATTAAAAAGGGCTTTCATCTAATCCCCATGACAAACTCATTTTACCGATGGGGAAACTGAGCCTCAGGCCTTCGGATGCCTCTCCAATTCAACATGGCTATTGAGCCGCTGGGCGGGGAGAAAGGTAGGCACAGCCTGTGCTTCTGGGGACTCCAGGTCGCCGTGCAAAAAGCTGAATCAGTGATCAGAGAAATAGAAGTCCGGAACCGTGTGCCTAAACGCCCAGGAGTAGTGGGGGCCCCAGCCCTCTGTGGGCTGGGCAGTGCAGGCTTTGTAGGCACAGTGAGAGGAGAAAGTCATGGGAGGAGATGGAGGTTTGGGAGGAGATATTTGGGGTGACAGTTTGAGGGGCAGTGGTTGGACACTCGAATTTTCTGGAGTATCTGAGAGTCCTCCAGATCCTCAGTCTCCCCTTCCCCAAGACCGTGATTCTGTAGGTGCAGGGACTGGCGTCTGTATCTGTGATTCTGGGACTTCAGTGGGATTTTTCTCTCCTGCCTTCCGCACCCCGAGTCTAGGTGAGCCTGACACGGGGCAGAAGCCAATACCTAGTGGGCACACAGGGCTGGCGACTAGGGAGCTTTGGGGAGGACACAGTCACTGAAACCAGGTGGCCACAGCTGCCGTGGCAGACAGGAACTGCAGCCCCAGGATGAGATCTGACCCCGTGCCTCCCCAGCATGGCCCCGGGCCAGTCACCTCCAAGTGTCTCTCCCTGAGCCCTGGCCTGCCATTTGTAAAATGAGCCCCAGACGACCTGGGCGGGTTGAGATCAAATGTGCCAGGGCACGTGCGAGCCGGAGGCAAGAGCAGGGCACGGGGTCGAGGCCCAGCCGGCCGGTCACCGGCAGCGCTGAGCTGGGCACAGAGGAGGGCGGGCAGGTGGCAGGGGACAGAAGGGGCTCCCGAGGGAGGGACTGAGGGATAATGGGCGAGGTCGGGGGCAGGTCAGGGGCAGGAGGCAGACCAAGCGAGGAGCAGTTTGACTTTGATAGAACTCAGCCCTAAAGCTTGGCTGGGAGGTTGGGGGGTGTCAGAACTCTGGGGCCAGCAGCATCCCCTCCCCCGCAGGTGACCAGGGTATAGAGATCCTGGGGACCGAGGTGGGTTTGCCTGATCCTTCTCTTCCTGCAGGTTGGGAGTGTCCTCGTGCACCCCCTACCCAGCTATCTGGTTTCCCTCCTCTTCATCTACCACCCCATGGAGATTGGGGGGCGGGGGCAGAAGGTTAGCTTGCTGACTTCCTGAGTGGGGGAGATTCTGCAAGCGCCAGGGCCGACCCCGCCAGAATTCTCCGGGCCCAGGACGACCCCTACCACTCAAAGCCGACCTGCCTCCCAACCTTGCATCTGGGCTCATCTTACCATTTTCGGCAGGGGAATCTAAGACTCAGAGAGGCTGCCGGATCATCCCTGAAGCTTCACAGCCTGAGAGAGTGGACGCAGGGCAAGGGGCCTGAACAGGCCACTCCTCTGGGTGGCCAGTAGGGGCAGAGATCTGGGCTTATCCATGGGGGGGGGGGGGACGCGGAAAGAACAAGGAGGTACAGACCTGAGGGCAGGGGAGGGCAGAGGTAGTCCAGGCAGGGACAGGTGGGAAAGACAGAGATAGACCAAGCCCAGGAGGGGAGAAGGAGGGCAGGAATAGAGGCCCAGGGGCATGGAGGAAGCAGAGATGGTCCGGGCCAGGCCAGGGCAGGGAGAGGAAAACAGTGACTCCTTGTCCTTGACTTTCTATTTCAATTCTGATCGACGCTCTAGGGGCTTGGGATGGAGCCTGGAGCTCAGTCAGCCTGGGATGGGGCGAGTCAGCGTCCTTGGAGTTCAGAGGGCTGTCTAGCGAGGCTCTGGGCCTTCACCACACCACACCCCCTCTCCTACGACCTCTCATGGACACTGGGCCATTTCTTTCTTACTTTACCTTTGGGGTGAGGAGGCTGTGGAAACTGTTTCCGTCGGCTTGAATCGCAGCTCCACGACTTCTTAGCTGCGTGACTTTGGGCAAGTTAGTTAGCCTCTCTGTGCTTCTGTTTCCCCATCTGTCAGGTGAGGATAACAGTAGCATCCATCCCACTGGCTTATTATGAAGATCAGATATGATAATACTTGCAAAGTATTTAGAACAGTGCCTGGCACATAGTAAGTGCTCAACAAAAATGGGAACTCTAAGTGATTGATAAGGAAGGCAGCTAGCACCAGGCAATGAGATTTTGTGACCTTGGGGCTCCCTCCCATCCTGCAGGCTGCTCCCCCCAAAAGAAAGGGAGCAAACAAAAGCCTCACATCTGCCTGGCCCAGTGGTGGGACCCTCACCTGGGGATCTGGATTTCAGTCTTCTTAAATGAATAGGGGAGTAAAGAAGGCTCCGGTCCCTCTCGGGCTCTTGCTGTGCTTGTAGGTCTTTGTGAGACCTGATGCTTGAGGTGGGACATAAGAGCCCAGAAGGCCAACTCATCCCCTGAGTCCAGACTCTCGTGCCCCCTCTTCTCTTGAGGTCACCGTTCCTCCAGGCACACTGGCTTCAGGCCTGGAGTCCCCACTCCCCACAGTAGCCGGGTGCCCAGACCTGGACGGGCAGCCATCTTGCTCAGGCCTGGTACGTTGCCATGACAACCTGGAGCCTCCCACTGCAAAGGCCCCTCTGAAAAATTCATCAGGAAAACTTCCGTGTTTAAAAATTAACCATGGGATTGAAATATTAAAGATGAGCTGCTTTGGGCAAGGCAGAGGGCAATGGACTTGGGGGTAGCGGAGCCAAGTTCCTTCCCTCCGGACAGGATGGCGTCTTCCCATCACCCCAGCTTCCAATTCTGACCCACGTCACCCAGCCTGCAGAGTCCGAGGCCTCCTCTGTAAATTGAGGCTGGGGCCAGAATACAGGAAGGGAGGGGCCTGCTTTACCGAGCCCGGGGACCACACCGCACCCCATCTCTGGCTTGCCCCCTTCCCATGGTACTTCTGAGGGCTTCCCTTTAGTCTACGTGAGGGGGTTGCTGCCAACAGTGGGCAGGGGGTGGCATGAAGCAGTGGGCGGGCTGAGCTGCTTTCCATCCCCACTCTTTGGTAGACTGGCCCCAGGGGGCACCTGGTCCCCTGCCCTCCATACTGCTCACCGAGCCCCGGCCCCAGAGGGTGGGCTGGGCCGTACCCAGGGATGCGTACTCCTGTCCCTGCTCCCAGAAAGGGAACAGGGGCTGGGAGGCAGATGAGTTTGTACAAAGCATCTTCCACCCGAATCAACGGTCCCCTCAGCTGCTGGGCTGGGCCAGCCCCTCCTCCCCCGGTGCTACTCCCTGTCCCGGGGTTCCTCAGGTTGACTCCCCTCTGCCCTCTCCCCACCCCCAGCCTGTCCACCTGGCCCAAGTGAGTTTCGTCATCCCAGCCTTCAACTCAAACTTCACTCTGGACCTAGAGCTGAACCAGTGAGTGTGGCCCGGAGCCTGGGAGGAAGGGCAGCAGGCGGGTGGGCAGAAGCACAGCCCAGGCTGGGTGGGGAGAGGGGGGCAGGGCCGGGTCCTGAGACCTGAATCTGAGCTGGGGCGGGACCCAAGCCTGACCCAGCCCCAGTGGTGACCCCCTCCTTCCTCCTGCCCCCTTTGTCTGTTTCAGTCACCTCCTCTCCTCACAGTACGTGGAGCGCCATTTTAGCCGGGAGGGGACAACCCAGCACAGCACGGTGAGTGCCTCAGGCAGGGGACAGGGGAGGTGGAACGAAGAGACAGGTGGTCCCTGGAGATGGGGGCCGAGGGACACCCTGCGCTCGGGTGGGCCCAACCCCTTGGGATCCTCCATCTGTCCCTACCACAGAGGCTCCCAGGGTCAGGGTCAGGGTCAGGGTAGCGTGTCGAGTGGTGTGGATCCCAAGTTCCCTTCACCCCGCTCCCGAGGTCTGACTCCCAGCCAGCCTCTCTGCCTGACATGAAGGCTTTCAAGGACCCTCCCTTCTCCGTGCCCAGACTCTTCTAGGAGGGGACAGTTGGGAAGTGGCCTTCTTGCTCAGCGCCAAGGCCTTGGGAATTCCTGGCTGCCTGGGACACCAGGGTCCCAGCCCCGGAGGCCCAAGGGCCTGAGCAAAGATGAATGAGTGTCTATAAATAGCCTCCTTCCCTGCCCCCCCCACCCTCCGCGCCCCCCCCCCACCAGCCAGTTCAGTCTGGAGCACAAGTAATTCTGCAGGAGCAGGGAGGGGGTGCTTGTCCCCTCTGACCTGAGAGCCCCAGCCAAGTGGACACATGCTACTCACGGTTCCTCAGCCAAAGACAGTGTCCAGAGGGGGTCCGCGGCATCAGCGGTGTCCGTGAAGGCACCGCGTGTGCAGCTGTGTGTGTGCGCGCTGGGGGAGGGGGTCCACGGCTGTCATCTGATTAAGTGAGCTCATCTGGGTTAAGTGCTTAGAACAGGGCCTGGCACACGAGGGCCTTTTCTCGGAGGAATCTGGTAACCGTGCACCAGATGGTTGAGAACCACTGATATAGTCCAGCTTCCTCACCTTGTAGTGAGGTGAAGGAGGCCCAGAGAGGGCTAGGAACTTGTCCAGGTGAAACAGCAGATTAGGAGTACACCCAGGGTAGAAGCAGGCTCCAGACCCCCGGGGGGACCCAGGAACCGCAGCCACGTGCGCACCGAGCAGCTTTGGTGGCCCTGACCTCTCCTGCCAGGGCAGGGGGCATGTCTGCTCATGTTCTGGCTCCTCCAGGGGGCCGGAGACCACTGCTACTACCAGGGGAAGCTCCGGGGGAACCCCCACTCCTTCGCCGCCCTCTCCACCTGCCAGGGGCTGCAGTGAGTATGCGGAGGGGCGGGGTGGTGGGAAAAGCCTCCGGCCCCGGCCTGGGGATGCATGGTGGGGAGCTGCACCTCTCTCTCTGCAGTGGGGTCTTTTCTGACGGGAATTTCACCTACATCGTGGAGCCCCGCGAGATGGCCGGGCCTCAGGAACCCCCCCAGGTGAGCCCCTCACAGTCCCCTGCGACAGCCCTGCTACGCACATCCCGATGGCATGGCTCGTCCCAGTGGCTGTCGCTGCCTCCTCCCTCGGTAACCTCAGCCTTACTGCCCTCCTCCGTCACCCCAGCTCTGGTTCCCTCCCCCCCCGTGCCCTCAGCTCCAATGTCCCCTCTGTCCCTCAAGTAACCTCCCTTTGGGCTCCAGTGTCCTTTGCCCCTATCTCTCAGGGCGACCCCAGGTCTTGACCCCGGAATCTGAGCATCTGGGAGATCAGATCCGACATGGGAGCTCTGGCCAGTTCTGGGTCACCCTGGGGTGGGGTGGGGGGAAGGGCTGGAGCTGTCCCCCCCCCATCTGGACTCAGAGCAGACCTGGTCAGCCCCCCAAGAACTAATTCCCCCTCATTGCAGGGACCCCTGCCCCACCTCATTTACCGGACCCCTCTCCTCCCGGCCCCCCTCGGATGCAGGGAACCAGGTAAGGGAGGGAAAGTGGGGCTGGGGAGGGGGCCAGCTGTGCCCCCCTCACCTGGCCCCTTCCCCCAGGCTGCCTATTTGCTGCCCCTGCTCATTCTGCTCCTGTGATCCGGCCGAGGCTGAGAAGGAAAAGGCAGGTACGGGGGCCCGCACAGACCTCGGGCTGCAGAGACCTCAGGCTGTGGTCCAGAGCAGGACACCGCCCCCCCATGACCGGGGCAAAGGAGGGCTCAGACTGATGTGGCTGGGGGCCGGGGAACCACGTCCGGGAGGAAGTCCCCCCACCCCATTTCCTAACACCCATGTCTACACCTGTCCACGTTATGGATAAACTGAGACTTCCTGCCCTCCTACCAAGGCTGGGGAGGCAGGGGGCCCCCACCAGTGGGGGACTGGCATTGGCCCCGACTGAAGTTCAGCACCCTCGAGCCTGTCCACGGCTCGGCCCTGACGCTGGGCGTGGAGGTGACTGATTCCAAGTGCCCACCCGCCCCCCAGGTCCGCCGGGGCCACCCTACTGTGCACAGTGAGACCAAGTACGTGGAGCTGATCGTGGTCAACGACCACCAGCTGGTAAGATCCCAGCCTGGGGGCAACTCTGGGAGGGGGGGCACGAAGCAGCCAGGCCCTCCGCCCACTCTCCGTCCTCCCAGTTTGAGCAGATGCGCCAGTCGGTGGTCCTCACCAGCAACTTTGCCAAGTCCGTCGTGAACCTGGCAGACGTGGTGAGCCGCCTCCCTTCCCTTTCCGCTCCTCCGTCGCCCCCGTCCCCCTCAATGCCCTGCCACACGTGTGCTTCGGGTGAGCTCTGGGGGGCCCTGTCAGCCTCTGATAGGGAGAGACGGCCTGAGGCCCTCCTCCAGCCCTGTTCCCCCCCCCCACCACACTCTCCTGCCCTCCAGCCCCACCCTCATCTTCTCCCCTCTGGGCCCAGATGTACAAGGAGCAGCTCAATACCCGCATCGTGCTGGTTGCCATGGAAACGTGGGCAGATGGGGACAAGATCCAGGTGCAGGATGACCTCCTGGAGACCTTAGCTCGGCTCATGGTCTATCGGCGGGAGGGCCTGCCTGAGCCCAGCGACGCCACCCATCTCTTCTCGTGAGTCCCCCAGCCCACGCAGCCTGTCAGCCTCTCCTGGTCGCTGCAGCGCGCAGGGTCGCTGAACACTCGCTCTGTGCCCAGGCGCTCTCGCGGGGCCCGGGAACTGGGCTCGCCTTGCACCAGCCCCCGGCCACGTGTAACAGGCTGGACGACTTCCCCTACATCTTAGGCTGATGCCCGTTTTCCCTGCCCCCAGCGACCTTCCTCTGCCTCTCATCTCCCCTTTGTCCCGTCTTCTCCTTTTGAACTGTCCCAGCGTTCCTTCCTCAAGGACCCAGAGCCCCCATAGAAGAAAAAAGTCCGATAAAAGCTCCTTACGATTAGAGACGATCTCATAGGAGCTTCTCATTTGGCTTATGGACAGGCCGACCCAGGGAGGGGAAAGGGCTTGCCTGAGGTCACACAGGCTGACAGGAAGGGCAGTGCTCACCTCCCCAAAGACAGGCTCTAGTGTGGGCGGCTCCCCAGCCTCCCCTTCACAGCCTAGGGAAGCCACCACGGGCAAGGCAGGGGGCTCTCCTGACAAGCCTCTCCCTTCCAGGGGCAGGACTTTCCAGAGCACCAGTAGCGGGGCCGCCTACGTGGGGGGCATCTGCTCGCTGTCCAGGGGTGGGGGTGTGAATGAGGTAAGCAGGGTGGGGTATGGCTGGGGGCGGGGGGTGGAGGGAGAGGGCTGTGAAGGGCGTGAGCCCTGTGCCTTTGGAGGGGTGTAGACATCTTTGTGCTCCATCTTCCTCACCTCAAGTACGACAACATGGGGGCCATGGCAGTGACCCTGGCCCAAACGCTGGGGCAGAACCTGGGCATGATGTGGAATAAACACCGGAGCTCAGCAGGTATCAGCGAGGACCCCATGCAGCCCCACGACAAGAGTGAAGAGAGTGTCCATGGGAGGGGGGCAGTCCTCCAGCCTCCCTTATATCCACTTGGCTCCCTCCTTAGGGGACTGCAAGTGCCCGGACAACTGGCTGGGCTGCATCATGGAGGACACTGGGTGAGTTCTTAGGGACGAACCACGGGAGGGTCTTGGGCGAGGGAAAATCTGGACCCAGTGGGTGGTAGTCTGGACCCAGTGGCCTCAAGAGGCCCAGCTTTGGGGACCACTTAGGATTTCAAGAAGCCCAGTTTTCTGAGGACCCCGCAGCAGGAGACCCAGATTCCCCTCCCTAGCCGGACACAAAAACCGCTAGACTGTAGTGCTCGCTGTCGTCACTGGGTGCCGCCAAAGCCTCATTTGGAGGCCCCTTTCCTCCTTAGCTCTCCAACCTCCAACTCCTAAATCCTGAGGTTTGGGGGTGGTGGAGAGGAGGAACGCCCCCTGCTCACTTCTGCTTGACGGCAGGAGGATTATCTTGTAGTCTCCGGACACATAGATCCTCAGGCTCCTCGAGATGGTGACCTAGTCCCCCTGTGCACTCCATCCCCAATCTTGAGAAGGGGCGAGAGAGTGGGCCGGGACTCAGCAGCGGCTCCGTCCCTTACCCCTGCCCAGATTCTACCTGCCCCGCAAGTTCTCACGCTGCAGCATCGACGAATACAACCAGTTTCTGCAGGAGGGAGGCGGGAGCTGTCTCTTCAACAAGCCCCTCAAGGTACCAGCCCCTGGGGAGGGGGGGAACGTGCGAACGAGGCTTGGACAGGGTCCCGGCGAGGGTCCCGGCCAGACTCCCGACACCCCTTCCTCGTCCAGCTCCTGGACCCGCCTGAGTGTGGGAACGGCTTCGTGGAGGCGGGAGAGGAGTGCGACTGTGGCTCGGTGCAGGTGAGACTAGTGAGGGCGCCAGGTGGGAGACAGGGGCGCGCGCCAGAGAAGGTCTGGGTGGGGTGCGTCAGGACTTGCCCACCTCCCTGCCCTTGTCCTCGCGTCCCTCAGGAGTGCAGCCGTGCGGGCGGGAATTGCTGCAAGAAATGCACCCTGACTCACGACGCCATGTGCAGCGACGGGCTCTGCTGTCGCCGCTGCAAGGTAAGGGGCAGCTACCGCCAGGGCGGGACAGAAGCCACACCTTAGATGGATGGGGCTGCGGATTTCCCGATAAGGGGCGGGGCTGAGGGAGTTGGAGCCGTTGGAGGCGGAGTAAGTGGAGGGGCGGGATTTGACTCAAAGAAAGCGCCAATGGAGTGGGCGAAGGGCGGGGCGTGGGCCGCCACGGGCCTGATACAGGCGGGGCTACGAGGAACGGGACCAGGCACCTACCCAGAGGTGGTGGGAGGGGCGGGACCGTGAGCAGGCCTGGGGATGGTGCTGAGTGGGCTGGGAGGGGCCGAGAAGGGTGAGGGGGCCTCGAGAAAGGCGGGCGGGGAGTCGGCGGTTCTGGCCTGAGCCACGATTCCTTTCTCAGTACGAGCCGCGGGGTGTGTCCTGTCGAGAGGCAGTGAACGAATGCGACATCGCGGAGACCTGCACCGGGGACTCGAGCCAGGTCCGTCTGGTGCCCCGGGCGAGGCAACCCCTATCCCTATCGGTTTGGCTCCGCGGAGCTACTGTTCTTTGAGGCCCATCGCTCCGCTGCTGGTCACCGCCGCTGGTCAGCCTCAGTTTCCTCGACTGAGAAACGGGTTCTTCATGCCTCGCGGTTTTGTTCCTTCAGTCATTATATCAGTATAGTGTGGCTGGGGTTCCCAGGGCCTGGCGTGTGCGCAGGATCAAAGTGTGTAATAATATTAGTTAACATCTCTTAAATCCTTATGATGTGCCACGTATTTAGTTCCGTTTAGTTCTCCCAGCTCTGTGAAGTAGGTACAGGAAACGGGGGATTGGGGAGGCTATGGGATTTGCCAATCTGCGTCTGTAGCCTGAGTTCTGAGCCCGACCTCTTGTCTTTGAGTGGAAGAGCCCGGTACTAGGAGCCCTGCGAGGGGAGCATTTGGCACCCCTTCATCCTCAGCTCTCAGTCCAGCACCTCTCTCCACAGTGTCCCCCTAACCTGCACAAGCTGGATGGTTACTACTGCGATCAGGAGCAGGTATGCTGGGGTGGGGGCTGCTCCCTCTCGGGGCCTCTGGCTCCACACAGTCTCTTGTCTTGTGTCCCCTCTGACCACTCAGTGTCTCAGTCCCTTGTCTCCTGTTTGTTCCTTAGGGCCGCTGCTATGGAGGTCGCTGCAAAACCCGGGACCGGCAGTGCCAAGCCCTTTGGGGCCATGGTGAGTCTTTGGCTAGGAGTGGGAGAGAGGGGACTCTGGAGGACCCAGAATCGAGAGGCTGGGGAGGGGCAAGTTCTGGCTGAAAATACCCTCTTCCAAGTCGGCGGCTCTCCAGGATCTCAGGAACACAGCTGGAATGGGGACCAGGCCAGAGTGATGGAGGTGCAGGCCTGAGGTCCCCAGGTGGGTTCTGGGGTGAGTGGCTGAAGCCTGGCCTCATCTCCTTACAGCGGCCGCTGATCGCTTCTGCTATGAGAAGCTGAACGTGGAGGGGACAGAGCGTGGGAACTGTGGACGCAAGGGGTCAGGCTGGGTCCAGTGCAATAAACAGTGAGTCGCCAAGGCTCCTGGTTGGCCTTCCCAGCTCTGGGGCTGGGGAGGGTTTTTTCAGAGTTGAGACAGAAGGTTCTAGGATGAGCCTATGAGTCGCAACAGAGAATATATGAAAACTCAGGCAGTGGGGAGAAGGCAGATTTGAGTTCAGTAGTAGTAGCTGTAGTAGCTGTAGAACCTCCTAGTTCTGGGGTTGGGGCGAGGCTTGAATGGTAGAAAGCCCAGAAGAATCCTGTGAAGAAGAAGGTTGGAGGTCAGACTTGGGGCTCACTGACTCCATGCTGCCCCAACAGGGACGTGCTCTGTGGCTTCCTCCTCTGTGTCAACATCTCTGGAACTCCTCGGCTAGGAGATCTAGGGGGAGACATCAACAGTGTCACCTTCTACCACCAGGGCAAGGAGCTGGACTGCAGGTTTGGGCTGGGACCCTGTCTGGGGACGGGCAGGCTGCAGCCTCGATGGGCGTGGGGCGCGAGGGCTGAGGCTGGCCGTGCCACTTCCCCAGGGGTGGCCACGTCCAGCTGGCTGACGGCTCCGACCTGAGTTATGTGGAGGACGGCACAGCCTGCGGGCCCAACATGCTGTGCCTGGACCATCGCTGCCTGCCCGCCTCCGCCTTCAACTTCAGCACCTGCCCTGGCAGCGGGGACCGCCGGATCTGCTCCCACCACGGAGTGCGTGCCTCCGGGATGGAGGCTGGGGATGGTGGGAGGGGCTCACGAAGGGACAGAACCCCTCTTACCTCTGCTGGCCCCAACCCACCTCTAGGTCTGCAGCAACGAAGGGAAGTGTATCTGTCAGCCCGACTGGACAGGCAAAGACTGCAGCATTCACAACCCCCTGCCCACGTCTCCACCCACGGGGGAGACGGAGAGATATAAGGGTGAGGCTGCAGCTGGCCGGGATGGGGCTCTGTGTCTCCTCTTCTCCACGCCTGCCCCTGCCAACCGAGCCCTGCCCTCCTCCCCAGGTCCCAGCGGTACCAACATCATCATCGGCTCCATCGCGGGGGCTGTCCTGGTTGCAGCCATCGTCCTGGGCGGCACGGGCTGGGGATTTAAGTAAGAGACACACACATGCCCCCCCACGTCCCGAGGTGTTGTTGGGGGAGGTATTGGAACCCCAGACTGTTGGAGCTGAGGGGGCCTCTCTGAAAAGTCAGCTGATAAGCCAGAGGCTGAGCCGTCCACAGGGTCTTGTTTTGCTCACGTTTGAAACACCAAGAGAGTTTCTAGCTTCTCTTGCAAAAGAAGACCGGCCCTCAGTACATCCCGGCACAGCCGTGGAGTGGAGCTGAGCAGGGGCTGTCTGAAACAGGGCCGTGTCCTCCGTCCCTAGGCCCCAGCCAGTCCCTAGGCCCCACTTACCGTGTTCTGTGAGCATCTGAGTCTGGGGCCCTCGAGCTGGTCCAACCCCTTCAAGATGCAGAGGAGGGGCCTGAGGCCCAGGGTCATGGGGGGCGTTAGTTGCAGAATCAGGACTCAAACCCAGGTATCTCTCTCTAGGCCTGTCATTAGGGACCAGGTCCTAGGGACCCGGCCACTCTCTGGGGCGAGGGGTCTCCTGGGAGCCAGAAAGGCCCTCTCTGGGAGAAGGGCAAGGTCACAGATGGCTCCTTTTCCTTTCTCTCTCTGCCTGTCTTCTCCTTGGCTCCTGAAGAAACATCCGCCGGGGAAGGTACGACCCGACCCAGCAGGGGGCAGTGTGACGCCGGCCACGTCATCCCTCCCGCTGTCCCTGTCTCCTCCATCTCATTCGTCACCTCACATTCTGTTGATTGGGAGCCAGGGGCTGATTCCCCCACCCCTGCTGTCACTGCTGTCACTACAGGGGTGGGAGAGCCCTGCTCCGGGAAAAAAGGCCTCAGCCTGCCCTTGCCCCTTCCTCCTGCCCACCTGCCCCCCCCCCCCGCCTTGGTCCATTTGCTCCTGCCCTTCCAATGGCCACATCACCCCTGCCCAGGGGGGCCCTGGAGCTGTGTCCCCTGCCGCCCCCATCCCCCCGGGAGGGGAGCCTACCTCTGCGTCCCATCTGTTTTGTCTTCCATGTCACCGCTGTCTGAACTTCCCACCAGATTCCCTCCCTGGCCAGCCTGTGATTTGCCGCCTCTAGGGCTCAGCACTGACCTCCCAGGGCCCGGCTCAGGGGCTCTCCCTCTGGGCCCTGCCTCACAGCCTCCCCTGACGCCCCCTCTCCGTTCCAGGTCCGGAGGGGCCTAAGTGCCACCCCCCTCCCTCCGCGCCTGGCGCCCACCGTCTCTCCGCCCTGAACCGCGAGGCTGCCCCCGCCCAGCCACGGAGGGAGGCACCATGCAAATGTCTTCCGGGCCCAAGCCCTTCAACTCCTGGTCCCGTGGGGGTTTGGGTGGGGGGGGGGGTGTGTGGCCCTCCCCGTCACACCACCAGGGTGGACCAGACCTGGGGCCTTTCCCTCCTGGTCCCTCACCCCACCTCATGCGGCTTTGGCCTTGCACACCAACTCTCCCTGTGCGAATGTAGCTTCCATCATCACGGATTGCCGCAGCTCAAGGGTGGGGGGGGGGGCTCGAGGGATGCCCCCCTAGGGGGCATGGCCTGGGAAGGCCCCTCCTCAAAACCAGGCAGCTGGGACCAGGGTTTTAGCTCTCTGGGACTTGGGGGAGGGGGCTAACATCTACACTTTTTTTTTTTTTTTTTTTTTTACTGAATCTTAACTGATGAATGTAACTTTGGGGGTGCTGGGACGAGGGAAGTTGTGGGGATATTTTGACATCTCCAGGAGGGACCGGAGGAACTGAGGCCTGGCCCTTCCCCGGGGCCCTTCCCGTGGATGATCACACCTGGAATCCTCTCATGGAACACAACCGTCCCCAAGCCACGCAGGGGTAGGGCGTCCTTGCTTGCCCCTCGGCCTAGCCCTGCTGAGCTTGGAGAGCAGAATGAGCGCTGATTCAAACCAAAGCTGCCTGTTCTGTGCCCAAGGCCTAGGTCATGGGCGCGATGACCACATGTCCCAGATTGTCTTCAATTTCCAAGTGACCATCCTGCTGTCCCCGCCAGGACGCACATGTATTTGGGGGTCTAGAAAATCCAGTCCCTGAACTAAAATGGCACCTTCCCCCTCCCAAGAAGGGTGATTCCGGGGCCGACTCAGGGTTTAGGTGCCCCACCCCCACCCCCAGTGTGGCCTAGAGGTCCCAGGCTGGGCCATCTTCCCAGGGAGGATTCTCCCAAGCAGGAAAGCCAGGGGTGGCCCAGTGACTGGAGGGTGAGGGGTTTTGCCTGTGATGTACAAGAGGAGGTAAGAAAAGGCAGGTCTCCTATATGATCCTCAGTTTCTAGAAAAGTCCTTCAGGCCCTGTCAAACCCATTCTCCTCCTGACCCCCCCATTCCAGGGCTGAGTAGTAAGTTTACAGTCGTTCTCCCCATTTCGCCCTCTGATTCCCACTGCGGCCGAGCCTGAGAGACAGGCTGAGGTCGGGTGGGACTCCTCAGCCCGCCCACACACTCGGTCCTGCCCATGGCCTTCCCCCAAGACCCATGGGACAGTGGAGCCTTGGCTCGACTGCTAAAAACCAGCTGGCCAGGGCGAGATGGGGATCAAGCTACCTTATGGGATGAAAGCCACAAATGAGCCGAGCCCCTCTCCCCAGGAATACCCCACCCAGACTCAGTAGGGGTTTCTGAACCCCCCCCCAGGGCCTTTGAGCTGTTTTAGTCCCTCTGTTTCTGGGGCATCTGTGAGGAGGAAACGGCTCCCTGTTTATCTGCACCACCCCTCAGGGCAAACTGGGGACTGAGACCCATTGACACCCTTTTGGGTGGCCAGATGTGGCTACAGTGGGGTCCTCAATGCTGCGGTACAGCTGGCACTGCCCACGGGAAGGGGGTGGGCGGTCCTGCTCCACCAGCCCCACGCGCGGGAGGGGAAGGGCCGGGGTTTGCACTGCTGCGGCGGCACCGAAAGACCCTCTCTGGCGGTTCGCGCGTGCGCACAGCCGGCGATGCAGCTGGCACAAGTGTTTGGATCCACACCTCTGCACAAGTGTGAATACCTCTACGCACGCAGACACGCCGGTGTGTGCACACACATGGGAGTGAGCGTGGGGACGTGGAGGACCCCAGACTTCCTGTGACCAGTCCACCTGGCTCCCAGCTGTCTGCATCCTCCCGCCCCCCACCCCCACCCCCTGGGCAGCGCCCACCCCGGCAGCAGCCAGGGAGGAGTGGAGGCTGCACTGGCCTGGGCCTGGAACTGGCTCCATACAGCATCCTGTAAATACGTCATCGGGGGCTTGGGGTGGGGAGGCAGGGACAGGAACATCAATTAAAGACCATGTCCTGGGGCTTCCATGGAGCTCACACCACCCTGTGTCTCTTTTTCCATCAATGACCTCACTGTGACTCGGGACCCTTCCCTGGCCCCAGAGGGAACGTGATGACTGGGCCACCGACGGGAGGAAGTGAGCCCGCAGGACTGGGCGTTGGGAGACCCGGGCGCTGCGAGACCCAGGCAAAGGGATGTAGTTTTTTTCCATTCCCGGCCAGGAAGTAGGTGCTGACTGCGTGCAGGGCCAGCCCTTCCGCTTCCTCGGCTCTCCCAGCACAGACAGCTGCCCTCCCCTGGCTTTGGCAAAGCAGACGTGGAAGTGAATAGGAAGCCTCTTAACCCGAAGGCGGGAGACCCAACTTTCCTTTTACGGTTAAAGCCAGAGAAGCCTCTCCTGCCTCCCAGGAGATTCCGGAAAGGCGGATGAAACCGCTAATCTGGTCCCGGGGCACCTGCTCTTCGGCCTGCAGAGAATTTGCCATTCCTCACCTCTGCGACTCTCCCCGCCACGCCCCAGGCCGGCAGAGGGACTGAGCAAGGCCAAGGCTTAGAGCCCCTCCCACACCAGAGGGACCGATTCTTCCCACCTTCCCCTTTAGAGGCTTTGGGCCTGGACATATCTGGCTCTGGAAGTCCTGCTTCTTCAGGGGAAAGATAAGATGAGAGGCGGGGGCAGGGAATGAAAGCGAGTAAGATACAGGAGAGATAATGGGAGCAGGAAATAGCAGCAGCGGTCAAGGGCCTGGAGAGAATGAGCAGCTGGAAGTTCCAGAAGCTTAGCCCCACTCCCGAAAGGGCGGGTCTCCCCGGACTACCTCAGGTCACGTGAGAGAGGGTAGGATTCAGGGCAGCGCCAGCCTCGGTTCCCGGTCCCCCACCCTGTTGTGACATCTGGGTCCCCCCAGAATTTCGGGAACATCTCCCCCCCACTCCTGCCGCCGCTGGCCAGGACAGACCCACCGGTCACTGCCTGCCGTCTAGCTTTGCCCTGTCTGCTCTGGGTGAGAAACCTTCTTTTTAACTTTCTTCATTCCCGCAGCTGCCTCTCCACTCTTCCTCCCTCGTGTCCACTCCTTTCTTGTTTCCCCATCTGTTCTGACCTTCAGCCCCTGGGGTGCCACACAGCTGACCCTTCGGGGAGTGAAAAAAGCGGCTCCTGGAAGAGGGCATGCGTGAGGCTTGTCACCGGTGACTCGTGCAGGTCAGCGCTCGGTCACTCTTGACATCTGCTTCTCGGCCTCAGGCCGAACCCCAAGCCCCAGAGCCCGAGAAGTTGCCCGCGCGAGCGCCCAGAGGTGCAGGACGGCGGGCAGTGGGAACTCCAGGGAGAGCCTCGGCCCTCTGCTGCCCCGCGCGGAGGGCACGCCTCCCATCTGCCCGGGCGGAAGGCTCGGCGGGCCGGGATGGACCATCGGATCTGGAACCGGACAGCCTGGAACAGCACTTACTTTGGTTTCAGAACATGTCACAGGCAGCTCTGGCAGAGTGTTTCCCCAAGAGTGTGGAGGGGGACCAGAAGTTCAAAATTTGCTATAAAGGCCACTCTTGTGAGAATTTCCAGGTATGCGGTTTTTTTCAAAAGTCAAAAATCCTTTGAAAGGGTTACCGCCCCGGACTGTCTCTGCGTCACCTTCCCTACCCCGGCACTCACCTGTTCCGAATTTCTAGATGGATCGTGGGTTTCGGATTTCAATTCCCAGTTCTGTGTGCCAGCCTCCTCGGTGCCCTCCTGCGTTGAAGGTGGCCTCGATGGCGAGCTGGGGTCACTAAGCCCACCCTGCCCTTTGCAGGTGCTCAGAGTGTGTTCGTTGAGTCGAAAGAATGACTATAAATTGATCGTGGCTCATCGCAGGGTCTAGACCGGTGTTGCCTGATAGAATAAAATGGGCGGCCCACAAGGCTAGCTGCCTATGTGTCTTTTTTATTTTTTTTAACGTTTATTTATGTGTGAGAGACAGAGAGACAGAGCATGAGCAGGGGAAGGGCAGAGACAGGCAGACACAGAATCCGAAGCAGGCTCCAGGCTCTGAGCCGCCGTCAGCACAGAGCCCGATGCGGGGCTCGAACTCACAGACTGTAAGATCATGACCTGAGCCGATGTCAGCCACTTAATCGACTGAGCCACCCAGGCGCCCCTGCCTATGTGTCTTTAAATTTTCTAGTAACCTCATTAAAAAAAGAAGTAGGTAAAGTTAATATTAATACAACTAATCAAATCCGATATATCCAAAATATTCTCGTTTCAACATGTAATCAACAAATAATCAAGATGTTACATTTTTGGTTTTTCGGTTGTTTTTTTTTTTGTTTGTTTTTTGTTTTTTTTTGGGGGGGGGGTTGGTCTTTTGTACTAAGTCTTTGAAATCAGGAGTGTATCTTGAACGTAACGCCACACTAGCCACACCGCAAGTGCCCAAGAGCCGGGGGCTCCCATGCTGGACAGCGCGGGTCTAGACAAGAATTCCTGTTTCACTCTCTTAACCCAGGAAACTGAAAGAAGGCAAGGCCAGAAGGAGGTACTTGAATGAGGGCAGGAAAGACCTGGACTGGCTGCGGAGGACAAGACCTCATGAAACGTCAGAGGGAACCTGTGTGCGCCTCCCCAGGAGGCAAGGGAGGAACTAGGGTGACTTTGGCAGGAGTGGGGAATTCTAACTTAAGCTAGAGAGACAGAGCTAGAGGCACCCGGCCCTGGAGGCGGCTCCGGCCCCGGGAACGTGGCGCAGAGAGAGTGAGATTTCCATCACTCTTTCGGAAGAACAGCTGAAGCCAGGGGTGGCCCCCAGTCCCGAAGCGCGCCTGGGCAGCCCTTGCAGTGACGTGGGAGTCATCCGGGGCCCACTGTCACCTGACCCTTCGGGAGAGAAGTGTCTCCCTGCTCTAGGAAACTGACGAGGCTGTGAAGCCATGGATAACATCGTCTCTGCGGAGACCCACGAGAGCCTTCCACGCAGCCCTCCAGGTCGGCCGTGAGGGGACAAGGTACCACCTGGTCCTCCAGAACGCAGACACGATGCCCCTAATGCTCGCCTCCCCTTTGCTCTCGCCATTCACTCGGTGCATCTGACCACGAATTGAGAATGGAGACCAAGCCTGACTCAGCCCCCCGACTTCAGGGGCGACAGCTGTACTCACTATACTCACTGGCCCCGAGCTGCCTCGGGGGCCGCCTGGGCCTCGGGGCTCAGGCCTTGAGCCCCCACTGCCTTCTTGGGCGAGGCTTCGTTTGGGCTCCGAAGCGTTAACTGCTGCTCCCCTCACCCCCACCCTGGCCCCTCATGCAGTCCTGGCCTTCAGCCAGTCTGAACCCCTGCCCACTTGGCAGGCTGCAGGCGTCCCGACAAGTGTCTGACCAGATGCCAATCTCTGTTCTCCCCAAGAGCCGTCTGCTTCTCCCTGGCAGCTGTAGTGCCCACTTGGGTTTAAAAATAAACTCGCTGTCTGCTGCCCGACCCAGGGGCTGCTTCCAGGTTGAGCCCGATCCTGGCCGCCTCGGCAAATCCGGTGCCGCCATCTCGCCACCGCAGGGCAGATGCTCTAGCCGTTCCGCTGAGGACCGACCCTGCGAAGCTCGTCCTAGGAAGCCCCATTCTGTCATGAGGCACCTGTCACTTCTCTGGTCTGAGAGTCGTTCTGGGTTGAGGAATGAAGTAGAGGTGCGGGGTGCTGGGAGCAGGGCTGATCTCAGGGGGAGAGAGAGTCCCCAGATTGTTCAGATCGGTGTCAGCGCAAAAGCGTGGTCTCCAGCCCCAACTGGGCGCTCACAGCAAGGGCACAGGTGCACCTGCACTTACCTGGCCGCTGCTCCTCCCTCTCCCCCCATTTCTCCTCCCTTGCTCTCCACAAAATGCCCCCCAGCCCCTCCTTCTCTTCCTACTTCACACTTAATCTGAAACACCACCCTTAAGGCTCTGCCAGGGCCCCACTTGCATTCTTTTTTTTTAAGTTTATTTATTTATTTTGAGAGAGAGAGAGAGAGAGAGAGAGAGAGAGAGAGACAGCGCGAATGGGGGAGGGGTAGAGAGGAGAGAGAATCCCAAGCTGGCTCTGCACTGTCGGCACAGAGCCCGATGCGGGGCTTGAACTCACGAAACTGCCAGATCATGACCTGAGCCGAAACCAAGAGCTGGACGGACGCTTAACCGCCTGAGCCACCCAGGTGCGCCGCTCCCCTCCCCGCCGCCCGTCCACTTGCGTCCTTACTGGTGTTCTCGGGTCCTTCCCAGAAAGCGTCAACTCCTCCGTGAGCCCCCTCCCCTCCAGCCTTCTCAGGACGTCACCCCGCTATTCACCAATCCTCTCCTCTGATAACCTCGACTCCTCCTTCCCGTAACCCAAGACCTTTCTGTCCTTAAAAACAAGACCACCACCACCGAAGCCGGCCCCCCGCCATGGGCCCCACTTCCTCACCGTCCAGTCCATCCAGTCCTTGGAGCACACGGTGGAGCTTGCCAACTCCAACCCCACCTCCTTCTCCCCCCCAACACCTGGATCCTGGCAACAGCCCCCTCCACTTCTCTGGCCCCGCCCCCTCCAGTCCGCCTAGCCCCGCCCCCGCATCGCCCGTTGGCCCCCTTCTCGCCTCTACAGCTCACTTCAGCGTCGCCTTCCAATGGTTCTTTGTTCCGTGAAAGTTTTTGCCCTTGGACCTTTTCCCCATTTATTAATTCATTGCCCACTTTATCTAATCCCTTTTTTTTTTAATTTTAATTATTTTATTTTTTTAGTCATCTCTACACCCAGCACGGGGCTCAAACTCACAGCCCTGAGATCAAGAGTCGAATGTTCTGCAGACAGGTGCCCCTATCTGGCTAATTCCTATTCAACCTTTAGCTCTTCATTTATGTGGCTTGCTCCAGAAGGCCGGCCTGGGTTGGATGTCCCCCCTGCAGGCTCTGAAGCCCCCCTAGGTCTACTCCATCCACGCTCAGCCTGCTGGCCCGTGTGGTCCCCCACAGACAGCATCAGCTCCACGCAGGCTGGGCCCGGTCTGTCTTTCACGGTCACACACGACATTCATGGTGCTCAAGAGATGTTTGTCGAAAGAAAAAAAGAAGTGCCATGCAAAGACCACAGCAGGCTGGCTGGTTGCGGGTTGGGCTAGGAGCAAAAGGAGAAACACAAAACTGGACCTGAAAATTCGGGCTGGCTCAGCTCACCACTGTTCTTGTTTTACTGGAGTTTAATCTGGAATTTGAGCAATCTTTGGGGTGTGGAAGCAAAACAGTTTCATTTGAGACCTACCCCCTGGCATGTGGTCACGGTGGATATTTCTTTCCCAATGCACAATAGAGAGAAGAAGTGACTCGCTGCTTTTAAGAAAGAATTAGAAGCGTCTACTTGCAAATCCACCCCCTCCCCAACTAGCTTCCCTCTTAGTTTTTCTAGGTGGATCATTGGAAACATCATGCTTCCAGCACCAGCCACACCCTGTCCATGAACCCTGAGAAGTCAGAGCCGCAGCCGAGGGCTCACCGCGGGCCAGGTGCAGCGTCCCTCGTGATCCTCACTCACCAAACGTGGCAGCGCCATCACCAGCCCAAGTTCACAGATAAAGAAATCCAGCCTTACTGGAACACCCCCTTGAATTCACTGTGTTGCTAGAAGATCATCTGACACCATTGCTTTATGGAAAGATCCTATTTTCTGGAACTCTGTGAAGCCACCAAGAGTCTCCTCCAATCTTCCCCAGAGCCTCCACACAACACCACTCAACACATCCTCGTTGGTGAGGACACATGACACCCTGTGCCCGGAGTGGGGGGCGGCAGAGCCTTGAGGGACAACAGCGCTTACTGCCCTAACACAGGGGCCGATCGCTCCCTTCAAAGGACTTTTCTGGGCTCTTCCCCGTTCCCAGTCTTTCATAAACGTCAAAAAGTTTATAGTATTTATTTGCTAAAATACCTGCCCAGCATCTCCAGGAGCTTAAGGGGAAAGAAGAAAGATGTGAAGGAAAAAAATCTAAAAACCGGTGTTGTTGCAAAGGGGATGGAGACTGAAATCCTGCTTATTCAGGTGGAATTGCAGAATCTGGAGACCACGGACCTAAGAGAGGATCTGTCCAACGCCCCCCCTCCCCCCGCCTCCTCCTGCGGGACCCCCAATTTGGCCTGTATACACTCCTGAATTGGAATTCATATGGAACACTTCAAAAAGTCCCAGATTTAAAAAAAATGTTTATCGTTTATTGAGAGAAAGAGAGAGAGAGAGCGGGGGAGGGGCAGAGAGAGAGAGGGAGACACAGAATCCGAAGCAGGCTCCAGACTCCCGAGCTGTCAGCACGGAGCCCAACACGGGGCTCGAACCCATGAACCGTGAGATCATGACCTGAGCCGAGATCAGACGCTTAACTGACTGAGCCACCCAGGCGCCCCTGCCCTCGTGTCTCTTAAGTGTGCTGACCGGAAATAGAGAATACCCCGTCCGGCGTGCCCACGAGGGCCGGAGCAGTGGGCCTGTCTCCTTCGTTGATGAGGAAATCATATTTCTATGCAAGTAGTAACTGTGCTTTGAGCGGGTTCTCTCATTCTCTCGAGAATGTGTATTTATTGGCCTTTATCTTACCATGATTTGGCCTAAATCTGTAGACCTGAAATCTGAGAAAGTTATTACTATTTTTTAAGATTTTTAAAAAGTCTACTATTTTGAGAGAGTGAGAGAGCAACGTGCGTGAGTGGGGGGGGGGGCGCAGAGAGAGCGGGGGAGAGAATCCCAAGCAGGCTCTGCACCATCAGCACAGAGCCTGATGCGGGGCTCAAACTCACGGACTGTGAGATCATAACTTGAGCCGAAGTCGAACCCTTAGCCGACTGAGCCACCCAGGTGTCCCCCTAGGATTTTATTTTTAAGTTATCTCTATACCCAGCGTGGGGCTCCAACTCACAACTCTAAGATCAAGAGTTACATGCTCCACCTACTGAGCCAGTCAGGCTCCCCTGAGAAAGTTCTTTGAACTAAACGTAATATAACTTTTATTCATTTTTAATTGTTTATTTATTTATTTCGAGAGAGAGAGAGAGAGTGAGAGAGAGAGAGAGAGAGAGAGAGAGAGAGAGAGAATCTGAAGCAGGCTCCACACTGTCAGCACAGTCTGACGCAGGGCTCAAGCCCACAAACTGAGATCATGACCTGAGCCGAAATCAAGAGTCAGACACTTAACCGACTGAGCCACCCAGCTGCCCCTAATATAGCTTTTAGTTTTTAGGAAGGTACCAGAAACTGCATGTCAATCCCTGTTCAAAGAACTTACCACATGGAGACAGTAGAAGTTACGCTTAGAGAGAATGCTGAGGGCCCAGGGTTAAGGATCTGTGTGGTCTTTGTTTCTGGTAAGTGCTGCGAATTCACTTCCGTGAAGTGCTCTCTCTTGTTCTCTTGAGAACATGGGGCCAGGTGATGCCATGTTACTTGTAGCTGGAAATCAAAAGCTGAAGGCGTCCATAGCTTTTGCCATCCATCCCAGTGGTCATTTAAACCGTGAGGCACGGGGGCACCTGGGTGTCTTAGTCGGTTAAGCATCCGACTTCGGCTCAGGTCATGATCTTGCAGTTCGTTGGTTCGAGCCCCGTGCATCAGGCTCTGTGCTGACAGCAGAGCCTGGAGCCTGCTTCCGATTCTGTGCCTCCGCCTCTCTCTGCCCTTCCCCCATTCGCACTCTGTCTCTCTCGCTCTCAAAAATAAATAAATGTAAAAAAAAAAAAAAGTTTTTTTAAACAGCGAGGTAGGTCTATGAGTGCGCATGCACAACACTCCCAGGTGTCCGTGAAAAGCACGCAGCGGGAGTGCTCGTGGGCGGACGCCTGCGTGTCGGCGGGTGCGCGCATCGGAAAGCACCGTGGGAGAATTCACCGAGATGGACCCGGGGGTTACCGTGGGGAGAAACAGTGCTGAGGGGCGTCTGGGTGGCTCAGTCGGTTGAGCGGCCGACTTCGGCTCAGGTCATGATCTTACGGTCTGTGAGTTCAAGCCCCGCATCGGGCTCTGTGCTAATGGCTCGGAGCCTGGAGCCTGCTTCGGATTCTGTGTCTGCCTCTCTCTTTGCCCTTCCCCTGCTCACGCTCTGTCTCTCAAAAATAAATAAACGTTTAAAAAAAAATTTACAAAAAAGAAAAAAGAAAAAGAAACAGTGCTGGGAAAGGGATGTTTAGTTTTCATTCCTTTAATACAGTTTTGGTCATTTTAATTTACTGGCTGCCTGCAGTTCTTTGCCACTTGGGGCAAGGCACACGGTTACAGGGTGTCGGGAAGGCTCGCACGCGGTTTGGACGTAAAGAGCGGGGTTCTCTCAACTTCCTTTTTGGGGTTTTGCTGTTTTGATAGAAAAGAACGCAGCTGCTTCTGCTTGCTGCGGCCTGTAGCCCGCGGGAGCCTAGAGCCTCCTGAAGCCTGGTGGCCGGCGCTGGCTAGGGCCTGCCGTTGGCTTGGCCGGGCTGGCCACCAGGCTGCTTCCTCCTGGCTTTCCAGAGCCAAGTCACAGGTGATCGTGCGGCCAGAGGCCTGAGGAGCTCCCGAGCTGGGGGGGGGGGGGCGGGGGGTGGGGGCTGTGGTCAGAGGCTGCTCTCCCTGCCCCCATCTCCCACGCTGGCCCCCAGGAAGGTGGGCCCACCGTTCCGGGGACTCCGACATGGTGGCCATGGACAGGAGAGTGGACTTCCCGAAAAAGGAAGCTTGCCTGCCAGTGATGGTTTCCCAGGGACGCTGTTACTGGAAGCGGAACCCCGGGGGCGCCGGTGATAGTCGCGGGTGGGCATGAGCGAGCAGCTGGAGGGGGTGGCCGCCATGCTGTCGCTTGTGGGCTGGTGGAAACCTCGGCGGGGACCCCTCGAGGGTGGCAGTGCGAGATTCCGGGTGGCAGGGGACAGGGACGCTAGGCCACAGGGGAGACCGCGGAAGACTGCTCCATGCCCGAGGCACTCGGGGTGATAATTTTAATTTTTAAAGATGTGCATGTATATTACCTTTTAAGTGTCAGCAAGGATTATCTGAGTGTGGACCCCGTGGGCCATTGCTATGCCCCACTTACTTTAATGTGTTCGAAGGTGAATAAATGGCTGTGTGCTTTTAACAAGGGACAACGCTAAGAATGGCCTTTTAGGGACGGGGCAATTGTTGATGTCTTTTGTTTTCTCTTTATTTGTTTCTGCATTTTCCAAGTCTTTCATAAGGAGCATGTAATGACCTTTATAACCAGAAAAAAGTTATTAAAATCGAATAACCAACAAAACAAAGGAAGAAAAAAAAACCCAGCAGGCAATGAATGGTATTTGTATTTATTTTTTTTTAAGTCTATTTAGTTTTGAGAGAGAGAGAAAGTGCGAATTGGGACAGAGAGAGAAAGAGAGAGAATCCCAACAGGCTCCGCATCTGCCAGCGAGGAGCCCGACGCGGGGTTCAAACTCGCAGTTCGTGAGACTGTGACCAACCCGAGCCCAAGTCGGATGTTCACCCGACTGGGGCCACCCAGGTCCTCATAGTTTAGGTATTTTATTTTATTATTCTTTTAATTTTTTAAGGTTTATTTATTTTTGGGAGAGAGAGAGAGACAGAGTGTGAGTGGGGCAGGGGCAGAGAGAGAGGGAGACACAGAATCCGAAGCAGGCTCCAGGCTCTGAGCTGTCAGCACAGAGCCCCAGTGGCTGGAACCTACGAACCATGAGATCCTGACCTGAGGCAAAGTCAGCTGCTTAACTAACTGAGCCAGTCAGGGGCTTCTTGGTATTTGTATGTTAAAAAAAACACAGGGCGCCTGGTGGCTCAGTAGGTTGAGTGTCGGACTTCGGCTTGATCTTGCAGTTTGTGGGTTCGAGCCCTGCATTGGGCTCTGTGCTGACAGCTCAGAACCTGGAGCCTCTGTCAGATTCTGTGTCTCCCCCTCTCTCTGCCCCTCCCATGCTCATGCTCTGTCTCTCAAACATAAATAAAAACGTTAAAAAAATTAAAAGACCAACATTATGCTGACAAAGGGCACATTTACCGTCTGCAAATTATGCTGCATAAACTTCATTTTAAGAAGTTAAAAAGAGCTTTAGAGCGCTTACGTTTCATTTTCTTTTTTATTTATTTTTAAAGTGATTATTTATTTTTGAGAGAAAGAGTGCAAGTGGGGAAGGGCAGAGAGAGAGAGGGAGACACGGAATCCGAAACAGGCTCCAGGCCCTGAGCCGTCAGCACAGAGCCCAACGCGGGGCTAGAACTCACAGACCGCGAGATCATGACCTGAGCCGAAGTCGGATGCTCAACTGACTGAGCTGGCCAGGTGCCCCGTACATTTAATTTTAGACAGCCTGTGGCCTAGTGCAGAAGTTATAATCTTCACGGAAAGCGAACTTACCTATCCTAGCGAATGTTCCCGTTAAATTTCTAAGTGCTCCTTTTCAAGACAATTCCTTAAATTTAAGTAAGTTCTCTAATATTGGCGTCACCAGTTTTGGACTTGGGGTCCCATAGCCTATTACTACAGATGACAGTTGTGATTCTTTTGAATAAATGGTTTGCTTAATGGAGGGCCTGGCTGGCTCAGTCGAAGAGCATATGACTCTTGATCTCGGGTCATGAGTTCGAGCCCCATGTTGGGTGTAGAGGTTACTGTAAAAGAAAAAAAAAACGGAAAATATGGTATATATGTATAAACATATAGTTGTTAGCCTCAAACAGAAGAGAATCCTGTCACATGGATGCGGCTTGAGGACATTATGCTAAATGAAATAAGGTAGTCACAAAAGGACAAATACTATATGATTCCAAATACTATAGGAATTCACTTATATGAGGTATCTAAAGTAATCGAAATCATGGTAACAGAAAGTAGAAAAGGCGCTTGTGAGGGGCTGGGAAGCGGGAGTAGCCGATGGATAGTTTTGGTTTTGCAAGATGAAGACGTCCTAGGAGTGCCTGGGGGGCTCATTCAGTTGGGCATCTGACTCTTGGTTTTCGGCCCGGGTCACGGTCTCCCGGTTCATGGCTTTGACCCCGGGTCGGGCTTTGCGCTGACAGCAGAAGAGTCTGCTTGGGATTCTCTCTTTCTGCCCCTACCCTACTCTCTTTCTTTTAAAATAAATAGATAGGGGCGCCTGGGTGGCTCAGTGGGTTAAGCATCCAACTTCGGCTCAGGCCATGATCTCGAGGTTTGTGAGTTCGAGCCTTGAGTCAGGGTCTGTGCTGACGGCTCAGAGCCTGGAGCCTGCTTCGGATTCTGTGTCTCCCTCTCTCTCTGCCCCTCCCCCACTCGAGCTGTCTCTCTCTGTCTCAAAAATAAATAAAAACATTAACAAAAATATAATAAAGTTCTAGAGATCTGTCACGCGACAATGTGAATATAGTGAGCACGGCTGAACTGTAAACCCGAAAATCATTGAGAGGGTAAAGTAAGATCAAGGGTCGTGTGCGCCACTGACTGAGCCAGCCAGGCGCCCCTTGTATACCGTATTTTCTTTATCCGTTTACCTGTCGATAGACGTCTGAGCTGTTTCCATCTCTGGGCTAATGAGAACGATGCTGCAACGAACAGGGGTGTGTAAACATCTCCTTGAGATCCTCCTTTCAAGTCTTCGGTAGATACCCAGCGGTGGGGTCGACAGATAAATTTTTTCAAAAGCAGGCTGGGGGCGCCTGGGTGGCTCAGCTGGTAAAGCCTCCGACTTCAGCTCAGATCATGACCTCACAGGTTGTGAGTTCAAGCCCCGCCTCGGGCTCTGTGCTGACAGCTCAGAGCCTGGAGCCTGCTTCCGATTCTGTGTCCCTCTCTCGCTCTGCCCATCTCCCACTCGTGCTCGGTGTCTCTCTCTTTCAAGAATAAATAAAACATTAAAAAAAAAAAAAAAGCAGACTGGCTGCCGGCCTGAGTTTGGGTTGATGTGGCTATTAAGTTGCTACGGATAAAATTATAGAACCAAAAAACGGTTTGCATTAGAGGGGAGTTGCTATCGACAGGGCAGATGAAAATGCATTCTGTGCTGGGAGCATTTCTCACCTTTCTGCAAGAAGTGGCTCAGAGTTTATGCTCCTAGTTTTTCTAATAGTTGACTACATAAAGCCTTTTCCATCTTCTGTTATGAGGCCTCAGGACCTACGTCTGAGTCCAAGCAAGGTAGGGTTACTAGTTTTAGCAAATAAAAATACAGGATTCAGTTGAATTTGAATTTTGGATAAGCAACAAATAATTATTTTAATGTTTATTTTTGAGAGAGAGCGAGAGAGAGCGAGCAAGCACACTCAGGGGAGGGGCAGAGAGAGAGAGAGAGAGAGAGACAGAATCCAAAGCAAGCTTCAGGCTTTGAGCTGTCAGCACAGAGCCCGATGTGGGCTCAAACCCACGAACCACGAGATCATGACCTGAGCCGAAGTCGGATGCTTAACTGACTGAGCCACCCAAGCACCCCATGATAATTTTTAATGTATCAGCATTTCCTATATAGAAGATATAATACATAAAAAATGATTCACTGTTGATCTGAACTTCAAATTTAACCAGGGGCGCCTCGGCGGCTCGGTAGGTTAAGCATCCGATTTCGGCTCAGGTCATGATCTCACAGTTCGTGAGTTTGAGCCCCACGTCGGGCTCTGTGCTGACAGCTCAAAGCCTGGAGCCTGCTTCGGATTCTGTCTCCCTTTCTCTCTGCTCCTCTCCTACTCCTGCTCTGTCTCTCAAAATTAAATAAACATTAAAAAATTAAAAAAAAAAATTTAACCAGGCATCCCGTATTTTATCTGACAACCCTAAATCAAAGCTAATGGGCACCTGTTCCAGGCCGGCTTACACTGATCAGTTCCCAGCCTTCTCGGATGGTTCCTAGCTGTGCTCTGGCCATCTCACGTTCCTCCTAACCACACAAGACCCCCCCAAGAAGGAAGCTCGGCCCTTCCTCCTCCCAGCTATCTCCAGAGCAGGCTTGAATGGCCACTCACTGCCTAAGGGCGATGAGATAAATGCGAGAAAAAGCAGTCCCCACCCCCCATTCTCTCTTCTAGGCCGACAAGCCCCCAAAAGCAGGCCGCTGGGATCAAACAGCATCATCACAAAACGGAGACAGGGCAGCCGCGGGCCCCAGACCTTTGTCCCCGATTATTTTCCCATCGTGCAGCGAACCACCTGCTGAGCATTTGCATTTAACCCTATTGCCAGGGTTTTGCTGTTCAAAGCCTCTCGAGGAGAGCCCAAGTCCTCGTGCGGCCGGCTCTGCAGAGGCTGCGTCCTGTGGCGGCTGTCCACGGCACCTGGGTACAGCACCGAACGTCGGTCTCTGGCTGCTGGGCACAAGCCACAGCTGCCACGTGCTTTCAGAAAAATGGGCCAGGCCGAAGGGGCTCCCTGTCAGTGCTTTTCAACGTTCCCGGTGCAAAGATAAAATTTCCCTTTCACAGGGCTCCACGAACTAAAAATAAAATTGGAAAAAAAAAAAAAAAAGCGATCTAGGTCTGTATCATTTTTCCCCACGGTCAGGTCCCATTCAGGTCACTGGCTGTGCGCGGAAATCGGTTATGAACAGTTGCTCGGTTCTGCCTGGCCTGGGGTTTGAGGCTGTCAGCCGGCCGTGCCCTCTGTGACGGCCCCGGGGAGGAGAGCGGACGAGGAGACTTGCGAAGGTTCGGCCGAGGGTAGAGAGGGAATCCGGTCAGCTTTCCCTCGAGGCTCTGGCAGCGGGCTTCCTTAGGTTTTCCTGCACAGCCCCCGGGTCTGGTTGGAGACAGGCCTAGCGTGTCAAGGACGGGGCAAGGAAACGCTGCGCTGTTTCCTCAGGATTGGGAGGGGAGGAGGAAGCCAACGGACAGCGAGTGCCTGTCACCCATGTCATCTTCTCTCTTCTTATTTTCCACTCCTGAGTCACTTCCTCTTTCTGATTTCCTCAAAGATGTCATTCGACGTAGGGTGGAGAAGTTTCTCGGTAATGACACCAAATCACTGACACAGAAGGTGAGACGGTTCTCCTTACACGGGATTAGTCATAGTCCTAGAACGGGAGTCCTGAATCCATGTTGGAGGACGGTTTAAAAACTTGCGTACACACAGCTAGTCCAGAACCGCATGCTTCCCAGCACCCACCCCTGCAAATCCCTTCTGGGTTATTCTGCCCATCCCTCTCCAGTCCTCGGCCCCTAGGCTGCCATCGTTCTGGGCTGTCGGAGAAGACATTCACGTGCTAGGCCAGGTCCAAACCTCCTTGAAACAGATCATTCAAAATAATCCCTCTCCCGCTTTTATCCTGGCCCATTCTTTCTTTGTTTCTTTGTTTCCTTACTTATTTATTTAGGGACAGAGTGCCAGCGGGGGGAGGGGCAGAGAGGGAGACAGAACCTGAAGCAGGCTCCAGGTTGTCAGCACAGAGCCCGATGTGGGACTCAAACTCACCAACCACGAGACCATGACCTGAGCTGAAGTTGGACACTTAACCGACTGAGCCACCCAGGCTCCCCTCAAGTTTTTACTTCTTTTCCCTAAGATAAGTGGTCCTCAAAACTTAACATATGTGATAATTACATATGAATGAAATTGTGGAAATTGTGGAAAATTGTTGGGTGAGGCAAGTGTTCTGTGCCTTCTGGGGGGGGGGCGGCTACTCAACTGTATGCATTTGTACCTAAATAAAAAGGCTGAATTTTGCATTTAAATTACACCTTCGAAAAAGATTTTTAAAGAATCACCTGCATAAGAGACTCTCAAAGACTAAGAACAAACTGAGGGTGAAGGGGGTGAGAAGGGGGGAGAGGGGGTGACGGGCATTAAAGAGGGCACGTGTTGGGATGAACACTAGGTGTTATATGTAAACCGATTTGAAATGTCTCCCCCTTTCTCTGCCCCTCCCCCACTCATGCTCTCTCTCTGTCTCAAAAATAAACAAACATTAAAAAAAATTTAAAAAAAAAAGAAAATAAACTATTATAAAAATATAAATAAAAAGAATCACCTGGGGAACTTAGTTCTGAATGTGCAGACCTGAGATGGGCCAAGGAACCTACATTTTAACAGGCATCCCTGTTCTTACACAGGCGGCTCAATGGTCCCATCTGGCAAAAACACGGTAGATACGGCAAGGTCCCCCCGGCCAAGATCCACGACACCGCGCGCCCACCGGCAGCTGCGGCCCACCACCCCAGGAAGGCAGCCGAGGGTGCTGCCCTGGATTCTGTTCTCGGCTCTGCCCCGACCTCTAATAGTCGTCCTGCCCCTGGGGGATCCGCTTCCAATCTGCGGTAACTAAAGGAGAGAAGCCCTAAAAATACTGTACTTTAAGATTCACAGAAGCCTTAGAAAGAGTTTTAAGTTCCACGCAGCAAAGATTTTAACTTTGCTGAGGGAGGACACCTTTTCCAGGTATTAGTCTCTCTTCCGATGGCAAGTCTGCCCAAGAATCTGCTTTCCAAACAGGGTGCCTTCGCGGCTCCAACAGCTTGGACCGGCTCACAAGTTTAATACCAAATATGGCTGGCGGACCGGTTTACACTCTGTGCTGCTGAGGGTGCGCTCCCTGCGTGACCTACCAGCCAGCCTTCTGTGTCCGGGCTGGGCCGGGGCGGGGGTGGGGGAACAGACGGTATTTTTGCAATAAATGCTACCTGTCTCCTAGCCGCCCCCCCCCACTTCCTTCCCAGAAGGCACACTGGCCATACCAAGGCCGGTGTGGGTCTGCAGGGAACGCCCCTCTCAGAAAGCACTCCTTTCAGAGAGAAGGTTCTGAGAACCACGGGGAGTGAGACAAGCTGTGCTCCCAGTTTCTGTGCTTAGACTCCAGCCTCCCCACTCCTCCTACCCAAGGCCACATACCCTTCCCAGATTTAGGATGCCAGGAATACGCCAATCCGCGCAGCCGCAGCAATCCCCGTTGTGTAACTCAGCTACGAGAAAGGGCATGTTTTGAGCCTGAGCCACCTACTTGGAAGTTTTTCTGCTCGTGCCTTCCCACCGAGATCAACTTACAGGTGAACGTAGCAGGAGAGAGTTTCCTATCAGGTTTTCTGTACCAACCATTAAGCTCTCAGGCGCTCTTTTATACAAAGAACGGGGTAGGACCCACGACATGACATTTCCTGGCGGCTGAGTTCTCAAGTTGGGGAAAAGATGCACAGACCACAAATGAATCTTCTAAACTGTATTTGGAACTCACAAAACATTTGGAACCGACAGATCTTCCTAGAGACGAGGCCCCGAGCACAGAAGTCTGTCCCCACCATAGAAGTTTGACATCAACTGTACAGAACAAAATTAGCAATGAGTGATCTTTGGCACTAGGACGGGTAATTCCTTAGCTGTTCGTACAACATCCAAGCTGCGCACATGACATTAGCTGGCTGGTTAACAGTTGAAATTTATATTTATCTTAAAAAGCTAGAAGTCCTAGCTAAGTTTTTCGGTATCAACATGCTAACCATATCTAATACTTAGTACCTGAGGTAGAGACTTCTGGAAGAGTTTTATTAAAGAAAACACAATTGGAAAGTACAATAAAGAAAAATTTCCAGTCTTGGAAAGCACACAGCCAATGTCCTCGCTGGTTCAACAAGCCAACCTTGAAATGTAAAACGCTTACTCGTTTCTGTAGAGACTTTGCATGGGAGGTTTTGTTTGGACTCCTGGATTTTAGAATACTATGGATTGCCTCTTTTTAAAAAGTATAATTAAGGTGGAATGTGCACGAACCAAACTCACTTAACATTATTATTGAAACAACACAACTGCATTAGGGACAAGTAAAATCGTTTAATTGCTCCATGATGTGTGGCCAGAATATCACTTTTATTTCCAAACTCTACACTGTAGAGGCACCGGGGCTTTCTTATTTTCAGGTGGTAAGGCTCTTCATGAGATTACATGATTTTATACAGATACAATTAACCTAATACCTGGAATCTTTCAATCAAAATGACTCGCATTCGGGTCCTTTTCTTCAGTCAAGAAAGACCCTTCCTTTATAAAAAGGCATTTCTTGAAGTAGGTTCAAGTATAACATACTTGCCTTTTTACTGCAAGCTGGCTGGCCAAAAATTTATCATAAACCGTAGATGTTATTTTTAGAGGTATACGGTCTCTTAAATGAGACAGAAGGAGTAAAGCATGGGCATTTATAAGCTGAAAGGGTAAAGCATCAGTATGACTAACGGGAATGACATTTAAGTCCATTCTTGGTATAAACCACTTAAAGCCAAGTGTAAGCCACTTTAAGCCACCACCGACTCCTGTGACCAAGAGCATTGGAGGAATCTTACTACCATCATATAGTTTTGTCAACTATTTTTTCCTTGAAGATCCAAGTTCAGACACATGACCAATAGCTGGTTTTTAAATACCTTTTACCATAGGCTCTAACTACTTCATAACACTTCTGAGAAGTAGCTCCCAAAGCATGGAAAAGTCAGGTGAACTGCCAAATTTTCCACCATTAAGAAATGACTGAGTTAAGATACCAAATGAAGGCTTCTTTTTCTCTTTAGAGACATAGGTGTCCTCCTAAGAGACAGATCTGTGGGAGTCGTCAGGGCTGTGAAAACCATTTTAGATGGCAAAGTTCATTTTTATCAAAAGTAGTTTTTTATAGATTAGTCGAGGAAAATCCCCAGAAAAAGGGACATCAAAGGAGATAACATACTTGCGGTTCTCAATGAGCAAATACGGAAAGAGGAAAAACTAAGTCATAAGGCAGAGACGAAGCCACAAAGTGAACACTAACACTTCTTTAGGAGAAAATGTTATCTAATCCTCCCTTCAAATCTGAATTAAGAAAAAAGCCTGTTTTATAAATCTCTTCTGAAGAACACATTTTAACACAGATGATGAGCAAAACACACACCACATCTGAATAAATCCGACAGTATATTAAGAAATACAAACATGCTGACCGTATCCTGGTTCTAGCAGATGAAGGACCAAGCACGCAACTATTTGGAGAAACAAATGTCATATGACAGGCATGTCTTTACGGCAATTCCCAGGAATAGGATTTTGATAGGAGAAAAAAACCAAATGAACCCTGCTGACAGGCTTTTTATACTAACACCTCCAAGTTCCGGAATGACCAGAAGGATATTTTTATAGATTCAGTGTAGCCCCACTTCATGGGTTAATACGCTAGACACTGACAGGGCCATCTTCCTAATGGCGGCCCATGACACTGGGGGAAAATGGCTTTGGCAAACTCCCGTATTCAAAGGCGGAAAGAAACGTACCGAGGAAGCAGTGAGAGCTGGGAACTCTACGTCACAGTTACAACTCTGGTGAGAGGTTAGACTTGCACGTGGGAAGTGACTTAGAATATTTTTCTATGTACTTTCAGATGTTGGAAGAATTACCCAGACACAAAACAACAGTCTCCTCGGAACAAGCCAAGAGGAAACGCCGAGGGTATTGTCTACAGGAAACAAGTGGACGCTTCTGGCGCCACGCGTCTTTGCCTGGCATTTCTGCTCGACTCCTTTCCTCTCTGTCACTCTCGAGTCCCCAACCTTTAGGCCGGCGAAGCCACTGTCTCCCTCGGGCTCTGTGTAGATGGGCATGGAGTGTATGTGGACCTTCTGTCCTTTGGTTAAGAAACCTCCTTGAAGCTCTAGCGAGACAAGAGTGAACTGACAGATCCTCATCTCAGCTAAGCTCAGGAGTCTGAAACCTTGCTTGTTTTCTACGAATAAGCACTGGAATTTCCTCACGGAACACTTGGTACGAAGGAGACTGCGCGTCGGGTCGGGATCCAGGACACGTCAGGCCTATGGCTTTCTGAGATTCCTTCAGTCTCTCCTGAGTTTACTTTCTGCTTAAGGTGTTCAGAGATTCTGAGGAGCTTCTCTGGGCTAAAATGCATAGAGTAGAAAAAAAAAAAGGTTCCTGTGTGGCTAGAAGATTAGCTGAAATTTTCTGAAGAAGAACGAAGAAAGAAATGACAAAGAAATGCCCAAAGGGTGTTGGTCCAGGATGATCCTAAATAATAATAGACCCGACATTTTAAAATTAAGACATAAAAAATCATACTTTTGTAACTTCAAAGTCAGAGGCGGCTTGCTTTCTGTCAGAAAAGAGTGAGATGCTCCAAGTGCAAAGCTCCCTGGGAAGCCAGGGCCCCTTCATCTACATCTTTACCAAGCCAGCTCTTGCTCACAAGCGCAGAAACTCTAAGACCAACGATGTGAAGGGGCTGGGAGGGCAAAGCTCTCCGACACCACAAAGGACTGAAAAGGTCCACAAAATACTGCAAATGACGAGTGTTATATGACTGTTAGTGCTTGTCACCCACTGACGGATATGCCTAGAGGGAATAAATTCTGGAATTCTCCTCAGGTCTACGTACAGACAGAATCCCACGCTCAGAGGCCTTCCGCACAGAAATCTACATTGGCAGAAGTACAGAAATTATAGAAGTTACCCAGCAAATTAGAAAAAAAGAAGGAATGCGGATTTGGGCCTTCTGCCACACGCAGTATGATTGGCTCTGGCTATTTTTAGCCGACGAGGGAACTTTGTTATTTCTAATGTTAACATCCCAAGAAAACATCCAAGAGAGGCAGGTTTCTGGATAATCTGAGATTTAAGGCGAATCCAGTACGTCCACAACTAAACACGGTAGTAGGAGGGCTCACTCTCCAAGCGTGGCTTTGCGACAGCGGGGTCTCAGGAGCACCTCTGGTCAGGGTCTCCGCACGGCTACCAGCCTGGGGACCCCTTTGCGGATCGGCCTTCTGGAAGAACTTAAGCTACGCACACACCATCGGGGCATATGCTGGCGGTGCTGGACAACGAAAGGAGCCCTGCAGTTAGTCATTTACGTCCTTTGAAAATACACACGGGTTTTCAAAGACTAGGTACGGGGTCTGGGTAGGTGAGGGAGACTCAAAGATTTCCTAAGTAAAGGAGAAAAGATCTCCGCCTCCTTCTACTGTGGACTTTCTTTCCAAGATTGAAAACCGACGCTTCCTCCTCTGGCTCCTTACACATCCGAAATCTTCCCTGCAACATGAGAGGCACTTTTATTAGGTGTAGCATCTATTAAAACCTTAAACCCAGGGTGGGATTTGCTGAACAAAGTAATAGCACTAGCCTAACAGGCGTTGCCTTAAGGATTTTTTTTCCCTTTAATATAAAAGTAGAACTACAGTGGTCCAATATACAAATACAAAAAAAAGTTCTCATACTAAAAAAAAGGTACCATAATACTGTACATACAAAAACCTTTCAACAAGAATGATTTAAATATATCTGTTTTTTTCCAGATCTGGAAGACACAAATGTAAAGTTCCGTAACAGTATTATTGCTGAAATACGTGTCCAGGAACGCGGTGTTTCCCCTTTTCTCCCCCGTGTCCCGGCCCCGCCTGCAGAGTCCCCTGAGCGTGGATCACGAGCCAACGGCGTCCCTGAAGATAACCAGAGCCCAGTGTTTACTCCGTGGAAGCCATTACTCAGGGAGCCGCTGCTCACCTGCGGACGACGCAGAGCACGAGCTTTAAGCCCAGCCAAGGCTAAATCCAGACGGACGTCTTCCCGTCCCCTGACTTGCTACTAGCGCTGCTCTTGTTGGACCCTGCTTTGGATGCCACTTTGGCCTTTTTTTCCCGGGGACCATGCGGGTTGTTTTGGTGACTGCAGGCCTGGATTGCTAGATCCAAGCGTTCCTGAGCCATTTTGATCTCCCGCTGCAGGGTCTCCAGGTCAGCTGGGAGGTTCTCGTCGTGGCTGCCGTACTGCTGTTCCTGGGCGATGTTGGCCTTGTTCTGCTTGTAGGCGATCTTAGCGTTGGACAGTTCGGTGTACTGGATTTGATCTGGTTTGACGGCAATGTTATAGCCCGGGGGAGCAGATGGTGTATTCCAAGTGAAGGGATAATTATAAGCACCCGGATCTTCCAGTTCCCTCCTTTTACTGTTCAGTGAGTCTCGGATCGTCCCAAACCCTAAATGAAGCATTTCCCAAATGTTCAGCAATAGGCAAAGGCCTGTGACGCCATACATTATCAGGAGGAAGATGGTCTTTTCGGTAGGGTCTGGAAATAAAGCAGTCTATCTTATGAGGGCACGGGCGTCTGCTGCACACATACGATGGGTGGACCTGGAAGCCGTACAGAAAATACTGCCCTATCAGAAAACCCACCTCAAACACGGTCCTGGCCAGCAGCTGCAGCACGTAGATTTTCATGAGCCCGTCCTCCCGAATCCGCCGGCGGCCGTCGTGCTTGGGTTTAGGTTGGTTCTGCTCTTTATTTTCTTTTTCACTCTCCAGTTCCATTTCCGGATACATCATGGGATCCTCCTCGTGGTCCTCTTCCGTTTCTTCCAGAGCCCGGTGCTGTTTCCAACGCATCGCATAGGGTTTGCTCCGAGCCGCTTTCTTGTCTGCTTCGCCGTGCTCCATCTTGGCGATCTTATGAATGGCGTAGCCCAGGTACATCACCGAGGGCGTGGCCACCAGAATGATCTGGAAGACCCAGAAGCGCACATGGGAGAGGGGTGCGAAGGCGTCGTAGCAGACATTCTCGCAGCCTGGCTGCTCCGTGTTGCACACAAATTTGCTCTGCTCATCGTAATAGATGGACTCTCCCCCTACGGCGGTGAGGACGATCCGGAAGACGATCAACACGGTGAGCCAGATCTTCCCCACGAACGTGGAATGGTTGTGGATCTCCTCTAGCAGGCGGGTCAGGAAGCTCCAGCTCATGGTGGTGGAATCGGTTTGCCCTGCTAAAAATGGAAAAACGTCAAAGGAAAATCAACAAATATGAAAATCTGAACAACTTAATTTTTTGATGCTATCTCTAGGAACTCCTTTTTTGAGGACTTGAAATCTAACTTTGAGGCTCATGTTAGAATGCTAATTAGAATAAAGAGCAGCTCACTCTCTACTACCCCCGGGCAGGACAATTCGCCTCAGTCTACGAGCACGTCTTTGGACCTACAGAGTCCTAAGAAGTCTGGTTAGCTTCCATGCCTTCACTAGTTCCCAAGGCAAAGTCGTAGCTAACGTCGGAGATGTGTTCCTCAGACCCAACTTCTTGGTGAGATATAAACAACAGCGAGCGGTGTAGCTACACTATCCAGTCACGGTAAGACTCTCACTGGAGAACATAATGGGGACGCTGGGGTTGGACCCCATTGTGAAGAGGTACCTTATTAGGAAATTTAAGTTTGGACCTGATGATAAAGTATTAAAAAGAATTAAGGAGATGATACAACTGCAAATAACTGGCAACGACCAAGAACTAAAACCAAAGACAGAAAGGAACTAGGAAGATGCTCCCTGGCTAGACTGCACAGGATTCTAGATTTTAGAATTCCAGATTCTAGAATTCTGTATAGTGCTGTATTTGGTTTATGGTAGATTTATGTTTGCAAAGTGAATTGTGAGGACACTAAATCCAATCCATAGGCAAATCCATTCAAAACAGCATTTTGAAGGCCAGTTTTATTCTGAGATTCTTAGCTCTATATGCCCGGCACCCGGCTAACAATCATTTAGCTGAGACGATGTACATACAATCCCGAACGTGACCCCTGACCCAAAGCTCGCTTCTCTCTCCTTCTCTTCTTTCCACTCCCAGTTTACTTTTGTAGATTACAGGTGATTATCAGCATCAAAGACGTTTAAATATAATTTACCTGTTGCTCGGAACTTCTGTTATCCAGAATTTTCTTAGAGAAATGATGTTTTGCTTATAACTTTTCCAGATTCCCTCTGGAAGGAAAAAAGACAAGAGGAGGTCACAAGCTTCCTCCTACAGAAAATAATCAATCATTAAAATGCCATTTTCAGGAAGAAACAAGTTTTCTACGGAGCACAGGAATTAATCAGCATGAGAAAGAAACATGCCGGGGTTTGAATACCTCCGTATATTCCTCCCAATACATGTGGTAGGAGAAACTACGTTTAACAGAGACCCAAAGATTAAGTCATTGTATCGAAGAAAGTATGACAGGAAGCTGAGTCATTCATGAAAATCTGAAGCAGATCAACTCTGGCACCTATAGAAAAAGCCAAAGCAGACAAATCTCAACAAATTTAAACTGGGTCACTAAAGGCCCTGTGAAAATCTTCACCCCGGCTGCTCTATTCCCGTTCTATTCCCTGGAGCGGCCAATACCTCTCACTGGGATTTGAATGGCTGACAAGTGAGCAAGCTGTTTAGTTAAAACACCCAACAGCTGGCTCTCAGTCCCTGGGACACTTGAACCCACTGGAGGTGATTTACAGCTTCACACAAAGAAACTGCTCATGGAAGGAAAACACCTGGAAAGAAAACACCTGCAGCTGTATTGTGATAAAAAAAAAATCCAGGGGCGCCTGGTTGACTCAGTCAGTGGAACGCGTGACTCTTGATCTCCGGGTTCTGGGTTCAAGTCCCACACTGGGTATAGAGATTACTTAAAAATAACATCTTTTCTGGCCATGTGCGGCAACATGGATGGAACTGGAGGGTATTATGCTAAGTGAAATAAGTCAGGCAGAGAAAGTCAGGCACCTCCACACACAGGTGGATTTTGAGAGACTAAGCAGAAAACCATGGGGGAGGGGAAGAGGGGAAAGAAAAAAAGCCACAGAGAGGGAGGGAGACAAAACATTAAGAGACTCTCAAAGACTAAGAACAAACTGAGGGGAGAGGGGGGTATGGGAGAGAGGAGAGTGGGTGACAGGCACAGAGGAGGGCACTTGTTGGGATGAGCACTGGGTGTTGTATGGAAACCAATTTGACAATAAATTATAAAAAAAAATAGTAACATCCTGGTGGTGGGGGGGGGCACGCCTGAGTGGCTCAGTCAGTTGAGTGTCTGACTCTTGGTTTCAGCTCAGGTCACTATCTCATGGTTTGTGGGTTCGAATCCCAGGTAGGTCTCTGTGCTAAACAGTGAGGAATTCTCTCTCTCCCTCTCATTCTGCCCCTCCCTCGCTCTACCAAAATAAACAAACTTAAAAAAAAAAAGTGAGAAAAGACAGGTAGTAGTACAAGCACCTACATAACATGGGAGTAGCAAGATGACACGCAGAACCTGACCACGGAAGCATCTTCCCACTTCTCTCACCGAATACACGAGTTATAAAACCACCAAAGAGTAATATGCAATCTTTAAATGATGACATAAGTCAAGTTCCTAACGCAGAACTCCTGTTATGATTCACAACCAAGTTCAGACTCAGATTTTTCCAAACACCACATCTAGAGCATTCTCCCTAAAGCCTGAAATTCTACTTATTCCAATTAGTCGACGTCATCAGAGTTTAACGGTTACTTAGAAAACTCAGCCCCTACACCTCTCTCCATACCAAAGAAAAACAATTATCTTTTTAGTAATTACTGTGATGAAAGAGTTCTCAATGGTTCAGCATCTCATATAACAATCTACCTTTTTTGGGGGGAGGAGGAATTAGTGGCATGTCCTTCAGAGCTTATAAAGCAGCAATTTATGCACACACAGAAGCAGGCATTGTACACTGGTTAAGATACAGGTTTGACTTAGAAAATGCTGAACCCTAAGGACGTGGCTTCCCAAGGGCAATCATAAATGTCACAGCACCCTGTACCCATGCCTTCGGTATAAGTGATGTGTTTAGTAACTTAACTCCAGCATCTCATAAAATGGGTAATGGGAAATTTTTTTTTTTAATTTTTTTAATGTTTATTTTTGAGAGAGAGAGACACAGCACGAGTGGGGAGAGCGAGCACAAGTAAGGGGGGGCAGAGAGAGAGGGAGACACAGAATCCGAAGCAGGCTCCAGGCTCTGAGCTGTCAGCACAGAGCCCAATGCGGGGCTCGAACCCACCAACTGACTAAACCATCCAGGCGCCCCAGGAAATTTTCCTTCTAAATAACCACAGGTTGGGACACCTGTGTGGCTTAGTCGGTTGAGCATCCAGCTCTTGATTTTGGCTCAGGTCTTGACCACAGGGTCCTGGGATGCAGCCCCACACTGGGTTCCACCCTGAACATGAAGCCTGCTTAATATTCTCTCTCTCTGTCCCTGCCCCGCTTGCTCTCTCTCTCTCAAAATAAATAAACATCTAAAAAAATAAGTAAGAGGCGCTTGGGTGGCTCAGGTGGTTAAGCATCCAACTTTGGCTCAGGCCATGATCTCACGGTTGGGAAGTTCGAGCCCCGCATTGGGCTCTGCTGTCAGCACAGAGCCTGCTTCGGATCCTCTGTCTCCCTCTCTCTGCCCCTCTTCTGCTCACGCTCTCCGTTTCTCTCAAAAATAAACACTAGAAAACATTTTTTTAAAGTAAATAAAATAAAATAACCATGGGCTTCCTGAAATGAACGGCAGCATTACCACTGTTATCATCTGAGGAGTCAATAGATTTTTTTCTTCGATACTCTTTCCAAATCCCTTTCCTTTCCCTGCAAGCACTAAGAGAATGGGTTAAATATCAGGAGTATACTACTCCAAGGCTGGGGGTGGGGGGGATGGGGCAGAAATGTGTCCTTGCCAAGTGTGGTCTCACTGTGTTCTTGTTCCTCTACATTTTTTACTCTGCTATCAGAAGCCCAAAATTCAGGACATAGTCGTCTCTGACTTTCCTTTTTCAGCAAACAGACACGAATACAGAATGGGGAGCGAGAGTGTGCAATTAATCTGTGAATGGCTCTCATGGGAACCTAAGACTCATTTCTATACTTCACCTTCTACAGAAACTGCCACGGGAGCACAGACGTGGAGCACAAGAGGAGGGGGACGGCAAGCACCTAAATGCTTTTTCTAAGAAAGCCCCAACTGGCTTATATGTACATACGTATTTAATATCTGCTTGAAAAAGTATACTCTTTATGCTTGGGTTGAATTTATCTATAGACAAATTCTAGAAGGCAGTATTATCAGGTCACAGGAAATGTAAATCTGTGTTGCTCTCGTTCTGTACTGTCATCCAACTTTAAAAAAATTTTTGTTTAATGTTTATTTTTGAGAGACAGAGAGACAAAGCATGAGCAGGGGAGGGGCAGAGAGAGACGGAGACACAATCCAAAGCAGGCTCCAGGCTCCGAGCTGTCAGCACAGAGACAAATGTGGGGCTCAAACCCATGAACCGTGAGATCATGACCTGAGCCAAAGTCAGACACTTAAGCACTGAGCCTCCCAGGTGCCCCTGTATGTTTTTTTTTTTTTTTTAAGATTTTACTTTTAAGTAATCTTATACCCAACATGAGGTTCACACTTACAACCCCAAGATCAAGAGTTGCACACTCTGCCAGCCAGGCGCCCCTCAATCTATATTTTTACTATAACAAGACATACTTCCTCCATATCCCTCCCTGCTTGACGGACTATTTCTAGCCTTTTGCCCATTTGTTTTGCAGAATATATTCTTTTTTTAATTAAAATTTTTTAAATGTTTATTTTTTAGAGAGAAAGGGAGACACAGAATCCAAAGCGCAGTCCAGGCTCCAAGTTGTCAGCACAGGGCCCAATGCAGGGTTCGAACTCAGGAGCCGTGAGATCATGACCTGAGCTGAAGTCAAATGCTTAACTTACTGAGCCACCCAGGCGGCCCTAGGATGACTTTTTAAGTAAAGAATACTATGATTCATGGTAGCACATAATTCAAAAGGATTCACACAAACAAAATAACACACATTGAAAAAAAAATCATGTTTGCTTATATAACATTTATTGGACATAAACCAAATGTGCTATTCTTAGTCCATTTTCCAAATAACTAAAGTTACAAATCTACCTTGTCTCTTGTACTAGAAAATAGAATTTTAAAAATTAGTTGGCATAAACATGGTAATAAATTACATAATTCCTTCCCAAATTCTTTGTATTTGAAGTTTTCTACAGTTATATCCGAAGGGGATCAAAGTTTACCACATTTTTCTGTAAAACAGAACTCATAGGATTTTTGAAGATTAAATACAAAGCACATTATTTGGATTATCATCCCAGAAGGTAGATTACATGATTAGATCCCTTCTAAAGATAAAGAAATGAGATCTAGAAAGTTTACAAAATTGCCTAAGACCGTACAGTTATTAAAATGGTGAAGCCAGAATCTGGAGTCAGCCACCTTCCTCCAGAGTCTGGGCTCTTACCCATGAGTAAAGAATTCTATTACAGAGAGAACTACATCTAGGTTGCCATGTGAACACAGAAGGGGGAACTTAATCCCAATCTTTGGGACCAAAATTAAACTAAACAACAAGTTCAAAAAGATCGGGGCGCCTGGGTGGCTCAGTCGGTTAAGCATCCGACTCTGGATCAGGACATGATCTCACGGTTTGGGAGTTCAAGCCCCGTGTTGGGCTCTCTGCGGATAGCTCAGAGCCTGGAGCCTGCTTCAGATTCTGTGTGTGTGTGTGTGTGTCTCTCTCTCTGTCCCTCCCCTGCTCACTCTCTCAAAAATAAATAAACATTAAAATTTTTTTAATTAAAAAAAAAATTCACAAAGATCAAAAGGGGAAATTTCAGAGTTTAAGATCTTATGTGCAGAATGAACTCAAAATCAAACAAAAGAAAGAGAACTCAGGTTTCTTGGCAGTTGAGAGGGAGGAATAAAACTAGAAAAGTGGTATCTCCAACAGAAACAGTTTACTTACTTACTTGGGCATTGAGAATAGGGACAAGAGAAGTCGGTAAACTCTGTTCAGAAGACACCAGGTCTGACGTGCCAGTGTCCTGCACAAGGGGAGACCGACGGCGTACGTATGCGGCTGAGAGCTGGGCCAGACCACAAGGCGAGCACCAGGACTCCCAATGCGGCTGCAGTGTTTGGGTTTGTCACTGCATCCTACAAGGAGCCCCTAGATGTCGTGTGTCTTTCACCTCTGCTTCCCTAGCTTCTAGCCCAATAACTGGCACATTTTAAGTGCTAAATAAATGCTTGACAAACAGACGAATGAATGCATTCCTATGGGACCTGCTTTATACTTATTACCATCCCTCTGCTTTTTTCTCCTAGAAAACAAATTCCCACTGCATCATCCTGTCCATAAAAAGAATAAGCAGCCTCACGAGGCAATGAACCTTGGTCCACAGGACACTTTAAGCAGAAAATGGGCTGTTACATGGAGTCAGGTGTTAGGTAAAACATTGGCCTAGAAATTAATAATTTTCACTTAAAAAGTTTTTGTTTTTGATCTCGGTTCAACACCTGGCAGAAAACCGTTTGCTTATTTTTTTCCCTAGTTGTCTCCCTTTCCTGTTTCCCACAATTTTCTCTTTAAAACCTCTACCTTAAATCCCCAAATCCCAGCCCAATTCCAAATTTTCAGATGCTCTTAACATTCCTCTTTGCAGAGGAGAATAAATGCCAACAGATGGAAATGCTCTCAACTTTCTTTTCTTCTTATTTAAAAACCCGACGAAATACACGGAACAGTAGTCATCAGACATTAAACAACAGGCAGCACAAGGCAGGGATCCCTGAGAGCAGGAAGCCACCAGGCTCGCTCACCGGATTGAGAAGACAGAGGCACACGCTTCGGCGAGGCCAGAGCACCACGGGAGACCAGCAGAGGGTTCTCCTCAGTCTTCGGCTGACAACTGAGCAGCGAAGGCACGTGAGGAAATGACCGAAGACGGGATAAAACTAGAAGGAAACGTGCAGGGCGACCGCCGGCTACCACACGCAGCAGGAATCACCTGTCCCTACGAGCAGAGCGCAAGGACATCCTAACACACGGGGCGGCAGCGGAGTACTCAAGAAGGTCATGCCCAGAGCGGGGCAGAATTCGTTCCGGACTCGAGCCTGTTCGGCCACTCTCCCCCCAACCAGGTTTAAAAGCAAACTCTTAAGGGGCACCTGAGTGGCTCAGTCAGTTTAAGCATCTGACTCTTGATTTTTTTGGCTTAGGTCATGATCTCAAGGTTGTGGGACAGAGCCTGCAGCCTGCTTGAGATTCCCATTCTCTCTCTCTCTTTGCCCCTCTCCCCTGCTTACATGCGCTCTATTAAAAAAAAAAAATATATATATATATATTTAAAAAAGATAACCGGCTGTTTAAAGCAAAAAGTGGCAACAATTTATTATTGTGGGATTTATCTTTCTTCCTTAAAAAAAAAAAATTTATTTTTAAGTCATCTCCACACCCAACGGTGGGGCTTGAACTCACAACCCCAAGATCAAAAATACCATGCTCCACCAACTGAGTCAGCCAGGCGCCCCCGGAAGTTGTGTTTCTTATCACACTTCTTTTACATAGAAGTAAAAGTAGTAAAACAACAGAAGTAAAAACAATATCACAAAAAGCAGAGAGAAAGGAAATATACTGTTGTAAGCTTATCATATAATACAAGAAGTTATTTAATATTTAAGTAATAACTTAAAGATGGCTAAGTAAACCCAGAATCAACTATTAAAATAACAAAACAATGTTGCAGCTAATAAACCGACAAAAGACATACTATGGAATCATAAAAATAAATGAGGAGAATAAATAGGATGATGGGTTTAAACCCTCTGCTATCAGCAATCACATTGAATGTAAACAGTCTAAATACTCAATTAAAAGGCAAAAATGAGGGCACCTGGGTGGCTCAGTCAGTTAAGTGCCTGACTTTGGCTCAGGTCATGATCTCACGGTTCAGGAGATCGAGCTCCATGTGGGGCTCTGTGCTGACAGTGCGGAGCCTGCTTGGGATTCTCTCTTTCCCACTCTCTCTCTCTCTGCCCCTCCCTTGCTTGTTCTTTAAATAAATAAATAAATAAATAAACTTTATTTAAAAATTTAATTAAGAAGGAGAAGTAACTACATATTACCAGAAAAAGTTTATTTCAGAGCAAGGAATAGCCTTAAATTAAGGTCCTTTCACAATGATAAAGGGAGGGGTCAGGTCACCAATATGACATAAAATATCACATGTTTATATACATATTAACAGAGCCTCAAAAGAGAGGAAGCAAAAACTGATAGAACTAAGAAGACCAATTGACAAACCCACATAATAGCTGCAGATTTCAACACCGCTCACTCAATAACTCAGAAGAAACAGCAAGCACATAAAAGACAAACACTATTTACTATCAACCACTAAACCACAAAACCACTGACATGTGGAGTGACACTCCACTCAACAGCAAAAGAATTCACAATTTTTTCAAGGACACAGAGAACAGGTACTGAGACAGACCATATTCTAGGCCATTAAAGTCTCAATCGAATCAGGGGCGCCTGGGTGGCTCAGTCAGTTGAGCATCGGACTTCAGCTCAGGTCATGATCTCACCCTCGTGGATTCGAGCCCCGCGTCGGGCTCTGTGCTGACAGCTCAGAGCCTGGAGCCTGCTTCGGATTCTGTGTCCCCTCCTCTCTCTCAAAAATAAATAAACGTTAAAAAAATTTTTTTTAATTATTCAAATCATACAAAGTATGTGCTCTGATCACAATGCAATTGGAAATCACTCAAATTTACTCTTTCCCCATCCTCTCTCTTACCATTGAAAAATCTCCATATGAATGACCCCTCTTCTCCTCCACCCTCAAAATACACCTCCCTACATTTCCGTGACCAATTAGTAACACTTACTTTTTTTCAGAAAGCAGTCTTTCTTTTCCCTATAAAACAAACAAGGGGCGTCCGGCTGGCTCTGTGGGTTAAGCACCTGACTCTTGATTTCAGCTCAGGTCATGATCTTAAGAGTTTGTGAGATCAAGCCCAGCGTCAGGTGCTGCACTGACAGCACAGACCCTGCTTGGGACTTTCTCTCTCCCTGTCACCCACTCACAATCCCTCAAAAGTAAACAAACCTGGGGCACTTGCGTGGCTCAGTCGGTTAAACGTTTGCCTTCAGTTCAGGTCATGAACTCACGGTTTATGAATCTGAGCCCCGAACATGGCTCCCTGCTCTCAGCACGCAGATCCTGCCTCAGATCCTGCCTCGCTCTCTCTCTGCCCCTCCCTCGCTTGCGAGAGTCCACGCACCCACGTGTGCGCTCTCCCTCAAAAATAAACACCAAAAAAAAAAAAAAAGAACGACACAATTTAGGATCCATTGATCACACATGTGCTAGGAAGCATACAGCGTGCTCATTTATTTTAATCCTCATAAAATCTTAACTTTTAGATAAGAATCAGGTTCACAAAAATTAAGTAATGTACACAAAGTCAGCCACTGGTACAGGTTAAACAGGCTAGTTTAGCTCCAAAGTCTTCAATTTTTGCTATACAGTATTTTCTTAACTCCAATATCCAATAAGGCATTAATTTATAAATTACTTCACATTGCTCTCAAATACATCACGCACACCTGAATCTGCATATGCAAAATATCTTAAGAATTGAAAACGACCTACATGGCTAATAACCGATGATGAGTGGTGAGTGCACTACAGTAACATCCACGTGAGGTAACAGTACACTTACCGGTAAGCCTAGACGCCACCCATCCACCAGACTACCTGCCAGTGGTAACTTTTCAGTGCCAAATTCCATGGTCAATTCTCTTATTCAACCTTTTAAGCTCTCTCTCTATATTTTTTAAACATTTTTATTTATTTTTGAGAGACAGAGCATGAGCAGGGTAGGGGCAGAGAGAGAGAGACACAGAATCTGAAGCAGGCTCCAGGCTCTGAGCTGTCAGCACAGAGCCCGATGCGGGGCTTGAACTCAGGAACTGTGAGATCATGACCTGAGCCGAAGTCGGACGCTCAACCGACTGAGCCACTCAGGCGCCCCTAAGCTCTATATTTTTTAAATGTTTATTTTTTTTGGTTAAATTTCTAAAAATATTTTTGAGAGAGAGAGAGAGAGATTATGAGTGGGAACAAGCAGGGGAGGGACAGAGAGAGAGGGAGACAGAGGATCCAAAGCGGGCTCTGTGCTGACAGCAGAGAGCCTGATTCGAGGCTCAAACTCACAAACCGTGAGATCATAGCCTGAGCTGAAACCAAGAGTCAGATGCTTAACCGACTGAGCCACCCCGGCGCTCCTAAGCTGTATTTGATACGCCTGATCACTCCTTCCTTCCGAAATGCTTTTTTTTTCCCCCCACTTGGCTTCCCGGATGCCATACTCTTCTGGTTCTTATTTCTCAGTTCCTGTTTCAGGCTCACTTCTCCTTTTCTAAACTTCTGAACACGGGCCCTGATTTTTCTCCTATCTCGTTACCCTATCCTCTTCAGTGTTCTCTGCGGGTTCCTCCAGCCAGAATTCCACCTGTAAACGGTGTCCCATTTGCTTCAACATTTCCCTTGAACTTTAGGCCTGAAATTCAACTGCTACCCTACACCTCCTGGATGTCTCACGGGCTCCGTACTGCACACACCGCAATCCTCCCTTCCTCCGAAGACCGACTCCATTCTCAGTTCTCCAACTCTAAGTAAGCGCCTCCAACGTTCATGCGGTGCCTCTGGTCAAAAACCTTCAAGTCAGCCTCGCGCCCTTTTTCTCCCTTCAAGCCACGCCATTGGCAAACCCTCCTCACCACTTCTTACCATCGCCACTACTGCCACTCTGATTCGAGCCGCCTTCATTTCTAACCAGGGCTACTACTGTAAAAGCAAGTCCTCTAACTGGTTTCTTAGTTTATGGTCTTACCTCTCTCAAATCTAGTCTCCAAAAAGCAACCCCAGTAAAGGCAGATCATGTCCCTTTCCTGCTCAAAACGCTATTGGAATAAAATAAAAAATCTCTACCACAGTCTACAGCACCCCTACCATACGGCCGCAGTCCACCTTCTGGTCTCCTCTCCTTCCATCCTCCCTCTTGCTCATTCTGACTCGGGAATACCTGCATCCCCGCTGTTCCTCAGACCGCACCAAATATGCCATGCTTCAATGGATGCTCTCTCTGCTCCATCCCTCACTCTCTAAAAATAAATAAATATACATTCTAAAAAAAAAGAAAAAGAAAAAAAAGGGGAGGCAACTAGGTGGCTCAGTCGGTTAAGCGCCAGACTCTTGATCTTGGCTCAGTCCATGATCCCACAGTTCGTAAGATCAAGCTCCAAGTCGGGCTCTGTGCCGACAGCGCAGAAATAAACAAATAAACAAAATATGTAAACATTAAAACAAAAAAAAAGGGGGGTGGCTCAGTTAAACATCTGACTCTGGATTTTGGCTCCGGTCCTCAGGATCTCAGGGCTCATGGGTTCAAGCTGGCAACTGGCTCTGCTCTGACAGGGTGGAGCCTGCTTGGGATTCTCTCTCCCTCTCTCTCTCTGCCCCTCCCCTACTCTTTCTCTTTCTCAAAATAAATAAACATTAAAAAAAAAAAAAAAAGACAAATATGCCATGCTTTTGTCTCAAGACTTCTGCACTTGCATTTGCTATTTTCACTGCTTGGACGCTGTTTTCATGGATACTGGCAGCACTCTTTCATTCGAGTCTGCTCAAAAGTCACTTCCTTAATGAAATGTCCCCCTGGGGTGCCTGGCTGACTCAGGCATGCCAGCCAGGCACCCCCTTGGTAACTCTTTCATAGGCAGAGACCTAACCTCTCTACTATATAAGGAGTTCCAAGAACAAAAACAAAAACAAACAAAAAACAAACAAAAAACCTACCCTCCAAAGCACCCAACAATCCAAAAGGAAATGGGCAAGGGACACAAGTAGACATCCCATGGCAAAACCCCCCACAAATTCCCCTTAAAAAAGTTGCACAACATGACGAACCTTGAAAAAAATAATCTAAGGAACGCCTGGTGGCTCAGTAGGTTGAGCATCCAACTTCGTCTCACGTCATGATCTCTCAGTTCGTGAGTTCAATCCCCGCATCAGGCTTGCTGCTGTCAGCGCGGAGTGTGCTTTGGATCCTCTGTCCCCCTCTCTCTGCCCCTCCCCTGCTCATGTTCTTTCTCAAAAATAAATAAAACATTTGGAAAAAAAAATAATGCTAAATGAAATGTCAAATACAAACAAGCCATACACTGTAGGATTCCATTTATATGAAATGTCCAGAACAAACAAATCCAGAGACAGAAAGTAGACTGGTGGTTGTCTGGGGCTTTGGGAAACAGGATGGGACCACTGAAGGATACATGGTATCTTTCTAGGATGCTGAAAATTTGAATTAAGACAGTGATGATGGCTACACACCTTGTGAATTACTAAAAACCACTGAATCGTACACTTTATTTTCTTCTAATTTTTAAAAATGTTTTTATTTTTGAAAGAGAGAGACAGAGATAGAGCGTGAGCAGCAGAAAAAGAGGGAGACACAATCCAAAGTAGGGTCCAGGCTCCAAGCCATCAGCACAGAGCCCCACATGGGGCCCAAACCCATGAACCGTGAGATCGTGACCTGAGCCAAAGTCAAACACTCAACCGACCGAGCCACCCAGATGCCCCTGGATTGTACGCTTATTTGAAAGAATGAAATTTTAAGGCATGTGAATTATATCTCAAAAATAAACTACTTTATGTACAATTCTTCTATCACATTGACAAAAATCCACTCTTCAGTAGAGTACCACGTGGCCGTTAAAAATGAGGGACGCTCCCCTCGTGTAGAAACACCCAAGACATTTAATTAGTGAAAATATCAAGGTATAAGTGAATATATTGGTATGCCATTTATGTAAGGAGGAAAACAAAATCTGAGTTTTTGCTTTTATTTCTATTAAAAAACAAACACACACAAGGGAGGCGCCTGACTGTCTCGGTTGGAAGAGCACGTGATGCCTGATCTCGGGGTCATGAGTTTGTGCCCCACACTGGGCGCAGAGAGTACCTAAATAAATAAATGATTAAACAAACTTAAAAAAAAATACACAAGAAAACGTAAAAGAAAAACTAATAAAAGTGGGAGAGGGGACTAAAGAGGATAAGGTAGGACCGACACTTTTGATTATGTATTTTTTCGTATCGTCTTGTTTTTTGAACCAAATGAACATACTGTCTTTTAAAAGAAAATACCCCCTAAGGGCGCCTGGGTGGCTCAATCGGTTAAGCATCCGACTTCAGCTCAGGTCATTATCTTGAGGTTCGTGGGTTTGAGTCCCGCGTCCGGCTCTGGGCTGACAGCTCAGAGCCTGGAGCCTGCTTTGGATTCTGTGTCTCCCCCGTCTCTGTCCCTTCCCAACTCGTGTGCTCTCTCTCAAAATAAATAAACATTGAAAAAATTTTTTAAAGAAAATACACCTAAAGGCATTCCGTGCCCTACAGAAGAGTCTGCTTGAGATTAAAAACTCTGTAACTTTGTAAACTTTTTAACATTAAAACATTTTTTCCTCAAAAACTCGTTTTATAAAGTGTTCATCTTAATTTACTTCAAATTTTAAAAAATCATTATTTACATTTTACGTTAATTTACACTATACATTTGTTGTTTCCTTTATTAAACCTATTTTCCCTGGACACCCTCGTATTTGCTCCCGCTCCTTCATTTTGCTTCTCCTGAGGTCACCTCCTGCGAAGGCCTCTCCGACCTCCTGCCCATAACCGCACCCCTCCATCGCCCACTGCCTCGCCCTGCCTGTTTCCTCTGGGACACTTACTAACACTACCTATTTTTTATCTGTCACTTTGTTCACTATAAGGACTTCGTTCTTACACACCTAGCTCTTAGAACAATGAGCACCTGAATTACTTAATGAATTTGAATCTCTGCTCATTGATTTTCCTCCGCTTTATTTATTTATTTTTAAATATTTTATTTGGGGGGGGGCACCTGGGTGGTTCAGTTGGTTGAGTGACTAACTCATGATTTTGGTTCAGGTTGTGACCTCACGGTTCGTGGGATCGAGCCCCATGTTGGGCTCTGTGTGGACAGTGAGGAAGGAGCCTGCTTGGGATTCTCTCTTGCTCTCTGTCCCCCCACCCCACCACTTGCACACACTCCCTTTCCCTCTCTTTCAAAATAAATAAACGCTAGAAAACAAATAAAACATTAAAGAAAGATTTTTATTTTTAAAGTAATCTCTACACCCAACATGGGGCTCAAAATCACAACCCCAAGATCAAGAGTCGCATGCTCTACCGACTGAGCCAACCAGGCACCTCTCTTCCACTTTACTTTTTTAAATGTTTGTTTATTTTTGAGAGAGGGGACAAGCAGGGAAGAGGCAGAGAGAGAGGGAGATGGAGGCTCTGAAGGGGGCTCCAGGCTGACAGCAAGAGGGCCTGATGTGGGGCTTGAACCCCCAAACCATGAGATCATGACCTGAGCCACCCAGGCGCCCCTTATTTTACTTTTTTCAAATAGGCTTCGTGCCTAATGTGGGACTTGAACTCACAACCCTGAGATCAAGACCTGAGTTGAGATTAAGAGTCAGACGCATAAAGGACTGAGCCTTCCAGGTCCCTTCCTTCCTCCGCTTTAGAATTTAAATTGTCATGGGGTGCCTGGTGGTTCAGTTGGTTAAGCACCCAGATCTTGGTTTTGACTCAGGCCATGACCTCGCGATTCATGAGTTTGAGCCCTGCATCGGGCTCTGCCCTGACACTGTGGAGCCTACTTGGGATTCTCTCTCCCCTTTCTCTGTCCCTACCCGCCTTGTGCACTCTCTCTCTCTCTCAAAATAAATACACTTAAAAAAAATTTTTTTAATGAATAAATTTTAAATTGTCTTTCCATAATTTCCTACCCGGAAAAATTTTCATCCTTTAAGATCTAACTCAAAGGTCACTTTAAGTTTCCCTGACCTCAATTAATCCCCTCCGCAGAAAGCCCCTAATTCTTCATTCCCTCAATATCAGGACTTACTCTATTAAATCGAGGTTAGTGACACTGGTTTCTTCTGCTGGAATGAGTTCCTTGATGCTTGGCAAGTCCATGTTTCTTTAATTTTTCTGAACGCTTAGCTCCTAGTATGCTGCCCCGGACACAAACAGCACTCAGTGAATGTGTGCTGTATTGAACGGAAGACCTGCATGAATTTGTACAAAGCAGAAAGTGTAGAACACAATCATATTTCAGGACAGAATACAATTAATGGTACAAAAGTACAAAATGTGAAAATATTTACAGAAGGAAAAGAGATTAATTCCTATGAATTAAGAAGCATAAGCTGTCAGTAGGTTAGGCTCAGGTCATGATCTCCTGGCTCATTGGTTCGAGCCCTTCGTCAGGCTCTGATCTGACAGCTGAGCCTGGAGCCTGCTTCAGATTCTGTCTCCATCTCTTTCTGCCCCTCCCCTGCTCACACACTGTCTCTCTTTCTCTCTCAAATATAAATATTAAAAAAAATTAAAGGGATGCCTGGGTGGCTCAACCGGTTAAGTGTCTGACTTTGGCTCAGGTCATGATCTTGCCTTCAACGGGCTCTGTGCTGACAGCTCAGAGCCTGGAATCTACCCTGGATTCTGTGTCTCCCTCTCTCTGTCCCTCCCCCATTTGCACTCTCTCTCAAAAATAAATAAAAACATTTTTTAAAAATTTAAAGAAAGTATAAGCTATCAATTATACATCAGTAAAGCTGGGAGGAGGGGAACAAAACATATGAGACTCTTAAATACAGAGAACAAAAAGGGTTGCTGGAGGGGTTGTGGGTGGGGGGATGGGCAAGGAACATTAAGGAAGACGCTTGGGATGAGCACTGGGTGTTATATGTAGGGGATGAATCACTGGATTCTACTCCTGAAATCATTACTGCACTATATGCTAACTAACTTGGATGTATAATAAATAAAAAATTAAGTAAAAAAATAATAAAGCTGGAAGGAAAAAAAAGTTTACTGCAGGAGACATGTGAGTCTCTGAAGGATGGGCATGGTTTCACCAGGCAGAGCTAGGATGGGAAGCAAAGGCAAAGCAGACGGAGAAAATGATGGGAGAGAAAAGTTGCACAATAAGCCTCTTAGACTAGGGAGGCTTATTGGGTGGCTCGGTCCGCTCCTGATTGTGGCTCAGATCGTGATCTCAGTTTTGTGAGTTCAAAACCCGCATCAGGCTCTGTGCTGACCACATGGAGACTACCTATAATTCTCCCCGCTCTCTGCCCCTACCCCACTCGTGCTTGCGCTCTAAATAAATAAAATAAAAAAAATTAAATAAAAAAAGAAGCCTCTGAGACTAGAATATGATGGAGGATGTTTGGGAAGTAGCTGTAGAGAAGGCTGAGCAGGGAAGTCACAGACCGGTTTGCAGAGAGTCTCAGCACACCAGGGCACCTGAAGGTAAAGCAGTGTAAGCAGCGATGAGTAAAGGAACCTCACGCGTGGGCCACAGACCGCCTTCATCAGAATTATCCAGAGTGCATGTTGAAAATGCTCATTCCCACATCCGACTTACCCAACTCCCACTCCCAAACCTACTGAATCAGAGTCTAATCAAGCTTCCACGGTTGAACATGTCGGTTGTTTATAGTGGTTTGTTGTAATAATCAACTTGGTACACACGCCCATTTCTAAAAGAATTGCTGTGAACAGTTGTGCACTGTGAAAGATATTTCTGCGTGTGTTCACAAGAAAAGGTCAACTTCTTTGCCCTCCAGCTCCCCAAAAATTCTAAAGCTTTTGATTTGTATTACCAAATTTCCGTTCCAAAAAGCTGATATCTATTTATTTATATTTCCACTATCAGAGTATGAGAATCTGGTTCCCTCGTTTCCTCATCAATGATTTCAATGTATTTTCTAAGAAACAACATTTGGGTTAATAAGAGTTTAAATTATAAGAAGTTTTAGACTATCACAATCACTAGGGAAATCAAACAAAAACCACGAGACACCACGTCACACCCATCAAGATGGCCATTACAAAGAAAAGAACAGAAAAGACCAAGTGCCGACGAAGCTGTGGAGAAACTGGGTCCTTGTTGAGCATTGCTGGTGGGAACTGAAAATGGTGCAGTTGCTACAGAAAACAGTTTGGCGACAATTTCCTCAAAATATTAAATATACAATTACCTTATATCTCCTGGGTATACACCGAAAGAAACAAAAGCAGAGATGCCAAAAGATTCTGTATACTCGTGTTCACTGTAGAATTATTCACAAGAGCCAAAAAAGGTAGAAGCAACCCAAGTGTCCACTGACAGATGAATAAACAAAACATGGCATTTTGCAATACACAATGGAATATTCTTCAGCCTTGGAAGGAAGGAAATTCTGACACATGGATGAACCTTGACAACATTATGCTAAGTGAAAGAAGTCAGTCACAAAAGGACAAATGTTACATGATTCTACTTACATGAGGTACCAACAATAGTCAAATTCATAGAAACAGAAAATAAAATGGTGACTTCCGGGGGCCGAGAAGAACGGGGAGCTAGTGTTTAATGGGTACAGTTTCTGTTGAGAAGGTTCAGGAGTTCGGGAGATGGTCCATACAACAATGTCAATGTACTTACTGCCACAAAGCTATACACTGTATTATTTTTAAATTTTTTATTTTTAAATTTTTAAAATATACTTTTCATATTTATTTTTGAGAGAGAGAGGGAGAGCATGAGCGGGGGAGGGGCAGACAGAGGGGGAGACAGGATCTGAAGCAGGTTCTGTGCTGACAGCAGTGAGCCTGATGTGGGGCTTGAACTCACGCACCGGAGGTCACGACCTGAGCTGAAGTCAGACGCTTAACCAACTGAGCCACCCAGGCACCCCAAAGCCATACACTTTAGAAAACGGTTAAAATTATGTTAAGTATATTTTAGCACAATTAAAAAGGATAACAAGTTTTTGATTAAAATTCACTCATGCAATTGGTACTTTATCTATCATCGAGAAGCTTGCACTCTAGTAGTTTGTAGGATATTTACAAACACGTTTTAAAAACTATAGTTGTATTCAAGAGATACCTGATGTACAGTTACACATGCCAGCAGCAGAGAACTAGAAGGAGCGAGCTACGATCAGGTGTTAGAGTTCCAAAGACTGAACAGTGCAGTGACACTACTGGGAAATGCCCTACTTCTCAGTTTATCTGATTCATTTTTTCCATCGCAAGCTCTTTACTATAATGTTGGCCATAAAAACAGTTAGTCCAAAAATACCGTTTTCATATATATCTTTGGGAAAGTCTCTCTAGTAGACTCATGTAAAAAAAGCTCCTAAGGGTTCCAAATCAACAACTAAAAAACCCAATAACTTGCCCCTTGTCAATTTTTAATCTTACTAAACTATAATAAACAGGAAATTAAAAATGTTCAAGTAAGTAGTGCAAAATTCTAAATGTTTTGCAAACGCAACAACAAAGTCCAAATGGGTCAGAGCCAAGTTTTAATCTCCCTCTAATTAGAAAACAAACAAAAAAACACCCCAAGCCTATTACAGATCAGATTTAAAAATCTTAATTTCTTTTAAAAATTAAAAACAGGGGCGCCTGGGTGCTCAGTTGGTTAACCGGTCCGACTTCGGCTCAGGTCATGATCTTGCAGTTCATGAGTTCAAGCCCAGCACTGGGCTCTGTGCTGACAGCTCAGAGCCTGGAGCCTGCTTCAGATTCTGTGTCTCCCTCTCTCTCTGCCCCTCCCCCATGTGCACTCTGTCTCTCAAAAATAAATAAGCACTAAAAATTTTAAAATAAAGAGAAACCCAAACTCACTTGCTCAGAGTTCCTCGAAGCTAAGGGTGAGGCCTGTGTGATCTGTGCTCTACTGGTGAGACGCACGCACCATCAAGAGTGATTGCGAGGAGAGCGGGAAGGGTCCCCAGCCAAGGCTGCTCTGGGGAGAGCCGGACTGAGTCCCGGGCCCAGCCCACAGTGTGATCTGATGCCAGCGGTGGGCTTTCTCCTGGAGACTTGCCCCCAGTGGGCTCAGTCTCTGGCCTTCTGGGAGTACAGGGAGTTAGCCAGCTCTCTCAAATCCTCAATAAATTAAAAAAAGTGTTTTTTCTTATTCATTGTTGAGAGAGACAGAATGTGAGTGAGGGAGGGGCAGAAAGACACAGACTCTGAAGCAGGCTCCAGGCTCCAGTTGTCAGCCCAGAGCCCAACACGGGGCTCCAACCCACGAACCGTGAGATCGTGACCACTTGCACGCGGTCTCTCTCTCAAAAATAAACAAACATTAAAAATATTTTTTTGAAATAAAAACAAAGTCCAGTATGATCTAAAATTAATATTCTAGAATAGTGATTCCTAACCTTGAATTTTATGAAACCAAGACAGAGCAAACACTAAACGAGGAGGCAAGAGATTCTAACAGGCACTTCAGGAATAAGTATTTCTTTCCCTTTTTTTCCCTTCATTTGTGAAATAAGTGGAGAATATCAGATGATTTCTAAGGTCCCGTCTATTAACATTTGATGAAAATCACCTCAGGCAGAATAAAATTCATAAAACAACCAACAAATTATGTGGCACTCAGAACTCCAGGGAGCAGGAAAGAAGTAACTGCAGTGAGATGAAACAGTGATAAGATATCAAATTTTCAAAAAGGCATTTCCCAAACAGTCATCTCAGAAAATTTATGGTTGAATCAAACTAAAGACATGTAATAGTGACTCACCATGATTCTAAAGTATTAGCTCTCTGGGCATCCCAGATCATGAGCTGAGCAACCCACCAAGAATCGTGCTAGTGACTCACACTCCTGAGTGAGATCGCTCTCTGTGCAGAGACAAGGCATCAATTAAAGGGTTTACAATGAAGTTTTGTTTAACTGGAACGCTTTAAGTGGAAGTTAATTCTGCATGAGCGATAATAGAGGTTTAATAACTAGTTAGTGACAATTTCGAAGCAAAAGCACCACGGCGTTCCCTAGCAAACAGTAATCTATGCATTACCAACAAACAAACACTGGTTTTCAAAAGAGCTCTTGGCTATGGACAATAGCGGAGAAACACAAAATAGAATTTGTTGTGAGTCAAATCATAAAACCTAGTGGAGAGAAAGTAGTTTGAAATCTTGGCTCTATTAGCCAATAAGGAAACAAAATGCATCACTGTGGGCGGAAGTGTCAATTTGTGCTGGCAAAAAGCCACTCTATTTGAATGTAAGAACCTTCGGGAACCAGCTGGAGAAGTATGGGGAACCTGAGATAATTCATTCACATCCTAAGTGGTACTGTCTTCACGTAAAACAGGACAATGTTGGTACACTTGTCCCAAAGAGCCTGAGTTTAGGTCAAATCGACTGTCTGAATAATCATCAGTCTAGGAGAAGGAATTTTGTCTAAGACAAAATAAAAAATGTGTAACATTTCCAATATGACTACACGTTGTCCAATACGACAACATAAAATTTGCAAAAATATACTATCATCCATTGATGGTGAGGGCGGCCTGAGACGATCTTTCTGGAAGGCACTGTGGTTAATATTTATCAGGAACTTTAAAGTGTTTATATCCTTTGATCAGTAATTCCACATCTAGTAATTTATCTTAAATAAGTGCCCAATATAAGGCAAATTTTATACAATTTATGACATAACCTCATGATGAAATACTGCATAACTACTATAAATCCTGTTTTAGAACAGAGATCACAAAATTTCAATGCATACAATTATTTAAAGACAAAAAATAAGACTAGTGGTTGCCTGGACCTGAAAAGAGACGGTGGGGAGGGGCGGGCGGGGAAGGGAGTGACTGCTACGAAGCATGAGGTTTCTTTTCGGAGGAATGAGAATATTCTAAAATTAAATTGTGGTGATGGCTACACAATTCTGTGAATATAATAAAATTTTTTAATTGTACACTTTAAATAGGTGAACTGTATGGTATACAAATTCTATCTCACTCGAGCGGTTTAAGATACCAGTGAGGGGATACAAGTAACTGAAATAGGAAAATGGGGCCTGGAAGACAGGTACCAACCAAAGAGTGTGGGGCAAGGGGTGGGGGTGCCTACTGCTTATTAGCTACAGCTACGGGAGTTAGCAGACTGTCCTATCTTTCAAAAGAAGTCTTTGAGGGCACCTGAGTAGCTCAGTTGGTTAAGTGTCCGACATTGGCTCAGGTCATGATCTCATAGTTCATGGGTTCGAGCCCCACATTAGACTCTGTGCTGACAGCCCAGGGCCCGGAGCCTGCTTCGGTTTTTGTGTGTGTCTCTCTCTGCCCCTCCCCCGCTCATACTCTGTCTCTCGAAAATCAATAAACGTTAAAAAATAAAAAAAAAGACATCTTCAACCTGGATTTTCATGTGAAGTCTGATTTTCATACAAATTTTTGACTGAAGTGTAAAATACCTACAGGAAAATACATAAATATAAGCATGCAGCTCAATGAACGTTCACAAACCGAATACAGCTCTGTATCCAGCACTAAAATCAAATGCAAAACATTACCACCTACACGGAGCCACAACCACACCCCTCCCTACCCAAGGGAATCCACCATCCTCACCTCTAACAGGACAGAGCACTTTAGCCCAGGGACAGGTCTTTGTGGTGAGACTGTCCTGTGCACCGTAGGGTGTTCTGAAGCACCCCTGGTCTCTTCCAGTTGTGGCAATCAAAGACGTCTCCAGACACTGCCGAATGCCTGCTGGTGAACCATATCGTACCCACTGTTTACCCTGTTCTTGAGCGTAATTTAAATGGAATCCTACAACATGGACTCTCTGGTATCAGAATCATAAAGAAAATACTCTTTTGTGCCTGACTTCTTTTGTTCAGCATCTGTTGAGAGTCAATCTTGCTGCAGTTAGCTCTAGTCTTTTCATTCTCTCTGCTTTATTATATTGCCATTGTGTGACTGTATCACAAATTTATTCATTCCACTGCTGATGGGCATGTGAGCAGTTTCCAGTTTGAGGATATTATGAATAATACTACTATGAACATTCCGTATATGTCTTCTGGTGAATATATGTATGAATTCCTGATGAATACCTAGAAGCAAAATTGTTATGTCAGCTTCAATTACGTTAGTACTTTTCCAAAGGGAGTTGTATCAATTTACACTCCTACTTGTCTCGTCTCCTTTTCTTTCATGCTAGCAACTAATAGAAAAAAAACATTTAAATGATATTGAGTCAGATACCTTATCGCTGAATATATATAGCCTGCCAACTTGTGACCCGTTTAAAAAGAGTATTTCAGGGGCACCTGGGTGGCTCAGCCAGTTAAGCATTCGACTCTTGATTCAGCTCAGGTCATGATCTTGCGGTTTGTTAGATCGAGCCCCGCATCAGGCTCTGCTGAAAAGCATGGAGCCTGTTTGGGATTCTCTCTCCCTCTCTCTCTGCCTCTCCCAGGCTCAAGTGCATGAGCTCTCTCTCTCAAAATAAATAAACTTTTTAAAATAAATAGAGCATTTCATTATATGGGAAAATGCTCACATGCAGTAAAGAGACAAAAAACAAACAAAAACCTCCAGTAACACAATATGCCTGAAAGGAAATACACCAACATTAACAATGGCCTATGAAGGATTTCTCTTCAATTTGCTTTTCAGTATTTTCTACAATAAACACGCAATAATGGAGTTGGCAAAGCTTTCCTATGCAACAAAAGCCTTGAGGGAAATTTAAAAAGTAGGTCGGGGTACAAATTTCACATTTGCATACATTCGTAAAGACCTAATTAAGTAATGGATAGATCACAGAAAAGTGTAACTATCTCACAGAGCCACTGATACAGTTACTACCCACCCCTGTGTACAGGGGTCCAAGACAGAACTTCTATAAAATTCTACTCCAGAGTAAAAGAGAGTCTACAGGGTAATTCTTAATTTAAGAATATATCACAAGATAGTAGTATTTCTTTTTAAGATTTTCTTTTATTTATTTGAGCAATCTCTACACCCAACATGGGGCTCAAACTCACAACCCTGAGTGAGCCAGGTGTCCCGACAGAGTAGTATTCTGACATGACGGCTTATATGGCTGCTTGCTATCATACTGGTGCTCTTCTCATTCCTTTAGAAACTCACTATAAAATGGTCCAGAAGCAACACGGAAAATTAACATATTCAATATTCCCTTGAAATATATAGTTATAATTGCTACCTGCTGGATATTGAGTATCTGATACTGAGTATTTGGAAAGAGATACCTTTATTTTAGAAAATGATTCTTAAAGCAGCGACCAAAAACTTACTAGTCTCCGTTTTAAGTGAGTTCTATTAAATCTTTGACATGTGAAAATGTTACAAAACTCATACTTCCTGTCCTCATCACTCTACTTCATTTTTTTCTACTTCATATCAAGGATTCTTCTGTTGGGACAAGACCATGCCCATGAGATTCAGTACAAACCCAAGAGATTTTCTTCTGAGAGAAAATATTAAATGTTAATATACTACACTAGGTGAATTCTTTAAACCAAAATCATCTGTTACTCTAAGGCTCTGAAGATTAGCTGAACTGGAATCTAAGAAGATCACTATTCTGAGCACTGATCTCATCTCCATTTTCCTACTTTGAGAAACTATGCTAATATTTATGTTATTTCAAACCACGAAGGGAAAAAAACGAGTTTTGAGGCAAAATAAATAAAAAACAGTGGAAAAGAAACTTTTTTTTTTTAAGTAAGCTCTAAGACCCCAGTAGTAAATAAACTTCTCTTAAGAGCATTTTCCAGGGTGTTGGGGGGTGCCCGGGTGGCTCGGTTGGTTGAGCACTGAACTCTTGGTTTTTGCTCAGGTCAGGTCACGATCTCACGGCTCACGATTCGAGCCCACCTGAGGCTCTAGACTGATGGCGTAGAGCCTGCTTGGGGTTTCTGTCTCCCTCTCTCTCTGCCCCTCTCTGGCTTGCTCTCTCTCAAAAAATAAATCAACGTTGTTGTTGTTTTTTTTTTTAAAGAGCATTTTCTGGGGCGCCTGGGTGGCTCAGTCAGTCAAGCATCGGGCTCTCGGTTTCAGCTCAGGTTATGATCTCACCATTCATGGGTTGGAGGCATGCATCGGACCCACGTTGGCGGTGTGGAGCCTGCTTGGGATTCTCTCTCCCTCGGGCAGGGGGTGCCTGGCTGGCTCAGTCTATGGAGTGTGCTATTCTTGCTCTCTGCATAGTGGGTTCGAGTGCCATAGCAGGCAAAGAGCTTACTTTAAAAAATTCTCCGGCACCTGAATAGCTCAGTCGGTTAAGTGTTTCAGCTCAGGTTATGATCTCACAGTTCGTGGGTTCAAGACCCGCATCAGGCTCCACACTTGCGCAATGACAGTATAGAGCCCACTTAGGATTCTCTCTCTCTCTCTCTCTCTCTCTCTCTCAATAAATAACTTAAAAAAATACTAAGTCTGATTTAAATTTCTCATTGAACTAGTAATCGTAATTAACTGATAGCTAAAATAAACGTATTCAGTAGAATGCTTTGCAAGCTATGTATTTGTATTTCCCTCCTAGGGTATCACAAATCATAAACACATTTTTCCATCCTCTTCTGAGTTCAAGTATAATAGGATACAATGGCTTCAGGTACACAATTCAATAGAAGAACTGAGACACTCTCCCAATTCCTAACAATTTATCCAAACTCAAAGAAAAACTTTCCTAAGTCAATCTGAGAAGTGCACATCTGCTTGACCCGTTCAACATACAATAAATATACGCAAAGCTTTTATTCCGAATAACATGAACATCTACCACTGAATAGGAAGGTTAAGGGCAAAGCAAGCTAGTTGAGTTAGACACACAAGCAATAAAACCCCTTTCAGAAAGTATGATACGGCTTTCCTCGTGAAAGCATTTTCTATACAAATCGAGACGGGCTAGTCTTCAGGGCTGTTAAAAAGAGATCCTAAGGGGCGCCTGGCTGGCTCAGTCAGAAGAGCATGCGATTCTTGATCTCGGGGTTGAGAGTTCAAATCCCATGTTGGATGTAGACACTACTTAAAAATAAAATATTAAAAAAAAAATATATATATATAGAGAGAGAAAGATCCCAGGAACACTTCTGACATTATAAACTTAAAAATCATGATCTTGGGGCGCCTGGGTGGCTCAGTCCATTGAGCCTCCGACTTCGGCTCAGGTCAGGCAGATAGCTTGGAGCCTGGAGCCTGCTCCAATTCTCTGTCGTCCTCCCTCTCTCTGCCCCTACCCACTCATGCTGTCTCTCTCTCTTTCTCTCTCTCAAAATTATACATTAAAAAATTTTTTTCCTAAAAGGTGACGTTGACATAGGCTCACGCACTGTTTAGTGTCAGAAGAAATGTGACAGATCACCTAGGTCAGTAGCCCCCGATTTTTAGGGTCTGAGAGACTTCATGTAGTAATGGCAAGCGTTTCTAGAGCCCTGTATAACAGTGGCAATACATACAGTACTTGTCTTTGGAAAAAACACAAAAAGATAAAACTTTACCATAAACTGGTAAAGTTCTAAAATAAACTTGTAGTTTATTTATTATATTATTTACATACATATTTGAAAAGGTCATACTTTAAAAAAATTTTTTTCTTTTTTAATGTTTATTTTTGAGAGAGAGAGAGAGAGCACAAGCAGGGGAGGGGCAGAGAGAGAGGGAGACACAGAATCTGAAGCAGGCTCAGGCTCTGAGCTGTCAGCACAGAGCCCGAAGTGGGGCTCGAACTCACGAACCGCGAGATCATGACCCGAGCCAAAGTCGATCACTTAACTGACTGAGCCACCCAGGCACCCCTGGGTCATACATATTTGTAAGATACTATTTACATAGTTCACAGATAATACCTGCATGGATTCTAAGGTTATCTTTCAACAATTCTGCAGTGGCCCACTGTTTGATATCCGAGGAGACTAATATCCTTATTTCCCCTAAGAGGACTAAAAGATTAGGATGATGTGCTTAAGATCACACGACTAATGAGCTGCAAAGCCCAGACTACAACGTGGGACCTAATGATCTTTTTGCTATACTATGTGGATGAAGCGTTTAATTTTATTTTCAGACCATGCATAAAGTCACTGAAAAAGTTGACTGTAATATACAAGCAACATAAATATAGCTGAAGAAAAAGTCCCATTTAAAATAGCAACTAAGAGAGGCACCTGGGTGGCTCAGTTGGTTGAGCATCCAACTTTGGCTCAGGTCACGATCTTGCGGTTCCTGAGTTCGAGCCTCACATAAGGGTCTGCACTGACAGCTCAGAGCCTGGAGCCCGCTTCGGATTCTGTGTCTCCCTCTCCCTCTCTGCCCCTCCCCTGCTTGCGCAAGTGTGCAAACATTTAAAAAAAAGGGGGGGACACCTGGATGGCTCAGTCAGTTGAGCATCTTACTTGGGCTCAGGTCATGATCTTACAGTTCGTGAGTTTGAGCCCTGCGTCGGGCTCTGTGCTCACAGCTCAGAGCCTGGAGCCTGCTTTGGATTCTGTCTCTCTCTCTCTTTCTGCTGCTCCCCCACTCACGCTCTGTCTCTCTCTCTCTTAAAAATAAATAAATAAATGAATAAATAAATACATAAATATTTTAAAAAATTAGGGGTGCCTGGGTGGCTCAGTAGGTTAAGGATTCGACTTTTGACTTCGGCTCAGGTCATAATCTTGCAGTTAGACTCACGGTTCATGATTTGGAGCCCCACACTGGGTTCTGTACTGAGTTCTGTGCTGGCAGCAAGGAGCCTGCTTGGAATTCTGTCTCTCTTTCTCTCTCTGCCACCGCCCCTGCTTGCTCTCTATTTCCCTCTCAAAATAAATAAAAATAAACTTAAAATAAATAAAATAGCAACAAATAGGTGAAATACTTAGGCATAAGACTAACAAGAAACATAGAGATTTTAAAAGAACACTTAGGGGCGCCTGGGTGGCTCAGTTGGTTAAGCAGCCGACTTCAGCTCAGGTCATGACCTCACGGTCTGTGAGTTCGAGCCCCGCGTCGGGCTCTGTGCTGACGGCTCAGAGCCTGGAGCCTGCTTCAGATTCTGTGTCTCCCTCTCTCTCTGCCCTCCCCCTGCTCATACTCTGTCTCTATGTCTCTCAAAAATAAATAAACATTAAAAATTAAAAAAAAATAATAATAATAAAGAAGAACACTTAAAAATTACTGCCAAGGAACGCTAAAAACTTAAATGCTTAAGACAAAACATTCCATGTTCCTGGATACAAAAGCCATCTTAAAATATTAGTTTTCCCTAAACTGATCTAAAAACGTAATGCAATCTAAATGCAGTCTAAATACAATGTCAATAGGATTTCTTAGGAACCAGACAAACTGATTCTAAATTAACGTGAAAGGGTGCCTGGCTGGCTCAGTCGGGAGAGCATGCGATTCTTGATCTGAGGTTGTGAGTTCGAGCCCCACAATGGGTGTAGAGATTACTTTATTATTTTTTTAATTTATTATTTTTCTGAGAGAGAGTGGAGAGGGAGCAGTGGAGAGGGACAGAGGGAGAAAAAGAGAATCCTAAGCAGGGTCCAGGCTCAGCGCAGAGGCAGAAGCAGGGCTCAATTCCACAACCCTGGAATCATGACCTGAGCTGAAATCAAGAGTTGGACACGCAACTGACTGAGCCACCCAGGCGCCCCTAGATTACTTTATAAAATAAACTTAAATGAATGAATGAATAAATAAATTTAATGTTAAAAAACAAATAGGAAGAATGGTTGGGAACTTTCTGAAAGAGTAAGGAGAGCATACAAGCTTCTCTAGACGTAGATTATAAAGCTCTAATAATTTAAAAGGTGAAATTGGCAAAAAGACCAATAGATCAAAAGAGTGGAACAGAACAGAAAGCCCAGAATATCAAAATACATCTGGACATTTACTGTATGATAAGGAGACCTCTCAAACCAATGGAAAAATGATGGAATATTCAATAAATGATAATGAACTATTAGGGGTAGCTATCTGAAAAAAATTAGAAGTTGGATCTTTATTTATTTTTTTAAACTTTTTTTTGTGCATCATTTATCTTTGAGCCAGAGAGAGGGAGGCACAGAATCCGAAGCAGGCTCCAGGCTCCGAGCTGTCAGCACAGAGCACAACATGGGGCTCGAACCCATAAGCCGAGCTGTGAGATCATGACCTGAGCTGAAGTCGGATGCTCAACCGACTGAGCCACCCAGGCGCCCCTAGAAGTTGGATCTTTAAATGCCAGAGGAATGAGGGATCTAAAATTTAAAACAAAACACTCAAAGTTCAGACAAAGCCATGACCATTTTTTTTCTTAATCTGAGTAGAGAGGACTTCTAAAATGATACAAAACCTAGAGGTCAAATGAAAGAAGTGACAAATTCCATCATACAAAGTACAATTTTTGGAAAACAAAAAAATACTGTAAACTCAAAAGATATACTGAATAAGTAGGGCACCTGGGTGGCTCAGTCAGTTAAGCATCAGACTCTTGACTTCAGCCCAAGTCATGCTCGCGCGGGTTTGTGAGTTCAAGCCCCACATCAGGTTCTGCGCTGACAAGTGCAGAGCCTGCCTGGGAATCTTTCTCTCAAAATAAATAAATTAATTAAAAAAAAAAAAAGATATACTGAATAATTAAAATGATTTGCAATTCTCAGAATAAAAGGTTAATTTCTCTAACACATAAAGAATCCTAACAGATCAATAATAAAAAGACCATTCAATAGAAAAATATGCAATGGATATGGAGGTCTCGGCAAAATATTAATGGTTTTTAATAATATGAAAAGATACTTAATATCACTTGTAATGAAAGATTCACAAATTAAAACTATGCCAACATATTATCTTACATTTATCCCACTGGAAAGATTTAAGAACTGATAACGGTTACTGGCCAGGAAGGATGTATACTGTCACTCCCTGTGCTTTACGGCAAGTGGTGGGGTGAACTGGTGTGTGAAGAATGTACACGGCTGTTGAGCCAGAATGCCAATTCGCAGTGTTTATCTAACAATTAACGCTCACAGACACGCAAAATAATGTCCAAGAATATTCGCTGCATTACTGCTGACAATGTGTTGGAAAGAATTTAAAAGAGTATCAGGAAGGGACGGGGTAAAGAAATTATAGCACATGCGGTAGTCAAAAAGTAGGAGACAGCTCTATCTCTAACAATATGGAATCAACCGAGCTATATTAGCGAACAGTGCAGACTAAGGAACAGTGTGTATAATACGCTACCACTTATGTATGTGTGTGGGACATACTCAATGTATGGATACCTCTAGAAGAATTCACAGAAAAAGGTAAATAATAATTGCTTCAGCAGAAAAACAAATGAGTGACTGAGTACGAAGAGAAGACTTACTTTTCACTGCAAATCCTTTTATACCTTACAGATTTTATACTACATAATATATTACCTACTCCAAAAAATAATTTCTAAAAAGCCAACAAAGTAAAATACTCAAGTATAAAACTGTCAACATTGGCCTTACTGTATAAAACTGTCCTAGTTTCTTGGGGCATTAATTATACTGACCCTTGGTCCAGCAAATAGAAGAAATGAAAATCAGAACTAGGTATAGGATGTCAAAGAAAAAAGCTAATCTTCAAGTTCTTGATTACATCTGACGGTCTGCCGAAACCGGCTAGGATTATTTGCCGGGGAGGCAAGAGTTCCTTTTGTGTATACTATACCATTGGTGACCACTGTATTTTTCGTCTATTAAAACTGCTGCATAATTTGACAATAAGTTATATTAATAAATAAATAAGTCTGAAGACTGCTCAGGCCATGACTATTAGTAAGTTTACAACAGAAAGTTTTACAAAGGAACTAGTTCTGTTATTAGCATATTAGAATAATGCAAAAAACAACATACAATAATGAGGCTTCTAATTAGAAGAACAAGAGCTTTGTCAGAAGTTACTTTACTACAATCAGCAACTACAATTAAAAAAGAAATTAGGGGGCGCCTGGGTGGCTCAGTTGGTTAAGCGGCCGACTTCGGCTCAGGTCATGATCTCACGGTCTGTGAGTTCGAGCCCCACATCGGGCTCTGTGCTGGTGGCTCAGCCTGGAGCCTGCTTCAGATTCTGTATCTCCCTCTCTTTCTGCCCTTCCCTTGCTCATACTGTCTCTATGTCTCTCAAAAATAAACATTAAAAAAAAATTAAAAAAAAAAAGAAAAGAAATTAGTAAGCACTCAAATAAGTGTTGAATCCAGAAATGAACTCTAAGCTAGGTGCTGTGATACTGTGCTACCCGAGACAGTTATTACTTCTGAATTTATGGAATATACAGAACAGTCTAATGGTGAAATAGGCATTATACAAATAATTAATTAAAACTGTGATAAATCCTATAAAAGAGAAGTGCAGAGTACGTTGAGTTCCCTACACAAATCTAGGATGATCGGAAAAGATTTCTCCACAAAAGTGATATTTAAGCATATTGTGAAGAATTGAGGCGCTGCCTTCCAGGCAGAAGAATTAGCTACAGCACGTACAAAGGCCTTGGGTCAGCTTTGAACCTTTAAGGAATGGGGGGGGGGGGGGATCAGTAAGCTAGACCATTCATAACAAAAAAGTAGAAAGATACGATGCTGGAGAAGTAGGCAGGGTGAGATCACATCTTGTTAAATGAAGACTGAAGGCCTTAAAGGGAAAACAGAAGTTTTCAGGTAAGTGACCTGACTAAATTTGTTTTAAAAAGATAATTCTAGCCGCTGTGAGAAGAGTAGATGAGGGTATACTGCTTAGGTTATATGCATATGTAGTGAAAACATCAAGAAATGCAAGGGAACAATAATTCACCTGGTGATTACCTCTGGTACGGAGGCCCACAATGGAGGTTGGAAGAAGGAAGACACAATTGGTTAAGGAAACACAGAAGAGGCCAACTTTACTGGTAAAATTTTATTTCCCAAGCTGCAAGGTGGGTAAGTATTTATTGTAGTATTACTTATTATTTCTTCTGTATTAAATATCTCCTATTACCACCCCTCCTTTAAGACCAAGGGTGAATAAGGAAAGACCATTTATAATTGTCTTAGGACGAGGTGGCCTGCCTAGACTAGGATGGGGAGACTAAGGGTAGAGAGAAATCGCAAGAGTTTAGCCTCCGTAAGTTGCTGACAGAGCCGTTTAATGAAATGGCGCACTGAAGAAGGTCTAGGTTTGAAGCCAAGATCAAGGCGGGGCAACTCAATTCAAAGTACCTGCTAGAGTGGTTACGTGGAGACGCTGAGTGAGCAGATGGGATCAGAAAATAAGTTTGAACGACAGACAAAAACTTGGGAGTATTCAAAATACATACAGTAACCGAAGCCACAGAATGGATTAGATTCGAGGATCAAGACTTGAGAGAAACCTTCCATTAAAGATCTGGTAGAAGAGGATGGGGGGGGGTGGGGACCTGAACAGCCCAAGGGCAAGGAGGGAACATCAGAACCCAAGAGAAGAGAGGACTTCAGGAAGGACGTTTCTGAATCCAAATAAACGCATCCTGAAAGGGGCAATTAGGAATCTGAGGTCCAACAACGAGTCAAAGAGAATTCCCTAAAAAGAGAAGTCCAGATCTACTTTATTCTGAACATTCCCCAAAGGAATGTGATGACACGGTCAAGTAACAAATTCAGTCAAAATTGACACTATATCATACAAAGATGTCGATGAAAATAATCTTTGGAACTCTATGAAGCTTGAATAGAATTTAGAGATTTGAGGGTAATGAGGATGTGTGAAGTTTATTCCCTTTCTATAGAAGAAAAAGAATAAAAAACTTACTCCAAAATCCTATACGTTTCTTTTGTTTCAAAGATTTTTAGATAATTTCCAAATTGCTAAACCTTTCAGCATGTTAAACTCAAAATGCTCAAAATGTAAACACTTTGAGAGCAAAACCCGCACCGTATTCATCTTCAGCACCTAGTTCAGTGCCGAACATAAATACTCGAATGAAAAAAAAAAAGTTCCCGAAATGAAAGAACAATCACTTGTTCTGTCACAGTACTTCTGCCCAAATTGTGGTGCTACATGCCACACAGCCTCAAAAAAACAAGCTTTAACTGAGGGCTCCACTCATTCCACATATAATGCTATCTGCAAAGAGATCTCATCCTTGTCTTAGAGGAAAAAAAAACCCTCTTTGGGCAGCACATTACACATACAGGTCTAAATATCAAACCCGAAGGCTGTCAACCCTTGCGGTGTTTGCGAAATTCAAGAATGTCCTACCACCACCATATGCCAGCCAGTATCGCCTGTCTGGTCATTCATTCTAAAGAGCTGTAGAAAACAGCAATGCTCAGACTTAAAAGAAGAGAGCCTTACTTCCACAAAAACTAAACTCATCAGTGGCAGTAGTATGTCTGAAAATTGTTGGCACTTAGCTGATACTGACGGTTCAGAACTGTTTTTCTGGGTGTAAGTTTCAGGTTAACGATATTAGCTAAGATCTGTTATCATATGTATTCTCAAAGAAATGGTCTACAAAAAAAAGATGTAATCCCATTTTTCTTTGCCTAAATTTTTTTTTCTTTTGAGTTTTAACATTGTTATTGACTTCTGAGAGAGTGAGAATGAGCACCAGCAGGGGAGGGGAAGAAAGAGAGGGAGACACAGAATCCGAAGCAGGCTCCAGGCTCTGAGCTGTCAGCACAGAGCCTGACGTGGGGCTCGAACCCACGAATAGTGAGACCATGACCTGAGCCCAAGTAGGATGCTCAACCGACTGAGCCACCCAGGCGCCCCCCTTTGCCTAAATTTCTATCAGATATTCGACAGGAGCCACACATGTTTCTATGCTACAAGAAAAGCACCAATGCAGAAATAAATAAGTATACTCCCACTTGCACTAACTATTCAGACTAATAATAATTTAAAAAAGGAGGAAACACCTCTCATTTATTTTGAAATGTGGACAAACTTCAAATGAAAAAAACACAGCTTTTGGGAACTCATCTCTTTGCAGTGAATTAGTCATGAAACAAACGATGCATTTATTAAGAGAATGATACTCTGGATTTTCATTATGTATTTTGTATTCTAGGATCCCAATTACTGAGTTGACAGGAGAGCCTGGAGCTAAGGTGGGGGTGTGGCTAATCAGAGGCAGACCCTCTATCCCTTCCCTTTGGCTAATTTATACAAATAATTAAAAGAAGAACAAAAAAATTAAGGGGGCACAGCATTTAAGTCACCCTGTTATGATGAAGATATGTTAACTTCTTAAATCCTTTGGATTGAAGGCTAAAAGTCAATTCTACCTTTGTGAATGGAACAGAAAAGGGAGCTCTGTGGTCCTCTGTTCATTTCAGAGAATTATGGTCTAGCACAGATGGAAAACCAATCCTGAAGTCACACAACCTCTAAAGAAGCTAAAAGTTTTGACTTTTAGAAAGGATGCTTGCAATGCCTTGGAAAAGTGCACGAAAATTTAAAACAAGTAGTATGTAATATTAAGCCTCGGGACAAATGAAAAAGAGAGAACTTCCATAGAGCTCCTATGTGTTCTCTTCAAAATGTCCTCTGCTTACAACACCGTGCTCACAAAGATCTGGCCAACACAAAGATGCAGATTTGTTTACCGCAACTTACTACATTTTACCCAGAAGAGTCAGTTCATGTTTCTTTAATTCTCCCATTATATAGCACTGAAGAAATCTAACACAACTGTAATATACGATGCTAAATTCCAAAAAATAAACCCAACAAAACTCCAGTTAACGTAACCACAATTTGCAGTGTATTTAGCCAGGAAGCTCTAGAATTAAGTTTATCTTTCTGCATTCTTTTTTAAATTTTTATTCATACATTTTAAATTTTTATGCATTCTTAATCTGAGTAATACCTAAACTCTCTTTAGGGGGTAAAGGATTTGATCCTTAAATTACATGACCAATTCCCTTTTCTACAGATACATGATGTATTCGAGATATACTGTTCTCCATTTATCAGGAATTAAAATCCCTTTCATTTATACAACTTGATTTTTATAGCGCTTTCACGTATACTCACTTGAAAGTATACACAACACGAACGTATAATAATTTTAGATTACTCAGGCACAAGACTACGCTAATCCAGAACTTATTCTAACTCGATTTACTCGATTCTACAAAGTACAGTCTTCAGGCTGTAGCACAAGCGTGAGCACAATGAAATCTGTACCACTACAGGTTCTCAATCAACAAATAACTCTTTCAAATGATAATCCAAACTCGCCCGCTTCGCAAAGAAAAAGTAATCTCACTCTTTGAAACAATTGCAGGGGAAGGGGAAAAAAGCAAATTCTAAACCACACATTCACGTAAACCCTTTCGACTCAAAGCTCCAAACGCAGCCACCAACCACACAATTGGCCACGATCACAGCTTTAGCGCCTTCTCTTAATTTTGAATCTGGAGATTGAAGGGAAAACAAAACAGTCGTCCAAAGTTTCACGAAGTGGAAAAAAAATCATTTTAAGTAAAGGAAACATGTTAATCAAGAGGCGACCGCGCCACTTCCCCCCGCCCCCCGTTTCCCTCCTTCCAGCCCTCGAACTAAATCCTGCCTGAAACACTGGTGGGAGGCAAGAGTCCCGGGAGCGGTGTTAGAGGAAGGAGTCAAACGAACCGCACGCCGCCGGGAGAGATGTCAGGCACCGAGCGTCGGGAGACAAAGACCAGCCCGCGAAGCGCCCCGGCGGCGAGGGGCGGCCCCGGCGCGGCCCTGCGCCCCTAACCGCCCCGAGGAGTTGCGAGCACCGCCGAGCGCCGCCCAAGTGCGCGCCCGGGGTCCTCCGGGCTCCCCGCCCGCCCGACGCGGCCGCCGCCGCCCAGGCCCACCCCCGGGCCGTTTCCCTCCCAAATTGGGAACCGCGCGCCCAGGGACAAAGGGGGAGGGCGCGACGAGGGCAGCGACGGGCCGCGGGGCAGACGCCCCTCTGGCATCTGCGGGAAGTCTCCGCAGCACCCCCTTCCACTCCCCCCCACCCGCCGCACTCTTCCGGGGACCCGCGTCCCCCCGCCCCTTCTCCGGCCTCCCCATAAGTTCTCCCGCCCCCCCCGACCCCGCCCCTTGCCCGCTTCTCAGCCGGCCCTGCGGCCGCCTCTCACCGGGCGGCGTGTTCCCCCGGAGCCGCCTCCTCCGCCGGGCCTCGGCCCGTCCCGCCGGCCGCCGCCTCATGTGCCCCGCGTCGCCATCGCCTTCGCCGCCGCCGCCACCCGCGCCTCTCCTCCAACTCTCGCCGCCGCCGCCGCCCTCGCCTGTCTCCAGCCGAGGCCGAACCCGCTCCCGCCGCCGCCTCCCGCTCCCGCCGCCGGGACCCGCGGGGAGGCGCCTGCGCACTACGCGCCGCGGTGGGGGCGGGGGCGTCCCGCCGCGGCCTGGGAGCAGGGGGCGCGCGGCACGTGGCGCTCGGGTGGGAGGGGGCGCCCCGGAGCGCGCGGGCAGCGGCGCGAGCGTCCCAACTTTCTGCGGTCGGGCCCTCGCGCGCTCCCGGGCGGTCCCGGAGGTGCGGAGCGTGTGGGTGCCACCCGCGTGGAGTCTGGACCCGGGTGGGCGCAGACCTCGCGTCCCGCACAATTCATTCCTCCCGCTTGGTTCTCGGGACAGCAGTCCCCCGCGCGCAGTGCCTCTCTTTGGGCGGGCTCCTAACGGCGCCGCGGGGACACGCCTTACCTGGGCATCTTAGGTTGGTCCTGCGCGCTGGGGAGTTGTCTTCCGTGCGCTCCGCCGAGGCCTGCGTCCAGTGTGACACATCAGGATGCTGATGCCCCGTTCTAGGTTCTGCTCCTCTGGGCCCCCGTCGGGTTAACCATCCTGGCTCTGCGTCGTGGCTTTTAGTGGCGCTCTAGATACTTTTGAGGTCCCGGACTGCTCGGATTAGCAAGACCCTAATAGGCCATTTCCTCTTAACCCCTTGCATCCCAGCAGGGTCCCATTCAAAGGACTTTTGGAAGATTTGCATGGAAATCTCCAGTCTTAAACTCCCTCGAAGGAATCTGAAAATTCAAATGCTTTAAGTACAACGAGTCCATGCGTGAGGACAGAAGGCGGGGTACTAAGGAGATGGGAGAGTACTTTCCTTTGTATAGAGTTTGACAACTTCTGTACTCGTGAATTATCTCCTTTGACCATCACTATACAAAAAGATAGGCTTCCGTTTTACCCTTTTGACCAGAGAGGAAATTAAGCTCTAACAAATGAGGTGACTTGTTACAGGTCAAACTCTCCCACCCCTCAAGCCAGGCCGGAACCAAGGCTAGTCCAGAGGGCTGGGCATCTGGCCCACTGATAAAAGTTTTGTTTGGCCAGCACCGTTTCTGAAAGTACGACTTAATTGCCAAAATTTTTAAATCCAGATTTTTGGCTTTCCTGTAAATAGTGAAAAAAAAATTGCTCCCTTTGAGCCTCTAGATTCATTGAGCAGCGACTTCTGAGTACGATTTGTTTATTCCAACTTAACCGCTTGAGTCCATTTCATTACCTGCTTGGCCTCTATATTTAAGTTCTTCTCCCCACCCTGCCCTCCGCCACCACTCGGCATGCCTCTTCGTTACCACATTACCTCTCTACAAATGTATTTAAAATGACAAGTGTCAAGACTCTGTAAATATATGAAAATATGTTAAAAGAACGTGTCAGACTAAACGCAAGAGACATCACTGTACAAGCTGGTTGAAATATTAAAACCAACATCCTGCCAGTGCAACTATACATCGGTACAAATCGCTTTGGGAAGTCACAGTTATCCGCTAAAGCTGAAGATATGAATACACTATGATTTTGCAATTCCATGGAAATTCCACAGAAATGTGTACAAGTGTTTGCCAAGATACATGTATGAAAGTATTCATAGCAGCACTATTTGTAATAGCCAAAACATTGGAAACCACCCCAAATGTCCAACAACTGTACAAAGGATAGATAAAACGTTATATTCACACGATGATCCCGTATGCGGCAATAAGAATGGGCAATCTAGAATTACGCACAGGACAGAGGAATCTCACAAAACTTCTCATTTATATGAAGTTCGAAAGCAGCCGCAAGTGTTGCATGCCGTTAGGAGTAAGGATAGTGGTTACCCTGGTGGGAAGGATAGGCACTGGGAGCATGAAGGAGCTTCTGGGGGACTGGTCCTGGTCTATTCTTGATCAGGATGTTGAATACACAAATGTGTTCGGTTGCCACATCTGAGCTGTACACATTTGATAGCGCACTTCTGTATAGCATGTTAAGATTGCAATAAAAAACCCTTCAAGTGGTATTAAAACATGGGGCGCCTGGGTGGCTCAGTCCGTTAAGCACCTAACTCTTGATTTGGGTTCAGGTCATGATCTCTCTCAGTCTGTGAGCTCGAGTCCCGCGTCGGGCTCTGTGCTGACGGCTCAGAGCCTGGAGCCTGCTTCAGATTCTGTATCTCCCTCTCTCTCTGCCCTTCCCTTGCTCACGCTCTGTCTCTATGTCTCTCAAAAATAAAAAAATATAAACTTAAAAAAAAAGATATCATTCTCCAGAGAGTTATTAAAATAAATAAATAAATAAATAAAATTTTATATACGTATACATTGTATGTAAAGTAATATATAAACATATATTGTATACCATGTCTAAATAATATAAATTAAATGTTCATTAGGTATTATTATCTTATAAATTCATGGATGAAACTGCTGAGGAAGACGTCTCATCTTTTAGATTGCCCATTCTTCATGGAGATTTAGAACAATACACTTTCTGTATTCGTTACTTTACTACCAAGCCTGTAGCCCTGTCTCTTCTGGTGGAGAAACCTTTTAAGGGTGGAAACAACGAGACCCAAAGAAGCTAAGCTGTTTTACCTCTGGATAGTTAGGGGGAAAAAAATAAAATAAAATTCTTTCTCTTCTATTACCTTGCCAGCTAGTAACATCTTTTAATTCAGTTAGAGGTGGGAAACTGAGGCCAGAAACCTAAGCCAAAGTGATGTGGGTTGAAGTGTTGGGGTTTGGAGCCGAGAGCCCAGAAAGAATTCTTGAGAGGTCTTCGGTGCAAAAAGGTAGTTTATTAAAGCACAGGACAGGACAATGGGCAGAAAGAGCAGGACTGATGTGACAGGTAACTGATCAGATACCTTCAGCTTGGGAGGCAGTTGGGGATAGAGTAACTCTGTAAGATATTTTGGAAACAAGGTTTCCAGGACCTTGAGGGGCTAGCTGCTGTTAGGAGAAGGTCATTTATTACTGTTTCTTAAAACCTCAGTCACGAGACCCTTCAGATGTATATCAGGGGGCCATAAGGTTGGAGTATGATTGCCAGCATATATCTTGGCAACAGGAGGAGGGGAAGTAGAGATAAAGGAACTTCCCAAAGGAATTTTTAATTTCTTTTTTAATGTTTAATTATTTTTGACACACACACACACACACACACTCACACACACACACAATGCCAGCAGGGGAGAGGAAGAGAGAGAGGGAGACACAGAATCCCAGAATCCGAAGCAGGCTCGAGGCTCCAAGCTGTCAGGACAGAGCCCAGTGTGGGGCTGAAACTCACGAATCGTGAGATCATGACCTGAGCCAAAGTGGGACGCTTAACTGACTGAGCCACCCAGGTGCCCCCCCCAAAGGGATTTGTTTATGTTAAAGTAGACCTACAGGATCCTGCGGCGGGGGGTGGGGGGTGTCAGGACGATGTTAAGCTAAGATTCCCTTTTGCCCTTAGCAAAGTGTCATCATTGAGGCGGCTGAGCTCCCGGAGGAAGGTCACTGACCGTTTCAAGGACTTGCCAATGGACTGCAGGCAGTAAGGAAATTTAATTTTTCATGTGTCTTTGTTACCCACATCGAGAGGCTCTCTGATTCAGGGAGTCACCAGGGTCTGGAGCAAAGCAGGGCAGCTATTAGAATGTGAGTTTCCTGAGGGCAGGACCACTGCCTCTCAGTTTCTGGAGCAGAGCTCAGCACACAGTAGGTGCTTAGCAAGTATATGCAGAGTGAAGAGCCAGTGATTGAAAGCTTGCCACGGCTAGCACAAAAAGACAGGCTACTGGAGGGAAGGGCAAAAAGCCTCAAGCTTCAAACAGGGAAATGGGTCTCCAAGCTTCTGGCAGAGAGAAATGCAGCCGGCTGCTGTGAGAACCGCATCACTTTTTATTCACATGGGGCCCAGGCAGGAAAGGATCAAAACCCAGTTTGAGAATTTGAGAGTCACCCTGGGGCTCTGTGGTTTGGGAACTGCGGGGTCAACTCGAAGACTGCAGTGTGTCACTATTTCCATTACACATTTTCCAGGGTCCCTGCTTGGCCAGTAAACGCAGAGAAGATTCTTGTGTCCTGGGGGATGGGAGCGAAGTCTCAGAGAGGTAAGATTTTGTCGAGCGAAGGTTGTTTTTCCCTCAAGCAAAGCATTAACATTAAGACAGTAGGGAGCTCCGGGAGAAATGTTTTACCCCGCCAGCCTCAAGTTATTTGTCAATGGGCTGCAGGTCATAAGGAAATTTAATTTTATCTGCCATTTCCTTCTGCTTTTGTTTCCCACATCAGATGCGACCCCGACCCCCACCACCGGTTCCCTGAGCCCAGTTTGCGGTTCCTGTGGATTAATGCAGAATGTTAAATTAAGGTCAATTTTCTTGCAAATGAAGAGTAAATGACGTGTGTGCAGGAGTTGGGGGGTGGAGGGGAGGTGGGAGAGGTCCAGTTCTGGTATCGTCCGCCGGGCAAGGACTTTGGGTTGTGCCTAAAGTGCCGTGTGCTGGCTCAGGAACTAGTTTGTGTTGGTGAGACGTAGTGGGGTAGGTGCGGTCTTCGAATTTCTGGAAGTTCACTCCGCCCAGCTGTTTGCTCTGATTTACTCTCATTTCTAAGATGGTGTGAGAATGTGATGGTGAAATGAACATGAGGGCGCCTGTCTGACTTCGGCTCAGGTCATGATCTCTCTGTTTGTGAGTTCGAGTCCCGCATTGGGCTCTGTGCTGACAGCTCAGAGCCTGGAGCCTGCTTCGAATTCTGTGTCTCCATCTCTCTCTGCACGTCCCCCACTCATGCTCTGTCTCTGTCTCAAAAATGAATAAATGTTAAAAAAATTTTTTAAACAAGAGAAATGTACATGAAGTCACATTATTCCTTGATATGGTGGTTTTTCACTCTAAAGTGGTCTATAGTGGTTAACATTAGTGGTTGGATGGCCCAGTCATTTACTTGCTCTCTGAGCCATGGTTTCGTCGTCTGTTAAAAGGGGATGAGATCCATCTGTTGGGGTTGTTGTGAGGATTAAGTAAAATATGTAAAGGGCCTAAACCTTGTAGGGTCCAAAAGGCATTAGTCCCCCCCCCCCCACAGTGTTCTTTAGAGGAAGCCAGGTAATTTGGGTATTCAAAAGCGGGCAACAGAAGGATCTTAGCAAAACGGTTCGCATCTCTGGAGCCTCCATGTGTCACCTGAGACAGGCGTGTATTCACACACAGCTCAAAACTGGTCCTTCACAAGATGCGCTATATCCGCCCTCTTAGAAGCTTTTTAAGATTTTATTTTGCCTTTTTAAAAAAACGTTTTATTGATTCACTTATTTTGAGAGAGAAGAGAGCACGCGTGCAGGGGAGGGGCAGAGAGAGAATCCCAAGCAGGCTCCGGGCTCAGCGTGTGGAGCCTGACCCGGGCTTCATCTCGGGACCGTGAGAACACGACCTGAGCGGAAATCAAGAGTTGGAGGCATAACCGACTGAGTCACCCAGGCGCCCCTATTTTAACTTTTTTTTTTTTTTTTAATGTTTATTTATTTTTGAGACAGAGAGAGACAGAGCATGAGTGGGGGAGGGGCAGAGAGAGAGGGAGACACAGAATCCGAAGCAGGCTCCAGGCTCTGAGCTGTCAGCACAGAGCCGGACGCGGGGCTCGAACTCACAGACCCCGAGATCATGACCTGAGCCAAAGTCGGACACTCAACCGACTGAGCCACCCAGGCGCCCCTATTTTAACTTTTTAAGTAGGCTCCACACCCAACATGGGGATTGAACTCAAGACGCTGACCCAGCCAGCCGGGAGCTCCCCGGAGCTTTCTAAATATGTGCGTGGTCTCCCCAGAAAGGTAAGTGGTCCCAGAGGCACTGTACTGGCCCCAGGCCTGTGATTCTTGGGGTGTCCTTGGAACCCAGTGCCTGCTTTTAGGGAGAGGATGCCCTACCCTCCCTCCCCAGGCACTTTCTAGAGGCTGCCTCAGTCTATCCATGTTTTCTGGAAACTTCCACTGCCCCAGCCTGTTCCTGTTCCCCCCACTCTTTGCACCTCAAGTCCCTGAGACCCTACTATATCTGGCCTAGTGTTTTCTCTCCTGTGATTCCTCCAGCCCTTCAGCCTGGGTCCTCCCCATTCCAAGCCCGACTCAGATCTCCTGTTCCTTGTCCTGTTCTTTCTTCAGCATCCCCTCCCTCACAGCACTCCTGAGCTCAAGGCAAAAGAGCTGCTGGCCCTCTCTTCCCTGTCCGGGTCCCTCAGCTCTCTGGGGCTATATATAGCCCAGCTGTCCCTTAGATGGCATAGAGCTTCAAGTCCTAGCCACTCCCCCTCCCGAGAGAATAGGGAGAATGAGCCTGAAGCTCCCCGTTAGGGTGGGGGAGCCAGAGAAAGGAGGTTGGAGAGGGACAGGGGGGTGCCGAACTTGGACCCTAGAATGTGCTCACCCTTCCATCTGTTGTCAGAGACGCTCCTCTTCTCCCCCAGCTTTTACCCGTTTCCTGACACTTGCTCATTTCGGAGGAAGAGAGGCAGGCAATGTGGAGGGAAATTCTAACAGTTGTCTTATCGAACTTGTACCCTGCTCCTATGGGTAGATGCTACTGCCGTTTTGCAGACGACGGCATAGACTCAAAAGAGGTCGAGTGAGAGAAGACCGAGTATTCGGAGAACGGCCACGCCGACCCCACGTCTGACTCTGGCCTACACTCCGGATCCGTTAAGTCTGTCTGCATCGCTCAGTGAGACCCCTCTAAATTAGAATGTCTAGGGGCACGATGTGACCTGGAAGAAAAACAAGGTTTACTAAGTCAATTACTACGCAGAAATGCTTAAATAGAAGTAATTATGAAAGCCTTGGCCTGTTCACAAAAATGTTATCATAATTTATCTTATCTGTGTACTGAAGCAGGACTCTACAGAAATCTGTTCCTTGAAGTTTTAGTTCCTGTGTCTTCTCAGAAGTAAAAAGCAATTTTATTTCTTTTTTTTTTATTATTTTTTTTAACGTTTATTTATTTTTGAAAGACATAGAGACAGAGTATGAGCAAGGGAAGGGCAGAGAGAGAGGGAGACACAGAATCCGAAGCAGGCTCCAGGCTCTCATGAGCCATCAGCACAAAGCCCGACATGGGGCTTTAACTCACAGACCGTGAGATCATGACCTGAGCCAAAGTCGGCCGCTTAACCGACTGAGCCACCCAGGTGCCCCTATTTCTTCTATTTCAAGACTTTCCCTCCACTTCATAGTCCTCCCATTAGTCCAGAGCAGTGAGATTTGATTTTAGGAAGAATTAGAAGTCTGGCTCTTTTTTCTGTCACTTACTGTGACCCGAAGCAAGACATTTAACCAAAGCTTCAGTTTTTCATTTGTGAAGTGGGAATACCTTACAGAGTTGTGAGGATCTAATAAAATAACCGACTTAAAGCGGTTAGCATACTTCTTGCCCCACAGGTGCTCAGCAAACCATGGCAACTATGTCTATTATTTTCTCAATTCTGGGCCGAGATGCTGCAGGAGCATCAACAGACCCCAACGAGAAGGGAGAACTTCTCAATGAGGTTGAGCTTTGCCCTCTACAGCTTGGCCCCTGTGCTACAAAGGGCTTGGAGTTGATCCTGATTCTTGCTGTGTGTCTTCCAGGCATTTCCATCCCCCTACCTCTGGCCTACACCATCTGCCTCTTGAGAATTCGGGCCACCGTTGGGACCAGGAGAGGCAGCCGGGGAGAGTGTGTGTGAATGACTGGGAGAAGAGTTCCCATGGACGCTGGGGATATGTGAAGGCCCCTGGGGAGCGGCCGTGACCCTGGGTCTCTTCCTAGAGCAGTGAGTGCCGGAGAGAGAAAAGAAAGACATCAGCTGCTGGACAGATTGCCAGAGCCGTGAAGCCCCTTTCGGACAGGCACATGGGACTGGGTATCTAGGGAAGAAACAACGTCCTGGGACAGACTCTCCATTGTTCACTCCAATCTTTTCGCTCTTGCTTAGCAAGAAGGTACTTTCCTCCTTTTCTCTGAATCCAGGATGCTGCGATTGAATGGCATCCCTAAGTTTCGGCCTCCGGGGGGAGGGTTCCTGCTTGGCCAGCCCCCGGGAAGTAGGCTAGAAGTACAAACTCTGGAGCCAGTCAGACCTAGATTCAGAAGCTGACACCGGCATTTACTAGCTGTGCACCTGGGGGATCATTCAGCCTCTCCGAAGCTCAGTTGCTTCCTTACTGTATAGAACAACTGAAAGGTCCGAAACGTAAATACCTCAAACAGCATAGGTGATAACGCTGGCCACTTGTCACCTCTGTCCCTAGTGGGCCCCCTTCCCTGTGTGTCTCCCCCCGCCCCCCCCCCCCCCCCCCCCCCCCCCCCCCCCCCCCCCCCCCCCCGCCCACTTGCAGTACAAAGATCCCTGGAGATGCAAGGTAGTCCTAGTGGTTACAAACTGGATGAATCTCCCTGGTCCAGGAAGCGTCCTTGAGAAGGATCCAGACCAAGACCAGAGGGCCCGCCTCCCACAATTGGGGCATTTTATTTACAGCCGACATTGTTCAGGAGTATCTGAAGCAGTGTAGCTTGGGGGAGAAGCCAGTATCTCTACCCTTCCTTGCCTCGGTATTCAGATCTCAGTTCTCTGTATCAAGTTCCTGTCTGATCCAGCCCCTTACATCCATGGGAACGAACAGACTGAATCTCGTTAAGGGCTCCCGCCATGTGATCTTTCATGACTTTCCAGTGCTTGGAGCCCTGGCCTGGAACTCAGCAACTGGGGAGTTAAGACTGATGCCCTGGCCTATCTCCTCCCCTCTCCATTCCGGACTTCAAAGTCCACAGAAAGCTTGCTTCCCTGACCCCACAGTGGCAGCTCCATCATCATCAGCTCCTGGCCGGTTCAAAACAGCAGATGCTGAGCTCTGGCCGGGCTGCTCGCACTCTACTTGCTGGCCACCTCCTAGGGTAAGCACCAGCATGCTGAGAAACTGTGGGGCCAACAGTCCTTGCTCCTCCAGGAGAGAGGCACCTAGAGGCAACCATGAGGTTGCCTCCTGCAGGGAGTCTGTCTCACAGGTTAGACCTAGAAGGCGCCCCACAGGCAGAAGCCCTGGTCTAAGGACCAGGACTCCGGGACTCTGTCTAGTTTGTGATCAGAGCAGATGTTTACTGGGGGTTAGCGAGTAGAGCGATAGGGGTCACCAGCCCAGGGAGGGAGGCAGCGGTTTGGCAATCACAAAGAACCTGGCCAGAGATGGAAACGGGAGCGGTTCGGGGACCAGAATTAGTTCTGTTAGTATTCATGTCCAAAATCTGTGCTAAATTATTCACAAATCGACGTCCAGTTATTTTAATATTTGGCTCTGGTGATTCGGTAACCACGGCTGGAACAGCCCGGGATGGCTTGGTTCCCTGGGGCCAGACCTGCTCTGTGGGATGTGTAGCTCCCCGAGGAGCAACCATCACAGATTCAAGGCCAGCGGGGGAATCCAAGGCCCAAGGCCTGTTCCTCTCCCCCTCATCTGTGGATTTTTCCAGCTGCTTCTCTTGACCCAGGGATCACACAGGGATACAGATGGAAGGAGGGGGAAGCAGGAAAAACAGTGAAGTCAGAATGAGCTGGGGAAGAGGCAAACTTTAGGAAGAAGAGATGGAGAAATGGCGGTAGTGGTCCAGCTGTGTGAGACAGGACACTTGGGACATCTTCTCAAGTAGGGGCTGTGTTAGGATGGTAAGAGAGGTTCTTAGCAGGCAACTCCCTCCTTTCTCCCCCAGACTGAGGAGAATTGGGAGTTGTTATTGTGGGGTGCCTCCTTCTAGGACTGGGCTGGAGCCTCGGAGCCCCAGCTTCTAACATCTGGGGTCAGGATCATGTCTGCTAACAAAGGCTGGTGGGTACCACCTGAAGGCGAAGACAGTGTGTCTGAGAAGTTCCTGAGGAAGACCAGGGAGTCTCCGCTGGTGCCTGTAGGTGAGTGGGAAAGTAAGGAATGAGCGGCCTTCTCTCAGGGGAAGTCTCCTAGTCCTTTCAAATGAAGCAGGGGACTCAAGTGTCCTGCTCGCGGGACAGTCAACGGCTAGGAGTGAACTATCAGCAAAGGTGCCAAGGGAAGAAGGCCTGACAATGAGCCTGGACGGGTGGAGTAGCGGCCAACTGACGGCCTGGGGTGCGGGGAAACGCGAGGTACCACCGCCATCAGGATGGGGAAAGAGCAGTCTGGGGTCTCCTGGGGTTTCCTTTCTCAAGGCCCTGGGAGAACTAGAACACTAGAAAACTAGCTGTGGGAGCCAACAGTGATTGGAGGAGGGCCCGGAACAGAGCAAATGGGGGTGGGGGTGGAGGCCCGCGATGGGGTATTTGTATATAGGCGGCTCACCAGAGGTAGGCAGCCGCTTTGAAAATGCCATTGAGAGGAAACAACTCAAATTTTCTGTTGATAGTCCCCCATCTCCCACCATGAAGCAGCATGCAAGTAGGGGCTTATCCAGATGCCCAGCCTGCCTGGCCTGAGGAGTGTCTCATCAGGGGAACCAGCTGATTGGTGACTGAGGCCCAAAGGTCATGTTCTCTGCCTACAGGCTTAGGAGGCTGTCTGGCAGTGGCGGCATACCGGATTTATCGGCTGAAGGCTCGTGGTTCCACCAAGATGTCCATACATCTGATTCACACCCGAGTGGCAGCACAGGCCTGTGCCGTGGGTGCGGTCATGCTAGGTGAGGGGCTGGCGGGGGTCACAGACCGAGAGCACAGCTGATTAGGCAGAATCTGGCTGAGTCCTGATAGTTAAAGGACCATGATTTCAGTCCCTGTTGCCTATGCCAGGTCCCACAGCAACTCCTGGGTGAAGCCCTTAAACCAAGCCATTTTCCGGGTTCCCTGCTTAGCCTCCTGTCCCCAGGGCTGTGCGGATGGTGCTCAGCTGGTTTCGTGGCAGTTTATCCTAGAGATGAGAAGAGTCACACAGCAGAACATAGGCTCAATTTCCCCTCCTCTCTGGGTCAAGGGGCAGACAGCTACTTACTGTGTGACCGTGGACAAGTCCCTTTCTCTGAGCCTTGGTTTCCCCGTAAGCAACACGATGGTAAGCACCCTGGCTTGCCGACCTCACCGGCTGCTGTGGGGTTTCTCAGAGACGTAATCTACGCGGAAGGGCTCTGCAGGTTCTTGTAGCAGCCACTGAGACCTAGAGCAGAGAGCTGAGTGGGGAAGCTGGGCCCTCAGGGGAACGGCTGCAGTCAGACTCCCGGGAGAGCCAGAGGATGGGTGCAGGGCTCAGTGTTATGGGCGGTTTTCCCTTCTCCTTCCTGCAGGTGCTGTGTACACGATGTACAGAGACTACATCAAGAAAACAGCCCAGGATGCCGAGAAGTAGGATTCCTGTAGGGCCTGGGGGCAGCCAGAGCCTCTTCGTCAATTCCTGGTATGTTCCTAATAAAGCATTTTGAGAAAACCACGTCTCTTCTTCACACAGGGGAGAGCAGAGTTAAGGACCGGTAGTGGCTGGGGGGGTGGGGGGGGTGGGGTGTGTGTGTGTGTGTGTGTGTGTGGTAGTGGCTGGGGTGTGTGCGTGTGTGCGCATGCACAGGCTTAGAGAAAGGGCTGGAAATCAGAGTTCTGGCCCCCAGTTCCAGGAGAAATGGCCTCCAACCCCAGAAGCCCAACACATCCCAAACCACCCTGAGTCCCATCCAGAAGTAAAGAGGACCGGGTGGCAGGTGCAGGGTACAGGGGGTGAGAAAGTGGCCCTGATGCTCATGGGAGCACTGCATTAAGAGGCAGGCGTCCCTCCCACCACAGGCCGCTGCCCTGGGGACCCAGGCAGGAAGACTGCAGCTGGGAGAAGAGATCGTGAAGCCTCATGGGAGACGACATATATTCATTCAGAACCCAAGTGCCAGGACCAGACTGTGCTGGAGGAAAGGGGGCGGGGGGGGGGCGGTTAGGGATGAAAGGAACAGAGCAAGGCAGAGGTCAGAATGTTCTGTTCACTTAAAATACATGTCTAAGGTCAAACTTGTAAAAAAAAAAAAAAAATTCCATGTAAATCCTGAAGACGGCCCCTTGGGGTTAAACACTTTGTCCCCTTCTTCTTCTCTGAGCCTGAGCTCCTCTCTGTTCCCTGGGAATGGAGCCAGGCAGAGGCCGCAGAGGAACCAGGAGGCCAAATATTCCTCCCTCGTTGGGACTCTGGGTTGGAGGCTTTGGGGGTTAAAAATGGCCACAGCAGCTCCCAGACGCTCTCTGACCACGTGGAGTCCAGGTCGCACAAGGTCCCAGCTTCAAGTCCAGGATACAGCCCATCACACGGAGCAGGGGCTGCCAGGAGTCCCGACACTCACATGGGGTAATTGAGCACAACATCCTGCTTGGCGAGCTCCAGCAACATGGGATCATCGAAGAACTTGCTGATGCTCACATCCTCACTCAGTCCCTGCAGAGGGTGGGGACAGATGCAAGAAAGAGCCCTATGTGGTTGCCATCTGAGCTGGAGGCCGCCCGAGGCCTGTGCTGGGGTAGGGGGCCTGGTGGGGTGAAGCTGTGGACCAGCTACTTCAGCAGTCATCACTGGGAAGAGAAGGCACTCCCTTCCTGGCCAGACTAGGTCCCGGGTCTGGTGGCCTGTGGCCTGGACAGATTGCACCTCTCTGCGTTGTACAGTAAACTGCTCTCAGTCTTTGGGAGAAAGGTCCCAAAGGAAGAAATGAAGAGAGATTCAACTCCTGCCAAGAGCCCTGGGGACTGAGGGATGGCAATGGGCAATGGGTCACATACCTTCCTGCGACGGGTTTTGATCATGAATTCCCGGGCCAGGTGAGGAGCTGGCTGTGGCTCCAGGGGGCGGATGACAATGCTCTTGTCCAGAGGATCACCGGGTACAATCTGCAAGGCAAAGTGGTTTCCGATGGTCCAGGACTTTTCTCTAGGACGTTGGAAATCTCACTTGGGATTAGGAGGAGGAAGAGACCAGAGGAGACTGGCCCTGAACAGGCGGGAGGCCACACTGGCCAGCCTGCACCATTTTCTCACCTGCCAATGGTGGAAGACAGACAAAGAAAAGGCCTGCCCCTGGGTGTGAGTCCGCAGATCGGTCTCAAAGCCGAAAGAGTCAATGGCGGGGATGAAAGCTTTGATGGTGTAGAGAGGGGATCCTGGGATGGGTGCATCCTGAGTTACATGCCCCCTGCGACACAAAAACAAAGACTGAGTCCTGTGTCCTACAGAGACCAAAAGCGGAGAAGGAATCTGGCCCCAAATGTACCACAATGCAGATTACTGTGGTACATTACCAAAATGGAGATTACAGTCAAAGAATAACCACAATTGTGCTACAGTGGGCAGAAAAGGCTTCGGGGCCTCAGTGTCATTTCCTGTGGCAGTCAAAGGGGTAGTGACCACTACGTGAGTGTGGAAACACTGAAGGGACAAAGTCCTACAGACACGTTTCAGTACTTTCCCGGGGGGGTTCTCCAAGGAAAGGGGGCCCAAGAAGAAATCTCGAGTTTTTATCTGCGGTGAAGCAGGGGTTTGCCTTGATCCTTTCCTACTTCCTTCTGAAAAGCCAGCTCGCCAGCTTCCAGGAACAGAGACAGTACAGGAGCCCAGTTATTTCTTGCTGTGCTCCTGCTCTCTGCGCCCTCCCTAACATGCCCAAGGCTCACCTGCGCCTGGCCAGGACGGTATACACAGCAGAGACACAATCTGCTGGGGCCTGGACCTCCACGAAGTAGTAAGGCTCCATCAGACGAGGAGTGGCCTGCAACAGGGCGAAAAGAAAGGCTTCCTTAGCTTGGGCAAGGCTGAGGATTGAGGACCTGGATAGAGAAAAAGGCCGGATGGACTGTAGTTTTGAGGCCCGCAAAGCTAGAATCTCCACGTAATGCCCCAGAGCAAGTCAGCCCCGCCCACTCACCATGAGGAAGGCAGAGTAGACGACTCTCCTGGCCGTGGGGATGATCTGGCCCCCGCCCCGGTGCAAGGGCTCTTGAGCAACCACTGCATCCAGGATCTTGAACTTGACATTTCGAATCACTGGAAAGGAGATGGGGGAAGCTCTAGGAACCGCACCTTCCTTCCTACTAACTCCAATCTGGTCTATGACCACTCAGATCCCCAAGCACATTCCTTCTCAGGCCTGAGGAGCAATGTCAGCCTAGGAAGGAGACTTCACTTCTGGGCTGTCCCAGACAATAGCACTAGGATGGGGAAGGAGGGCAGGAGAGGAGAGGAAGCTGACCTAGGACACAGAATGGCCCCTCGTGCCCCAAGCTGCTTCTCCTGCCAGGTCCCATTCACGAGCCCACCCCACCGCATACGCCCGGGCACAAGAACCCAGAGGGCTGGAGAGGGGGGCGGAGGCACTGCTGGAACTTACACTCATCACAGAGGGGCCCTTCCCTGGTTCCCCACTGGAAACCTTGAACGATGCTGTCCTTCACTGAGCCAAGAAGAGCCTTGTCCACCTGCACAAAATATGAGGGCCTGTGAGCAGTGACCCTGGCAACAAACAGACTTTAGAGGGAGGAGAAGGAACATATACTGGTAAGAAGCTTCAGCAGAAGACATAAAATACTTCTGGGAAAAGAAGTACACTCTGTAGTTTCTTCCACTCCGCAGCAAAGAAACCACTGCACAGCTCCCGTTAGTTCTGCTGTACCTCAGAGGGCAGGGTATCATCCACCAGGATGTTGGGGCCGGTGGCATCAGGGCCAAAAGCCCAGATAGAACGTGCAGCCAGCAGATCCCAATCGTACTTGGTCTGGAAGAACTCTCCCAGTTTCTTCCTAGGGGAAGGAGGAGGAAATGGGAGTTATCTGGCAGCTCTGGAATTTCTGCCTCTCTGGGTCACAGATCCTGCCTTCCCGGGGGAGGTGCACCTCCCAGAAGGACACGTGGTATCAGAGACTGGGGAGGTCAGCCGTGGCGCCTCGTCTCCTTTCAGCCTTGGAACCAGAGCCACATTCTCACCTGTTCCATGTGATCTGGACCACCTCATTCTCTATGTCCTCGGCGAGGCCCTTCTCGAGAGGCTCAGCAATCATGGTGATCTTATTCCTAGTCAGAAAGGAAATGAGTGAAGACGAGCATCAGCAGGACTTGAAGAAGGGGCATTCCGAAGAAAAGGGTGACAAGGCAGTAACAGCAGTAAAAGCCAGAGGGGCAAAATAGAGCAAAGAGGTTCGTCTTCTGTTTTCCTTCAACTGAATCTACCACTCTCAGGGAACCTGGCTGGCTCAGTCAGTGGAGTATGCAGCTCTTGATCTTAGGGTTGTGAGTTCGAGCCCCATGTTGGGTGTAGAGATTATTTAAAATCTTAAAAAGTCTCTACAACAACAGTAGAGCTGCTGCTAGGGCAAAGTTGTAAGATGATCATATTATATGGAGAGACGTGGCAATTAGGATACTAATTCCCTGGGGAACTGACGACAAAGAATTCCACAGCCTCATGTCTACAGGCCTGAGGGATGAGAGCGCTGGGTTAAAACTCAAGCATCCTAAGCCACGATCCAGAGAGTTAGGGAGTCTCCATTTCCACAGTCTCTATTGTGATTGGGATGGAGTTGCGGGGAGGACGTGAGGAGACAGTGTCCCCTGTCAGTCCCAGGGTCACTCTGACACCCAGCTCACTTCTTATTGGGCGTTTCAGCAAAGCACTTGAGGGAAGATGTCTCCACCACCGTCTCACAAAACGTGACAACAGGATCAGCCACCTGGGAAACAGAATAAATTGTCAGGCAGGATCTAATTTTGTTGGAATGACAACCTTCTGCCAAAGGGAATTCTGAGGTTCCCTTGGCAGTACCTCCTGTGACAACCCCATCTTAATCAGCAACAGCAGTGACTACAATAGCAGGCGAAAAGTCCGTACCAGCACTAAGGAGCCTGAGAAACAGTGGAGTGTAGAGTTTATGTTCCTGAGCCAAGAGTAAGTGGGAGTCAAACCTGGGCCTCGGGGCACCTGAGTGGCTCAGTCGGTTAAGCATCCAACTTCGGCCCAGGTCATGATCTTGCAGTTTGTGAGTTCAAGCCCTGCATCAGGCTCTGTGCTGACAGCTCAGAGCCCGGAGCCTGCTTTGGATTCTATATCTCCCTCTGTCTCTGTCCCTGCCCTGCTCGTGTGCTCGCTCTCTCTCTCTCTCTCTCTCTCTCTCTCTCTCTCAAAGATAACATGAAAAAAACAAAAAACAAAAAAACAAAAAAACCCCCTGGGCCTAAATTATCATCCACCAAGGTCGCTTTCAAGGTCCATTCGGCCATCCCACAATCACTCACTAAGTACCTCCCGTGGCTCTGTCACAGCTGATGCTAAGGACTGACTGGCTCTGGGTAGCAGAGCTCCTCACTGAAGCTCCCACATGGCTGGCTACCAGGGAACTCAGCATCTTCTACAGTACCAGTCCTGGACGCATCAGGAGGAGGGTCTAAGAGGGGTCCTTGAAGGCGCTCTCTCTCCCACCACCGCAGGGGCTGGGAGAAAACGTATACCAGGGGGCGCCTGGGTGGCTCAGTCGGTTGAGCATCCGACTTCGGCTCAGGTCATGATCTTGCGGTCTGTGAGTTCGAGCCCCGCGTCAGGCTCTGTGCCGACAGCTTCCCCACTGATGCTGTCTCTATCTCTCAAATATAAATAAACTTAAAAAGATTAAAAAATACATGTTTCAAAAAAAATAAAAAAGCGTGTACCAGCTAGGAGCCTGGGGCCACGCGATGGGCACTTTAATCGAGGAGCCACATCACAACCTGATGACAAATCCAGGAGAACCAGTCCTCACTCTCATCCTGAAACCATCCGCTGAGCCCTAATCACCAAAGATGGGCTCACTGTGTAACTCTTTTCTTAACAAAAGACCAAGAATCACTTTGGCTTGGGACAGACTTTAAACTATGACACTGAGAATAACCCTGTAGAAAGGGGCAAACCAGATCTCAAATACCTTCCAAGATAGGGAGCAAAAGGTCATGTTTTTCCCAAACATGTCTCCTCCCCATAGAGCCCCCCGCTCTTCCCTCAGGACTTCCAGGGGAATCAAGGATTTGGTTGCTTATAAAATCAGTCTGGAGCCGTGAGTCAAGCTCCTGGCCAGGCGGGCGCTCAAGAAAGAGGATGCGGACTTACCTTGATGTCGATCTCTGAGTACATCTTCCGTAAATCATGCATCACGCAGTCCAGGTAGAGCTCCCCAGTACCTAGAATCACGTGCTCCCCAGACTCTTCCACCTGAAACACAACAGGCCTGGTGGTCACAGCCTGGACCTCTTGCACCAGCAACAACAGCTAGAAACAGAATCAATGCTAGAGGCCAGGAGAGGCGCCCAAATCCACTCTCAGAATCAGCCGCTCCTCAGCATTAGTTCTAGCCTCTTCGAGAAGGATCAGTGGGGAACAGTGACCTAGGGGTAAATCCTCAGGACATCTGGACCATTCAGCCCAGTGCTGCTGGGCATAAGGTCACCGATTTAATTCCCAGCATAACTGTTTAGGGAAAACCCTGCCCTAAGTCTATGGACATAAGCTGACCCTTTAGCTCTGGCCAGCTACTCGGAAAAGTACGCCAGCAGACTCGAGTGTAGAAGGATCAGAATGATCGCCTTTCCTTCTGTATGTTCTGGATACTGTGGAATGTGAACACATGCGTGTGCACTTGCACCCCCCCATCCCCAAAACGTGTCCTACTTTCAAATGACAGTAACAGGGGATAGTTGCTTCCAACATAGGCTGCTGGAAGCAGCAGATCAGAGACGCCTGGCAGACGTGAAGCAGTGGGTGGCACAGACCTGTCGCTGGGGGCAAAAAGGGCTTGGTAGCTGCTGCAGCCCTCGAGCGTACCTTGGTGGTGAGGGATGGATAGCTCTTGTTGACCTTGCGCAGACCGTCCAGCATCTTGGGCAGCTCTGAGGGGTTGACTGGTTCCACAGCAATCTTGATAACAGATGTGGTGTTGAACTTCAAGGGCCGGAAAATCTGAGCCTGAGATTCGAAATGCAGAGGAGTGAGGGCATGTGGCCTAAGTAGGCACCGAAGGTGCAGAGGTCAGAGAGGAAGAGACCATTCCCCAACCAGGAGCCGAAGTGCTGCTTGGAGGCAATCTGAGGGGCATTTATTCCCATGTAATTTGGCAGAACAAAGAGTGGGGAAAAGATAAAGCAACTGGTCCTAATTCCTAGCAACTGAGTTGAGTACAGGGAGAAATAAGCTGGGTCGGATCTAGAAGTTTCAGCCCGTGCCCAGGCCCGGAACCAAGAAGTGACAGTGACTCTGGGTTAGCACCCTGTGAGTTCTCGTATGGCGTGGTTCCATGGAACCCTCTGGCTTAAACTAATCTAGTTGCCCTTTCAGAAAATCTACCTCCTCATTGCCTCGGGGTTCAGTTATGGTCGCTGTCTTCACAATTGGTTGATCGACACCTTCGATCAGAACCCAGTTGCCAGCAGGAACACGGTTCACCTCAATGTGGTACCTGGGGCAACAGATAAGTGAAGTAAGAAGGGGTGCCAGGCACTGAGCCAGGAGCGGGGGTAAACCAAACACACATTCCATCAGGAGAGGGGCACAACAATCAACCATGTAACCTCACATATATGTACAATTGACCCATGAACAATGCGGTGCCCCAACAATGGGACCCCAATGCCCCCACGTAGTTGGAACTCCACATATATGTTCTGACTCCCCCCAAAACTCAACTACTAAAAGCTTACTGTCGGGTGGGGGCCTTACTGATAATGTAAATAGTCAATTAACATGTTTTGTATGTTATATGTATTCCATACGTGTATTCTACACTGTACTCTCATAAAAAATAAGCTAAAGAAAAAAAAGTTAAGAAAGTCATAAATAAGAGAAAATAAATTTATAGAACAATAGTGTATTTACTGGGGAAAAACCCCAGTAAATGGGGCTAAAGGGGACTCGTGTAGTTCAAACCTGTGTTGTTCAAGGGTCAACTGGAATTACAAATTGATTAGCACATGAAAGAAAGTGTAAGGTCTTTCAGGAGGACAAGACAGAAAACCTGATTCCAAAACTGATAAGCAAGGCCGAGCCCAAGGGGAAGAATGTAAGGAGATGCCAAAAGCACCATGGAAGATACTGCGACTCTCCAAAACCGTCAATCTTCTGTCTTCTGGGGAATGGGTGAATTTGCAGAGGGAAAGGGGGCCATCGGCAAGGTACAACAGGCACGTCAGAACAAGACTGCCTCGACTCTGCTTGCTAGCTCAGAAGCCGAACTTAAGAATTCACAAGCAGCCCAGAGGCCTGGGCTAAGTCTGATTCTGCAGATAAGGAAGCTACAAGGGATCTGGCAAAATCTTCTATCTTGGTCAAAGAATAGTCCATGGGGGTTGGGAGACAATTTCTTTTGGGAAGAAACATAAAGGTTATGACTTAGGAACACAGAAGAGGAAGAGAGGATTAAAAAGAGTAAAAATAGAAATCCTGCTACAGAAGTTTATACAAGCATTCATAACGCGAAAGCAAGGCTCTTGGCATTATCCCGACAGTAGCTGCCTTTTGGCCCTAGCAACTCTGGGTAGTAAGAAAGAGAAGGCAACACGTGTGAGGGAGGGTCAGCTGATGCCCTATTGCAGTGGGCCGGGCAGCTGCTGTGACAAGGCCAGGGCAGGCCTCTCTAGGCCCCCGCTAGCGGTACCTGGCCACGGAGATCCAAAGACGGCCCACGGTGCATATCTGGGAGTCCTCCTCATCCTCCAGGGTGTAGTTCTCCCCCAGCACCTTCACAGGCTGCCCAGCATGGATCGTGCCACTCAGCACCCGGCCAAAGGCGTGAAACTGAACTCCATCATCTGTGCTGTACATCTTGGTAGTGTGGCACATCAGGGGACCCTGGAGGTGGGGACGGAGAGCAGGCTCACCCACACATATTCCCAGGGAAATACCTGTCTCCACCTCCTTGGACACTGACGACACGGGGGCTCTGTGAGGAGGCTGCTCAGACCTAGAGGAAGATGTGTCAATCTCCTGGGAAAATTCCAAACCGTGCCCTACCCCTTGATGAGTTAGTAGATGTCACAGGCATAGCAAAGCAAAAAATCTTTTCTTTTTCTCTAGGGGGAGGAGGGCAGTGGCGAAGAAAAGCAGGTTTAGGATGGCCGATTGGCACTGTCAACTTGCAAGATTACAAGCGTTGTTTGCTCCAAATTCCCTCCAAAGATGTAACACAATTCTCAGTTGGTCGTTCATGCCGAGAAATTAGACTAAAAACAGCTGGGAAAGATTGTTTTATTTTTTAATTAATTATTTTTAAAGTAAGCTGCGTAGGCCCAACGTGGAGCCTGAACTCATGACCTCGAGATCAACAGTCACATGCTCTACTGACTGAGCTGGCCAGGCATCCCTGGGAAAGATTTTTTTAAATATATTAAAAAAAAAAAAATGTAGTTATTTTTGAGAGAGAGACAGAAAGAGAGACACGGAGGGGCAGAGAGAGAGGGAGATAGAGAATCTGAAGCAGGCTCTGGGGCCCAAACCCACACACCATGAGATCATGACCTGAGCCAAAGTGGGATGCTTAACCAACTGAGCCACCCAGGTGACTCTGGTAAAGACTTTTTTAAAGCCTGACAAGGTTAGCTACCATTTGTTCAATGTTTACGATCTATCAGGCACCATGCTAAACACAACTGTAACACTTTCTTACTCTTATTTAATTCTTGTAACAGTCATATACATACTATTTTCCTCATTTTATCAACCAAAACTCAGAAAGGTAGAATAATTTTCCCAAGATCATACCACTAGAAGTGGTAACCCCAGGTTCTGAATTCAGGCCTGTTTGACTTTGCTCATGGGGAGTGCCAGGCAAGGATTATTGCCCTGACCAGAAAACAGAGAAATGGGGGCTTTCCCTTACATCAGGATCACAGTCGCTCATGGCCTCGCCGAGATCAGAATCCACACCACCGGTGTAGGTGTGCTCAATCTTGGGCTTGGCGCCCACCTTTGGAGAGGGGATATGCTGCACGCACATGTCCACAAAACCTGTGGAGGGAGAAGAGAAAGCCATTACTTTACACTCTCACAGGGGGAAGTGACGGTGAGTTAGAGGCCCACTGGTGATGGCCAGGGAGCTAAAAGCGAGCGGACCATGAGCCGAGCGGGAAGTACCACCTTGTTTCCTGGGAGTATGCTCTAAAGGCAAGAAGCAGGGCTCAATGGTTCCTTGAATTCAGGTGACAAAAATTTTCAAGTGTCTGTATCCATCCATGATTTTCCATTGAATATAAGCACTTACCGAGCACTTACACTAAGTAAGTACCCCAGCTCCTTAGATCTACTCAGAACAATCCCTGAGTTGACTTTTTCCCTTCAGGAAATACTGCATATGTTTCTGTTCAAAAAACATCATCCTGTTTTTCTTTTTCTTTAATGTTTATTTATTTTTGAGAGAGGGACAGGGAGAGGGAGGGAGGGAGAGGGAGGGAGGAAAGGAGGGAGAGAGAGAGAGAGTGTGTGTGAGCAGGGGAGAGGCAGAAAGAAAGGAAGACACAGAATCTGAAGCAGACTCCAGGTTCCGCGCTTTCAGCACTACTAGAATCATGCACTTTGTGGATTCAGACACCTAGTAACTACCAGACTTGGAATCAAGAGATTGCTGGGGCACCTGGGTGGGCTCAGTCGGTTGAGCATCCGACTTCCGCTCATGTCGTGATCTCACAGCTCATGAGTTCAAGCCCCGTGTCAGGTTCTGTGCTGACAGCTCAGAGCCTGGAGCCTGCTTCGGATTCTGTGCCCCCCCCCCCTGCCACCCTCTCTGCCCCTCCCCCACTCATGCTCACTAGTGCACTTTTTCTCTCAAGAATAAACAAACATTAAAAAAAGAGAGAGAATCAAGAAATTGCTGAGGGGGCCCTTAGCCATTATCTTTACCACCTCCCTTATCTTACAGATGAGAATTCGAGTCACAGAAGAATCGGGTGCCTGGTCCAGAGTCTCACCACATGGAAGGGCCAGGGCCACAATAGGAACAAGACTCAGGTCCTTCTCAATAGGTCCAGGCCCATTCTACTCTATCACCTGCCTTCCGTGCCACTCAAATAGAGGAGGCGGGAGCTCGGAAGAGGGATCTGAGCCCGGTGCTTTTCCCGGTGCTTCCCATCACTTATGAGTCTACCTTCCTGACTGCTCCCCAGTAAAAATACTAGAACCTCAGAATCTGCTTCAACATCTCCTTTATTTGCACACTCCTCCTGGTGGGGAAGTATAATTGCTTTTGTTTCCCAAGACAGAGTTCCTGGTACCATCCACTAAAGAAAACAGCTCGGAAGAAAATGCAGGTGCTGTACGTCCCGGCTTGCTGTTTATTTAAAAAAGCCTCACATCTCTGAACATCACCGTGGAGGGAGGAAAAGGTCCCCAGAATATGTATGGCAGAACATGCCGACAGTGACGGGAAGGGGGCCGAGAGCTCTTTTGTTACCTGTGAACTCGCCAAAGAATTTTTTGCAGACCAGCCTGAGCAGGGGGCGGATGTTCAGCTTAAGCTCTTCTTTGGTCAGGTGAATGCCAAGCTCATCCAGGGTCCTGGGGAGGCTGGTGTCCACATCACCCACAACCTGCGTCGGTACCAAATACCACATCAGCTGTAATGTCGGCCCCAGCGTGCTACCTACTATAGAGGGCAAGGTAAGGCCAAAGGGCAATTTGAAGGGTCACCGCGCCAAGTTCCCTTCTACAGGGAGAGCTCTTGGCAAGGACAGCCATTTGGTTTGAGAGAAATCTTTGGTACATACTCTTCAAACCAACCCTGGAGGGAAAAGGGCTTGGTTCAATAAGCCTGGCTCCCCCCTCAGATGGACCTTCGGTGCTGCCCTCTGGTGTCTGAAAAGCAGCATCTCATCCCACTCAGGAAATCCCTTTCTCTTCCCTACTTAGAGACTTCTCAGATTTAGAGTATCACTGACCGCACTGGAAGGAACCAAAAAAGGTCACCCAGCAGTCCATCTGCTGGTAGGGCAAGGCCAAGCTAAGTCATTCTCAGCAGACTCAAGGTCTCTAATGAGACAGATTCTATAAATTTCTTTTATTAATCCATTCTAGTCTGACATAAGATACTAAGTAGTTTTCAGCACTAATAAATTTTAATCATGTTATTTTGTCTTGTTGCTATGTTTTACTCTTTTGTCGGCTGGAATGGCCACACACATTTTGTGTATATGTATGTGTTCACTCTGCACAGTGCTTATTAAACACTTGAGTATTTTATAACTGCCTTGGGAAAAGGCCTAAGAAAACTCCTGTACAATGTTACCCCTTTACTTCTGCCTTTTAGGTAGCACAAATTCATGCAAGCTCAGTATTACACGCTTTTCTTGGGAGAATCCCACATGTTGAACTATATCCTCACCACTGCCTGATGCGACCTTTTTTTTCAAGTAAGTTATATGCCCAACATGGAGCTTGAACTCACCACCTGGAGATCGAGAGTTGCACGCTCTGCTGACTGAGCCAGCCAGGTGTCCCAATGAATGCATCCTTTTCGACTGACGAACATCACATATATACACGCCCAGAAGAGTCATTAAAAAGCAAGCTCAGGGGCGCCTGGGTGGCTCAGTCAGTTGAGTGTCCAACTTCGGCTCAGGTCATGATCTCGCGGTCTGTGAGTTCGAGGCCTGCGTCGGGCTCTGTGCAGACAGCTCAGAGCCTGGAGCCTGCTTCACATTCTGTGTCTCCCTCTCTCTCTGCTCCTCCCCCACTCATGCTCTGTCTCTCTCTGTCTCAAAAGTGAATAAACATTAAAAAAAAAAAAAAAAAAAGGCAAGCTCATCCAGCCATTCTTTTAATGGCTGCAAAATACTTCATTCGAGATGTACCATAATTCATTTAGTCAGATTTAATCAGATTCCCACTGATAAACATTTAACTTATTTCCAGTTTGTTTCCCCTGTTACAAATGATGTTTATATATATAATATATATAAACCTAGAGGACTTTCCCAATTGTATCTGTAAATCACATTCCCACAACTGAAATTATTAGTTCTCAAGTATCGCATTTTTTTTTACTAGTCAAAATCTTTATACAAAATTTCTCCATTGCTTTTTCTTTCTTATCTTCCCCCCTTCACTCTGGATTCAAGAGCACTTGGAGGACCACAGACTTAGAACACTGGTGAGCAACTATCCTCATACTTAGTAATACAAAACTGAGCAAGTTTAGGGGCGGGGGGGAGCCTGAGTTCACCAACTTTTCCACTCAGTGTTTAGAAGGGCAGACCTGACCCGGGGGGCCTGACGGTCTCACCTGAGCGAGGATCTTATACAGAGGCTCCAAGATAAACTCCACAAAGCTCCTCTGGGAGCTGCTGGTTGGGGCCTTTTTTGTGAACTTTCGTCTAAAGAGGGAAAAAAAAAAAAAAAGAGTTACGGGTGACACAGCAAGGGGAAGGCTGTGTCACTGATCCCAAGGATGAATTTCCTAAGTTCTGCATCTGAGCAGGGTCAAGGCGAAGGAATGTGTATGTGATCATAACATTTCCAAAGACAGATTCCCAAGACAGCATATGGTTACGACTCGTGCATGCCTGAGCTGGGCTGTGAAGACCTCAAGAGAAACAGGCGCATCCTGTTAAGAGCTCATGAAGCCAAACCACTTAGAGGAGGAAAGATGACTATTCACATTTAACAAAAAAGTAGGTTTAGGTTTTGGGGCACCTAGGTGGCTTAGCTGGTTGAGCGTCTGACTTCGGCTCAGGTCATGATCTCACGGTTCTTGAGTTGGAGCCCCACATCAGGCTCACTGCTGTCAGTCTGTCAGTGCAGAGCATACTTCGGATCCTCTGTCCCCCTCTCTCTGCCCCTTCCCTGTTTGGACTGCCCACCCCGCCCTCCAACCTTCCCAAAAAGGAGGTTTTAATGTTAGGAACTCTTTCTCTGTTCCCACTTCTTGGGAAAATGGATGCCCCCTCTAAGAGTCACCTCCCCACTCTACTTACGTTTTGGGGTTGAAGTAGATGTCACCCCAGAGTCTTTTAGCAAATTCCTGGTAGTTAATGTCACCTGTAAGAGAAGCCATATAATTATAATCTACCTAACAAAATAGGTTTGAAAGTCTGTTCCAGAGGCATAAGTGGTTTATAGCCAAGGAATTCTAGCATGTTCCTTCCCAAGGTCTGGACATTTCCTTGTACCCAGGCAGGGAGACAAGGATACTGATGCACAAAGACAGGACTGGCCCAAATATGACATGGCTACACTGGAGCCAAAATGAGTACCCGGGTAGCTCCATTTCTAGTAAGCAAAGAACTGATCTATGGACAAGGATATGGTTGATACTCTTTCCTTCGATAGAACAGGTCCAACTGCCCACATGCTATGCTCTGTCTGCACTGAAACACCATTCCTTCCAGAAGTGGAGCTTAATGGCTCCCTCATTCTCCCCTGATCCACAGAAGCGCTCTGCTGCCAGTGTGGGCAGTCTCCCAGCTGCAGTGCCACCCTAAAGCTCCAACTAGCTCCAAGCCTCTGGACGGCAGACATCTAGTCGTCTGGAGAGAAAACTCCAAAGCCAACCTGAGTCTCATCTTTTACCAATGAATATTTTTAGTTTGACTGTGACCCTTAACCCTGGTCAGGCTGAGCCAAGCAATGGTGGCTTTTAGAATTCAAGATCTTTTCAATCAAGAACTCTTGTTACAGTCAATTTGATCATGTCACCAACTATCTCATGAGTATTTCTACCTAGATATCAGACTGTTCTCTCACTCAAGATGGCATAAAGGATATTCACTTTTCCCCTAAAGCCATGTTCCCCCCTTCAGACCGTTCCCTCTTTTATTGAGGCTACCACTGGCATTTCATCCAAGCTCAAGATCCTTTTTTCCCCCACTTTGTTAATTACCAAATTCTTTCCTTCTTTCCCACATAGGTTAGTGACTGCTCTCTCCTCTGAACCAGTGTCTTTTATACGCCTCTATTACTGCCCTTCATATATGGTACAGCGTGCTCACTGGACTAAGTTGCTTGAGTGCTCACAAGAACTAGGCCTGGCGTGCTAAAGAAGTCTAGTAAACGCTCAGTGGAAGAAAGGGTGAACACCTCCCCAACCCATCTCCTCCTTTTCAATCTCACGGATAACAGGAACCCAATATTCACAATCCTGGAGCGAACACTGGTGAAAATGTCTAACCGGGTGTCCCTTCCTGCACTCCCTCTTCTCGTTGGCCTATCTTCCATCAGCTATGCATCTGGTAGCCTACCCCAATCTTTAATAGCTCCCAACTGCTCACAGGATAAAGTCAAAATTCCTTAACCTGGCATTCCAAACCCTCCTCAATGTGGTCCCAACCCAGCCTGGCCATAGCTTTACTTCAATTCTCCCCTTTGGTGAAACAGTCCACCATTATTAAATAGGCCATGGGTCCAAACCACCTGCCTCTGCGCCTTCTCTCTCAGTGCTGCAAATCTAGAACTCCCAGCTCTCTACTCTCCACCTGCCCAAACTGATGCCATATACTGTTGTTCAACACTTTGTAGGTTTCTGTCTACCCCTTGGACAGAGTTCCTAGAAGTCAGCTTGTTCCCCACGTGTTGCCAGATTCTTAGTTAAGAGGACATGACATCAACTGCGGTGGTACGGTGTAATGGATAAAACACCAAGCAGATTCTAGTCCCAAGCCCACCAGTAGGTTCTGTAACCCTGGGCATAGTTTTCCCATATGTGAAATGAAGGAGAAGGACTCAATGACCTCTGATATTCCTTTTAGAGCTGACTTTCTAGAAGTCCCCTACATGGCTTTTCTCTCCTCCCCTCCTTTTTTAAAATATAAATATAAAGAGAGTATGCAGGTTGGGGAGAGGGGCAGAGGGAGAAAGAGAGAGAATCCTAAACAGGCTCCATACTCAGTATAGAGCCCAATGCAGGGCTTGATCCCATGACTTCGGGATCATGATCTGAGTCACACGCTCAACCAACCGAGCCACCTAGGCACACCCTCATACATGGCTTTTCATGAGGCCGATGCTGGAGCCCAGGGCTGGGTCCTCCGTAAACTAACAGTGGGTTCCAAGGATAGGTAATACTTTCTCCTGAGGCTCAGGGCCATTTTTTTTTTTTTTTTTTTTTTTAAATTTTTTTTTAATGTTTATTTATTTTCGAGACACATAGAGACAGAGTATGAGCAAGGGAAGGGCAGAGAGAGAAAGGGAGACACAGAATCTGAAGCAGGCTCCAGGCTCTGAGCCATCAGCACAGAGGCCGACGCGGGGCTCGAACTCACAGACCGTGAGATCATGACCTGAGCCGAAGTCGGCCGCTTAACCAACTGAGCCACCCAGGCGCCCCTCAGGGCCATTTTTAATCAGAAACTGAATCATTAACACACTGTAATTACAGTACAGAAACGGTCTTGGATTCTGCTTCACACGCTGATAAAAAGAATATTCAGAGACCTATAAACCAGAACTCTGCTCAGGTAAGTTTTATTTATTATCCATCTACTTTCCCCCTCTTCAAAAGAGCCATCTAGAAACAACGAAACGTATGTCTGGTAAGAAAGTAGTTCAGTTATAGTACATCTATACAGCGGAGCAACTGGCAGTGGCAGAAAATAATTTGTAGAAATGAATTTTAATAGAATAATTTGACAAATTGCTGTGATCCAATGCTGAGTGAAAATTTATCTTGTGTTATTATTATATGTTTTACATATTATGTCTCTATAAAATGTAATCTCATTTATGCAGAACACTAAACACGGAACTATAAAATGTTTGTAATGGTTATGGTAATGAGGTTCTGCTTGAGTTTTGCTTTTTTGACGAGATTTTACTGTATTTTCCACTTTTCTACAATGAGGATGCGGTAGATACATACATATTAAAACAAAAAAAAACAAGTTTTGTTTGCCTGCTTCTTTCACAAGAGCAAAGATGAGAATGAAGGACCAGTGAGTGCTGAGAACAGAAACATTGGAGCCCCAGTGCCTGTCAGTTGTGAGACCTCTCACGGGGCCGCTCCTCAGTTTTCAAAATGGGGTGATAATGACCCCCTCGGAAGGACACTATTTGACACTTAGGGCATGGTTGTTACTGGAATCTGAGGGAATTGGGAGGTACAGAGGTGGAGAGCGCCGGAGTCTCTCGAGTTGGGAAACAGGTCCCGGGGCTCTGTGCCAAGGCTCCTGGGACCTGGAAAATCATTCGGCTGGGCATCCCGGCGGACTGCAAATACAACACGAGCTCTCGAGGAGGCCCACAAAACGCCCATGCGCCTCCATACGGCTGGAAAGACAGCTGGGAGCGCCACCAGTGAGAGGGATTCCACCTCTGAGGAAGAGGTCTGAAAGGGCTGTGGGCATGGAGAATTCCTTTTGGACAATTTCCATCTCACGCTAGGAAAGGTTCTTACTCCTAAAACGAGCCCCCCTCTTCACCCATTTCTTCCACAGTCACCTTTATTCTTCTGTTCTTTAGAAGCCACTTGGCCCAAAGAAAGGATCTAGGGGCCACACAGAGCCCCAAATGTGACAATAATAGTTGATAAAATGTCCCCCAAACAGGAGACTCTGGCATGAAGCCAATTCTAAACTCTTCAGCAGGAAAGGCACCCGCGACTCTGGGGAAGCTGGGAGACAGCCCGCCAGCCAGAGCTTACCGAAGGTGTCAGCATAGATCTTGGCAAAGGAGCCCAGCGTGAAGCAGATGCTGTACTGGGAGCTGGAGAAGCAGACGTTGCCCAGGAGTGGGGAGAGGATCAGGTTCTCGTCGGTGGAATACATGCTGAAACACGAGACAGTCGTGAGCGCAGAGCCGGGCTGCGCAGCAACACCCACATAATGCCGAGGGTGAAGGGCGGGGACTCAGTGCCATTCCTCACCCCTCTCCAGCCCTGGTTCTCGGAAGGGGCCTGCATCATACGCTCAGCCCTGCCAGCGGCCTGACCCAAGAAAGTGACACGGTGGAGCTGTCCCCTAACTTCCGGTTACAAGCGGATTTCCTAGAGCAAGGAACTTGGTGCAGGGTCCTGGAGAAGTCAGCTGCACCGGACAGACAGGGGAAACTTGGAGGTCAGAGACAAAGCTCTTGAAACACAGGAAAGGAATCTAAGGCGAAAGTGGAGTACCTTTTAGAGAAATCTCAATTTCACAAACACAAACAGACATAAATACCAGAAGTGGATGAAAAACAAAAGAAAAATAAGGGCAACTTTGCTCCCCACTCGCACCACCCAGTTCCTCTTTATTTTGTTTTGTTTGGCTCTGTTATACAAATTCATGTTAAAACTTTATGTCTTAAAGGCCATGCAGAAGCCACAACATCCCAAGTTCACCAAAGTTTCAAAGAAAACCAGCTGTACGCTGGAATCCAATCCACAACCCTAGCCTCACTGACAGATTGCTTTATGTAATTTCTTAATTTAGAAGTGGAAGTATCGGCTTATAAACAGCAGTCCCCTACCTTCTTCCACCATATCCTAAGTTACGTTCCCCAGAGGCAACTGCTTTCAACTCTGTTAAAGCTGCTTTCAGAGCAATGTCCTCATGTTTCCAAATAATATGTTCATGTGCTGTTTCTTGTTTAGAGGCTGCGATCGGACTTCCTATTTTGGTCATCAGGATTTAGCCCCATCCTCTACTTTAAGGCAATACATAAAGAAGTTTATCATTTCATCTCTGGGGCTCCTGATGTTATGTTAGCCTCTGGTCATTCTTGGCCCTTCTGGAGCCAGGGAGAAGAGATCGCTGTTGAGAATTCGTACTATATACTGGGGAGGCTCCTGAAGGTAAATCTGTCTCCTGGCCACGGAGGTACCGTCCCCAGTCCTTAACCGGAGAGGTGTTCTCTCAATAGAACAGCCTCGTCCGGGGTCCTTTGAGGGGCCACGAAAAGTCATCCAGTCCTCCTGTCAGCCCAGAAATAAGAGTATCTTTATGATATATTTAACTTGTTCTTCAAAGTCACCTTCATACTGTATTGTGAGGTCTCCCAGCCATCTCTCATACTTATTAATATAAGCCTGGGAATCCATCTTGCTGAAAAGCAACTATGTCCATAAAAACAAGAGCCAACTGTTCCTTCACTTATTCAGTCTGTGTTAACAAGAACAGCAACTAACATCATTCGCTGGGTGGGTACTGTATGCTAAGCGTGTTACATTAAATATCTATCTGATTTCTTTCTTTTTATTTTAAATCTTTTAAAATATTTACTTATTTTTGAGAGAGAGAGAAAGAGACAGCCCAAGCAGGGGAGGGACAGAGAGAGAGGGAGACACAGAATCTGAAGCAGGCTCCAGGCTCCCAGAGCCTGACATGGGGCTTGAACCCATGAATCGCTGAGATCATGGCCTGAGCCCAAGTTGGACACTCAACGGACTGAGCCACCCAGGTGTCCCCCCCCCCCCACATTTTTTTAAACATTTATTTTTGAGAGAGAAAGACACACACAGCATGAGTGGGGGAGGGGCAGAGAGAGAGAGAGAGAGAGAGAGAGAGAGAGAAAGAGAGAGGGAGAGAGAGAGAGAGAGAAAATCTGAGCTGTCAGTACAGAACCCAATGCAGGGCTTGAAACCAAAACTGTGAGATCATGACCTGAGGTGAAGGCGGACGCTAAACCAACTGAGCCACCCAGGCGCCCCAAATATCTGATTTCTTATAACATTCCATTAGGTAAACGTTTTTATCATTCCCTTTTTACAGAGACAGAAACTGAGATTCTACAAGTGCAAGTCGCTTGTCCAGGTTCGCACACTTGGTAGGGGAAGGTGAGATCAATCCTAGAGTCCCAAGGGCTGAGCACCACACAGAAGGGAAGGTGTGTCTTAGGCTGTACAGCCGGTGAAGGCACAGGGTCAGTGAGGCAGCGGCTGTGGAGTCAAACCCTGCAGACCCTGGAATGTGCCCCTAGCCTTGTTCCAAAAGCTCATTACGTACTCCAAGAAATCAGGGTTGTCCCCCAGAGGTGTTTGAGGTTAAGATTTATAAAAAACAGAGCTCCTGAGTACAGGAAATCCACACCCGAGGTCTGATACTTTATTTTTTTTAAGTTTATTTATATTGAGAAAGACAGAGACAGCACAGGTGGGGAGGTGCAGAGAGAGGGGGAAAACCGAGAATCTCAAGAAGGCTCCGTGCTGTCAGTGCAGAGCCTGACATGGGACTTGAACTCAAGAAAACGTGAGATCATGATCTGAGCCAAAACCAAGAGCTGGACGCTTAACTGACTGAGCCGCCCAGGCGTCCCGGGTCCCATACCTTATTAGTCCATTGACCTCATCTACGATGTGGCGCAGCTTGTAATAGGCATCAGTTGGAGGCAGCTTCAGCTCCAGGATCAGCCGGTCAATCTTGTTGATGCACACGGTGACTGCCAGCCTCTCCTGTACTGCGTGCTTGATCAGCCGCTCTGTGTTCAGCATCACCTGGGAGGCACAAGACCCAGAAGGTGGTGGTAAGAGCAAAGAGGGCAGAAAAGTCCAGAGCAAAGCCAAAGAAGGCACTAGTTGAAAACACAAAGTCTGAGGAAAAGAGGACCTGGGGAAATACATTAGCGGGTGTAAGCAGAGGGTATCTTGCCCAAAGGCTGATTCAGGAACTTGAAGAGGGCACCCTGGCAGGTTTGAGAAACGACTGAACACTGAGGATGCTGGGAGCTAAGTTTCTCAGTGTTGGAGAAGGAACAGAAGCAGGCTTAGGAAGCAGCTATGGTGCTGAATGGAATTGTGGGCATTAGGAGGAACATACGATTTCTTTCTTTCTTTTTTTTAATTGTTAATCACGTTTAATATATATGTGTAGAAATAGTTGGGGCACCTGGGTGGCTCAGTCAGTTGAGTGTCTGACTCTTGATTTCGGCTCAGGTCATGATCTCAGTTTGTGAGATCGAGACCCACATCAGGCTCTGTGCTGACAGGGCGGAGCCTGCCTGGGAGTCTCACTCTCCCCCTCTCTGCCCCTCCCCTGCTCACACGCATGCTCTTTCTCTCAAAATAATTAAATATAAATGTAAAAAAAAAAAAAAAAGACATAGTAATAGATGTGTGTGGGTATGTACCATCTGTGTTCAGTGGAAAGATCTAGAAGTAATGGACCCTAGTAGCAGTGAACACACCATGACATTTGTTTCTAAATACCAGTCCCCACTGCGAGGAGCCAGAGCACCTTGAAGAAATAGCTGATTCAGGATTGGGGTAGGGAAAGCACAAAATGAGTCTAGAACATCTTTTTGTGACTAACAGTAAGGAAGTACTCCAAAAAAGATGGACATGTCAAAAGAACAAAGGAGCTCTGCCTAACCTAACCTGGGATAGAGTATCAAAATATATTAGGATAGTAACAGATTATAACCAACTGAATGAAATAAAAATCCTTGTATCCGTACTGACAATAAATAAGCAAATGGGGGAGAAAGGAAAGTCCTTCTTCACAACAGAATTCCAACCAAAGAATATAATAGTAGAGGGTGGCTCAGATGGTTGAGTGTCTGACTTCGGCTCAGGTCATGATCGCATGGTTCACAAGTTTGAGTCCCACATCAGGCTCTGTATGGACAGGCTCAGAGCCTGGAACCTGCTTCAGATTCTGTGTCTCCTCTCTCTGCCACTCTTCTGCTTGCACTCTGTCTCTCTCTCAAAATAAATATACATTAAAAAAAAAACAATAGGAATAATAAGAGTTAGATAACCACCATTTGCAACTACTATGGAAATAAACCAGGAACGATCAATGGAGGATAAAACTTGGGGCACCTGGCTGGCTCAGTCAGTAGAGCATGCGACTCTTGACCCTGGGATCATGACTTAGAGCCCCATGTTGGGTGTAGAGCCTAACATTAAAAAAAAAAAAAAAGTGACAGATGATAAAACTAGTAGGCAAAGTTTGGAAAGGAATAGGAAGTATATAGAGACTCAAGGTATCTCTCCACAAATTATTTATTACCAAGCAGGGAAAACAGCAACTTTACACAGGAGAAAACTAAAATCCACCTTAACCAAGCGATCAAAGTTAGCATCACCAATAATGGGATAAGGTAACACCATGGGCCTCCTAATGTGATGGACTAAGAACAATACAACTCTACATTTGCACTCTGGCCAAAAACAGTCCAAATGAGATCATGAGCAAACATTCAATGAACCCAAATGGAGAGGCATACTACCAAACAGAATTTATATTCTTCGAAATGCCGTTATAAAAAACCAAGAAAGGTTATCGGACAGTTCCAATCAAATGATTCCAATTAAGAGACTAAAGAGACATGAGGACTGAATGCTAGGCAGTGTCCTTGATCAGGAAAGAAAAATTCTATAAAGGACACTACTGGAATAGTTAGTGAAACTCAGTAAGGTCTGAGAAAAAGATCTGTACAACAATGCTGTATGAATGTTAAATTCCCTGATTTTGGGAACTGTAATTTGGTCATGTAAGTGAATGTCCTGGTCCTTAGGTAACACGCTGAAATATTGTACTTTCAAATAATTCAAGGGGAAAATACACACTCACACATGTGTGAATATATCTACAGAGAAGGAATTACAAAGCAAATGAAGGTGTGCTCCTTGTACCGTTCTTCCAACTTTTCAATAAATTTGAAAGTATGTATTCCAAAATGAAGTCAAAAAGAAAAATAAAAAAAATAATAATAAAAATAAAAATAGCAACTCTGGCTCCCTCTGCTGGCAATCTCAGCAATGACAACATGAATAAGGTTAACGCAAGTTAGCTACTCTCACAATTTAGAGATACACAAGATGCCTTGGGTCTTTTAATTCCAAATTCTATTTTAGAAAAACTCATTGGAGCACCTGGGGGGCTCAGTCGGTTAAGTGCCTGACTTCGGTGCAGGTTATGATCTCACAGCTTGTGGGATCAAGCACTGCACTAGGTTCCGTGCTGACAGCTTGGAGCCTGGAGCCTACTTCAGATCCTGGGTCTCCCTCTTGCTCTCTGCCCCGCCCCTGCTTGTGCGTGTGCTCATGCACGCGGCCCCCTCTCTCTCTCCCTCAAAAATAAGCATAAAAAAATTTTAAAAACTCATTAATATTTAAAATCCATTTACATGAATATACTCTCCTCCCTCATTTAATGACATTTGTCATTTTATTTTGGGTCCTATCATTTTGACCTTCGCTGGACAGGGAGGGAGTGACTCATACTGAGAAATCATTGTAGCCTTCATAAGCTGCCTTAATTTAAGAGCAAACGTGAGCCTTAATCCCACAAACTTTCATCTTCTCTGGCCCCCAGCTCCTGCAGTGCACCAGGCATTGTGGGGGGCAAACCTAACAGGGAGGGATTGTAAGAGGGTAGAGGCAGACTCACCCCTTCAGCGGCATCGATGAAAAGGACAACTCCATCTGAGATGCGCAAGCCAGCCGTGACCTCATCAGAAAAATTCACATGTCCTGAAAGCCAAATAACCAGTAAGTCACCTGCGTGGTGGCAGGATGAGGCACAGTAACTTGTAGGTAGTCTAAAGGAAAACTGCAAAGCATGTGAGCCCCCAAACATGCCCTTTCCCTTCTCCCCACAGCTCCCTGAGTGTATAAAATTCTACCAGTTAGAGTCACACGCTTGGATTACACTTTCATACAGGAGGCCCCCAAACACAAAAAGAAGGAAATGTTTTCCTAGGAGGACAGTAAGATATCAACATTCACAGACCAACTAGGTCTCATCAGCAGTCAGCAGACTTCTGGGAGGCACAAGACAATTCAGAGGCCGGAGAAAGGCCAAGAGGACCTGGTGCAGGAGAGACAAGTCAAGGTGCTGCTGGTGCAGGGACAGGGGCTGAGAGGTACCAAGGCACTGGGTACCCGAGGGTGAGAAGGTCAACCTGTCAAAACTCCAATTTTTCTATTTAAAACTCTGCCCTGAGTTGGTCCTCTCCATAAGACAGAGTCTGCCACAGGGCAAGGTATGCTGCTCCTACGGTGACCTGGATGTCCACCGCCACCTGGTGCACTGACCCCACGGTTTCTTTCAGAAGACTGAGAGTGCCCGAGGCCAGGGCCATGTCTGACTCACCTCCGTTATCAAGCGTCTAGCATGCGGCCTGAAACAGGCTGGAAAGAGTCAATGAACGAGATTCCCTAATATTTAAATATTTTAGAGGAGAGCAAAGAGAGGAGCGAAATAGAAGGCCTGGTGCACAGTGCCTGCTAATTAACTGGTCAGAAGCAAAGGAGACGGTGAAAAGGAAATTACCTCAATGAAAGGAGAGGTGAAGGGAACGTAAACACAAAGATGAAATGCTCTGTTCTGTTCTGGAAAGAGTGAAAGCACAAAAAACAAGGAGGGCAAGGTTCTGACAGCAAAAGGAATGTCCCACCTGGAGTGTCCATGATATTGAAGAGGTAAGATTTCCCTTTGGTGTCTGGCAAGACCACCGTCACCGGAGTGCTTTTGATGCCAACGCCTCTCTGAAATCACGAAGGAAGAAAGCATGGTCGTCGGGATTTCTTCCTATGCAAGAGGGGCTCCTTCTGCTCAGGGGCTTGCCAGTTGCTAGTGAGTTACACTGATGTCCCTCCTTGAGAGTGACTTTTATCTAGGCCTCCAATCAGAATGACCACGAAGATCAACTATCTTGGCGTTAAACATTATTTGTGCAGGGGTTTGGTTCAAATACAAAAAAAGTAAAAATAAGGGTGCCTGGGTGGCTCAGTCAATTAAGCACCCAAGTCCTGATCTCGACTTAGGTCATGACCTCACAGTCTGTGCGTTCGAGCCCCATGTGAGGCTCTGCGCTGATGGTGTGGAGCCTGCTTGGGATTCGGTCTCCTCCTACCCCCCCACCCCCCGTTTTTCCTTCTTTTCTCACTCTCAAAATAAATAAACTTAAAAAAAAATAAAAAGAACAAGTAAAGCAGGATTAAATCTTGACAGAGAATCCAGCGTCCTACGATCTTATCTTTATACACTGTTAACAAAAATAACTAAAGGATTATATAAGTAAAAAGAAACATCTTGCTGCATTTCAGGGTTTAAAAAAAATAAGACCCTTTCGGCCCCCGCTACCACCATGGCACCCATGTAAAACTTTGTGACAAAGTGGGGGGGAAAGGGGACAAAAAAAGAAGATCTGAAGTTTACTCTTGACTGCACCCACCCCGTAGGAGATGGAGGCAAGGAGGCTGCCAATTTGGAGCAGTTTCTTCAAGAGAATCAAAGTGAACGGCAAAGCTGGGAAGCCTGGTGGAGGCGGTGTCACCGTTGAAAGGAGCAAGAGGAAGATTACTGTCATTTCTGAGGTGCCTTTTTCCAAAAGGTATTTGAAATATCTCAGCAAAAAATATCTGAAGAAGAGGGGCGCCAGGGTGGCTGAGTCGGTTGAGCGTCAGACTTCGGCTCAGGTCAGGGTCTCACGGTTTGTGAGTTCAAGCCCACATCGGGCTCACGGCTGTCGGCACAGAACCTGCTTCAGATCCTCTGTCTTACTCTCTCTGCCCCCCTAGCTTGCACTCTCACTCGCTCTCTCTCAAAAGTAAACATTAAAAAAGTTTTTTTAATTCAAAGAAGAATAATCTATGTGATTGTGTGTAGTTACTCACAGCAAAGAGAGTTATGAATTGTGTTACTTCTGGGTTAACCAGGATGAAGATGCATTAAAATGCATTTATCTGGAATATTTTCTATGAGTTCGTGAATAAAACTTGGGAACCAAAAAAATACACATATATATAAAAGTTATAACAAGACATAAATATTAAAAAAAAAAACTCTAGTCATACATGTTAAAAAACAACAAAAGCTAACATCGGTTAATTACTTATCATAAGCCTGCACTGTTCAAAGTTCCTTTCTTAATAAACCACACTTACGACCTTGAGCTCTCCATGTGGTCATTTAAGAAACAGACACAGAAATAAAGGAGAGAGGAAAGCAAGGGGTCAGAGAGCAGGGGAAAGATCCAGACGGAGAAGAGAAAGAACCACCAGCTGGAATGGGAAAGAGAGCGAGGCACGCTCACTGCTTTATACAGACCAGAAGCTCAAAGGCAGAGGTACCCACCCTCAGAAAGAAACTACTCCTAGAAAGAGAGCATTATGTGGACAGAATCATCTTACGGGTTTTGAGGATGATGTCATTTAAAAAATCCTGTTGGGTTTCTATATAACTTATTGTAGAAATGTAGACATCACCTCTTAGGATCTGCCCTGCTAGACCAAATCAAAAGTGAGGGTCGGAAGGTCCCCCCCATCTACCCTAAAGCTTGCCTGCCCAGCTCTCTTTCAAGTGACAGATCAGGAGACGACTGGAAGAAGGAGTAAGATGAAGAGGTGTGAGGTGGGAGCGAGAGAGGGGGTACAGTACAAAGTGTCAGCATTAAGGCTCCCCCGCATTCCCTACAGAACTCCTGCTGGGTCCGGTGTGGGCACAATCGGATTTCCCCAGGAACACCTACCTCCTGCTCTGTGAAGAGGATGTCAGTGTAGCACAGCTGAAAAAAAATGAAGCACCGTTACCACCTGACTTCAGACTCCTCTCCCACACAAACCATCAATCACTTTCCCCTACCAGCTCCCAACCCAAGGGTTTCTGCCTCAGAAGGATAGATGGAAGACGGACGGGTATCCTCTAGAAATTCCAAACAATGAGATCAGTGCCCTTCCAGATGGAAAATGCTCCCGCGTGGATTTTTATGGGGGGGGGGGGGGGGGGGGGTTAGGGTGGTCACTGAGGACCAGGTATGGATGGAGAGCTAAGTTTTATCAAATACACTGAATTCTAAAGTGGTGAAGGGAGACACATCCAGCCTTTATGGAACCCCCACACGTCAAAACACTCAATCTAGCAGACACGAAACATTTATTGCACTGAGACTTTCCGCCACACTTGACCTCATTCACAGGCATTTAAATTTATCATGAAAACAACAAGGTCCAATTGTATTGTATTTATAGAGTAGACTATTAATACTATGACAGGAAAGAACAGGCTATAAAAGTCAGGATATATCAGAACAGAGGAAAGATCCCAAGTGCAGAACAGATCATCCAAAAATACTGCAGGTTAATATTCTCTATGCTCTGGAGAAAGTTAAAATTACTTTCTTAAAGGCTATGAATAGAGATTACAATTATAAAGCAGTACTTCGTAGGTGTCATTATTTATAACAAGAGCGGGAAAGTGGAAGGAAGGGGAAAGAGAGAGACACCCCTCTATGTTCCCAATGGTTCATCCTAAACCCTCCACAGAATTCCTACTCACATCTTGGTCATAGCGCTTCCTGATTTCCGGGTGAGTCTGCTCTATTAAACAATCTACAAAACATGTCTGAAAGGGAAAGAGAAGGTTAAGATCTGTCACGCACAAAGGAAAAATCTACTCCCTCCACCCCCCGCCCATGCCCAATACACCACATAACTTAGGGACAAGGAGAGGAAGAGGAGAGCAAGGAGGATTATGGGACAGCAAGGGATTAACACTGAAGCCACAGGATTATTTTCAAATGAAAGATGAAATCTTTCTTGGACAAGCATTCCCCCCGGAAATGAAAACTTATAAAATCAGAGTAAGGCTCAATTCCCCTCTTCTGTCCAGATGTAGACACAAGGCTGTAAGTGGCTTAGACACAGGCTCCACCTGCTGCTGAGGAAAAGCTAGAATTTCGCAGACTGGATTCGTACTAGGCATGGAGGTCCTCCAAAATTAGTGTTATGGCTTCACACCCCAACCAGTGACTCTGAGGGCTGAAAAACGAGCAAGAACTAAGAGAAATCCTACTGCAAGTTGCTGAAGGTTCTCTCACCTTGCCATGGTGGAGATGGCCACAGAGGGTCACATTTCTGATGAGCTCCGAGTTATCCATCAGATCTGCCAAGAAGCTGAAAGGAGAAAGGGAAAGAGAAAAGGGACTTGGGCAAAAGCTTCCAAACAGGGAGCGGCACGGAGCCGTTTCAGGTATTTTGTCAGGAACAACTCTCAGACCAACTGGAGAGCACTCAGAGGCACACGTGAATTCCTATATCCACGCGGTTCTGGCTCTGGGAACGGAAGAGACTTATCCGCGAGGCGAAATGACCTATGAAATGGGGATTTCACCAGTAACATCATGAGATTTCAAAAGCAAGCAAGAAGAAAAGCAAAACCAAATACGGCATGACCACACAAGCGCGCACACACAAGGACTGCCCTGTTCAAAATCTCCAGATTAGGGGGTTAGATACTATACGGGTTTTGTTTTTTTTTTTTTTTTTTACTATACGGGTTTAATGCAAGGGGGACTTAAAATCACTGAGAGCTCCTCTTTCGAAATTGCCCTCAGAGCTAGTTAACAAAACTTTAGAGAAACCCCTATCTCATTAATGACATTGGGGAGTTCCATCTTGATCAAAACCAGCACTGTCTTTCTGGCTTATCACCCACATTACTCACGGCAAGCAGCCTTCAGAGGACCTTGGCTCTTTGAAACCTCAAGCCTGCTTCCAAAGACTGGAGATTTTGGGGGCGCCTGGGTGGCTCAGTCGGTTCAGTGTCTGACTCTTGGTTTTGGTTCAGGTTATAATCCCAGAGTCGTTAGATTGAGCTCTGTGTTGGGCGCCACGCTGAGTGTGGAATCGCTTAAGATTCATTCTCTCTCTCTTTTTCCTCCTCTGCCCCTTCCCCAGCTCACGCTCTCTTAAAATAAAATAAAATAGTTCAAGAAACATAGATTGGTGATTTTTAAAAATCACCAGTGTGAACACAAGAGAACATGAAGCAAGCTCGGAAGACAATTGAACGGTTGTTTCCAAAATGGCTGAATGACGGCAGGTGAGCCGACCGTTCCAGAAAGGACCCTACTCTTTTGGATGTACTAGATGTCAACTTTTTTGTTTTTAAGTTTCATTATCTAATAATGAGTTACAAGCACTTCAATATAATGAGGACCTTACAAATGCATTTCATCACTGCAAATACTTTCAGAAAGTCTGGTGTATGAAGAGTCTAAAGTACTCTACACATGTATCCACCTACTTATGCCCTCTTTTTCAAAATATAGAGTTGTTATATTCCTTAAACACTTAGGAATCGGTAAGATTCAAAGTCAAAATGGGCTCTGGTGGTCCCAACACTGACTACTACAATACCCAGTTCTGTCTCAACGGGCGGCTTCTAATACCAAACTAAGGGGTTGAAAGAGAACTAAGGGGTTGAAAGAGAAAAGGCTGAAGTCTGAATGAGAGCCATGAGAAAAGTTAAGATGGACTCTACATGGTCCGGCAACCATGGACGCTCAAGGAAAATTCTGGAAAATTGTAGGGGAGGATTTTTGCTTTTATAATTCACTGGCTACTTCAACCACAAACCAGCTCCTACCTCCACAGAAAAATGAACCCACACTATTCATGCAGAGAGGACGAGAAACCTTATAACTTACTCCATTTCATACACCGTGACAGGTAACGTCTGCTCCATCAGAGTGAATTTCTTGGTTTTCACCGGCTTAATTATAGGTTCTAGGGGGAGAAACAAAAGTTGTGATGTGCAGGTTGGCATAAAACATGATACAGAGCCCCATTTCAGTAGACCGAGCTTTCAGAATGTATGATATGTGACCTCAATTTATGTTATTCTCAAGGATCACTGATATGCTGACGAGTCTGGGAATGCAGTTTGGCACAGACAGTGAAGGCTCTCAAACTATGGACTCAGGGGCATGGACTTCGTTTTGTGGGAGGGGAGTGGGATTGGATATAGGCTGAGGCCAATGTCAGTTCAAAACCTCTCCTTGCATTTATGAAATCCAACCACCTCCCAGAAGATCAAGGAAAGTGATTAAAGAAGTGGAAGATCAGCACCGTGAGGACTGGGGAAAGGAGCTGGGATTCTTTGGATGGAAAAACAGCTCACACCAGACGAAGAACTTAAAATATAGTCTGTAAGCACCTAAATCAAAAATTCGGTAAATAAAGAAGCAATTCCTATTTGCTTAGTAACAACTACAAGTTGTACTTCGTGTTAAAACAGGGTTAGACAAATCTCAACCTGGAAGCAGTACCTGAACGTCGTAAAGAAAAACGAATGAATTCATTCACTGAACTTCCCACACAGCCGACAGCTATGAACCGAAGTTTCCCTGAGCTCACTTCTCACACCCCGGTGCCTGCCGACTTACCGGTGAGAGGCTGGGTGTCCTCCTCCTGCACGATGGTCTCCACCTCGGGACCGTACACCTCCTCAGCGGTGGGGTAGTACTTCTTGTCCTCGTGCAGCACCACTTCCATCCCAGGGTGGTCCTCGTCGTGATCTCCTACGTCCTCGTCGTCGTCGTCATCATCCATCTAAGAGCAAGGGAGGGGAGAAGGTTGTGAGCGGCACACACCTTTCCTTCTCAGTGACTGTCACCATTATGCGAGTCAAGAGCAATGGCTTCACAGGCCTGACAGCTTCTTATTTTGAGTTCAGTGCCGGAGAGGCAGTGGGGCAGGCTCTACTCTTGCGTGATCCTTCACAAAGACAAGTCTGTGAGCCATGACTACAGATGGCTCTCCTGCTTCGGCTAGCCCCGTCCTACGCGTGGGTCACAAGTGGATGGAGACTGGAGAAAACAAATCGCTTATTATAACACATCCTTTTAAGGGAAAAAAATATCACTTCCTTCAAGGGCAGAAGTCAGAAACAAGAGGTAGAAGCTGGGAACAAGTCCTTACCTTAAAATTTTTCACTTAGATTCACGGAGCTGTTTTTGAAAAATACCTTTGTAACAGATAATAACAGGTGTTGGTGAGGATATGGAGAAACTGGAACCCTCAGACACTGCTGGTGGGAATGTAAGGTGGTACAGTCACTTTGGAAAACAGTTTGGCAGTTCCTCAAAATGTTAACCACAGAGTTATCATACGATCCAGCAATTCTGTTAATAGATACATACCCAAGACAATCGAAAATCTATGGTACACAAAAGGTTATAAACACATGTTCATAGTAGCATTACTCATATGGTCAAAAAGTGGAAACAGGGGTGCCTGGGTGGCTCAGTTGGTTAAGCGGCCGACTTCGGCTCAGGTCATGATCGCACGGTCTGTGAGTTCGAGCCCCGCATCTGGCTCTGTGCTGACGGCTCAGAGCCTGGAGCCTGCTTCAGATTCTGTATCTCCCTCTCTCTCTGCCCTTCCCCTGCTCATACTCTGTCTCTATGTCTCTCAAATAAATAAACGTTAAAAAATTAAAAAAAAAAAAGTGGAAACAACTCAAATGTCAATCAACCGATGACTGGATAAGTAAAATGTGGTGTATTTATACAATGGAATATTATTTCACACACAAAAAAGAAATATTTACACCTGCTACAACATAGACAAACCTTGAAAACATTATACTAAGTGACAGAAGCCAGACACAAAAGGCCGCATATTATAAGATTCCATTTATATGAAATGCCCAGAATAGACAAATCTATAGAGACAGAAGGTAGACTAGTGGTTGTCTAGGGCTGGGAGAATTGCAGGACAGTGGTTAAGGGGTACGGGGTTTCTTTCTGGGATGATGAAAGTATTTTACAATTGTTTGTGATAAATAAATAAATGAATAAATAAATAAATAAATATTTAAAATGGGGTGCCTGGGGGTGCCTAGGTGGCTCAGTCAGTTAAGTGTCCAACTTCGTCTCAGGTCATGATCTCGACGTTTATGGGTTCGGGCTCTGTATCAGGGGCTGTGCTGACAGCTCAGAGCCTGGAGCTGCTTCAGGTTCTGTGTCTCCCCCTCTCTCTGACCCTCCCCGGCTCACGTTATCTGTCTCTTGAAAATGAATAAATGTTAAAGAAATAAAAATAAAATAAAATGGGGCGCCTGGGTGGGTCAGTCATTTGAACATCCAACTCTTGATTTCAGCTTAAGTCATGATCCCAGGTTGTGGGATTGAGCCCTGTGTCAGGCTCTGCGCTGAGTGTGGAGCCTGCTTAGGATTCCCTCTCCCCCTCTCTCTCATTCTCTTCCCCTCCCCCGCCTCTCCGCAGCTTGTGTGTGTGCTCTCTCTAAAGTAAAATAATTTAAAATAGTTGTTTGTGATGATGGTTGCCAGTAAGAAGGAAAACCAGGGGGTTCCAGAGAAGCCACCGGAAGAGGGGATTTTAAGGAGGGAGTGATCAGCGGGGTCAGATGCTGCAGACAGGTCAAGACGAGGACTGGCTCCGGGGCAGAGGTCACTAGTGACTCTGACAAGAGCAGGCCCTGTGGAATGGGACAAGCAGAGGACAGAAATGGGTTTGAGAGAAAAGGGAGGAGAGGATTTGGACAGCGAGTTACCAATAACTGTTCTGAGATATGCCGCAGTGGGAAGCAGGGTAACAGGAAGGGGGACATGGGATCAGTTAAGAGAGGATTTTAAGATGAAATGTCAGCATGGCTGGACGCTGATGGGAACGATCTAGCAGAGGAAAAACTGGCCCAGGAGCGGGAGAACTCACAGGTGGGTGAGAAGGGGTGGGACCTAGTTTCTAGTGGATGCAAACACAAACAAATCATCCAGAAGAACAGGAGGGAAGGCATATGGCAGAGAGGTAGGGAGGTGGGTGGATGCACTGGTGGGAGACTGTTCTCCTTCATGCAAATGCCAGTGTGTCAACTTCTTTCTTAAAAAGAACAAGAAACCCTCCAGTGGTGTGCTGACCGGCCACCTCCTACCACCTTTACGTTCTACTTCTATTAACACGGCCTGACATTACTTTAGTTCCCTGGGTAGCCGTACATATCCTACTGGTGGCGGCTCCAAAGCAGCTATTAAGCCAGTTCCCTCCGGCCCCACACTGCTGACTGCCTTTTGAATCTAATTGTAGGATTTTATGTAATCATTTCCAACTACCTGTAATTAATTCTAGCTGGGTGTCCTGTAGGTAGCTCAAACTTGACAGGTCTAAAATAAAACTATACAAGCGCCTTTTTCTCATTTCTATTTGTCTGTTAATAACCAGTGTTCTGCTAGTTATCTCACCGCCCCCATTTTCTCCCCTCCCCACCCCCTGCAACTCCGCACATGTGCACCCTTCCACTGTGATGAGCTCCTGGCCTCCTGACCTTCCCGTCACCAAAGGAAGGGTCCCAGCATCGTGCTTTGATCGTGTCACCCCTTTCTCCCAGTTCTCCACTCAAGGCCTTCTGGTCCCTCCTCCTCTGTGCTTCTTCCCTGCAGCCATCCTCCAAGGACTGTGCTGTGGCAACTGGGAGGAGAAATCAGTTCCTTCTAACATGCAACCTCTGGGCCCCTGCTCATTGCCCTCCTTTCTAGAATGTTCTTCCTTCTTTCTTGCCTCCGTTAGCAAAATCTTATGCATCTCTTTTCTGTTACGTAGAACAAAGTTTTTAAAAAAAATCTGTGCATTCCGTGTGGACCGGGAGGCTACAGGAACTCTCATTCTGCTGGAAGGAGGATGGACTAGCACAGGCCGCCTGAAAAGCGACGTGACTGCACTTCCTGAAAACCCCTGAACTAAGTATAAATAAACACATTAAGTATGTACCTGATCCTGGGACCTGCAACTCTGCTTTTGGGAATACAACCCAAAGGCATTTTCACGTGGTACAGAAAGGGACATCCCTGAGAACACCCGCTGCAGCTTTATTTGTGGGGAGGGAAGAAAGCAATGCCCACCAGGGATAGCTGAGCAGCAATCAGACCAGCTGGACACACGGCACCAAAGGATGGGCCCGAAAGCACATCACTCACCACGGTGCCAGGTGGCAGAAGTGAGAAGCAGGATGACACGGACAACCCACTGCCACCTGCAGTACTCATGTTAACAATGTAATCACTCACGTTTTATACATCATACAAACAGAAAGACACGTGCACATGCTATAATGATTACTATGGTAACAGGTACAAGAAAGAGATAAAAAGGAATTAAGTTAATTAAACAGGAGCAGAGCGCTGCACAAGCAACGGTACCGAGGAGCATGCACCAGAGCAGGAGGCACTCAACGCTTGCGACTGCGGGCAGAACGTTCACACTTAGCCTAAGCGATCCCGTTTTTTTCTTTAAATTTTTTAATTTTATTTATTTTTTAATGTTTATTTTTGAGAGCAAGAGACAGAGCATGAGCAGGGGAGGGACACAGAGACAGGGAGACACAGAATGTGAAGCAGGCTCCAGGCTCTGAGCTGTCAGCACAGAGCCCAACACAGGGCTCAAACTCGCAAGCTGTGAGATCATGACTTAAGCAGAAGTCAAGGATGCTTAACTGACTGAGCTACCCAGGCGCCCTGCCCACCGTTTGTTCTTTAAAGTATTTCTTTGTTAACAGAGTTAGTGAAATAGAATTCACATTCCACACAATTCGCCTATTTTAAATGCACAATTCGGTGGTGTTTAATATATTCAGAGCTGTGCAACCACCACCCCACAAACAATGTTAGGTTTTTGTTACCCCAAAAAGAAATCCTGTACCTTTTGGCCATCACTCCCCAATTCCATGGCCCGAATCGGAGGCAACAACTCATCACCCCACTTTCTATCCCTACAGGTGCCTCCCCAGTCTTTGGCTCCACTATGAACGTCACTTCCTCAGACCTTCCTTGATCATCCCAGCCAGAAACGATCCCTCCTTATGAACTATTACTACGGTACTAAGAGAAAGTTATTTAAATGGCACTCGTGCCTCCCTGCTTCACGCTACACGTATTTTTGTACGTCATCTCTCCTGGTGGGCAGTAGGTTCCTGGAGAGCAGAGACAGTGCCTTGACGCTCCCTGTATCATGATCCCTTGCAAATGGTAAGGGATTATAAATACTTAATGAATGAATTCCTTTATTTATTTAGCTCAGTATTCAAGTTTGTTGAGATGACTCTGAATTAAGAGTCTGCTATCCAGTGTGTTAGCTTATGTCATGTGTGAATTTTATAAACCTCTCTCCTCCATCTTCAACTAAGTCATTGATAAAATGGTTGAAAAGGATGAGACCAAACATGGAAGCCTGGGACATGTCACCTCTGCTGGTGACCCATCAATCGACACTCTGGGTCCCGCTGTTCTATCAGCTGTGACTTCTCCTATCTATATTATAGCCCAGTCCATATTCTTTCCACAAGGCCATCATGAGTTACAAGGATTACCTTAGGAAGAGTGAAACAGAGTAAGGACCAAGAAGACTTTCTAACTATTTGATCTGAATGAGAATGTATTCATAAATTGCTTACAAAATGAAAACTATCTCTTTAAAATATTTTTTTAATGTCTATTTTTGAGAGAGAGAGAGAGAGAGAGAGAGAGAGAGACAGAGTGTGAGTGGGGAAGGAGCAGAGAGACAGGAAGACACAGAATCCGAAGGAGGCTTCAGGCTCTGAGCTGTCAGCACAGAGCCCAACACGTGGCTTGAACTCGTGGACCGTGAGATCATGACCTGAGCCAAAGTCGAATGCCCAACTGACTGAGCTATCCAGGCGCTCCTCTCTAAAATATTAAAAAAAAAAAACAAAAAAAACAAAACAAAACAAAAAAAAACTTGGTTGAAGTGCCTGGGTGATTCAGTTGCTTGAGGATCTGGCTCTTGATTTTGGCTCATGTCATGGTCCTGGGATCCTGCTGTTGGGCAAGGAGCCTGCTTGGGATTCTATATCTCTTCCATTCTCTCCCTCTCAAAATAAATAAACATTAAAAAAAAAAAAGAAAAGAAAAACTTGGCCTATAAAAAAATTAAAAACTGGGGCGCCTGGGTAGTTCAGTCAGGTAAGCATCTGACTTTAGCTCAGGTCATGATCTTGCGGTCTGTGGGTTCAAGCCCCACGCTGGGCTCTATGCTGACAGCTCAGAGCCTGGAGCCTGCTTCAGACTCTGTCTCCCTCTCTCTCTGCCCCTCCTCCACTCACACTCTGTCTCTCTCAATAATAAACATTAAAAAAATATTTTTACATAAAATAAAAAATAACTTAAAATGTCTTAACCAAATCAAGATACATAATATCCACAGCATACCTCTGACCTATATCTCAATCTAGTAATTGTATCAAAAAAATCATTTCTCACAAAACTCATACGAGCTTCCTAAGAGTTCAACAGTCATTTGTTTTGGAATTCCTTCCATCCTTTTTCCCACAGATGCACACCACACTTACTAATCGGTAGCTTCTGAAATGCAGCGCCTGACCTCCACCTTTGAAAAGTAGAGAAGTTGCCGGATTCACTTCCTAGCACTGCAGCCAGTCCCCAGTTCCTTAAAGAGGGCTACAGGGGCTCTTGGCTTACCTCTGCCACGTCTCTGCCACCGCCCCGACCCCAGAAATAAGTCCTCTGGGCCTGGAGACTTGAACACAACTAAAGCTGCAAGATGCTCTCTTTTCACCTCACTTAGATGCCTTCGATTTTCTTCTTCCAGTGTTTATTCCATTTTTTCTAATTTGAAGGACACATCCCCTAAAGGAGAAGACCAGATGGCAGACAGGACTTCTGTCCTGCTTTCTTGCTGTCCCATCAGAATCATCGCATCTCCACTGAGAAGCAGCGGTCCTATCTACTTCGTGTGCATCTTGTCCTGAACGTTGCTAAAACAGAAAAGCCACCTCTGATGTCTTTTGCCAGCCTCAGACCATTCTGGACTTTATCCTCCGTACTTCTCCTGAAGGGAGTCATAGGAATCTGCACCTTCCCCTTTCTATTGCTTTTATTAATCTTTCCAAATTTAAGCTTATGAGGAGGTTCCCGGTGCAGCTGCACGTGGAAAAACTGACTACTACCTTCTCTAAGTTGGTATTACTCAGGTAATGAACTTCAAAAAGAACTTCAGATAAATGGAAGAAGAGCTACTACCAGATGAACTAGAGCTCAGATTATGAAACCACCCCACCAACATTCCCTTTCACCTTATATTCCCTTTCGGAACCTCAGTAGGTAAGCTTTCTTAGGGGTAGCATAAGACCCCGACAAGTCATAATTTAAAAAGGAGCAATGTGAGGGCACCCGGGCGGCTCAGTCGGTCAAGCAGGCGCCTCTTGATTTCGGCTCGGGTCATGATCTCACGGTATCATGGGTACGAGCCCAGCCCTGGGCTCTGCGGAGCCTGCTTGGGAGCCTGCTGGCTTGCACTGTCTCTCTCAGAATAAAATATAAACATAAAATAATTATGTAAAAAAAAAAGGAGCAATGTGAGAGATGTACGCAGGATATTATGGGAGCACAGAGGATCCAGTACTTTTTTTTTTTTTAAGAGAAAGATGAAAATTGCAATAAATTTGTTTTACCTCATCAAGATCTTTGGTCTCTCTGCCCAATTCATCATCATCTTCATCAGAATCAAGCTCTGGCCCAATATAATTCCCAAACTCGTCATATAAGTCGGTATCCATGATGCTAAAGTTCAAGGAAAAGAGAAGTTAGGTTCTGGCAAGGTAGCCAAGGCCTCCCCGACACAGCCCCGCATTTCTAACCTTACAGCTGACCACACCCCGCCACACGTCTCCTCTCCAGTTACGCCAGCCCTCTGACTGCTCCTCCCAAAGCCCTGTACTTTCCCCTCCTCGCTCTTCTACTTGTCCCTGTTTTCATTCTCTTCTCCTACTCTTGTAATACTAAAAAGACCTTAACTTTAAAATAATTTAATACCAGAAAGTTGCAAAGTAGCACAAATTAAATTTTCTTCCTAAATTACTTGAGAATAAGTTGCTGACACAGGGCCTCATCATCCCCTAATACCTCGGTGTAGGAATTTAGCAAACTATGCCCTGTGGCCAATCTGGCCTGCTGCTGGTTTTCCTACAGCCCCCGAGCAAAAACGCCTTTTATTTTTAAAGCTGAAAAAAGAAATCAAAAGAATACTTCATGATATGTGCAAATTAATTATATAAAATTCAAATTTCCATGTCTACAAAGACAGCTTTACTGGAACACAGCTATGCTCATTCATTTATAATATCTGCAGTTGCTTTTACCCCGTCAACAGCAAAGCTGAGTAGTTGCAACTGAGACCGTATGGCCCACACAGCCTAAAATGTTTACTATCTGACCCTTGATAGAAAGTTTTCCAACCTCTGCTTTAGTGTGTGTGATTCCTACAAACGAGGACATTTTCCTACATAACCAAAGTACGACAATCAAAATCAGAAAATTAATAGTGACAATTACTTCCACCTAATCCACAGACCTCTATTCAACGTTCACAAACTGGTCTCCTTTCTTTCTTTAAGGTTTGTTTGCTTATTTATTTATTTAGAGCGAGCAGGAGCAGGGGAGGGGCAGAAAGAGGGGGAGAGGGAGAATCCCAAGCAAGTTCTGCGTTGTCGGTGTGGAGCCAACGCAGGGCTCAAACCCACAAACTGGGAGATCATGACCTGAGCCGAACCACAGCAGGATGTTTAACTGGGCCACCCAGGCGCCCCCACAAACTGTTCTAATACATCTGCGTGGCAGAAAAGCCAACACGGGATCCCATGCTTGCATTCAACAGTCCTGTGTTTAGTCTCTTTCACTCAGGAACAGCTCTCCAGTCTCCACCTGACTCTCAGAATTCTACACTTTTGAAGGTTACAGGCTATTGATTTTTGTAGAATGTCCATTAATTTGGGTTTGTCTGATGTTTCCTCATGATTCGATTCAGGTTTTGCATTTTTGGCAGGAATATCTCCGAAGTAATGGGGCATTCCTTTCAGGGCATCTCCTGTCAGGTGGTACGTGATTTTAACTCGTCCCATTAGTGGTGATGTTAATTTAATCACTCGATCATGCTGATGTCTCCCAGGCTTTTCCAACGTAAAGTTACTCGTTGTAATTAATAAGTATTTTGTGGGTTTTTTCCTACTTCAATTATTGAAATTCTATTCAAAGTAACAATTCAAACGCCACCTACTTCCAGGTTTTCTAGATGCTCAATTTCTCACTCCCCTACATTGCCACAGCCTTTTGTACCTTAATCAACATTTAATTCTGCCTTGAATGGCAGTTAACTACTAATTAACCTCCCCAACAACCCTACAGTTTATAAGTAATAAACAACAGACCAGAGGTGGGGTAAGGGTTAGAAGAGTTGAAAGACGTAGATTTGAATCCTAACTTTGTCACTTAATGTACTTATGTCACTGTGTACTTTAAAGTAAGTTACTGCACTTCTCCAAATCTATTTCCTCAACTGGAAAATGGAGTAATCCTCACTGCATAAAAAGGTATGAGACTTAGGGGTGCCTAGGTGGCTCAGTCGGTTGAGCTTCTGACTCATCATTGTCCGTCAATCAAGAGTTGAGGCTCCGACTCTTGATTTTGGCTCAGGTCATGATCCCAGGGTTGTGGGATCAAGCCCTGTATTGGGCTTCCCGCTGAGCATGGAGCCTCCTTGGGATTCTCGCTCTTGATCTCTCTCTCTCTCTCCCCTCTGCCCCTCTACCCTGCACTTGCTCTCTCTCAAAAAAAGTATGCGACTTAACCAAAATAGTCTGTGTAAACAACTTCTCACAGTCCCAGGCTTAATAAATGTTAGTAAGCATTATATTTTGGCCATTCTTTTTTTTTTTAATGTTTATTTTTGAGAGAGAGAGATAGAGACAATGTGTGAGCAGGGGAGGGGCAGAGAGAGAGAGGGGGACACAGAATCCGAAGCAGGCTCCAGGCTCTGAGCTGTCAGCACAGAGCCCAACGCAGGGCTCGAACCCACGAACCATGGGATTATGACCTGAGCCAAAGTCGGATGTTTAACTGACAGCCACCCAGGCGCCCTTGGCCATTCTTGAATACAGGAACCTGTATTCCTTGTGCCTAGCTGCCAATGCCCGAGACAGCACCTTGCATAAGTAGGAAAGTGGATAAATGTTTTGAATATTTCATTCTGATAGTGATATTTATCTCAAGTAAAGGACTAGCTCTAAACTTGTAACTAAATGTAAATTATTTTTTTAACGGTTATTTATTTTTGAGAGACAGAGAGACAGAATGTAAGCAGGGGAGGGGCAGAACGAGAGAGAGAGAGAGACACAGAATCTGAAGCAGGCTCCAGGCTCCGAGCCATCAGCACGGAGCCCGATGCAGGGCTCAAACTCACAGACCGTAAGATCATGACCTGAGCCGAAGTCGGCTGCTTAACCAACTGAGCCACCCAGGCGCCTCCTAAATGTAAATTATTGTCGTAACTTTCATTTGCAGATTCTTTTCACTTCCAAAGAGCTATCACATCTGTGCTCACTTCATTCTCCCAAGATCCATGAAATGATCACACACGTTTTTATAAAAGGCTGCTAATGTCACAAAACAAGCTGATGTCTGCTCCCCGGGTCACTGCACTCACTCTTCCGAAATGCTCTCCCTTGGATATTATACCTTGTCCCTTCATTTCACTCAGGTCCCCACTAAAATGTCACTGACAATGTCACTCTAAAATAGTCCTCCTGGGGCGCCTGGGTGGCTCAGCAGGTTAAGTGTCTGCTCTTGATTTTCGGTTCAGGTCACGATCTCACGGTTTAGGAAATCAAGCCTCTAATCCGGCTCTGTGCTGGTAGCGTGGAGCCTGCTTGGGCTCTCTCTCTCCCCTCCTCGCCCCTCCCCCGCTCTCTTTCTCACAAAATAAACATTTAAAAAAATGGCCCCACACACGTTCTCCAACCCCCTACTTTCATTGTTTTATTATTATTACCACTAGTCCCTCCTTCACACAGATCTGTTCGCGTCATTTTCACTATCTCCACAGCTATAATTTAAACCACGTCGTTTGTTCGTTGGCTTGTTTTTCACTCAGAACTGTGTTGGCACAAAACAGGACCTCGGTAAGTATTTGCTGAACGAATGAATGAATGCCTCCTACAAGGTACAGAGAAGATAGCTGACTTGCCCACAGTTGCACAAAACTAGAGATCAAACCTCATTGCAGCTTCCCGCCAGAAAGCTGCCTCTCAAAGGAATACAGAATAAGGACGGAGAGAGCTTGGTAGAGAGAAGAGGCAAAGAGAGAAGAGGGAGTGAGATGGGACAACGACCAGGGAAGTAATTTTACGGACGGTCGACATTGAGGGAACCCCGGAATCGAGGTGTGGGCTGTGGGGGGGGGGTGTCTTTCTTTCTCTTTCTGCTCCGCGCTTGTTTACCCATCTGTAAAGCGAAAGGGGCAGAAAGCCCACAACGTCCCTTCCAGATCTGACACTATTTAAGTTCTCATCCCACCCGGAGCAACTTGCCGCTGTCGCTGCCCCGCGCCAGCTCACCTGCCGCTCTCTCAGCCAAACGCTCCAAGTCGGCCGCCGGAGACCGCGCTTCCGCCCCACGCCGCCGCGCCGCTGCGCCCGCCGTTCGGAAGGACCCCGCAGACGCCGCCGTCGCGTTTCTACCCCGGGGACAGCCCTCTGCCTGAGGGCCGGCTGGGAGGAATGCCGGCCGCGGACCCAGGAACCGACGAGGTGGAGTCGCGGGCCCCCAAACCAAGGCGTGGGCTGTTCCAAAGAGACTGAGGCCTGAGGAGTCATGAATCTGATCAGGCGCCTTGAAGACACCCTGAAAGGGGGGGGCCTTCGGGACGATCACGTGGCCAGGCTGTTGGAGCAGTTGCTGAGCAACTACAGCTGCTGGGCGTGATCCACCTGAGCTGTGCTGTTCTGGTGTATCTGGGGATTCCCAAAGAAAGCAAAGAAGCTAAGGCCTGAGTGGTGGGCAGGGGCGGGGGAGCGGAAGGGTTAGATGTTCTTTTTATTCATGATTGGGGAGGGCTCAGACCTGGACAGGAGCCAGGACACCTGAGCTCAGTTCCTGGCCTGCCCAGACTCCTTCTAAGTATTCAGCTTACCCATCCTGGGGTGGAGAGGAAGAGCTAAGGGCTCTTGGTCCAGACCTCCTGCTTCCCTGCCCTAGGGCTGTTGGTGATGACTCCGCCACAAAATCTAGCACAATGCAGCAGAAGTCTGAGGTTCAGAGGTCTCAGCAAGTAAATGCCAAAGCCAGGACTAGAACCCACATAGAGGATTTCTCTGTAGAACGGATCACTCAGCCTCACATAAGCAGAGGGTGCAGAAGTACAGTGGCAGAACTGAAGAGGTTGCTCAAGTATCTTAGGGACCTGTGCTCCAGCCCTGTTCTGGAGGGAGGCATTTGGGAACGGGGATTATCGAGCCCCTTCCTCTGCCACTTCTGCTTGATTTTCTGCTCAGTCATTGCATCTGGTTTGGGTGGGAAGTATCGTTCCCCGTTAAAAGCACTTAATGATGGGTGAAATTTTATCCCTGGGTTCCAGAGGATAGTTAACGATAGTTCTGCTTCTGTGGGAAGTCCTCTGTCATAGCACCTCCGTGTAGAAAAAGCCCATATGGAACAGTGAAGGGACTGAATGCTGACATCCAAATGTCTCCACAGCAGAAGCACCAAAATCAAAATATTTTTAGAGGCAGAGAACAAAATTAAGACAGGGCTCCAAACTGAAAGTCAGAATTCTGTATTTTCTGGGACAAGTCTTTTTAAAGATTTTTTTGGCGCCTTGAAGACACCCTGTTTGGGTGTTTATTTTTTTTTTTGTTTGTTTATTTTTGAGAGAGAGAGAGAGAGAGAGAGAGAGAGCGCGAGTTGGGGAGGGGCAGAGAGAGAGGGAGATACAGAATCCCAAGCAGCCTACTTCGGGCTCTAACCCACGACTGTGGGATCATGACTTGAACCGAAATCAAGAGTCAGACACTCAACTGTCTGAGAACTAGATTTTTGTAACACCATCCAACAAGATAAGCAGGAAAATATCCAGAGTGCGTTGGGATGATTTTGTAGGTTGGCAGAGAATGCAGACACATCCTCCTCCCTGATACTGACCCTCCATGATGTCCATTTCCTCTGCCTTCCTAGAAACAGACCATGGAAAGGAACAACGTCATCGACTTCAGGGCTTTGGAGAAAGAGCTGCAGGCTGCACTCGCTGCTGATGAGAAATACAAACGGGAGAATGCTGCCAAGTTGCGGGCAGTGGAACAGAAGGTGGCTTCCTATGAGGAGTTCAGGTTGGCTTAATGCTGTTTTTCTCAGCTCCTGTTTCTCAGTGGACAATAGTGGATAAGAGCCTGTGTTTTGAAGTCAGACAATTCTGGGCCCAGTCCTGGCCCTACCTTCTGCTACCCGTTCTGATCTTGTTCAAGTTATTGAACCTCTCTGGGCTTCTATTCCTCACCAGCAAAAGAGAGTAACTATTGTTGCAATTAAATAAATTATTACTGTTAAGATTTTGAGCACAGTGCCTGGCACATGGGAGGTGCTCAAAAGCTGTCAGCTATTGTGGCTATTATTATTATTATTATTGTTATTATTATCATATTGGCTTGCTGATAGGTTTAGTCTCTGTCGGGCAACGTCTCGCCGCCTCACATCCACAGACGGCATCACGTCAGCCCTCCAGTCTCTGTCCTTTGCCCACAGGGGTATTGTCCTCGCATCACATCTGAAGCCACTGGAGCGGAAGGACAAGACAGGAGGAAAGAGGACGGTGCCCTGGAACTGTCACACTTCTCAGAAAGGGCCCTCCCAGGACGAGGCCACTGAAATCTCCCAGGTGGGTGAGGCCCAGCCTCTTCAGCCCAGTAGGAGTCTCTGCCCGAACCTCTAACCTTACCACGCATACGTCTTCCTTATTTCTCATGTTAAGCCCACCTCCAATCCCAGAAAGAAAAGCAACCAGCAGATGGCGAGGGTGGGTGAAACTGGGCAGAAGGAGTCGGAAGGGTGAGCCAGGCAGGTCTCCTCCACTACCAGTCCTTGCACTAGGGGTCAGATCAGAGTCACTCTGCCCCCAGGTTACATGGTATGTAGGACAATGATCTCATGGCACAGTTGGGAGAGAGGCCCGGCCCGTCGGATTCTTAACGCTCACCTCGAATTCCTTTCTGTCTTTCTGAGGTTTCCCGTCATCCCCTCTGCCCCGCTCAGAGTAAAGCCTGACTGACTCTCACGGAGCAGGGCTATGTCCGCATTCATCAGTGGGCACATCCCGGTACAACTGAGATCCTCAGGTCACGGCTTGGGTTCCCGGGGACCCTCCCTCCCCGTCCCATTCTCAGTTCCCTTATCTGAAAACCAAGCCCAGAGGGACCGCAGCCTACCCGGTGCTCAGAGAGGAACCCTTGAGCTAAGACGAGAACCTCGACGGTCTCCCCTCACGGCCACGGCCTCGCTGCCGCAGGGCAGCTGGAAAGGCTCTGGACTTCCTTCCCTTCCTTGTGATCCAGGAGAGCACGCTTCTCCAGCCTGAGACCTCGGCAGAGTTCTACCGTGCTTGGCGGCGACACCTGCGGAGCGGGCCGGAGCGCTACCGGGCGCTGCTGCAGCTCGGAGGCCCGAAGCTGGGTCACCTCTTCCAGACAGACATAGGGTTTGGACTTCTAGGGGAGCTGCTGGTGGCGCTGGCCGAACACGTGAGGCCAGCCGACCGGGCAGCGGTGCTAGGGATCCTGCGCAGCCTGGCCGGCACCGGGCGCTTCACCCTGAACCTGAGCCTGCTGAGCCAGGCGGAGAGAGAGGGCTGCAGAGGCCTGTTTCAGAAGCTGCAGGCCATGAGTGCTCTCAGACCCACGGAGGAGGGGCTCGGCCAGGGGGAGAAGCGGGGTCTGGACGAGCAGCTCGGCGGGCTCCAGGAGGAGGAGAGGCTCTTGCACGAGTTGCTAGGGGTGTACCAGGTGGACTGACAGGACCAGTGACCTCCAGAGGTCCCCAGTGGTCACTGGAGGCTTTTTGTGCTCGTTGTCCTGGGGGCTCTGCGGGACTGTAACGAGAAGCCCACACCCGATTTCCTTCTCAGCTCGGAATTTTCAGAGCAAATAAAGGAATCGAACCTTCCCGACCTCTCCAGCCCCTTGGCGGCTCGGTATTCTGAACTGCGTAGATCAGCAGGATGGTCAAAGGCCTTGAACTTGAGTTTTGCTTCCCACCCTTAGAGTCTGCCAGACCTCTAGTTCATGGCCGTGAGAGATGAGTGTGCGCCCAACCGAATGCTGGCTTTTCCGGTTAAAGCCTCCACTCAAAAAACCAAAAAAACAAATAACAAAAAACAAAACAAAACAAAAACAAAAGGAAAAAACAAAATCATTGATCTTCCATGGTAAACAAACACTGATCTCCATAGCTGTTAACAAGAATACCCCAAACAAATGAATGGACATTTAATTGACAAATAATCAAAGGCTAAGATAGTTTCAAATCTCAGGGGCTGAATTCCTGTGCAGGTTGGGCCTGGGAAAGCCCCAGGCAATCGGCTCGGGTCTGGCCAGCCTCCCAGGCTTCAGATGGCCAGAGGGGCAGGCGGGTGGGTTTTCCTCAACTCTTGGATTAACCAAAGGGAAAAACCTTTCCACCAAGCAGGCAGGCAGGGCCTGAAGCGGGAAGACGGAGATTTTCGGCTTCTAGCACCTGTGCCCCTGCTTCTCATTCCGGCTTCCCCCCATCCATTCTTGAGTGAGTGCCAGTGTTCTAGAAAGGGGGGAAGGCCAGGTTCTAGAATGGTTTCCCCTCAAGATCCTATCTGGAACATGCGAGGGGCCTCCTGCACGTCAGCTAGGAAAAAATCCGCCTTGCCTTTGGCCACTCTCTCTGCAGGCTCTTGCTTCTCTTCCTGGCTGCCTATCCTTTCTCCCCTTGGCAGTGATTTCTAGAAGCCCAGACCTTTAGTGCCTTGGTTTTGCCCTGCCCGCTCTGACCATCGCCTCCTGCAGGCATGAACCTGGCCCACCCCACGGCGCTCCTGTGGCTGTGGGGGAGTCTCCAGGCCTTTGAAATTGTGGAGAAGGAGGACATCTTTCAGAGAACCCCCTGCCCTGCTTTCCTGATGTTCGACAACGCGGCCTACCTGGCGGACATGAGCTTTGAGCTTCCCTGCCGCTGCAAGCCCGAGGAGGTGCCCGCTGTGGTCTGGTACTATCAAAAGCGCCTAGGGAGCAGCCACACCAAAGTGCTGACGGACTTCGACGGGCGGGTGCTGACAGAGGAGACCCAGGCGCGCGCGGGCAGCGACATGCTGGTGCGCTTCAGCATCCGCATGTTCAGCCTGTTGGTTTTCCGGGCCCAGCCCGAGGACTCGGGCTTGTATTTCTGCGGCACCCGCAAGGGGGACTACTTCTATGCCTACGACGTGGACATCCAGAGCGGCGAGGGGATGGTGGCCACCTTCAAGGACCTGGGCCAGGAGCCTTTTGCCGACGAGCACCACGGGAGCCTCCACGTCTTCACCACCTTCTGGGAGTGGACGCCCTGCGACCGCTGTGGGGTCCGCGGGGAGCAGTGGCGCATCGGCCTCTGCTACTTGCGGAGCCCGGATCTCTCCCCACGCTACCAGAAGACGCTGCCCGATGTGGTGTCCTGTGGTTCGCAGGCTGTGCCCCGGAAGCTTCGGGCCGCGGTCAGGGAGCACACGCCCGAGCTCCTGGTTCAGAGCTGCGTGGTGCCCTGCGAGAAGAAGAAGACCCAGCAGGGCGCGATGGCCATCTTCAGCTATGTGTCCAAAGTGGGCAGCCGGCCCTGGGTGCCTCAGGTGCCCATTCAGTTCCACCAGCAGAGGCTGGGCCACAGCCTCATCATCTCCTGTCCCGGGGCGCGGCCGGAGCACGCCGTGGCCTGGGACAAGGACCGCCAGTACCTCTACCGGACGCAGTACCTGAAGGGCGTCAACAGGTCCATGAGGGTGTTCATCGACCACGGCAACCATCTCCACATCCGCTTCACGCAGCTGAGTGACCGGGGCATCTACTATTGCTGGCGGCAGGGGGTGCGGATCGCTGGGTTCCGACTGGGTGTCACATCTCTAGGCCGCTACCGGCCCTCATTCTCGGACCCTGAGACTCGCTCCGCTGTGGAACTCACCCTGCTAGGCTACCTGTTCATCACGGCAGTCTTTGTCACCATTCACCTCTGTCGTTGCTGCTGTTACTTATTTCACTGTTGTCCCAACTTCTCCCCCTAGGCCCCCCCCCTCTTCCCCAGCTCTGAAGACCAGTTGTGCTCTGATGTGTGTGTTAAATGATGCCGGATGCCTCTGGGCGGGCGTCCCGGGCTGGGACGCGTGGCAAGGTGTGGGGTGTGTGTGTGTGTGTGCGTGTGTGTGTGTGTGGACACATCTGTTAGTTACAACCTGCTCCTTGGCCGGAGGGAAGCCCGAGGTGGGTAGGAGACGGGGACCCAGGCCGGTACAGAAGTAGCCAGAGTGCACGCCTTCTGACTTCGTGCTCGGAGAAGGAAGAAGTGAACCTAATATTTATCGAACGGCCTTTTTGATGTCGGCAGGGTGTTTGGGGTGCTTTATTTTCTTGCCTTCGAGGATTGCCGAGTGGGCGCTGGGTGAATTGGGGGCAGCAGGGAGAGGAAGAGGGAGTGGGGGGACCTAGTACGTGTCTTCTCTCCCTTCCTCCTCAACCTCCACCCCGGACTGGCAGGTAATGTCAGGTTTGGGGATAAAGATAAAAACTAGAACAGGGAAATACGGGTGAGGAAAGTGGAGGTCAACGTTAGGGCCGTCCCCAGGACTGGGGACTGGGTGAGAAGAGGGGCGGGGGGTGGGGCACCAGGGCTCCCAGGTGGAGCAGGATTGGAGGTAGGATTTGTCACGTGGCGGCTGCTGTGGGGTTTGGGGTCTCAATTTGATCAGTAATAAGAAGCAAGTCGAATCTTGTCCACGGCTACTCCCTGCCCCCGCCCCCGCCCCCGCCTCTCCTGAACAGATCAGAGTCCACTCCGGGAAAGGTCACAGCGATGGTCTTTATTTATGTCAGCGACTAAAGGCTGCATGGTGCCCTGAAAGTTAGCAACGGTGGGTGGCAGGAGGAAGGGGGAAAGGGCACCAGGTCTTAGGAAAAGGGAGGGACTCTCACTTCTCTGGCCTTAGGGGGGTGAGCGGGGCCCTGGAGCGGGCCCTCTCAGCCCTACTTCCGGACGCAGAGAGTCCTGTGTCTGCCCACCCCAACCCCAGTCTTCCCCTGGAGCGGTGCAGGTGCTCTGGTCAATGTGTCTGCCCTGAGCCGCCCCACCTCCAGACTGCAGGAACACAAACCAGCGCCTCTGCTCTGCTCTGCCTCCCATCTTCCAGATTATAAAATAGAGTGCTACCTACCATATGGGAATACATTTTGTATTTGAGTAAAGGGCCCTTGGGTTAGGGAAAAGCAGCGGGTCACCGAAGGGTGGAGATTGTCAGATAGGCGGCAGTGGCTTCACTCAGCAGCGTTGGCTCAGAGGCAGCAAGGAAGGAGCCTTTAGAACGGGGTTGAGGTGTGCCCTCCCCCCGGGGCCAGCAGCCCCTCTCTCTCTTATTTCCGCATTTTCAAGAGAATGAGTCCCTTCCTTGATTCCCACAACCCGGAGGCCAAGTGTAACTGGCCGCCCACAGCCCCCATCTCTGATGTCGAGCATCATCCCAGCGGCCTCCACCATCTCCACCTGCCTCCCCTCCAGCCTTATGGAGGGAGGACTCCTGGGCTTGACCTCTCTGTACCCAACCTAGAGGCCAGGCAGCCCCCCCTATTCCTTCCCCGCACCCCTTCCCTCTCCACTTACACTATAGATCCCCCAAGTCCTGAGAATCAAGCTCCCACACGCCCATGGCGTGCCCCCAGCGTGCCCACGTGGCAGCTCAGCGGGACTGAGACACTTGAATCATCACCCCGGAGGCCCTTCCGGGATCCGGGCAGGCCAGGCATTCTGTTTGGTGACTTCTCCAGGTGGCAGGGTGGCCCCTCCCCCTCGCAGACTGCCCAGGGTCAGTCCAGAAGACACGTCTGGCCAGGGCTGCCTTGCCTGTGGGGATTTCCCTTTCCCATCCCAGAGTCTTAGTTTTCCTCAGTCCTCAGTTTCCTGAGGACACTCAAAGGCCCACTTCCCAGATACCCCCAGGGACCTCTGGCTCTGGCAACAGTTGCCATGACGACGGGGAGTAGGGCTCTCCAGGGTGATTTATTGGGGCCCCTCCCTTCCCCACCTTCTCTCCTTGCTCCTAGTTCTACCCCAAGCTGCTCACCCTTTGGGGTGAGTGCCTTGTTAGTTGGAGTTACTGGGGGCAGGGGGGGTGGGTGCAGGCCTAGTACTGATGGAGCTTAGGGCAGCAAGCTGGCATAGAGATGGAGGGACGAGGGCAGCAGCTGGGGTGGGTGGGAACTCGGGTCTGGGGAAATCAGCTATGGGAAGCAGGGGCGGCAATTCCATCTCCTGCTCAGGCCTCTCACACTGTGGGGCCGGGGCCACCAGGGGGGGGTCCTGCCTCACATCACGTCCTTGTGCTCCTGCTTGGACTCCTTAATGACCTGCAGGGGACAGAGAAGCACACAGCACGATAGTTAGGGGCCCACACAGACATCAGGTCCACCACTGCCAGGCTGTGAGACCTCAGACAAGTCCCCAGCTTTCCTGGGTCTTTTCTACGAGAGTAGCCAGAATCCCTCCCTGCAGCTGTCAGGAAGTGAGGTAACACCTGTAAGCACTTAGCACCGCGTCTGGCACGTGGTGAGCTGGTGTGGTAGGATTAGCCATTACCGTTGCCGGTGTGATAGGGAGGGAGTTCTGCCAAATCCCCTCTTCCCATTCCTTCGGCAGGTTCCTTTTATCAAGCTAGAAACTGAAAGATGGGAGTGAAAGCCGCTAACTTTAATTTTCTTTCTCTCCCCACCAGGCCTGGTGCCAGGGGCAGCTGAGGCTGAGGGTGAGACGGGGCAAATCCGAATCAGGACTCCACCAATGGCCTAGGCCCCCAGGCTCCCTAGAACTGCCGGTGGAGGGGAGAGGGAACTGAATTACATCCAGGTTCCTTCCCGTCTTCCAGAGCCACCCTGGGAAGCTCTTCTGGGGGATTGAGAACCTTCCATGTGCCAGTTCAGGCCTTTGTCCAAAGCCTGGCTTCGAAAATGCCTGGAGGCAGCCGGAGCCTGACGGGGCCAGAATCCCAGGCCTGCCCTCCTCACCTCTCCATCCCGCATCTCCACGGTCTTTACCACGATGTTCCTTTTAAGGTGGCCTTCTGACACGGACTTGGTGTCCAAGCTGGTTTCTGCAGACATGGGGACAAGAGGCCTGTGGGCTCCTGGGTCACTAGACATCTTCCCCCACCCCCAGCTTCTCCGCGAAACCCGCGATCATGAGGATGGAGTATGAAAGTCTATCCCAACCAGGCAGAGAGGGCCTAGGCTCCTTCCTTATTATTATTATTATTATTATTATTTTAACGTTTATTTATTTTTGAGAGACATAGGGACAGAGTGTGAGAAAGGGAAGGGCAGAGAGAGAGAGGGAGACACAGAATCTGAAGCAGGCTCCAGGCTCTTAGCCATCAGCACAGAGCCCGATGCGGGGCTCGAACTCACAGACCGTGAGATCATGACCTGAGCTGAAGTCGGCTGCTTAACCAACTGAGCCAGCCAGGCGCCCCTATTATTATTATTTTTTATTTTAGAGAGAGAGAGAGAGAGAGAGCGAGTGCAAGCCAAGGAGAGAGGTAGAGGGGGAAGGAGGGAGAGAGAGAGAGAGAGAGAGAGGGAATTCTGACGCGGGGGTTGATCCCGCGACCCTGGGATCATGACCTGAGCTGAAATCAAGAGTTGGACACCCAGCTGACTGAGTCACCCAGGCACCCTGGGCCTAGGCTCTTTCAATGGGGATGTTGAAAGGGGCCCCCCACCCAAGTCCCCATGGGGCTAAGCAAGACCTGGCTGCTCCATCCGGTGCTTTGCTTACTTTCCTGGCCTGGCTGCATTTCGGTCCCTCTGCAACCTCTCACCTGGCGCCTGGCTTCCTGACAACCCAGCGGTGGGCCAGGGAAGGAGCACACAAGCTTTGAAACGAGGCAGGCCAGAGCTCAAGTCCCAGCTCAGCCACAAGACTGAAGGCAAATTACTTTACCTCTTCCAGCCTCAGTTTCCTAATCTGCAAAATGGGAATGATGGCGTCTACTTCTCCAGGTGAGAGTGAGGAGTCAGTTAACTGAAATAACGTATGTTAACTAGCACATGATCCGCGCTCAGTACTCGTGGGTCCCTTTCCCGTTCCCCTTCCCCTCTTCTACTTCTCTCTGCCAGTTCTCCGGGCCCCCGCTGACCCTTTACTGTTTGGCTCTCGGCAATATTACCTCGAGCCGCTCTGCCTGGTTAATCTTCTGATACCGAACTAACTGAGCCCTGGGGGGCATGCATATCCAGGGTTCCTAAATTTCTGGAGCAGAAGATTTTTTTCCCTTAGACAAGAATCTTTCGAGGGCCACATGCAAGTAAGAAGTAATTTAGTTTTTTTTCCGCCCCTCAGAGAGAAAAATGTAACATGTCACACTCACTAATATTTAAAATTAAGAGCAGGGAGCATAAAACTGTATTCACTACGAGAGCAGCCGTCCAGGGGGGACCGATCCTCTGGGCTGAGTCAGAGCTGAGCTGAGCCAGGGAGCCTTGGGGACAGACGAATCCAGCAGAGAGCCTGGCCACCGGGCACAGCAAGACCCGGGGCCCCCCAGAGATGGGGAAGGAGGGAAGCCGGAGGCCGGCGTTTGTTCAGAGGCCCCAGAGCGTCTCATCCGAGCACCCGAGGACATAGCGCTTTGCACACCAGCCGGCTCTGCTGGTTTAACCTACATTTACTCTGTGCCAGGTCCTGGGCTGGGCACTGAGGTTGCCGGGAAAATGACACAAGCTTTGGCCCTTTAGGGACACCTGGGAGGAGGGAGCCCGAGAGGGCAGGGAAAAACGGGCTTGGCGAGGCTCATTCCCTGTCAAGCTGAGAAAAGCACCGTGTCTGAGAGGCAGGGCCGCTAACCGAGAGCCGGCGGGGCTCCGTTTACAATCTGGTGAGCCTGTATTGGTATAACTTGTATTGTGAGGCTTTTGAGATGTCTCGTGACCTTGTGACTTTCCCCTTCTTTGGTGCTTTTGCCCCCTGTAGTGACAAGCAGTTAAAAAAACAAAAACAAAAACATAAAACACTGAGGTGGGCAGAGCATGCTCAGGGATCTGCGGATAGGACAGAGGTGGAGACCTTGACCCAGTTCTGCCATAGATTGGGGTGCAGGGTTAGGGAGTGGGACACAGGGCAGAGCAAGGCAGGAGCAGCTGCGGGCCCCACCTGGAATGCTGGATGCTGTGTTCTGGGCGGAAGCTCTGGGGTGAATTATGAAGGCCCCCCGGATCCCTTTGCCCTGGTCTTTGGCCCCACGCCAGAGCAGCAGCCCACGTGGGGGAGGAGGCGGGGGTCCAACACCCTGCCCACAGGGCCCTGCTCTACTGACCTCGGATCTGCAGGTTGGAGAAGGTCTGCACGGGGATGGTGATGCTGAAAGACAGCAAAGGGGAGAAGAGTGACCGCGCTGGCCGAGGACATCGGCAGGCCAGGTCCCGGTCCAGGGTTATCGTGACAGCCTTGAGGCCCTTCTCCTTGCCAGGAAAGGCTGAGTCCATCCCCTGGCTCTCCCCAGCGGCCAGCATGCCCCCTGGGGGCTCCAAGAGTCTGCAGGGGGCGGGGTGTTGTCTGGGAAGGGATCACGTCTTTTGGAAGGAGAGTGGAGGCCCAGAAGATGGTAGAGGGAGGAGGAAGTGGTGAAGAAGGTTCCGAGGAGGTAAAAGAGGTCAGTCAAGGGAAAGGGAGTTCAGTCTTCATTGGGAGGGTGGGGAGTGAGCCTTTTAGTTTGGGGGGGGGAGTGCCCCAAGTCCTTGCCCTGGGATCTCAATACTCATTGAATCGAATCCAACCATTCATTCACCAGATGTTTATTGAATACTGTGTGTTAGGCGAGTGCTGTGCTGGGCACTGGGATAGGAGGGGGCTAGACACAGGCTGAATAAGATAGTCCCGGAAGGGAGCAAGGAGAGACCAGGGAGGAGCAGCAGGGAGGACTCCCTAGGGCTCACCGGTTCTCCTCGCCCTCCAGCAGCTTCCTGTAGGTGGCGATCTCGATGTCCAGGGCCAGCTTGACGTTCAGCAGGTCTTGGTACTCCTGCAGATGGCGGGCCATCTCGTCTTTGAGGCTCTGGCCCTCCTCCTCCAGCCGGTTCAGCGCCTCCTGGTAACTCGCTGCCTCCCGCGCATGGCGCTCGTCCTGCTCACGCATCTGCCTCTCCAAGGACTCGTTCTGTGGGTGGAGCCGGCCGGTGCCATGGGGTAGAGTCACACCATCCCCAACCCCCAAACACGTACCCCCACCCACTGCCTCTGGCCCCCCAGTAACTTTGCAGAGCCCCAACCCTGAGTCCTGGTCCCTGCCTCTGGCCCTTCTGTCGAGGCTGCATGCAAGGGTCACAGGTCCCCGCACCCACATCTGTCCCCGCTGAGGCCGGGCCCGAGCTCACTGTGCCGCGCAAGGACTCCAGGTCGCAGGTCAAGGCCTGCAGCTGGCGCCGGTAGTCGTTGGCTTCGTGCTTGGCCTGGCGGAGCAGCTCAGCATTGCGGGCAGCGGCGTCGGTCAGGTCGGCAAACTAGGGGGGAGAGGACCCTACGCTGAGGCGCGGCTGGGCTGCACGTCTCGGGAGTCGTGGGGGCTGGTGGCAAGGCACGGTCTCTGGGAGACCAGGGAGATGGGCAGGACCCCAGGCTTGGTGTCCAGGTCTCCCCTGGACTTTGGTCCTGGGTGGGATTATTCCCAGAGACTGGGACCCACGGAGGAAGGGCACAGGACGCCCCTGCTACGGCTCCGTCACCGAACACAGTGCCTGGGCAGGGAATGATCGAACAATTGGTGCTTGCCACAGAATCCAGAGTCTCCTGGGCTGGCAGCTCTGTCCAGGAGCCTGAACCCTGTCCTCCCCCGCTGTGGACGGGGGTCCTGGTGAGCAGAACCTGGGGTTCTAATAGCCCTTTCTCCCCCCGGCTTGGAGTGGAGCTCTCGTGACTCTGTCAGGCCTTGACCCACCCAGAACCATCCCTGGCTGCTGCCACTCACACTCCTCAGCTCCAACCCTGGGCTAGCATCCCTGGGCCTCTGCCTCACTGTGCTTTCCTGCACTCGGAATGCCCCTCCCCTCTTCTCTTCGGGTCCTTAGGCTGCCAGCCTTGCCGAGCCCAAATGCCCTCCCTTTGGCAACATCTGCCCCGCATATAAACTCTGCCCAGCCGTGTTCTCTCTAGACGCCGTATTTGGGTGCCCATCCCATCTCCCTGGTCGGACATGTCTCTGTGTCCTGGGCAGTGCTGACGGGCAGTGGATGCTCAGTAGCCCCGGACACAGACAGCGGAGGCATCAAGACTGTAGGCTCCCAAGGGCAATGGCTAGGGTTAGACATGCAGCTCTACCATTGAGGAACTGCATGACTGTGGGCAAATTAGTTAACCTCTCCGGACTTCAGTTCTCTCATCTGTCAGAGAATGGTACCTTCTTCATAGCGAGTAAGGTAATGCCTGCAAAGCATACACCGATTTTGGCTAGTAATAATAGTAACATTAACAATAATAAAGATGATAACAGTAATGATAAGTACTTAATTGGACGTAATGATGTCTGTGTGACCCTGGGCAAGCCACCTCATTTCTCTGGTGAAGGTCAGTCACCCGGAGAGGACCCTGTCCCAGCCTCCTCCACCCTGTTCCCCAATTCTAATGTCTGGAGCCAGGAGGGCCGCCTGGAGGAGGCAGGCTGGCCCACAGTCAGGGCTACCTTGGACCGATACCACTCCTCTGCCTCGTGCATGTTGCTGGATGCCATTGCCTCGTACTGAGTGCGGATCTCTCTCAGGGCCGCCGTGAGGTCCGGCTTGGCCATGTCCAGCTCCACGTGGACCTGCTGCCGGGCCAGCTGCTCCTGAAGCTCCTGCACCTCCTGGCCAGGATGAGAGAAGGGATGCCGGGGCTCGGGGTCCAGGCCGCGGCTGGGGTTTCCCCACAATACTATGCCCTTGTCCGCTTGCCCCTTGGACAGTGACATCAGCTACGGGAAATGGGGCAGTCCCAGTCAGAGGTAGTGGCGGGGCGCAGGCTAGGCGAGGCAGAGGGTCGTTTGGGGGCCTCGTGGTATCCTCCTCCCAGGTTCGACCAGGCAGGAGCACTGAAAGTTTCCAAGGAGTCGTGGATTCTGAATCCATAATGGGGAGTCAGAGCTCAGTCGTGTCTTTTTAAAATGAGTAGCTCTCACTTAAAAGGAGATGGGTGGCAGTGGGGCTGATGTCAGAGAGACTGACGGTGTGACCTCAGCAAGTTCTTTACCCTCTCTGGGCTTCGGCGTCCTCTGCGAAAGGGAGATAGTACCGGAAGGGTTCCTATCTCACGGGGCTGTCGTGAAATAAAAACTGAGACAACAAGGCCTGTTCTAATTCTCAGTAAGTGGGGCGAGTGTGTGAGGATCTTCCCAGGGGCTGAGGATGCTCTGTCTCTGTCTCCCTCAGCCTCTCTGTCTCTTCTCTCTCTTTGTCTCTCACTTTGGTTCTGTCTGTCTTTGCGTATTTCTCAATTTCATTCTCTCGGTCTCCGTCAGTTTCCACCTCTGGGTCGGCCTTACCTCCTCATGGATCTTCCTCAAAAACCGGATTTCCTCCTCCAGAGATTCAATCTTCCTCTCCAGATCCAGCCGGGCCAGGGTGGCTTCGTCTGCCTCCTGGAGTGGGGAGGGGGCGAGAGGCTGCTCTGACCCCAGACTCCTCTTCCCCGCTCCCCAGCCTTGTCCGATCCCTCCTTCTGGGGCTGGGGAGAGCGGCACACTGCTCTGGAGGGTTGGGCTTGGGGGCTGTGTTCGGGCGAGCTGCCCTCAACCCCTTCCCCCCTCCCTGGTCCCTCCCGCCCCCCTGACCTGTCGATAGGTGGCCAGGTTGTTTTCGGCCTCCAGCCTCAGGTTGGTTTCATCCTGGAGCCTGGGGTGAAGGGACACATTCCTGAGTCCAGGCTCTTCTGAGGATCTCGGACCCCTGCCCCAGTCTGCCTGGAGGTGGCTGCCAGAGAGACACCACCCCCTCCCCCCCCACCGGTGGAACGGCAAGAGAGGTGAGGGACAGAGGGTCCTACAGGGCCTTGGCCAGGAGGGCGAGCAGACAAGGGCCTGCGCTTTAACTCATTACTGAGGCGCCTTATCAAGGTTGGCGCACCTGCTCCTGCTCACGCGGGCGCCTCTACCAGCGTACACTCACTGCCGCGTGCACAGACACACGCGTCCTCCTGCACCTGAGGGCACACGCGCGTGCCCTGCCGGCTCAGCAAAACACCGCGTCCCTGGGGTCTCCTCCGACCTTCGGAAATGAGTTTTATTCGCATCTCTGCTTCGCAGCTCTGCAAAGTCGAAGTGGCCTGACCAGGGTCATAAGCTGGTGACAGGTGACATCACCTGTGTTCTGAAGCCAGGCCTGCCTGCTCTTTCCCTCAGTTCCTTTCCCCCAGAGCCCAGTCCTCCTAGTGCACACCAGTCTTCCCTTCTCTTTCCTCCTCAGTATGGACCTGGGCTCCACAAGGCCACCGGGCCCTGCCGTGAATGAAATGCAGGGACCCTGCCTGCGGGGTCCCTGACTGTTCCCACGGAGCTTGCCCCAGTTGGAGGGGGGGATTGCTGAGAGTCCCCTGGCTCCTTGGCAAGAGGTCTTTGGGAATCAGATTCCTGTGACTCTAGGCCTCCTCCCAGGGCCCTCCTGTCATCTTGGGGAGCAAGAACAGCCCTCCTCTCCCAGAGGTGGGGCACGAGAGGGGCCGCGGAGCATGGAGATAGAGTCCCCTGCCTGAGCCCGCAGGCCCGCAGTCACTCCTGCAGGAGCTGGGGGCGGGGGGGGGGGAGTCATCTTCCCTGTTCATGAGCTCCCTCTCCCTGGACCCTCTCCTCACTTCTGCCTCAGGGTGCCCAGGTCCTGCGCCAGGTTGTCTCTCTCGACCTCGAGCCGGGCGCTGTTGGCGGTGAGTTGGTCCAGCCGAAACCTCAGCTCCCGCAGCTCAGCCTGGTAGACGTCGGCCAGCTTGGTGGGCTCCTTGGCCCGCAGCTGGTTCAGCTCCGCGGCCAGCGCCTTGTTCTGCTGCTCCAGGAAGCGCACCTTCTCGATGTAGCTGGCAAAGCGGTCGTTGAGCTCCATCATCTCTGCGCGCTCGCTGGCCCGTGTCTCCTTGAAGCCGGTGTTGAGGGCCCCGGCCAGGGAGAAGTCCACCCGGGCCGGCAGCGGAAGGGGCATCCGAGCCAGGGAGAGGCGGGCGCCCGGCCCCAGACGGCGGCCGGAGGCCAGGCCTCCCCCCGCCATCTCCGAGGAGGAGACGAAGGAGCGGCGGACAGCTGAGGTGACCCGTCTCCTCTCCATGCTGGCCCGGCTCTGCCCGCTCCCGGGAAGTCGGGGCTTTATGGAGGCGTGGGCCGGCCTGGCACTGCCCAGGCTGCCCCCTGGCAACGCCCCCTGGCATAGCCTGAGGGGGAGGGGCCGGGCGACAGCTCGGCCATGGGGAGAGCTCTTCTCACCCCACCGAGGTCACTGTGCCCAGAGGCAGGGCCTCCTGGGCACGCCGGCCCCAGCCTGGCCACAGACAGAGGTACTGCTAGTGGGCAGTGCCTGGGGCCGGATGCTGGGTCTGGGGCCCTGACCACGGGGCGAGGAGGCCCTTTCTCAGGGAAAGTGGGCCAAGAAAAGGCTGGACCCGATGACCTCTGACCTACTTTCCACCTCTGAGACCCCATAACCCAAGCCTTCCCTACTCAGCACTCCTGCTTCGAGTGGCTGCTGGGTGCTGGGACTGTGGCAAAGAACAAACCCAGTTCCACAGCCTCCAGGAGCAGCCTGCAGTCACAATTTTCTGCCTAGCTCCATTCCTAGCAGACCGTTGGACTCCTCCACTCTGACACGGGCGTCCCGCATTCCTGCTTTCACCCCCTTCCCTGGAAGTCTGGGGCTGTGGGCTGGAATTGGACACCAGCCCTTTGTCTGGAAGGTCAGTGAAGGCCCTTGTCTGGCAGTTGGGGTGGGGGGGGAGTGATGGAAGGAGCATGGAAGCCCCCAGGGGGCAAAAGGGGCAGGAGCCGCACTCCCTGGCCTTCTCCCTGGGCCACACTTAAGCCCCCGCCTCAGTCCCACCGGGCTCCCGCCATCCCCCTTGCCCGGCCTCTGTGCGCCCCTGCCCGGAGCCGGCCTTGACAGCGGCACAAAACAGTTATGGATGAGCTGGCCGTCCCGTCTTTGTTCCTGCATCACCCTGTCCCTCTGGCCGCCCCTCACCTCACTTTCACATTGGAAATTTATCTCCTTCGAGTTCCCACACATCAGGCTGAGAGGATGGGAAAGGTCTCTGGGGATGAGTCGGCTTGGGAACCCAAGAGCCACTGGGTCCACACGAGGTAGCCCAGGGCCTGCGCCCTATAGCCTGACACTTGAGATCCACCCACCCCTCTCTTCTGACCCCACAGGCCAGAGCCCCACCCAGGCCCCTCACTCATCTGTGTCCTTGGACTTCTGGGAAGCAGGCAGCTTTCCTCTCCCTGCCCTCCCCCTCCCCCGCTGCCCATGCCCATGCCTGGGCCTCTGATCCCTTCTCCTGGGCACTTGCTGAATAGAGGCTTGTTTTCCACCACTGGTCAGGGCGCCGCACCGAGAGGGCAGCCCCCGGGGGGCTGTGCTGTTTTTATCCCAAGATGCCAGGCTGCGAGGCAGAGTCCAGCCCCAAGCCCCCGGCTCAAAGAACTTCTCGGAAGCATCTGAGGGGGCTGGGACGCAGCGGGGGGCAGGCTCTGTGCCCACCCCCGGACCATTGTGTCTGTGCCAAGGTGAGTCATTCAGTGGGCACAAGGGGAAGGCCCTGGGGTGGGGGTGGGGGCGGCCAGCCCAGCTCTGCCAGGTCTCCAGCTCTGTGGACAAGGCCTGGCTGCTTGCCCCCTCCCCGGCCCCCAGAGCCAGCTCACACCCCTGAGCTCCCGTCAGGGCAATGCCTCTTACCCCGCGCTGCGGAGATGCGCTCCATTCCGGCACGTCACGGGCTGCTCGCCAAGGTTTTCCTCTGTAAGTCCCAGCGCAGAGGGGGAGGCGGGGGTCCCTAAGTCTTCCACCACACCTGACCCTGGACCTGAGCAGTAACATGGGGAGGGAAATCTTGAGGAGGGGACGCCCCATGACCTTTGATCCTGCTGTGGACTGGGGAGCCGGGAAAGGTCAGGGGGCATTACAAGAAGAACAAGACTGAGGACAAACCCTCGTCCCCACTACTCTCTGCGTCGAGGAGTGGCTGTCCCTCCAGCTTGCCGGGCAAGTCACAGCGTGCGGACCTCTCTCTGTTCCAGTGGAATCTGGTTGAAAGACGCGCAAAGCCATCTTGGAGGGAAAAGACGGACAAGAGCAGGAAGGGCTTGTCAGTGAGGCTTAGCGCATCGCACCTGTGTGTGTGTCACACAGCACTTCGGCGGCAGCAGAGAGAGGCCCCCCTTCCCCCGCCCCGGCCACCTGCCCTGGACCTGGGTCCCCCTGGCTTCTTGCTCCATCTTCAACCTCCTTCCCACCCTAGACCCATCCCCCACACCCAGCCCTCAACTATCCAAAGATGTCCACAGGAGAACTGGGTTGGCGGTGGTCGTTTGCCCTAGTTTCCTTATTTTATAGCACACATTCGTTATGGAAAAATCAGAAAATACAGATAAGCAAAACGAAAAAGTTTAATTAGCCATGATTTTGCCACCTGGAGATAATAAACACTACCAGATTTCCCCCCACATCTATATATTCTTTTTTTTTTTTTTTTTACAAGTGGGCTCATGCTGTACAAATTATTTTGTAATTTGTTTTTTTTCACTCAGCAATATGTTGTGAACATCTTTCCATATCAATAAATATTTATCTACATCATCATCTCAACAGCTGCATCACTCTCCACTGTGCGCATTAATTTACCCAAGCCCTGTCGTTAGGTACACACTCGTCCCCCGCCCTGCGTTTCTCTCTCCCTCTCTCTGTCCTAGATCCTGCTTTGCGGCCCGGTTGCTCCAGACAGGTGCAGCTCCCAGCCTCCACTGCTGCTCCCATCCTCCTGGCCTGCCTCAGGCCCCATCTCTGTGGCCCCGCCTCTCCTGCCTCCCTAAGCTAAGGGCCAACATCTCCGAAGCCGCAAGCCGATCCCTGGACTGACTTCTGGAGAGACAGCAGAAAGCTGCAGGTCTTGGAGAGGGGACGCCCGGATGCCCCTCTGTGGAGCCTTCCGCCAAGAGGCGCCCCCACTTCAAGCCAAGGTGGGGACAAGATGGCCTCCCACCCCCGTGCCCCTCCCTTGTGTCAGAATCTGCCAGGATGCCCTCCTGCCTACGGGGCCCAAGTGCCTCCTGGGACAGATCAGTAGCACACCTGGCCTCAACCCACACACCAGATGCCCCGCGTTTACTAAATTTGCCAGCCTCTAATTCAAGCCGCTAGACTGCTGCCCACTGTCTCCCCTTGTGCCCCTGTCCCGTTCTCAGTTCCTGGCGCAGCAGGGTAGTCAGCAAGCGTGGGTGGGATGAAGAGAAGTTGAGTCTCGGTGGTGGACTCCTTGGCCACTACTGAGTCCACCCATCCGACGTGGGCCCCAACCCTGAGGAAGGGAACTAGGCGCTGGTGGCCACTAGATGGCACTGCTCAGCTGCCCAGGTTCGAGCAGCAGCAGGGTACCGCAGAGGAGAGGACATGGGTCTCACAGCCATAGGTAGGGTTTCTAAAACCCACATTTGTGTCACCCAGAGGGATCTCTCCATTTATTCTCTAGAGTTGCTTCGAACTGCTATGACAGCGCCCTCTAGAGGAGAGCCAGGCCATGGCCATTCAACAGCTATGTGATCTTGGATGACTCCATGAACTTTCTCGGAGCCTCCATCTCCACACCTGTGGAATGGGGACTCACAACACTTACTTCCAAGGTAGCTGTGAGGATAAAAGAGTGAAGGCCGGACACCGCAGTTGCTCGAAAAACCACAGCTTCCATTTTATAACACCTGCCAGGTGTTTTTACCTATTTACCTGTTAACGATGGGTTGGGCCTAGAGGGGCTGGAGCTGAGTCTTCCAAGGGGCTCTGACATGTCTTGTTAGCTCCACTGGGGGCGGCGGAGAAGGGACGGTGTATAGGTACCTCCCCAGGACCGTTACCTGGGAGTATGGAGAGGACACGGGAGGCAGCGGCCAGTGAAGAGGGCGTAGGAGGCAACACCATTTCCCCCCAGACCACCGGTAGTGTGTGACTTTGGGTCCGCCGGGGGACAGGTGTGAGTCATCTCCGACTGTCCCCAGAGAAGCTGTTTTCCAGCCTGCTTTCCCACCTCCCTGACTCCCCCGGGGGCGCTCTCCCTCCATCCTTGCCCTTCCCCAGCCGTAGACTTGAGGCCCGCAACTCCATTGGTTTGAAAAGCTCTTGTGTTCTTATATTTTATTTTATTTTTCTCAAGGGGGCTTCACACCCAACGTGGGGCTCAAACTCACGACCCCGAGATCAAGAGTCGCACGCTCCACTGTGAGAAGATCTTGGTGTGTCAACGTGTCCCATCAGAGTCGGTCCCTCCTGCACCTCAGCCTGAGGCTCCCCAAGGAGAGGGGCCCCCATGGATAGGGACTTCCTAATGTTAGGACCTATATCTTTCCATCAGAATGGAGTCTCCCTAATAATACGGTCCCTCGGGACACCCTCTCTTCTTGGATGGGAGCTCCCTGATGCAAGCACTCATGGTTCACGGTCAGATGGGAGCTCCTTGAGGGCAGGGGCTGTCTCCTTTTTCAGCCGGAGGAGGGCTACCTCAGGCAACGGCTGGTTCCTTCTCCTGTCATCTGTCAGCCTGTGCCAAGCCAGCTCTGCTGGTGAGAGTGCCCGACTCCTGTGCCTGTAGAAGGGCCCCTGGACGAACCCCCAGACTCCTTCCCCTTCCTCTTCCCCGGCCGCAGTCAGCTCGTGGTTGGAGGCATCAGCTCACTCACCTTCACAGACCCAGGGGCCAGGCTGCTGCACCGGGGTTAATAAACTTGGACCCTTTCTCTCCCCGCCTCTCCCCATCCTCCCGGGCGCTTCGGTCTGCCCCCCACTTTCCAGCCTCTAACCCTGAGACCTGCTTTTTAATTGCTTTCCCCGATCTGTTCTGCTCCCTGCTCCCCTCTGTCTCCCTGCCTGACTGAGTCTCTCTGGGAGGGTGAGAGGCGGGGGCCAGATGCGTCCCTGGTAGGAGGAGAGGGCCGGCAGGCAGCGTGTTGTTTCCAATCCAGTGGTCCTCCAAATGGACAGGATGAGCCAGGGAACAGGGCTGGAAGAGCTGCAGGCGAGCTGCAGGGAACACGTAGGCAGAGCTGGAATACACAGCCGTGGTCTCCAGGCCCCTGGGGGTGACTCTGGTCGCTTCCTCCCTGCCCCAACCTCCATCCCAAGCCCTCCAAGGTCCCTCTTCACAAAAGAGCCATGGAGGAGGGGAAGACAACCATAAGCTAGATTCCGTCTGGGACCCAGGATCCTCCAAGCTTAGCTAAGAGCCAGAGACGGACATTCCTGGGAAAGCCTGGAGACGGATGAGCAGGGGTTGGAAAGAGAGGACTCCTGAGTTAGCAGCATGCCCCACCCCATGTGGTGACAAAGTCCCCTGTGAGGGGCCAAGCTGATGGCTGGGGAGTTGGGAGGACCCAGAGGGAAAAGCCGGGTCCCTCTGGTTGACAGGTCCCAACATTGAAGATTTGGGCTTACACTCAGGCGAAAGGGACAGGCACCATCCTGACTCCCTGAGTGAAGGGACAACGTCTTGTTCTCTTTGTCTGCGGCTCCTGGCACTGAGCCTGGCTCTCTGAAGCGGGCAGGACTTGGTGGGGTCCAGACACCAGCTTCGGGGCCTCAGGTGGGCAAGGAGATGGGTGCAAAGGGCCGGCGAAGAGAGTATTCCGAACTCCCAGAAGTGGAGCGAGGGGCTCTGTGCAGAACCCCAAGGCGAGAGAGGCCAGGTGAAGCAGGAAGAGGGGCCTTAGGTCAGGCTGGGCCTGCAGTGGACGGGGGCGCCATCGACTGCCGTGACTCCAGGATGACTCTCTAGAACAATCCAATCTCAGAGCCTCGTTGCCGCCCACGGAGGTCAGCTGGGAGCTGGCTGTCAGCTCGCTGCCCCCTCAGCCCCTGGCCAGCTCCCCGCGAAGCCAAGACCAGCCAGGCTGCCTCCCGGCCCGCAGGACACCGTGCGGCGAGCACTCTCAGCCCGACCTCCTGTGATTGAGGACAGGAGCCACTCGTGCTTAACTCCATTGGCCGAGTCTTTGTACATTTAATGGGTCACCCGAGAGCACATCTTGCACCGCGGGGCCACGAATGTTTGCTGAGCGAATGGCCGGCTGCAGAGCCTCCTTGTCAAGAGCGACCTCTTCCACTTGCAGGCTGCCCCCAGCCGAGGCGAATTCCGCCTCGCGCAATGGACCCTGTTGTGCGAGGCTTGCCCTTCTGGCCCTCGTTACCAGCCGCCCTGTCCCGTGTCTGCTGCGCCGGTGCTTGCGGGGGTGACGGTGACCATCGAGTGAGATAATATATGTGAGGGCCCCAGGAAATGGGCAAGTTACTCTGTTTGAATCCAACCAGCACTCAGCGAGGTCTCCTAAGGTCAGGCGCCACGCCAGGCCGCTGGGGGCTACAGATGTGAAGCTGTGACTGCTTCCGTGGGAATCATGGAGCACAAGGGGGAAAAAAAACTCATTAAGACTAATTGGAGAGGCGGGAACTCCGGGCACGCAGAAAGAAACGATGCCTGTTCACTTCTAAAGGCAAGCAGCTGGGTGTGCTGCAAAGAACCAGACCCTGGTCCGGATCCTGGCCCTGCCACTTGCTGTCTAACCCTGGGCACGTGTTGTTAACCTTCTTGAGCCTCTTTCCTCATTATACCTCGTAAGGCCACGAAGTTTTGTGAGATGCCTGCAGCCGGGCGGGACCCAGGGCGCCTCTCTGTGTTCTCTCCATTCCTCCAAACGAGAGTCCACACTGAGTGGCGCAGGGGCTCAGCAGGTAGAGGGGGAGGCGGCTCCCCCAGCACGGCGAGGACTCATTGGAAATTAGCGGCATTATTTACACGCTACTCACAACGTGCTAAATACCTCTAACATGTTTGTTTTGAGAAGGAAGTTAAACGCAGACGCCTATCATTTTGTTTACACGATTAATTCATTCAGCCAGCCACATCTTCCTGGAGAGACGGAGGTGAACCCGTGTTGAACCATCACAATCCCGATGAGTGGAGAGGGGGCGCGAGTGGGGCTTTTGGAGCTGGAGGAAGATTGCACTGGGTTCAAGCGGTCGGGGCTTAGCCTCGAGTCTCACCGGAGACCCGGGGCCGCTAAACATGTTCCCTGACAGCAGGACTCTCAGCAAGCTCTGCCCAAGGCCGCAGGAGGGTGGCGCAGGCCTGCAGGCGTGCAGGCTTCTCCACCCGCTCAGGAGCAGAGGCCCTTAGCGAGGGCCGGGGCCGCAGAATAAGCCGCAGAGCTGACTCTTAGGCCCAGACCTGAGGCCGCTGAAGGAGACAATGGGGAGTGTTTTCTAGACTCAGGAGCTTCTTGGGAAGGTGTTGCTATCCTGTGCAGATATATAGAAACCCATACCAAGGACAGAGATGGTTTATTAATCATTATAATAAAAAAATATATCTATATCTACATGTACATAGACGTATATAGGCAGAAATAAAGGATGAAAGGATATAAAGCCGGATATTAACAGCTCTTACATCTAGGTGGTAGCATTAAGGCTGAATTTCCCTTTCTTCTTTACATTTCTTTTTACACTGAACGTGCATCCTGTTGGCAACAGGGTAAAAAACCATAAAGCTATCTTCACTTGGAAATCAAAACACTACTATCATCCGCACCATCACTTGGACGGCAGCCTGGGGCTGGGGCTCCTGCTCCGGGCTGCAGGGATGAGGCTGACGGTGCCTCCCTCTCTCACACACGCCAGGTGGAGTCAGGCTAGGAGCCCCCATCATGTCCCCCGCCCATCCTGTCCTTGCCCCTTCTTCATTGCACAGCGGCCGTGACTGCAGAGCCCTCTGTTAGATGGGAGGGCAGGAGCGAAGTCCCCCAAGGCCCCCTGCTTGCATGGAGAGTGTTATGAGCTAGGAGAGGTAAGGCGGTTGCACCTTTAAAATAGCAACATATTAACACTCAAGATGAATATGCACAGGCTGAGAAACTGAGTATAGCAAGAGATTGATAAAGAGGGCAGGTAGCAAAATGAATGGCTGGCAAGGAGCGTTAATAAAGGAAGAGGATGTTGCCATTAATTGCTCCAAGGTGAGGAGGCAGGTCGGGCAGGGCTCCTGGCGCAGGCGGTTCCAGGGCCCACGAAGGGCAGGCGGGTCAGGACACCTTGGCTATAGAGCTCCCAGACGACGGGGCTCCCCCGATCCCAATCAGTTCCTGCTGGCTCCTCTGGTTGCCAGGGCAGCGGGGACTGGAGGGGGGTTCTGCAGGCCAGTTGGATGGGGGCAGGCAGGGAGGAAGAAAGTGAGGCTCTGTCCTACTGCTCCCCACCCCCACCCTTCTCCCACTTCTCTCATCAGCGTCCCTAAAACCCTGGGAAATACCCCAAGCCTTCCTTTCACCTGGGTCTTGGCCCTCCTGTCACCTCCTACTTCCTATCTGCCTCTCCCATCCCTGTCCCCGGTGCCAGTCACCTGGGATTGCGAGGGGCCCGGCTGGCCTCTTCAAGGTGGTGCTGGGGAGGCGGGCGATGCGGCTGCGTCGTCCTCGGGCCACTCCCAGGGAGCGGGAGACTGAGGAACTGGGGAAGGGAGGGAGGGAAGGAAGGAAGGTAGGAAGGTCACAGCCACGCCTTGGGACTACAGGGTAGGGGTGGAGGGGCAGAGCTAGACACTAAACCTTGAGAGCAGGGGGAGGCCAAGCACCCGCATGAGCTCCCAAGGCCAGATCTGAAGGCAGGAAGAGGCAGTGGGGAGGAGAGCTTCGTGGGGTGCGGGAGGGAAGTAGAAGTGAGGGGTGGGTGATCTGTTCCCCAGATTAACCAGTGAACGCTGAATGTCTCCCTCACGGAGAGGAGCCTGTAGCCTTTCGCTAAGGAAGAGAGATACCGTTCCCTTCTGATACAATCCTGTACTAGCAAGGGCCAAGGGAGCCTCATTCAGGCGGAGAACCTGATGCTGGTCCTGCTGACAAGACTCCTGCTGCTGTCTCCACGGGGATCCAGAGACGCAGCGGAGCCCACAGCTGGCTCGGTGTCTACTGCCCTGGCGAAGGCTCTGTCTCTCCCCCCACATCCCCTCTGCCTCACCTCGCAACGCGCCTCTTCTTGCGGGCTGAGCTCCCAGGGAAGGAAGACGTTGGTTTGGGGCCTTTCATGGTGAACAGGGGCACAGGTCCACTGCGGGAGGGACGGAGGGAGGGAAAGGAAGGCAGGTCAGGAGGGAACCAGGAAAGGGTGCCAGCGCCTCCTCCCTCCAGCCCCGAGCTTGGCAGGCGGGGAGGCTGGATAAGATGACCTCTGAGGTTTCTTCCTACTTAGAGGTGGATTCCTCCCCTGCCTCACTCGGCCTGGACTGACAGCTGAGTGACAGGCCTGCTCTGGGAGAACATCCAGATGTCAGTTTCTGGCACGTTCAGGGAACTGGAGTTCAAACAATTTGACCCTTCCACCTGCCCGGCTGCGAGCTTGTTACTGAGAGGTGGCGCAGGCTGTAGGAGGGGCAGGGGGTGCGGTGGGCAGCCCGCCGCCCTTGGCCTCACAAGTACAAGGTCAGTCTGCCATTTGTTCTTGGCTTTGGACTGTCCCGAGCTGGTCACTCTTTCCCTTTCCTGTGAGTGGAAGGCGAAGGTGAGAGCTTCACCTTCTCACTGAGAAATGGCAGAGTAAAATTTTCTGAGGCTCCCCTTCCCAGTTCCAGATGCTGGGCTGGAGGGCGAAACCCGGGGTGGAAATGGCAGGAGCACGTATTTCTTGGCGGGACTTGGAAGTGAGATTGAGCCAGAGACTACCAGTGATTTGGAGGAACAGGAAGGGCTAGGCCCCCTCATTCCTGCTCCCTGCTGGCCGTCCCCGAGAGGGGGGTCCCGTTAGCTCCTCATGGGCACGCCTCAAACCAGCACAGAGCCGGCGGCTTTGAAGTACGGACAGACCAGCTGGGGAGGGGCAGCCCTCCACAGCCTGGGGAGCAACACTGGTCGGACCGAAGGGAGAGAGATAGCAAATATCCCGGCTCCGAGAGTCGGGCTGGTTTCCAGTCTCGGCAGCACCTCTGTCCCTCACCGACCCCCAGTTCCCTGCCCGGAAGGATGGGACGGAGGCTGGAAGGGAGACCCACCTGGGGATGAAGGGCTGATCCTGCCTGCTTGGCTCCTGGGGGACGTTCTCCCAGCCAGTGCATTCGAGGAACCCCAGTTTTGAGTGGGGCTCCTCCGAGAGGTCAAAGGTGGCATTGAGGTCCCGAGGGGGCAGGACCAGAGGGGTGGAGCAGTTCTGCACAGCAGAAGGGCCCAGGGGCACCCGGCTTTTGATGACGGTGGCTGGGCAGATGCGAGGCGAGTGGCAGGAGGAGGAGGCTTTTCCCCCTTTGGGGGTGGTGGGTCCGAGTGAAGGCTGAGCCTCAGGCAGGGACCCCCTCCTCAGGCAGGGCAGGAAGGACTGGCGCTGGCGTTTGGTTCCCGGCTTCGGGGCTGGGGGGCTGTCTGGCTCGGAGGGACTTGGTCTCCTCCTCCTCCTCTTCGCTGTGGGCCGCCGGGATACCTGGGCTGGGGTGCGGTCGGGCTCTGGTAGGACCCCCAGAGTGTGCATGAGGCCACTCAGTCGCCTCGCCATGGTCCGGGTCACGGGGCCAGAGTATCCTGGAGACTCTGAACACAGAGAAGGCAGGTGCTGAGGGGAGATCAGGGACCGGCCAGAGAGAAGAACTGGGGGAGAGAGACACAGGAGCCCCAAACTCCACAGGTCTGCCGGGACTCCTGTCCACCACCGAATGACCCAGCAGCTGAGGCCCCGGCCAGCCCTCAGCCCCAGCTGGGCCCTTGGAGGGGGCACTGATAGAGGCAGAGCAGGGGCGAGACTCACCTGACTCTAAACACAGCTCCAGAGGCGCCCCTCTGGCCGGGCCAGGTGTGCCCGCGGACTCGGCTCCGGCCTCAGCTCTTTCCTCTTGCACCAGCTGCCGCAGGGTCTCGAACTCTGTGACCATGTCGGGGGTCAGCAGGTTGGCTGCTTGGAGCAGGGAGTATTGCCGCTGCGCCAGGCCCAGCACCTTCAGGGCCAACCTGGAAGGGAGGGAAGGGGATCCCGCCCCTCCTCAGACCTGGTCCCGCCGCTCCAGTGGTGAGGGGCACACGAGGGCCAGTCCCCTGGCTCCCTCCTGCCTTGCCCCCACACTGGGGTGCCGGCCTCCACGCTCTCCCAGCTATGGCTCTTGCCCTGCTACCCCCTTGCTGGAGACAAAGGCTGGTGGAGACGGTCACAAGCGAGGCGGGAGGCTTCATCCCTAAATAGACGCCCCCGACAAAGACAATGACCTGGGAGCTAGGGAAAGGGCACTAAACGGCCTTGGACCAGACGGTCTGAGTTTCCTTTCAGCTCTGTCGCTTCCTAGCACTTGACCTTGAGTAAGTTCATCGACCCAAGCGACAGTGTAAGGTAGTAGCAGTGAAGAGCTAGGCCCAGGTCAGCCTGCCAGCTCAGATCCAGGCTCCCACACTTGCCGCTGTGTGGTCTTGGAGGCACTACTTAACCTCGGTCTCGGCATCCTTAAAATGGGAGTAACAAATACACCCACCTCTTAGGGTTGCTAGGAAGATGAAATGAATTATTTTATATAAAAAGTATTTAAAAGAGTACCCGGCTCATACTAGGCGCTGTAAAGTTAACTGCGACCTGGAAAATAAAAACATCTAGCTTGTCAGGATGAGAGGAGATGAAATTAGATACGCTGTGTTGGTCTTGGTTCTAAGAAGACCCTCGGAAATGCGTTCAGTCTGCTTAATGGGCGGGGGGGTGGGGGAATCCCGAAAGAGCACGTGTGAATCAAGCACACATCACATGCACTGAGGGGCGATTTACAGGGAATTATGAGGGTAACGCGATTACTGATGTTGTAAATTTAGATTCTAATAAAGCAAATTTCCTTCCCGTGAGGCACGCCTCTGATACAAGGATGAGCACCGTCATCTCGCTGGGGATTACTCATGGCCAATAATTTATCCTCAGGTAGCTCTACCTGCCTGGCCGTCTCTGAGCCCCCTCCTCTGCCGTCAGTGTGTACTCAGGGAATCCAAACTCATTTTATAAAGCAGCCTCCAGGCCTTTTTGAAAGAAGGCCGGATATAAATTAAAAAGGACACAGCAGAAACTCATTCTACATCTGCCTGGGCCACACACTGTAAGGAGATTAGACCGCTAAGAAAAGTGAGTGTCTGGGGAGAAATGCAGCGGCCTGGATGTCAGGCGACCCTGTCCCTCTGGCCGTGTGGCCCTGGGCAGATGCCCGGGTACCCCATTTGGCAAACGGGGAGCTGGACTATACCACGGGGTTCCAAGTGAGGTTTCGAGAAACTCATCAGAGGATATTTCAAATGGTGCTCTGCTTTATCTGTTCTACATATTAAACTTCAGCATAGGATTTCATTTGAAGAAAGGACTTTGTAGCTAAAAAAAATTCTGAAAAATCACTGAACTGGAAAATCTAAGATCCACTCAGTGCCCTGGTGGCCTAAGATTCTCAAGTCTACAGCCAAAGAGAAATGATTTTCCATTATCTGGTTGTTAGGGTGTTTCCAAGTATGGAGACGACCTAGCGTGTTCTGCAGCCCCTGATACGGGGGGTCTTCTGTCGCATTTGATTAGTGTCTGTTATCAGCTCTAGGAAGTAGGGAGAATGAAGACTGTGATCCCCAAATCATAGCTAAGAGTGAAGCACCTTGTCGGGGACCACAAAACCAGAGGCGAAGCAGAAACGAGAGCCCCGGTGTTCTCCCTCCTCACAGCGGGGGACACCAGGCAGAGACCCTGACTCATCAGTGGGAGCCCTGGGGGCCCAGGGGACATCCCGCCAGAGCATCCTGGCCACTCCGGGACCCCGGGGAGTCAACAGCAGGAGACAGATAATGAGCCACTGATTATTCAGGCTGCGGCGTTTTTGCTGAGTCGGGAACAGACACTCCCCAACAAGAAATAAAATTAAACAGGCCCTTCTGTCCGGAAGCTTTAAATATACTGCCTAGCGTGAAGCGTGCTGGGGAGGCAGGAGTGGGGTTGGCAGCCGCAAAGCTAAGTGGCAGGGGATTTATGGTCTAGGGGCCAAGGAAAAACATGCTAGCAGCACCTCTCTATTAAGCACAGAAAGAAGTGGTCCAGAATCCATTTCTCTTTGGCTTTGGGTGGTGGTCTGTATTTACTTCGGAGAAGAAACAGCCACAATCTGTTGATGAAGGTACATGATAAACGCCTGACTCGGGAAGGCTGTCCCTTTCTCAGCCCGCCACCCAACTTCTCTTGGCTGCTTGGTTCCTCCTTGCAGACGACAGACGGGCAGCTCGGCCCCCAGACCAGGAAGCACAGCGCCAGCCAGGCAGCCCTGCCCTAACTCGGCGCTTGCCAGCCAAATTCTGGATGGAATTTGGTGTTTTGCTCACCAGTTAGGTGGAAGAATAGAGACGACGGGTAAGTGCACAGAGTAGGTGATAATCTCAAGTCATTGAAAGCAGATCGGGGACAATGTTGAGGAAAAAAGACTCGACTCTTGAGCAGAACCAGAGCTTTGGTGACGTGCTGAACCCCGGCTCCCCCCTCCCCCACCCCCAGAAGGCCGGAACCCATCGCCTCCCACCTGGGACCCCGGAGAAGAGCAAAAAGACACCTACTGCTTAGAACGGTCCCTGCCCAAGTTCTGTGGAGAGAGGCAGCCCGTGTCTGGCTGGGGCTGCAGGGTCAGGCCAGGGGACCTTGGCAGTGGGTGTCCGCGGGTCTGCTCTGGTACTTGGATTGGAACCTAAGGAGGAAGAGGGTCACAGGTAGAGGGCCCAGGATGGCCACCCTCCCCTACATAAGCAGCTTAAAACCTTTCCCTCCTCCAAGGTGGGGGTGTGTGTGTGAAAGAGATCTTGGGCTGACCGGGTCCCAGTTGAGACTTTCCCTGTTCCGGGTCCCTCTCCCTCCCTGCTCCTCTTCAGGTGACATGCTTGCCCCTCACTTCCAGACACAGGCTCTGACAGAGGAACACCCCTTCCCGCACAGGATCCAAACACCCCTAATGACCAAGATGTAAGAACCCAGAACTGAAGAGACCCTGTGAGCCGAGGAGGGACGTTGCTTCCAACCTTCCACTAGCTCCAGGTCCTACCTCCTTGGCTGGGTCTTCGTCCTTGTCCGCTGGGGGCAGCTCCCGGCCTGGAGAGTTCCCTTCCAGGACCCTCCCCACCCGGGCCTCTAGCCCCAGGCTCTCCTCTGGAAGGATTGCAGGCCCTCGGTGGAGCTCTGGGGTGCAGGGCTGGCTGGGAAGGCGGGATGGCGAGGGGCAGCTGGGAAGGCTAAGGGGGAAAGAGGGGGCTTGAGAGGCGGGAAACAGGGCCAGGTGGGGAAAGCAGGGAGGCGCGGGGTCTCTGTGGCACCCGGTGGTAGAGAACCCATAAGGGATGGATGCCTGGGTAGCAAGTGGGCAGTAGCAGAGGGTGAGAGGGACTCGGTGATTTTGTGGTTCAGGAAACAATGATGCCCGCCTGTTAATTCTCCTTCTTTTAAACAGTATCTGCTCCTTATGTGGGCTGGGGGGGGAGGGTCACTAACTCATCTGACACAGAGAATTTCTTCTATCTTGTTTTACTTAGAGGTGCTGTTAGGACTGTCTAGAATGAGCTGGGTCAAGTGAGAGAGCACTGGGGGTGACAATCAGTGTCTTCTCACCCAGAGTGTCACCTAGAGTGACAACCAGGGTGGTGGGCGCTGGCTGGGAACCCCCAACCCCAGGTGGCAGCACGGAAGCTGGGGAAGGGGGGGGGGTTTCTCTGCTGAGGTGAAGAGGGTAAGCATGGCGGCGGGACTCACGCTGGCTGGGGAGGGCCGGATCTGGGGGATTGCGGGAGGTCCTGTGGTGGCGCCTGGGCTCCCGCCTCGTACATCTGGAGCCTCTCCCTCAGGGCGGCCACCTGCAATCAGAGCAACCCGGCCTCTCAGAGCCCCAGGCGAGCGCAGGAGCGGAGGGGTGGGGGGGGGTGGGCACGGAAGCCCGGCCGCGCCCCACTGCTCATCTCTGGCGCCCTGCCTCCCGGCCAAGCCCCCCAGGCGGGCTCCTCACCTCGGCCTGCAGCTGCTGGCAGATGGTGGCATACTGGCTGATGTGACAGTCCAGGCTGATCACGTTACTCTTCAGCTGAGATGGGGGGAGGGGGCGTAGAGTACAGGAGAGAGATTCGTGTGTTCATTCAAAGCAGCTTAGGCTACCACCTCCGATGGCCAGGCACTGCGCTAGGCGCCTCACTCACATTCCCGACAGTCACCCTCCCGACCGGGGAAACGGATCAGGGAAGGCCAGTGGCTGGCCTGAGACCACAGGAAGAGGCAGAAGAATGCTTTTGAACCCAAGACCCCTGACTCCCTGACCCATATCGTCTCACAGGGCTGGGGGCTTCCCAGCAACAGCTCCGGGAGCATCAGTGCTCCTCGGAGGAGGCAGGGACAACTCTGCTTTTATGTGTGTTACGTGTTGCTGTTTATGTTGTTTGGCTGAAAATATCGTCCTCCTGCTAAAAACAAGTCTGAAAAAGATCATTTGGCCAGCACTTGGCCACCCCCTTCTGTTGTCTCTCTCTCTCTTTTTTTTTTTAAATGCTTTTTATTAATTTTTGAGACAGAGAGAGACAGAGTGCAAGCGGGGGAGGGGTAGAGAGAGAGGGAGACACAGAATCTGAAGCAGGCTCCAGGCTGAGTCAGCACAGAGCCAGATGCGGGGCTCAAACTCACAAACCATGAGATCATGAGCTGAGCTGAAAACAAGAGCCAGACCCTTAACCGACTGAGCCACCCAGGTGCCCCTTGTTATTTTTTTCAAGTCTGGAGACTGTCCTGCCTCTCCCCCAACTGGAGTCTTCCCAAGGACAGGTACCGCATGGCTTCTATCGCAGGCTTGCCCTGAAGACAGAGGCTGGGGGATTTCTTTTCCCTCTGCCTTGTGAGATTACTCAGGTAGGGGAGAGAGCTGTGTGGGTCCCGCCCCTTCCTCCTCCCAGGACCCTCACACCGGGTAGGCCATTTCCGGCTGCCACACACCGAGAGCTTGATCTCTTTGGCCCGGTCGGCATATTTGAGGGTGTTGTATGTGTCCTCGTAGGCCAGACCAGAGGGGCTGACGGTAGCGATCATCACTGTGCGACAGTTGCCCCCAATGGAGTCCTTGAGCAGACGGGTCAGTTTGCTGTCCCGGTAGGGCACATGAGACTTACGGCCCTGGGGAGACAGCCAGAGGGCACGGGGTGAGGTGGCCGGACTGCATGGATCCAGCCTGAGACCCAGGGCTGGAGGGAAGGGCTTTTGGTCCAGGGCCCCCATCCCCGGCCCGAGGAGGACCCCGGGTCTGTGCGGTTTGACCTTTGCGTCGGCCAGGGCATTGAGGACGTTGATGAGGGCCAGCAGAGAACGGTTGATGTTGGCGCCCTCCCGTAGCCGCTCCCCCTTCGCGTGGGTGCTGGACGCCCGCTCTGAACCAGCCAGGTCAATCAGGCTCATTTTGGCCACTCGAAGGGCCTGCGTCAGACCTGGAACCCGGTCCTGCTGCTTCACGAAGATCTGGGGTGGACGGCAGGGGTGAGGGGGTGCCGGGCATCAGGAGCCCCAGCTTCGGGCCTGCACGCCCGAGCCCTCTCACCTGGAAGATGGCGTGGGAGCGGGAGGAGGTAGCATTGGCGTCAGTCGGGTGCTGCGTGCGGTTCCGGTTCCCCCTGGTCAGCATGTCCAGCAGCTGCTCGGCTGAGGTCGGCTGTGGAGGAGATGCCCAGGAAGGGGGGTTGAGGTCTCCCCAAACAGGGCTTTTCCCCCAACAGGAAGAGCCACTCTCCAGGACCAATGTCAGCCCCTTGCTCCCGCCACCAGCCCCTGACCCAGGGCATCCCCAATCCGCCCAGCAAGAGAACCCTGGGGCCGCTCCTGCCGCCCGAGCCCCACCCCACACCTGGTGGAAGGAAAGTCCTTGCACCACCACGCCCTTGTCGGGGTCCTCACGGATGGCCAGGGGCCCCTTGGGCTCCAGGAGGTCATGGATCTGCTCATTGTACACCTGCGGAGAAAGGGGGCAAGGGAAAGGCCTGAGGTGCAGGGCAGGTCCGGCAGGACAGGACACCATGCCAGGCGGGCCACTTTGCAGGACAGTGTCAAATGGCGAGAGCAGGACGGGCAGGTTCAATTCCAATGCAGTCTCTCTCAGAGCTGCGTCGACGCCCCCTGGGCTCTCAGCGGGCCCCCGTCTGCCCACTTCCTACCACCCTCTCTCCCCTCCCCCCACCGCAGGGGTTGTGAGAACGAGGGGTGAGGTGGTCCTACCTCCTGGTAGCTGATGAGCACCTCGAACCGCTTCTCCTCCTGGTGGGCCTCGAGCCGCCTGTACAGTTCCATGGTGGTCAGGTACATGATGCCGGGGTCGCCCGCTCTTCCCAGCATGGTGTGCGTCTTCCCGGCCCCGGTGGCCCCATAGGCAAACACTGTGGGGGTCAGAGTGGGGGTAGGGTGGTGGCGGGGCCTTTCCTAGGGGTCCCCCTGAGCATTTCCACCCAGCCCAGCCCTCCCCTTCTCCCTTAGCCCTCCCTCTGCCTCCCTGTGCGCGGTTCCACTGCTACTGCCTAGACGCATCCCCCCGAGTTCACGCCGCAGCCCGTGGCCCGGCTCCCCCGTGGGCCTGTGGCTCCCAGGGCAGAGGGGTCTCCGCTCTGAGGGGGAGCTCCTCCCTGCCCCAGTTCAGGCAGCTTCCTGTGCTGCAGGCCTGCTGTTCTGCCCCTCACATCCTGAACTTCGGTTTACAATCACGCGTTTGTGGGGGTGATTTGTGATGCGTGTCTTCTCCCCCACCTCGGGAATGCAAGCAACAAGGGGACAGGGACCGTGTCTGTCTGACCTGCTACCAGAGCCCAGGGGAGTGTTTTGCAAAGCAGAATGAATGGGGAACCCACAGGAAATGAAAGGGCCAGAACCCTCCTCGGTGAGTGCCCAGCTGAGGGGAAGGTGGGCACCCGGCCGAGGACAGATGAAACCCTTAGGAGGAAGCAAGTCCTCCTCGCCGCGCGGGTTCTCACCTGAGCAGTTGTAGCCCTGGAGGAAGCTGTCCAGAATGCCGTGGGTGGTGTGCTGGAACACGTCCTGCTGGGTGGCCGTCTCCCCGAAGACCCGGTCAAAGACAAATGTCAGGTCTTTGCCCTTCTTCTTGGGGCCGTCCTGGGTACCGCCCCACTTCAGGCCCAGGAAGCCCCCGTCGGGCTCCTCAGGGTCAAACACCAGCACCCGCTCATCCACCACCTGAACGATAGGCCGCCGCTGACTCTCCAGCTCCCGCGGGGTGGGGGGCCGGACCCGCACCGCGACCCGCACCTTGCTGTCCTCCACCGCCATCACCATGGCAACACCTAGGCAGACACACAATGGAGATGAGGACCAGTCTGACCTCAGGCCTGACAAGGCGCCCCCTTAGCCTTGCTGGCGTTCAAGGGCGTTCTCCCTCTCCCTCCCCAACAACTGATCTTCATTCGATACCTCAGGAGAATAAGAATTGCCCGCACCAATCAGTGAATATCTCTTTCTCACTTGAAACGCCACCTATCCAAATGACTTTAGTGTTTTCCGAGGCCTGTGCCTGGGCTACTATGTTCCACGGATCTGTCTACACCTGTGCCAGTGCCACACTGTTTCCATTCCCTTCCTTTACAGTATGCTTTTTATCTAATAAGGCAAGAACCACCTCCCAACCTCCCCTTCCACCCCCATTAGTCCCGTTAGTCTTTCTTTTTCATAAATGTCTTGAAATATTTTTTAATGTTAATTTTATTTTTGAGAGAGAGAGAGAGACAGACAGACAGAGCACGAGCAGGGGAGGGGAAGAGAGAGAGGGAGACAGAGAATCCGAAGCAGGCTCCAGGCTCTGAGCTGTCAGCACAGAGCCCCAACGAGGGGCTTGAACTCACAGACCATGAGATCATGACCTGAGCCGAAGTCGGATGCTTAACTGATTCAGCCACCCAGGCGCCCCTTCATAAATTTCTTAACTGTTATCCATGCATCTGTTGTTCTACTTGACTTTAAAAAGTGTTATCAGTTCCACCTCCAACCCAGGACACAACCCCCCAAACCCTGTTCGGATTACAAATTGGAATAGTATTGTTTAATTGCTCTCATGAATGGAGCACCTTCCTGCGTCTCCATTCCCAGGTGGTAATTGCTAGTGTGGAAGAAACACAATTGTTAATTATGCATTTGCCTTCTACCCACTAGCCTTAAACTCTTCCTAATTCCAATTGTTTTTATTAGAACTTACTGAGTTTTCTGAGTACATACTTATATATCAGAAAAAAATTTTTTTTTACCTTTTCTTCTCCATGGTTATACCAAATATTTTATTTCTTATCTATTGCATTCCCTAGGACTTACAAATCAATGTTGAATAGTAGTGATGATAATAGGCATCCTTGTCTTGCTCTTGATCTTAAAGAAACTAGCATTTTAGTGCTTCGCTATTTAGAAATTCGATTTGGACAAATAGTTCATTATCATAATAGGAATTTCCTCCACTCTTTTTTTTTTTAATTTTTTTTAACGTTTATTTATTTTTGAGACACAGAGACAGAGCGTGAGCAGGAGAAGGGCAGAGAGAGAGGGAGACACAGAATCCGAAGCAGGCTCCAGGCTCCAAGCCGTCAGCACAGAGCCCGACGTGGGGCTCGAACTCACAGACCGTGAGATCATGACCTGAGCTGAAGTCAGCCGTTCAACAGACTGAGCCACCCAGGCGCCCCCTTTCCACTCTTTTTAACTTCAAGTTGTTATCAGGAATGTTTGGAATTTGACCTAATGTTCGGCATCTCCTGATATGTTTATGTGGGTTTTTTTCTCCTTTATTTTGTTGATGTGGTAAATTTTTTGATATTATTCTTGGTATCAAACCAGCCATGCATTCTTGGCAAAGGAAAAAAAAATCCTACGTTGGTCTTACTGAATTTTTTTTTTTTTTTTTGAGAGAGAGAGGGTGCAAGTGAGCAAGGGGTAGAGAAAAAGGGAGAGAGAGAATCCCAGAAGGGGCAGAGAGGGAAAGAGAGAGAGAGGGAGGGAGAGAGAGAGAAGCAGGGCTCACTGAAGCAGTGTTTGTGCTCACCCAAAGCAGGGTTCCTGCTCACTAGATGTGGGGCTCGAACTCATGAACCCTGAGATCATGACCTGAGCCAAAGTCAGATGCTTAACGGACTAAGCCACCCAGGCACGCCAGAAGCTTTCCATTTTCATTTATTTATTTATTTATTTATTTATTTATTTATTTATTTATTTATCAGAGAGAGAGAGAGAGGGAGAGAGATGAGTGGGGAAGGGGCAGAGAGAAAGGGAGAAAGAGAATCTTAAGCAGGCTCCATGCCAAGCACAGAACCCAACACAGGGCTCAATCTCACCACTATGAGATCATGGCCCGAGCTGAAATCAAGAGTCCAACACTGAATCAACTGAGTCACCCAGGTGCCCCTGAGATTTTCCATTTTTAAATGGCTAAATGCGTCAACCTTGTTTTTTATGGTTTTGTGTCATATTTAAGAAGACATTCCTGGGACGCCTGGGTGGCTCAATCGGTTAAGCAGCCAACTTCAGCTCGGGTCATGGTCTTGTGGTTTGTGAGTTCAAGCCCCACGTCGGGCTCTGTGCTGAAGCTCAGAGCCTGGAGCATGCTTAGGATTCTGTGTCTCCTTCTGTCTCTGCCCCTCCCCCACTTGTACTGTCTCTCTCTCAAAAATAAATAGACATTAAAAAATTTTATAAATTAACATGAGGACGATTGACATCTTTATAATGTCAAGTCTTCCCATCTAGGAACATAGATCTCTCTTTTCATTGTTCACAACTTTATAATCCTCAGTAAAATTTCACAGTTTTTCTCACATGAGTTTTGTCTATTTCCTGATAGGTTTATTATTTGTTAATCGTATAGTCTTTGTTAGGCCCTTTTTATTTATTTAATTTTTTAATTTAGTTAATGTTTATTTGTTTATTGAAAGAAAGACAGGACATGAGCAGGAGAGGGGCAGAGAGAGAGAAAGGGAGACACAGAATCTGAAACAGGCTCTAGGCTCTGGGCTGACAGCAAGGAACCCAAGGCGGGACTCAAACTCACGAACTGTGAGATCATGACCTGAGCCGAGGTCGGAGGATTAACCGACTGAGCCACCCAGGTGCCCCAGGCCCTTTATAAAATTGCATTTTCAGGGGATTCTGGCTGATTCAGTTGGTGGAGTGTCTGGCTCTTGATCTTGGGGTTGCTGAGATTACTTAAAAATAAAATCTTTGGGGCTCCTGGCCAGCTCAGTCAGTAGAGCATGAAACTCGTGACCTCAGGGTTGTGAGTTGGAGCCCCACACTGGGTGTGGAGCCTACTTAAGATATAATAAATAAGTAAATAAATAAATAAATAAAATTTTAAAAATAAAATAAAATAAAATATAAATAAAATTGCATTCTCTAATTTTTTTTTTTTTTCCCTCTCAGACTATAGGAAAACAAACTGCTTTCTGGAAGCAGACCTTGTATCTGGCCAGTTACTGATTTCTCTAAATAGACTGTCATTGATTCTCTTAGGGTTTTCAATTAAATGATGATATAGTTTGCAAATAATGAAAGTTACTTTCTATTTTTAGCTCTGCTATCTTTAGTTCCCTACCCTCCACTGCCCATTTGGAATGGACATTACATTTTATCAAATGCTTTTTTTGGCAAAGCCTGAGTTTTTTTGTTTTTTTTTTTTTTGGTTGGTTTTTTTTTTTCGTAGGCCCGTACACCCAACATGGGGCTTGAACTCACAACCTCCAGATCAAGAGTCACATGCTCCATGGACTGAGCCAGCCAGACGCCCCCTCCTTTAATCTGTTAACACAGGGGATGACATGGATTTCCTAACGTTGACCTGGTAATAATTCCAAACCATTATTTGTCTATTCCCTCTTGGTTTCCCCTCACATCTTTCTCCGCTGCTGTTTTCATTCTCCTTCAAGCCAGCCTACCAAGGGTAGAGACGGAATTTCTGGAATGCAGAAGTCTCGGATATCCTGGAAAAGTCCAGCCTACCTCTAGGGCTATATTAACAGGGCTTAGGGACGGGGCGGTTTCTGGGGGATAGGAACAGATGAAGGCTTCCCCAGGAAAGACTAGGTCCTACTGACAGGAAGGAAGGGTGAGATTTCTCCCTGATGCTCCAGTAAATTACTCGGTTTTTCCTGTGGGAATGAGGCAGAATTGAGCTGATTTGAAACCCTCGGCCCCTACCCCCACACTTCGCAATTTCTTCCCCACACAAAACAAGGGAAAGATATCAACCAGCAATAATCTTGGTACATTGTATAGTTCTTTTCCTGTCCCAGCAATGAGACTGTGGTAATAAACATAAGAGCTAAGTGCTCACTACGCAGGGGCTGTTTTAAGCGCCTTATGGATACCATCCCCTTTCATCTCCATTGCAATCCCACAAGATAGATACTATTATTATACTCATTTTTCAAAGAGAAAATTGAGACAGAGAGGGTTAAGCAACTTGCCCGAGATCCCAAGGCTAGTAAGTGATGGAGCTCGGTTCTAGCCCAGGCAGTCTGACTACGCTGCCTTGTAATGATGTTATATATTATGCTCTCATGATCACATTGTTGTAATTGTCCCTCATGTTTGTGTAATAATTATAATCCCTTTTATGTAACCAGCATTATGTATTCTGCAAACACTTTCAGATATATGGACTGTACCTAATTTTCAACACTCTGGAGAGAGAGTTCCTGTCCCCCATCCTTGCGTTCCTGCCCCCCAGGGAGCCCTACTCTTGTACCCAGGGAAGTGAAGGCAGAGGGGGCCTGGTTCTACCATCTAGGTCTATACTGGCTGCCTTAGTGGCAGTCCCAGCCCCCCACCGGGAGGGTTTTAGCTGAGGAGGAGCCACAAAGCAGCCTAACATTCTAAGCAGGAAATTAAAAAGGGCGCTGGCAACGGAGTGCACATAACCTTTACAGCTCTCTCCTCTCCGCCTCCTGAGGGCCAGGGAGGCAGACTGTTTGCCTAATGAGATGTTTTCCTTCTTCCTGAGACTGTGCTGGGGGCACAGGGTAGGGGCTAGGGTGACACTGGCATGGCTGCAGCTGGGACGCCTGGGTCCTGGTCTCCGCTCTCCATCTGACTGGTGGGGAGGTCTTCCCAGCCATACCACGCCAGTGTCGCCTCAGCTTCCCCCTCTGAGAGCCAGAGAGAACAGCCACCGATCTGCTCCCACCCCAGGGGGATGGGGAGATTAATGAGAGAGCGTTTGTCAAGTTTGCTTTGATCCTCGGTTGGAAAGAGCATTTCAGCCCAAAGTACAAGGGAGATGATTCTTTAATAAGATCTTCAGGGTTCTGAGCCAGCCACAGTCACGTCCTGTTTCTAACCCAGGGCAGCTCATTAAAACCCAGAGGCTAGTTCGCTGCCGAGCTGGGGCTGGGAAGCCAAGATTCAGTTGTTTTCAGGGTAGGCTCCTCTGCCCACCCTCGCAGGGACAGGCCGAACAAGACCGAGTTCCTTAGAAGCCCTTGGAGAATTTCTGAGGACTTGAGGGGTTCTGCCTTGCAGAGACCAGGAGCTGGGAAGGCAGAGAAGGTGCCTAGCCCTGGACGGTTCTATTTTCATAGGGGTTGTTGTAATTCCCCTCTTCACTCCCTTACTTCTCTCACATGTGTGTTTCTTTCTTTCTTTTTTACTTGTTTATTTATTTTGAGAGAGTGAGAGAGCACATGTGCATAAATGGGAGAGCGGTGGACAGAGAGAATCCCAAGCAGGAGCCTGACGTGGGGCTTGATCTCACAAACTGGAGCTCATGACCTGAGCTGAGATCAAGAGTCAGATGCTTAAGCAACTGAGCCACCCAGGGGCCCCATCATACGTGTGTTTCTTGCCCTCAAGCTTCGAGAGAGCAGGACCCTGTTCTGATGTAGTCTGTGCCCCAGCTGCAGATACCTAGGCACCAGGTCCAGCGTGCAGTGGATGCTGTATGGTATTTGTTGTAGGAATGAATAAGAGCCAGAGAAGAGTAGGGTCTGAATCCAAAAGTTTAAACATAATTACTATTATAGCTAACATTTATTGAGCCCATAACTATGTCTCAAGCACTATGCTAAGCACTTTTCAAATGGTATCATTAACTTTCACAACCATCTCATTCGGTGGCTGTTGATACAATTGTTACAATCCTACTCTACAAGGGAAACTGAAGCTCTGGAAGGAACTAGTCACATGAATGCTAAGTGGCAAGGCCAGAATGTGACCTTGTTCTGACTGTCACCAGGGGCCTTGCGTTTCATCCTAGACTATTCTGTCCTGTAGCTGGGCTTTTGGGATTCCTATCTCCCCTTACTTTAGTACCCACAGGGCACTATCCAAAGATCACTGGTGGTTTCTATGGGTGGTCGATCAGAGGAAGGAGCTGTTTTATTTTGCTTTTTAAATAGACAATCCTAAGGCTGTAACTGATGAACCTTGTTTATTTCTTTCTAGTTATATTTCTTTCTCTTGTCTTGGTTTGGCTACCACCTCTGGTACAATCTTGAACGGGGGCAACAATAGAGAACAACCTTATCTTTTTCCTAATTGTATAGGGGATGCTCCTATTATTCTACTTTTTGTTGATTTAAGGAAATTAGGGCACCTGGGTGGCTCAGTTGGTTGAGCGTCTGACTTCGGCTTAGGTCATGATCTCACATTCGTGGGTTCGATCCCCGCGTCGGGCTCTGTGCTGACAGCTCAGAGCCTAGAGGCTGCTTTGGATTCTGTGTCTCCCTCTCTCTCTGCCTCTGCCTTGTTCATTCTCTCTTTCAAAAATAAGCATTAAAAAAATTTATCTCTAATTTACCAAATTAAAAAAAAATCAAGGATGGGTATTGAATTTTATTGAATTCTATTTCTGTGCCTCATGGGATATGTTTTCTCTTTTAATATGTAAATATGTAAATAGTATTAGATTTGCTAATATTAAACCATTTTCATATTCCTAGGATAAACCTCATTTGGTCATGATGTATTTATATATATATGTGTATATATGTATGTATGTATGTATGTATGTACATTTCTGGCTTCTGATTGTTAATATTTTATTTGAGATTTTTACAACTACATTTATAAAAGAGATTGGCTGGTAATTTTCTTTGTCTCATTTTTGGTATCACAAAATAGACTGGAAATGTTTTCTCTTTTTTTTAAGGGAGAGTTTGTAGAAGATTAGAATTTTTCTTCCAATTGCTTATAAATTTCTGGTGGAGTTTGGTAATTTTTGTTTTTTTTTAATGGGTAGATTTTAATTTTTTTTTTAAGGTTTATTTATTTTTGAGACAGAGAGAGACAGCGCGAGCAGGGAAGGGGCAGAGAGAGAGGGAGACACAGAATGTGAAGCAGGCTCCAGGCTCTGAGCTGTCAGCACAGAGCCCGATGCAGGGCTCGAACTCACAGACCGCGAGATCATGACCTGAGCCGAAGTTGGCCGCTTAACCAACTGAGCCACCCAGGCGCCCCTTAATGGGTAGATTTTAAACTAATTCAATTCCTCAATGGTCCTAAGTGTGTTAAAATTTTCCATAACTTCTTGAAAAATAAAAACAAAACATTAAAAAAAAATTTTTTTTAGGGGCACCTGGGTGTCTCAGTCAGTCAAGCATCTGACTTCGGCTCAGGTCATCAACTCACAGTTCATGAGTTAAAGCCCCGAGTCGGGCTCTGTGCTGACAGCTTGGAGCCTGGAGCCTGCTTCAGACTCTGTGTCTCCCTCTCTCTACCCTTCCGCCACTTGTACTCTGTCTCTCTCTCTCTCATAAATAAATAAATAAATAAATAAATAAAACATTAAAAAAAATTTTCCCATAACTTGAGTCAGTTTTGCTAAGTTGGTTTTTTGCCCTAGAAAATTGTCCAAAAGCATTGTTAAAAGGGTGTTCCATTGAAGTCTCTCTCTTTAATCTCTCAGTAACTGAAGTTATGCTATTTTCATTCCTAAAATCATTTTTCTTTTTTTTAAAGTTTTATTTATTTAAGTAATCTCTACACCCAATGTGGGGGTCGAACTCACCACCCCGAGATCAAGAGTTGCGGGCTCTTCTGAGCCAGCCCGTCGCCCCCCTAACATCATTTTTCTATTTTTTCTATGTTTCTTTTCCCTATATCTTAATCAATACTGCCAGAGGTTTGGCTTTTTTACAAGTCTTTTCCAAGATACAGGTTTGGGTTAAGTTAATCTTCTCTATTACATAGTAAAATTCCATTTCATTAATTTCTGCTAACTCCTTTTTAAAATTTCCTACACATGTATTCTGTTGTCCTGTTCTATCTTAAAGGGTCAAAAGAGCCAAAGCTAAGAGGAGAGGCATCCTAGGAGCAGAAGCAGAAGGATGGGTTTCTGTCACAGATAGTCTTTCATTCCTTCCTTTACTCAATCAAATATTTCCTGAGTGCCCCAGGAACTAAGTTACGGCCGCTGGCGCAGCTCTGCAATCCGTTCTTCCCTATAGATGTGCGGAGAGGGTCTCAGCTACTCCACACAGATGTGCAAGGGCCCCAGGCCTCCAGATTTAGTGATCAGGAGGACCCGTGCAGCCGGGTCGACCCGGTCCAGGTCCTGCACAAACAAGCAGAGGGGTCCCGGTCTCCACGCAATTGTGGAAGGAAGCGCCCTGCTCCCCGCACCGCTTCCCGTCCGGTTCGGAGGGAGCCACCCAGAACCTGCTGGGTCTCCACGCTGCACTTCTGGGTCTGGCACAAAAGCTGCTGCCGCCCTGAGCGGCTGGGTGCGCCTGAGCGCTGGAGCCCGCGGGGCCGACTCGGCCGCGGGCCGGAGCTTACCCTTCCTCGGTTCCCCGCCGCTGGTGTCGCCGCTCACAGCCGGGTCCACCGCAGCCGGGAGCCCCCGGACCACCGGAGAGCTCGCCCCACACTCTCCCCACCCGCACCAACCTTCGCCCCGCGCCGCGCGTTCAAATTAGCCGGGTCGGCTCATCCGCGCTTCCCATTGGTCACCGTCCGGATCGTTGATTGGCTGTTTCCTAAGTAACAAAGTACAGCTCCGACGAGGCGGGCGCTGTCTACTCTGCGCTTGCGCACTTCGCCTTACTGCTTGCCGGTTTGGAGGCCGTGTGTGCGAGGCTGGCCGCACCAGAGCGGCAGAAACCTGTATGGGGCTGGGGCACGGGGGAACCGCGGCCTACGCTGCTGTCCCTGGGACTGGGTTCATCACCAGCTGCAACAACCAGATATCAAGCACGTTTTCAGGCCTTGTTCTGTGGGCTCAGACGGCATCTACCGATCCAAGAGGGCCTGCTTAGCCACTGCCCAGGGTCTCTTCTCACTCAGCGACCATCCCAAGAATGAACTTCGAGGACAGCCTTGATGTGGAAACGCCGGCGGAGACGGAGAATGGCAATTCCACCCTTTTGGCTTTGACGGCCTCAGGAATATCGTAGACCGGTTGTTAGATAAGAGGCTCGGCCCCTTAGGGCACCGCTGGGCAGCACTGTCTCCATCCTTTATAACCTCCAGCTGCTTGGATTCTGGTGGGCCAACCTCATGCTAACCCTCAATACTGGAGTTGGGGAGGTCAGAGAGAGAGCCCTGCACTGAAATCGGGAAGCCCCATCCAATCACTAGTGGCCGAATCACCAATTAGTGCTGAGACTTTGGAAGTCACTGCTGCTCTCTGAGTGTCAGTTTGCTTATCTATAAAATGGGGTAAATATCCTGTTCTTCCTACTGACCTAACACAGCATGAGTGTGAAAGCCCCCCCCACCCGTAGCATTTGTAAGGGAATAGCTTTGTATGAATCTAATTAGGATGAAACAGGCGATGGCTGCCAGGAGCCAATTGCTGACCAGTTTTGTTAACCCGATCGGTCCCCACCCTGGAACAATGAGCAGGTCTGAAGTATCCAAGAAAGCAGGAGGCAAAATTCCCTCAGTGGCCCTGACATCGCGATGGTAGAGTCAGTAGTTAATACCTGATTAATTTGACCCAAACTCTTTACTCACCTACCTGGACCTCCAACTGCCCACTCTACAATGGGATAGCATTGTGGTTTTGGTGAAAATAACACGAGAAAACTACACAAAGTGTAGTCGCTGTAAAGCTACAAGAAAACCAAGATATTCTTGCCGTCTGCACTACCCAGGAGAAATACAGCTCCTAAAGCAGCTTCCAGCTTAGGGGTCCCATCCCCTCTCATAGAGATATGCTTTGTAACAGAGGCTTGGTGTGTAGCTGAGGGTTTGGGGTCCCCCAGGAGCCACCAGGGAAACAGATTCCTCTTGTGTCCTTGTCAGCGCAGTCTTGCTTTGGTCCAATTCTGGCTTGGACAATTAGCTGGAGAAGGTGAGGTAAGACAGGGAGCAGAGGCTGTCCCGGCTGTGGGCAATGGAAGGGGATGCTCGCTTGTTACTTTACAAAGATTAGAAATAACAGAAGCGCAGCACATCGCAGACATTCGATGAGGTGATAAAAGGTATTCTTGTGTTCATTCGTCCGCTAAGTATTTATCGGTGGGCCCAGAAGGTGGGGTGGTGAGTGATGATCAACGCCATCTCCTAGCTTGCAGCCCAGGAGAGAAACCAGACAATCAAGCTGGTACTGAAAATGATGTGATAGATGGGCTGTAATGAGAACCAAAAAGGGGGTCGGGGGAAGTGGCATGCACGTTGGAGCCACAGGAGCTGTTCCTTGGATCTCAGAATCCAAGGGAAAGGAATTTTGGAGGTAAGAGAGTCATCGGAGCCCAGGATGCTGAGAAGCTTTGGTGGGGCCTGGCCAGGCCCACCTTAGTGGACACGAATGGAAAGCCCCTGGACCCGACACTACAGATGCTGATAAAGGGAGATTCGCCTGGCATTGGCTAAACCAGTACTTCAAGGCCTAGAACTCATATGTGAGGGTTAGGTGACGAATTTTGTTTTGTGCGGTGGCAGATGTTTCTGGGCCGATATGGCCAATATGTTGTGTAATACAACAGGATCTCGGCTCTTGCGAGGTGTGTGTGTGGGTATCTCACCATCTGCAGCTGGCAGGATCACCGAGCCCAGGTGCTCAAAGGAGGCTGAGGGGAGGCACTTATCTCTACACCTCCCTGCACCTACGTGTGGCATTAGCCACATCACATCTCCAGATACAGATCAGTCTTCAAAGGCTGTGAACCTAGTCTGAGACCTCACTCTTGCCATCCTTAAACCCCCAGCCAGAGGGGTGTCTGGGTGGCTCAGTCAGTTAAGCGTCCAACTTCAGCTCAGGTCATGATCTCGCAGTCCGTGAGTTCGAGCCCTGTGTCGGGGCCTGGAGCCTGCTTCAGATTCTGTGTCTCCCTCTCTCTCTCTGCCCCTCCTTGTCTCTCTCTGTCTCTCAAAAAAATGAATAAACGTTAAAAAAAAAAAACCAAAAAAAAAACAACAAAACCAAAAACAAAAATAAAAATAAAAAAAAAAACAGCCAGACTTCAAGGTCTGGCCCAGCACAGAAGTCAAGCACAATGAAGACTGAAAAAGCGCCCACTCAGTTTATCAGCAAGGAGGTCATAGGTGGCCTTGGTAGGAGCCATTTCAGAGGAGTGGCAGCAGCCAAATCACAGTGGGAGGTGAGAAAGTAGTAACTACTCTTTTAAGTTATCTGGCTGTCAAGGGGAGCAGAGAAAGGAGGTAGAGGCTGGAGGGAGATGTGGGCTCAGGGGAAGAGTTTTAAGGGCAGGAAAGCTTTAAAGGATGATGGGAAGGAGCTGATACAGAGTGAGCCGCTGAAGAGTAAAGAGAGGTGTGATTACCAATTAGGTGAAGTCCCCAACGAAGGCGGGAGATACAGTGATCAACCACTCCAATTAGCCCAGCTGGTACTGAGGGGTTTAACAGGATATAGAACTTCCAGTTTGAAAACCAGGACAGTCTTGGGCTAACAAGGGCAGATTTGGTCACCCTGGTGGGAGGGCCTTGGATACAAAGCACTTGGCTACAAAGTGGCAGGCTGGGTCCTAGAAGGGGGGACAGCTCTTCCGTGGAGGCAAAAAGAAGTAAGAGAGGAGGGGCCCAGATGCAGGGAAGTTTGTGGATTTTATGGTCGAGGTTAGTAGACTCTCCCTCTTGACTTCTGCCTTCTCCGGGAGGTAGGAGATGTGATCACCCATTGGATAGTAAGTTTCATATTCCACCTCCTGCCTTTGCTACCAGGCCTGTCACATCATGGGTCCTCAATAAAATCGGCTGAAGGAATTAGTGAATGGATGAGATCTGGGGTAGGAGTCACAGGTTGGGTACTCCGTGGAGCAGACTCTGAGGCAGAGAGGTTTACTGGGGCGTGCTCTTGGAACGGACACGCATGGAAGAGTCTTTGGAATTGTCCTGAGTGGAAGGGCCCTGCTAGGGGACCAAACCTTTAAACCCTCGTGTTAATGTATCGTTGGAAACAGGCTGCCCTAAGAAGTGGGCAGGACTTTGGGCAAGGCAGCCCCCATCGGCAGAGGCCACCCCTGAAGGGGGCTGCTGGCCCAGAGCCACCTGCCGGCAGCACTCTCAGCAGTTGGGGAATAGATCTTTCGGTCCTGAAGGAGACCTGGGTGGTGCGTCACAGCATCCGTCATCAGGAGGTAGAAGTTTAGGAGAGTGACAGATGTTCGAATAGCTGCTATTATGGTAGAGTGGTTATTATGTGGCAGGCACAGTGTTATGTACTGAGTCAGCCCTTGTTATGTGGAAGATGCTCTCAGTGTGGTCCTGGAGACCCGCTGGGGGGGTTCAGGAAGCCTTCATGGAAGAGCAGGCAATGCGCCTGGGCTTTGAATAACGAGCAGGTGTTCCGCAGACAGTGGAAGTAGCCTGGGGCCTAGCGGGCCTATCCTAGGCTCTGGACAGGGGGAGAGGTCTGGCACGTACCTGGCCCTGTGCAGTTGTCCTGATCCACGCTGGGGTCCTCGCTCAGGGCGCAAAGCGGCCTGTGCCCTGGGAGCCTGGGAAGGAACCCTCAAATTTGCCCTTCACCATCTGGGGAAAGGCAGGGTCCCTGCCCCTACGGAAGCTGGCCAGGCAGCAAGCATTGTGGGAAGGCGTGCCAGGTGACCTGGCTGGGGAGACTCTTCTGGTTGGGAGGGAGAAAGATTCGACCCCCTCTCCTCCTCCCAAGAATGGCCAGGCAAGAGGGCCGTTCCCAGAAAGGGTAAGCCATATCATCTTGGGCGAATTAATTCACCTCTCTGCACCTCAGTTTTCCCATCCAAAAAATGGGTGCGTTCGTAGTAGCTATCTTGTGAGACCATTGTAAGGTTTAAATACATGAATGCATTTGAAATTCTTAGAACGGTCCATAAGGTGTTCTTATAACTTGGGGAGGGAGAAGCTCAAATTTCAAAGGGGGTAGACACTTGTAAAACCTTTCCAAATATTATGTAAGTAAAATTGTAAGTCCCCACTTAGTGCGGCTCCCTGAGAATAACCCTCCCGACAGCTTGGGAGGCCTCCCCTGCCTTTCCGATAGCACTGTGTCTCGGATGCCTCTGTTTGACCCCTGTGGGTATCTTGAAGCTCTGGATGTTTGGGGTTTTTTTAAACATGTTTTTTTAAACCTTTTTTTTTTTTAAATATTTATTTCTTTTTGAAACAGAGAGAGAGTGCTCAAATGCGGGAGGGCAGAGAGAGAGGGAGACAGAGGATCCAAAGCGGGCTCTGGGCTGACAGCAGAGATGCAGGGCTCAAACTCATGAACCATGAAATAATGAGCTGAAGTCAGACGCTTAACCGAGGGAGCCACCCAGGTGCCCCCCCCCCCCTCTTATGCGTCTCTGGAGCCCACACCAAGCTGGGGCCTGGCCCACTGGAGATGTTCAGTAATGTTGACCAAGCAGAGCAAGTAGAGACAGGTGGACCACAGCCTCGGGGTATCCCTTCTCTCACCCCAAATTGGAGGCCATAGAACGGAAGGGTGAGGGTGTCCGCACGACATGAGAGGACTCTGGGCACCCATTCTCAACACTTAGCTCCACACTTTGCGTACCCCAAACCAACCCCTTCCCTACGTTCACTTTGGGGTTACCAGCGCGGGAGAACAACTCAAGAGTCTTCATCGTCTTCAATGACCATCATCACTATCCCAGGCACTGAAGTACAACCAAAAGCGGTTCGAATCATGGGGCTCAGGGAAAAAAAAAATCGCAGGGCTCAGGAGACTTGGGTTGTAAGAATAATCGTGCGTTTGCATTTTGCTTTCTAACTTACAAAACAGGTTCTCACCCGCTACCTCACAGCAGCCCTTCAAGGAGATATTTTTATTGGCCCCATTATATGGATGAAGAAACTGTGGCTCCGAGAGGTCAAGTGTCTTTTCCCAAAACACCGAGCATGGCCTGGGACTTGAACCCAGCCCTGTGTCTCCACTCGCTGCACGTCTACTGGGTTCTGCCATCTCTGGTTCTCCTTCTGCCCTGAGCCAACCTGAGCAATCTTGACTTTCTCTTGGGGTCTCAGTTTTCCCAGCTGTGTAATGGGGGTTGCCCATTCTGTGGTTTTGATTCTCAGTTTTGGTGGATGGAACAAATGGGGAGCCTGTTGAAAGCATGGGAGTAGCCCCCCCTTTTCTGCTCCAGCCCCCAGCCGCCCCCTCTCAGTAACCCCGCCACCCCCTTCCAGTTCCAAACATGTGTAGGCTCTTCGCTTCCACGTTATTATCACCTCATTTGTAGGATTTTAAGGTTTGTTACCTGGAAGGGGGCGAGGAGCTCACACCTCCGGTTCCGCTTTTCAAATATACCTTCATTGCTTGTGAAAAGAACCTTATTAACAGCATCTAACCTGCTACAGCTTATGGGGACACTCAGATAAATAAATGCAGAAGGAACCAGGGCAGGGGAAACAGCACAGCTAGCTGGGGCAGTGCAGCCTCTGTCCCCCTGGGATTTTCTCTTAGCCCATGGGGGTGCTGTCAGAGTGGGCAGCACGCAGACGAAGCCCCTCCGAGTGGCCTGGAGCATTCGGCCGCCTTCTCTGGGTCCTTGCCTCCTGCCTCCTCCTCTGGTGTTCAGAGATCCTCCGGGAAACAGCTCCTGTGCCTCCGCAGCTCCCCTGTCTCCTGGATGCTTGTCCAGGATTGATTCTCCGGGCGGCTCCCCCTCCGAGCAGTAAATGAAATATCGGTTACCAGGAGTGAGGCGGGAGGCAATTAACCCCTAGACCTCACCATGGCAGATGTGTTTGTAGCAAGCCGAAGCGGAGGGCTGAGCGCACCTGGCTGGCCATCCTGCAAAGTCATCCAATTAGGACAGTCCCCAGCGGTGGGCTCCCGCTGTCCCTTCTGGTCCCCATGACCCCAGAAAGCAGGGCAGCCCCAGCCTCTAGGGCTAGCAGCTGCCTGGGCCCAGGACGGCCCACCTTTCCTTGGGTGGGTGAGCTCCGGGGGTGCCTCCATCCTAACACCCCCTGGCGGGGACATTATTAGTTAATTAATCACACATCTTTCTGAAGGGGAGGCAGCCTGGGGAGCTTTCTTCCTTCCTTCCCCCAGAGCGGGACTGCCATTGTGCCTGCTCACCCTCCTTTCTATCACCCAGCCAGCCCTGTCCCCCTGGAATGTTCTTGTACCAGAAAGCCCTTGACTGAGGAGGAGGAGGAGAGACACATGCCCTGCTTTCAGGGAGCCCCCAGTCTGAGGGGAGGCGCAGCTCCTGCTCTCGGGGATCCCCCAGTTGAAGAGACATAGTCTGTCCCTCATGGAACCCCCAGTCCCAGGGGCTGCTCTTAGAAAGCCCTAGTTCAATAGAAAAAGCAGTGCCTACCCTCAGAGCTGCTGAGAGCAGAGCCACCATCTCTTGGCTGGATACAGACCTTGCCCTCAACTTGCTCCAAACACCCTTTGAGGACGCCCATTCTGACGGAGGAGACAGAGATCTTGACTTCAGGAAGTTTCCCATTCCGATGGTGGAGACACCGTCCTTGCCCTCAGGTATCCCAAGTCTCAGGGGGGAAAAGAACCCCAGACTATGCCCTTGGGGGACCCCCTGTCTGATGGGGGAGACAGTTTCCAGCAGTCTCCCCTGCTGCTGGGGTGCCGTCTGAGTGACCGCAGGATACCCTCGGTGCCCTGCAAAGGAAGAAAAAGTCCTTGGCTTCGGTCCACTTCAGTTATGGCCATGCACCTGCTGCATGACCGTGGGCAAGTCACGATTCTTCTTCAGATGGTGATTTCCTCATCTGCAAAATGGAGACATTAGGCCCATCCCTCAAAACGACATGAGGATTGTCCAGTCACCAGAAATAAAAGCAAACAAGCCAGCCGGGCGCTCCCTACAGAAACAATTAACATGCTTTTTATTGTAGCAGAGGTCCCAGCCCTGTCCCTGTGGTCTCTGGGGAGGGGCAGGGAGCCCCCCAGATATGTGGCCGGTTACCTCTGGGCCAGCGTGGCCATTAAAGAATCGCAGGGGGCTGTGGGTGGCACTGGGGGCAGGGGGGGAGCGCCCTCTAATCTAATCACTCTTCCCGAGGAAACTCTCATTCCAGCCAGACCTGCCAGGGGTTTTATTGGGTTTGTGGGGACCCGCGGATTTCAATCTCCAGACCCCACAGGGAAGGAACAAGCATTAAGCTAATTTTATTAAATGGCCACAGCTGGCAGTAGGGGGAAGTAGGGGAGAGAAGGGAGGATAAAGAAAGTCATTCAAGGCTGCCAGCCATGACAAGGGTCCATACATGGGGCCTGACTGGGACGGAGGCCACCCCTCCTTCCTGTCTCTCCAGCTGAGCCAGCTGGGGGAGGGGAGGCCAGATGGGACTTTTCCTCAATATAGAGCTTCGGGATTCTCCAAGAGGCTCGCCCCGTGGCTGCTGCCCAGTGCAGATGCTTGGAAGTACGTGCAGCCTCTGCCGGGCAGGGGTGGGAGTGGACGGGCTGGGCACAGCAAGGACGAGCTGCCTCAGAGCCACTCTTCCTCGGTTCTGCTTTGGAGAGGCCAGGTCTCATGAAATGCGGCCTACCGGCTGAGAGCGCGGCCCTTGGTTCCGATTCGCCTTTTCCTAGCTCTGTGACCCTGGCATGTTATCCAACCTCTCTGAACCTCAGTGTCCTCATCTGAAATGGATGAAGTAACAGCACCCGGGGTTAAAGGGCATGTGAGCGTTTCCTGACAGTCTACCCCCTCCCCACACGTATCTATGAGAGAGTATTTATAAGGTTCTTATGTGGTGTCTGACAAGGTGACTGCTCTCTAAACATTAGCTATCGTTCGTTATTTAGGAATGCCCTAGCTACGACTGTCAGGGTCCCAGTTACAGGAGGGAAGGGAGGCAGACAGAGCGAGGGGACTCAGTGTGTCGTCTCCAAGGAGCAGGGCTTCTTGGATTCAAGGGCAGTCACGGAACTTAGCGACCAGGTCACATTCTGCAAGATATTTAACCTCCCTGGAAGAGGATCAAAATCTACTCACCCAACCTCTGGGGGCTCTTGGGAGGCCTGAGTGAGGGGCCATACCCGGAAGTGTTGTGCAAACTTTCAGCGATGTATAAATGGTAAAAGCAATGCTTATTGGTCACAGACACTGTACCTCTTCAATCCTTAGTCAAGTGAGGTAGGGCTTGTCACCTACGTTTTATGGGTGAGGGAACCGAGGCCCAGACGTGAAGTGCTTGGGCCAAAGTCAACCAGTTTTTAGTGCGAAGTGTGTTCCTGTCATGGCTGTCACTAACCCAGAACTGAAAGAGGAGTGACTTGCCCAAGATGACACACGGCGGTACCAGATTGAGAGCCCAGGTGTCCCAGAGTAAACCTTGCGGATGCCACCTTCCAGGTCCCACCAATGGAACTCTTCCTCCATGGAAGGGGATGATGTAACTACTTCCTGTTCCCCCTGCCCAGGCCCCGCTTGGGCTGTGGCGAGCACGGTGCACCTTGGCCCACCTCTTCCGGGAGCAGCTGTGATTCTGGGACCCAGCTGCTCCCAGATCCATGGGAAGCGTCCGGCAGACACTTTCCCTTTCTGGAAGAAGGCAAGGTTCATGGTCCCCTCCTGCAGCTCCTCTCCAGGGCACAGACCCAAAGCCAGTGGGGTGGAAGTGTTTTTATTAGAGCTTTGGTCAGACGGGGCGCCCCGGCTGGGGCTTCAGCAGGTACTGGGACGCTCTCCAGCCCCAACCCACCCCTCTCCCGGGAGGCGCTACCCCGCAGCGGGAGGGCAGCGCATCCGAGCACAGGAAGGGACCCTGCCAAGACCTGTCCCCAGTCTGGGGCGGGCTGACGAGCAGGGTGGGCAATAAACAGTCCTATTGTACAAATATACAGTGCGGGCCAGGGCGGGGGCGGTCGACACCGCCTCGCGGGAGCCGGGACCGCGCGCTCTGGACCCGGCGAGGCGAGCGGGCAGGAGGAGAGCCTAGCCTGCGGCCCGGGTGGTGACAAGGGCGGGCCGGGGGCGTCATAGCCAGGGCTGCGGCAGCGTCAGGAGGGGTCGGGTCGTCCTCAGCCCGCCGGGAGGGGAGCCCCGGGGGAGGGGGGAGCTGGATAGGGGATGGAGGGGGCCGCGGGGAGCTCAGTCGGAGTAGATGATGAAGCCGGAGAACGTGCTGTATTTGTTGCTGTTGCCGCCGTGCGCTTTGCCTCCGTCGAGCTTGATGAAAACCTCGTCGCCCGCGTCCAGGTGCAGGATCACGCTGTTGCTGGCGTAGTCGTAGTTCTGGTCTGCGTCCTGGGCTATGGCGCTGGCGCGCACCTGCGGGGGGTGGGGGTGGGGGAATCAGGGGGCGGGGGGGAGTAGGGGTGGAGTGTGAGAGAGGGTAGGGGGGGAGGAGGGAGAGAAGTAGGGTCGGGGAGGGAGGGGGACTGTCAGAGGTAAGGCAGCCACGAGGGTAGGATCTGGAGGCCCTAAAAACCCACCTTCAGCTCTCTGCCTGCCTCTCTCACCTCATCCCCCACCCCTTCCAGTCATAACTGTATGTTTCGGGCCGGGTTATAGAGGGGCAGGTTTTAAAGGAGATTTCTAGGACAGGTGTAATCTGGGTCTGAATTAGGAATCAAGGTGGAGTTGGTCTCCTTAACTCCTCTAAGTCTTACCGTCTGGCCGGCTGACAATGCCTCCGGGGATGGCCCAGCCTGGAACTCCCTCCTTGCAGGGAGGAATTCTCTGGAACATCAGGGGATGGAGGGCCACCGCTTCTCTCCTTATCATCCCTTCCTCTCTGCTTTAATTGTAACAATAATGCCTTACCTGTTAGCCGTACCCACCTGCTCTTATGTCAGTGGAGGGACACTAGGATGGACGGACACCTTGGCCCCATAGGTCAGGCGGCTAGACTAATGCCCGGCGGCTACTAAGCAGCCACCCTAGTACCAGAACCCAATCTTTCAACTCCTTGTCGGTAGTTCATTCTGGAGTCTTTCACACTGGAGCAGTGAGATGGAAGGTCTGGTAATTGTTTCCCCTCCCGAGGCTCAGATGGAGGCTGCATACTGGCTTCCAAAGAGCTGTAGCCAGGCCTGTGACTCTGACCCCACCCACAGAGGACTTCTGGCTCCCCCGTCTCGCCCCAGGGTAGTAGAAAGGAAGCGAGTGGGAAGGAAGGAACCCGGGCTTTACATCTTTGTGTGATCCTCAGTCTGATACGCTATCCTTGCGGCTCCTTGTTTTGATGGGGGAGGGGAGGGACAGGCAGTTCAACGAAGCAAGAGGGCACCAGCATTTGAGTGTGACGCCTGCTGTCACTTCTGGGTGCTCCAACTAGAATCCTAAGATATTGAGGGTGAGTGAGGGTGAACAAATTCCCTCCGGGGATTCCTCTCCAACAACGGAGGCAACACAGGGCCTGGGCCATGGGAGCCAGGGCCCCTCCAGTATAGCCTGGGTGGAGAATGGGAAGTGAGGGGCCATCTCTCCAAGGCGCAGGCTTGTGTTGGGGGGGAGGCCACGTTGAGCGGAGTTCTCTCAGCTGAGCCCCTCTCCATCCTGCCCCTTCCCTGAAGGCAGCTCTCCCAGGGCTAATGGGCTGGGCTGGACCAAGCCAAATTAGGGGAAGGGCCCATTCTCCTTCCTGGGCCTGAGACAGAACTGCAGGTCAGCCGTGCCGAAGCTGCTGACTCAGCAGCAAGGCTACAACAGGGGCACCCAACGTATTTGCATGCTGTCTGCCATGTAAAGCCCAGATCCTTCCAGCCCCTTCTCCCCCCTCAAACTCTTCTTCCTCGACGGGGGGCAAGAACTGTCTGGGGGCACTGAGCTGGGAAAACTCGAAGTTCAGCTGAAGGTGGGGAAAATCAAACGAGGGGAAGATGCTGTCTTTCTGGAAGCTCAGTTTCTCCGTTCAGAAAAACAATGAGCAGATCCTGCCTCACCACTGCAACCTTTATAAAAGCCTTCGGATGGTGGGGGAAAAAAATTTTAATCTTGATGGGGCTTTGTGCTACTAGGCAAGCGCTCAAAGAAAGCAGCCAACTTCTATATTGTTCCCTGGGCCCTAATCCTCGTAGTATTTATTATTACGCATGCATTTCATTATCTTTGCTAATAAATTACTACTAATAACAATTATTTTTATTACCCAGATTAATTGAGCCTTAACTCATTAAAACAGTGTGCTTCTTAATAGCCGAATCCATTAGAACACGGTCATCTGTCATCAGGAATCTCCCGGTGATGTGACAGGCATCAGAACGGTTCTGCTTATGTTTATTATTTATTCATCACCATGATTGTTGCCGTGATTATCCTAATTATCCATGGAGGCAGGGAGAATTTATGCCCTTCCATCCTTAGACAGTGGGGGAGCCAGGAACGGAACCCAGGGGTCCTGATTCGCGGCCGGAGACTGGAAACAGTTGAGGCATCCAGCTTCTCCTGGGGGCCAAGGGGCAATCTGGGGACTTGAGGCCGCCACGCAGCGAGGAAAGCAAATCTGGGACTTGTCACCAGGGGGCGCTGTAGAATCACCTCCTCAAGGGCTGCCAGGGGAAGGGAAACTGAGGCAGTGGTCTGACCAGGGCCCTGGAGGGAGGAGTGGGGAGAACCCAAGAAACATGCCCCTGCCTCCGGATCCAGGCGGGGCTGTTGGTTGTACAGGAGGGGCTCCCACAGGCAGCCAGCCTGGCCCACAGGGGACACTTATGCTTTCACACATTTGCTGGGTCCCTGCTGTGCTAGGCACTGTGCTCTGTGCTGTGAAAGGCATTCAAGGCTAGCGAGGGACAGCGGGGAGGCCCCCTCCCACACTCAGTCATCAGGCTGAGCTCCAGGGAGGCCTTTAAAAGCGCTGGAGTCCTCAAGTTATCCACTCCCCCGTCTCTCACCTCACTCAGGTACTGTCATCCAAGCCCTTCCCCATTTGTAATACTCACCCCCCAAAGCCCCTGTCCTGGACAAGTGGCACCGCGGCCATAGGCCCTGGTCCATCCCCACACAGCCCCCTCCCTCCTGGCCCCGGTTTATGAATTTCATGTCTTCCCTGACATCTGAACTGTGGACCTTTGAGGCAGCTGCAGGGAGCTTACCTCGCTCAGGGCACCACCCCCAACCTACAGCCCCTTCCTCAGGCTCCTCAGATCCCCGTGTCCTAACGACCAGGCCTTGGTGCCATCAGGCTATGCAGTGGTGACTCAGGGCTCCCCTTGGGGAGAGGGGCTGCTGGGCCTCAGGCAAGGACAGAGCGGGGGACTCAGTACCTCAGTGACCCACCCCGTCTTGCCCAGGGAAAGGCCGGCGACCGATTGCGGCTCTGCCTTCCTGAGGAAGCATTTCTGCAGGCAGGAAGCCAGAAGGGAAAAGCACAGAGCCCAGCACTGCCCCTGGTCTTGAAGGCGTGGGAGGCGGAAGCCCCTCTGTTCTGTTCCCGTCCATTGCCCTGAGCCATCATTTTGTCTCTGCTCACTTGAAGCTCCTCTTCTACCTCTGAGTCAGCCTTTCCCTGCACTTGACCTTTTATTTTCTCCCTAGCCATGTGTCCTCACCTTGGGGACCGACCCGGGTTTGCCATCCTCTCCCCTGACCCGGTTGGTCTGAGTGGGGGCAGGCGCCAGTGAGTCATTCCCTCCAGCCAACACATCTGGGGATGGGAGTTGCCAGCTGGGCCCCCAATCCCTCTCTCACACACTAAGCGCTGGGCTGTGTTACCGTGTGGTTACTAACTGTCTCCCCTGCAGACCGCGAGGTCCTGTAGGGCAAGTGGCTCGAATCCCTGCTGCCTAGCTCCAAACCTGCCTCGTAGTCGGGGCTCAAAGTGAGTATGTGGGATGACTAGTGAGATTTAATGAGTCTCTTGAGCAATCTGGAAGGACAAGTCACAAAGGAGGTAGGGGAGAGGGGTGTCGGTCCCAGTTTTTTGTAGGGGGAAATGGTCTGAGTAACTCTAAATGCTGCGTTTGTGAACCCCCTAGTTAAGGCCACCTCCTATTTTCTACTAGCCTGTGGGCCCACCTCCGGTGAGTACCAATGCTCTGCCCCTACTGAAGGGGAAAGAGGCTTTGAGATGGTTTCACCTCCCAGTGACTGACGCAGGTGCTCCTGCCCAAAGCACACATCGCCTTTGGGGCCTCCTCGTGCCTCATCTCTGGGGCCCTGCCGTAACCTCCTGAGGTGGTGCAAGGCCTAGGGCCCACCGGCGGTCTGGTGACCAGCTCCCTCTCCAGACAAAATGGGCCGCCAGCCCCCTTAGACCTCGGCTCGGTGCCAGCCCAAACTTTCTTCGGGAAAGGAAGAAATTCCATTGATGAAGGTGACATTGCTCCATCGTTTATTGGTGATTGATAAGGGGCATCGTGGGGCTGTCTGCGGAGTCGCCCTCGCTGGATACCGAGGCCTCCCACTTGGTCAGGAACCAAGGACAAAGAGGAGAGACATGGGAAGCCTCATGTAGCCCAAGCGGGAGCGAAACACTCAAGGAATACAGAGGGGTGTTCAGCCCAGGGGAGAGAGGCCAGACACCCAGGAGGAGACAGATAGGACTGGCAGACAGACACAGGAGAGACGGGGACAAGAGACAGAGTAGGAGAAAGAGGCGGGGCGGGAGAGAGAGAAGAAGGGGCAGACTTACAAGTGCCTGGTAGTCTTTGTGCTGACTCCCAGGCCTGTCCTTTCCCCCCGCCCCCCAGCCAGGGTCAACCTCAGGGGACTACTGCAGGGGGAAGGATTCCAACAGGGTCGTGGGTCCCAGTCGCAGGAGATTTCCTCCCAACTCCCACCATCCTAGCTTTGGTTCTGACCCATGCCGGTCTCCCTCCACAGGAATGCTCGGCCTCACCACCCCCAGGGGCCCTTAGGCCATCGGCCACCTGGGAGCACCGGAAAGGGAGGGGGTATCAAAAGGGGAGTGAGCTGGGCAAAACGGTCCCCCTAAGGGCAGGGTTAGTCGCGGTTGGTTCTGGGGCGGCAGTTGCAGCAAGAGCACCGTGTTCTACCCTCACAGTACCAAGGACCCCACGAGCTTGGCGCCTGCCGGTTTGGTCTTTGGGATGGGGAAAGGGAACAGAAAGGATCCTCCGACGCTCCAGGAGTCAGGAGCTGCCGCAGCAGGATCAAGGGAGGGGGAGTTTCCACCTCTTTGCCCTGCCTCTGGAGGAAAAACTTTCCCCCCCCCAAGGTGGCTTTCCTGCGCCTGTAGCTCTACCACAGTGGGAAGCGGCCGGGCAGCCCCGGGTTTTGCAAAGGGTGTCAGATCGGCGCAGTGGTCCCTTCTCAAGGGCGGAGGGTGTATTGCAGCTGAGGCTTTGAGCCCCTGGCTGCCTTTGCCTCTGTGCCCAAAACATCTCCTAGGCTCGCCTTCTTGGCTTGCGCGCCTAGCGGTGCGCCCGGACGCCCGCGGGCGCGGAGGCTGCCTTCCCCTAGAGCCCATCGTTGCCCTTCCCTAATTGCCCGCTGGTATCAACCAGAATTCCAGCCCTCGGATAACGCTTCCGAAGGGCCAAGCCCCCAAGGACCCGTCCGCGCGCCTGGGAGCCCTGCGCTCTGATTATTTGCATCTATCTCCCGCATTTCCGTGCCGCGCGCAGGTGCCCAGCGGCGTCTGCCTTGCAGCCAGTGCCCAGGAACCGAAGAGTTAGTGCCACCCGGCCCACCATCCCCGCATGTGATGGCTAAGCGGGGCCGCTGTAGGGTCTCCACCTGTGCTCGCCGGTACCCTATGCCCCGGGCTCCCTGGGTGCCCTGCCCCCAGGCCAGCCCCATGCCCCCGCCGGGCCCACCTGGCCGTTCTTGCAGAGGTCCGCCCACATACTGGTGCCGTCGCCGCCTCGCATGAGGACGTGGTAGGTGAAAAAGTAGGTGCCGGGAATGTTGCACGTAAACTTGCCGCTGGTCGCGTCGTAGTTGTTGCCTAGGTTGGTGACCACGTCGTCGAACTTGAGCACCTCGTAACCCTCGTGAGGGTTCTTGAGGCCGGCGTAGAAGGCCACGCGTGGCACCGTGGTGTAGGTGGCCGTGCTGATTGCGCCGCTGCCCCCCGCACCCGGCAGCCCGGGAGGGCCGGTCTTGCCCGGCTCACCCTTCTCCCCGGGTGGCCCCACAGGACCCGGAGGACCTGGATCCCCGGGGGGTCCGGGGGGGCCCGGCTTGCCAGTGCGGCCAGGCTTCCCCTGGGGGCCCTGCACCAGCGTGGAAGGCGGGGGCGCGCCGCTCTGCTCGCTCAGGGCGTCGCCGCCGTCGGGCCGCGCGCCGGCGCCGGGGCCCCGCGCGGGGTAGGGGTCGCATACCATGCGGCAGGTGCCCAGCATCTCATAGTGGCCGTCCGGGCCGCCCGAGCTCACCAGCACGGGGATGAGCACCACCAGCACCAGCAGCATCACCACGCCCGCGGCGGCCGCCAGCAGCGTTTTCCGGCCGGCGCGGAGCCTGGGGAGCGCCGGGCCGCCCGGCCGCGCCGTCGGGGCAATGGTGCCGGCGGGCGGGGGGCGCGGGCAGGGCGCCCGCGCTCAAGGGCGGTCCGGCGGGGCTGCGGGCATGGGGCCGGGCCCGGAGCGCCGCGCTGCGCTGGATGCGCTGCCGAGCCCAGCCGCCGGCTCCTGCCTCGCGCCTCCCTCCCGCTGCGCGGCCGGACTGAGAGCGGCTGCAGCCGCGTCCTGCCCGGCTCCTCCCGCCTCCTCGCGCTCGGGCCACCGCCCCCTCCACCCCGCCCCGCCCCACCAGCTCCGCGCCGCTCGGCGCCCGCGAGGGGTGGGGCTGCGGGCGGGGCCCGCACCTAATTGGGCCACTGGCCGTAGGGATCCGCCCACCAAGGGGGGCGGGGCCGCGGAGACTAAGGCCAGAGCCGGGAGAGGAACCGGGAGACTCCGCGAGCTAGAGACTGAGATTCCGAAATGGAGAGGATGCTGGAGTCTGAGAAACAGTAGAGTCTCCTATAGGGGAGGAAGGAGTAGGGACCAAAAGCCGAGTGGAAAAGAGGGCCACAGGGAGAGCTAGAGAGCGCCGAGGGAGACAGAGAGGAGAAGCCTCGAGGGTCTGTTTCGACGAAAACCGAGAGGGAGGCACCAGGGGCCACTGCCCATTGGGGGTGGAGGCCGGGTCGCGGGTTCCTCAGCCTACTGGGGATAGAGAACAATTGAGGGGGGTACGGAGTGGGGAGCAAAAAAGGGACAAGAAAGAGGATGAGAGGGAAGAAGAGAGGAAGGCAAAAGGAAGATGGGGACGGGGGCCATTCTGCACGCAGGCCTCGCAGACCACCCATCCGGGAGATCTGGGGATCGCGTGCCTGTCAGGGTGCCCGGCGAGATCTGTGAGCACTGACAGCAGCTGTCCCTCCTCTTTTCTGGCTCCCGGCTGGCTGTTCCCTGGACCCATCTTCCTCCAGGATGGGCAGATCTTCTACCCACTTGCCTCTGCCCCTTCCTCACCGAGCTCCAGGCCAGACAAGGCTGCTTTTTCCTGGGGGTTGGGTGGGGTCCTCCATTTTCCTCTGATGACTCTTCTCATCCCTGCTTTCAGACAAGGGAGAAGTGGGGGCCCTAAATAAGAAAGTGGGTTCCCCTCCTCATTTCTACATTCTGACCCATGCAAATAACTCCTGGGTGGTAGCTCCCTTTTCAAACCTCCAAGAGGGGGGATATGTCTCCCCCAGCCCCTTAGCTCCTCCTCCACCCTAGCCTCCTCAGCAGCCCCCTAAATCTTCTCCCCAGTAGGTTGCATGAGGCAATCCTCTTCCTCAAGTGCAGCAAAGTGTTTAGGTTGCATAAACAGAAATGTGTCTGCTTCCATCAAAATATTTGTCACATTATTTGAGGCCCCGCTCGTGCTGCTCCACTGCTCCTCCTTCACCCTCCTTTCTCCAGCCCGCCAGGGAGGGCTCTGCCTTTGGGAGGCCTCTGGCAGCTGCTGAAGGATGACCCTCCAGCCTCTTTCTTTTCTCTGGAGAGGCCCCCGCCCACCTCACACTCTTCCCCTCCTGACCTGTCACAACGGTCCATATGATTCTCTGACTTTCTTTACCCTAGGTTGAGACTGTTTACCCCCACCTAGAGCTGGGAGGAGGAAAGGGACATAAGAATATGAAACAAGGGGCTATGAAAGAGGACCTTCCAAGCACTGATGGCAGAGAGAGGTTGAGTGACCCCCACCACCAAGGAGGGAGCTAAACAAACTCAATAAATAGCATTTGTCCTGGGCTTACTGTGTGCAGGGTCCTGTACTGAATGCTTTACTTACGTGATCCCACTCGATCTTCACACCAATCCCTAGAAGTAAAACCCATCTTGATTCTCATTTTACAGATGGAGAACTGAGGCTCTGACAAGTTAAGAGATTTCCCCAAAGTCACACAACTAATAAGCGGTAGAGTCGGGATTCAAACCCGCAGCCCGACTCCAGGCTTTTCCAACCTGGGCGGGGTTGGGTCTCTAGGTACTGTTCACTGTCCAAAAAGAGGAAAGTGTTAAGTCCGGCAGGAGGGGGCGCTGGGCTGTGCAGCTAGACCTCCCAGGCTCAGGAAGAGTAGTCCTCAGCTGTCAGACGCCTGCCCCCCCCACCTCGATCTCCCCCAATATGACTCCTCGAAGAGCGACAGGGTTGGTGACCCGAGGGACAAATGCGCGGTCTTTAGCGTGCGATTTGCACAGTTCCCCTCCCCCAGGTTCGCACGTGCACACGGGTCTCTCCCCTGCTGTACAGCTGGGGCTTATCTGCAGCCCCACCCCCACCCCCGCAGCCCTCCCAGGACCCGCCGGGAAAGTGCGGCGGGCGCCCCAGGTCGCGGCCCCGGCGGGAGCACCCGCCCGCCGCGCTCTCCGCGCGTCCCAGGCGCGAGCTCAGCGCGGCGAGGCGGCCTGCCCCCCGCCCCCCGAAAGAGCGCCCCGCTCCCTGGCGCGGTGTGGCGTCTCTGTCAGCCCAGCCGGATTCTCCCCGCTTCGCTGGAGTGGAAAATAACGGCTTCAAACTTTGCGGAGAGGAGCTGGTGCCAGCACTTTAATTAACAGCCATCTTGGCCTGTGAGCCTGGGCCACCGGCTCCCGCCTCCCGCGGGCTCGCCGGGCCCCGCCTCGGCCCCACCCAGGTTCCCGAGGGACATGAACCCCCAGCCCGCCGCGGCGTCGGGCGTCCCTTTTCAGCCGGGACCTGAAGGCCTGGCCGATTGGGGTGGGGGAGGGCGGGTGCTGCCTTGGGGGGCGTCCCCCAGCCTCACGACTGTGGACCCCCAGCCCTTCCACTCCTCTCACCCGAAATTCTCTAGAGATTGTCGGTCGAAGAATTAGAGATCGGCGTGCCAGTCGTAGCTGGAGATTTTAGGATAGCCTAACCTGCAGCGCCTCAAGTGTCCTCCTCTGGAAAAAGGGTGGTCGCGAGAATGAAATGAGATAGAATGTACGTAAGCACCGGACTCTGTAACTGACCCTCGTTAGGCACCCAGTAAATGGTGGCTAATGCAATTCTTTCACCTGCAGGCTAAGAAGGCCCTTCCACCACTCAGGCCTTGGGGCTCCTTCTCCCGCCTTCCTACAGATTGCTGTGCTTAGCCCTAGGACAGGAGGCCGAGGGATTATGCTCTAGGTTCAGAGACCAGACTAGATGAGTGATGAAGGGCCCCTGGAGTTCTGGCTCTCTGGCCTCTTCTGCAACCACCTGCCAAGGCCAGGGACCCAGGTTTACAGACGGGGGAAAGACCCGAGCAGCGGTGGGAGAGAGCGGGGAGCTGAAGATCCAGCTTTGTTTTCCCTCCTGTGAGTGAGAGACCCCCTCACCCCTCACAGCCCCCCCACACCCCGTCATTTCCAGGGTGGGGAGGGGGTGCTGGCCACCAAGGTGGCGTGCAGGGGGTGCGGTAAGACTCTTCATTTACGCAGGGCTGACTCTAGGAAACCGGTGGCTGTTCCGTGGTATTTTGGGGTTTTTTGAATGAATGCGAGTGGGCGTGAACGTGTCAGAGACAGTTTGTGTTCGCGTGCGTCTGGGTTTGTGAGTGACGAGGAGGGTGCTGTGGCCTGAATCATCGGCTGGCAGATCCTCGTTCATTTGTTCACTTGTTCATTCAGTAAACACTTACTGAGAACATCGGGCTAGGCTCCGTGACGCGGTAGTGCTGGTGTGTCCGAAAACGAGTAAGACCGAAGCCATACCCCCGAGGAGCTCACTCTTTGGCAGGTGACCCAGGCAGCAAGAAATGGTAAATCTTATGATAACTACTAAGGTTTTTGGAGCACTTACCAAGTGCCAGATCTTGTTCTAAGCTCTTCGGATTATCTTATTTAAATTTAACAACCTGTTATCATGGACTTAAAACTATTACAGGGCTTCTATCATTTAATATCAATAACCCCATGAGGGAGGTAGTGTTCTTTCCCCCATTTTATAGCTGAGGAAAAACTAAGGCTTGGGTAGAGGTTTGCATTAGGCTATATGAGCACGGATGAAAAAGTCCCTGCCCAGAGGACTCGGGAAGACTTCAGAGAGAAGGTGTCACTTTTCCCATCTCTCTGTCCACCCATGCATCCGTCCTCCGTCCCTCCTATAAGCTCGTATTAACTGACTGTCCACCACATCTCTTGTGGTCGCAGGACACAGCGGTGGCATGACCCTATGTAGTTTACAGTGTCTGGAAGGAACCTGGACAGTGAAACAATCACCTGTTATCTAGCTTGACCAACTACCTGGGAATACGCGGGGTGCTACAGGAGTACGCAGTAGTGTTGGCTACATTCATCTGGAAGGAGGGAATCATGGGAAGCTCCCTGGAGGAGGTGATATTTAAGTTAAGCCCTGATGAAAGGATGGCAAGGTGAAGAGGAAGGGCCACCAGAGGTGGAGGGACGAGGGAGGGAGGGAAGATTATTCCAGGCACGAGGAACAGCACAAGCTGAGGACAAGCTTGCAGGGCTTTGTGGGCTGTGCCAGGGAGTGTATAATTCACCCTAAGGGCCTTTAGGAACTACTGAAAAGTGTTGAGTGAGCAGTATAATCGGACTAGAAGGATCACTCTGGCTAGTGTGGGGTGGAGGGGTTAAAAATCGAGTAAGAGTATCATGGGCAGATTAGGTAGGAAGACGTCGCAGTGGTCCAGGGGGGAGCTGATGGTGACCTGATGTGGATGGGATAGGAATGGGGTGGGGAGCAGATTTCCAGGTTTCAAGAAGGATCGTGAAATGTTTATGAAATGAATGAAGATGGATGATGGATGAGTGTCCTTGCGGTTACCTCGGTACCAATGTGTGCCAGGCACTTTCCATACTCCATTCATCCTCGTCTTTCCGTTGGAGACGAGGATGCTGAGGCTCAGAGAAGTCAAGCAACTTGCCTGGAATCACACAGCTGGTAAGAGAGAGTCAGGATTAGAACTCGGGTCTGTTTGACCCCCAAGTAGGGGCTCTTTACCATCCGGCCCAACAGGTACAGACCTGGTAGGAAAAGTAAGGAAAGGCACCTGAGCGAGAAAGAACAGCTTGAATCAGCCAGTCGTATAAAAGGCATGTTTTGGTTTCGAGTTGAAGCCACTGGTCTACAGTCCTGGCTCGGGCAGGAGTGGGTGCTGGGCAGCGAGAGGCAGAGGCTGGATCTCAAGGCTGTTAGTCCGTCAACTCGCCGTCTGTGTTTGAGGAAGTCTCATCACACTTAAGGCTTTCATTTCTTTCGGTGGGCTGGGAGGTTGTCCAGGGCACCACTGAGAGGTGGTGATTCTCATATTAAAGAAAACTCCCCATTGTCATCCATTAAAATATTTAAAATCCCTGTATGACATTTTTAACTCAGACACTTCCAGATCCTCCACGGGAAACGCCTCTGCAATTTCAGCCCCCTTTGGAGAGGGAACGGTTGGCCAACAAGTGTGGGAGAATGGAAGTTGTGTTGTGATTCGGGGTGAAGGGCCAGGACGCGCCGCAGTGGGTCGGACCAGGCCGGGACTCAGAATTCCTCAGTCTGACTGGGTCTCGAGGAATTGGTAAGGAACCTTCTTCAGGAGCCCCTCCCCCAGCCCCATATCCGGAGGAGGAGGAGTGGTTGGGATTGAGCGGGCAGAGCCCAAGAACCCACATCATAGACAGGTTTTCATATTCCCTCGCCAGAGAGCTCTGGGCTTTGTGCCTGAGGGTTCCAGAGACCTGCCCAGGCCTGGACCTCCTTCTCCCCCCCCACCACCCCCAGCCCAGTAGCCACCTGCTGCCCCTGCTAGCCCAGCGCCAGAGAGGCAGCTCTGAAAAGGCAGGCCCCCGGCTGTGGGACTGGGACGGGAGACCCCTCGGCCCAGGCTGTGTCGCCCAGCTGCATGTATAAGTAATGAGGCTCTCTGCAGCCCCAACAGGAACCAATATAATGGCGGGCGTGCGAGGTCAGCCTGAGAGACAGATAGCAGGACGCAGGAGTGACAGGCAGTGCAATTATGCGGAGCCTCCTACAAAGGCAGCAGAGAGAAGGCCCCCCGTCTGGCCAGCAGCGTCCCCATGCTTCTCACCCCCTCCCGCAGGCATGGACTCTTCCAGAACCCCCTCCATTCCCCCCACCCCACCCCCAGCCCCCAGGCAAGGTGGTAGAACGCAGGGAGGAGGAGGAGGGTTGGGGAGAAGGCAGTGCAGGACCAACTGGGCTGGTGGGGAGCAGCTGGTTTTCCTGGGGCCTGGGGAGAAAGCCTCCTCCTCCCCAGGTTGACTGGGGAAGGCTTTTTGTTTGGAAGTCCTGTCTCTCGTAGGAAAAGCCTACCCCTGCATTCTTATCCCAGGAGACCTAGAACTTAGGCTCTGGAAAGGTCTTAGAGACCTCTCCTTTGACAGACAGGGAAACTGAGGCCCAGAGAGGAGAAATGGCTTGCCCAAGGTCATAGACCTATCTGAGGCAGGGCCAGATGGGAGCTCTTTGAGCCCTTTTTGGGATCCTACTGGAGGGGGTCAGGAGGCAAGGGGAGGAGGGGCCGATTGCTGGCCCCAGGACCAGGTGGTCCCCAGAGACCCTCTGAGGGTAGCAGTGGAGGGTGTGGCTCAGAGAGGTCTGACAGCCAGGTGTGGGGGTTGGAATTCTGTCTGCGGCAGTATCCTTGGAGAGCCTGAATTAACCAGGGTTAGGGGGGCCCAGCCCCACTTCCGTATTCACGTGCTCATATCAGAGCGCCTCCTGGCCATACATTTGAGAACGGGAGTAACTAAGACGGGATCTCTGAGGGGGCAGAGCCAGTAGAGCAATGCACCAGAGCGGCGGGTGCTTAGTAAGTGTTCATTAAACCGAACGCCCGAATGGGGCCAGCTTCAAGGACGTGCGACCTGGGCCTTGACGAAGGCCCTGCCCTCAGAAGGGACCTGCCCTTGGTTTTCTGCTTTGCTTTTCCTGCCTTGAATTTGGCTCCGTGTTTTCATCTCACCCTGGGTCCTGTAAATTACATAGCTGGTCCTGCTCCCGAAACGGAGATGTGGTTTATTCTTGGAGGGGCTCTCTCGGCTTTTCCCCTGCCCCAACCTCACCTCAGGATGCCCCAAGCAGAGGGGAGCACAGAGCTAGGAGAAGCTGACGTTTGAGAGTCTCCACCCTACAAGGGCTGACCGTGTGTGTGTCGGGGGGGGTGGTGCTGGGGGAACCTGGCTGCTCTGACCTGTCAGCCTCCATCGCGTCCACCGGCCTGTGTGCCCCTCACTGACTCAGGCAGAGGGCAGGGGGTGGCGTGTATGGAGGTGGGTGCCAAGACACAGACCTCCGGGTCCCAGCTGGAGTTCCCTGTCCCTTGGGGCAGACTTGGGCTCTCTGCTTATTTGCACCGGGCCCCCGCTAGGGCAGGAGGGGCTGGCAAGGGGTGGGGTGGGAGGCTTAATTAGCAGCCCAAGCCAGGCAGCAGGCGGTGGGTGCAGAGCAGGCTGACTTTTCCCGCTATAGATCGGCTCTCCAGGAGAGGCACTAGCCGGCTGGCTTAGGCTCTGGCTGGGCTATTTTAGGAATATTCTTAACTCTTCCCGTGCCACCACCATCACCGACCTCTCTGCCAGCTCCAGACTGTCCTCCCCCCCACCCCTCCTCCCCAGTCCCTGCTTTTCCTCTCTGGCAGCTGAGAAGGTCACAGTTTCCTCCGAGGTGAGGCCAGCTGCCTTTCACCAAGAAACGCTTCCATCTCTGACCCACCCCCACACCTCCCCTATTGCCCCTGTGTCTTCTCCCTCTCCCCCCATCCCAGCTCTGGCCTAAGGAGATTGGCAGATTTCAGCATTTCCCTTGCCCCTTCTTCTCACCCTGTGAAACTGGGATGGTTAGGCTCCCCGACCGTAGTGAAAACAGCTGGCCTGGGCCCCTGGGAACAGCCAGGAACCCACAGTCCAGCCCTCCTGCCTGCTCGACTTTAATGCCCCATTAGGACCAAGTCTCCATTTGGGTGTCCCACACAAGCAGCCAGAACCTCACAACATCATGGGGTTCCCTCTCTCTGTTTTTTCCTCCCACTCCAGTGCCTGGCTTCTTGGACAAATCTAGGCCAGGACACAGGCCTTCCCTGGACAAGGTCAAGGGGGTCCCACCAGGGCCCGAGAGGGTCCGCCGTTAATAAACCTGAAATTCTAGTAAAGATAGGGGAAGAGATCTCAGCTCACTTGGTGTTGGGGGTTCCCATGTCTATGCAGGGCCTGCCTGGGCGAGGAAGCCTGGGACACCTTGGACTTTGGTGCCATCCCCCAGGCACAGTGCCTTCTGGGTTTAGGAGGAGTTGGGAGTTGCCACCGAGTGCCACTGGGAAAGCTTGACCTGGAGATCCCGGCATGTGGCTGGTGATTCCACACAAAGGCTCAGGGGCCTATGACGTGTCCGGTACCGGGTTTAGAGGATCAATCATTGATAATTAGTCTCTGCCCGAGAAGGGATACTCTCTTGGGCTGGTTCCCCAGGGCATCGGAACAGGAGCCTGGGCCATGGCGTCAATGGACTGGGGCAGGCGAGCCCTCTCCACGGGTCTCACCTCACATGACCTTCTCCGGGCTCTTTAATAGCCCAGCTCCAGAAGTGACAGGGCCGGAGCTTGCGGCCAGGTGGCAAAGCTTTAGCTCCTGTCAGGGGCTACGGAGGGGGCTCCTGTGATGGGGAGTCCTCCAGCCGCAAGTCCTCAGCCTCCAGTTTAGAAAGACCCAGATGGGGGCGCCTGGGTGGCTCAGTCGGTAAAGCGGCCGACTTCGGCTCAGGTCATGATCTCACCGTCTGTGAGTTCGAGTCCCGCGTCGGGCTCTGTGCTGATAGCGCAGAGCCTGGAGCCTGCTTCGGATTCTGTGTCTCCCTCTCTCTGCCCTACTCCTGCTCACGCTCTGTCTCTATGTCTCAAAAATAAATGAACGTTAAAAAAATTAAAAAAAAAAAAAAAAAGAAAGACCCAGATGGATTTATCAAGGTGTCTTGAGGAAGATTTTGAGTTCAGAGGGACAACACTCTCTAGGGACTCAGGGAGAATTCTGTATCTTTTAAAAAGTGAGACCCCCTCCTTTACCTCTAGTTGAGAGACATTAATAGGAGGCAGGAGGTTGGCTGTAATGGAGCCCCACCCCACCCCCACCCCTGTCTGTCGGGTAGGGTTGGTGCAGCCTTCCTGGAGGGGAGGAGATCTCTGGCCCCACAGTTCCTGAAGGGACAGCAGGCGAACCTTTGGTAAACCCAGGAGTCCTGGCGCCTGCCTCTCTGGTGTAAGCCCCTGCCTTTCTGTCCGCCACGTCCCCTCCCTATCAGCTTTCAGGCTGGGAGCCCCAGCTGGTGGAGGATGTCTTGCTCCTCAGCAGCTGGGATTTGTAAATATTTATAGGAACATGGAACAGATCAGTGGCTGACAGGCCCGAGGAGCGGGCAGGGCCCCTGCCTGGAGCTCAGTAGCTTTATTCCCCCTTCCCCACACCCTGACCTGATTTGAGGGAGCCCAGGGTGACAGAGATGGAGGGCATGGGGCCGGCCACCTCCGCTTTCAGAGACACAAGTTCAAAGGATGCCCTTGTCTCTCTGCCGTGGGGCACTGCTTCCACGCTCAGTGTCCCTCTCATCCTTCCAGGCCCAGTCCAGCTTCCGGGTGCTCACGTACCCATCGCCACACTGACCCGCTCTCACTCACACTCTTTTTTTTTTTTAGTGTTTATTTTTGAGACAGAGAGAGACAGAGTACAAGTGGGGGAAGGGCAGAGAGAGGGAGACACAGAATCCAAAGCAGGCTCCAGGCTCCGCACTGTCAGCCCAGAGCCCGATGTGGGGCTCGAACTCATGAACCGTGAGATCATGCCCTGAGCCGAAGTCGGACGCTTAACCGACTGAGCCAGCCAGGCTCCCCTCACACACACTCTTTCAACACTCACGTACGTTCACTGTCGTGCTCACGCGTGTGCACGCACACTTTCTAACTCCCACGCCCACGCCGATCTCACGCTCACAAACCGACGCTCACACCTTTGCACGTGCGCCAACTCACACACTTACAACCCCATCGGATTTCCAGGCCCCGGCCACTCCCCACAGGTCTTAATCACAGGGAGGGAACTCCTGCTTCCTGACTGAGGGGGACTGTGTATGTGTGTGGGTGTATGGGGCGCAGGGTGGGGAGGTGGGGGGCACCGGCTCCGAGGTCAGGGGGTGAGGAAGAGGGAGGACGAGTGGATAGAGGTGTGGGCGGAGAGCCATTCAGAGCCGATATCAGCCTGGGACAGAAGCAAGACAGAGACAAAGGCAAGTCAAGGAAATGGAGACTGAGCAGGGTCAGGGCAGATGGGGCAGGAACTGGGGACAGAGGCCCCCCCCCACCCCCCGCCAATGAGAAGCTGTCACATTCTTGCTCCAGTGGCCTGTGAGACCAACACCACCCCCCAGCTGGGGCTTCTCCCCTCTGGATCTTGTCACTGTGACTTTGCTTTGCTGCTTGTGCAGCCGGGAGTGGTGACAAGCAGAGAAGACAGTGCCCAGGGCAGCTGACTGTGCCACTCTGGCCCGGTTGCCAGCTCACCCATCAGTGCCCATCTCATCACCCAGAGGGGTCCAGATGAGACCAGTGACCAGCCCGGCTGCCCTTCCCTCGCAGGGAGGGCCATGGCAGGGGAAGAGGTGCAGCTGGACCCTCCTCTCCTAGAGGTGGGCAGACCTTGCCCAGGCCCCTGCCCACCGAATCCGAGCTTGGGAACTACGGGCTCTCTGCTCCCGGACACCCAGGACCCAACGGACACGGACAGGAACCAGTGCCTGAGGCAGGGGCTTCAGGAGGGGGGCGGAGAAGAAAGCCACTCTGAGGAACCAAACCTGTTTTTGGCATAAACTTTTTATTTCATCTTCTTTACCATGCACAAGAGTGACGTCTTCACGCCCCGTGCCCCTGGATGCCGTGTTAAATAATCATCCCTCTTGCCTCGGGTCTGTCGCAGGGTATTAGCTCTGGGGCATCAATCAGTCAGTTTGTACTCTGAAATCTGGGAACGACCGTTTCTAGAAAATCAGACAGGCAAGCAAATAATAATAATAATAATAATAATAGAAGAGCAGAGAATGTCGCGTTGACTGCCTTCTTCCTGTTTTTCAATCATCGGTGCCGCGGTCCACCCAGGTTTCGAAATCCTGATTGATTCGTGCGTTCTCAGGCCCAGTCATGCATTTACTCGACAGCCTTGATTCGCTCAGGTGCCAGGCTCTGTGCCGCGCCTGGGAGCCAGGGCAAAAGCCAGACAAGCCTCTTGCCGGTGCGGTGCTTAGAGTTGATCGAAGAAGACAAACAAATGCACAACAAAGTGTGGTGCCCCCAGGAGGCCAGGGAGCGGTGTCCAGGCACCCTGCCTGGGGACCCGGATGTCCTGCTCTTCCAGCTGAATGCTTGAAACTGACCCAGAATCCTTCTCTCATCCCAGGATCAACATCCCCTTCTCGCCCCCTCTCCTGTGTCTGGAGGTCTGCTCTCCTGGGCAGCCAGAGCATCTAAGGATGGTGGACGGAGTGGGAAGGTGAGGCCGAATGGCAGTTTGGACACTCATCGGCCTGGCAGGTGACCTCAGGCAAATCATTCATCCCTTGCAGCCAGTTTCCTTTTCTGTTAAAAGACAGTAACTAGTACCCATCACCGTGGTACCATCGGCATCAAATAAGATTAAGTATATAGAGCACCAAAGATGGTGCCCGGCACACACTAGGACCTCAAGTTATGCTAGCCCCTCGCCCTGCCCCTTTTGCACCGCATCTCTCCTCACTGGCAGGGGGGAGAAGCTCGGGCAGGGGTGCAGCAGAACCCAGCGATCCGTGTGTTCTGAATCTGTGCTTCATGCCATCTTCCCAGGAAGTCCAGTCCTGCTCTCAGGGGAGCCTCTTCTTTGAGGGGAAGAGGTCTGCCTGGCCTTGTCTCCTGGACTATCTGAACATTCCAGAGAGTTAGCCCTTTTCTTCATCCTGTCTCCCCTCTCTCTGGCTCTCAAGTTTAAAAAAGCATTCTTGTGCACGTATGGTGGTTGTGAGGTGACGGTGGTGGTGGTGACGGAGGTGATGGTGGAGGGGATGGTGGTATTGCTGGTGGTCGTGGAGGTGGTAATGGGGAAGGTGGCTATGACGGTGATGGCGGAGGCGATGACGGTAGTGGTTGTGGTGAAGGTATTGATGGTGAAGGTGGGGATGATGGTGATGGAGGCAGTGGTGATGGTGAAAGTGATGTAGAGATGGTGATGGTATTGGTGGTGGTGAAGGTGGTGATGATGGAAGTGACGGTGGAGATAACGATGGTATTGGTGGAGGTGGTGGTGGTGAAAGTGGGGATGATGGCGATGGAGGCAGCGGTGATGGTGAAAGTGATGTAGAGATGGTGATGGTATTGGTGGTGGTGAAGGTGGTGATGATGGAAGTGATGGTGGAGATAACGATGGTATTGGTGGAGGTGACGGTGGAGATAACGATGGTATTGGTGGAGGTGGTGGTGGTGAAAGTGGGGATGATGGCGATGGAGGCGGTGGTGATGGTGAAAGTGATGTAGAGATGGTGATGGTATTGGTGGTGGTGAAGGTGGTGATGATGGAAGTGACGGTGCAGATAACGATGGTATTGGTGGAGGTGGTGGTGGTGAAAGTGGGGATGATGGCGATGGAGGCGGTGGTGATGGTGAAAGTGATGTAGAGATGGTGATGGTATTGGTGGTGGTGAAGGTGGTGATGATGGAAGTGACGGTGGAGATAACGATGGTATTGGTGGAGGTGGTGGTGGTGAAAGTGGGGATGATGGCGATGGAGGCAGCAGTGATGGTGAAAGTGATGTAGAGATGGTGATGGTATTGGTGGTGGTGAAGGTGGTGATGATGGAAGTGATGGTGGAGATAACGATGGTATTGGTGGAGGTGACGGTGGAGATAACGATGGTATTGGTGGAGGTGGTGGTGGTGAAAGTGGGGATGATGGTGATGGAGGCGGTGGTGATGGTGAAAGTGATGTAGAGATGGTGATGGTATTGGTGGTGGTGAAGGTGGTGATGATGGAAGTGATGGTGGAGAGAATGATGGTATTGGTGGAGGTGGTGGTGGTGAAAGTGGGGATGATGGCGATGGAGGCAGTGGTGATGGTGAAAGTGATGTAGAGATGGTGATGGTATTGGTGGTGGTGAAGGTGGTGATGATGGAAGTGACGGTGGAGATAACGATGGTATTGGTGGAGGTGGTGGTGGTGAAAGTGGGGATGATGGCGATGGAGGCAGCGGTGATGGTGAAAGTGATGTAGAGATGGTGATGGTATTGGTGGTGGTGAAGGTGGTGATGATGGAAGTGATGGTGGAGATAACGATGGTATTGATGGAGGTGACGGTGGAGATAACGATGGTATTGGTGGAGGTGGTGGTGGTGAAAGTGGGAATGATGGCGATGGAGGCGGCGGTGATGGTGAAAGTGATGTAGAGATGGTGATGGTATTGGTGGTGGTGAAGGTGGTGATGATGGAAGTGACGGTGGAGATAACGATGGTTGGTGGAGGTGGTGGTGGTGAAGGTGGGGATGATGGCGATGGAGGCGGTAATGATGACAGTTAAGGTGGCGTTGGATGCGATGATGGTATTGGTGGTGGCGGATGACGGCGGTGTGGGAGCTCTTTTCAGAATCCTATGCTCAGATTTTGAGAGCGAGAAGAGAGCTTACTGAGTTCCAGCTAATCTACGGAGGGCCTACCCTGTGCCGCATCCTGTGATACTCGCTTCATGTTCACAGCAATGCGCAGAGATCTCTGTCTCCTTTGGCAGATAAGGACACTGAGACCAGAGATAACGAGTCACCTGGCTCCCTGGCTACAGCCGGTAAGACATGAGAGGTAACTTAAACCCTGGGTCCTTTGATTCCTAGCCCCATATTCCTTCTCTAGGCCATCGCGAAGCAACCTATACTTCACAGCGAGGGAAATGGAGACCCAGGGGGGTCAACTGATTTGCCCGAGGTCATGCGGCAGTTCGAAGCAGCTCCTGACCGCTTTCTTTTCACGCCTAGGTCTCGGCAGCCTTCTTTTCGCCACAGGCTGGGGTCTCCTTGAGGAGGACAGAAGAACCACCACACATTCCCCTTCACAGCCCTGACAGGGGCCCAGAGTCCAGACCCCCTCAGGCCTCTGGGGCAGGCTCTATGTCTGCTGTCGTCTCCACCCTGTACACCGTCAATCCCAGTGTCCTCTCCTGCCTCGGAGTGAGAGTGACCGATACCCAGCTGCTGCCTGGCCCATTATACTTGACAGTCCCTCCCCCAGATCTGGCTGTGAGCCTCCTTTGGCCGGGGCACCATACTATAGCAGCTGTGACTGGCACTGAGGAAGAGGGACAAGGGCCGGCACCCTCTCCCCTCATCCCGGTCTGAACTCTGAGGTGGTGAGCCTAGGGGTCCAGTCGTCTTGCTGCTGTCTTCATTCTTTTCTGGTTCTGGACCTTAGTCTCCTGCTTAAAAAGAAATAGATGGGGAGGTTCCCCTTGACCCACCAGAGGCTAGTGAATAAAGGAAGAAGAGGGAAAGAATTGTGCCTAGGCTGCATATAATTCACAGACTTCCTCCCCCAGGGAGACTTCTGGGATTCACCCCACACAGTTTCACTCCTCCGGACCCTTTTGACCACTCCTTCAATCTCAAAACTATGTATCCGATGCTAAGTCTTGAGTCACGTGATGACAGTGTTGGCGGTGATGAGGATGACGGAGGTGGTGGTGGAGGCGGTGATGGCAGGGTCGCGAAGGTGGTGGTGATGGTGGGGGGGAGATGGTGGTTATGGTAGAGGTAGTAGAGCTGGGGGTGATGGTGGTGATGGCAGCGGAGGTGGTGGTGATGGTAGGGGTGGTGATAGGAGTTCTTGGATGATTAGAATGAAGTATGGCCTCCTGGAGGAAGGTGGGAGGAAGGTTGGCTGACCACTACCCCCCTCTACCTCTTTCCCCAGCTCTTTAATAATTTTTTTAACATTTATTTATTTTTGAGAGACATAGAGACAGAGGATGAGCAGGGGAAGGGCAGAGAGAGAGGGAGATACAGAATCTGAAGCAGGCTCCAAGCTCTGAGCCGTCAGCACAGAGCCCGACACGGGGCTCGAACTCACAGACCGTGAGATCATGACCTGAGCCGAAGTTGGCCGCTCAACCGACTGAGCCACCCAGGCGCCCCTCCCCAGCGCTTTAATCACAGCTACTATTTATTGTGTGTCACCCATAAAACAAGTGCATGCTCAGTACATTGTATGTAATAATCCATTTAATTCTTCCAACAGCCCTATGAGGCATGCCCTAATATTTTAGAGACAAGATAGCTGACGCACAGAGAGGTTAAGTAACTTGCCTAAGGTCATACAGCTAGCAAATAGCAGAACCTACACTCAGCCACAGAGTCTTGACTCCAGAGGCGGAACTCTCCACATGCAGGAGAGCTGCTGTGTGTGTGTGTGTGTGTGTGTGACTTTAAGGGGCTCCACTATTTTGAGGTTTCTATGGCCAGGCAGTACCATCTGACTATCTTCTTGCCTCCCCCTCCCTGGGAAGCTTTCACAAGGGAGGTGGGGATCATGGGTTTGTGCAAGAAATCTAGGTTCCGCCAGTTGGTGGTCACAGAACGGGGTGGGGGTGCACTTCGCCTGGCCCACGGCTGGCAGCTACCCCAGCTCCCGCCTAGGGCTCCCGCCCTGGGGAGCTCCATCCTGCCGGCCTCCCTCCCTCCCAGGATCTCATTATATCCCTAAGAGAAACTGACAGCCTCAATATCTTACTTTGCAAATATAGTTTATTCCTTCAATAAAGCCGCCTGCGCAGGGGAATGTTTAAGCCCCGCTCTCCCCCGAGAGCCTCATTTGAATTTCTAAAGTCTTTAGTCCTCCAATGGGGCAGCCGGGTAATGAAAACGCAGCCGCTTACAGGGGATTCATTTCCTGTCCGGTCTGATCACTGCCACTGCTGCCACTGCCACTGCCACCGCCACCACTATGGAGCCATTGGACTGACCCACCGATAGGAACTTTTGGCTACCCGGATGCAGGGGGGGTAGGGGGCGGACAGGCATTGGCCTGGGCCTGAGGCCCCAGGGACCCCTCCACAGGGTCTCCATGCCCAGGGGCCCCTAGACAACATCTCTTAGGCCAGGGTGCTCCCCCAAGGGCCCTGCTTACGAGTCCTTGGGGGTGAGGTCGGCTCCCTGGCTGGACCCCCTCACTCTAGGGTAGCCCCTACCCCAGGCCCCCACGGGAGTCTCTAATTAAAGGACTGGCACGCCCCTCGGGGACTCATTAGGCCCGCTGTGCAGAGAACATTTAATCATTGCTCAGAGCATCGATTGGAAAATCAATTTCTTTGTCTCTCCGCACGCGGCGCTGGAGAAGAGGGGGGGAGCGCTGACCTCCTTCTGCTGCCATGTAAAGTGCCGCGCATTTAATCAGGGAACAGAAATCAATTAGCCACTTACGAGGTTGGCTTTAGTTACCGAGTCGGCGGGGCCCGCGCCACAGCTCAGCCGCTGACAGCAGCGAATCTCTCACACACCGCCAGGCCGGCCGCCCTGGGCGCCCCACCAGCTCTCGGGGGGCCCCCTCCCCGTGCTGGGCACCCATCATCCACGTAGACCCCCGCGAGCCCCCAAAGAAGCCTTGCAAGGCTCTCTAAACTCCCAGCTCAGAGTCATAGCTTCCCTGGCTGACCCCCTTCCCACTGACACCCCCGCCCCGACCACCATGGGCTCAGCTCTGCCACCCTGGAGGCTACGAGCCATGGAGACGCAGCAGAGGGAGGCCGGTTCAAATCCCAGCTCGCTCCCTGCCGGCTTCTGGGAGGTCGGGGACGCTTTTGAACCCCTCTGAGCCTCAGCTACCTCGGAGCAGTTTACTCATGAAACAGGAAGAATGATCCTCCCTGCCTCACCAGAGGGCGGTGGAAACCCAAGATTTCCTGAAGTGCCGACCAAAGGGCCGAGGCTCGCACCCGTGGGGACAGTGACCTTCCAGACGCATAGTCAGCCAGGTTAACAGGGGACAGGGGGTGTGAGCCCTGCAGGAGAGGGCAGGTGGGCCCAGTGTCCCCCTCACTTTCTCCTGTTTCCCCATCACCTTCTGGGGGCGTGACTCTGAATCGCCTCTGCACTCATTGTCCCCTGCTGTCTGCGCACCCCACACAGCTCTGGGGGTACAAGCTTCGCAGTGCTGCCTCGCACACCCAGCATTCTACACACCCAATTACACAGAGTTGTACACAGTCTGCACGCCCCATTACACACAGTTCCGCAGAGTTTCTCCCACGGTGACAGTCACAGGGCTCCTGTCCCCTCACGCAGTGCACACGCCGCCTTCGCACACGCACAGCCGCCCCGCCGCTCCTCGCGCACACAAGCACTCCTGCCCGGCGTCACCTGCGGGCCCCCCACCCCGCAGAGTTGCACACCAGTGACACGCGCGCTCACGCGCGCACACACACACAGGCACACGCACACCCGTTCCGTAATAATATTAGACATGCCATTTCTTTTGCATGACAGTTTCAGTGGAGACGCTCAGAGCTGTCACTTGGATGAAAAATAATGCATAATCCTCGTCTTCCTTCCTTCCCTTCCCTTTCTTTCTTCCCTGTTTAATGAGCTCCTAAAAATATTCCTTGCTGTCTCGCCGAGGCTGTGGGCTAAGTGTGAGTCAAGCCTCCCACCCCCTCTCCCCTCCTCCGCCCCTCCCTGGGCCCCCTGAGTGGGCCGCGGGAGGCAGGGTCACAGCCGGTCCCAGTGCTTGGCCAAGCCCAGGTCAGGCTCCACAGGTCTCTGACTCCCCCCAACCCCCGGGGAGCCCACCTGAGCTGGGAATGAGACACGGGTGGGAGCAGGAAGAAAGGCAGAAGCCCCTCTCTGCTACCTGACCGCCCTCAGCAGCCCCCTCACGGCTCCCGACCAGTTTCACGCCCATCCACCGTCCCGCCCCCCTCAGGAAGGAGAGGTCTGTGTGTGGCCAAGGTCCTACCTCCCTGAACCCCCAGCTTCTAGCAGTCCCCAAGCCTGGCTCTGCTGGGAAAGGTGCGGTTGTCACAGCTTCCTCCAGTTCATCCTTCGAGCCTCACGTCAAAGCCACCTCCTCCCCGAAGCATCCCAGATTCCCACAGAAGGAGAGATTTGTTCACAGTACATATTGACACACTTTCATAATATTAAATTTACTGAGGAGAAGCAATCGTGTGCCTGGTGGGAACTTTGTCTCTGTGGGATTCTCTCCATCCTGTGTTTTGTTTCCTTATGGCGTCATCCCCAGCGTCTCGGAGCTCCTTCAGACAGGGAACCTGCCTGGCCTGCTTGGAGAGCCGGATGGGTGGGTGGGAGGATGGAGAGAGAGAGAGAGAAGGATGGATGGGAAGTGGTATAAAGGGAAGAACGGCGTCACGAGTCAGGAACCTAAATGTCCACCTGGTTTCTGTGAACATTCGCCATGACTTTGGGAGAGGCAAAAGCCCTCCCTGGGTCTCGGTTTCCCTGTCTGTAAGGTGGGAGAGCTGGGCCCTGTGGTGTCCCAGGCAACTTGCAGCTCCGGCAACCCTCATTCTAGAGCTCTCTGTAGTGGCAGATGGAGAAAACCTGTCTGGTCTCTAACGCCCCATGCTACTGGGTGAAGGGGCCGTGGCCTTGGCTGACACAAGGCAGGGGCGCTCTCCGCACAGCTCTGGGACTTTATTCTCCCAGGCTTTCTGCCTCCCGCTTTTTTTTTTTTTTTTAATGTTTATTTATTTTTGAGAGAGAGAAACACAGTGCGATCGGGGGAAGGGGGCAGAGAGAGAAGGAGACACAGAATCGGAAGCACGCTCCAGGATCTGAGCTGTCAGCTCAGACGGTGACGCGGGGCTCAAACCCACGAACCATGAGATCGTGACCTGAGCTGAAGTTGGACGCTTAACTGACTGAGCCACTCCCGCGCCCCTGCCTCCCGCTTTTCCATACCTGTTTCCATACCGCTCCAGTCTCCTTAATTCCACTTCCATGTCTTCCTTGAGCTCTCTGTCCCTTTTCTTGCTTTTTCTGGGCCCCTGAATCCCACCCATCAGTAGTTCAGAGCAAGGGTGCCCCTCACCTCCCTTCCTCCACCTTCCCTCTCGCAGCCCCACCTGCGCCAGGAGCCCCCTCCCCATGGGCCTCCCGGCCTTGTCCCAGCAGCTCCAGTCCCGAAAGGTTAAGCTAATAGCAGCTCCTTTCCCATCAGCTGCTCTTGTTTGCTCTACATAATTGCAGGAGAGGGGGGCCGGGAGGGGGCCTTCTGAGTGGTAGCGGGTGTGCAGGGAGGGGGGCCGCGCAGCCTTGTCCCTGGGAAGGGGAGCTGGGTGAAGGTGGCACTTACAGAAATGGGGCGGTAGGCAGTGCCGGTGCTGATCGCATGTGACAAGAATTGGGCAGAAGGCCCAGCCGTGGCCGAGCTGCCTGGAGAGGGGAACGGGGCCCAGAGAAGAGTGGTCAGAGACGTTACTACTCCCGGCAGGAGAATGTTAACAACAAGAGCTGTAAATAACATTTACCAAGCAGGCCCCGTACCAAACCCCTTCCTGCGTTTATCTCAGTTGCTCTTCGCAATGGTCCCAGGAGGCAAATGCAGCTCTGGGGCCCACGGTTTTGACCTGCGCAGGAAACTGAGGCTCTAGGAGGTTAACTCACTGCCCGAGGTCACGTGTTGCTAAGGTAGAGCCTTAAACGGAGATTGTTCTTAGTCATTCCGGGGCAGAGAGGGTTAGCACTTGCAGGGAGGTAGAAGGCCAACCCACTCACTGTCCAGAGGGACAGAGGGAAAGGGACTTGTCCAAAGTCACAGAGCAAGTGGTGGCCACAACTGGACTGAGGGTTCAGGTCTGATTCAGAGGGGGTTGCTGTGCTTCTGAGCTGAAATCCCCTTGGAGACTTCCTGTGGCGGGGGGTGGGGGGAGTGGGCGCTTAGGTGAGGGGTGAAGAGGCAGACAGGGCGGGTGTCCTGGGCGGAGGCAAGGAGCCGGAGCGGGCATGGTGTGCACCTCTCTGCCAGGGAGTGGCAGCCCTGGCCTCCTGCTGGTTTGAGTACATTTGATAATTCATCAGGGACAGGGAGGAGCCAGGAACAGTGGGCAGAAGGTGGGGTGGGGAGTGTCACAGCAAGTGGCTGAAAATTTAGGCTCGTCCAGGAAAACTGCAGACAGGAAGTCAGCACGCTTGGGTCCTCAGCCCAGCTCCTCCCTCTGGAGACCTGGGACCGTGCTGGCCTCCACTCTCAGGTCTGGGGCACCACCCCTTTCATCTTCTCCAGTCAGGACAACTTGCCTCTTTTCTTTTTTTAAAGATTTAATTTCATTTCTATTATTATTATTTTTTAAAGATAAGTGGTTTTTTTTTTTAAGTTTATTTATTTATTTGAGGGGTGGGGGCAGAGAGAGAGAGAGGGAGAGAGAGAGAATCCCAAAACCATGAGATCATGACTCAGACGCTGAGGGGCGCCTGGGTGGCTCAGTTGGTTGAGCATCTGACTTCGGCTCAGGTCATGATCTTGTGGTTCTTGAGTTCGAGCCCCACATCGGGCTCTGTGCTGATAGCTCAGAGCCTGGAGCCTGCTTCAGATTCTATATCTCCTTCTCCCTGGCCCTCTCTGGTTCTCTCTCTCAAAAATAAACATTAAAAGAAAAAGTCAGACACTTAATTGAGTGAGCCACCCAGGCGCCCCTTAAGGTTTACTTTTAAGTAGTATCTACACTCAATATGGAGCTCGAACTCACGACCCTGAGATCAAGAGTCGCATGCTCTTCCCGCTGACCCAGCCAGGCACCCTTAGACTTCGAGGCTGTTGAGAAGGGTCTTCTCAACTCTGCTTAGACACTCAGTCCGGGGTGCTCAGTGCCTGGGAATAGGGAAGCTTTCTCTTATGAAGAACAACGTGGAAAAACTGTCCTCACAGGTAGTCAAACTCCATCTCCTTGTGACTGTCCCGTGCAAACCTGATGCTCCCTGCACGCCTGCCTGCAAGCCCGCAGCTTGCCCAGAGCTGGGGTGCTGCCCTCAAGAGTTGTAGCCCACTGCCTACGCTGGATCCCCCAACACCCACATCTGCAGTTCCCTGCAAGCCGGGGTGCATGCCTCCGCCTCCCGTCAGCACTGCAGGGGGCGGCTGTGAGGGGCCAGGTGAGCAGATGGCCTGATTTGTATTCTGAGTGGCCAGGCTGTGCTGTGGTTTTCTCCGTGAGAACTCCATCCTCTCCCCTGGCTCCGTCTTTCGAAACTTCTCCAAGCAGCATCAATAATGGGAATCGATTCATCAATGAGCATCCTGGCCTTGAGGCCCACAGCCCCCGTGGAGCTCTGCGGCACCCCTAAGCACCTCGGCTTCCTGCCCCCGGCGTCCCAGGCATCACTCCTAGGTATCCGGACCTGCCTTCCGACCTGCCACAATCTCCACAGACGAAGCCCCCACCTCAGCCCCAGGACAGCTTTGCTTTACAGAGTCAGGACTGTAGCCTGGGATTGGAGGAAGTCCTGGGGCAGAGGAACCAGGGGCTGAGCTCAGTGTGGCTTTATCAGGCATCACGCAGAGTGGAAGACAGGGGGCCATGACTTTAGGGTGTGGGAACTGACCACTCTGTCCCAGCCTCCAAATACTGATTCCTCAACATCTGTCTCTTAACACTGACTTCCCAAGTGACCATCCCCAGCAGTCTTGACCCACTGACACCCCCTGACAGCCCCAACCTCCCAGCACTGATGGCCCAGGCTGGCCAACTATTCACCGTCAACCATCCATCACTGGCCAGCCGTGCCTAACGGTCCAACATCAATATGCAACACTGGCCACCCATCACCAACATCTTTACCCCAACATCCAGTACTGACTCTCAATACGGATCTCCCCAAACTAACCACCCCAAATTAACCACTCCAACTCACACTCCACTGGCCACCTAAGATTGTACCCAACGAGCACCCCACCTCCCACTCCCTCAGTCTCTGACTGTTACCTGTGCTTTCCCTGCAGCTCTTCAGATGTCTGCTACTCACGGCCCCACTGCCCTAGCTCTGGCTGGGCACTAATGCAGACTTCCTCTGGCTCCCGGGACCTGTCCTGTTGGCCAATGGTTGGTGGCCTGTTGGGTCTCCAGTCTTGCTCCTCTTCATCCGACCAGACCCGAGCGACTCTCCCAGCCGGCACTGACCAGCTGCAGAGTTTGGTGAGAAAAGGTCTTCCTCACTGTCCCTGGGCTGTCCCCAGAGAAATCTGGTTGCTGGCTTGCCAGATGCCTCCGCCATCCCACCTTCCAACCCCGAACCAGCGTGTGTGTTGCTAGGAATGAGTCTGTGGAGGGTCATGGCTCTGGGCTGGGTTGATCTCATGGGGAAAGCCCCTGACTGCTGCCCTCAATGCGAGCTGTAGGTGGAAGGTAAGGCACCTCTCCCTGCCCTCCCCCTTCTCGAAGCCAGGCAAAGGCAGGAGGGTGGGGGTTCATGGTGAAGGAGTTGGACACCGCCTCTGAGGAGGGGGAAGGGATGAGGGGAGCCAGAAGCAGAGGTGGCGTGTAAGGGCAGCGAATGGGCGGCAGCCTGGCCAAGGGGCGGAGACAGCGAGGAGCTAAGGAATGGCATGGGTAGAGAGGAGGCCAGAGGCGGGAAGGAGGTTCAGTCCTCAGGCATGTCGTCCGTGCGCTGCCCTCGCGGCTCCCGGCCCCTCCTGATTCCCTGCTTGATGGAAAGCTCCATAGAGGCTCACACAGAGTGACTGCTCATGATCCCCCTTCATCAAGGACTCGGAACCAGGGCCATTAATTAGATGAGGGAGCAGCTGCTCTGGGCCTACGGGCCAAGTGACAGGAAATCAGTCTGTCCCTGGAAGCTCTGGCCCAGCCCCGGCCTCAGAGCCGGGAGGCTCTCTGTCCACCTTCATCCTCTGTGGAGCCTGCCCAGGGACCTGCACATGCCAGCCGTGATCCCCTGGCTGCTGCCAGTCTTGGAGCCGGGGCGCAGCGGACCCCACACCCCGGGCGGGAAACTGGCTCCTGGATTGGACTCTGACATAGGCGTCCATGGTCAAGTTGTGTCTCTTCCCAGGCCTCAGTTTCCCCATCATTCCAACGAGAAAGGCCGCCGCCCCAGCTGCCCTGAGGACTAATGTCTGTGCTCCTCCCCTCCTGTCCTGGGCATGGCCACAGACCCCTGCAACTTGTCCCCAGCTGAAACAAGGCTGAGCCGATGGCCATGACTTCTCCTGGGTTCTCCACTCTTCTGTTCTCTAGCCCCATCTCAGGGATGAGTCTCCACCTTCCCATGGCATGAAGGGAGGGTGGGCACTGGCTCATGACCAAGGATGGGTCTGAGGAATCGGAGGGGGCCTTGGGAGCTGAAGGAATTGGAGATGGAGGAGAAAGAGGCAGACCAGAGATCGAGATACCTGTCACCTCCCCTTCCACCTGCCACCTCTAGATGATGGGGCAGAAATTCGTAGAGTGATGCGAGGACCAACCTCTGTCACTAGAACTTTCTGAGCAGGACAAGATGCCCCTGTGTTTCCTTCCAGCCGCAGGGGTCTCCGAGCCATGAGTCTAAGGCTGACCGGGCAGCATCTGTGTGCTACGCTGTCTGCTGCAGGGGTGGGGAGGATGGGGAAGGTTAAGATGTGGCTCCTGTGGCCAGGCCCCTACTGTCCGGTAGAGGAAATGGGACTCCTGCCCAAGAAACCGCAGGAATGCGGCGTTCACGGAGCCTCCCCACGTACACGCATGCGCGCGCTCACGCAGACAAAGGAGACGGCAGGAAGAACTCCAGAAGGCCGATGACTGCTAGGAAGTTTTCGGCGGGAAGCAGGAGTTCGTCTTCAGGTCTAACTGAAGTCAGTCTTCAGGACTGCACGGGGCATGGGCTGGTGGGGAGGAGCTGGACAAGATACTCCAGGCAGAAGGAACAGCCGCTGCAAAGACACAGAAGGGCTGCCGCGGGCGGGGTGCGGAACACGTAACCAACTCCCTGGAACCTGAGGAGCGGGCAGGATGTGGAAGAGTGAGGGGACCTCTCAAATGCTCTCTCCACGCATGAAGGCTGTTTTTCTGATCCCCAAATCTGAGCCTTTGGGGGGACCAGTTTTGTGCGCCTAAGGGCCTGATGGGGAAAATGTTGGAAATACGGGTACCTTGGAAAAGCAGGTATTTTCGGCAGTGGAACGTTTTCCTCTTGCATTTTCCTTACCCCTTCCGCAGGTGCAGGTCCTGCCAGTTAGATTCCGGGGCCATCCTCAAGGAACCCACATCCCAGGGGTAGATGGAGGTGGGAGTGTTACTTCCCCAGGACCTCAGCCAGGGCCCGGGTACCCAAGGGGAACAGGGGCCCTGGTATCTTGCCTGTCGACTTAGCATGCCTGCCCTTTCCCCTTCTCTGGTTAGAACCCAATCCCGTTCTTGTTGTTCCCAGGCTCCCCCCAACAGGACAGAAATCAATGAGCAATTTGCTGCTATTTGTAGATCCTCTTTCTCTGCCAGCCCCCAGCCCCAGCCAGTCCTGACCAAGTTCGGTCGTGCCTCCCTCCTCAGTCAGATGGACTGGCACTGTGCCCAGCCAAGTGGAGCCCGGTGCTCAGTACCTGGGGTTGGGGGGGAGGGTGTCAGAACCCAGAGGTCTCTGCAGGGGCCAGGACTGATCTTCTACCCAGGTACACTCCTGAGAATCTAGAGGAAGTAAGGACAAAGCCAAGCATTGGCCCAGGAATCTGTATTTTTAAAAAGCCCTTCAAGGGGCTGCTGCAGGCACAGCTCGGAAATTAACTGCATTGGCCACTGTTAGCCTTCCTTCCACCTGCTAGCTGTATGGCCTTCCTTACCTTCTCTGTGCCTCAGCACCCTCATCTGTGATATGAGAGCAATAAAAACTTTAGTCTCCTAGGGTTGCCCAGAAGCTTAAAAGAGAAAATGTAGGCATAAGGCTTAACTCAAAGCCTAGCATTTAATAGGCATTCAAGAAACGATTGATGATAATAGCAAGCTTTGAGGCTAAGGGCTCTGAGGGAGCCCTGGCACACTGGCCTTCCGTGGAGGCTCCTGAGTGGGTAAGCCCGATGCCTGCCCCAGGGCAGAGTGCCCGTGCCCCCCTCTCCCTGGGACTGGAGGCCCATCACCAAGCAGTCCCCTGCGTGGGAGGTGGGAGGTGGGAGAAGACTCCCAGGGGCATGTGCGGGTTGGACTTGAACCTTAGAGGTGACTCCCTAAGGATTCTGACCCGCCAATCAGGATGCTGCTTGAGGAAGCTGAGTCAGAGAGAGATCCCTGAAGGAGATTAGACACCCCCAGGTGGTCAGTTCCTCAGGTTATAGGGAAACCCATAGACAGCCTGAGTGGTAGGGGGGAGTAAGGCAGAGCAAAGCTGGATGCTTACTCCCAGTAGGGAGCAAGTAACCAATCCTAGATCCGCAGATTTTTCTCTGCCTCAAAGGGACCTCAGGTGTCCACCATCATTCACCTGCCGCTACCTCAGGAGACACAGAACATAACCGTTACAGGTGTGGACTTGAGTTCAGCTTACCTGGGTTTCTTTTTTCAGTTTTGTTCAAGTATCACTTACATACAACAAAATGCACACATTTTAAGTGTTCGAGTTGATGAGTCTTGACAAATTTATAGGCACATATAACCACCACTACAATCAGGGTATGGAACATTTTCATCATCCCCAAAAGCTCCCTCGTGCCCCTTCCCAGTCGATCCCTAGCCTTCCCCCCAGCCCCAGGCAACAACTGATCTGCTTTCTGTCACTATAGATTAGGTTTGTCTTTTCTAGAGTTTCATATAAATGGAATTATGTAATATGTACTCTTGGTGTCTGGCTGCTTTTCGCTTTTCATAATGTTTATGAGATTCATCCGTGGTGTTGTTTGGCCAGTAGTTCGTCCCTTTTTCTTGCTGAGTCGGAGCCCTCTGAATGAATGTGTGATCACTGGGCCGCCTGTTGATGGACACTCATGTCGTTTCCAGATTTTGGCCGTTGTGAATAAAGCTGCTATGAACGTGTGTGTATAGGTCTTTGTGGGAATGTATATTTTCATTTTTCTTGGGTAAAGACCTGAGAGTGGAATGACTGGGTCCTATGGTGATGGAATTCTAAGAAACTGACCGACTGCATTCTAAAGGAGTTGCACCCTTGTACATTTCTGCCGTCAGCGTATGAGAGTTCTAGTTGCTCCACGATCTCACCAACGCTCAGCATGGTGTCCATCTTCTACTGGGTGTGTAGCGGCATCTCACTGGAGTTTTAGTTTGAATTTCTCTGGTAATGATGTTGACTATCTTTTTCTTGTGCACGTTGATCATTTTATATCTCTTTCTGACCATTTTAAAAATTAGAGTGTTTTCCCATTATTGAGTTACAAGAGTTCGCTGGATAGAATTCTTTTGTCAGACATAATAACTATTACAGCTATTTCCTCCCGGGCTGCGGCTTGCCCTATTATTTTCTTAGCGGTCTTAATTTTTTTTTTATTCTTTATTTCATTTTATGTTGTTTTAGAGAAATAGAGAGTGTGTGGCCAAGCCAGGGAGAGGGGTGGGGCGGGAGGAGAGAGAGAGAGAGAGAGAGAGAGAGAGAGAGAGAATATTAAGCAGGCTCCATGCTCAGAGGGGAGCCCAATCCCAATGCAAGGCTCCATCCCATGACCCTGGATCATGACCTGAGCAGAAATCAAGAGTCAGACACTCAACCAACTGAGCCACCCAAGCACCCCTCAGTTGTCTTAGTCTTGACTCTTCTAGTTCCTTATGTGCAATCTTGAGCTAGTTACTTAGTCTTTCTGACCCTTAACTTCCTTATCAGTAGAATGGGGATAACAGTGCATATGATACAGAGGTGTTGGGACATTCAACTCAGTTTATGTACATAAAATGCCCGGACCCAGGGGGGTCGTCAACTCACGGTGGCCATTACGGCTATTATTCTCGGTCAGTTAATGGCCTATTCTTCACTTTTCCTGTGTCTGGTCCTGGTGAGGTAATGTGTCTTGTCTGTCCATCTGGCCCCTGAGGATCCCACCACCAGTCAAGGCAGGGGCAGTATGACTTGTGGTCTCATCCCACGTGGAGCTGGGCCTCCACCCCTCTGTATGTTGGCCCGACACACAGATTTGGACACCACAGGATGTTGGGCCCAGCACCATCCCGGAGCTTCAGAGAGAGAGAACCCGTATCTCCGACCTGCGAACCCACAATCATTCATTCATGCCCACGATCCCTTAGTCACAAAACTGACACAAGCACACATGCGAAACCCCACCACATTCCTTCTGGCAGGGGCACAAACTCAGACACTTGAGCCAAAAATGAAACGCAGCGATCGCCTCCTCCCAACCCCCACTGCCACTGATCAGGAGTGATGGCCTCACTGGCCAGAGCATGTATAATTCAGAAGTTTGGCCCAAAATAGTTCTGTTCGGGCCCAGCCTCTCAGATACGGGAGGAAGAGTAGCAGGTGCGGCAAATGGAGGGGGGACGGTGACCTCGACCCTGGGGGAGAGCCTGGAGAGGAGCTTCAAGAGCCATCTGGAACGGCTTGCTTCCAAAGCTGAGGGGCCCCTTTTTCTCCTTTCTCCACTCACGTCCCCAGATCCTCCAGCCTGGGGACACAGGGTCCCCCGAGGGGCGGCTGGGTAAGCAGTCTGGAGAACTGCACCGCCCACATCAGGCCATTCACATGTGCCCGGGGCCTGGAGTCCCCACCTGCATGTCTCCAGCTCCCGGACACTTCTCTAGGGCCCAGGAGAAGAGGGACACTGCTCAGTTGAGGTGTCTTTGTCCCAGGCCTCCTGCCTTCACTCACCAATCAATCAGTAGATAAGTCTACAAATATTTACTGAGCACTTGCACGGGCAAGGCTGAGTTCCTAGGACACTGGAGGGCACCCGGCTGTGCACAGAGAGCCTCGTAACTTCCTGAGGGAGCAGGACGTTCACAGAAAGGACAAGGACCGGGCCAGGGAGGGACAGGCTGCGGGGGTCAGGGACTGGGCTACAGGAAGGCTTCCCGCTGAAGGCATGGTCTGAACCGGGCCTGCCTGGGTGAAGGGTCGGATTTGGAGAGACAGAAAAGCAGGAGGGAGAGGTGTGAGCTGGGCGAGGGGGCTCCAAGGCGCACGGCTGTTAAGAAGACTGGCTGATGGGAGCAGGCTCGTGTGAGGAAGTCGCGGGGCTGGCCTGACGTGCCCTTCACCCTTCCATCGTCCGACAAGGACAGAGACTGCACCGTGTGTAACCCCCTGGAGGTTCCCCTCAAGGTTCTGCTTTGGAGTCGGCCTTCTTGGGTTCAAATCCTGACATTGCTACTTCATTGCCCCATGACCTTGGGCAAGTGACCTGACTACCTGTTTCCTCACCTATTACATGGGGATGATAATAGTTCCTACTTGGCTTTGTTGAAGAGAGAACTAGAAACGCACGTAAGGAGCCCAGCCTAGGAGCTCCCAACTGTCTTGTCTTCTTCAATCCACCTGCGCGGAGAAGCGTCCTTACAGAGCGTCTCTGGGACCCAGATAGCGAGCTGACCAGGAGAAGGTGCTACTGCCCAGAGGTAAAGAGACGGTGCTGCCAGAGAGAAAGCAAGAGGGCTTCCTGGTAGAGGAGGCCTTTGAACTATGATTTGATTCGAAGTGACTCACTCCAGGACACCTATAGGCAAAAGAGGACTATGGGGCCCAGTGTTATAGGCGCCATGTTATCTATGGGACCTCATACCCCCACGATCCTGTGGGGTCCCACAGGGCTCTGGTTTTGCTCTGCTGTGCTTTTTCCACGAATGAAGCCAGTATGTGTGTTGCTCTGACCCTAGGTTCTGAAGGGCTCTCTCCCCCTCTCCACCTCAACTCCATCCATCTCTTTGAGCCTCTGGTCTCCCCATCACTCTGCCTCCACCTCTCTTAGTCTTGCTAATTTTGTCTTTCCCTGGGTCTCAGCCTGCCTCCCTCCCTCCCTCCATTCCAAGTCTCTCAGGCTCTGGTTCTGCCTTCCCTGTCTCTCCTTTGCTTCTCGTCTCTCCAGGGACCTCCCTAAAACTCCGCACTCTTCCTGGGACTGGAGGCAGCTGGAGAGTGGGGGGGGGGGGTCCCTGCCTCAGAGGGCCCACCCCTGGCCCAGCCCTATCGATTAGGGCTTTCTTTGAGGGGAGGGAGACATCAATGACTGTGTTATAAGCCTCGCCAGCGCTGCTAATATTAGCCCAGGAAGGCAGCTCACTGATGGATTAGGAGAAATTAAGAATTCAAATTCTGTAATTTGAATTGGAGGGCCGCTGCTTGCTGACAGCTAATACTTCCCCAGAAATTAATGAGTGAAAGAGGGATGGCAGCCCCGGCTTTTCTCTTTGACAATATAATTTTCCCCTGATCCATGCCTTTGAACCGCGCCCCCCCCCCCCCCCCCCGCCCCAAGCAGGCACTCGCTTGGAGGGCTGGGGTCCTGTTTGTCCCAGATCTTATTCCTGGATCCTCGTGGATCCCAGAAATCCCAGGGCGCTGGCCTCCTAATTCCCAACAGAGCCCAGCCCAGGGCTTTTGCCAGCTGGTGCTGGGAAAGGCAGACCTTCTTTCTGTCCCTCCTGGCTTCCTGTGGCCCCAGCAAGTGTCTGTACCTGTCATCATCCCGGGATTCTAGTCTGGAAAACGGAGCTAATAATCACTCCCTCTCAGGGGGTGTCCTGAGACATAAGCTACGACCATTGCGCTTACTTGCTTGCTTTTCTCTGCCTCTTCTCCCTGGGCGTATCAGCCACCTCCGGAACGCCCACCGACATCCCCAAGGGCCAAACCGCACCCAGACCTCCTTCCTGCAGGAAGTCCTCCCGGGTTTCGTCCTATCGACACTGATGCCCCATAAGGGCCCGGGGCCTCATTTCTTCACCATCTTTTCTGCCGTGTCTTGAGGTTCCGGGTTATTCCAGGAATGGGGTGCCCTGCCTCCCAGACAAGACTGTCGGCTTCCTGGGGTCACACTGGCCCCGTTCCCAGCCTCAGGAGGTGCTAAATCAGGTGGATGAATTTAACCGACATTTTCTATTCCCTTCGTACCTGCCCACTGGCCCTCTTCCCCTGCCCATCGAGTGCCCCGTAAGTGCTTACTGATGTCCGGCAGATGCTGGCCCGTCCTCCCTGCAGTCCCAGCACCCATGTCTTGGTGGGGAGGGGCAGAGGGGCACGTTCCCTCCTGCTGTGGGTAGCATGTTTGCCAAACGGCAGCTTTTAAGCAATTTTCATATTTATTTATTAAAAAAAATTTTTTTGACTGTTTATATACTTTTGAGAGAGAGACAGAGACAGAGCATGAGTGGGGGAGGGGCAGAGAGAGAGGGAGACACAGAATCCGAAGCAGGCTCCAGGCTCTGAGCTGTCAGCAAAAAGCCCGACGCGGGGCTCGAACTCACAAACTGTGAGATCATGACCTGAGCTGAAGTTGGATGTTTAACCACCTGAGCCCCCCGGGTGCCCCTGTTTATTTATTTTTAAATAAACATTTTATTATTTTTAAAGTGTTTTATTTATTTTTGAGAGAGCCCAATGGGGGAAGGGCAGAGAGAGGGGAACAGAGGATCCGAAGCGGGCTCTGTCCTGACAGCAGGGAGCCCGAAGTGCGGCTTGAACTCACGAACCCGTGAGATCCTGGACCTGAGCCAAAGTTGGATGTGCAGCAGACTGAGCCACCCAGGCGCCCCTAAGCAATTAAAAAAAAAAAAAAGGCATTGACACAGTGTTCATTTGGTGATGGGGAAAAGTTGTCAGAGGGAGCCTTGGGGAGGCCAGACCTCGAGACACGTAAGACGGTGTCAAGGGTGCGTCCTTTCTTGTGTCCTTCCTACCAACCCTTTAACCTCTGGGGCATATCCCGCCCTTGCCCTCCTGCCCTGATCCCAGGCTCACCCTCTCGTCCTGGCCCCTGGCGGAGCTCTGGCTCAGAGCTGGTGAGGAACATCTTAGCCGCAGGGGTCCGAGGACCCTGTAAAACTGAGAGCCCACAGGCCCCCACGGAAATGGCCACTGAGGAGTTCGGGGCTGCTCTTCTCCAGCCCCCTGGAGGACAGACTCGTGGGGAATCAGCTGAAATGGCTTCCTTCCCAGTTGGCAGGGGGCCTTAGGGGTCACCTAGGACCAACCGTCCCTTCGACGGTTGTGGAAGCTGACGCTCAGAAAGATTAGTATGTAGTCAAATCCCAATGATCTGCCTAAGAGGGAGAAAGCTGGCAGAGTGATCCCCAGAGCAGATAATCCCAAATCCCTCTAGAAGTCTCTGCTGGATTCTGGAAAATCTGATGTTCTTTCCAACTCTGCTTCCGTGGGGCTAGCGTTTGAGCAAAAGTTTACTCCCAGGTGGGGCTGGGGCTGAAGGCAGAGAAAGGTGATTGTCAGAAAAGCAGTTTCCTATGTTGCTAAGGGCAGCTTTGGGCAGGAAACCCAGCTGCTGGAATCATCCATCCCCCCCCACACACCCCCGTAGCCTGCTTGCCTGCGAGGCCCCCCACTCCCCCCACCACCCATTCTTCCTTTCTTGCTGAGGCAAACCCCAGATCCAGGGTGAACCTCAGAGAGAGGGTGGGGGTCTGGGAGGAGGCTCACGGGCTAGCCGCCTCCTCCTTGACATTCGGTGCCGCTTTGCTCCTGCCCAATGGCCCCTCCATGCCCAAATCGCCTTTTCCCAGATCCAATTAAAATGGTGTTTGGAGCAAGGTTGAAATAATCACATAGTCATTTTCTCCAGTAAAGTTACTGGCTGGAGTCCGATTTGAAAGCCAAGCTGGTAATTGAATCGGAGGGGCTGGGAGGAGTGGGGGCGGGGGGAGGGGGAGGGAGGCTTCCTCAGGGGGATCAGAGGCTCCTGGCTGTGTGTCCCCACTACTGTCCCTCACCATTCATTCGCTTCCTCTGGTCACAGATGTCTCTCGGGGCGGCAGGGCTCCCAGACCAGGGGAGGACAGCAGATCCTGAGTCTAGGTCATTAGAGTTTCTCAATTCACAGGCCTAGCGGGGGAGGTCACGTGTCCAAGGTCACCCGGCAGGGGGGTGGGGGGGGTGGGGGGGCAGGTCAAGCGAAGCTAGGACTCCCACTCCGTCTTCCTCTCCAGCCAGAGCTCTGTCTCCACCCCAGGTTTCCTGTCTGCCCTGAAGGAAGCTCCGGTGCCCCCAGAACTATACCCTCCTCACCCTCTCCTGCCCGGTCCACCCTCCATCTCCCAAGACTCCCCTATAGGTGCCCCCCAACATTCTGTCTGCGGGGGAGGAGAAGGGCTTACCTGACCTGCCTGCTGTCTGGTCCCACGGACCTGCTTGCTGGAGGCTCTCTGCACACCCCCCGCTGAGGTGTCCACGCCGAATGGCCTTGCCCTCTCCTTTGCCGCGTCCTTCCTCCCAGCACCAGACTGGGGATCGGGATATCTGTCACTCATGGTGGCTCATTCATTTCTTCCTTTTTTGCTTTCTCCCAAAAATATTCATTATGCCTTACTGCCTGTGAGGTCCTGAGCAGGGTGCCGGGGAGGAGTAGGCGTAGAGAGAACGGTAGTTGCCCTCGTGGCCCGATGGCCGATACGAACAGGTTAACGGGCGTAACATGATAGGAAGTCCCTTCTTGCAGCTGGAGAGAGAGGTGGCTTCCCAGTTGAAGTGACCCCTAAGCTGAGCTCTCCAAGCTGAAGAGGAGTGTTTTCCCCCAGGGAATGCAAAAAGGCTGAGAAGGAAGGAAAAAAACCAGGTGTCACCTTGGGCAAGGCGAGGCCTCAGTGTTCTCATCTCTAGAATGGACTCCCCTCTCTGCTTACCTCACAGGGTTCTAGAGAAGAATGGATATGGGTGTTCTTTGTGAGAAGAGGTGGGCTTAGGTGGGCTGGTGGGGGGGTGTGACATTTGTCCCCCACTCCTGACAAGGGGTCAGAGCCTGGGGGAGGGTAGGCCAGTGGTCAGGGTTGGGGGGGCAGGCTGGAGGCAGGGGGTGACTGGAACTCAGTACTTGCTCTGCGGAGCCCTGTGGTTACCTGGGCCTGGGAGCCAGCAGCCGGAGACCATGTGGCCGGGAGTTGTGGGAACCGGAAGTCGTGGAACTGATTGCTGCCGGCAGGGCTGGGGCCGGCGCCTGTGTTCCGCCTCCAGCCTCCACGTGGCCAGTACCTTCTGGGCCTTGGGCGGTCCAGGCCCCACGAGTCACAGTGAGGCTGAGGGGGATGCAGTCCCCTCCCCGCACCTCTCAGCCCATCAATAAACTCGCTCTGCCCTCCCTGCCCTCGGCAAAGTTGGTGCTAGACATGTCGTTGGAGCTGACCGCCCAGAGGACTACCTGGCCCACGAGGGCTCTGGAGGAGACCCAGCCACGGGCAAGCTTTGTGCTTCTCTTACCAATGGCCCCGAGCGTGAGCTTCCTGTCCCCTGGGTCCTCCTAGGCCCATGCCTGTGGCCCCAAGCCCTTCCTGGCATGGCTGGCCTCCTGGTCAGCAGCTGCAGGGGTGAGTCACAGCTCTCATTAGAGCTTAATTAATCAATTGAGTTAATCAGACAGCTGGGATGTGCTGTGGTTGCAGATGGAGGCAGGAAGAAAGGAGCCAGAGCATGAAGGGCTGGGTCAGGTGAGCGGCGGCTGGCAGGGCCGGGGTTGGCAGCAGAGCCTGGTGGTCTGGCGAGGGAGGAGGGTGCCGGCCAAGTCCACACCTTAGGTCCCTGCAAAGGAGGCCGAACGGGTTCAGCCAAGGCCCATGATGGGCCGCTCCGAAAGGTGACCTTTGTTGGGTGCCAGAGACGGGGAGCCTGGGGAGGGGGAGGACCTCTTCCACCCCTGGCTTCCTGTCTCATTTTTTATCTTGTCACGTGTGTCTCTGAAAGCTGTTCGAAATCCTTATTTGAATGGAGTGGGGAAAAGAAAGAGAGAAAAAAAGACCAAAAAAAGAAAAGGTAGGTCCTCATATTCCCAGTGATCCCAGTCTGATGGGCGAGACCAGATGTCTACTGGGGACACAGACAGAGACCCAGACTCAGAGAGACATGGTCTCTCCAGTTGAGCCACTCAGGCTCTGGACATCTGGACTGGGGGGAGGGGAGAGGCCAGAGGGACTGGAGCCAAGGGCGGGCGGGGGTCCAGGAAGAATACTGGGAGGAGGGGAGCATTGGAATGGGGTTTACGTTGTGATTTCCAAAATGTTGTTTCATCTATTTTTTCTCACGTCTGACCTTGGTAGTACCTTGGGGGCTGGGGGGAGCGGCACAGGAAGTGTGACGGTGGGATATGGATTCGGAGAGGGCTCATGGACACTCCCGACAGACCCTGCCTTCGAGGGGCTTAGCCTGCACAGGGCAGCAAGCTAGGCGCAGTCCCCAGTGACCCAGAGCATGAGGCTTTGGGAGATAAGGGTCCAGGGCCTGGGACACGCAAGGGACTATGGGAGACCAACAGGAGGAAGGCAGGCATTTCTGACGAGGCTGCGAGAAGCTGCCCTGAAGGGGTGGCCCGCGAGCCGGGGCTTGCAGGTGGGTGGGACCCCAACACGTGGAAGCGGACGCGGGGACAGGGAGGGTGGGCTGCACTCGGCAGGGAGTCAGTCAGTCCTGCAAGCTGGGCTGGAAATGAGGTTCCTGGCCGTGTTAGGAAGAGAGGGCTTTATGGTGGAGGGTTCTTTGAACGCCAAACCAACGAGTCTGAAACTGCATTTGGTAGGCGCTAGGGATCACGTCGAGTCTCTGGCTGGGAAGAATGGGCTTATGGCAGTTTTGGAGAGAGGATGTATACGGCCGAAGTTCTGTGCAGGATGGAAAGACGGAAGAAACCTGTAGCAGGAAGAGGGAGAGAGGGTGTGTGTATTGTGTGTACATGTGTACATGTACATGTGTGTATATGTATGGTGTGTGGGTGTGTACACACGAGTACGTGCATGTGTGTGTATATGTGTGTACACATGAGTGTGTCTATATCGTGTGTGTGGATTTGTGAGTGGGTGTGTCTAGAGCAGTAGTTCTTACTCTTTTAGGAGTCACAGACCCCTCTAAGCCTTCACAAATCTTAGAAAAACGTACGTCGGTCAAGGTTTTGCCTCCCAGGACGGAAGTGTGCTCTTGGATCTTCTGAAGGCCATTTGCTGGACCTCCTAGGGTTTAGAGCTCGTAAAATCCCAGCTCTTGCCCTGAGCTGCGGAGTCTGCAAAAGCTGTAACTGAGAGCTTACCCTGGCGCTCAGGACCCCGCAGGGGTGCTGGGCAGCCTGGCGCATCTCCCCATACCTCTCCCCTGGCAGGATAATTCTGCAGCCAGGACCGGAAGTACCGCTGGGCCGTAGGGCTGGGCCCACTCAAGCCCCGGACCAACCAGCCGGGGGTGTGAGAGCTCCAGGCGGCCAGGCCCTCTTCTGTAGCTCCCAGCAGCAGCTAGCTGAAAATGTCAGGCTAGACCCAGCAGGCCTGCCTCCCGGCCAGCCAGAGCTGAGCACCCTTTGCACGGCCCTGAAATAGGCGATGCCCTGTTCACTCCTTCCCACAAATCCTGGTGCTGAGAAGAGCTGGGAAGCAGGACCCAGGCGTCCCGGCTCCAGACCTGGAAGCTTCGGCCAAGCTGCTTCTGTTTGGTGTGGGGTTTGCTGTGGGGCTCCTGGAGAACCACACCCTTCCTGGGCCTCCGCCCCTACTCTCTTCCTCCAGCGGGAGCCCGCCTCCCCCCAGGAGCAGGGTGGCCCCTGAGAACATGCCCAGCAATGTAGCCACCATGGAAGGGGCGACCACCATCCCCATTTTCTCCTTTCCTCATACATGCTCAGGGCTTACAAAGCGTACATTCTTTTTTTTTTTTTTTTTTTGCTGGAATGGGGTTGCTCATGACCCTCCGCACTGATAGACACGAAGCTCAGGAAGGGGCCTTGCCTTAGATCCCACAGCCAGAAAGCAGAGGCACCAGGAATGAGAGGAGGCAGCCGGCAGCCTTGTCCCTCCACACCGGGCTGCTCCACGTGCCAAGGGGTGCCAGAGCGCTCAGTGTCCACCCAGCGCTGGGGCCTGCCCAGGAGAACCGGGGGCCTGTGGCGGACCCGCTGAAGGAAGGCCCTGCCGTCGGTCAGCATCCCCCGCCCCCCAGCCCTTCCCTTCGAGAGCCTTCTGTGACGCCTGGGTGGCTCAATCAGTTGAGGGTCCGACTTCGGCTCAGGTCATAATCTCACAGTTTGTGGGTTTGAGCCTCATGTTGGGCTCTGTGCTGACGGCTCAGAACCTGGAGCCTGCTTCCAATTCTGTGTCTCCCTTTCTCTCTGCCCCTCCCCTGCTCGTGCTCTCTTTCTCACTCTTTTTCTCAAAAAACAATAAATGTTAAAAAAGAAGGAAACAAAATTGACCCTTTCAAAGGGGCACTCTGCTTTTCACTTCATAGGGGTGCGCTGTTTGCCCTCTCTTTCCAGAAGCCCCTTCCTACTGTCACAGAAGCAAAAACCCCTACCCTGTGGGTTTCTTATTCTAGATCTGTGCTAGTCCAATACGGTGGCCAGCCACCACATGTCGTGACTGAGCCCTTGGAATGTGGCTAGTGCCATGTGCTGAAACAGTAATACTTTGGATATATGGGGTTAAATTTATTTTAATTTTTTTAATGTTTCATTATTTATTTTTGAGAGAGAGAGACAGAGAGAGCATGAGCAGAGGAAGGGCAGAGAGAGAGAGAGGGAGACACAGAATCCGAAGCAGGCTCCAGGCTTGGAGCTGTTAGCACAGAGCTCGATGCGGGACTTGAACCCATGAGCCATGAGATCATGACCTGAGCTGACGTCGGATGCTTAACTGACTGAGCCACCCAGGCACCCCTACTGGGTTAATTTTGTCTTTTAATGATTTAAGCTGGGGGCACCTGGCTCAGTTGGTGGAGTATTTCACTCTCTTTTTTTTTTTTTGGCAGAGTGTCTGACTCTTGATCTCAGGGTGGTGAGTTCAAGTCCCACGTTGGGCATGGAACCTCCTTAAAAATAAATGGATAAATAAAATTTTTAAATGGTCTAGGTTATTTTCACCTATTTCTCTGTACTTTTCTTTTTTCTTTTCTTTTTTTTTTTTGAAGCTTATTCATTTCCAAAGAGACAGAGAGAGCGAGCAAGGGAGGGGCATAGACGGAGGAAGAGAGAGAGAATCCCAAGCAGGCTTCACACTGTCAGCACGGAGCCTGAAGCGGGGCTCGAACTCACGAAATGTGAGACCACGACCCGAGCCTAAAACCAAGAGTCGGACGCTCAACCGTCTGAGCCACCCAGGCGCCCCTCTTTGTACTTTTTCAACGCGGCTGCTAAAACATTTCAGAGCACATACGTGTCTTGCATTATATTTCTTTTGGACAGTGCTGTTCTAGGTAGCAATAACTCCTCACCCCTGCACAGCGTTTTGTAGGATCTCGTTGAAAACTGGGAGAGAGAAGGGGGTTATGCACCTCTATTTCACAGATGAGGAAAGTGAGCCGCCGTGAGGCCAAACCACGGCCAAGGTCATAGAGCCAGGAAGGGGTAGAGGCCAGATACGAAACCAGGTTTTCCTGACTGTAGAACTGAGACCCACTTTCCAAGACAATCCAGAGAGATACCTCTCTCTCCACATTGGTGCTGATTCTCCTCCCCGTATTCACTCCTCCCCCCCCCCCAGCCCCTGTGGAAACCACTCCCCCCTTTCCCATGCTCTGGGAACCTCCCACTAGAAACATCACCCTGATCACCCCATTAAGACTAATGCCTCTTGGCCCTCCAGTGAAGCCAGAGTCTTAATTCACAGTAGACTCTGTGGCCTGTGATTCTGCCCATCAAAGATAGCGCCTTCGCTCTATCATTAAAAGCTCTTTCGTACCTGCTGCCCTCACTGAAGTGCCCAGGGGCAAAAGAAGCGCCAGGCCACTGCTCCCTGGGACACACCCACTTTCTTTCCCACTTTTGACCACGATCCTCCAGCGACCCCTGTCCACCTGGGTCCCATCCCTGTCTCCTCCTCCCGAGACATGAGCATATTCAAGGAGGCGAGGGGACTGTTTCTTTAATTTCCCCCACTGTCCGTCCCTGGAACGTGATAAAAATACCCGGCATTGATCTTTTTTTCTTCCCCTTCTGCCAGGATAATGTTTACCCAGGTGTCAATCAGGAGAAGAATTTGGCTTCCTAATTTCTCTTCTCCTCCCCGGGGGCCGAGCGTCTCCCCGCCTCACGTGGACACTGAGCTGGAATCAAGGTTACTAATAATCCCCCAGCACACACAGACACCGAGAGCACATATATTAAAGTCACATATTGATTTATATTTTTGGGTCCCTCTGCCTTTCTGCCCAGCCTCAGCCTTTCTCTCTGCCAAGGAGAAAAAAGGAATTACACAGCTATATTTATCGCCAAGATGTTAAGTGTAAAGAGCATTGTGTCCGAAGCTAATTCCCACCCCCTGCCCTCTTTGGGGGTATTTTTAAAAAATAGTGTGGCACTGCCTATCCACAAGCGTTTATCTTTTGTTGTTCGTTCTTTCACTTTTCCCTGAAGGAAGTGGTGAGAGATTGAAGATAGACCGTCAGAAGGACTTCCTGACTTGCCGGTGGCTGCCACCCCCCAAGGAGGCTGGTGGAGTTGTCCTGCCAGCCGAGAGAATCCTGTCGCAGGTGGGTGGAAGGGATGGGTAGGAGCCTGTGCGGAGGGTAACTTCTAGAGGTCACCCACCAGTCCCAATAGCACCTTGTAATTAGTGGCTCACCATTTATGGTCCCATTTCATGGCTGGGAAAATCAAGAGGCTGAGGAGTGAGTTTACTTCCCACTGGGGCTCCAGGGTCCATGGCGGTCCAAGGTTCATCCGGACTTTGAAGTTCATAGGAAAAAAACCACCTTTGTTCCAGGCATAGGTAACCCTGGCCCTGAGGAATCCTAAGCCTGAGACCCGCAGCCATCCCCCGCACCTCTCCTCCCCCCCAGAATGCCTGTCACTCTGTCTGGCAAGGCAGCCATTGAAAAATGCCAAATTATTTGACTCCAGTTCGCTCAAGGGGCTCTCGGGATGGAAACAACAGTGAGCGTGAGAACTCAGGTTCCTTTTTTTTTTTTCAAGATTTTTTTAAAAAGTCGGCTCTACACCCAATGTGGGGCTCGAACTCACAACCCCAAGATCAAGAGTTGCATGCTCCACCATTTGAGCCAGCCAGGAGCCTCGGCACCAGCTTCTTAATGCCTGTCGGTGAGCTTCTTGCCCTCACGCACCTCGTCTCCTGTATTCTTCACAAATGCTCGGGGAGGTAGAGGGTCGGCCCCATTTTACACATGGGAAAACTGGGGTGAAATGACTTGCCCAGGGTCATAGAGCTGGAAAAAGGCAGGCCTCAACTACAGCCCAGCTTCCTGACTCGTTTGCAGGGCTCACCACCTCGCTCTCTGCCATGGGCGTAGCCTCCTGGCCCTCAGCCCACGGTGACCTTCAGAACCCTCCAGGTACGTTCGCTGGCCCGGCCTTAGGGCCATGGTTCTGTCTGCTCACCTCCAGGCCCATCTAACTCTCCATCCTTGACACTGAGAAGCGGTTCTTCTCCTGGTTGTACCGGGAGATGCACCTGGGCTGGGGTCAAACCTTTCCCTGATGGAGCCGGAGTCCTGCTGTTTGCTCAGCCTCCGCCAGGGACTCTGAGGGGCTGGCTACCCCCTGCTTTCCCTTTGGTATTTTCCAGTAGCTTGATCGAGTTACTTCCAACTCAGTGTTCCTCACTTCATTCTGGAACCTGTTTTCCCCCCTAGCAGGGCTCAGAACTAATATCCATGGAGAGCCACCGTGTGCTACCCCTCTCTGCCGTTCACCTCCACAACAAACCTGCAAGGTGAAAGTTGAACTTCTTATTATAGATGGGGAAACCGAGGCTCCGGGAGCTTAAATAACCGCTCCTAGGTCACCCAGAGGGTTAAGAGGAGTTAGTGGGACTGGGTCAAGTCCGTGTGACCAAAAGTCCTTGCTTCGGAACTCACTCTTTTTTCTTTTCCTTTTTTTCTTTTTGGAGCTCACTCTCTAGCTCCCTCCTCCTGGGGGCTGTCCCCATCAGACAGGCCGGGTGGGGGCGGGGGCCAGACAGCGCAGGGCGCGGCGGGAATCAGCAACGAGGACCCTCCCGGGGAACTTTTCCCATTGAAAATCTGTTCCCCTCGCGGCCACGGGTGATGTATGGCTGGGGCTGATGAGAAGCGTGCAGCGGAATGGAGGCGGGCGGCGCGGGCGGGGGCAGCGCGGCATTGAGATTCCGCGGGGCGCGGGGGGCGGCGCGGGCCCTGACACGGGCCGGGTAATTGATCTGGAGGTGCCAATTTGCAGCAACTAAATATTTGGTTTCTGCCTCTGCCCGCTCCGCACTCTGCTCAAACAAACTTCAATTAAAAGCGAAAAGCGAGGGGTGTGGGGGGGGGGCGGCGCACCCGGGTCCCCGCGGCCCGATCGATGGCGCGGAGCCTGCGGGCGGCGAGAGCGGCGTGCCGGGCGGGGGGCACCGCGGACGCGGGCGGGGCGGGCGCCCTCTTCCGGATCGCCGAGCACCGGGCGCCCGGCCCGCGAGAGGCAGAGCCCGGAGGAGGGCCGGCGGAGGCGGCACTTCGAGTGGGGAGCTTCGGCTTAATCAGCAGGGCAGAGCTCGGGGAGCCCACTGCGTGCCAAGCGCGGGGACACAGTAGGGCTGGCCTGGACATCCCACTCCGGACGTCCAAGCCTCTGTGCTCGGCCAGCTGTCCCGGGGAATGAGGGGCCCCAGGGCGCTGAGCCCCTTCTCCCAATGCACCCACCCGAGGAACCCACCCTGCAACAGCATTCACTCGGTGTCCTTCCCCGGCGGTGCTGCGTTCCTGGGGCACTGGGCACCTGAGGCCCATCTCCTTTCCTACCTCTGCCCCTCTGTCTACCCTTGGGTTGGCCTAAGCCTTGGGGGCGAACCCTGAATCGAAGCCAGGCCCCACCCCTCCCTGGCGGGGTCTGGAGGAGAGCTTTTCGAATTGGGAGGAGCAGTGAGATCCTGGAGAAAAGGGGAGGGGTTCTAGGGAGTTGGCTACAGCCTGGGGCAGGGGAAGGATTTTGGGTCACAGTTGCCTCCTTTTGGGGTTTAAGACAAACATAGCAACAATAGTCATTCACTGGGCAAGCTATTCCACAAGAAAGTTTCTGTCCCTCAATGGTCTTTGGGTTCTTTGGGGGAGAGACCCTTGTGCTGGGAAGGGGAGCTAACCAATCAAGGGTGTTGGGAGGCAGAAGGATCTCAGGGCTTGCGGGTGGGGCAGCCTGGGGGGTAGTTAAGACCGATCTGGGAAAGACATGATGAGGAACAGAGGCGGGAGTGGCAGAGGCATCAGGTCAGTGTGGAAGGTAGGAGCAGGTTCAGATGGATTGACAGTGGGGGGAGTTGGGGTCCTTCCATCTGAGTTAAAGTTTCTTGAGGACCGGATGCGGGAGGTAAGGCAGAGGCTGAGAGGGTACTGGAGGAAGCCCTTATCCCCTCTCCTGTGGCTGTGCCCCACCTTCTGGGACAGAAGGGTGGCTTCCAGACTTACCCCTTCACCAAGTGAGGCTGATGCTGGTCCATTGAGCTGCAGGCTGCAGCCCCTTCTTCCCCTCCTCCCCCTTAAACACCCTCTCCTGGCCCCCCGGGATCCCCTTGGTTCCCAGCTGGGGGTGGTAACACAGGTGCTGCCTCTGTGCATGGATGGCTTCCGGGCACCTGGATGGCTCTGCAGGCTCCTCTGGGCCAGGGAGGCCTGGGTGCCAACCCCATTTCCAAACACAGGGCTCTGGGGGAGATTGGTCTCACCATCCCCCTTTCAGTCCCCCTTCTACTCCAAGCTGTCACCTCACCTTCCGGGCCCTCCTCATGGGCCCTCAGTGCCCAGTTCTCTCTCTTTGTGCCTTGGGACATGGGTCTCTTATTACAGAGAAGCCGGACCCCCGAGCTTAGTGTAAGGATGAGGAAGAGCCCCCACCTGATCGCCTTCATAAGCACCCCCCCCAATCCACCCCTGCTCTCCCACCCCGACCCTCCTAAGGGCTGCGGCACTCCTCAGCTGAAGCCAAACCGCTTCCCAGCCTGCAAGCCGGCTCCCTCCCGTTCCCTCCCTCCTTCTCTCCCTCCCTTCTCTCCCTGGGCGCTGAGCTGTGGAGCAGAATGATTTCCTGTAATTGGCCAGCAATCCGGCTGCCCGACTTGTTCTATCGACATGCTGGTTAGCTGGAAATTGTATTGGAATCTGAGCGATGGGGAGGGGAGGGTGGGGAGCACCAGGAGGAGGCTCTTTGGGCCCCAGCTAGGTGCAGCCTCTGCTCTGTGGGTGACACAGAGGAGCCAAGGCCACAACTCTTCCTAAAGGAGCAGGAAAGCAACCCACAGGGCCTCGCTACCCCTTTCATTTTGCTCCTCTTCCACCTCTGGGGGGTGTGTGTGTGTGTGTGTGTGTGTGTGTGTGTGTCTCCCCCTGCGCTCACCTATGTGGCCCCAAGGCCCCAGGTCATCACTGGCCCCCCCATTCCGTCTCCCGGCCCTGGGACTGGTTCCTCCTGACCTAAAGTGCCTTTGTCAGACCGAGGGGCACTTAGCAGACGTGGCTGTCCCTCTGCCATCCAGTATCCAGCCAACGAGGCTCATTATGGAGTGTCCCAAACCTCCCCCTTGCCCCTCCCTTCAACCTCCCCGAGGAAAGAAAGAGACTGGCCATCTGAAGAGGAGTTGACAGTAACTCCTAAACAGAGGCAAGGTGTAATTAAAGGGGCCGTGAAGGTAGTGGGAGGGGCATGTACTGGAGGTCCCAAACTTGATGATTGTGCCTGTTCGTTACTTGGGCCCGATGGCTCAACCATAAACCATAAATTCCAGCTTTGCTTCCTTCACTCCTTCACCGAGTTGGCAGATTTCATGGAAATAACTGCGTGAATGTGTTTTGTAAACCCGTAAAGCTCTGCTAGTTACCCTAGGGCCAGCAACCCCCCCCCCTCCGAGCCTGGGGATGGGGGCGGTTTTGGGAGCTTTGCCTGTCCCCTTCGCCTCCAACCGAGAGGCCGTGCGTAGCCCTCACTGGTGTCTTTGCCGCTCCGCGGCGTGGGTAAGGCCCAGAGTCCGGGAATGGAGCGCGGGGTCGATCGCGCGGGTGGAGGCTGGGAGGCCAGGGTCCCAGGCCCGTTGTCCTCGCGGGGGTGGGGGGCAGGAGACACATCCCTCCGCCGCGGGGCGCCAGGAGCCCGCGGGGCCCGCAGCTCCAGCAAAGAGGACTCGGCGAGCTACTCCGCTTTTTAATTAGCGCCCGGGGCAAAGCGACGCGTCCGCGCTCCCGCCGCGGCCGCTCGGCTGGGGATCGGAGGCGCCCGCGGTCCGGGAGCGGAGGCGGGAGCGCGACCGGGAAAAGTTAGTAACCGCTTTGCAAACGCCGGCTGCGGAGGCCCGACCCCAACCCGGGCGGGTGCTGCCACCTGCCGGCCGGAGGGGAGGCGGCTCGCTCCGGCGCGGGGCTGGGCTCCCGGGGGCCTGGCTCCCGCTGTTGGATCCGGAGCCGCAGGAGGGACCAAACTGTGATGTCATCCCCCTTATTCTTCATTTTTTCTCTCTTTACAAAAGCGAGCTATACCCCCCCTTGTGGGCCTTGAACTCACGACCCAGAGTCTCATGCTCTACCGACTGAGCCAGCTAGGCGCCCCCAGTAGGCCTTCTAAGGCTGCCTTAGGCCACAAAGCCTGGCAAGGGGAGCCTAGAGGAGGGAAGTGGGAGGTGGGAGGTGGGGCGGGACCAGGGGACCAGGAGGACTGGCTGGCATTTTCTGCACACCTTCCAGTCTGGCCATCCTCTGACATTTTTGCGTCAGATTCAGCAGGGAAGAAAATAATTCTTTGGAACTTTACAGTTTGCAGAGGGTTTTCACTGTCCTCCATTTATTAAGTCCTTTGGTGGAAGCATTATGAAGCTAACTTGATAGAAGAAACTCTAGTCAGGAGGTCACAATAAGGAGGTGGTGGGGGGCGGGTACCTGGGCGGCTCAGTGGGTTAAGCAGCTGACTCTTGATTTCAGCTCAGGTTGTGATCTTATGGTTCATAAGATTGAGCCCATCTGGGCTCTGCTGCTGACAGCAGTGAGCCTGCTTCCAATTCTCTCCCTCTCTCTCTCTCTCTCTGCCCATCTCCTGCTCTCACTCTCAAAAAAAAATAAAATAAATAAATAAATAAATAAAAATTAAATTAAAAAAAAAAAAGGCAGAGCCCAGATGCAATCCCCGGGGTGCTGGTTCCTAAGAAATCTCAGGGGTACAGGGAGAAGAGGTCGGGGGCCTGGCTCTGTGACCTGAATCGGACCCCTCCACCTCTCTGAGGCGGGAACCAGACTGATCAGCACAGCACACTGTCCAGAACGTCACAGGGCGTTCACGAGGAGTCATTTTCTCGAAGACTGGGGTGACCGGGCACTGTAAGGGGTCTTTTCTCCTTTTCCTCCTCTTGCCAGGTCCCACAGAACTGGGTCCTATCCTGCCCTGCCCCCCTTGCCCCCAGCTCCCACACAGCCAGACACCTCCTTGCCAGGTCTTTCTTTGCCCCTTGGGGGTGTGCGGTGACTTAATGAGCTGGCCTCCGAGGTATAAGCAGCCCTGGGAAAGGGGGCACTAAATATGGCCACCACAGCATTTGCATTTGTCACATTCATCTGTGGCCTTAATAGGCTGCTGGCCGCAAGATCGGCACCTCAGCAGGTCTGCCAGCTCCGGCAGGAGAAAGCTGAAGTCTGCGCTGGTCTAATTGGTCAGGGAAGGAAGAAGCAGCAAGCAAGCGGGGGGCCGCCCGGCCCCTCCACCCGCCTCCCACAGGGCACACCTGGGGCCCCACGGGAAGTCAGAGGGCTACTGGAGAGATGGAGAGGTGAGGGACCCAGGCCTCAGTGTGGGAGGAGACCAAGTGTAACCCCAAGCGGCATCGGCCACGTCTGGGAGCCTCAGTCAGTCCACGGCGCTGGCGGAAAAAACGGCGGTGCGGGGCACTTCAGATCAGCACACTTTATTAAGCACCCGTGGCGAGTCAGGCTCTGCACCGGAAACACAGAGATGAACGAGACGCAGTCCCTACCCTCTAACGGCTTACAGTCTAGTAGGAGAGACCAAGCAGCTTTTGGCGGATTACAATTCTGTGGAATTAAAGTAAAACACGGCAGGAGGGAGAGAGGGAGGTTATCCCAGAGCACCTGACCCAGCCCGGGGCTTCGGACGGTACTTCAGCTGGGAGTTATCCCACTGCAGAGAAACAAAAGGTATTCTGGGTAAGGGAATAGCACAGAGAAGGCACAGAGGCAAGAAACAGCCTGGTGCGTGCGGGCTACCGAGAGTTCAGGGCAAAGAGGGCACGGAGCGGAAGGCGGACTGGTGGCAGGTGGTGAGCAGGTGTGGGGCACGCTGGAGAAATGCCGAGGTGGCGCAGCGGGTCATCCCATGAGGGGCCCGGCTACAGCGTTACCTACAAGGGAGTCCTCACTGCATCCTGCCCAAGGGCTGCGACCTAGGGGACAATCATCTGAGGGCGGCAGCCGTTGGTCCAAAATTATTTCCCTGGTCCGTGGAGCAGGTTTCGGTCATGATGGGGCAGGTGCTTGGAGAGGGTTCGGGCCCCTGGGGACCTCCCAGCTTAAACACTGCCGATGGCCACAGAGACTGTGCTTCTCATCTGCACCCCCAAGAAATTTACAGTTTCCCACCATCGCTTCCACGCCCCATCATGGATACCATTCGGTAGGCGGTTCCAGAGGGAGGGGCCCGAGGGAAGGTGAGGAGGAGTATCTAGTGACGGAAGGGCGGTTTCTCTGCCTCAAGGCAGGATGCACGCCAAAGAAGGGCTCAGCCCAGATTCAGAGGGCCTGTGCGTTGACGGGACTTGGGAGCAAACAGGAGGCATCTGTTACCTGCTTCAGCCTCTGAGGAGGTCAAGGCCCGGGGCTTCCTGCGCTGGGAGGGCCCAGCTAGGGGGAGGGCAGGAGGTAGCGGGCGAGCAGGTAGAGGAGGCTGGCGATGCCCGCTAGGCCCGTCAGGACGCCCAGCCTCAGTGGCAGGTACTCCAGGGAGCGCTCCAGCTCGGCGTGCAGCAGGACCACCTGGCGCTTGGTGACGCTCCACTCCCCGGAGTTGTCCAGCACGTGGCGGGCCATGCGGGCCTTGTCCTTCAGGGGCAGCTGGGCCTTGATCCGGGCCTCTGCGTCCTCACGGTTCAGGTTGTTCCGCCGCATCAGCCGCGCCAGCTGGGTGTCCCGGTCACTAAGGACGGGGCGGGAGGGCTGCTCAGGCACCGTAGGCCCCAGCCTCCCTCCCGCCGGCGAGTTACAGGGGCCAGGCGGCCCCTTCCCTCAAACCTCTCTAGGGTCCACAGTCAGGGAGGGGGGCTACCCGCCACCCCCCCAACCCCCCCGCCCCACTCGGTGAGGACCCGGCTAGCATGAGGGGCTACCTGGGCCCCTTCCCGTAAACAGGAGGGGGAAGGGCTGCAGCAGCTGTTCTCTGCCATCTGGGACCTCGCTGCCTGGCCACCAGGCCTGAGATTTCCCAGTTATAAGACGGGAAGACCTGCTCGTCTGGCATTAGCCACATCCTGGATCCCTGGACGGGTGACCTTTACCGAAGGGCCTGTGCCTGCCAGCCGGTCGCTTCCTATAGTTCCCCTGGGGCTTGGGCCTGCTGCATCCAAAACAGCTTCCCGAGCCACCGCAAAGACCCCTCTCCTTGCTTCACCACGCCCACCCCTTCCCATTTAGAGCCGATGCCACTGGCGGGGTGGGTCAGGCAAGCCCCACGGGGCTTCCCCTTAGAGCGAGGACTTGAGAGCTGGATCTGGTCCTCGGGACAGCACTAGGCACCGCAGATCAAGCCAGCTGCCACCAGTCTCCTAGCTCCAAACGAAATTCAAAGAAAATAAAGTGGAAAAAAAAAAAATGAACAACAGGGGTGCCTGGCTGGCTCCGTCAGTAGAGCATGCAACTCTTGATCTTGAGGTTGTGAGTTCGAACCCCACAATGGGAGTACAGGTTACTTAAAATCAAACAGAATCTTAAACAAACAAACAAAAACAAACCAAAGGAAATTCAAAGAGTATGTCTTTCGCCGCCTCTGATATTACCACCTAGGCCCTTCCTCAGGAAACTCCGTCTTGCCTTTGGCTACACGGGAAGCACCGGGCTGTCCTATGGGGTCATCTCGAACCCCTCTCCAGCTCTGAGCCCCTCAGTGGGAAGAAGAGGGGGTGGGCTGCAGCGGCTGTTCTCCGCCATCTGGGGTCTCTCTGCTTTGCCACTAGGCCTGAGTTCCCCCAGTTGTAAGATGAGAGGATTTGATCGCTACGGTTTGGTCTCCACTCGGGGGTGGCCTCCAGGATGTGTCTTCCACAGACAGACACAACCCAAACGCTAGTTGATTCCAATGCCATTCAGAACAGAATGCTCCAGAGAATCATTTCTGGCTGGCCGATGAGGGAAGACCTTGTAGAAAGATGGCGTCTATACTGGCCTTAAAGAGTGGCTAGGACTTCTGATTTGTTTGTTCTGGGGAAAGCGTCCTGTCAGGGTCGTGGGGCCATCCCCTGCCTGGCAAGACCAAGGACTGGACCTTAGGGACGCTGCACATTTGGGGCTGGGAAAATCTGGGCGAAAGCATGGAGGGGGCTCAGGGCCACCTGTGAGTGCACGTCCTTGGAAGGCGTGGCCCAGACAAGAGGGCCTCCTGGAATGGGAAGGCAGAGCTCCCTGACAGCCCTTCCTGGGGCTCAGAAGCAGCCCCATATGGTTAGCTTAAGGAGCGATGCTATTTATGGTAACAGGATTTTTACCCAAACACTTACTCCGCAATTGGCAAATTCCTCCAAAATGTGAATCATCAGGCTTCAGTATCATCACACTTTGGTAAATGCCCCATATTATTTCAAACACACCGGGGATAGTCTGATAGTTAGAGGAATCCATGAGGGGATCTTTAGTTTTGTAAAGTGTAGATCTCTTATGAAAAGCAAATAATCACTCCTTCACACGTCTCTGGCCTCTCTCAAGTGGGACGTGAACAGCACCCGGAATTCCAGCAAAGGCTCCTCTGGCTGATAGGCTGGCCTGGAGGATCTGCAGAACAGGCTGAATCTGGGGCGCCTGGGTGGCTCGGTCGGTTAAGTATCTGACTTTTGATTCTGGCTCAGTCACGATCTAACGGTTCGTGAGTTCAAGCCCCACATCGGGCTCTGTCTTGGCGGTGCCGAGCCTGCCTGGGATTCTCTCCTGTTTCTCTCTCTGCCTCTACCCGACTTGCTCTCCCTTTCAAAATAAATAAATAAACTTTAAAAACAAAAAACACCAGGCTAAATCTACAGAACCTAATACACCTGCCAGGAGCCACAACTCTCTCTGCTCTTAACGAACAGACCAAGCTGGAAGGAACGTGCAGCGAAAGAAAGGTGGCCAGGCAGGCGTGGGGTCTTCTGGTGACTGCAGATACAACCAGCGTTCTTACCTGCACTGGAGGATCCCTCCCACCCTTTTCTGATCCCTTGGTACAAAGTTCCAATTGTGTTAGGACCCCAAGGCAAAGTGTTCATAGAGAGTACGCGGCCTCAGTTGATAGCCTTTCACAAACAGGGACTAAAGAACCCAGAGAGGTTGCAGGGTTACGGGGGAGACGCGGGCCAGCGGGGGAGCTAGGAGGATGCCTGAGTCCCTACACTGGGCTCAACAGATTCAGACTGGGCTTTAAGTGGCAGCCTGGGTGGGAAGCTGCGGGGGAGGGCAGGGTGAAGCTTCAGGCATGAGCACTCTGGGCCCCACCTCCTGTGTGCTAGGAGCCTCCCACGCACCAGTCTCTGGAGAGCCACCCTGTGCCCAAAATACCCACCGAGCCAAGTGCCCACCTCTGTGTCTGTTGTACTTGTGGGCGGCATCCAGGAAGCTTCTGGGAGGCAGAGACGCCCTGCAGCCTCATCTACTCTCTCACCCCACTGGGACTGTGACTCATTTTCTCTGACAGTTTGATCTGGCTCTGTTTGCCAAACCTAGATTCTGATTTGCTTCATGTCCTGAGGGATTCTGAGAACAAAGCTCCTTCCTTAGTTGGACTCTGACAGTTCCCTCCTGGCAACCGTCCATTCATAGGTGCTGCCAATGGGTGACCCCGGCCACCCCCTCAAGTAACTTCCCCCTCAAGTTTTCTCTTCTGTAACTCAGAAGTATCAGCTCCTGCTGAAAGGTAAACTGAGTGACGTAATAAATGTGGGAGCTGTCTGGAAAACTGAGAAATGCTAGAGGAAGGAAAAGGGAGCCAGTGACTAACAACATGGTAGCTCAGGGCATCGGGGCTGAAGTGCCCCCAAGAGCCAGTAGGGGGAGCCCTTCCCAAGCAACTGGAGAAGCCCGGGGGGCCTTCGCTTCCCACGCCTACCTGGGGCGTTATCTGGGTCAGGCACAGAAGTCGTACCTGTAGGCCCTGGACACAGCCGCCCAAACCCCTGGTGCCTCCTGGTGGCCCCGTGGAGTAAGGACAAAGCGAGGCGGGCCGTTCCCACCTTGCCAGCCTCGGTCAGGCCCCGCCAGGACCCGCACTCACCAGTACACCACCACCGTGTGCTTCATGTACTTGAGCAGCTTCTTGGTCTCGAACAGCAGCGGGATATCCAGAATCACATAGCGGTATCCTGGGGAGAAGCCGGGAAACCTACACTTTAATTTTGCAAACAAGCACTATGTGTTAGGCCAGGGAGCAGAGGTGAAGCCCTGGGCCCCCCGCCACTGAGAGCTCCCTAGCAGAGGGGAGGCCTTGCGAGGGGAGTTATAAGAACGCTGGCCGGTTCTGCCGCCGTCTGTCACAGAATGCTGCAGAGGCACTCCTGAGAGGTGAGCAGGGAAGACCTCACGGAAGGGATGGCGTTTGAACCGGCCCCGAAAAGCAGGTGGGACTTCTGCTGCTTGAACACGAGCGTTCGGAGGTGAGGGTTCCAGGAATGGGGAACAGCAAGGCACACGGAGCAGCGAGGTTCTGCTGCTCTGGCCGTAGAGGCCTCGCACGATGGGCGGGCAGTGAGGCTGGCGAGGTGGTCGGGGCAGGCACAGAGGGTTGAGTTCGCCCTGACCTGGAACCTAAAGAGTTGTTATTTGTGAGCAAGGAAATGACATAGTCAGAGTTGGAGGAGACTGGGGAGTTCCTAGGAGGAACCTGGCCCTTTCTGCCCTACCTCACCCATCTTTGCTAAAACAAAACAAAACAAAACCCCACAAAAACAAAAGCCCAAAGTGTGGCTCCCTGCTGAAGAGGAGTCCTGCACGGCTCTCTCTACCAACTCTTCACGAGAGGCTCATATGCGGGCGCAGCCGTAGCCCCGAAAGGAAAGAGGTTGCTTCCTGGCATGAGGGGTGGCCTCTAGCCAGGGAGGGCAGAGGCTGGTCTGGAGGTGGTGGGTGGTTATGACTAATAAAGTACAACTTGCTCCAGAGAGGGAAGAGATATTGGCTGACCCTCCCAGTACAAGCCAAGGCCACTCAAGACCCACAGTGAGAGGGTGTGTGCCCGGGCTGCCCACACAAGAACACCACGGGCTGCAGGGCTGCACACTCCCAGTCCCCTTCGGGCCGCTGTCCCCCGTATGTGTGCAAAAAGCTGGCAGGGGTCCAGGAGCAGTGCGAGAGAGGATGGGTGCTGCCCTTGCCCACAGACGCCTGCCTGGCCTGGACGGCCTCCCGCCGCAAACGCTCCCAACCACGGAGCCCGACATGCGTCACACCAGTTCTGGGGGGGGTCGTGGGAAACTGGCGCTCCGGGTGACGCAGGGAACTGGGGTGATGACCCGAGCTGCTGGCTTTCCTGTTCCCCAGGATCTGCTGCTCAGGAAGCCCAAGAAAAACCTTCAGCTGAACGAGGGGGCTAGGGGAGTGGGCTCTGATGACACGCCTGGGTTTGCCCCCCCCCACTTTCCCTTGTGACTTTGGGCCCCTTCGCAAACCTCATCTGTGAGTAAAGGCCACGTCCCTCACAGGAAGGTGGTAAGGACCAAGGGAGCGAAGGCGTGGAAGCCACTCGGCGCCTCCTCACCCATTAGTTCCCCGAGTGCTCCAAATGATGGTTATTATTACTACTGTTCCCTGGAAGAAGGGGGGCCGTTCAGTGCCCCTGTTCCCCGTTCCCCTCCCAGCTCAGAACAGGAGCCAAGGCCAGACCCTCTCTGGGCCTCTTATCTCCTTTTCCTGCTCCTCCCCCACCCTCCCCGCTCCCCCGCACTGTCCTTTCTCCACCGCCCCTCTCGGGAGCTCCCGGCCAGCTCTTTGGTTCACCGGCAAAGGGCTATTCAGCTGTCACATCCCTCCTGCTTGATAAGCCCCGCACACTACCCTGACTCTATTAAGACATCCGTCTGCCTACACAGAGACCTCCCCAACAGCTGGTGATCTTATCTGACGTTTGATTATACCAACTTTGACAGTTGTATTTGTTATACTCATCAGGGAAAAACTGGGACTGTGGAAGCCACAGCTGTCGTCCCCATTTTTCACCTTATCGAGCTGCAAAGAGCTTTCTGGCTTTTATTTAAGTGGTGGTGGGGGGGGAGAGGGGAGGCTGGGTGGATGACACAGCAGGGGAACTTTGGAGCGGGTGACATTATCCGATGCTTAATTTCAGAAGGGGAGAGCCGCCGCCGGGGCCTCAAAGCCCTGCAGATGTACTTGCGACTGGCCGGGGAGCGAATGCAAAAGGGCAGGATTGAAAGGCAGAAGGTTTCGCTCCTGGGCGGGGGACAGGAGGGGTCCTGGCGCAGACACAAGAGGCAGGACAAAGGCAGAAAGAGCCCGGAGACTCTCCTTGAGGGGGGAGGGAGGGAGGGAGGCCTATGGCAAAGTGCTGAGAAGCAGAGCAGGCTGGTCCAGCAGGCAGAATGCCTGGAGCCCCAACCCCACACCCCCACCCCTCACCCCGCCCGAGCAGGGGAGAGGGAGTGGGGGTGGGGGAGGTCAACATCATGGACGTCCATCATCTCTCTCCTTCCGAAGGGAGGTACAGGCCAGAGGAAGTTGGCACCTCTCCCCACCCTCCATGAGAACTTGATGCATGAGAGAGTAAAACAAGGCATCTGGCCAAGATCATAGTGCAAAAGCCGGGAGAAAACCTAGAAGGCTGCCCCATACCCTCCAAGAAGGAAAGTCTCTGCACCGGGATCGATGGTGGGGACACAAGCAGCCAGGCCTTCCTCTCTGGCGCCCGGGCTGGCGGCCGCATCCACCAAAGGCTGGCGGGCAGCTCTGCAGGGTCCCTCGGCCAGCCTTCCCGCCTGATCTCAAGCCCCTGCTCTCTGCTCCTCCACTGCTGGGGGCTGACCCCAGCCTGCACGGTAGCAGGTCACCCCTGCCCAACACCGTCCTGTAGAACAGGGCTGGCACCGTGGCTGTAGCTTGGGAAACGCGGATAACCTCCGTGAGAAGGTTCTTGGCAACTGAGCACAGACTCTGGCTTCTCACTCTCCTTTCTTTCAGTCCTGGCACACGTCAGGGTAACTCTCTCCACTGAGCCCTGGCCCCAAAGGATTATCCTCTGCTTAGAACACCCCCCTGCACCCGCCCTGGCCATCGGGGACCCTCCCTGGTGTCCAGTCTGCAAGCTTACTTTCCCAGGCAGCTCGACCAGCACCAAATCTGACTTTGACCATGGTTTATACCAAGTAGTGATCGACAGTCACTGAAGTGGACTCGGTTCTCCTAACAGCTTCTCGAGGTTGGCATTATTAGCCTCACTATGGAGAGGACGGGCTGGCTCACTCGACAAAGTCACACAGTTAGATGCTGTGAGGCCGGGACTTTAAACTCCGGTCTCCAGACTCCATTATTCATCAGCTGGTCTTACTCCCATCCCTGCCAGAAAAATCAACTTACTTCCTGGGGGATCGCGGCTCAAGAGCCTCAAGCGTCTCTTTTCATTCAATTGTCAACCTCTTTAAATGCTGAGGGACATGTGCACCTTTCCTCGGGGGTTGGCACGGGGCTCTGCGTGGGGGGCGCAAAGGAACAGCGTGAACTTGGCAGCCGGGACAGCCAGCGCCTCTGTGCCGGGCCAGCCTTTCCGCAAAGGAGGAGGGCCCGGGCCCTGGCAGGGGAGGGCTCTGCCGCACCTGTCCCAGGCCCGGGGTCTTACCTCGGAGGAAGTACTTGAAGGTCTCCTTCATCATTTCCTTGCGGATCTCAGGGTGGGTGATGGTGTTGAGTAGATGCCGCCGGTCGGGCTGGTTGAAGATCAGGTCTCCCAGGACCTTGCGATTGATGGTACCGTTCTCCAGCAAGACCTCGGTGCCAAAGGCCTCCACGATGCGCTGGTGGGCCGGGCATCCTGGCTGGACGACTGTGGCACGAGGAGGGGGCTGGGTCACTCTCCAGGGCCTCCCGGCCAGCCAGAAGCCCCCAAATGACTAGGGACAAAATGATGGGGGACCCCAGGGGTGCCTCTTTCAGTTGGAGCGAAAACAAAATGAGAGGAGGGAAGGCAGTTAAGGAAGAGAGCAGAGTGCGCAGAACCCCTCGTGTTGGTCACAGGGCGAGGTGAAGGAGAGGGGCGAGGAAGCTGAGTGGGGAGAGGGGAAGCGTGGGGCAGGGAGCAGGCCATCAGACCAGGCCTGATGGAAAAGGCTGCCCTCTCATCCGAGGCCTTGAAAGGACTTATTAAAAGGTGAGACAGGGGCGCCCGGATGGCTCGGTCGGTTCAGCACCCGACTTTGGCTCAGGTCATGATCTTACAGTTCGTGAGTTCAAGTTCTGCTGACAGCTCAGAGCCTGGAGCCTGCTTCAGAGTCTGTCGCTCTCTCTCTGCCCCTCCCCTGCTCTCTCTCTTGCTCTCTCTCAAAAATAAGTAAACATTTAAAAAAGTTTTTTTTAAATAAGTAAATACAGAGGTGAGACCGAGATGAGACAGGATGGCAGAAAGGGGCCCAGGGGAGCTGCCGAGCACAGGCCTGCCACCTTCCGACTCACCGTGCCGGGCGATGACGTCAACATCAACCACCGCGCAACCCAGCTGCTGGAACACCTGGATCACCGAGCTCTTGCCTGAGGCGATGCCCCCTGTCAGGCCCACCAGGAACATCTTCCCAGGAAAGTGGAGGCCGGTGAGAATGCGGAGCCGGGAGGCGGGGAATTACCGGAGCAGGGCACGCTCGGCTGGCTGGGATGGCCCACCCCAGGAACGCCAGAAGGACCCGCCCTGCCTGTGGAGGACAGCAGGCCTGATAAGTGTCACGCCTGAACGCCCGGGGAGAGGGAGGCACAGGAAGGGGAGGTGGCCTGCCCACGCAGAGTGTGGCGTTCTGAGCTTGGGGAGCTCTGGATCCGTCGGAAGACAGACAACTCTCAGGACAGGCCTCCGGTAGTCTTTAGAAAACGCTCCTAAACCAGGCAAACCAACGGAGGATAAATGTAGCAATCAAAACGCTGAGTAGGCAGAACAAGGCCAGGTGCTGAGGCGCAGAGTGCTTTCTGGAGGCGGCGGAACCCCGCTGCAGGCGAACTTCCCATAGGGAGGGCACGCCTGTCCCTCCGTGCGGACCCCAAGGCACCTTCCAGATGCCCACAGAGCTGCCCCCTCTCCAGCCTCCACTTTATAGTCTGGGGCACTGAGGCTCACAGGGAAGAATGTCCTCCCTGCCCCCCCAATCCCCTGCAACCCCCGGCACCAGCACTAAGACCTTCTGGGTGGCTGGTCTCGACTGAGAAATCCTCCCTCTTCAACCAAGAAGCGGCCCAGACGGGAGCTCAGTGGAAGCAGTGGCCGGTGGCCATTAGACCTGAGGTTTAGAGGGGCACGGACCTTGCCCAGGAGGAAGGTGAAGGAAGGGTGACGGGCTGCGGGAGGGAACTCAGAGCTTGGCCTTGGAATTTAGGGCTCTCTCAGACCGAGCAGCAACGGCACAGCAGAAGTGAGGGGCATGGGCCTCTTCGGATCCAGCTCTTCCTCTCACAATGCTGTGCAACCCCGGACAGGTCGCCTGTGTCTCGGAACCTCAGTTTTCTTATCCATAAAATGGGGGCGATGGAACCTATCTCATAAGGCTGTTTGCAGACTGAATGAGAAAATGCATACAAAGCCCATTTAGTGGTAAATGTCCCGCACAGGAAGTAAGGACGGAGACGTAGGATGGGAGGCAGGCGCTGAAGTCACACTGCAAGGCACGAAGACTAAAAAAGACGTTCACGAAGTCGCATCCCCATTCGTGCAACCTCAGACTATCTCGCAAAAGTCTTTTTTTCTGTAAATGTTTATTTATTTTTGAGAGAGAGAGAGAGAGAGAGAGAGCGCGTGCGCACACAAGCTGGGGAGGGGCAGAGAGAGAGGGAGACAGAAGATCCGAGGCGGGCTCGAACTCACACACCGTGAGATCACGACCTGAGTCAAAGGCAGATGCTTAACCAACTGAGCCACCCAGGCGCCCCTCACAGAAGACTTTCTTAAAGTCATGTTGCAGTTTTCGGGGGAGTAAACAGGGTCACTAAGTCTTGGACTCTGCTGCCAGGCTGGAAGAAATTACAGTGAAGGCCAGGTCTCTCCCACTCCTCCCTCGACATCAAATCACTTCTCTAGGACCTTCAAATCTGTCATGGGATTTTTTTTTTTTTAATAAAACGCCAGATTTACTGTCCTAATTACACTTTGCTTGAGCTTATACTGAAATGAGTTTGCCTCCCCTGAGGACGCACCAAGTGACGGGGTGGGGACAGCTGCTCGGATGTGGGTGGTGGGGGGACCAGCCCAGAAGTTTAAATCTGCCCAGGCTCGTTCTCCCAGGGCAGCCAGGGGCGGAGAGAGGAAAACACCCACCAGAGTCGTCATCCGAATGGAGAGACCGGACTCCATTATTAAACCATTTGCGTAGCGGCTCTCCTCTGTCTGGGCCTGGAGTCGCCCCCGGTGATCTCCCTCCGGCTTACACAAAGAAGACTTCAGGAGAGGGTTCAGTTGTCAAAAAAAATTTTTTTTGTTCACTCGGCTGAAGCTTTGAAATGGAAAACCCAGCAACAGCATTGTGACCCCGGCTCTGTGCTGTTGTCCCTAACACGGGGACCTTGCTTCTCCTCTGCACGAGGCCAGTGTGAAAGAATGGGGTGGGACCTGAGGACAGGTGGGGGCTCAGGGAAGGCGCAAGGGCCAATGACCCACGGGCCCCGACCCCTCAGTGCTGAAAGCAAGCCACCGGCACCAGGTCACCCAACTTTGCCAGCAGGGGGCTGAAGGGGCCCAGAAGAGCATGTGACCTCAACTCCGGTCTGTGCACAGGACCAGGACCCCTCCCGAGACACACTGAATCACAGTCTCTATTGATGGAGGGGCGCCCGGGTGGCTCCGTGGTTGGATGTCTGACTCTTGGTTTTGGCTCCGGTCATGGTCTCACGGTTCATTGGGTTCAAGCCCCACATCGGGCTCCAGGCTGACAGCGAGGAGTCGGCTTGGGATTCTCCCTCTCCCTCCCGCTCTGCCCCTCCTCCACTTGTGCATGCTTGCACTCTCTCTCTAAAATAAATAAACTTAAAAAAAAAAAAAAAAGAAAGAAAGAGACGAAAAGAAAAAAAGAATCTCTAGCAATGGAGCCGCCTTGGCAGTTCTGCTGTGTCACAGGCTTGGGATCGACTCTGACTTTTCATTATGGACCAGAGAGAGGAAAGGACTTACCCAGGGCCACAGTTATTAATGGAGCCCTGAATTCCACTCAGAGCCACCTCTGAGGCTAGATTCCTGCCTTAACGTACTCAGGGAAGGAAAATTTAATTTATCTTTAGACTTAGACAAAATAAGGACAGTGAATATGGCTATAAGCAGATCGATTCAGAGCCAAAGAAAGATGATTTCTCGATAGCATATCGGTGCTGTCTGCAGGGCAGGCGTGAGGTCTTAGGACAGCAAGCAGAGCACAGATGTAAATTCCAGGCTCAGCTCCGTCCCCGACCCCCGGGGCAACCTAATGAATGTCTTCCCTTCTCTGTGCCTCGGATGACCATCTGTGGAAACAGACCGACAGCTGCTTGGCCTCTGTCAGGAAGGCCAAGGGGACGGAGGAGCACATGTCCTGGGAGGCAGGGGGGCCCCTGGCTGAAAGGGACCGGCCAGATAACAGCTGCTCCCGTCCAATAAGCCCCTCCATAGCTCATTCCTTCACCAAGCGCTGACCGAGCACCTCGGTGCTTTGCAGCTGCGCGCCGGGGACTCCCCGGTAACCGAAGGAAAACTTAGGGTCTCGCCTCTCAGGAAAACTGGCGGGAGAGACAGTAACAAATGAAACCAGCCAGGAAGAACAGAGCACCAACAGGTGAGCCGGAGCAGTCACACGGCACTCCCCCCGGGCCTGGGTGTGAGTGTGCGGACACGCTCACAGGCCTGCTCCTGCGGCGAGCAAGAGCCCACGCCCCCTCCAGGCTCAGCAGGAGGAAAAGAAAGCGGAGGTCTCGACTGCCTCTGAGTCTCACCCAGACCTTCTGGCAGGTCCTCCCCGGGCACCCAGGGACAAGCGACCACCTCTTTAACCTGCGTTCCTGACCCTCTTCCTGCTCTGGCGCAGAAGTCCTTCTCCAGAATCCGCTATTTCCCCTCGTTCCACTGCCGTTTACATGCAGGCGGTGGGAACCTCGCAGCAACAACTAAACCTCATCTGGTCCTCATCTGAATCCCCTGTGAAACTTCAGAAAAAGGTACAGAAACCCAGGCTCCACCCCAGCGTCCCGGGCAGCTGGGCCCCAGAACCGCTGCTAAAATGCATTTACAGTTTACAACCTACAACAGAAGGTTAGAGACCGGACGTCGAGCAGCCTGGGTCCCAGCCCCTGTGCACTCTGCCATAAAGCTGTGTGGCTGCAGTAAGCCGCCTCATCAGCTAGCCCAGGGTGCAGACCCCGCCTCCATAGATGACAACTAGCTGATGCCCCAAATGTCTGCCTCTGCCTGCTCCTCCGTCTCCACACCTGTAAGCAGGGGGCCGATGCTAACAGGGCATCGGCCCCAGGGGAGGCTGTGAGGCTCGCTGGGGCTTTCTTCCTCCCTTCTGTGGTTCGGCACTTCCCAGAGCTGTCAACAGATGCTCGCCTGGGTGACCAATGATCGACAAGACCACGGGTGGCCTGGGAATCCTCCTTCTTCTCAATACCAAAAGCTGTTCCCAGAGCTGGCTTGGCTGGAGGGGGAGGAGGACACCGAGTCCCATGGTAACGGAGAAAAGCTAATGCCCAGAACAAGAGAAATGGAAGCTGGATTCCGGGAAGTAATCCCAGTCCCGAATTCATGAGCCAAGGCAGGACTCCAGTCCCAGGGGAGCCCCATCCAAATCCTTTCTTCTCCCTCGTTCTCCCTGTCAGGGTGTAAAGAAACGGGTAGGGACTTGAGTCACAGAGGTGGGGTCTGCAGCCTGTGAAGTGAGGATCGAATTCTACTGTGCTCCCGAAGTGGGGGAGGGGTCCCTTTCATGGAGGTTCCCCAAACCTGCCTTTCGGTTTCTACCTCTTGGGCCCCATCAGCCCAGAGAAGACGAAGAAAAAACATTCAAGGAGCAATAGTCTTGGGGCGACTGGCTGGATCGGTCAGTGGAGCATGTGACTCTTGGTCTCGGGGTTGTGGGTTCGAGCCCCACGTTGGATATAGAGAATACTTAAAAATAAAATCTTAAAAAAAAAACAAACCAAAAAACCCTCTCTTGGGATCTTCTCTGGAAGTGCTTCTTAGGGAAAAATGAGAGTGGGCTGCTGGCTGCTCCAGACCAGAAACCCCATGGCCCTGTGCTGCCTGTCCTACTTCTGATTCCACCGGGCCCACCCTATGAACCTAAATCCCATCACCCTCCACCCAGACCTCTGCAGTGGCCTCTTGACTTGACCCTCCAGTCCCCTGCCTGGCTCCTCCCAAGGCAGTCAGGGTCATGGCTTAAAGTGGATTTCTGATCATGTCACCTAAAACCTTCACTGCCTTCGGGACACCTGGGTGGCTCAGTTGGTTAAGCATTTGACTTTTGATTCGGGTTCAGGCTGTGATCTCATAGTCCTGGGGCTGAGCACCATGTTGGGCTCCGTGCTGACAGTGCTTGGGATTCTCTCTCTCTTCCTCTCTCTGCCCCCACTCATGCTCGCTAGTGCTCTCAATTAAAATAAAGAAACTTAAAAAAAACAAAAACAAAAAACCCTTCACTGCCTTCTTCCTTCTCCTCCTAGCCCGCCCACCTTTGACCTCTGCCCCCCCCATCAAGGAACCTGGTCCGTGCCTACGCTTGTTGCACTCCTGCCTTCTGTCCCTGAATGCACAGGCTCTTTCCCACCTCACGGCTTCCGTGTACAACAGCTCCCCCTGCCACCACGCTCACCTCCTGGCTAACTCCCCTGGGTTTATTCCACATTCACTGAGCCAGGCAAGCAAGCACCAGGCACCGCTCGAAGCAAGAGTGCCTGTCCCCTCCAAGCAAAGCCTCCACGCCACTGCGAGAGGGGTGGGGGCAGCCAACAGCTCACATGTGTGTGATGATGCCAGTGGGGGAGCACATTGAGAGCGACGGAGGTCGCCGTCTTCGGCCGGGACCACGGAGGTCTAAGTGAGGACCTGAAAGCAGCGAGAGGGCACACCACAGCTCCACTCAGCAGCCTTGTCCACTCCCCGACTCAAATCAGGCCCCCGACCTCTCCGCGCGCCATTCTTTTCCTTCCCTGTACCGTTGTGTTTGTGTGACTGTTTTCAACGTGTTAGGTAAAATAAGCTCCCTGAGGCCACCAGCTGTGTCATTTGCACCCCTTTGTCCCCGGCATCTAGCAGAGTGTCTGCTGTCTATCCATCATGTACCAGGTGAGTAATACTGGTCAAGTTACTTGACCATTCTTTGACTCGATTTCTTCATCTGTAAAATGGAGCTAATGGCACCTATCCTGAGCCCCTGCGAAGACTAGAAGAGCTCATACGTGTAAAGTGCTTAGAACGGTGCCAACACTCACCAATGCTCCCTGTTAGTTATGAGAAAGTGTATGAAAACTCTTTACAGAATGAATGGCTGGATGAGTCCATGACCAGGGAAGGGGAGGAAAAATGCTTGGGGTTGCATTCTCCTGTCAGTGGCAAGGGAGAGACTGGAATCGACCTCCCAGCCTGCTCCCTTTTCCATTAGAACATGCTGCTTGAGGCTAGTAAATCCCTCCTGGGGGGTGGGGGGAGGAAATACACAAAACCCAGTGGGTTAAACAGAATAAGAAACTGATAGCTGAATGGACACTCTTTCTTTCCTCCCTTGGGAGAGCTCAGGACTTAAGTTGGAAGCAAGTTGTTTCTTTGTGTCTCCCAATCAACAGCCCCAACCTGCTTGTGCTGGGGCCAGGACCTGGCTCCCTCATTAGCTTGCAGCTTCCTTTCCTCCTCCTCCTGCAGCCCCCCAGGATTGAACACTGGGCATGCCTGAGCTGCCAGACACTTCTCCTCCGAATCGCTTTCCAAAAGGGATGTATCCATTTTGCTCCAATGATCAATATAATCATTCATGAAAACGAGTCATTCCCCGCCTTGGGACCCAATTATTTTCTTGTGGAACCAGTGGTTGCAAAAATATATTGTTTTCCAGTTAACTAGTAAGTGCTATTTTTATCTATGGTTTCCCCACTCCTAATCTTTCATTATTGGTGAGAGGTTGCGGTTTAAACCTGAGTCCGAGTTCTCGTCCACTAGGCCTATTAAGTCACTACCTCCTCCAAGCTGCCAATTACCTGGAGGGAGCCACAAGAGAAGGTGTTGGCTGTTAAGTCCCCCTCCCCCTTCTCCTCTGCCAACACTCTCTGCAAGGGGAGAGAACAGGTCATTCTTCTCGAGCACTCTCCAAGCATAAGCTATCAGTTCAGGGAGCTTTTATGGGTGGGCAGGGAGACTGTTTGCACTGGACTACTATGCTGGTGCTTACGCAGAAACAGGATCACAGGGAATACCGGGTCTCAGGGGCTTCAGAGTCATGGGGGCCTCAGCTGGGGTCTCAGCTCTGTCCCTTACCTAGCCGTGTGGCCTCGGGCAACTTGAGCATTGTGGGCTTATTTCCTTGTGTATAAAACGTGATTAATAATGACTACTCATGGGTTTTATCAGGATTAAATGAGATGACATATGTCACGGTCACCTCATCTTCCCCAGTGTGTGTGACACATCACAGTCACTGCAATCTACTCTACCTCCCCAAAGGGCACCTGCCCTCTTTGGTTGCTCAGGCCAAAAATTCTGGTGTCCTCCTGGCTCCTCGCTCACAATCTTCATCCCACCCACTAGCGCCCCCTGCTGGCCGTGCCCACCTGGCACCTGCACAACCCAGCTAGACACCACCGGGTCCATCTACCGGCATCTTGCTCCTGGATCACTGCAGTAGCCTCTGAGCAATTTCCTTGCTGCCACCTTTGCTCCCCAACTGTCTATCTAGTGTGAACCTTTAAAAATGCAAGTCCAGGGGCGCTGGGTGGCTCCGTCAGTTAAGCATCCGACTTCAGCTCAGGTCATGATCTTGTGGTTCGTGAGGTCCAGCCCCTGGTTGGGCTCTGTGCTAACAGCTCAGAGTCTGGAGCCTGCTTCGGATTCTGTCTCCCTCTCTCTCTGCCCCTCCACTGCTCACACACACACACACACACACACTCTCTCTCTCTCTCTTTCAAAAATAAATATTAAAAAAAAATTTTAATGCAAGTCCAATAATTTCACCCCTCTGCTCAAAACCCTCCAATGGTTCCTCTCACAGAGCACCAGCCAAGTCCTCACAGGGTTCCGCAGGGGCCTCATGACGGCCACGGGCATCTCTCCTGGCACGTCCTACCACTCTCCCCCTTTATCTCAGCCCTCCAGACACACTGGCCACCTTGCTGCTCGTTGACTATGTCGAGCATACTCCCACCTTGGGCCTTTGGACATACTGTGCCTTCCAGATGGAAAGCTCTTCCCCCAGAGAGCTGCACGGGCTACTCCCTCCTCTGCCCTACTGTCACTCTATCCTGAATAGCACCCCCATTTCACTCTCTAGTCTCCTTGCTGTTCACTTTTCTTCACAGCAGTTTTCAACTTACCACCACCCAACGTATTACATATCTTCATGTTCATTTATTGTAATCTGCCTCTACCCAGAATGTGGGCACTACTGTATCCAAAGTACTTAAAACAGGGCCTGACAAGTAGAAGGCCCTCAAAAAGTATCTGTTGAATGAAATCATAAAGCATGCAGAAAAAGTGTCCAGCTCATAGGTGAGCAGGAACTCAACATTGACTATTTTAAAACAAGAGCGCATCTGTTTCAGAAAGCCTACCACGGGGAATCACAACATCTTCTCCACAACACTTCCCACCCCTGCATTTCTGGGCTGACAATTTCTTGGGCTCACAGATGAGGCAACTGAGGCAGAGAGTACCTAGGAAGGTGTGGTTTCCAGCAGGCAGGAAGTACAGTACAAGAGTAGCTGCCCACCATTTGAGCGCCATATGTGCCAGGGACATCCCTCATCCCGTCTGATCAACACAACCACGCAATGGAGTCAGTTCTTTGGATCTTTCCCAGTCTAAAGGGGAAGAAATGGAAGTTAAAAGAAGTTAGAAATTTGCCCATGATAGTTCCGGGTGGTCTTCACACAGGGGAATGAGAACCCCTGGGGCATGCATGCACAGTTGAGGAGGAATAAATTTCCACCTCGACGCCCACTGCCTCTTCCTCTGGAAACAGACCAGCTTTGCAATGCGTCTTCATCCTCTCCCTTCCCAGGTCCCCGCTTCACACTTCCTCCATCTCCTAGGTTTCAAAGAAAGGCACGACTAGCCACCCATGCCAAATCTCGCTAAGGTGCACTATCCCTAGTGCAAAATTACCCGGCACCATCAAGAGGCACTTCGAAACCTCAGCTTTCACTCGGATATGTGCCTGCCTGTGGTGTACTCATGTGGATATGTGCCTGCCCATAGTGACACCATAAATCCCCCTGCTAAGTCAGGTGGTTTCCAAATCTTTGCCTTCAACAGAGTTAAAGGAAGGCCTAAAGAACTGTCTACTGGCAGGTCATTAATAATTGATTTCAATGACAGCTCACTGTGATATTTTGGCCCATAACTCAGAAGGTGTTCAAAGAACTGAGTAATACTACCACAACAAAATGCCTTCAGGTCCTACACATTTATTTACACGAACAGATTTTTCAGTGCTTATAGCCATGAATAAAATCTCTGCTCATTCTAGCAGATATACATGGAGGCACACCTGAACTTTAGAAAATTCTACTCAGCTTATTAAGGGAAGCATTTCAAATAAAACTTCGGTTTTTGACAACTGATCGAAACCGGTTATTTTGATCGATTGTATATTTTACAATCATAAAAACTCAAGTCAAAAGAAATTGTGTAATACTATGACCACAAGACAACTTTCGAAAATGTTTTAATTTTAATATTTTTTGTTGTTTGTTGCAGAGAAGTAGGACGACAAACCAAAGGCTTTCAAAATCTATCATATGAGAAAAAGATTCTGCGGGGGAAATTAGGTGGAAATAGAAGTTCAAGGAAGAAAAATAGCAATGTAAAATTTCAAAAGTTAAATAAAAATTGGCTTGTATATATTTTTTTCAGAGGATAAGGGAAATCAAATCACTATAGTTTGAGAGTCCATTGCACGGGTTTAAATGCCTGATGTAACAGGTTCATTTTTAAAGTGTCAATATTTACAATTAACCAGAAATCATATCCTTCGCAACCACTGAAACTTTCAGAGAAATTTTTGAGTTATCTGAAAATGTGCCAGTGGGTAGTTTTCAAAACAACCCAAAAGTTCACTGCCTGCTTGCCTTCAGTTGTCAGCCCTAATCTTTTCTCCTAAGGCAAGGCACCAAGAAAGGATCTGAACCCTTTAGATATATTACCCAGGAGGACAGGTTCAGATCTTGCACAAGACAGAAGAGGATTCGTTGGGAACTTAGGGCGCTGCTCAGAGAAAACCACCCCAACTGGCCAACTTTGTATTCATCAGCCAGAGTTCCAGCATTTCGCCTTTTCCCAAAACCTAGGTCTGCACCCAGCCAAATCCATCTGATTTATTTAGGTAAAATCAGCCATCACCATCCCCCAACGAAGGGAGGAAGGAAGGGAGGAAGGAAGGAAGGGAGGAAGGGAGGGAAAGAAAGAGAGAAGGAAGGAAGGAAGGAAGAGGAGGGAGGAAGGAAGAAAGTTAGGAAGAAGCTGAAAACCCATTTTCAAAGGCTTCTATTTCCTCATCTTTAAAATTAGGACTTAATGTCAAGATTTATTCGGGTGATAATTTTCCCGAAACTGAGAAAGAAAACGTCAGAAGCTAACTCAATGACGAAGGTGCCGAAGTCTCCACTGGGACCTAGGGGAAGGAAGAAAAGCGGGCGGCCAGGCCACCCTCTTTACAAGTGAGTGAGTGGAAATCCACCATGCCACCCAGGCCTGGTGTGGGGGTGAGGGGAATCCTCGCTAAGACTTTATACCCAGTCCAGCCTCCTACGGAAAAGGAGAGCGGTGATGATGATCACTCAGCAAAACAGCAGCTACCCGGCAAAGCGGTTTCAATCCGCCCTACGTGATAAGTATCATTCCCGTCTTCCAGATGAGCAAACCCTGGGAAAGCTACTCGAGTTCACATAACCGGAAGGGGCAGGGGCTGGATTCAAAAATCAAACAGACCACAAGTTCTTAAGTGTAGTGACTATGGACTGAATCTGCGTTTGAAACCACAATCTCTGCCACAATTTTAGTTGTAAACCTTTCTCCATTTTCACAGCTGTAAATAGCACCCCGTTCAGTACGGCTGTTGTCAAGGCAACGAGCCACGGATGCAGATGCGCTTGACCCAGGTGTGCTCAACAAATTGTAGCCAAGGTTTGGGGGGAAAAAGGCGCGTACCCTCTGCCCCATCGCTCAGCACGCCCGGTGCCCCCTCGGGCGGTGGTTCTGAGGGCCCAGAGCCAGGCCTGGAGCCGGGACGAGCCTCGGGGGTGGACTCGGCTCTCTGAGCCGGAAAGAACGAAGCAGCCCTGGGGAAAGAACGAAGCAGCCACCGTCCCGCCCACCCGCTCCTCCGGGCACGGCCGTTTCCACCCCACCCCCACCCCGCGCGGCGCGCTACGTACCCGAGCCCCGGCCGCCGCCGCTCGCCCAATCTCAGAGGCGCTTACTGGCTGGCTCCCGGCGGGCAGGCGGGGCCTCGGGAGCGCGCACGTGGACCGGACGTCCGGCCGGCGGAAGGGGTGGGCGGGGAAGTCGCACAGTCCCGGAGCGCTGGGCAGGGTGGGAGCCGCAGTGCTAGTCCTCTGTCGGAGCCAGAGTCCTCCCAAGCCGAGGAAAATAACCCCGGAAGTCCTAGTTCCAAATCCAGGCCTTGGCCATCACTAGCTGTGCCGCCCCTGGCAATGGCTACGGCAGTTAACTGAGCACCTTCAAACTTCAGCCTCCTAAGAGCACTCTATAGGCATTAGCTCATTGAATTTTCACAGTACATGAGGTGGATACTGTCACCATCCCCATTTCATACAAGAGGAAACAAATTTTTAGAGGTTAATCCATTTGCTTTCTTACAGTATCAGTTGGTTGCAGAACTCATTCTGTACAAACAAGCCTAGCAAGTCACTTAATTCTACTAAAGTGTGGACGATCGCTTCTATGCTGTTCGTTGAAAACATTGGAAATACATAAAAACATCTAATCGTGCCTCACATCGGTGGTCCTTAATTACCCTGCTTCCTTTCCCTCTCTCTAAACTGTACCTCTACTTTCTGCTTCCTTTAACGTAGGAATCTTGTCTATTTCCACTACCAATATCCCCAGTGCCTAGAACGTGCCCAGCACAGTAGAAATCTGATACGTCAAAGAATGAAGTAATTCAACATTTTTCTCTTGACTACTCCAGTCCCTGAAACCGTTCTCCTTAATGTCAACAACAACGGCTGCCACTACCCAATAAATAGGATTGTATCTCATGATCAAAGGGCCCATTTGGTTCAAATACCAATCCAGTGTTTGAATCTCCTCCACATCATCTCTGCGGTCTATACTTGGCCATGTCCAGTGTCAGTGGAACTGTCTTTCAAGATAACTTCATGATGTCTTTAATGTCCAGACCTGGCAGTAAGGTTTTTCCTTAGGTAATACAGTATCTCCCCTAGTTCTGATCCGTGGGGTCAGGCAGAACAATCCTAATTCCTATTTCATAGGGCCAGATCTAATGGCCCTGTTCCCTTCTTAGACCAAACAATTTACGGATAGCCTAGCTTTGTGTTCTCAACTTTGCCCCTACTCCTGACAACATCAGAGGGCTACCCAGACTCCCATCAGTAATCATGGCAGCTGTGGCAATGATAGGGATAGGACTATGCTTTCCCTTTTTCAAATTATCAAGCTCTTCTTGGAGCATGTTGTTAGGAAACCCCCACAGGTGTTCCGCTTTTCCCAGATACTGCCTCACAGTATTGTGAGCTACTGGCGTACAGACCAGGGGCTTGTCTTTTAAGTAGGCATCCTTGGGGTTCAGTGGGCCAACCGCAGCTGCATCTGTACTCTTCATCTCTGCTGAGATGATCCCACAGGAAAGGCTGAAGGCTGCCGCGGGGGCTTCAACCCAGGCACGACCTTGAAACTGAAGCTCCACCTTGGCAGTTTGGAGGTGATGCCATCCATGCTTTTTTTTTTTTTCCAGCTCAAGCACATATCCTCCTTTATTCAGGATGGCAATAATAAAGTGGCTCTCGCTGCTTACACGGTCTCACTTCATCCTGACAATGACCTGTGTTTCCGTCACCTCTGTGTCCTTGGCATTAAGCATGATGCATGGAATATAATGCCACTTCAAGTTGTGTGACGAACAACCCTCTGAGTCCGAGAGAGATGACTCCTTTGACTCCTGGGTCTTTGACTCTTGGTTCTTGAAATTAAACTACTTTCCATTTGTTTATTTTAAATAAATATTAATATGCAATTAAATTTATACCAACCTTACAAATACCATTAATATTTATTCTTTATTAAACAGCTTAAAAAAAAAAAACTCTCATAGGTCGTCACCGGCTGGAAGATAAAGTCCAAACTTCTTAGCCGGAAACCTAAGGCCTTCTGTGACCTGGCCCCCGGGTCCCCCTTCTGGACATATGTCCTACCGTATGTTCTCCCTTGGGAGAAACAGAGGAAGAAAGTAATTTAGATATTGCACCAGACTCTGTGTTAAAACGCCAGGTGCAAGTCTGAATTCATACTAAGTAGCAGTGAAACTTTGGACAGAGCCTTGCACTTCTCGTTCTCTCCTTGTAAAGCTGGGGTAACAACTGCCCCGCTCATTGCACAGCATCAAACGAGACTGTTGACGATAGGGATCAAAGGAGACCGTGTGCGGGCACATTCTGTGAGCAATAAAGCACTGTCCAAACACAAAGGGGCACCATACTGGGTGTTTCTGTTCTCTGCCCTTTACTTGCAATGTTTCCACACCTGAAGCTCTTCTCCCTTCTTTCTCGCCACTTATACATTAAGTAATCCAACAATTTTTTTTTTTAATTTTTTAACGTTTATTTATTTTTGACAGACAGAGAGACAGTGCATGAGCAGGGGAAGGGCAGAGAGAGAGGGAAACACAGAATCCGAAGCAGGCTCCAGGCTCCGAGCTGTCAGCACAGAGCCCGATGCGGGGCTCGAACCCACAGACCGGAGCCGAAGTCGACCGCTCAACCGACTGAGCCACCCAGGCGCCCCTAAGTAATCCAACAAACATTGAGGGCCTACTCTGTGCTGGCCCAAGGGATATAGAGGTGAGGGAAATCCAACGTATTTTCTGCCTTCATGGAACAGTGTCTTGTGGAGGCCGGGGGGTAGGGGGGTGGGGAGGGCATGGTTGCAAACTGTATACCCACACAAACAGAAGTAAAACTGCAGCTGTGTTTCCAGCTCAGGGGTGGATCCACACAACCCCCTAGAAATTATAATGGAGGATCCAGCACTTAAGTTGCCTCCGAGGCCAAGTTCAAAGTCTGCTTTCTCCAGGAAGCCCTTTCTAACAATGCTACTGCAGAGACCTGCGCTCCCTGCCTCACCCCAAACTTCAGTTAACTTATCTCTCTAAAACATTTAATCATACCCAGGCGGGCCTTGTTATTTTGTTTTCAAATTGCACCTGCTTTTCCCAACCTCACTGTGTCTTCTGGTCAGGGAACGACTGGCACTCTGAAGTCCCGCAGATGTAAGCCACGGAAGGCTGGGCCCACTGTCTTCCAGGCCCGTGTGTCAGCGGCTGTCATAGGAAGGAAGGGAACCCTTCCTAAAAGTGAGCTCCAGGGGAGCCAGGAAGCTACCAAAGACCATCTCCCTGTCTCTTATTCATGACTGAGCCTCCTAGCTCTGTTCTTCAGAGGAGAAGCGCTCCCTTCCTTAGGACGGCCAAGCTGCCGCCTAGTATGATCTTTCTCCAATAAAATTTGATCATCTGTCTCCCCAGCTAAAAATCTTTTAGCAGTGGGGCGCGTGGGTGGCTCAGTCGGTTGAGCATCCGACTTCAGCTCAGGTCATCTCACGGTTCCGGAGTCTGAGCCCCGCATTGGGCTCGCTGCTGTCAGCACAGAGCTTGCTTCGGATCCTCTGTCTCCTCTCTCTGCCCCTCCCCTGCTCTCAAAAACAAATAAACATTAAAAAAAAAATTCTTTCAGCAGCTGCCTAGAGTCTTCAGGATAAAGCCCACCTCCGCATCCCCTCCTGACTGCCTCTCCAGTCTCCACCTCCAAAATGCTCCTATCATTCTTGCTGCGGTACCTCAAAAGCACCCCAGTCTCAGGCAGCTGCACTCCCTCCGCTGCTGCCCTTCCCGTTTGTCTGCCTCTCCTTTGAAAACTCAACTCAGCAGTCTTTTTGGTCCTGAACCCCTTTCCCCAGGTTAAGGGTCCCTCCAGGCTCTTGCTACATCTGGTGTTCCCACTGTCCTACACGCTGTGCCGTAACTGTCAGTCTGTATAGCTACCAACTTCCGGAGTGACCCCAGGATGGGGACTGTGTTGTTCTATCCCTGATTCTCTAGTTCCTGCCATAGAGCCTGGCATGTGGTGAGTGCTCTGAGGTGTTGAATAAATGAACCACAACCCGGCTCAGGCTCTCCTAGGCCCGTTAGGAGAAACGCATCTCCGGTGTTCCGGGAGTACAAGGGCCTTGATCTGTGATGGACATCACGAGAAAAGTTTTGATTATCACAGGTAATGCTGACTTCCTGGGAAGGGAAATAATTTATTAGGTATTGACTGACTTAGACACTTTACTTCGTGTTTTCCCAGCAGTGTCCCATTTTACAGGTAAGGACACGGAGGCTCAGAGAGGTGGTAAGTGACTTGCCTAAGGTCACTCATTAGGCGGAGGTAGAGCCAGGATTTAGAACCCGGGGAGTCTGAAGCCTGTTCTTGTAATCACTATATTCTACTGTCTCCAGTAATAACTGTGAAGGGATAATGGAGGTATCCACAGTAGGAGTAAATTCCAGAATTTGTGGCATTTCTTAAGCACATTCTTCAGCCACCCTTTGGGCCCTGCTGCACCCCACTGCCTTTGCATACTGCTTCTGCAGTGGAGGATAGAAGAGCCAGGCCAGCTAGATGGGAGAATCCTGCTATTTTCATCTGATGAGGCACTCAGGGAGCTGGGATGTTTACCTTGGAAAAAAGAATTTTAGGGGACCAGACATAAATTGAAGAATAGGTAACAATTATCTAGAGGACACAGGATTATATTCTTCCATGTAACTCCGTAAGGCGGAACTTGGCCAACTTTCCACCAATGAGAGCTCTCTGAAAGTGGAAGGCTCTCCGTTCCGAGGGAGCGGGGAGGCACAAATAGAAGACCTCTTGAAATCCCAAGAAATGACCCACGGACCCAATTTAGGACACTCTGCGCTGCCCTGCTTTTAGTGATCATTCTGTTCCAACGCGACTAAAAAAATCACATGCGGCAATATTCAGTTTTAAGTGGTCATTTAAAAAAAGTATCACATGTACTCTATTTTTTTTATTAAAAATTTTTTTTCATGTTTATTTCTTAGAGAGACAGACAGACTGTGAGCAGGGGAAGGGCAGAGAGTGAGGGAGTCACAGAATCTGAAACAGGCTCCAGGCTCTGAGCTGTCAGCAGAGCCTGACCTGGGGCTGGAACTCACGAATTGTGAGATCATGACCTGAGCCAAAGTCAGACGCTTAACCAACTGAGCCACCCAGGCGCCCCTCAATTTCTTTTCAAAAACGTAACATTTCAATTTTATTACGGAGAAGTAATGGATCCTACAAAATCTAAGGGAGGACTCTAAAGATCCTGAGAGAGAGGAAATAAATGCCTTTCAGGTGCCTTCAAACTCTGAGATTCTCAGAGGTGCTGGATTCCAGAACTTTGGACAGGTATTTGCATTCTGAGCGTGGACAATCACATTGTCTGTCTACCTCCCAGAAAGGCTCTCCACTGAGCAAAATCTGCTCAGTTTGCAGTAAAATATAAGGCAGTGTCTTTCTTAAGCTTTGAACTCTCAGAATGGCAGGGTCCACAGTGGACCTATAATCACTCCCCCTTGGTCATGTTTCATTAGCTTTTGTTCAACGTCTGCATATCCATGAGAAAAGAAAATACAGGACTGGGAATTAGAATACCAGACTTGGGTTCTGTTTCTGCCACTAGGTGTGTGTGCATATATATATATATTATTATTATTATTATTTTTTTTTTTGGCAAGCCCAATTTTCTTCAAGTCCCCTTCCCTACCTACTTTACAAGTCACATGAGCTAAAACAGGTGAAACACTTAGAAGTTAAGTCCATCTGGGGTGCCTGGGTGGCTCAGTCGGTTAAGTAGCCGACTTCAGCTCAGGTCACAATCTCACAGTTTGTGAGTTTGAGCCCCGCGTCGGGCTCTGTGCTGACGGCTCAGAGCCTGGAGCCTGCTTCGGATTCTGTGTCTCCCTCTCTATTTCTGCCCTTCCCTTGCTCATGCTCTGTCTCTATGTCTCTGAAAAATAAAAACGTTAAAAAAAAATTTAGAAGTTAAATCCATCTAACCCATGGAAGACTTCATTATTATTATCTTTGACCTCCTCCACTGGCCTGCAGCTGCATACAAAGACATTATACTGACAGCAGTCTTGGTCCCGGAAAGATGAGTGTGGGTGACAACTCTCAGTCTGAGCGGGTCAGATGGGAAGTGTTTCTTCCCACTTCATCCCTCTTTCCATGTTGGAAGAGTTTCCCAAAGGCAAAGATCATTTCTTTTTTTGGTCATGGAACCCTTATGATAAGAACACATCCTTCCTTACAAACCACAGTCCAACCTGCATGGGTAATCTCTAGAAATGGCAACCGTATCTTTGGGCCCTGGCCTCAAGGGTTAGGTGCAATTACTCAATCACAGAGGTGAGACCCAAGGGATTGAAGCATTCAGTTCAGTCGAGGCTAAAAATAGATTGAGATGTTGCAACTGCTTTCTAATAACTGTATCAGACAATGAGACTTTTGCAGTGGTAAAGAATTCAGAGGGCCTAAGGGCAGACAGATCCAAATTTATATACCGATCTCGCCACTTATTTGCTATGGGATTGTGCCATTTACCAACCAATCTGGGCTTCGTTTCTTCATCTCTGCCAGAAGGGGAAAATAATACAATGCACATTCTAGGCTTGATGAGAGGATTACATGAGATGTACGGATAGCCTTAACCACAGACTCTGGCATATAAGTGCTCATTAGAGAGGAGATGTGGAGAATGAAAGGGATACCGTGTGAGCTTTGTGGAGACCAGTACCTGGAGGCCAAGAAGCGGCAACGCTTGACGGAACAGTCAGGTCTCTGACTCAGGATCAATGCTCCGCACACACCATCCACCACTTCTCAAGGGGCCTTGAACTACCAACGACCAGGAGACGCCCAGAGTTAAGAGTGAAGAGAGGCAGCTAGTAGTCAACCTGGCTTCCTAAAGCAAAGGCTCTCCAAGAAGGCCTGACGCATTTCGGCTCTCGGTGGGTAGCACCCGCAGGGCTCAGTCCTCACTACTTACCCGGGAATGGTAACGGTCCTTAACGGCAGCCAATAACGGCTCACCTGTGGTCCAGGCACTAGCAAGGGCAGGTTGAGGTCAAACCTTGGATTTTGGCGCCTCATCCCGAAACCCTACGCTTGCATCGAACTACAATTCCCAGCATACCATGCGGCCGCCCCCTCGCGGAGCGTCGGCCCAGCCAACCTTGGGGCCCTTCTTTCCTCAAAACGGGGCTGAACGCCCAGGACTTCCGGATAGTGCTGGTCCCCCACCCAGGACAGCCTCCCTTCTTGATTTCTGGGTATTGTAGTCCACCTCGTTCCGGTTTCGAGGGAATGAGCTGTTCCTATTTATGGCTCTCTTCACCACAAAAACTACAAAACCCAGAATATACTGCAAGTTCCTCTCGTCCAATAGGAACCCCCCATGTAGTGAGGCGCGGAGGCCGGCTCTCGCAACTCAAGATGGCGGACGAGAGTGAGACAGCAGTGAAGCCGCCGGCACCTTCGCTGCCGCAGATGATGGAAGGGAACGGAAACGGCCATGAGCACTGCAGCGACTGCGAGAACGAGGAGGACAACAGCTACAGCCGGGGGTAACGATATCCTCGGAGTCCAATTCCTGTCCAGTCTCCCACAACCTGGGTTTCTGGGGTGCGGGGAAGTCACCGGGAGCTTAGTGTAACCCCACCCCCATATTCTTATTGGCTGAGACATTGGGGTCCTGCCTGGCGATTGGTTGCCGTCTTTGTCATTTACCAGGGTGGGTGCTCAGTATATTAAGGGCCGGAGACATTCAATACTTTTATTATATAAAAGTTCTTCTGTGTGATGTTCCACTCGTGTGCTTCACCTGCGTCCAGGGAAAAGAGCATGTTGCACGATGGTTTTCAGTGGCACAACGTGGGTCTATCTAACAGAACAGTTCAAAGGAACGTTACTTATAGAGGTGTGTGAACAACGTGATTAGCAATAAACGAATAATAAAACATTTCGCTGCAGTTCACCTTCGATGAGGAAATAAATCAGGCTATACAAACCATAATTATGTTGTAAAATATCACTACAGGAGAATCTCAAAATACAAACTTACCTTATAAACCCAACATGTAATTATTGTATGATAATGTTTTGAGGTATTCGGTGCCCATTGCTCCAAATAATCCATAAGTTTCCTGAACAATATAGAATTAGATCTTCCAGGATCTTTCCTCTGGTAAGTTTGTGAAATAGCCTCAAAGCTTTAAGAAATTGAGTGATGATGCATCTTGGTCAGGGGGGATTGGAAGTGGATTTAATACTGCATCTCCTGTACTTAACAGTTTTGCCTCCTAGTAACTATTTGTTACTTGGGCAGAAGAAATTCATCAGGCATTTCAGTGTTGAGCTCTATTTCCAAATCAGTTTTTGTTCTTATAAGCCACACCCTGTCAGTCTTCTTTCTTCATATTATTACAGTGGCTGGTCTGAAATTCACTCTGTCCCTGTCTGTCTACATTTACATATATGTATTTTAGCGGAAAGTTATCTTTGGATGTATAACTTTGGGTGAGTCTGTGGTCTGATTTCGTGTGTATGTGTGTGTGTTAGTCCCATTTTCATAGCCATGATGTCATTTGCAGTATTAGCAATCGTCCTGTAGGTAAAAGTAGAGATTGAAATCTTCGGATAAACTTAAAAACAAAAATCTGCCTTGTAGAGATAGGACTATTTAAGTAGTTTTTTAATTTGCTTGTGATGAATCCTGAGGTTAAGAGATCTAGCTTTTATGTGTTTTTTTTTTTTTTTAAACTTGTTTGTTTTAATGTTTATTTGTTTTTGAGAGAGACAGAGTATGAGCAGGGGAGGGGCAGAGAGAGAGGGAGACACAGAATCCAAAGCAGGCTCCAGGCTCCAGGCTCCAGGCTCCGAGCTGTCAGCACAGAGCCCGATGCGGGGCTCGAACCCATGACCCATGAGATCATGACCTGAGCCGAAGCTTAACTGACTGAGCCACCCAGGTGCCCCTAGCTTTTCTGTTTTTTGACCAGCATTAAAAAAATCACAAGAAGAATGTGGAGGGAAAGGAAGTTTGTTAGATCTGGTTTTAGAAGAGTGTGTTCTTTTGCTATAACTCACAACAGGTATAATGTAACAAAAGCCTCAAAGCTCGAGATTCCTAGAAAGAAGAGCTTTTAAAGAGGAAATAGGAACAGGAAGAAGGGAAAATGCAGTCCTCCTGAGTAGAAACCCTAACACTATAGATGAGAGTCACTGAATTCAAGTCATTTCTGAAGGGAAAGTACGGCTTTTTCTTTGCTGTGTGTGCACTCACTTTTATTTTTCTCTGCTAAACTGTTGCCCTGACCAGCACCTATAGCTCTTTAATGGGTTTCGTTTTCTCTGATTTGTGAATCACTTTGTAAAACTGTTTGGCAGAAAGTTCTGTTTTATTTAGAGCACGACAAAGTGGTAGCCTTAAAAGAAAAAAGAACTTTGCCGATGTTTTGTTGTTGTTGTTGCTGCACACGCATATAGGGTCTGGGTGAACAAATTTATTAGCATCCCAAATCTAGAGGTGTGTGTAAATGAGTTTGGAGGCGGCAGGCGAAAAGCAGAGGACCTAGCCTGGACAGCCTACTTCTGGCACTTGGACTCTAAGGTCAAATCCGAGGTCGTGAATATGAGGGGTCCATATTTTCCTGTTAATTATCAGAGGAAATGATTTTGGGAAGAGGCAGTGTGGCGCAGGGGGAAAAGCATTGTGGGTTACTCATACCTGGGTTCAAAGCCTGGTTCTGACACTTGTCCTGTAACCTTGGGAAAGTTACTGAACCTCCAGGGGTAGGGATTAAATGAGATGCCATCCAGAATGCAGCCTTGCCTTCCCTTGTGTTCTGTCTTCACATCTTCCCTGTCCTCCTTCCCCCAGCTTGTGCTCTCATCCCATACCGTGTTTGTTTTTTGTTTTTGTAGCGTTTGTAACAGCAGTTAAAGAACGTGTGTCCAGTCCCCCGCCTCACCGACTGTAAGGTGCCTGAGTACAGGGACCCTGTCATTGAGATGCCTGGCACTCAATGGGCGTTAGTGAGTATTTGCTGGATGAACAAATGGCAAACGTTAAAATTCGTGGCTCGGAGGTAGCGGAGTCTCTCCTCTGTGAGGGGAAGAGCGTCAGATTTCTCTCACACACACACTTTCTTTCCCCAAATTTGTTAAGTCTTACGACAGTGCTCTGTGAACTACCCACAGAAATCAGGGATTCCCCTCATGTGCCCTGGAAGTTTTCCACTGTTTTTTTTTTTTTTTTTGGCTTCTTGAAATTTTTCTTGTCTTAATGTCACTGAAAACGTTTTCGAAAGTGACGGAAAAATTGAAGGGGAACATCTCCTTTCGATGCTAATGAGTCTAAAATACAATATGCAATAAAAGTCAATGATAGTTCAAACTGATCCTGACTCTCTGAGGCCTTCCTTTCAGAAAGGGCTCACGGTATTTTACACTAATGAAGTAAGCTACATTTGGGCACCGGAATAACGGGAAATACAGACATGCTAGTTTCTTGTGTCCCTTTGTATAGAAACTCAGTTCTTGTCTTTTCTTGTTATGTGTTTTTTTTCCCCCATAATTTGTAATAAACATTTGATGAGTATAAACCTCACATATACATTTAAACACATATGTTCACACGCATGCGTGCAGTGTGTACATGTATTTTATATATTTGTATTTGCAGTTTTTCTGTTCAGCTATGTTTTTAAAAATCTACTCGACAGAGGCAGGCAGCGTTTTCCCGCCAGTTACTTGCCTGACGTAAGTTACCCTGAGCAAGCGAGAGGAGAGTCAGACTAAAGATAATCTTAACGCTGTGTCCCCCTGCAGGTCACAGTTCATCTCTACGATTTAATTTGCTTACTTGTTTTTAGTGAAAGGCTTTCCAAGAATTGTTATTAAAGAATAAACCTCTCAGCTAGCATTAGATTTTGGTTTTGGGTTAACAGACAAGTAAAGTTTATTTGGATGATGGGACCAAGAAAGAACTTTTATATTATTTTGTTCCTAGGATTCTTTTAGAATTTATTTTGCAGTGTCATTGATACTACTGAGATGCTGGTAAGCCGTCCCTTTGATAAGGGATGTCTCCTTCCCATCCTTTCTTACTCCATGGGGACAGGTCGAGATGAGTTCTTTCTTTCTTTTTTTTTTTTTTGAGATGAGTTCTTCTAAGTTTACCTCACTAGTCCTCAGCTGTTATCCTTTATGAAGAAACTTAAGAGAAAACCAAGGGCTGTTTGCAAGGAAATTCCATAAAGCTAGCCTCTCTTGCTTTTGTTCTATTCTTAAGATTCTCCGCGAGTGGTTCTTTCCATATCGACTTGATGGCCTATAGCTGCATCTAGCTCTTGGGAAGAAGTCTTTTAGGTCCCTTTTTTGTAATTTCTCCCTTCAGCTTCTGGGTTCTCAAAACTAGATCAAAGCAGAAATGAAAAGCGAAACCTCATCACTGATAGCAAATAAGTGTTCTAATTTTATTTCCCAATTAAGTGGCAATTAAAAAAGAAACTAATCAAGAGCTGCTTCACAGAGAAGAGCCTGGAAAGCAGAAGAAATGAAAAGTAAATGAGAGCCTATTTCAGGGAGGCTGCTGCTGGTGGCAGACCAGTTTTGCTGATTTTTCACATTGTTTAACTCATGTGCTCACTCTAAAATTTCCCAGCTTTACCAAGTCTGCAGTTAACCCTTTGCCTGCAGACTCCCTAGATTTGGGGCCTGAGATGTAATAACTTTAGGAGGAGCGTCTTCAGTTCTTCTCTGGAGGCTTGTCTGAAATCTCTACCCCGCAAGCCTCTCTTCTGACTCCTCACGGAAGGTGCTCCCTCTTGGGGTCGTTGCTTTTCAGGCAACACAAAACATGGTGTTCTCTAGTGAGAGCGGCAGCGACAACAAAAAAACGAAACTAAGATTTTTCACCAGGGTCAGTTCTTGCTTGAAACCTTTTTCTGCTGCTTCTGCCTCGGAGAGGCAGCCGAGGAGGTTACGCTGTTGTTCAGCGTTTGGTAAGTGGCACCTGTTGTTATTATTACTGTGTGCCGGCCACTGTGCTAAGCCCTTGGTGTGGATTATCTCTTATAGACTTCACTTACAAAGACCGATTTAGCTTTTGTCATGAGGCTTGAGATTTGCCTCTCTGCTTCCTTTGACACCCCTGGAGCATCCACCCAGAACTTGCTGTGTTTCTTTCCCCTACCGCCTTGATTTCAGCCTCCTGTCTCTGCTGCAGTGTAGCCCTGTCTTTGGGTCCATTCAGCCACCCATGGACTTCCCAGGCTAAGGATCCCGTTGGTGATGGAGATGGCCGGCCCCTTTAAACTCTTCTTAATGGATGAGTATCTTTTGCAGAGCCCATTCTAGTGTGTGAAGTTTCTGCCAGCATTGACTCCCTGCTCAGAAAATTACTGAAAGTGGTCTCTGAACAGCATCTGCTTTGACCTTGGAGTTGCCAGGTTACAGTCTGGCTCACCAAAGCACCCCAGAGGATGTGGAATTTACACTTCTGTCTCAATCCTGTTCTAAACAGTTTAGTATTCAGAGCTTTTGTGACCCCCTAAAAAAAAAACTGGTTATCCTCCATGACAGGAACTGGCTCGTTCACCCTGAAAATTCTGGCTTACTGTCCCGGGAAGGGCTGAGGATGGCAGTACAAGCAATTTTTGTAATCTCTTCGTACAACCCGCTGTTCTTTTCCCGGGCCTCCTGGAGCACCTTGATGGCCGTGTTTTAATTTCTCCCATCACCTAGAAGTCACAGGCAGTTCTCCAGCTAAGTAACTGGTTGGCGGGACTCTGCAGAGTTTGGGGTGTTGCTGTAAGTGACCCTACAGCCCCAGCAGTGCAGAGGATGGGCATTTGACACTGAGTCATGCCGGGCGGTTTCTTCCCGGTGCCCTCGTGTGCCGCTTCATTCGCGTCTTGGGCCTTCTGAGCACCGGCAGGGTTACCGGCGGGCGCATCGTACCTCATAAGTGAACTGATCTGCAGAAGGATTTCATGAGATCCAAGAGTAGAATCAAAAGAGGACTAGAGGCTAGGATTTATTTACTAGGTTTCTCTGGCAATTTTGAATTTTAGCCCTAAGAATTAACTTCCAGTTGTTAGGGGTAGAAAGTAAGTGATGAAAAGTCGTGAATTTTATTTTTTGAACTCTTTTTTTTTTTTTTCTTATATCTCCTGGTCAAAACTAAACCCATGGCCTGTGCTTAAGACCTTGGAACCATTTGAAACAGTTTCACTGACACTTTCTTGTTTTACCTTTCATAGGACTAGGACAGGTCCTAAGGAGGGAGAAGATGACAAAGAAGGAAGTTGATCATTTAATGAGAAAGTCGGTTGTTTAAAATCTCAGCCAGTGGCTCAGAAGAGCACAGCATCTGCCCTCCTTTCATAGAATATTAACGCAGCTGTCCTGGAGATGTTTTGCTGACCCTCTTTTGGGCTCTGGCTTTTCAGGGTTTTATTTTAGTCTGCTATGCTGGAAAGCAGCAGTCAAGCACACTATTTGTTGAACTCTTAACCGTGCACTCGGCATGACCGGAGGGCTGTAGGAAGCAGCTGTATGAGATCTCCCTGTGCTCAGGAAATTTTTGATCTTATTGGGAAGGTAGGAAGCAACACATTATATGTAAAGTATTAAACCGTTGGGGAGATCATAATCTTCGATGTCGGTGAGAGCTAGAGTAGTCAGAGGAGGCTTTCTAAGTAAAGCATGGCTCACTCTCCTCCTCGCCTTTAATACGTGTGCCTCTGATCCAGAGAAATTTGTTTTAGGGCCCCGTGTGATGAAACGGTGTTCTTTTGGCTTTGAAGGAGTCTCACGTAAATTCCTATAGAAACAAGACTCTACTGTTTGGGAAGGAACGGTCCAAGTCTTTCAAGATTGGTGGCTTGTCCCTGGGTACCGGTTGGTTACTTGATGACCAGTTTGCCTCACGTCTCTGGGCCTTGGTTTCCTCTCCTGTAAACAGCAAGTTAAGCCAGGTGGCCCTGAGATTTCTTCCAGCCCTGGTGGCTGAGCTTGCACTCCCCCAAAGAACAGCTTTCTGTTCCCCAGCCACGCACGTTTGAGTGGATTTTGTCACCCAGTAGGATCGAGAAGAGGCCCGCACTATGAGCCCTTCCTGCTTGTGGCCTTATCTGGAAGTTCTGTGCTCCTGCTGCTCATTTGTCAGCCTGCCCCTCCCCCCCGCCCACTCACCCGTCCTGGTGCTGCATTCTGTTTCTAGAACTCATCACTGAGGCTCATTTTCTATCTCCTCCTCAAGCTCTGACTTTATACCAGAGCATCCGTAGGGTTTCTGTGTTTGAACTTACAATATGTTGGCCTTCATTGAAGAATGACATTTATTGGAGTGCCTGGCTGGTTCAGTCAGTAGAGCATGCAACTCTTGACCTTGGGGTCGTGAGTTCAAGCCCCATGTTGGGTATAGAGCCTACTTAAATTAAAAAAAAATAATTTAAGGTTATTTTTTTACTTTGAGAGGGAAAGAGAGAGACGAGCAGGGGAGGGACAGAGAGAGAGAGAGAGAGAGAGAGAGAGAGAGAATTCAAGCAGGCTCCATGCTGTCAGCCCAGAGCCTGATGCAGGGCTCAATCCCACAGATTATGAGATCATGACCTGAGCCAAAATCAAGAGTCAGATGCCTAATCGACTGAACCACACAGGCACCTCATTAAAAAAAAAAATTTTTTTAACAGTTATTTATTTTTGAAAGAGAGAGACAGAGCATGAGTGGGGTGGCGGGGGGAGCAGAGAGAGGGAGACACAGAATCTGAAGGAGGCTCCAGGCTCCAAGCTGTCAGTGCAGAGCCTGACACGGGTTTGAAATCATGAACCTTGAGATCATGACTTGAGCCAAAGTCTGATGCTCAACCGAAGGAGCCACCCAGGTGCCCTTTTTAATGATATTTTTTGATTGCTGTCTTCCCTATTCCTGGCTAATTCTGCTCATTCATCCCATATTCACTACTAGCCTTGGCCATTAATGACTTGAGTGTATCAACTTTAGAATGTAAACTTCAAAATTTTTATGTGAACTCCCTTGTCTGTTTCCATTTTAGGGACCCTCTTACCCCCAGGAAGGCAAATTTCACTAATTCTTTGCTCATTATTTTGGAACCAAAAGAGCCAAAGTTGGACTTTGATTTTCTGTATTCCATGGTTCTGGCCCATCTGTCTGGAGTGGGTTAAGGTGACTGGCAAGCTTAGAGAGCTCTCAGAGATTTGTTTCAACTTGCAGATTCCCTACATGCCCCGGGATACCAACCCACTATGGCCTTCAGGTCCCTTTTAAAACGATGCTGAATTCTTAGAGAAGGACTAGCCTGCTTCAGTGGGGTCCTCTGGTTTGGTTCTCCCCCAAATCCACACCGAAGCTATTCTCTGAAATGGTATTGGCTTCCTAGGATGCTTCTTGAAGACTTACTTTCAAGGCCTCTGAGCTTGGTTTCTTATGACTAACCAAAATTGCTGTAATCACCTTGAAAGTCCTAGCGAGCTCTTTGGAAATCTCTTCTCTGCGTCTGTTGTCGTCCTCTCCGGGTTGTTGGCTCTAAGACCATGGTGAGCTCATAATGTGTTCTCACGGAGGTGGCTCAGTACCTGGCAGCTCAGTGAAAATGACTCTTTTCGCTTTTAACTTCCCTTTGTTCCTCATCTGTCCGTGTGCTTGATGTACAAGTTGAAACAGGATTGTTGCTCAGTAGCTGCACGTGCAAATTCAAGGCAGTACAAGGAAAATGAAGTTCGCTCTCTGGTTGTAGTTTGGGTCTTAGAGTTTGTCAGGCACGTATGTTGGTGACAGAACAAGAACAAGAGTTCAGTCTAAGATCCTTCTACAAAAATGGGATCCCTGAGGCGCTGGCTGCACAGAAGCGTCCCCAATGAATAGCAGAGCAAAGGCAGGAAGGTAGTTTTTAAGTGATTTTGCATACTTGTAAAGATTTCTAAAGTTGGAGGAAGTAATTTCTTCTATTTTCCCTACGTGAAATTGTGTTTAGTTAGTTGGTTGACCTTGACCTTTTTTATCCATAGAACTTTTTAAAAAATATTTTTTATGGTAATTCATAGACAGGAACCAGGGAACTCATACCTTAAGGGGAGATGAATGAGGACTTATAAATTGTATCAACAGTGGGACACTGCTTTATTTCCTAACATCAACCAGTTTTTAAACCTTGTAATGTTTCATATAATCTTGAGACTGAAGGGAGAGTATGTCTGGAATTTAAAAACCACTTAGAGTTGTTATAGGCTGCAAATAGGCCAGTATATGATAACAACATTGAATCATTAAGTGGAAAAAATTTTCTTTAGGCCATGAATGACTTCCTGGTTAATGTTCTTTGCCATGGCCTTGGGGATTTTGCTGAGCATCTGGTTTTAAGGAGTTTACCTTATTCCCTCTCTGAATGTTATTGGTCTTTCTTTCATGTTATGCATTCTGTGTCTCATTAAGATAGTACCTAGAGGGGCACCTGGGTGGTTCAGTCAGTTAAGCCTCCAACTCTTGGTTTTGGCTCAGGTCATGATCTCACAGTTTCAGGAGTTCGAGCCCCACGTCGGGCTCTGTGCTGACCCTGCAGAGCCTACTTGGGATTCTCTCTCTCTCTCTCTCTCTTCTCTCTCTCTCTCTCTCTCTCTCTCTCTCTCTGTGTGTGCTCCTCCTCTGCTAGAGCTCTCTCTGTGTCTCTCAAAATAAATAAACTTAAAAAAAAATTAAAAAAAAAGAAGATAATACCTAGGAGTTGTACTTGCATCCAGACTTCATGACCTTACCCTTGGACCAAGGTAACCTCCAGCCTTTAGTGGACCTGACTCTGTGGTCTCTCTGCATCAGGGACCATTGAGAGGCCTGGCAGATGGGTGTAGGCAGTTATCACAGAGCAGGGCGAGGTGAGAATGAATGAGCTGGGAACTGAAGCCTGGGCCTAGGGAAGGCTCTGGGCCAGGATAAGAGGCTGCCATCACTGTAGGCTTTCTAGCGTGGGAAGGACACGCTTTCTAGCATGGAAACCCTTTTCACTGAGGTAAGTCCCACAGCTGAATAGAGTTTAGGATGATGCAGAAAGATTATGAAGTCAGGGAGATCCAGAAAGGCTGGCGGTAACTTCAGTCTAAGTATAAGGTCATGAAGCCTGGACGCCAGTGCTACGTCTCCCAACAGGAAGTGGCTGCAGGTTGCCTTCTCCCTACACAGTACCACTTGCTGAGAGAGGATAATTAATATTCATAATCACCCCAAGGCATTTAAGACCAGGAAGACTTTCTGAATTACACAATAAACCTTAAATGGAATTTACCATGATGGTATGGAAAATGTATTTTATACTATTTTGATTCTTTGAAAATTGGCTATCTGGAGTATATAGTTAAAGCCCTGCCCTTAGCTGATCCTGCAGATTAGGGCTCACTGTAGTCTCGGGCAGGACTGCTCATTTTGACTTTTTAATGAAAGATTTCCAAGGAAGATGGCAGAATAGCATTTGGCATTGCTCCTGGGCTGGCGGTGCCAAAACCAGTTTAGACATGGCAGACACCAGCCATAGGTGACCCACGAACAGCACGGGTTTGAACGGCACAGGTCCGCTTATACGCAGGCTTGTGACAGCACAGCCCTATGAATGTATTTTCCTTAGGACTTCCTTGATAATCTTTTCTTTTTTTTAGCTTATTTTAAGAATACAGTGTATAATACATATAACTACAAAATCTGTGTTAACTGACTTTATGTTATCGGTAAGGCTTCTCGTCAACAGTAGGCTATTAGTAGTTAAGACTTTGGGGAGTTAAAAGTTACAGGCAGATTTTCAACTGTGTGGGAGATTGGCACCCTAACCCCTGTGTTGCTCAAGGGTCAACTGTACAACCATAATGAGCAAAGCTTGATGCAAAGTCAGCCTTAAAATTCATCCATAAAATAAAGGAAACCCAATACAAAGATAAAATAAAGGAAAACCAGAAGTCAGCAAGAATTAGGGAGCAAATGAATGGAAAATGTCAAAAAAAACACAGTATAACATATGATTTGTGTGTCAGTAGAGATACTGATAGAAAACAATAATAAAGGCTGTTGGAGACGGTTGGATGTGGCTAAGAGACTGTTCTTGCTGCATTCGTTGGGCGTGTCACGCAGAGGGAAACAGCACGAGGAAGTCGCCTTCGGGAGGCTCGCAGGCGTGTTTCACGTAATCTCTCTGTGGCGGCAGTGGCGGGTGCTTCATTGTCGTCTTCCCCAGACTCCCAGTAAGGGTTTTGCCCGCGGTAATCACCCAGTCCGAGCCAGCTAACCGTCGTCCTCGGTCCTGCAGGCTTGACGTAGGCAGTTCTCGTGGTTGTCTGCCTAGCTTGGACACAGATCGCAGCAAGGCACACCTGCCTTTTTCCTCATTCCTCCCTTTCCAGCGCTGCCTTGAGCTCTAGATCCAGCTAGACCCAGTGCAGTGGGAGGGTGGGAGTGGGGGCGAGGAAGGTTTCCAAAAAGACTGCTATGGGCTGTCATCATTTTAAATGAGGAAGTATTGGTGGTGTGAATGCCCTGCTAACAATTATCATTTGCCTCTGGGGCCAGCACTCTGGCATTCTGGAGAAAATAAACACATAAAATAAAAGCAAGAATTGAAAAGGTCCTTCCAAACAAATAGGACATTTCTCGTGCAGGCTCCCCTCTCCCACCCCACTCCCACCACCACGCCCACCACCCCCACCACCACCCTCTCCGTCCCCAGAGCTGGCGGGAGTGAGGAGAGCTGTGTCTGCTGGTGTCCTCCAAATGCCTCTCTGGGACCTGGATTCTCTGGTCGGCTTTTGAAGCCAACAGGCCTGATTAAGGAAGGTCTGGCTCCACAGAAAGTTCTTTGTCAGTGTAGCTCAAAACAGATGATTTTTTTAAAAAAAACCCTGCATCAGTATTTACTTTGTCTTACAGTGGTTTGAGTCCAGCCAATGACACTGGAGCCAAAAAGAAGAAAAAGAAACAAAAGAAGAAGAAAGAGAAAGGCAACGAGACAGATTCAGCCCAGGATCAGCCTGTGAAGGTAACAAGGAGGCTCTGTTTTCTCGTGACTGAGAGAGTTGCTTTTTCACATGAGAGAGTTTGGGGGTAAATGTACAGGAACAACTCAAATTGACAGTCTCCACTGGTATTACTTCAAGATGGAGGAGTCGGATCCCCCCGCTGCCCTCTGCTGCCCTAGACCTAGGTGACGAAACTGCTATCCGTACCTTAGAAGACGCAGCAGGTTAGGCACTGACCCCCAAGCACGTCGCCCCCTCAGTATGCACAGGTGCAGATGACCGCTCGTGGTGCTGTGCTCGGTGCCGTGGAGCACTTCCGTTGGAACAGCCCCTGCCGCCTAGAGCAGTGGTTCTCGGCCTTCTCTGCTCAAGTCCTCACCACGGGGAGAATAACAGGCCTGTTCTTTTGAAGGCCAGCCTTTATATATTGCAAGCATTCTGTTAGCGCCGTGGTCGCTGTGATGGAAACCGTGAGTCCCACAGCGTCCATTTCTGAGCCCCACAGTTGAGAACCACTGGCCTAGACCCTCCGACCTATGACTGACACACTGACCTGAGATTCAGAAATATGGGGAGGGATTGGTTTGTTTCTTAAAAGAACAGCATTAAAAAACAAAACGAAACAAAACACCCAGCACCTTTTATTTCAGGTGAAGTGCTGTCCCTTCAGAGTAGACCCCAGGAGAAGCTTAAACATACAACTCCTCTCTAGGAATTGCCTCCAGAACAGTGTCTAACCCTCACAGGAAATCCAGTCTCGCTCCAGTGTTCCCACACTTTGTTTTGTGCCATGAATGTCGTGCTCTGACTTGTCGAGAAATGGCTTCAAGTAATTTTTTTACTGTTCTCAATATCAAATCCACTATTAAGAAAAACAAAACAAAACACCCCACCATTATTGACCACCGTGTTGGCCAGGTTCTTACCAGGCGCTTCGTGTAAATTAACCCCAAACCTTCGACATCCCTCCCAGGGAGGTGGGGGTCTTCCTCGTTTTAAAGACGAGAGCAGTGGCTCAGCCAGATCTCTGGGTCAGGGGTTCTAGCCCCAGCCTGTGATTTGACTTTAGAGACTTTTGTTTCATTGTCTGGGGGGGTGGGTGTTTAGAAGACTCCAGGGGTGTTTGAGCTCAAGCATGTAGCAAAATGATTCACTTTGAAATTAGAAACGTTTAACAAAAAGCCTATTTAAGCAGTACCTGAGTGCCAGTGCAGGCGGCCGGGAAGAATTGGCAAAACAGTAAGATGAAGAAAATGAAAATCACTTGTAGTCCTACCTCTAGGAATAAGCACTGTAAACATGTTAGTTTTTGTTCTCCCTGTCCTCAATCTAAATGGGGCGGGGGGGGGGGAGTAGTAAAGTTAAAATATGAGAAGAAATTATGAGTATTTTCATATAATTGTAAGCCCGACTGAGACCTAGAAGCCATAAGAGAAAAATTGACAAATTTAAAACTTCTCTGTAAAAGTTAAAAAGGTAAACAACAGACTGGAAAAATATATGCAATACATGAACCAATTTAAAATAATGAAGTGAGTGGTACATATATACAGTGGACTACTATGTGGCAATGAGAAAAAATGAAATCTGGCCATGCGTAGCAACATGGATGGAACTGGAGGGTATTATGTTAAGTGAAATAAGTCAGTCAGAAAAAGACAGATACCATATGTTTCCACGAATAGGTGGACTTGGTGAGACTAAGCAAAAACCAAGGGGAGGGGAAGAGGGGAAAGAAAAAAAAAGACACAGAGAGGGAGGGAGATAAAACATAAGAGACTCTCAAAGACTAAGAACAAACTGAGGGTGAGGGAGATGGGGGGGGAGAGGGGGTGATGGGCATTAAAAAAGGGCACATGTTGGGATGAACACTGGGTGTTTTATGTAAACCAATTTGAAAATAAACTATTTTAAATTAAAAAAAAAATAATGAAGTGAGTGGACAGTTTACAAAATTAACAGTGTTCAATCAGTGTATGAAAAGATGGTTAAATTTCACAAAGAAAGAAAATAAAAGTATTATTTTTTTTCTCCTAGATTGGTAGAATTTAAGATTTGGTAAATCTAATGATGAGGGTAAAGAGAAACATGCTCACTTGGCTATTAGTTGATATTAATTAAATGAACATACTGTTCATTGGGTTTAATTGATACTCTCTTCTTAGAGAGCAAGTTGATGATATATAATTTCAAATGTGCATATCCTTTGACCCAGCACGCCTCTTACTTAGGCTTTATCCTACAGAAATATGTCTCCCAGTGAGCAAAAACAGACATACAAGAAAGTTCATTACAGCATTGTTTGTAAAGCTGAAGAACAAAGCCACGAAAATGCCCATCGGTGAGAGACTCGCTGAGTATATTGTGGTCCAGGCACAACGTGGATTCAGTTGTTAGAATAAGCAGGTCTCTGTGTCCACGTGGAAGGGTCTCTAAGACATAGTGTTTACAGAACAGCTTGTAGGGGCACCTGGGTGGCTCAGTCGGTTAAGCGTCCAACTTCGGCTCAGGTCATGATCTCACAGCTCGTGAGTTCGAGTTCCACATCGGGCTCTGTGCTGACAGCTCAGAGCCTGGAGCCTGCTCCAGATTCTGCACCTCCATCTCTCTGTCCCTCCCCTGCTTGCACTCTCTCTCTCTCTCTCAAAAAATAAATAAACATTAAGTTTAAAAAAAAAAAAAGAACAGTTTGTAGAATAATACCGTATGACCCAAATCTAGTTTTTGAAAATTATACGCGTGTGTGTGTTTGGAGCTTGCATGCAAAAAAGTCTGAAATTATATTTGCCCCTTCTCACCCTACCTCCTAAATTAAGACTGTTGATGATAAGAATTATATTTAAAGGGCGGGAGTGTTGGTTTTTTACTTTCTGTACGTATTATACATTTCTGCATTGTATGAAATTTGACGCTGAGCATGTATTCCTTTTGCCATCAGACATCCCAAGACCAAGAAGGAGAAACCTGGTGGGAAGCACCCACCCTTCAAGTAGCCCATCGCCACCCACTCTTTCCCCAGTTGTCACAGGACATCTGACCTCTGGGAATGGGGTGGAGGAACCATACCCCTTCCTTGAGCTGCACTCCTTAACTACTGAATTAGTGATTAATCAGGAGTGCTCGTTAACATAATGGGCCTTTTCTCTCCCCAACTTCGTCTCGTCCAGATGAACTCTTTGCCAGCAGAGAGGATCCAGGAAATACAGAAGGCCATTGAACTGTTTTCAGTGGGTCAGGGACCGGCCAAAACCATGGAGGAGGCTAGCAAGCGAAGCTACCAGTTCTGGGACACGCAGCCTGTCCCCAAACTGGGTATGTATGTGCTTTGTTCCCCTGGTGGGGGCGAGGGATGTGTCTTAGCTGTGCTCAGGGTGCCCTGCTGAATTTGTGAGGGAGGACAGTAGAGTCCTGGACTTCCTTTGTGGTTATTTTTAGAAGATGGTCTTTAAGACGCAGTGTGGAAAACGACTAGCGGTCCCGGCTGGCTCATTTGCGTAAGCGTCCTACTCTTGATCTTAACTCCGGTCTTGATCTCAGGGTCATTCCTGAGTTCAAGCCCCAAGTTGGGCTCCACGCAGGATGTGGAGCCTACTTTTTTTTTTTTTTTTAATGTTTATTTATTTTTGAGAGAGCAAGCACAAGAGGGGGGGGGGCACAGAGGATCTGAAGAAGGCTCCATGCGGACAGCAGAGAGTCTGAGTCGGAGCTCGAACTCACAAACCATGAGATCGTGACCGGAGCCGAAGTCAGACGCTTAACTGACTGAGCCACCCAGGCGCCCCTGGTTGTGGAGCCTACTTTAAAAAACAAACAAACAAACAAATAACAAAAGGAATAAAAGGAATAAAAAAAGGAAACGACTAATGTTCAGGGACGTTAGTATTTCACAGGAGTTTGTACTGAGAACAAATACTGGTTCATTTAGTCCATCATCATCTACTATAAGTCTACAGAGAAAAACAATATATGGGCACATGGTGAGTGGAGATGTGTGCCCATGGGTCTGTCTTCCCACAAAGAATTTTACAGAGAGGCTGTCTTGTTTATCTGGGCAGACGTCTAATCCTGGGTTGGGCCGAGTCCGCAGCCCCTTCCCTTTGTCCCTCAGCCAGTGAACGCTCACCAACTGCAGGTAATTTGACATTTGCTTAACAACAGTTGTTTGACCCCTGGAATACCCTGTGCGGGTTTGGTTGGCACTCATTAAAACAGCTATACTGAACTCTGAAAGGGGGGGTCAGGCAGAAAATGTAAAGAGATGACATAACAGGCGAGTTAGAGATTCCTGCTGAGACCAAGCCACAGCTAACGTTGATGGCTAACTTCAGATGTTGCTGTTGACAAAAAGTTTCTGGAGTGGTTACGTCTTGATTCTGGGCCCAATTTCTGTTTTCCCTGTGACTGAGAAAGTAAGTAGGTTGAAAAACCATGGGTTCAGACACCAAACGTAAGTGGCCTTCAGGTTGCGTGTGTTACTGATCCCTTCCAGAATGTTTGGTGTGGAGGAGGGGGCAGGGGCGGGCAGGGCCAGAGACTGGAGAGGGGAGAGGGGCAGCCGTGCCCACGGCGGTGATCTATTCCAGAGGCAGGAGTATGCGATACAGGGCGGTGCTACTCAAGGCGTGATCCCCAGGCCAGCAGGGTGGGCGTTGCTGAAAAGCTTGTAGACATGCGCTCTCAGGTAGACATGCGCTCTCAGGCCCCACCCCAGACCTGTGGGATCCGAACTTGCAGGCGATTTGTGTCCCCTTTGGAGGTTTCAGAAACTGCTCTAGAGCCTATGCAGTTCTGAAACAGCTTAGTCACAATCCAGAAGCAAGCTGAGGTATGCCCCACAGGCGGCGGGAAGCAAAACACTGCCTGGATGTCGTGAGGAACGGCGAATCGGCAGCGGGCATTATTCCAGAACCCTGTCCCGACCCACCTGCCTCGTCTATCAGGCTGCCCAGGCTGGCCAGGTTAGCCAGGCCCACTGGCTAAGCCCTCCGAGAAGGCTTTGGCTCCAGTAATGCCGTTAGTAGGGCATTACTAGGAACGAGTCCTGGTGGCCACTCCCCGCCAAGGAGCAGGAAGAACGCAGAGAGCAGCATACTCCTCTCTGAGTGAGACGTGAGACGTACGATAAGCATTTTGTGGCAGCTGCCAGGCATCCTGGCCCAGTTTTCAGATGGGGTTTTGGGGTTTTGGTCTGGTTTTATTCTTCATTAGGAATTTGCAAATAGGTAACTTAGCTCCATTCTTTATAGACATGGAACCCGGTAAAGAAGTGAGTTGAGATCCATAGACTTCTGTTCCTCATTAGTCTAGTTACACCGTGTTGTGTGCCTCAGTTTCTCCACCTGTAAATGTAGAGAGCGCTCCAGTTTCGTTGTCAGAAGGTCGATGAGAAAGCCACGCGCTTGCTCCTGCGAGCTTCCCGATGCTCTCAGGAAGGTGGAGCGAGGTCAGCTGTATTTCTTCTGGATGTGCCTCCTGGGCCATGTGTGGTGTGGGGCTCTGGGGAAGGGCCGGTGCCCCAAGCACCTGACCAGTCTGCCTTTCAGGTCCACAGTCAGGCCCAAAGGAAGGATTCCGTCATTTCAGTGAGTCAGCCCACAGAAGGCGCCACATTACAGGCTTCGGTGGTTGCGTGGCTGACATGTCAGCCTAGTTCTTCCGAGTATCCTGAGGGTAGTGCGATTCACAGCTTCTTATCATAATTTCCCCCCCGTAGTACAGCCAGTGGTCATGCCTATCAAGTGTACTGTTCACTCCCCACCTTGTTGGGAGAGGTACGATTAGGTTGTATTCCACTAAAGAGACCAGGGATTCTTGAGAGGTTCACAGCCATCCTAAGTTCACCATGAAGGACCTTCTAAATAGCACATGTTTTAAGCTATGTGACAGTTTTATGTTCCCAAATACAGGCATAATTCTGTTCCCAAAGTACCGGTCTCAAGTAAACTTTTCAGATCATGTGCTTCTACTTTTTCAAAGTCCCCACTTTCCCACTGTAGTAGTAAGGCATGTGGAACCCTCTCTTTTCCCCTCATCTCTGTGGATCAGAATCTCACCACTCTTAGGCTAGTTTTAATTTTTTTAGGTATTTATTTTACTTATTAAGATTTTGCTTATTAAAAAATTGTTTTTAATGTTATTCTTTTGAGAGAGAGAGCACGTGAGTAGGGGAGGGGCAGAGAGAGAGGGAGACAGAATCTGAAGAAGGCTGCAGGCTCTGAGCTGTCAGCACAGACCCTGATGCAGGGCTGAAACTCACGAACCACAAGATCATGACCTGAGCCGAAGTTGGTTAACTGACTGAGTCGCTTAGGCACCCCTTAAGGATATTATTTTTAAGTAACCTTTATGCCCAACGTGGGGCTTGAACTCACAACCCTGAGATCAAGAGTTGCATGCTCACCGATTGAGTCAACCAGGTGTCCCGTAGATTCGTTTTTATATGTAACTACCAAGGGAGAATTTGGACTTGTACGTAGTTTCTCTGGGCTCTGAGAGAGAAGCCTCCCCACTCTTACCAAATGCCCTGTTCGTTTTGTTTAAAGTCTCCCAAATCTTGGGGTGCCTGGATGGCTCAGTCAGTTAAACATCCAACTTCGGCTTGGGTCATGATCTCGCAGTTTGTGGGTTCAAGCCCTGCGTCGGGCTCTCAGCTGTCCTCTCAGAGCCTGCTTAGGATCCTCTGTCCCCTCTCTCTGCCCCTCCCACTCATGCACACACTCTCTCTCTCTCAAAAATAAACGTTTAAAAATAAAAGAAAGTCTCCCAAATCTCACATTCTTTGTTTCCAAGCCCTTCATGGTTGCTGCGGTGCATGGTTTTGGATCTTCGATGTTGGAAGGCAGAGAGAGTGTTGGGGGGAAAGTGTACAGAAAGAAATCTTCCGAAAGTCCACGGTTTCCTTTGAAAGTTCCCAGCGTCCTCAGTTGGCTGGCTGCTGGGTTTGGGTGGTCTAGAGATCATTGGCTGCACTCCCAGCATGCTCTGCAGGCAGCCTCCCACACGGACACAGCAAGAGGCGCTCGAGCCCCGAGAAACTGGAGGACGGGCCACTCCCCACAGGTGGGAGCCGTGAAGCGGGGCTCCAGCAGACATTGCAGGAGAACATTGCAGGAGCCCGCGGCCACTCCTGCGCTTCGTTGGCACCCCAGACTGTGAATCTGTAAAAAGTGGCATCAGCTTTCTAACTATTTCCTGTAACTCTGCTTTGTCAGCTATGCCTTGCAGATATCAAACAGCGTTGAGGCAACCTGTGAGAACTGGTTTTTCATTGTCGGGGGCCCTCATCTTGCTGGGTGGCAGGTCCCCGGGATGACGGGGACCTGTGCTGTTCTGTTCCATCAGCTCCCACCCCAGACTGGTGCATTCCAGGGCTCCACGAACACGTGCCGAAGGAGTGAACAAAAATGCTCGATGCCTGGAGGGCCTAGTAACCAGCAAGAGTGAAAAGATTTAGCCTTTTTTTTTTAAATGTTTATTTTTGAGAGAGAGAGAGAAAGAGAGAGATAGTGTGAGCAGGAGGGGCAGAGAGAGAGAGGGAGACACAGAATCTGAAGCAGGCTCCAGGCTCCGCGCTGTCAACAGAGAGCCTGACTCAGGGCTTGAACTCACAAGCCGTGAGATCATGACTTGAGCTGAAGTTGGATGCTTACCTGACTGAGCCATCCAAGTGCCCCTGTTTTTTAAGTAGCTCCACACTCAGCATGGAGCTCGACGTGGGGCTTGAACTCACGCCCAAGATCAAGAGTCAGACAGTTGGCTCGCCTGGGTGGTTCATTTGGTTAAGCGTCTGACTCTTGGGTTTGGCTCAGGTCATGATCTCATGGTTCTTTTTTTTTATTGACTTATTTTAAAGTTTTCTTTCTTTTTTTTTTTTTAGGTTTATTTATTTTGAGACAGAGGTTGACCTGGGGAGGAGCAGAGTGAGAGAGAGAGAGAGAGAGAGAGAGAGAGAATCCCAACCAGGCTCTGCAGAGTCAGCACAGAGCCTGATATGGGGCTCGAGCCCACGAAACCATGAGAGCATGACCTGAGCTGAAATCAAGAGTTGGACTCTCAACCGACTGAGCCGCCCAGGTGCCTCATGATCTCACGGTTATTGAGTTCAAGCCCTACATCGGGCTCTGCGCTGACAGCACAGAGCCTGCTTAGGATTCTATCTCCCTCTCTCTCTGCCCCTCCCCTGCTTGCACAGGCATGCTCACTCATTCTTCCTGTCTCTCCCCACCCCAAATAAATATTAAAAAAAAAGAATCAGACGCTTAACCAACTAAGCCACCCAGGTACCCCTAAAAAGACAGCCTTGAGGTTATTGTAGTACAGTGGGGAAGACCACCACTATCTTGTCCATGAAAATCATTTAGGAAAAAATAAAAAGATTCTGAAGTTAGGGGTGTCTGGATGGCTCGGTTGGTTGAGTGTCCAACTCTTGATTTCAGCTCAGGTCATGATCTCACGGTTTCGTGGGCTTGAGCCCCACATTGGACTCTGTCTGGGGCATGAAGCCTGCTTGGGATTCCTTTCTCCCTCTGCCCCTGTCCCCAGCTGGAACTCTCCCTCAAAAAAAAAAAAAAAAAAAAAAAATTCCTGGACTTAAATGTATTTTGGAAAAGATATAAATTCAGTATAAGGCAGGGAACATCGACCAGCACCTCGACAGGGCTGGCGTAGAAATCTGTACTTTCCAAGGGTTTAGCCCTCGGCTTTGTAGGCTCCAAAAATTTGCATGGTGTTGAATTGGAATTAGATTGACTTATATTCAATTAATTCACAAGGGCTGCTTTATGAATGAATCAGAAGGCCAGTTTCTAAACTAGGGAAGAAAAATATAACCTCCTTCCCAAGCAAACCTACCGGGGAGCCTGACATGACTAGGAGGTAGCTGGATGCTTCCTTGCTGTGTGTCCCCGTTGTTGCTTGTACTTTTCCGCATGTTGGTAATGACTCGTTATGAAATGTTCACCAGAAGATGGTACGTGTCGTGGGAACAGGGACCTTGTCTTTTCCCTGCTGTATCCAGTGTACGATGTCCGAAGCGGGGTGATGCTCACTAAATGTGTTAAGTGAGAGAAAGTTCGATGGTCACTCCTAACCGCATTGTCCTCAGCTCATAGTCTGAGGTGGCTGCCCCACGGGTCCATGACGTTGGAGGGGGGAGTGTTCTGGAGCTGCCTGTTACACATTAGAATGACGTGTTTGGGCCAGGAGTCTGAAAGTCAGAAAAGCCTAAATTGAGTGCCTAGTGTATACAGAGCTTGATGCCGGGAGCAAGCAGTGTGGGTCCCTTTTAAAGGCTCAGTTTTCAAAATATGTTAAACAGTGCATTCTTCCAGTTGTGAGTATGAATGAGCTATGGATTATAGAAAGTAAATAATTCCAAGGGCCAAAATTAAGTGGTCGATTTGTTCAGGTGTCTCACCTGAGTCCAGTTTGGCTGTGCGTGGGCCTCAGGGCTGTATCATCTTTGACACCCCCAGGCGCTCTGCACACACTCCACAGAGTAGGGGGGTGTCCGTCCGGGGGCGGGGGGATGTCACGTCAAGGGTAACTTCCCGGCAGCGTTGTGTAGATACAGTGATTCAACGATTCAGCCTGAAGACACTTGCAGGACGCTGTGAACACCAAGGGACCAGGTTGGCGGCAGCGGTTGACTGGTCCACGTTGCTGAAAGCCAAGGCTGGCAGGGCCAAGATTGAGCCTGGCGCCTCGATGCTATCCTCTGGTCCAGCGGCGGGCCCGGTACATTGTTGCTGTTGACACAAAAGCAGCCTTGTTGCAACTCCTTATAAATCCATCCAGGTCGATGGGCCTGAGCCAGGACCATGACAGTTGTTTTTACACCAGCCGGGAGGCAGGAAGCCAAATTAGTCAAGACAAATGTTTGTCATTTAGTAACCGAAGGGAGATTTAAAAGAATTTCCAAAAAACCCAGCACCTTGGATCTTAGTGATTGTTCTGAAGCTTTGCCATGAGTTGGTTCTCAGCTGGGGACCAAGGGTGGCTGGAGAGATCGCCTGTAGTTGCCAAGCACAGAGCGTTCTTCGGATGGAGGGCTCCCAGGGACAGGAGGGATTTGTCGCCGTCGATGTCTGAGCTGAGCCCCCTTCCCTCTCCCGGGAGACAGAGGGTGAGGCTCTGTGGTCTTCTTGCAGGAGAAGTGGTGAACACCCACGGTCCCGTGGAGCCTGACAAAGACAACATCCGCCAGGAGCCCTACACCCTGCCCCAGGGCTTCACCTGGGATGCCTTGGACCTGGGCGACCGTGGCGTGGTGAGTAGCCTGGGCAGGCCGCAGTGTGGATTGAATGCCACTTCGAGTGAGCCCCGCTGTCGTACAGAGACAGCTACCACTCAGCAACTCTGTTGAGAGCCAGTCCAAGCAGGTCGGAGCAGAGACACGCCTCTCCCACCCCGGCTCCCCGTCTGTTACCTCCGGGGCCTTCCCGAGACGCCACATTAAAGAGCACTTCGCTTCTCAGGCAGGTTGAGAGTTAAGCTCTGTAGCTCCCCAGAGTGATACCCTTCTCCCGTGTGTTCAGTTGTCTCGTTCATCTTTTCATCCGTTCCCTCTCCTACCGATGCCGTGGCTGGGAAGTTGGCTGACATTGACATTCTTGCTCTGCCCCTCTATGTACTTGAGTCACAGCCACTCTGCTTCTCAGTGGCTCAATTTCCTAGTGCAGCTGGGGTGCTTGTTCCTAAAGAGTCCCTGCCATGCCTGGAGCGAAAAGGGTTTATGAGATGAAACATGGTTTTTGATAGTTTGCCTTGTTCCTCTGAAAAGCTTTGAGGCCCAGGATGTAGGGGCTGGCCCCTACGTCTGGCAGAGCAGTTCTGAGGCCACCCCTTGTCTCTGCAGCTGAAAGAACTCTACGGCCTCCTGAATGAGAACTATGTCGAGGATGATGACAACATGTTCCGGTTCGACTACTCCCCGGACTTTCTGCTTTGGTGAGCCGTGGGCTTCCTGGCTTGGGCGGGCGTGGGGCAGGGCCCCCACAGCGGGCCCGCTTTCTCGTCCTTGCCGAGAACCAGCCTTCAGATGCAGGCTAGTGTGTCTATTTTGAATTCCCACATCTGAAGGAGAGAGAGTTCCTTCCAATGGAGCTAAGAACCAAAACTATTTAAGGCAGAATGACTGGGCGAGGGAGGCCTTTGTGGCCTCAGTACCCAGAAGAAATCAGGGTGTTGTATGGTGGCTTTGTGTAAGAAGGGAAGGAGGGATGAGACCTACTGAGATTTCAAAAGAAAGAAGAGTCGTTTTCTATCCAGTTCCTGAGCATGCTGGGCTTTATGAAAATGGCTGGCTGACTGAGCCTTCCAGCCTCCCGGGGCCATGTTTAGTATCCAGGAGCATAGAGGCATGAGGCAGAAATGGAGAGGCACAAGTGCCTGAAGAGGGAAGGCTGGGCAGGCAGAAAGAGGGGGTGACGGTGTCTGGGGGACAGGTGAAGACCAGAGCTCTGGGTTCTCCATGATTTTCCAACCACGGGACCCACTGGAGTCTGAGCCAGCCAGGCCTGTCCTCCAGCTTAAGCCGTCAGAGTGAGTGAGCACAAGGAAATTGGATTGAGTGTGGAGTCCTCAGCATGGCAGCTGAGATTGGGTGGGGAAGTAGGCCAAATGGGCTGAGCAGCAGGAAGGGGCTCTGGCTCGATCCCATGGAGGGCTTGGCCCTAAAGAGAATTTGGCTGTTAACCCCCAGGGAGGTGTAGCAGGAGCTTAGAACAGGCTCGGCTATGGAGCCCGAGCAGCCTGCCCAGCCCACTGGTCAGCAGCAGCCGCGGCCTCTGTCTCTCTTCTAGGGCTCTCCGGCCGCCTGGCTGGCTCCCCCAGTGGCACTGCGGAGTTCGAGTGGTCTCAAGTCGGAAACTGGTTGGGTTCATCAGTGCCATCCCAGCAAACATCCACATATATGACACGTAAGCCCTCCCCCCCCCCACGCCCCACATCCCCACATCCTGCTTGGTCTGGGAGCGAGGGAAGGAAAGTTACGTGTACCTTCCACAAAAGAGGGTGAAGATCCATGAAGGGAGGGAACTCAGGTCCTGGGGATAGAAATTCATAATAGGAACCAGGTCTTTTGCTCTGAATCGTTGCTGGTTCTCTTGTGTGTACTCTGGGCTGAACGGGTCCACCCTGAGGACCAGCGTGCTACCTGCACAGGGACTCAGTGTTTGCACTTGCACCCATCACATGGTGGTGCGCTTGAGCAGCTTCAGAAACAGGCCGGAGCCAGTGCGACTCAATATCCAGCCCCTCATGGGACCTCTGAGCTCTGCTCTTCATTTTCTCTGGAAACGTCAGAACTGTCTGCCGCAGTCTTCTGGGCTTACAGGCCTTGGGTTCTAGTCGGAGTCCGAACCCTTGAAATTCCAGGATAGCCCTTGACTTACTCTGAGGGGCCCTGCCAGCTCAAGGTGGGACTCCCCCATCCTGCTCTTGGGGATCCATCAGGCAGATCCTGGTGGTGTCTTCAGATAAGGAGCTTGTTTGAGCCCCGCCTCCGTGGGAAGTGAGATCTGCTTGAGGGGAGCAGGTTCCTTGCCTGGTGCAGCAGGGCAGCGGCAGGTCGGGGGACTGCATGTGCTGGCTGTGGGGTACAGGTGGTAGCAGGACACGTGCCCGAGTGACAGCCCCCCTCCCTACACGGCGGCTCCAGGAGTGCGAGGGAGTATCTTCCCCCATTCAAAGCCTGGTCACTGGGGGTTCTCCCTTTCTCTCCAGAGAGAAGAAGATGGTGGAGATCAACTTCCTGTGTGTCCACAAGAAGCTGCGCTCCAAGAGGGTGGCTCCGGTTCTGATCCGGGAGATAACCCGGCGAGTTCACCTGGAGGGCATCTTCCAAGCTGTTTACACTGCCGGTGTGGTGTTACCAAAGCCTGTTGGCACCTGCAGGTAAAGTTCTCTTGCAGGGCGCCCTCGGTCCAGGCGTGCCCGCTCCAGCTGAGGAGCTTGTGCCGCAGGCGGGCTTGCAGCTCCGGCCCTCCGTCGGTGCACGCCCGAGAGCGTGTCCCCTGTCTCATAAGGTGGTGGGTGGGCACCCACGGAAGCCAGGTAGGTAGCAGGAAGGGGTGAAGGGAGAGCTTGTAGGGACAGACTAGAGAGCGGGTGTCCTGTCCAGAGGGCTTAGCCATTCTCAGCTCCTGCTGATTCCTGCCTTTTGGAGATGGGAGGTAGTCGGCTGGGGTTCTTAGTTTTTAAGGACCAGCCCAAATCTGGATTTTGATGGTAAATGTCCAAAGGTTGCCCCATTTATTTGGATATTATGTATTTTGAATATTATGTGGGCCGAAGACAGCGTGTCTGATCCCCACGTGACCCAAGGACAGCCTGTGCCTCAGAAAGTTGTTTGAAGCAATTGAACAGTCTCTGCCTCTAGAAATTCAGAAGGGAAACAGCAGGGGGGAAGAGGAGGGTAAACATTCCGAGAACTAGAAGGCTTTTCATGGACTTCGTTCCTCAAGTGACCATTGCTCTTCCCAGACAACTACTGTAACGCAGAAGTGGCTTTTGAAATCAGGAACGACAAATAGAAAGTCCGGGAAGAGCTGTGGCAGCTCTGCATTTCCTGGCCGGGGGTGGGGGGGGGGTGGGGGGGGTCGGAGTGCCCAGCGCTGCCCCTGGCGCTTGTGGGGCCTTGACGGGTCTCTCACGCCACCTGCTGGCCATCTGGAGAGCTCCATGCCATCGCCCTCCTTGGGACTTGCCAGAATCCTCTGAGGACAGGACATTTGTGTCCCCACAGGTACTGGCATCGGTCCCTGAACCCACGGAAGCTGATTGAAGTGAAGTTCTCCCACCTGAGCAGAAATATGACCATGCAGCGTACTATGAAGCTCTACCGACTGCCAGAGGCCAGTGGTGCCCCGGGGCGATGGGCAGGGGCAAGAGAGGCCGAGGAGAGCCTGGCCCTCAGCAGGAACGCGGCACGGCTTTGGCGGGGGCTTTGGCGGGGCGATGGGAGCCACTTCATCGTTTCTGGATTCCTAGCCTTTCTGCCTCTGTCGTTGCTGTTGTCTGTAGCAAGGGTTTTATTTTAGTTTGACTTTCTCGGTTCTGTGTCTGCACCTGGGCTAGCTTCCCTGTCATCTGCTGATGAGCTCAGAGAACACCTAATCTGTGATTTTAGCCTGAGGGAAGCATAAAGGCCAAGGTGAATCTGCTCACTGACCTGCAGCGCAGCCCAGAGCCCAGTATAAATAAGCTCTAGAGGGTCTGGTGGGCAGGGAAAGGAACGGTGACACCACCCTGTGAGAGAACCCTCGATTTCTTTTTTTCTTTTTTAATGTTTATTTATTTTTGAGAGAGACAGAGCACGAACAGGGGAGGGGCAGAGAGAGAGGAAGACACAGAATCCGAAGCAGCTTCAGGCTCTGAGCTGTCAGCACAGAGCCCAACATGAGGCTCAAACCCACAAACTGTGAGATCATGACCTGAGCCAAAGTCGGACGCTAAACCGACTGAGCCACCCAGGTGCCCCTTAAAGCCTCGATTTCTAATCCCAGTCCCTCTGCCCCCCCCCCCCCCCAATCCAGATTTGGCCGGTGAAGGTGAAGGACTAGGCAGCCTTGAGTGAGCTGCTTTTCGGTTCTGGGTCTCAGGTTACCTAGTTTCCCAATGAAAGCAGTGCTGCTCCTTGCTCCCCAGCTGGGCGTGGTTTCAGGATCCTCGCGCTCTGAAGGCCACGTGTCTTCCCACAGAGCTCTTCCATTCCATGGCGGCACGGCCACCGGGCGCCTGCAGACCAGAGGGGCACCCGTCTGGATTCATCAGCCACCAAACTGGCATAATCACCCTGGAATCGGGCTCATCCCGCACTGGACCTGGGTCGACAGTGTCCAGATTTGAGAGACGGTGCAGCACAGTTAGATACTGCCCCCAAAACCAGATCGGGAGGGGCTGTGATGGAAGTCTTCTCTCTGTTATTATGACAGATTTGTCCTGAGTTTTAGGCAGCCAGAGAGCATTCTTACAGTGGTGTCGTAGCTAGAAGGATGTCTTTGGAGCTCCCCACCTGTGGGTGAGAAGCCCTTCCGGTGTGGGATTGGAGGTGTCATTGTGGGAGCCACCATGTAGAACCGAGGTCAGTGAGTGTTCCCTGGAGACCTCAGGATTCGCGGGAAATTGGGTGGGGAGAGGTCTTCAAACTGTTCTTTCAGAAGCAGTTTCTACCCAGGGAAGCAGTCGTATCGGGCAGTCACCGAGGTGTAGAAACTGTGACTCCACCCGCTTTCAGACTTGGCTGACCCCACCTCTGCGGGTGGGGCCTTTGGGGATGTTCTGTCAGCACTAGTATTTACTCTGGAGCATCACATGGCTTCATTCCACTGAAGCCTTTCTTAAGAAAAAGCAGCTGTGGGGTGGGATCCTGGTTTAAGATGAAATCCCAGGAGTTTGGTGCTTTTCTTCGGAATTTAACTTGGGGCAGGCCCTGCTGGAGGTGCTACTATTGCAGGGTCCGGACAGACAGAGCAGGCATCTGGTGTGGCCTCGGCTGGGAGCTGGTCGGTGATGTGCTCAGAGTCTGCAGGAGAGAGACCAGCACAGGAGGAGATCGGCTACAGTCCCGTGGGGGTGGAGAGGGTTCGGAGGAAAGGAGACAAGAAAGGCTTCACTGGGCCGATGAGGAGCCCTGGGCTGGGCCTCCCCCAGCACATCCATGAGGGTTTTGCTCCATCACGGCACTGTTGACATTTGGGGCCAGGTCATTCCTTGTCACAGGGACTGTCTTGTTCATTGTAAGATGTTTAGCAACTTCTCTGGCTTCTACCCACTAGATGCCAGTAGTGCCCCTCCCCCTCGTTATGCCAACCGAAAATGTCTCAGAATATTGTCAAATGTCCTCTGGGGGCACAGTTGCCCCCGTTGAGAGCCACTGGGCCGGAAGGACAGAAAGGACAGTCAGAACAGCCAGCTGGTCCAAAAGGTCTTGTGCTCCGTGTTAGGGAGTTTCAAGCAAGGGAGGGGCGCGATGAGTTGTATTTCCTTAAGCAGGTGGCCTGGGCCGTGTGGATGAGCGATCAAAGCGATAGCCTCAGCCGGAGAGGGTAGCCTTCACTAGGGGGGCAGGGCCAGAGACCCCGACAAGGCAGGACTCGTGCCTGAGTGCAGTGGGGCAGTGAGCGAGAGGCCATCGCCAGGAGTGACTGAGGATTATTTCTTGAGGGCCTGGGTGGATGGATCCGGGGTTGGGGTAGGAAGGGAGACTGAAATTTTCGGTGCCTCTAGGACTTGAGAGGGAGCCAGGACGCTCACAGCACATCTGATGCTGTCTCATCTTTCTTCATTCCAGACTCCCAAGACAGCTGGGCTGCGACCAATGGAAAAAAAGGACATTCCAGTAGTGCACCAGCTCCTCACCAGGTACCTGAAGCAGTTCCACCTCACACCGGTCATGAGCCAGGAGGAGGTGGAGCACTGGTTCTACCCCCAGGAGAATATCATCGACACTTTCGTGGTGGAGGTGAGTGGGCAGGGGTGTTCTGGGCCCGGGAGGGGGGGGCATCCTCCTCAAGCGCCGAGGTCCCTCACACTCAGTGACTGAAGACCCAGCCGAGTGATGGCAGTGTTGGCACCCTAGACTTCCTTGACCCTCCTTGCTGGTCCTCCTTGAAGCCAGGAAGTTGTAGCTTGGACTTGCTAAAATGGTACCCTCTGGACTTGGCACGGGCCCCTCTTTCCTTTATCCCAATCCCCCGTCCCCACTGGTGCCACAGTGGGAGAGAACTGGTCCCTCTTCCTCAGGTAAGCCTTCGAGTCCCTGCCCGTCCTGGCTTGAGGTAGTGCTGGCCCAGGCATCGGGGACGCAGTCTGGGGGAGTGTGAGTCGCATGAGGTCCCTGACAGTGCGCAGGCAGGGCGAGAGCTCAGCAGGGCCAGCCCCCGGTCCGGCCTGCCTTTTCCTCCCGGCTCTGTCCTCGGTGCCCTCGGCCAGTGTGTTCTCCCCTGCCTGCACATCCCGTTGCAGTGTGCCCCCGTTCATCTGAGGGGCAGCGCTGCCTGCGGTGGTGTGGACACAACAGGAAACACTGTTCCAGGCTGCAGGATCACCGCGCATGCGTGACGTTGCCTCCTTTTATTGTTTTCCCTGCAGAATGCAAACGGCGAGGTGACAGATTTCCTGAGCTTTTATACGCTCCCCTCCACCATCATGAATCATCCAACCCACAAGAGTCTAAAGGCTGCTTATTCTTTCTACAACGTCCACACCCAGACCCCTCTTCTAGACCTCATGAGCGATGCCCTCGTTCTCGCCAAAATGGTGAGGAGCGGACTGGAGGGCCTGGATACGTGTGGGGAAGAGCAGTGGGAGGAGTGGTGAGCGCAGCCGGCCTCCCGCTCTGCTTAGGCAGGGGCCCAGCCCTTCTCAATCAGCGGCTCAGGGCTAGGAGGGAGCAGGGAGCATCCACACGAGGTGAAGGCACTGAACTCCTGATTTATTTCAGTGAGTTTCGTTCTCACGGGAGGCGCTGCCAAGGAGCCTGAATAGCCAGGCCTGCTCCGGGAGTAAAGGGGTTCTCCTCACGACTTCCCCAGCATGGGAATGGGGAGATTAGTCCCTGTCGTGGTGAGTCATTGGAGTGGCTGACTGTAGCAGATGCGGGGAGGGGCCAGGGCTTTAAAAAAAAAAGCCCCAAAGAGGTCAGCGTCAGTGGGTCCTTCATTGTGGGTCCTGCTCGACCTGAGAGTGGCCCCCATGGGCCAGCCAGATGGTGGCCAGTCTAGTCCATGCCCTGTGAGGGCTTCTGGTCACCTTGGTGAGATTTAGGAAGCGTCTTTGTCCTGGTCTCAAAGTGGTGTATCAGCTGCCCTAAAGTCACAGGGTGCACACGGAAGGCCTAGGAGTTGAGGTGTCCGATAGGAGTCAGCTTCTCAGAGGAAGGGCTTTCTGGGCTTGGTCTCCAGGGAAGACTGAGCCAGTGGCTAGTGTTTGGGGGAGGCAGGCGCAGTGACCTGGATGCTGAGTACTCGAGTATGCACCCGGAGGGCTGGTGAGGAGAGGCCAGTAGGGCGGTGTGCCGAGTGTCACGAGCGCCTCCGCCGGAGAGCAGGTGCCGGCCGGAGTCTGGGTTTAACATGGATGCTGCGGGAGCTTCTGAAGGGAGCTTGCTGTCCTGGCCTCCTGTGCGATAAGGCTTTGACACGATAGAGGCGGGAGGGCGAGGCAGCTTTCATCTCCCTTCACCCGTCCTTGTTTTTCCCTGCTGCGCAGAAAGGGTTTGACGTGTTCAATGCCCTGGATCTCATGGAGAACAAAACCTTCCTGGAGAAGCTCAAGTTTGGCATAGGGGACGGCAACCTGCAGTATTACCTATACAACTGGAAGTGTCCCAGCATGGGGGCAGAGAAGGTACATCCGCGCCTCCAGCAGGACGGGGCCGGGGGGCGGGGCTCTTGTTAACTGGTGCTCGGGGCCCTGGAAAGTCCCCTCCCTCTGAGGCCAGACCAGCAGAGGGGCCAGGCCCCAGAGCCAAACAAAAGCAGGACACCTGTCTCCAGCGTCTCTCCCCCCAAGGTAAGCCGCCTCGGCTGGCTGGAGGCAGGGCATTCGGGACCGCCTCGGAACCGGGAGTCGAGCTGCCCGCGCTCCGCCCGGAGGGTTAGAGTTAAAGGATCCGAGGCGTCTCCTGTGCTGGGCTACTGCCCTCACCCCTGCGTGACCCTCAGCCCTTCCTCTGCTGTCCTCAGCACTTACAAAATGAGTGACAGACCAGCTGGAGGGGGGCCTCGTGACTTGTGTGGCTCAGGTTGCTGGCACTTGCTTTCCTTGAAGGACCTGGGTGATGTACGAAGCCCCTCGTGGAAGCTGAGTGAGGGCCCGGGCTCCCGGTGGCACTGTGCGGACGCGGTCCCTCGGACCTTCTGAACCGGGTGGGAAAGTGGGACAGACTTCAGATGGCTGTCAACTCAACCCTGCCTCTCCCTGTTGGCTCTCCTAGGTTGGGCTGGTGTTACAGTAATCAGGTGCCAGTGAGATTCTGGATAAAGCCACTGAGAATTCAAACCAGGAAATGGAACCCCACCACTTGTCGGTCCAATTTTCACAAATGTGAGAACCCCTGGCAAAGGGAACAGAACTGAACCGGCTTTACCAAACCGCCGCTGAACTTGACAATTGTATTGCATTGTGATGGCGTAGGCTGCGCGATGTCACCTCCGGCCGTGTCTCTGGTCTCCCTGTTTTCCAATTAATCACATCCTCACGCAGCCGTGATCAAGGGAATGTAACTGCTGAAAACTAGCTCGTGATTGGCATATTATGGAGTTAACGGGTGAATAATAAAAGTATATATATATATATATATTATATATATATAAATATTTTAAATATCTTTCATGTTCCAAATGTACAAGGATGCTCGGTCTCTAATGAAAAACAATCCAGATCATTCCGCAAAATTAGGATGCAAGGACAGTGCCAGACAGACACATACTGGTACAGTGGCTTGTTTCGTTCTGAAGGCAGGCATTGACTTTTCGTAGGGGAGCAGGAGAAAGAGGACGTGGGGAATCTTAACCGGCCTCCCTTCTGGATGGGCTGGAGTGATTCTCTTCGAGAAGGTAGGGTAAGGTGGAGGGACTGTGCTGAGCTTGGGGCGGGCTCAGAGCTCCCAGAACTGGAGCTTGGGCGGGGCTGCCCCTCCTCAGAGGCTGTCCTGCAGGGGCCGGCCCTTTTCTGCAGTCTGAAACTGGGCGGCGGGGACCGTCTGTGGAAACAGATTTCTTTTACTTCTTCCCTCCTCGCTCTGCTCCCTGTGGGAAGTCATCCTGCCAACTGATTTTAAAGGGCTCTTTAGCCAGCTGTTGCCAACTTTATACGGATGAGTCCCCTGTGAGATTGATTTTCCACTGCCTGGGGTGACTGGCAGTTTGAAGGGGACCTTTGACCTCCTTGTAGCATCTGGGACCTTGTGGAGACCGTACCAGTGCAATCCCTGCTTAGCTCATCTTAGAGCAAAGAGCCAGCACCCAGACAGTCCTAGGGTGTCTGGCCAAGGATGGCGCGGGGCCGATACTCGGAGCCCTTCAGCCACCAGCCCGTGGCCTGTGCCTTCCAGTCTGTTTAGCCAGCTCTCGTGCTCCTTTCCAAGATGCGCAACCTGCAAGTCGTGGCAAGGAGCGGTGGCCAGACACCGATCCGCATTTGACCGCAGAAACGATCTCGTGTCGCCGTTGTCTGAGTCCGATATTCGCTGATGATGCCTCGTGGATTTTTGTGGTGGTGATGATGGCTACCGATGCTGCCGGTCTCCCCGAGTGGTGGAGCCTCAGGTCACGAGGCTGTCAGTGCAGGCATTCCTCAGTCGTGCTCGGTCAGGTAGCTCGGGGAGGATTGGGCTGTGGAGCTGTCAGCAGCCCACATCCAGGCATGTGTGTAACTGCTCTAGGAGGAAGTAAACGGAGGTGGCGTGGGCCCGTTTCCTGGCCGCTTGCACTTCTTGGCTACTTGTGGGGGGAAGGAAGCCTTAGCCAGGAGGCAAGGCTTAGCCTGCTCCCGCTGATGGAAGCCGTGCTCTGCAGGCTGACGGAGCTGAGTTTCGGGCTGTGGGTTCTGGCGAGGTGTACCAGAGGCTAGCTGTGCAGAGTCCCCAGAGCTGCAGGAAACCGTGTGCTTGGGCTGGGGGCCGCGCCACCTGCGCTGCCCACTGCACAGACTGCTGTCGCTGCCACTCCAGCGCATTGCATTTTCGTCAGCGGCCTCTAGGGGCCTCCCTTCTCCTCGTTGTCCCTGTGCTGCCCACTGCATGCACCAGCGATCATTGTGGCTGGCCTTTGACTCCTTGACTCCAAGATACCCAGACCAAAGAAGCTGCTGTTGTTAGCAAGATGTGCACTGCATTCCGCAGACGGGAGGAGTCGGAGAGACATGGGCTTGCCTTACAGCCTCACAGACATCAGACGCCCGGCGCCCGGAGTCCCAGAGCAGCTCACCGTGTGCTGGCACCTGAGGATATCAAAGAGCAAAGCGCCTGACTCGCTCCTACCTTGGGCAGGACCTCGAACTTGGAAAGGTTCCCCATCATAGGCCTGGGCAGCTCGGGGCCACGTCCCAGTCCAGGCTGCCTGCTGAGAGTTGGGGTGCACAACAGCCCCTGGAGTGAGCTTTGCTTTGGCCGACCCGGTCCTGGCATGGGAACTGTGAGTCCGTGGCTGCTCTAGAAGAAACAGATCTCCTGGAGAGGCCCCCGTGTCTCCCTCTAAAACTATGTGGCCTGCTCTTCGGACTCTGCACGGTAGGCACCCTGCCTGGCCCTCCACACTGCCTCGCGGGTCTGCGGGAGTCGGCTTGGTGCCTGCTGTTCGTCTCTCTTTTTGTCCAAACAGATCCGTTTCTTCACTCAACCCCTCCCAGGACTTCTGGTCAGAGAGCTCAGAGAGAAGCGTTGCTTGGGGTTCAGGGCTCCCCACGAGGAGCCCTGCAGGATGGTGGACATGCTGGCTTGAACCAAACAAGGGACAGACCCTGGGACCTCCGAGCTCATCACCCGGGACCTGCCTCAGGCAGCTGTTGTTGGAAGTTGTCCCAGGGGTGGCCCTCACCCTCTGCCACCAGTACTCCTTGCTGCCACCACTGGGCTTTTGGACTCCGTGTTTCCAGACATTTGCCTCCTGCTTTTGGATTGACTCTACATTTGACCCCCTGGCACATTCCCATGGCCCCCCGACCTCTTTGTAGGGGAGAAAGCTGGGTAGAAAGGAGGCCTCAGTTCTGGATGGAGGTGTACATAGGGCTCGTTTCCCCCGCACATGCCTCCTTTCAAAGATGCTAATGTTTGTTTTGAAGGCTGGCCCCCACCGAGCCACCTCAGCATCCAGGTTTTATGGGAAATTCAGACCTTGCCTGCAACTCTCACCTAACTGCCACGGCTCCCACCCTTATTGCTGCTCACTGAAGCCTAGACGTGGGAGTCCGTGGTCTGAATTCTTTGCCCAAAGATGACCAGCATTTAACCAACCGAAGAGATGGCCAAAGGCCTGGGTAGCTTCACAGAGCTGCAGTCTGGGAGAGTGTGAGGGCCTGACTGTCGGGCCAGGGGAGGGGGCAGGAGCACACCCCTGGCCGGGGCCTGCCCACCGGGGCGCGGGGGTCTGGGGGGTGGGCAGCCATCTCGTGGCCTGGCCCACCCACCCTAGAACCAGAGCCGTCTTCGGTTTTGCCCCACCTCAAAGCAAACGCAGGCCCACCAACAAGCTGTCCCCCAGGAGGCTGCGTGGGACAGTCTCATTCAATTAAATTCAAAAATACTAACTGCAGGCAAGGAGCCGAACCTGGGAACCGCGACGGGGGGGAGCTTCACTTTTGTCTGGGCTGTGGGAGGGGCATCCGTTTCCAGGGCGGGGGAAGTACCAAACGCATTGTAGTTCCACTGGTTACATCTCACTTGTTTCTAATAAAGGAAGCAGCTGAACCAAACCTCTCTGCCCTGGCATTCCTCGGGTCAGCAGGTGGCAGTGGAACAGAATCCATGGCCCGGGCTAGAGCAGCCTCTCTGAGGGCCACAGGGCCCTGCAGGAGAGCCCCTCGTGACCAGTCCATGGAGGCAGTCTTTGAATACTTTGCTTTGGCAAGGTACTCCTTTCAGGGCAGAACTGGCTCTTTTCCCCCTGACTTCTCCCCTCCGCTTGTGAGGAGTTGGTGCTGACCCAGGTTCACTCTGTGTAAGAGGGGCAGCTGGCTTCTGGGCCAACACTGGGGCACCTTGGCGGAGGGGCCCGTCCCTGGCTTCCGCAGCTGAGAGCAGAGCACCCCCCCAGGCCCAGGTCAGCAGTGGCTCCCCTGAGGGAGGGGCCCTGCCCTGTCCCACTCCTCCCTTTCTGGGCCAGCGGCCGGATGGTTTTGTCGAGCCACGAGGGGTAACCCTGCAGGTCGCCAGGCCCGCCGCACAGCTACTGAACCTTCTCTCCGAGGAAGGGCCCCAGCAACTGCATTTAAACTTCTCATTCCCCCGCTCACTCCCTCTAGAACTTTCCATCCATTCCCTGACCCTGTGCTGCTTTCAGGCGCCCTGTGACTGGTGCCTCCTAGTCCTTTCCCAGGGAATCTGGCCCTGAGCTGCAGCCTGAGAGGACACAGGACCTCCTCCCAGAGGACTCCTGACCCCTCCTGAACTTGCCCTGTGTCCTTCCCCTCCCCCAGCAGGTCACGAGCACCTTCGTTCCCACCCTTAGATTTGGGCTGAGAACGGAGCCCTGCGGGTGGTCACCCAGGGACCTGAGTTACAAGTGACTTCTTTGCCTCCACCTCTTATAATCCATTCCCACCAAATTCCCTGCATTGAAGACTTGCCCTTTCAAGGCCGACTTTCCAGCATGGGGGCTCACCCTAGCAGGAACTCTCTTGCTATGCCAAACCAGAGAAGCAGGAATGGGGGCTCAGCCCAGCGTCCAGTGCTCACCTGACGACAGGACTCTCCACACAGGCCCTCACCAGAGCCGGCCCTGCAGGGACGGGACAGTTCTGACTGCTCTATGTATGTACACCATGACCGGACTCAGCCTCGCCTGTGCCTCCCACCCCAGGCCCGCGGTTTGGCTACCTGGCTTCCTGCAGCCCCGAGGACCAGGTATCCAGGCTGCCTGGTCTGTTCCTTCGTGGTTCCTGGATGGGGAGCCTTCTGAACCCCTTCAGGGTCTAAGCATTCTTTTAGACGTGAATTCATCAGAACCAATGCCACCGAGCATGAGAGCATGAACACAGGGCAGAGGGAGGGAGGCTGTCACTTCCTGCATCAGATCATGGGCTGTAGGAAGGTAGAGACTGCCCAGCCCTGGGTTCTATGGGGCCAGTTCAAGCCCTAGCCTGGCGCCGTCCCAAGCCAGGAACTGCCCTCGAGCTCTGCCCTGGTTCAGTGTTGGTGCTTTTGCCTGATGGAGCTCCACACTGAAGCCCAGGAAGTCCCTTTTCTGGCCAGTTTTCTCTAAAGCCTGCCATCTGGTGTCTCGGCACTCTCCCTCAGCGGCTCCGGGCATCTCCGAGCAGCCAGCTGGTTTCTAGGCCTTCGTCTAAAAGGCTGGCTACCTGGTGGAAGGAGAGCCCCAAGTCTCTGGGATTTGTCTACTGAATAGAGGCCTCGAACGCAGCTGAACCCAGAAAGGGAGGGGTCTGTCAGTCCTGTCCCCATCCCCTTTAGGGCCATTAAATAGTCCTTCCCTGGCAGAAGTTCCCCCCTGCCCCCTTCCCATTCAAGGCCCTTCATGGTTGGGGGGCAAAGGAACTTGTGAGTTGATGTCCCCACAGTCCTGTGATGCTGGAAGCAGCTCTAAGCCAGGAGGAGGGGTCAGGCTATTTTGAGCTGCAGTACCTCCTCCACCCCTCCCACCCACTCCCTGGCTATCTTAGACAAATCCAAGCCCTGCTGGGGGAGGGAACCCAAGGGACTCTGCCCTCATCCCTCCTCATGGGCCTGCAGGTATGACCTCAGAGGTGGTTAGGGTGCGGCAGTGGTAAACTTGCTTTATTAAAAAAAAAAAAAATTTTTTTTTTAAACATTTATTTAGAAACAGCATGAGCAGGGGAGGGGGAGGGGCAGAGAGAGAGGGAGACACAGAATCTGAAGCAGGCTCCAGGCTGTTGGCACAGAGCCCAATGCGGGGCCTGAACTCATGGACCGCGAGATCATGACCTGAGCTAAAGTCAGACACTTAACCGACTGAGCCACCCAGGTGCCCCTGCTTCTTTAGTTTTTAAAATCGATGGTCTTGTTCTACTGTCCGCTCCAGGGCTCTTTTGTGGCACCAGTTAAAACCTACTCCCAGGTTTCCTCGGCTTTCCCTTCTTGATTTAAGAAGAGAAGGGAGCTCAGGTTCAAGAGCTTGAGGGGGGAGCCCAGGAAAGCCAGGCGAGGGGAGGGCCTTGGGGGCAGCTAATGCCTGGCGTGGGCTGGGGGACAAGGAGGGGGCTGGACTGCTTTGGGGAAAGGAGGCTGGGATGGGTCCCCCGGGGTGGGGGGCAGAGAAGAGCTGAGGGCTCATGTGCCTTCCTCAAATCTGGCAACAACAGCCCTAGCTCTCCCGCGACGCGGGAGTGGGCCGAGACTCCCCGGAGCTGGGGCCATCTCAAGGCTCCAGGGTTGTAGGGAAAAGAGCAAATGCCTGTTCTCAGGAGGGGCCGAGGCCACCTCCCAGCACCCAGTTGAGACCGGAGGCTAGCGAGCGGGGACAAAGCGAGCAGGCTGGAGGGTCTGGTCCTCCCACCACCCCTCCGCTGCGGAGGGGGAGCCCCTGCCCCGGGATGTAGACTGGCACCCGAGGAACCCCAGGGTGGGTCCGTCCGGGCCTCAGAAGCGCTGGATGCGGACGTGGACGAAGAGTGTGGCTGGCGACAGTGAGGCCCCGTCCTTGGAAAGCAGGTGGATGTGGCGGTACCCTGTGGGGAGGGGAGCCACGCCTCAGGTGCTGTGTCCCTGACCCCGCCGGGCCTGGGCCGTGGGGGCACGGACCACATCCCACCCCAGGGCTCGGGGGAGGGGAGGGCAAGCTCTCAGAGGAGATGCAAGCCCCGGTGACCAGGGTCTTGGAGGGCCAGACCCCAGTCCCTTTCCATCCCCACCAACCTTGCTTCAGACTGTTGAGCGGCAGCGTAAACTGGCCCACAAAGTCATTGGGGGAGGTGGTGTCGTAATCTTCCACCACGAACCGGACCAGGACCAGCTCTGGAGCCCGCAGCTGGAACTGCAGGGTCTGCCCCCAGCGGGGGTTGAAGCCTAGGGTGCAGGCCTGGCAGTCAGGAGGCAGCTGGCCCCCAGGCCCACCCTACTCCCACCAGCAGGCCCACCCACCGTTGTTGAGCACGTAGTTGGTCTCCTTTCGAGCACAGTCCGCGGGCACGCCGTGGATCTCGACCCGCACCAGGGGGTCCACGATGGAGTTTGGCTTCTCGGTGTTCAGCTTGGGCAGCTGCTGCGCAGTCAGAACCTGAAGGGGATGAAGGCGAGCTTTGGTCCGGCCCCCGCCAGGGCCCATGCCTGCCCACCCCTCTGTTAGGGTGGGAAGCCCCTTGCCCTCAGCACTCACCCTGAGCCTCCCCGCATGGGACTGAGACTCAGACCGCCCTCACACCAAGCCGTTCGGGCTGGCGCCCTGTAGACTAGGACCTCTCCAGAACCAGCTGGGACCCCAGAGTAGGGTTGGTCCAGGCTGCTGACCTGGATGGTGAGAGTAGTTCTGGGGGGTCCAGGACACTCGGGGTCAAAAGTTGTGTCGGGCTGTCGCAGGCAGGCAGGTTTCAGGACGTAGCCGCACTGCCCATTGACGAGGAAGCGCCCAGCATTGAGGTCCATCTCGTAGCCTGGTGTCTGGAAGTTCAAGGCCACTGCGGACACAGCAGGATCGGGGCAGGGGGCTCTTAGTGGCCCTCCTCTCACTGCTCAGTTTCAGGGTCTCACTACCCATCCCCACCATGGCTTAGGGGGTGCATCATGGCAGCCACGGGACCCAGCCCCCATGGTCACCTGCACTTTACCCTGGTATCTCTCAAGGCCGGAGGGTGGGGCTGGGCGTAGGCCTGGGCCAGGGTCGGGTCCAAGGAAACCTTAGGTTTCCGTATCTCCATTTCTGCTCTCAAGGGGATCACATTCCCCCTCCTTTGCTCCTTTGTTGGGGCTCAACATCCCTCCAGAGCCCACTCTTGTCAGTGCTGACTAGTGGGACTGCCAGGTGTGTGTGTGGGCGGGGGGGGCAGGGTGCATGGGAATGGAGGTTTATAACTTTGGCCTTCATAAAAAATGTGAGACGTTTATAGTCAGGAAGAAATGTGTCTGATCTGTGTTTACCCACCTACTTCCCTGACAATTATTTTAATAACTGTTATTACCAAGAAAACACATTTTTCCACCTTCTGGGAAGCCGTATGGCCCCGTCACTGCCTGGGCCTCTCATGGTTCTTGGGAGGCCACTCCCTGCTCCTGCCGCCCCCACTCACCAAGCTGACAGCCCGAGTTCCACATCTCCTGGGGGCTGTAGTTGGCGGAGTTCATGCGCAGCCCCAGCGGGTAGACGCGGGTCAGGTGTCGGGTATTGTGCCTGACGAAGCTGTTCCCTGGGGGGAAGAGTCGGTGCAGGATTGTGATGGCTCCTGGGGTGTCCCTCACCCGTCGCCAGGGCCTGTGACCTCCCCTGGCCCAACCGCAGGGACAAGCTGGGAACAGAGGCTGAACTAGGCCCTTCCTGCCAGCTCCCCCCTGCCCCAGGGGCTGAGAGGACCTCCCGGAGGAGGCTACGGAAGCCCAGAGAGGGCCAAGGACCCCCTTCCACAGCCTGGCTCTGCATCCTAGCCCCGAATCCCCACATCCCCAACTCGATGCCTGGAACACGGGGCCCCAGGCTGACCACCCAGCTCTCGCCCCGCCTCGGAGGGGTCTGGGGTCTTCGTAGGCATCACCTGCTCCGGAATTCTTCCCTGTCCTCACGCCCTCTGTGGGACTCCCCCAGCCCCCACCGCGGCCCACTGATCCCCTGCACCATTGCTCCTGTGTCTGGCCCGGCCGCTAAAGCTTGAGCCCAGTAACTGCAGGCAGCAGCTTCCCTCCTCCCTGCGCCCTCTTCCCTCCCTCCATACCGGCCTGGTGCTGGGCATGTGCTGGCTGGCTGCTCGTTCCCGAGCCCCAATCTGGGGGCCTCCCGACCCCTTCCCTGCCCTCCAAGCCCTCTCCATCTCCTTTCCAGACCAACGACAGGATACGCCCCACCAGGAGCTCACAGGCCTCCCCGGAGCCTCCTGCCCCCAGACGCCGCACGTCCCAGCTCCTACCTGCCTCTCGGATGAGCTTCTTGGCCTTGCGCTCGCTGAGGGAGCTGACCTGGCAGGGCTGGGGTGGGACCGGGTTGGGGCGCAGGGTCCGCAGGCGGGTGGCACAGCAGTACACGGCCAGGGCCGACAGCTCGGGGGAGATCTGCTTGGCCTGGGAGATGAGCCTCAGGGCGGGGCTCCAGCCCCCCCTCCCCCGCCACCCCGTCCTTCCCCTCCCCATGCAGCCCCTCCCTGCCCAGGCCAGGCCGGCCCAGCCAGGCCCACTCACCAGCCGCCTCTGTTCTGCAGCCTCCGCCGCCTCCTCCTCTTCCTCTTCGTCTTCCTCCTCCTGGTCGGACAGAGTTCGACCGTCCTCGCCGCGAGCGGCTGGCAACTTCTTCCCCTTCACCAGGACCCGGCCCTTCAGCTGCTGTAGAGGCCAGTATGGAAGGATGACGCGTTCTTGCCCCGGGTCAGCCATGCAACCACCACTATGTGAGGGGCTGACCAGGGGCGGGGAGCAGGAAGGAACGTGAACGATGTTTCTAACAGGGAAAAAATGGGCAACGACGTATAGACCCATCATCACGGGACTGGCCAGTGAAGTCCCTCCAAACAGAAGACCACACGGCAGCTTTACAGTGAATGAGGCAGCTCAAGGCTGAAAGAGAACGTGACTTCTTCAAAAATATCTCACGCGAGGGAAGTGACTGTAGAACATGCACACGTGATCACGTGATCTTTGTGGACCGTTTGAAAGATAGCTATGTACATAGGTATGTACACATGGGAAAGTTCTGGAAAAACAGACGAGAAACTTAAAGATGGTTACTTCCTGTGACATTGGACAGGGACAGAGAAAAATCCATTTTTTCATCGTATATTTTTTTGCACAGCTCGATGTTTTTAACCATGTTTGTTTCATGCTGATAAAAAAAAATCAAATCACATACACACACACGCACACACACACACACAAAGGTGAATCAACATTCTCTGCATATTTGGATTGGGAGGAGGAGGAGAGTTTTCTTAAGGAGCAGGAAAAACACAAATGTCCCGAGGGGGCGGATAAAATGTTCTGGGGTTTGGGAGGAAAAACCACCTCGGGTCAGAGAGCTGAGGAAATTTCTAAGACCGCAGGAAGAGGTGGTTTAACACTGAGCTAGGATTCTAAGCAGGTGGCGTTGGCAAGTGTAGGTGGCTGGGAAGGGAGCTTCAAGTGGAGGGACGTGTCAACCGAGGCAGGAAGAACGGAGTCCGCAGGGACTTTGTAGGTAGGGAGGCAGAGCAGGGGGGTGAGGGTAAGGGCATGTAAGGCCCTGGATGCCAGGTGAGGGGGTGGGGTGGGGGTGGGGAAGGATGGAGGGGAAGAGCGCGAGGAGACCACGGGGTGGCAGATGGCAGCTGAGCGCAGGAGCAGGGGGAGGCTGAGGCAGAGAGAAGTGAGGGGTCCTGACCCAGGGAGGTGGCACAGCAGAGGTGGATGGTGGGTGGCAGCCGGATCCCCCCCCCCGCCCCCGCTGGGAGTCTGGGGGCACTCACTACCTCTGGGGATGGCAACTCTTCGGGGTTCTGGGAGTCCAACGCTTGTGTCACCAGCGCGTCTCCCAGGATGGCGCGAAGATGGCGGGCCATGACAGCCTGCTGCTCCAGCCCGCAGTGGTTCTCGAGGGACAGGATGACAGGGTACGGGGACAGCTGGAGGGGGGAGGGGCAGCAGCTCAGAGCCACTTCCCCGTCCCCTCCCAGGACCCCCCACTACACCTGGCCCCCAACCCCCTTCAGGACAGGCAGGCAAAGGCACTCTGGGGGCGCTGAGGTGGAATGTGGGGCACGCTCTGGGGCCCGTGTGTGCGTGAAGGTGACAGAGGCCAGATCTGGGGTCTCAGGGAAAGGGTGGAATGTCTGGGAAGCTGAGGACACCTGCAGGGATGGTTTTGTTTTATAAATGCCCTTTATATGTTCATGACATTGACCACGTTGTTTATGTTACAAACTGTTCCCCCCACGCCCATCATTTTTTTTTTTTTTTTAGGTTTCTTTTTAGGTTCGCTTTTTTTCAGTAATCTCTATACCCGACACGGGGCCCGAACTCATGACCCCGAGATCAAGAGTTGCATGCTCTTCCCACCGAGCCAGCTGGGCGCCCCAAGCCTGTCATTTTTTGAGGGTAAGATTTGTGCACAGCTTGACAGAAGCTGCAATTTTATGCAGACTCGGTGCTTCTCTGTCACGGCTTTCCCTTTGGGAGTCATGATTAGAATGTCCTCTCTTGGGGCGCCTGGTTCGGGTAAGCGTCTGCCTCTTGGTTTCAGCTCAGGTCATGATCTCATGGTTTGTGAGTCTGAGCCCCGTGTCGGGCTCTGCGCTGCCCTGCAGAGCCTGCTTGGAATTTTCTCTCCCTCTCTCTCTGCCGCTGCCCCATGCCCGTGCTCTCACTCAAAATAAATTAAAAAAGAAAAAACAGGTCCTTTCTTTCTCCCAAGGTTTTCTGCTGGACATTGTGTGATTTTAACACATTTACTAAACACGAGAGTGGGGGAAGGGAGCCTCTCGGCTTTCTTCTACCCTGCTGGCCAGTTGTCCCAGCAGCACTTGGTGAGGGAGTGATTCTCTGGGCGAGGGGGTTCTTCTGGAAGGACTGAGGATGGCTGGGGTCACCAAGAAGACTCTGGGGGCCTCTGGGGGTCCTGGGAGCTCACAGTGAAGGCGTGGTCACGCACGGTCTGGACCACGTCTCGGAAGAGGATCTTGGAGGTGAGGGTGTGGCCGTGGTAGATGACCGGCTCCCCTCCTGGCCCCTCCCAGCAGTCGAGCTCCACACAGCGGCACCCCTGCGCAAAGGCCCTGCGGACAGACAGGCGGGCGGGCGAGGCGTCCTGTGGGTAACACAGGGCACAGCAACCGGCCGACCGAGCCGGGTAGGTGCCCCCCGCCCCAAGGAAGCCCCTGGCGAGATTCGAGCCCCACGTCACCCCCAAGCTAGGCTCCCAGATATGTTCACCCCACCGTCCCTGCTGTGGTACCTAACATAGGCCTCGGTGCTGCTGGGCCCCCCGATCTGAGAGTCGGTCAGATAGGTATTGTGCGAGGAGGAGATGAAGTAGTGGGAGAGGGGCTGGTCCATGTCCTGGAACACGCCTGTGTGGGCCGCGTCCAGGGCAGCCCCTTCGGGCGACAACAGGTACATCATGAAGCCATCCAGCGTCATCAGCTCATGCTGCTTGGCTGCAGGGATGGGCGGGAGAGAGCGTCAGGCCACAGCGAGGACCCCCACGTGCCCCCAAAGCTCACTCAACTTAGTAATAATGAACACCTATCTACGGACTGGACTCTACTTAAGTGATGCCGCGGATTCTTTTAGGCGTAATCTCTACACCCAACGTGGGGCTCGAGTTCACAACCCCGAGATCAAGAGTGACATGCTCTACCGACCGAGCCGGCCAGGTGCCCCCTTAAGTCGCGCCGTTTCATCCGCAGCCGAACCCCGTGAGGAAGGTGCACGACTCTGCCATTCCACAGATGTGGCGACCGAGTCTCCAAGAGGCGAGGTAACGTGCCCGAGACGGCACCTACCGCCGGTAATCGCCGAGCGCACTTAGCTAGAAGCCCGGACCTGGCGGATGCCAAGACGGGGCCGTGTCGACCCCCACCCTGTCTGTCAGACTGCCACCTGTCTCATTGAGCTCATAGGTGTGGATGAGCTGCTGGGCGCGGGCCAGCGTGGCGCCATCCTCGCCCTGGTCCTCCAGGAACTCCAGCAGCTCGGGGGCGCTCAGCACACGGTCCTCGCCGGAGTACCGATGGAAGATCTCCTCCAACTCGGGGCGTTTCAGCAGCCGCCTCAGAAACTCCTCAATCTCGGCCCCCTCCAGCCGCTCGTTGTTGGAGTGGTCGCACTCCTAGGAGGCAGCAGGAGAGGCGCTCAGAGGAGGGGAGGCCACCCTGGGAATGCTGGCCTGCACTGACACCTCTGTCACCTACAACGCTAGGAAGGCGGATGCCCCCCGTTTCACAGGTCGAGAAACGGGGAGCGAGTGAGGCTCTGAGTGTCGCTCAGGCTCACACAGCTGGTAAATTGCAGGGCTGGGATTCTAAGGAAGGTCGCTTGGGTTTAGTGCCTGTCCCTGTACACCCATGACCTTCCCCACCCCCACATCAAGATGTGGGAGGAAAAGCAGTGACCCAAGGGCAGGACGAGCCATAATTCCCCCTCCCGTGTGTACACATGACCATCCTCACATTCTCCAACTCACGCCCAGGGTCAAACAGCAACAAGTAACTGCGAATGCACATGAGCCGTCACATGGAGCCGTGGGCCCGGGGGGCCAGGTGCCATGGCTCTCCTGTCTTTCAGGGTCTCAGGCTGGTCACACAGGTGTCTGCCATGTGCTCAGACTGGGCCATCGATGCGAGCCCACCCCCGTGCTCCCCTGTCTGTGCTCCCACACGTGGGGTGTATATGGTCACACGTGGAGGGGCCGCATACGCCACAATGGAGGAGGACGCGCACGCATGCCTGTGAGCGGACTGCTGCCTGCACTCCTGTGTGCAAGCCGTGCACGGTCACCTATGCAAAGGCTGCCTGCAGACTCGGAGTAATGAAAACTATAGCTTTGCTGCTCACTCTGGAGGTATGGGAGGGGAGGGAGGGGAGGGAAGGGAGGGAGGGCCCTCCCTGCTCCCCTCAACCTCCCCCCCCACCCCAGCTCTGCCTGTGGGTGAGGGAAGTTCTGGGCCGGCACTCCCAATCTGGCCCAGCTGCCTCCGGGGTGGTAAAAGGCTAACTAGGCCCAGATGGGGCCTTTCGGCAGGGAGAGGCCACTCTGTCCACAAAGGCTGGTGACTCAGAGGTCGGAGTGGGGGCAGGAGCCCACCTTGAAGAGGCGGTAGGCATACATGTCATTCATGTCCACGTTGACCATTCTGAGCAGGCTCTTCATCTCCTTGAAGCTCATCTTACTGTCCTGGTTCGAGTCGGCCCGGTGCAGGTAGGTGTGTATCCAGGTGTGCGTGCTCAGGAAATAACCAGCAACAGCCTGGGCACCGCCCCCAGCCGACAGGTAACTGCCAGGGTCGCCACCACCGCCCGGCTCTGCGGGCTCCGGGGTCTAGGGGCTGTACTTCCCCTCGGCCTGGAGACTCCCTCCCCGGGGGCCGGGACCTGGCTCCCTGGAGACGGGGAGGCCGAGTCACCAGCCTCGGTTCTGAAGACTAGGGGCCCTGGCTCAGCTCGCGGCGCCCCCTCCCCCACCCCGCCCCCGCCCCGCCCCCGCCCCGGGCAGGATATTGATCGAGGCGCTCGCGCTGGCTCATGGCGTCGAGGCGCGCGCGCAGCTTGGCCAGGCCGCGCACCCAGCGCTGCGCCTCCTCCGGCGTGGCCGCCGCCAGGTCCAGGTTCTTGCGGCGGCCCTTGAAGGCGATGGTGAGGCAGCGCGCCGGCGGGAAGGCGCCCCCGAAGCGCCGCAGGCCCTCGGACTGGTGGCCCTCGCGGACCGCCTCGATGTGCTGCACGAAGACTGCGGGGGGCGGGGGGGGGGGAGGGGACGGGGCACGCGCGGCCGGGTCAGGGCGGCGGCACTCGGCCGCCGCCGTCCCCAGCCCGCCCCGCGCCCGCGCGCCCCGGCTCACAGATGTGCTGCGACGGCGCGCGCGGGATGCGCCGCTGGAACCACACGCTCAGGCCGTCCTCCTGCAGCCGGTACAGCCGCTCCTTCTGCCACGTCCGCGAGCGGATCTTGCAGAGCCGGGAGCCCCGCAGCATGGCGCGCACGTCCTCGTCCTCGGTCAGGCCTGCGGGGGCGGGAGGCAGGAGGGCGTCGGGGGGGCCTGGCCTCGCCCTCGCTCCCTCCACCCTCGTCCCAGCTGGCAGCCGGCCTGCCTTCCAGCGCCTCCAGCCCTGCAAGTCCTCACGGGCCCCTCTTCTTCCTCTCCTTAGCATAACTCGTCCCCAGAAGGGGTTTGGCCGCAGGCTCTTCCGCCCCAGGGCCTCGCTTGGTGCGCCCCACCCCCCCCAAGCCCCCCCTACTCCCGGGGAGGGTGCCCATGCCTCCTCTGGACCAAGCGGCTGCCTCTGGAGGCCCTCAGAGCAGAGCAAGCCCTCAGGCAGCGCCTGGGACTCCGGCCTCCCTAAAGGTCACCCTTTCTGCCACTCCCTTCCAGCGGGCCTCCAGACTTCAAGACCCGAATCTGCCCCCAGCAACCTTTTCCGTTGATGGGAAACCCTTACCATCAAGAAGGTAGTCTCACTATCTAACCTAAATCTCTCTTGCTGCCACCCAAGCCGCTTACCTCTGCTGTCCCCAAGACAAGGGAGGACAGCAGAGGCCACTCTGGCTCCCCAGTCCCAGGCCAAGGACTCCAGGACCAGCCCTGCCCTGGCGGCCAGCCTGCGGCCTCTTTGCGTCCTCTCTGTGTCCAGCTGAAAGCATGGTCTGTGACACTTGGCCCTCCCCCTCCCCGGGCCGCCGTCACAATCCCATGTAACCCCACATGTGCTCTCCACAGCGTCTGCTTTCCTTAATGAGAAGCAATGTTCGCCGAACATGCACCGCATGCCTGCCCCAACTCCCACATTGACACACAGGAAAGCAAGTACAGAGAAGCTTAAGTGACTTGCTAGAATTCCACCGCTGTGAAGTGGCGGGAGCAGGCTTCGAACTCTGGAGGTCAAGCTTCTTCCAGCATCTTTGCCCATGGCCACTACACTGAGTCCCTCTGCTCCTCTGTCCCTTCTCCTTGCTCTCATGGGCACGGGGTGGGGGGGCGGGGAGGGAGGCGGAGCAGAATTCAAATTCAAGGGTCCAGGGAGGCAAATCCCACCTCTGTCACTTCTGAGTTACACAGCCTGGGTGGCGGTTACCTAAGCCTCATGTTCTCCATGCACACAATGAAGGCCACAGTAGTACCTCCCGCAAAATCCAAACCTCAGCCGAGACGCTGCCCGTCCTGGTGGTGCCATAACCCTGCTCTGATTTGTCTCATTAGAGGTCAATACCCAGGGTTTACGAGAGCCGGGGGACAACAGAAAGAGTGGGAACCCGGCAAACGGGAGGGTGCGTGCCCTTCGGAAGGAGGAGGGCAGCCCGGAGTGGATGAGGGCCCCGAGTTTCCAGAGAACAGGAAGCTGGATTTGGATGTAGAGCCTCCAGATTTTTCGATGTTGGCGACCAAATCAAATTGAGGCCAAAAAACCCTAAAATAGCACTGTACGGGCCACACGAACAGGACGGTGGGCCTCCCTTCCTCCCTTTATTTTAACAAGCCCCTCATACTGGGTTTGGCTCTAGGCTTTGTGGCCCCAAGGCCCCTGCTTGTTATCAACTTTGGCCTGTGGAACCAAGTCTAAATCCCTGGACATTCCTCTCTCATTCTCTCGGAGCCTCTGTAGGATCCTTCTTGCTTCTCTTCCTCACACAGGAGTCCTTTAGGGACCAGCTCAGACACCATCTCCTCCAGGAAGCCTTCCTTGGTGTGTCCTCAAATGGGTTATTCTCCCTCCCTATCACCAACAGCACTCTTTACTTTAACCAAAACAAACACCCCACCTAAATTGTAATTTCGGTGAACTTTAATACACCCAAGACAGGGACGGAGTCTCGAATCTGCCCCTCAGTGCTCATCCCAGAGCCAGGCTCGCAGCCAGAGTTTTCCAAAAGGGAGGGAGAGGTACCAGCAACTGGGGAACTAAGGACATTCTGCCCCCTGCCCTACCCTCTCTGTCCTTTCCTTTTTTTTTTTTTACATTTATTTATTTTTGAGAGACAGAGTGAGACAGAGCACGAGCGGGAGAGGGGCGGAGAGAGAAGGAGACACAGAATCTGAAGTAGGCTCCAGGCTCCTAGCAAGCGTTCAGCACAGAGCCCGACGCGAGGCTTGAACCCATGAACTGTGAGATCATGACCCAAGCTGAAGTCAAACACTTAACCGACTGAGCCACCCAGGCGCCCCTCTCTGTCCTTTCCTTATGGGCCAGGGATCGGAACCACCCGGAAGAGGTTGCAAAACCCACAGCCCAGAGATTCTTGTCTGGCAGGTGTGGGTTGGGACTTGGGTATCTATGTTTAAATACCTACCGTGTGACTTTGAGGGTGGCTGTGATTGAGAATCAGGGTCTCAGGGCCAGGAGGAGAAACCTGCCACTCAGGGGCGCCTATAGGCCCCCTTGGGGCTTGCTTGTGGCCCTAATGGCTTTCAGGATTTAGACTGGCCCCCTGGGTCGGTGCCCAATTTGGTGCCCCCGAGCTAGGAAGGGGAAACTTCCTCTTTGCAGACAAAGAGCTGGAACGTGGCACGCACCAGGCCAAGAGACTCACCAGACCCTCGGCCCCCTAAACTCACATCTGGGTAGCTTCTGAATTCCTTCAGCCTGAGAAGCAATGGGTTAGAGGAGAAGGACATTCGGCAGAACCTATAACGCCACCCCAACCGAGCCTGCCCCTCCTCTACCTCCTCAGCTGTGGGAGAGGAACCCCTCATTCCCATGACAACCAGGCTCTGCAGCTGGGGCCACCTCCCCTGACCCCGCCAGCCCTCCGATGCCAAGCCCGTAATCGGGAAGGGTGGGGAGAAGGGGGGGGCTGGTGAATGACTAAGGCCGGAAATGGAGGTGAGTCACCGAGGGCCTGCTTTGTCCTGAGTCTTCTGCAAACGGAACATCGAGACAGGGAGCCTGCACTTCTGATCAGCCCTCCACTGGGACAGGTTCCCACGTTCAGGGGGCCCTTGCTCCTGGCCTTCCTCCCCAGCTCCCTAGGAGTCTGTTGGGGGAAAGGGTGACATTCGAGTCTTCCTGCCCATCTGGCACTGGCCCCTGGACCACACTGCTCCTTGGACCGCACTGCATGCACACACACACACGCACACACACACACACACCTAATAGAAAAGCCAAACGGAATGGGAGTTCAATGCCAGGTCAAGCCAGGTGCTGAGTCCCTGGGTAGGCGACAGTCTTTCCCCATTGCTTGAGCTTCTGAACCCTGGGAGAGAGGATTAGGGCGCCAGACAGGAAGGGCAGGACCAACAGAGGTAAGGGGGTGAGGTCAGGCCCTGGGCAGTGATGCTACGAGGCACCTGGCCCAGGCACCCAGTCAACACTTACAGGTCCTGCCAGGCCCCAAACACACAGATGTTTCCTCAACCTCATTCCTACCTGCTTGGAGCAGGTGTGCAAGCTGCCTGCCTCTTCCTGGTTTCCGTGGGTTATCTATCTAAACATCTCTGCCTTGAACCTGGAGCTGGGCCAGTGCGGTGGCCACCTTGACTGAACGATGGAGGACTAATCATGAAACAACAGCACTAAAAATGATGAGCAATAGTCAAAAGATAGAAACAACCCAGAGGTCCATCAACAGATGAATGGATGAGCAAAACGTGGCACAGACAGACCGCGGAATATTATTCGGCCCTGGAAAGGAGCGAAATCTGGCCTCACCCTGTAGCCGTAAAGGACAGTGTACGATCCCACTTACACGTGGTACCTAGAAGAGCCAAATTCATAGAGATGGAGAGATGTCCCATATACCTCAACAAAAACAATTCAGAGACAGAACGTAATTCGAGGTCCACCAAGGCCTAGGGCGGGGGAAGAAGGAAACTACTGGTTAAGGGCTACAGAGTTTGTGTTTAAGGTAATGGAAGAATTTCGGAACCAGCACAACACTGTGAATGCGTAACATTGTGAATATAATTAACGCCACTGAATTAGCCACTTCGAAAACTGGTCAGAATGGCCGATTGTCTGGTATATTTTTGGCCACAATTTAAAAAATTAACAATGTGATATGCCAGGAACCATTGTGCACTTGAAAGGGGTGAGTTGTGTGATATGTGAATTAATATCCCGACAAAGCTGTTCAAGAGGCACAGAGCAGCAACTCACCCAGGGTCCCCGGGCGGCAGGGGGCGGGGCCAGGGGGATTGAGAGTTGGGGGGCCTAACCCCTAAAGGGCTGTGCGTGGCTGGAATGAGCTAACACACAGGGCGCGCCTGGCCCGCAGTGGGCACTCAATAACTTATAAGAAAGGACAGGGAGGCGGTGGCCCTGGAGGGAAGGGGACCCGGGTCTTCCCATAAATCTGTCCTTGTCAGTCTCGCGGCCTCCAGCTGGGCCCTTCTCCAGCCTCGTTCAGTGTTGTCAGCTGGGGCCCAGACACCTTCTCTAGGCCAACCGCTTATCTCAGCGCTCGGCGACGGGCCGGGGGAGGTGAGGAATGGACAGGCCCAGCGGCCCAACTATCACCTTCAGCCTGGGCGGCTTGGTCTGTGTGCGGTCTGAGGCCTGAGCGGTTCTGTGTCGGCGGCCAAGATCGAGGGCAGGAAACCGTCTCGGTGGCCGGGCTGGAAGGGGCCAAGGGAAAGTCAAGTCCATCTCTAATCCTCAACGCCCCTTTTTCATAGACGGGCCACCGAAATTACGAGAGGGTAAGCCATGGATGCTGACAACAGTGTGGGCTCCCCAAGGCAGGGAGGGACACAGGGGCAGAGCAGCGGTGGGGGTGAGGGCGGGGCTGCTGTGCGGCTACAGGGTGTGTAGACAAGAGGGGTGATATGTAGACAGCAGGGCGTGAAAGGGGTAGGTCCGCGGCAAGGGTGCGTGTAGGTTGGTATGTGCGCTGGGGTGTGCGCACTGGGGTGTGTGCACTGGTGTGTATGTGTGTGTGTGTGTGTGTGCGCCTGCACCAGTGCACACTCATGAAGGGCGCACGGGGCTCCAGCAGGAATGTGAGACATGCAGGGAACAGCAACGGCCGACAGCTTCATGCCGAGTGGGGGAGGAGAGGAAGAGAAGCTTTTCCTGGTGGCTCTGGGAGGGAGTACCCAAGGCAAGGGGTCCCAAACACCTTCCCGCCCTAATCCTCTGGCCAGCAGGCAGCCCCAGCTCTTCAGGTATCACGCGTGTCCCCCTGGCCCGGGCTGGCTGCCACACCCGGGGCCAGAGCCCAGTGGAGCTCCGCGCCAGAGTCCATAACGTTCCTTGGAGAGTCAACAAAGTCAGGAGAGACAGGCAGTGCTTCCCCCGTCCCTGGCTCGACGCCGTGGGACAAAGGTGGCGGCGCCCTTCCCGGCCAGGCCAGAACCTATTTGGGGGCAGAGGTGGTAGGAGGGGGGTACCCACAGAACTGAAGAAGTGGGGGAGGGGAGGGGAGGGCCTTGAGGCATGACAGAGCCAGCCCCCTGGTCCTGCCTGGCATGCCCCCCCGGCTCAGACAGAACGGCTGCCCAGCCCTTCCCTCCGCCAGGCCAGGCACCTGCCGGGACCCCCAGCTGCCAGCTCCGCCCGCGGCAGCCCCACTCACCCTGCAGGAGCCGTCCTGGGCAGGCCATGGGGAGAGCCCTCTTGCCCCTGTGGCACTTAGTGGTGTGTGCAGGCTGGGGAGGACAGGGAGCAGGATTCTGCCCACTCAGTGCTCTGTCTGCTGGGAGGATTAGCGGCAGGGCGGGGCCTCAGGGGCACAGGCACAGACAGGGGCTCCGGGGAGACAGGGCTGTCGCATAAAATTCAGGATGGCCAGTTAAATTCCAATTTCAGATCGACGATGAGTCGCGTTTTAGTAGAAGTTTGTCCCAAGTCATTAGTTGTTTATTTGAAATTCACACGTAACTGGGCATCCTGTACTTTCTTCGGCAAGCCTCCGAGGGCACCTCTAGAGGCTGGCAGGGCCTCTGTGGGGGATGGGAGGAGCAGGCCATCTCCGGGCATAAATCCCTCACTCATTCACTTAGACTCGGTGCCGGACACCTGGGTTCAGATCCTCTCTCGGCTACTTCCCAGCTTCGAACCTCTCGAATCTCGGTTTCTCCTTTGTAAAATGAAGCGAAAGGTCCCACAAACCTCAGACAATCGTGGGCATTAAATGAGCTAATATGTGAAAAGCGCTGGGCATAGTGTTATAAAGGTGTTAATTAGTATTCATTAATTCTGGCAACAAAGAGCCATCGGTGACAACTAGGCTTTGGCGGCTGCCTCTTCGCCCCAGGGGCCTTGGCTGGTGACTTCGCCAGTGAGGACAGCAGCAACACCTTCCCCCTCCCACCCCCCGCTGCCAGGTGCCAAGGATTAAGTAGGTTCTGGACTGATGCAAGCTCAGCATGAATGTCTGGCCTCAATCGCAGGTGCTCACTGAGCTCGGGCTCTCTCCAGTCATTCCCTGGCTTCCTGGGGACAGGCTAAGCCTGCAGCCACCCGGGGGAAAGGGACAGGAGAAGGACCCCAGGCTCCACTGATGACTCGCACTCAGTGTGGGAGTGGTGCTCCCCCCAGGATGGCCTGAAAAGCCTTTTCTTTTCCTTGGGCCTCTCGGAGCCTTCGACCTCCAAGCCACTCCCTGCCCCAGTCTCTTGAGGGGACCTGAAATAAAATCAGTTCTCTGTTAGCCTAAGGGGTGTGGCCACGGCCAGGACAGGGGGCCGTCTTGGGAGGAGCCGGGATAGCTGTGGTGCTGGGCCTAGGCCTTGATCGTCTGAAAGGCCGTGCCCCAGGACACCTGGATGTGGTCTCCACCTTGTCCCTGGAGTCGGTGAGGCCCAGGGAAGCTGCATTCCCCAGAAACTGGACATTCTTTCTTGGCAATCACTAGGCAGGACAGGGCAGTGGTGGGAAGGAAGGACGGCCCAGGTGACATTCTGACACCCACAGAGTTCCTGATGGTGTCAGGTGATGGGATGCCTGGAGCTGCCGTGTGGCTTTACTCAGCCAGTGCGCGCCGAGTCCCGGGCTCGGCTGTAATTATTTGTCTTCCCCGTGTCTCTTGCTACTAAATGGCGCGCTCCCCGAGGGCAGAGTGCTGTGTTATTCATCTCCGGAGCCCCGGCCCCTGGCACAGGGCCGTGGCACGCTGATAGGGCTAAGCAAAAGTGTGTGGAATGAAGAAGCGGGCGGGTACGCAGGGGCATCACCCCAGCCCTCCCGGCAGCCACAACCCCTGCGGTGGCCGACTCCCGGAACTGCTTCTCCGGCCCAGCACCCAGCCCTGGATGTCTCCGTGGCACCTCCCCTCCCCACGGCTATCCTCCTGTCCCCGAGGCACCGCTGCTCCTTAGCCCAAAGAATGCCACTGCCACTCACCGGAGACAACCTTTCAGATCCCACTGACTGCAGAGTCCAGCCCAGTCCACGCTGTAGGTGGTTCTGGAATCACATTCGGGCTGCACTGGCCCAAGTCTGAGCACCACCATGGCCTGACCAACTGATCCCTCCGCCTCCCTCCCGTGGGTCTCCCTGATTCACCCCTGCCTTTGGACAAGGTGCCCCTGCTCTGCACAAGCCCTGCCTCCCTCCTCCTGCCTGAGACCCTCTGGGGCTCCTGCCGGCCTCTATAAGGAGGGGCCTCGAGGATGTGGCCCCCACCTGCCTCTCCCCTGGGCCTCCCTCCAGTCTCCCTCTGGCTCTGGGGTGCAGCCGGGGCTCTCACTGGCTCCCCAGCATCTGACTTGCCCTCTCCCTTCCTAGTTTTCTTTCTTTGCTTCATCGTCTGACCTCCTTGCTGACGCCTCAGCTCTCTAAAGGGCAAGAACTGTGTCAATCTTGTTTGTCGCGGAATCCCAGGACAGAGCATACCGAAGGCACCCAATAAATGTCTGCTGAATGCATGAATGACTTGGCAGGAGGGCAAAGCTCACGTGCCTTAGTCTCCTTAAGGAGAGTGCCGGGCTCGCTCAGACATAGTCAACGATCTCAACCATTTCGGATCGAATGAGTGACAGAAGGTAGGGTAAGAACAAGTGGGGCAATGTCAAAGAGAAGGCAAGACTGGTCATCGGCGCCCCTGAATTCTGCCCCAAGATTCATGCTGATCTCCTGGGCAGCCCCTGCCCTGTTCCCCCAGCCCCTCACCCCACCTCGCCATCATTAACTACTTCCTAACAGCACCTCCAACACACCACTTCAGTTTCATGATACTTTACATTTTATAAAATACTCGTGCACACGCACGTGCGCGCGCGCACACACACACACACACACACACAGCCCTCATTCAAGCCACTCAACCAGCCAGTCAGTCACACTTTGGTCAGACTCTGAGAGGGTAACCAGGGGCAGTGTGGCTGGGCACACCCACCATGCCAGCCTTTGCCCTCAACCAGCCGTGCAGTCATTGACAAATCCTTTGACTCCTCAGAATCGGTTTTCTCATCTGTGAAATGGGAAGCATTATACCAGGGACCTCTCGGGAGGGTGAGGAAAATTCAACGATGCCACCTCTGTAACTACCCAGGGCCAGGCCAGTCTCTGGGAGATGCTTACAATAAGCCACAGTTACATTCCTTCTCTGCAGTGACTTCCCCCAAACCCGAGACGGGAACTCTGCCCTCTGACTCCAAGGGCAATATTCTCACCAGTTAGACCAGTCCTACCAGTGCTATGTGGCGGCTGCAACCCCCGTGGGGGCTGCAGGGTTGGAGGGCTGGCTTAGGAGGCCGGCCTCTTCGCAGCTCTCCTGCCGTCCTAAGGGCGGCCAAGAACCCAGGATGCCCGGGGCCACCCGCAGACCCTAGAAGGCACAGAGTGTTGGGGAGGCGAGTGAGAGACGCCCCGAGCCTGTCTCTCCCACTCTACTCACCAGGGCCACGCGGACCCCAATCGGCGCCCAAACGCCCATTCCCGCACGCCCCGCGGGCGCCTCCTGGTGGGAAGCAAAGGCCACCCGGGCGCCTCGCTCCTCCCGGGAACGTCGGGTGACCCCAGGTACGATCCCCCGCCGGAACGGTGCTGGCATTCCGACCCTCGCCCGACCCCACACGACCCCTCGAAGCCGGGAAACCCACGACGGCTCGCCCGCACACCTCGGCCCTCCCAGACGGACCTCGGCGCCCACCCGAGCCGCCCCCGCCGGTCACTGACCCATCTTCTTCAGCGCTCGCAGCCCGGGCCTCTTGGTGCCGCCGTCCGGGGTCGCGAGCAGAACGGGCGCCGCGACCTGAGCCGGCACCGGGGGCTCCTCGGGCCGGCGGCGGCAGCTCCTCCAGCGGCCGCACAGCATGGCTCGGTGGGGCCGGGGCCGGGCTCGGGCTCTGCGAGCGGGGACAGGGCAGCCGGGGGCGCCGCTCCGGCCCGGCCCCGGCTCTGAGCGCGGTCGCGAGCGCAGAAAACTTAGCGGCGCCGGGAGGTGTCGGGAGCAGGGAAAGAGGGAGGGACGAGGTCTCGAGAAGGAGGGACGGGGAGGGACGGGGCGGGGCCGTGGACGGCGCGGGGGAGGCGCGAGGTGGAGGCGGGGAGTTGGGTGGCGACCCTAGGCCGGGAGGTGCCCCCTCTGCGAGGTGTGGGAAGGGAAAGGAATCGGCTCGCGTCCCCCCCCTCCCAGTCCCCGCGTCCGCCCCCGGCTCAGAAGCCCGCCTCCCCATTCTTCTCCCAATCCTCGGATCCCGGCCGCACCGGTGACGGGAGCCCCTGTTGGAGGGGAGGGGGCGGCGGAGGGGACGAGAATTGCCCTCTGGCACAGTCTCTCCGTTCTCTGGACCCTGACTCGATGTGGACTCAGGACCCCTTCCCCTTCCCCTTCCCTGTCCCGCAAGAAGGGAGCCAGACTGGGGACCAAATCTGCGGGGCAGGGCGTCCTGGGCCAAGGGTCCTCGGGCCGGGCCGGAAGCCGAGAGAACCCAAGGAGCTGAGCCAAGCAGGAGGGCAGCACCAACTGGAGGGGTGGGGGAGCGGGAAGTGGTGGTTGGGGGTAGAAAGGCTCTGGCTGTGATGTCATAGGATTAACCCTCTCGGCGTCAGGTGCCAGCCCCTCAGTGGCAGAAGTCTCAAAGCTGACTGGTCTGGGGAAGATGGGGTGGCCCCAAGTCATTAGAATCCCCGGCAGAACTCCGGTTCTGGGTTCGAGGCTTGGAAGGATTGGCGTCTCAGTGGGCGTTCGATTGACCCGGGGACGGCCGCCGCACCTTGTGAGCGTCGAGCGTGGGTGCTGGTGACCGTCTTATGCGTTCACTTACTATATGTGAAACCATCAGAATATTTGTGCTCAAAGGGTGGGATGGCAGGAGACTAATCATTTTAGCGTTATCTGCAGCAATTGCCCTAAATTGGGTGCGGAGAGCTGGGCGCACACCGCCACTCGGCGGCGGACTAAGAGCGTGGCATCTCAAAGAGAAAGCTCAGTTTCTCAGGACCTAGATTTGCCACCTACTTGCTCTAATATCTTCGACCCAGAGATTTGGCATACTGGCTTGGATACCCATCCCTGTCTGTTTATTCTTTCTGTACTTTTGATCCTGCAATTCCTTCCTCCAGGAATTACCTTCCTCATTCTTCTCCTGGCTTACACTTACGTGTTCCAAAACTCAGCTCCAATTCCCCTCCTCCAGAACCCCTCCAGACCCCCCTCTTCCTCCAGGACATAACTCCTTTTTTTATCCCCAGCGCCTGGAGGGGTACCGAGGAGCTGAATTGGGTCGCTCGGATTTGCAGGACCTGGGTTCAGAGGACAGACACAGGTTTCCACCAGGGGGCGCGAGGACTCCGCGTCAGTTTACTATGTCCACCAGGTGGCGCTGCCTCCCGCCTCTGGCCCTCCAAGGTTGGGGAGCCGGCCGTCGGATTCGCCTCTACTGATTGGGAGAGCCACGGATACATCATTTGCATAATCTTGAAAGGGCCAAGCTGAGTGGTTGAGGTACAGAAGCAGAAGCTGAAACGAGCCCTCTCATTGGCTTAAATTTCCCCCCTGCGTCCACATCCCGGTCAGATTGGGCCCTGAGGTCAGTCGGAAGTCTCCGGCTAGTGGCGAAACAGGACCTAAGTCCGCGTATTAGGCGCTGCAGGGTGAGTGCCGAATGGCCGGGCGGCTGGGGTGGGGGACCCCAGGACAGAATGAGTGGAGGACCAAGGTGGGAGACTGTTGGCCCCGCCCTGACTCGGCTTGCCCATTCTCCGGTCTAGGAGTTGGCAATGTGCGTCTAGAGAGGGACAGCGGCTGTTGGCACCTGCCTCCGTCCACCCGCCGAAGTCCTATCCGCCCGCCCTCGCCTCCACCCATGCTGCTCTGGGGTAGGAAAAGGAGTCTCAGCTGCAGCCTCTGACCTCCCGGGGTACCTCACTCAGGTCTAGAGCTTAGTTTGCCCCTCTGGAAAGTGGATCAGGGGCTTACAGAGGTGTGTGCCAGGGTGGACCGTGGAGGTCTGCTCATACGGAGGCTTGTTCTCGTAGAGTCGCTCAAAAGTAGGTCCTCAAGGTTCGGAGCCCCGCGGTATGGGTACGAGGATGAAAGCCCAGAACCGGACTGCCAGAAACAGTTCCAGGCCGCAGTCAGTGTCATTCAGAACCTGCCCAAGAATGGTGAGGGCACTGGGACCGGCACCTGGGGGTCAAGAAGATTGGGGTGTGCCTCCCAGGAGGCTCTGATCCCTGCAGTGTTTGCAGATAAGTCCCCGCCTGGGCTGCCCTGGGGATCTCTGCCTCCTGCCCCTGTTCAGCTGGGTGGGACCCCTCACTATCTCTGCCCATTCCAAGGGTGGGTGGTTCTTCCCCCACTTCCATTCTCTTGGAGCTGGGGGTGATGCTCTGCCTTCCACTGCCCCACCCCCTGCCCAGGCTCTTACCGCCCCTCCTACGAAGAGATGCTGAGATTCTATAGCTACTACAAGCAAGCTACCATGGGGCCCTGCCTTGTCCCCCGGCCTGGGTTCTGGGACCCAATTGGACGATATAAGTGGTGAGCCCCCTACCCACCCAACCAACAAGCCTCAGCTGTCAACCAGCCTCTCACAGCCTTCTGCCCCCCAGGGATGCCTGGAACAGCCTGGGCAAGATGAGCAGGGAGGAAGCCATGTCTGCCTACATCACCGAGATGAAGCTGGTGGCACAGAAGGTAGGGAGAGGCTGCAGGCTGCTTTCCGTCCCCAGGGTCCCAGCTAGGTGGCCTGTCTGCTACCCTTCCAGGGCTGACCCCCATTATGTTTCCTGCACATTGACATGCCTGTGGGAATTACTACCTTCATGCTCTCTCTCTAACCCTGCTTGTCTCTGGTCCCTAGCTGGGCACAGGGTGGAGGGGACCCAGTTCAAGTGGGACAGGAGGACAGTGGTAGGAGGGGCAGGCCCCTACCCAAGAGACCCCCTCCCCCACAGGTAATCGACACAGTGCCCCTGGGCGAGGTGGCGGAGGACATGTTTGCTTACTTCGAGCCCCTGTACCAGGTGATCCCCGATATGCCGAGGCCCCCGGAAACCTTCCTGAGAAGGGTCACAGGTCAGGCCCCCAGGTCGGGAGCCCCACAAGTGCTTGAGTGAACTTTCTCAGGTCCAGGCGGAGGGGGTTGCTCAGTTGGAGGGGGACTTGGGGGCAGAGGGCTCCAGGTGATGTCCCTGTAGACACTCCAACCAGTGCCCCGATGGAGCAGGGGCCGATCCCACTGGGAAGCACCAGGCTCTTCCCAGCCCCACCCCTGGGTGCTATGTGTCAGCAGGTCGGAAAGAGCAGGCACTGAACGGAGACGCTGGGGCTGCCCCAGAGCTTCCCTGCCTCCCCAGGGAACCAGCACTCCCAAATCCAGGTCAGTGTCGGGGTGGAAGGACAGAGAGGCAAACCCAGAGAGGGGGTGGGGAGCTTCCAGTGGGGCGGGTAAGGAGAAGGCTAGATGGCACGCCTCATGCCCACAGACACTGAGACCTCCTGCGCTTGCAAAGGCCAGGGGGCAGGTTCTGGGATTCTGGTTCCAGGACCTCACCTCCGGGACCCGTCCATGCCTCCTGTGGCAGTATCTCTAGTGTTCCCACAACAGGTGCCTCTGCCTCTTCGAACACCCCTCTCCTTTTTCCAAAGTCTCTAATGTTACCTATCGCCTCCCCAGAGTCCCAGTCGCCTAGGGACCTGGACTCAGAGGTTTTCTGTGATTCCCTGGAGCAGCTGGAACCCGAGCTGGTGAGCCTACCTCTCATTCCCTGCTTTCCCCACCCCGCTGTGCCCTGGCTGCCCTACTCCCACCCTTGGTTCTTGTGACTCCTCTCAGCAGGTCTGGACAGAGCAGAAGGGAGCCCCCGGAGGAGAGTCTGATGCCAGAAACAGCTCCCTGCTCCCCGCAGAGAAAGGTGAGCTTCACCCGCCTCACCCCTTCACCCGCTTCCGCCATTCCCTGTGATTCCGGTGCCCCGGGCTTTCCCCTGACTGCCCTCCTGGGGCCGAGGTGAAAGTCCAGCACTGGGCACTTGTCAAACAGCCAGACACCAGCCTGGATAGGCAAAGTCCCTGCCCGGCCCCCTCTCCGTAGGCCTCCCATCTGGGACTGTCAAAGGACAATGGTTTCTGTCCAGTCCCCTTCCATACGTGGCATGTCCCTTGAGGGCACTTTCACAAATGTTATCGCCTTTGTTCCCCTGAGAAAGGAGCCCTGCGAAGGCGATGACATTTCCCCCTGACTTTCAGATGACAAAGGTGAAGCTCAGAGAAGCTCTGACTTGCCCAAAGTCACCCAGCCGAGTGGCAGTGCTGGGATTCAACCCCCTGGCAGCCCGTTACTCAGCCACACGGATGGACTTTATAGAAATCACACTTGGCACAAGGGATTGCGCTCCCCTCTGACTTTTCCCCAGACCTGGCCCAGCCTGCCACCACCCTGTCCCTAGCCGAGTTGCCTCCTGAGTCCCCTTCCCTGTGTGTCTGTGCCCCGCAGAGGGCAGCCCGCTGGGGCCCCAGGAATTGGACACGTGGCTGGTGGGGACGGTTCGGGCGCTGCAGGAGACCATGCGGGATGTCCAGGGTAGACTGCAGAACCTGGAGAGCAGGCCCAGCCTCCTGGAGCAGGTGAGCCGCCCCCAAGGCCCCAAGGGCAAGATAGAGGCAGAACTACAAGGGCCTCTGTTCCGAGCCACTCCTGTCTTTCGTCCTAACTCCCCACCTGCCCGCATCTCCGCCTTCGTCCGAGTGGTGTGGCTCATGTGGCAGGCGGGGCGGTCAGGGGGACCGAAGCACTTCCACCCTGGACGGGAGGACGGGCGAGGCCCTCCTCTCCCGCTCTTACCTCCTCCTCGGAACAGACACGGAACACGAGGGCTAATTCCAACAGATTGGAAGGCCAGGGCGTGCCTACTCTTTGCACTGGCGCTGGGGGTCCCCGTTGCCAGATTTAGGGTTTGCTCCCAAACGATTCAGCCCTTGCACCCCTGACTCCCTCCCCTCTACTCCTAGTAGTTTGGCCCTTCAGCCTCTGCTCCTGAGCTCCTGCGCTGCCACCGTTCCTGGAGCCCCAACTGAGTGCCAAACACGTCCTCCCGTTATGCATTTACAACCCTAGGAACTAGTGTCGCTTTTCATTTCCGTTTTACGGAGGAGGGAACCAAGTCTCTGAGAGGCTGGGTAATTCACCCGAGGGCACACAGCCCGGAGGAACCTCACGGTGCTGGTGTGAGGCTTAGACGAGATAGTGCCCACCACACAGGAAGGCCTCCTCCAGTGGGCTTCACTGTTACTATTACTATTATCATTAACATCCAGCGACGGAGCTGAGAGCGGCCTCAGGTCTGTCTCCCTCCAGAGCTGGGACTCCCCATTGACGGAGTAGGTCCGTGCTTGAGCAGCCTGGGGTGGCGGGGGCAGGAAACGGCTGAATGGGTGGACGTAGGGGATCACTCGGGTGACCCCCGAACCCCCTTGACACAGCGGGTGTCAGCCAGGGGTGGCAGGAATTTCCTCAGACCCACCGTTCAACGCCCGCCCCCGCAAGGCTTTATGTACTTAACGTACTTTTAACTCGTTTTATATGCTGAAGATTTGCAAGATTTCCACCCTGAAATAGCTGGTTTTCCATCTCTAAAAATAAGAACGCTCCCCTACCTAGCCCAAACGACAACATTTTAGCACACACGTCACATCATCCCGTCCCCAATCCAAATCGAAAAATCTCCCCAGCTGTCCTGAAACTGCCTTTTCCAGCTGCTCTGTCTGTCCAGTCCAGGCAGCAGCGCTGCGTTTGGCTTCTCTGTCCTTTAAGACTCCTTTAGCCCAGATCAGGGCGTTCTCCCCGCTACTGACTTACGGAGACCGGGCCAGGGGTCCAGTAGAAGGTTCCTTTCTGGGTCTCTGTGGCTCCATCCTCCTGGCTAGTTTATGTGACCGGGTCATATCCCATGGGCGGCTCCTCACAGCAGGGGGCACATCGCTGGCTGTCCCACCGTTAATGACGCTAGCATGGACCCTTAGCGTGGATGCAGAAGGGGTGACAGTCTGATCTCACTACTGTTAAGTCATGTTCTCCTCTTACCAGCTAGGGCATGTCCTGCTCCCCAGGACCCCCATTTGCCACGTGATTTTTGACAGTGAATGGATAAGCCTTGCCTGGATCAATAATTTAGCTGGAAAAAAGAAATGACTTTTTTTTTTTTTAACGTTTATTTATTTTTGAGAGACATAGCATGAGCAGGGGAAGGGCAGAGAGAGAGGCAGACACAGAATCCGAAGCAGGCTCCAGGCTCTGAGCCATCAGCACAGAGCCCGATGCAGGGCTCGAACTCACAGACCATGAGATCATGACCTGAGCTGAAGTCGGCCGCCTAACCAACTGAGCCACCCAGGCACCCCTGAAATGATGACTTTTAAATTCTCCTATCCCTTTCACATTTGTTAGGGTGACATTTGCCTGTAGAGTTTCATCTAGGATTTCCCTGAAGTACAGCACCTTCTGGAAAGGCAGAATACGTGCTTAATTCATTCTCTTTAATTACCTATTTTAAAGTAAGGAGTTGATTGAACAGCCGCCTCAACAGTGACAAACTTTCAACTTTCTCTTCGAGTGTCATTATGGACTAATGGATTTTAAAGATTCGGTATCTCAGGCAACCGAAATTATTCTTTGTGATGCTTAGACTGTCACAATTTTGGTCAATGGAGCCCCTTCCAAGCTGGGTCCTCTGTTCTTATAACATGACCTCCTCAATCTTTAAAAGCTTCCTTGCTTTCTGGTACCAAATGTCCCACGTTCCCTTCGACCTTCCCTGCTCCGGACCTGGAACTAGCCACTTCTCCAAGGAGCCCTGGCTCCTTTTAGCAGAGAATGATATTTAGAAGCTAAAATCTGAGCACCATTTGAAATATAGGAACATCCTTTATATTTCTGGGGGTTCAGGCCACACCAACGGGGCCACTGCTTTGTGGCCCAGTAGAAACAGCCTAGAAAGAAGCCAGTCTCTCCACCGCGGGGCAGGGGGGGTGGGGGGGAGGGCCCCCTACAGCCCGCTTGGTACCTGGGATTGCCCTGGGATGCGGGAGGGTGCTGGAGGTCAGCTGTCAGGGACACACTAGGAACCCCAGGAGCCTTTCCCTTCTCCTGGTGCAGATTTGGGGGTACGCCCTTCCCTGCCTCCGTTCTTAAGATCTTAGGGAGGCGGAAGCTCCCACTTAGCTCGGGAAGCAGATTTCCTAAAATGCTGCCCAGTCGGTGCCGAAGCCTGGGCCGGCCCCTGACTCCCTCCCTCTCGGCAGCAGAGGACCCCGCCCAGTGCCCGGCCTTGGCCCCTCAGGCTCTCGGGTCCCACGCTGCTCTTCTTCCTCCTGTGGCCTTTCATCGTCCAGTGGCTCTTCCGACAGTTTCGGACCCAGAAGAGGTGACTCTCAGTGGAGGGGTCTCTGTAGCCAACTGAGGTGGCTATGAGCTCCCCGTCCTGCTGTGCCCTGAGCCTTCCTAGGGTTTGGGAGAACAGCATTAACTCTGTCCCCCCACCACTCAGTGTTTGCCTTTGCACCGCTCCCTTATTGGGGGGCCATTTAAGAGCCCATCCTTCCCCGCGGCTTCACATGGACACCTTCTCCTCTCCCGCCCGAACACCCAGGCTCCCTGGTGAGGGTGCAGGAGTGGTGCGCATCCCCGGTTCAGAGTTGGCCGGGACTCAGGGCGGGGCTGCTGGCTCTCAGCCTCCGCCCTCCCCACCCTCTGGGTCACCTGACTCTTCTCCCACCCCGGCCTCTCCCGGTGGAGGCCCCGCTCTTGGGCAAGTTGGGACTTGGGCCGGGGCCTGGAAGAATGATTGGCTGAGAGGCTGCGGGAGGGGGGCCAGGAGACCCGGCCGAGTTGGGGGGAGGGGAGTGAGCTCCGTTTTGCGGGTCTCCCTCCCCCTGCACACACACACACACACACACACACACACACACACACACACACTCAGGACGTCTTCACGGAAGATTCGCTAACAAATGTTTCACTAAATAAAATAAGACCTTGATTTTCTGCCTTCTGGGTCCCCACGGAGTGAGGCGGGAAGCCGGGTCCGGGCGCGCAAGGCACAAGTCTCTTCCCAGCCCCTCCCCCAGTACCCCCGAGGACGGTCCCGAGAGGCCGGCTGTTTTCCCTCCTCCAGGGGCAGGAGAGGGGAGCACTGGGCCCCTGCGCCCGAAGTGGGTGGGGGCGGGCGGGGCGGGCGACGGAGGGGCACGGAGCCCACCAAAGCCACGGCCGGGGGGGGGGCGGGGGGGTGGGGGGGACCCATGTCGCGACCCCGCCCCCCCCCGCCTCGACGGAGGGAGGGGGCCCGGCGAGCTGGGGGTGGTGGAAGGAGAGAGGAGGCCGGCGCCCAGACCGAGGGGCGGCTGCACGTTGTCCCGTGCGCGGGCCGCAGGGAAGGGGCCTCGGGCCCCCGGCCCTGGAAGTGCCCTACCGCCCGCCTCCCCCTCCTCAGCTGCTCGTTCCCAGCGCCCCCGCCCGTGACCTCCGCGCTCGGGCTTTTTCAGGGAACTTTCTGGAAGGCCAAGACCCAGCGGGAGCCTAGTCCCCGGCCCGCCCTGAGGAGTGGGGGCGGGGTCGTGCGCTGGGAGCCCCCATCAGGGTGGGCAGAGCGCCCGCGTGGGCACAGAGCTGCCGGTGCCTACGGCTGCTGGGCCCCGAACTTGTTTTTCTCGCCGCCCAGCGGCCTTGGCCGCCTCCTGGTCTTCGACAGCCCTGTCGCCCCACCCCCACCCTCTGGGGCCGCCCTGGCTTTAGCAGTGGCCCGTATTCGGTAGGGAACCCGCCACCCCGAGCGCCTCCTAGTGTTGGCCCCTAGGAGGCCACTGGCCACGGTCCCCAACTGCAGAGGGCCACAGCTGCCACCGCCTGGGCCCCCGGACCTCACTGCCCTGGGTGAGGAAGAGGCAGTTCTGAAGGCCCCTTCCTGGAGACCCTTAAATTCCTAAGTTCCCTCTATCAGCCTCTGGCCTTGACTACTGCCCAAGGTTGGGTATCACCGGAAGCCTCAGCCACTCTTTGACTAGTGAGTCCTTCTTTCAAGGTGGAGAGGGTGTCCCTCATGACAGACACACAGGCCCTGGTGCTCCGCGGTCCAGCCCCGGGTCACAAGCAGAGGTTGAATAAACCCTTGTGTGAAGGAGGGACAACAGCAGGGTAGCAGGAGAGGGACCAAAGTGGTGCGGGGGATGCGGGCAAGGGCACACAACTAGCTGTGTGACTTGGGCAAGATTCTTAACTGCTCTGAACCTGGGTTGCCTTCTTTGTGAAATAAGGATGCAGATGTCGTCATCATAAAGCAGTCCTAGAGGTTAAATGACCAAGACCTGGAAAATGCCTGGCAATGGGTTAAAACTCAGCTAATATCAAGGTGCCTGGCCTCTTGTTTGTCAGAATTCTAGAATTCCACAACCTATGGATCTGCCCGCCCCTCCCCACATATGACAAATGAGCCCCGTCCAGTAAACTGAGGCTGGCTAGGCTCAGCTGTACCTTTCAATCCCCCTGACTGAGAGTACCCAGGAGTCCTCTGGAGTCTGGCAATGTACCAATACAGAGGTCTCGGACTCCCATTCAAGTTCTCTGCAAAACCCCTTTTCTCCGGGAGCTCTCAGTGTGAGGGCAGCTCTTGCTCACAGGGAGTCTCCTGCGGGCTGATGAAGGAGCACAAAGGTTAGGCTTTTCAGACGCACCTGAATTCTTGGAAGCTCAGTGGCTGGTGGGGGCCACCACCATTTGGTTGTGCCCCAGAGGCAGTCTTGCTTGCCTCTCCCTTGGGCGCACCCATCACCACCTCTCCAGGGAACCACTCCTGAGTTCCCAGACAAGTTCTTTCTTTGGACGCGATGCTTGCTCTTTATAGAATGCCCTTCTTCATGCTACTGGGTCATCCTTCGGAGACCCCCAAGAAGACACCTCCCCCACGAATCCCGTACATGATTCCCAGCTCCTGAGCAGTCTGGCTCAAAAGCTCCTACCAGTATTTTCTTCACTTACCATTTTGGCTCACTGTGGTTTAATGGCCTCTCTACACTGTCCATGAGCAGCAAGGATGACATTTCATTATTAATAGTCCCTTCCTATCAAGTGTTTGCCAAGTGAAGAAATGAGGGCCTTAATTAGACTGAAGCTGTTGGAAATGGAAAGGAATGAAATCCAAAGTTCTTGAGAAAAAACAGAATTTTGTTTATGACAAAAAAAAAAAAAGGACATGGGGGTCACAAAGACCTTCGTTCTAGCAAGAATTGCCATTTAGTGGTCATGTGACCTTGGACAAGTCACTTCATTTCTCTGAGTCCTAGAGATTTCTTATCTCTAAAACGGAGAGAATCATTCCTACCCTGCCTAACTCATTGGGCTGTGGCGGGGTCAAATGGCTCTGTTGTATGCCGAACGTAAGACATTGCTATTAAGTAAGAAATAAGAATAGGTCACTGGGTGTGTGGCAAGAGGGAGATGCTGTGATTACGCTGACATTTGAGGCCTAAACGATTAGAGCGGAGAGTTTGGGCTGCTCCAGGGCCCTGTCCTCTGGGCCGGAGCTTGGAATCTGGAGAATTTTCTCCAGACTGTGTCACCCTCCCTCCCTCATGAGTCTACCCCACAGTCCCGGGGGAGAATCCCCCTACCCGAATTTCTCGGCAAGACCTCTTTCTTGGGTAAGTCTATGGCTCTGTTCCTTCCCAGTGCTGCCCAGCGCCCACTGATGAGGAAAGGCCTCTGCGGATGGTACTCCTCTCTCGGGTAGCCAGGGTTGATTATTATTTAAACTCAGGATGGATTCTGAGCCCCATCCCTCCCCCTCGGCTCCCCCCCCCCCCCCCCCGCAGTCGAGGTCCACCAACTGGCCCGGACTGCCTTGTCTGGCCTCACGAAATGTTCCCGGTCGGCTCGGAAGTGAAGAGACCAAGTCGGCCCCAGGAGGCCATTTTCTTTGACAGAAGCCGAGGCCGAGGCCCGGGGGCTAGGCCTTCCCGCCCAGGGATCTCCCCAGAGCTTCGGCTGCACACCCCGCGCTTCCCGGATCCCCGCCCAGAAGAGAGTCTCGGTCACGGCCCACCGTTTTGCACGGGTCCTGGGCGGCGGCGGCCCTTAAAGACTAGACCCTGGACTGGGGCTCGGCCACTTTCGCCCAGCGTCCCGAAGCCAGTCCGGGGGTGGAAGTCACCCGGGACTCGAACCTGCCTTCTCATCCTCCGAGGCCTAGTCCGAGGTTGCTGCACTAATGCAGTCACACTGTCCCTTTAAGACGGCACTTTTTATTCTTCATTTGTTTACTTCTTCATACGCTTTTCGTTTTTTTACAATGTGTTCACAATATCCTTCCGCAAATGTCAGTCCCAGGCACTAAGCACACGCTCCTTGAAGCCATTCCTGTAATCTTAAGAATCAAGAGTTATTAGATGTAGGCCAATATCTCTCTTTATAGGGTTTAATCCTCTTTTACACTTCAGGGACTACTTTTTAGGAATAAACCATTTTTGCTTTAGCTAACAAATGTTTATGACCGTCAGAATCCTTCCGCTGAGGACAGAATACGATGATAGCCTTTAAAACGCACCTTTTCATAAAAATATTCTCTGTAGGCCCTCAGAGGCCATCGAATCTTCTCGTATTCCTGAAGCAGAATGGTATGGTCCAAAGCCCTCCCCATCTTCTCTGCGATTGGTTTTCCTTCTTTGGCGAGACTTGTGACTCCTGACCAATGGTCACTCACGTTTTTCTAGCGAGGGATATGCGATAGAAGGAGGCGGCCTGGAAGGCGTCCCCTACGCGTCCTGGGATTGGCTACGTCGCACGGCGCGCGAGGACGGCGGGCCTGAGGGATGGGAACTACGACTCCCAGCTTCCTGAGACGGGGACTCCGTTACGCATGCGCATGGGCGGGGCGGACAGGCTTCTATATAAAAGGGGCGCAGAGGGCTGGGAGGCAGCAGTTGGAAGTTGGCAGGTGGAGAGGCAGGTTGGGAGGGGGAGTCGGGGGAGGAGGCGGAAGAGTTGCTGTCGGAAGGGGGAGGAGGGAGGGAGGAAAAGAGGAGGAGGCGGTGGAGATCTGAGCTGAGCCGAGCACCGAGCCAAAGGGGAGATGAGTTTGTCTGTCCTCGGCTGAGGCTCCGGCCGGGCCTAGGGAACTGGGAGCTCGGGTTGGAGCGACACCCGTGGAAGTGGGAGGAGGTGGCTCTGGGACTTTAACCCCTTGTGGGCTCTGCGGCAGGGGATTTAACCCTTTGTGGATTCGGCCCCTCGGAGGCAGCGTCATCGGGTAGTTTTAACCCCTTCGGGGCTGGGTTTAACCCGTTGGACTTAACCTCATCTCCTTGCCCACCAACTCCTCGATCGTGGGGGCGCTCTGCGGGGAGGCTTGAGGTCCACCCCCTTTGCACATTACGTACTGTTACTGCTGCTGCACCCCCTTGGACCCGCTAGCTGGCCGCGCTTGTGGGCACTTAACCCTTTATTGACTTGAGCTCTCCCAAGTTGCAATTGGAGTTTGTCGACAGAAGGACTGGCTAAAGGCGTCACTGCAGGAATTACAGACCGAAGAGGACTCTGCTGGACATTTTTTAAAAGAAAAGAAAAACCTCCTTTTTCCTTAAGGACTTGCAGCCAAAATTTTTCAAACTTCGAGAAGAGGACTCTATTAGCAATGGCCGAGCCACTCTTGTCAGAATTCCAGCACCAGCCTCAAACTAGCAACTGTACAGGTGCTGTTGCTGTTCTTGAAGAGCGGAACCCCGATCGCCCCCCAGGCGCGGAGGAGCGGGTGCCCGAGGAGGACAGTAGGTGGCAATCGAGAGCGTCCCCCCAGTCGGGTGGCCGTCCGGGGCAGGAGGGGGAAGGGAGCTTGGAGCCCCAGCCGCCTCCCCTGCAGACCCCGGTGCGTCCAGAACCTAACTGCCCGGAAGCAAGCGAGAAGGGCCAGAATAGGGATGACTTGTCCGCTGGCGGAGCCCCCCTGCCGGCAGCTGGGGGAGAACCGAGGCCCGAGGCCGAGCCGCTCGCACAGCCATGTCATGACTCCGAGGCCAACAAGTTGGGGGCTCCTGCTGCAGGGGGCGAGGAGGCGTGGGGACAGCAGCAGAGGCAGGTGGGCAAGAAAAAACATAGGAGACGCCCATCCAAGAAGAAGCGGCATTGGAAACCGTACTACAAGCTGACCTGGGAGGAGAAGAAAAAGTTCGACGAGAAACAGAGCCTGCGAGCTTCAAGGATTCGAGCTGAGATGTTCGCCAAGGGCCAGCCTGTCGCACCCTATAACACCACGCAGTTCCTCATGGATGATCACGACCAGGAGGAGCCGGATCTCAAAACCGGTCTCTATCCCAAGCGGGCCGCTGCCAAATCCGACGACACCAGCGATGAGGACTTCATGGAAGAAGCGGGCGAGGAGGATGGGGGCAGCGACGGGATGGGAGGAGATGGCAGCGAGTTTCTGCAGCGGGACTTCTCGGAGACGTACGAGCGGTACCACGCGGAGAGTCTGCAGAACATGAGCAAGCAGGAGCTCATCAAGGAGTACCTGGAGCTGGAGAAGTGCCTCTCGCGCATGGAGGACGAGAATAACCGGCTGCGGCTGGAAAGCAAGCGGCTGGGCGGCGACGACGCGCGTGTGCGGGAGCTGGAGCTGGAGCTGGACCGGCTGCGCGCCGAGAACCTCCAGCTGCTGACGGAGAACGAACTGCACCGGCAGCAGGAGCGAGCGCCTCTGTCCAAGTTTGGAGACTAGACTGAACTTTTTGGGGGGAGGGGGCAAAGGGGACTTTTTACAGTGATGGAATGTAACATTATACACATGTGTATATAAGACAGTGGACCTTTTTATGACACATAATCAGAAGAGAAAATCCCCCCGGCTTTGGTTGGTTTGGTAAATTTAGCTATGATGTAGCTTGCGTGCTTTTCTCCTGTTCTTTAATTATGTGAAACTGAAGGGTTGCTTTTCTCGTTTTCCTTTTTAGGTTTTTTTTTTTTAATGTGTAAGTAACTTGACCAAGTTATAATGCATTTTTCTGTTAAAAAAAATCCCCTCCTTAAACGGAGCTATAAGGTGGCCAAATCTGAGAACCATTAAATTCATTCTAGTTATAATAAATTTAATATTTGTAAATGTAACACAGTTTCAGCGTGATTTCTAGAGCTAATTCAAGATAGTGCTGACTGACTTTAAGTGATTGCATTGCCGGAGGGGGGGGTTGTAAAAGAAATCATTAGTTTGCAGAAAACAATCATTAATGGGACAGTTTTCAATTTGCTGATTTTTCCCTTGAATGGGTTTTAGTGTGCTACAAAATACAGTTCAGGCAAAATACAAAGATTTAATTACCTTCAATACTTAAGTGTGCTCGCTTTCTAGTGCCTTGGTTTTTCTTTTTTGATGCTGGAGAAATAATTCAGTGTTGGGTGTTTGGGCAGCAGAAAGTGGCTACAATCGGAAGCTTAGAATTTAATTCTACTTCTCAATCGCCAACCTAATTTGGTAGTTGTTAGGTTAGACAAATGACAGTCTCATTTCATTCCTACAGATAGGTTTTTAGTAGTCCCTTCGCCTCCCCAATAGGCTTGAAGTTCCTGGATGTCTGAAAGAGGCTCTTGGTAAACCCCTTGCTTTTTTAGTGCAAGCAATGGCTGGATAAACTTGTGTGGCAGCTCTTTGTTAAGATGTTCAGAGGTAGGGAATGTTGGATTTATAGAGGAAATGGCTGTTTGGGGCATTCCAAGGACTTACCCTAATTATCTAATACTTAGGTGCTCCCTATACTAAAAAAAGGCACAGGAGCTGTCCACCTTTTCATGAGGGTCAAGCCAAAATTAGAAATGCCCCCTCACTGCAAATTGTAAAGCTTCTGGTTGAGAAGCTAAATTAAGTCCTTATGGGCGAGTGGGAATCCTGCACATTCCTTGTGTAGTCGCTATTCTCAGTCTCCTAATAGCTGCTTAGGTTCTTGAGTAGCTCTGTTCTTGAAAATGCAGGGAGGCCTCAGAATTAATTTCTGCTCCCAAATCAAAATAGTAAGAAATTATGATTGTTGGCAGTCTCTCTTTTGCTATCCTGGCCACCATCCCCTTGCAGTGTATTCAATAAACTTCTATCTCCTTCACAGCAAGAAAGAAATTATTGTTCCTTTCTGTCGTGGTTAATCCAGCCTGCTCCACCTGCCCTGTGTCAGCGTTTCCCTATAGCAAATGCATTGCTCAAATCATTAACACAGGTTCCTTAACTTGGGGCCTTAGAAACCACAGGGGGCCTTGGGATACATGAACCCCATGAGATTCTATTCAGACTTGTGTCATATGTACATTTTTCTGGGGAGACATTCAAGAGAATCAGGAGACTGTCAAATTCCTTGAAGGTTAAGAACCTCTGCAGGGAAAGGGGGAACCACTCTGCCCTCCAAACTCCCACTGGAAAGCTTGCTTTTGAACTTCCAAGAGTGAAATGCACCTTATGATGCATAAGCATTCACAAATCCATGAATCAAGAGGAATTATGCTGGTCACGAACTGACTTGGGGTCTTCAAAGCTGGACTAAGCTGGCCCTATTCTGGCAGATGGTCCACTGAAGACAATGTATGATCTTTTCCTTTGGCCTAAAATTACATTAAATGTCTATTTTGAAATAGTTTTCGTGTTTTTAATTTTCCTTCTGCTATGATGTCATGCAGTAGTCCCAGAAACACGGCTGCTTGGTGGAAAGGCAGCAACACTGCCCTCTGGCTTTGTAGTGCAGAGAAGCCTCATTTTGACTGCATTACAGGATGCAGCAGTGATAACCTCTTGATTGTAGAACTTATGAAGATAAATGGATTTAAATTTAATGATCTTGTTTCCCCTACCATTAGTCTTGGAGAGACTCTAAGTACATTTACTGTCAGAAAAAAACTATGTTTTACTCTTAGGAGACAAATTAAGTCCAATCTTTGATAAATACACAGATAGTTCGTTTTGAGTAACTCACAAATTACTTCCATTTACCTGGAGATAATGCCACTTTCTGAATTTTGCTTCCAAGGCACTTTATAATATGTATTACATTTATGTTCTTAGACTGCTGAGGTTTGCGTGAGATTTCAGTTTTCTATCAACACTGTCTACACTGAAACACTTGACTAGCATATTGCCCTCAGGATTGAGAGAAAAGACCCTGAATTACTATTATAAGAGGGGGCCGTGCCGACAAATGATCCTCAAGTCATCTGAGGATCTCTAGTCTTTCACTAAAGTCCTCTCTTCCGAACATTTTAACTGAGATGTTTAAAAGACCAGGCTCACACACTGGCAATTTCAGTTTGTTCCCTTTCTCAAATAGGGGGCCTGGGTATCCAGCCAGGGCAAAGTGCTTCCCCAGCTTTGAGACCCCTGGCTGGAAAGCTAAATCCTCCTTTGAGTAAGAAAAACTTTTTGAGGGTTAGCCGATAATACAAAGTGGCCCTCAGGAGACAGGGCCCTTTAGATCTCCTTTTTTGGGAGAGAATGCCAGAGAGGTCCAGAGTGGTTTAATTCAGAAAAATATACCAGGTATCTCTAAAGAAAGAAACCATAAAAATGAGACTAGCTGAATAAGAATCAAAAAAGCAGGGTCCTAGTCATGTCTTTAACATATACTGGCAGTGCAACCCTGGACACTACTCTTAAACTCTCTGAGCCTCATTCGTCATCAGCAAAATGGGTTGGGCCTACTTCACAAAACTGCTATCAGGATTAAAGGATGAAAATGTGTTAAACTAAAGTAAGCTGCCACTGATATAATTATTTTTTTTTTCTTTTTTCAGTAATCTCTATGCCCAGTATGGGGCTCGAACCCACAACCCCGAGATCAAGAGTCACATGCTCCATGGACTGAGCCAGCCCCTTGTTTCTTTTTAAGACCAGAGCAGTTGCTCATTTGATCAGTATTTTAATTTTTTAATTTTCACTTCTTCATCTTAATTCACTTAATCTTCCTAAAAGATTAAAATTTTTTGGGAAAATGTAAATAAATATGACCCTAATGACTTCAAAAATTAGAGGGAAAAAAATTAAAGAGGGGATTCAGAGAAATGTGAAAAAAACAAAAACAAAAACCCACAACCACAACTGAATAGTTTACCTTCAAGAAAATCAAGAGCTGGCTATATTTAGTCAAACATTAGGTAATGTACCACAGAATTCTCCCTGGCCACTTACACCCAGAACAGCTGGCAACAAATAATTCATAACATCGTGATGTCGAAGTTAGCTAGAGCTGAGATAGTACTTGTATTAAGTACACTTGAGTTTGTGAAGTTTTTTGAAATTATTTTTTCAAATTTGACAAGAACACTGGAATAATGAAATTCCACTTCACCATTCTTTCTCACATAAGGTATAGACAGTTGATGCTAGAAATGAAAAATAATTTTTAAAGTAAAGAAAATGTCAAATTCAAGCCCTGAACACAGTCGGATCTTTGCAAATGGGACAAAATATACAGTCTAGGCAGCAAAGGTTCAACTTGAGCCAATGGTCTTTGAATACTAGAAAGTTTACAACCTCATTCCATTTCTTGTTGAAAAAAAGAACAAAGGGTGAGTGTAGACAGATCAATAATCGAGCCCTCACAAAGCCTCCTGAATAACCTTTTCCTTGGGTTTTACTTAGAGGTGGTTCAATTATGACAAAGATGTAACATGGTCAAGGGCAGAGAATGATCCTAGTAGTTTATTAGTAAATTTTGCACACCAACAAAATTCTTTCAAATGGGTGAGCTGCTGTAGGGAACTGTGGGTAAGATTTTTGAAATCGTGCTCTCTCAGCATAGCACCCAGAGTAGTTATGTTTGGCTTAAAAGTTTTTTCAAGAAGAGCAAAAATTCGGAAGGAAATTGTACTCTCATCCTTCATATTCCATTTGACACATCCACGGGCTCTGTGTGAAGTGTTAGAAAGCCCTGGGTTTGCAGGGAGCAAACAGGGTATTCCTGGGGGAAAATGCGGGAACTTGAGTGCCCCATGCACAAGTATCTGAGAAAATAACAGCATCGCCGTTCTTGTGAGCGCTCAGCAGAAGCTGGCCTCTACTAGCTACCTTCTGGAGGGTCAGAAAAGGAGATTAATTTGATGTCTGAAGGCTGTTTAAAGTCCACATACCTGGATAACTACAGTACAGCTGTTAGGCAAAGCCAGGAGACCAAACTATAGAGGATGGAAAGGACTGTCTAGGGGGTTAGTTCTACCTTCCTCTCTAGTTATTTCTAAAAGTGTACTTGACAAAACAAACATTTGAACAATTTAAAAAGAGAAAATTCAGAGAGAAAAGAGGGTGAGAGCTAAACACGATAAAAAACTGGTTGTAATTGTGGAAATCAAATCATTCGAAAGCAAGCATCTTCATCCTGAACAGGACCTGCTGCGAAGAGTCAATCCTACTCATCCACGGATCCTACTCACTCAGAGCCGCCAGGCCCCAGGAGCCGGCCATCAGGGTAAAATAATCCAGGCCTCCCTAGTAACAACTGCTCGGGACCCTAGGAAATTGACCCCCGTTCAGCCTAGTTGGATGGCCACCCTTTGCGTTGCCAAGGGAAACCAGGACCACCTACAGTAAGGCAGGCCTCCCAAATACCCCCAAATAACCTCGGGAGCAGAAGTTCTAGATTCGCAAATAACGAAGTTTTAGTAAGTAAATGTTTACACAGCTACTGGAGAGTATTTGTGGGGGAGGCAGCACAGATACTATTTTCAAATCAGGAAACTGAGCTCTATAGGGTTTGCAGCCTTTGTCATAAACCCCGAAGCAACTCCTCTGAAAGGGGAGAGCAGAGAAGGAAGTTGAAGGTCTGGTTGAACATTAGACCAACAATGGCCTCAGCATCGAAATGACCAGTTTGGCCTCATCTTCAGGATTTGGCCTCTGGCCAAGCCAATCAAGTCAGTGGTAGCACACACAGAAATAGAACCTGGAGTTCCTAACTTCCAGGCCTGTGTTTTGCTCAGAAGCTAACCAAGGGAGCATTATTAAACTGGGTTTATTCCCAACTTTTCTTATCAAGGAATGGAAAGGCTTCTGGGTCAACCTTAAAGACGATTACCTTTCATCTTTATAAATGAGTAACACATTTCTGCACCTGGCACAGTACTGTCTACCCAGTGGCATCCAAAGGTTTAACCCTATTACTTCACCATGGAGGATGAATCATGAGAGCCTGGGATCCTCCTCCATTAAATTCTTGACAGAAGAACTACAAAGATAATCTTTAAAGCCCCATTCAGCTCCTATGACTATTTAACTTAATTCCCACCAAGTTAACGTCAGCTTTTCCTAACTCCCATCTTCTCTTGATCTGAAGAACAGTGTAAAATTAACATGACCGACGTCAAGTCAACTTACAGTATGAATCAAGTGTCCTTCATTTAGTGGTTCAAATTCTGGATTAAGAAATCAAGTCAATGGTGATCACCCTGTCACAATCCAGTTGTAAGACTTTCTCTGAGAACATGTGGGGAGCAGGGGGAGAGTATAAAGTTATGTAACTGTCATTTACAACTTAAAAAATGATTAATAGGAGAAGGGCTTCAGGTATCCAAAACCTTCCACCGTTCTTGCTATTAAAGCCAAAGGTTCAGGAATGATGTGACCATGTGTAATTGGCAATGAGATTCATTACAAGATACCCTCAAAGGTAAAATCCACTGCCCTGTCATTCTCAGACTTCAGAGTCTACCTACACATAATTTTTAACTAATATTTTAGCAACAGAATAATTATTAGGATATCCCTGAGCTGTACCTAAATCTCTCTAAACTTGGATTTCGAGCAGAACAAGATGGTTTAAACTGTAATTCAAGAAAAGAATTTCACATCAAACTTCAATCCTTTAAGAAGCTACTGTTAACTGTTAAAAGTTGAGTATTTATTTTTTTCAAAGCAGGTCTCCCGCCCCCCCCCCCCCCCCCCCCCCCCCCCGCTGCCGCCGATGCTACATATACGAAGTTGCTCAAAACTGCAATTTCTATCTCGGTAGCATCTGGGATTCACAGAGGTGATTTTCAATTACTCCATTTGGAAATTCAAAATAGTTTCCCTAGTAACAACGCACCAGTGGCAAAATACTCCCCATTTTGTTCAGTTTGTGGAAGAAAAGTTCTTTACACTGGAAAGAATTTGTAGTGTTATAAAGATCACGTTGGAATTAGTTCGTTCTTTCCTCTAGGAGGGCAGCCATTTCTCCAAAAGTTTTGGTAAAACTCATGGCTCAGATTTCAAAACGCAAACAGATGTTCCTGAAGCATCCGAAATGGGCCACTCCACTTTTATTCCCAGAGCCGTGGCCACTCAGTTTTGTGTGTGTGTGTGTGTCCCAACCCCGTAAAGGGCAAAACCCAACCTTTCTTTGGTGTGAACTTTCAAGAGAAGTGAACAGCACATTTTTAGAGTTTCTCAAACTGGCTGGGGACGTGCAAGGTCAGGTCATTCCGATCGGGGCTGCCTAGAAATCTTGAGGGCAAGAGCGCTCAGAGATTTCCAAGCATTGGGCTCGCAAAGGTTTCCACGTGCCTGTATCTACCTACTTCCAGGGAGAATTGGTGGTTGCTACTGTCAGAAGAAGGCTGTTTCCTTCTCGAAGCCCGGGCTGCGGGATGGCCTTGGTGTATGGGGGCGAGATGGTGGGTGCACCCGGCTCTGCGCCCTCGGGGCCTCCAGCCGCCTGCAACGCCAGAAGGATGCACGGCCAGAGCTGGGACCTTCGCCCTCCCCTGCCGCCCCAGTCTCTGGAATCTGGCGTCGCCCCCACCTCGCCCATCGAAGTGAGGGGTCCCGCAACGCTGGGCCCCGCCACCATACCCAGGCCGCATGGGGGAGGGGAAAGTTGGCAGAACTCGGCCTCTGGATCTGCGTCCCCCGTGGGAAGAGCAAAGGGGAATCGTTTCACCCGGTCTCTCCCCAGCTGGGGTCTCGGGGAACACGCGGTAATTGCCCAAGGACCCCGCCCTCTGTGAGAGGCGAGGCTGCGGGGCTGCCGGGACGGTTTGAGGACCGGGCCCCGCCGGGGAGACTCCAACCTTCACCCCCCGGCTCCCGGTCCCACTCCCCGCCGTCTCCCGGCGCCACCACTTCAGGCAGCCCACTCGGCCCGGCCTCTCCCCGCGCCCGGACCACCCCCCACGGGGTGCTCTCACTGCGCAGCGAGTCCCTCCGCTGCCTCCTCCCAGCCCAAAATGGCGGCGGCGGCCACCGATCCTTCTCGTCGCCTTCCTCTAGGACCGAGGATCCCTCCGCACCCACAGCCCCGCCCCTCTCAGCCGGATCTATTTTCTGCCCAGTCAAGATTAACGCCATCAATGAACTCTTTAATTGAGCTCGGAAGGCGGGTCCTGTTGTGCTTCCGCACAGCTAATCGTTGACGAAAGTGAAAATATTGGCAGACAATATGACCAATCAAAGAAGGCATCGGTGAGCGCGGGACGCCTCTCGCGCAAGGCTATGTGGGTATTGGAGTTCTCGGTCTGACTGTAGACGTGACAGGATCTTGACCCGTCTTCCAAAGCTGGAAGAACTACAATCCCCAATAGGCACCGCGCTGCCAGGCTTTTCCCCTCCCCCGCCAACCTTAGTGCCTGAGCGGCTTGACCAGAGCTGCTGCAATTGCAGCAAGAGGTAGGGCTGAGGCATTGGGAACTGCACAAACAGGAGGTCGGTCGCACAGAAAGACACACAGATATAGTCGTGTGCATAATCCTTGACAGCAAATAGGTCAGTTCTGCCTTTGCAAAATCTCCTTTCTGGGACCACTTCCCCTCTTCCAAGGAATCCATTCTTATTCCAGTTGGGCGTCCCTTCCAAGCTGCATGTAGTGTGAAGACTTCTTCTCTTTTCCTCTGTTTCCCGTCCTGAGAGGAAGGAGTGCGGAGGCAGGCCAAGCCCAGGAGATGATAAGGCTTCGGCCTCAGGCTCGGCCCAGGCCACAGTTGTGTTTCTCAGTGCTGGGTTTTGGAGTCCAGCGTGGGGGGTAGGCAGGGGGAGGGGTCTGCTGTCAAGACCGGGGCCTCTGCACACAGTGAGGAGAGGACCCCTTGTAAAGCCTGCTACATATTTTCTTGTTAGGGCCCCTGACCCACTCCATTGCCAGCCTCTCCAGGTCACTGCTGTATCTTTGCCTCTCCAGACAGCGTCCTTTCCCCCTTTGGTTGCCGGTGGGGGGGGGCGGGGAACTCAGAGCTATCTTCCTAGCTGCCAGCCTGGGCCTCAGTGACTTCCAGAACTGTATAGGATGTAAACCCTGGCCTGGGGTCTGAGGAACAGGCCTGGGAAGATGGCCCCTTATTCCCCATTTGGCCCCCTTGCTGGCTGAAGGCGTGGAAACCAGGTGTGGAGGCAGCCTTCAGGGCCTTCATTTGACAATGAAGGTGTGCAGTTCCGGTGCTACAAAATGGCTGCCGCTGCCTTGGTGAAAAATTCCCGGGTAGCCAGTCTTCCTGAAAATTCTCCTTTAAGACTTAGTTTTCTGTTGTTTAAGGCAGGCGTCATTAGTTAAAGGCATCTGCTGAAAGATTTGGAACAGAAGAAGGTGGCTACTCCGAACCAGACCAATTGTAACACAGAGGCACCAGCAGCCCTGGAGGAGGCCAAGGTAAGCCCCACCTTCCCAACCACCTGAATGCCCTAACGTGCATCCTGCCAGCTTGTCCCAGATGCGTTGGCAGATTTGGAAAACCAGTATTTTTTTTAAATGGGTCTCTACTGTGTGGTGGGCAATATGCCATGCCCAATCTGTGGTATCTCATTAAATCCTAGGAGCCCTTCAAGGTAGGAATTACTACTTCCTATGTCAAAGAAGCTAAGGTTCTCAGAGCTGAAATATCTTTTCTAGAATCAGGCAGCTAGCAAACAAAAGATCCAAGCTTAAAGTTTGTTTTGTTTTTGTTTTTTGAGAGAGAGAGAGAGAGAGAGAGAGTGAACACAAGTGGGGGAGGGGGAGGGAAAAAGGGGGGAGAGAGAATACCAAGCAGGCACCATGCCCTCAACACAGACTGACGCAGGGCTCAATCCCACCATCTGTGAGATCATGACCTGAGCCGAAATCAAGAGTCAGACACTTAACCGCCTGAGCCACCCAGGTGCCCCAAGATTAAACTTAGGGACTTCTGACGACAGAACTCTGCCTTGCAGGGTGTCAAGGCTGAGCAGCAAGTCTGGCACAGGGAAAACAGTTGGAGCAGTTGGTTCATAATTCAAGATGGGGGTTGGGGTTCACACATCATCCGGGAGAGGGAGACACAGATTGTATCAGGCTCTCAGAAAACGTCACCTTCTGATTTGGCGACAGGAACCCACACCCACTCTGCCCCTATGCTCTCTTGCTGCCCCCGCCTTGCCTATGCTCCCCTAGTTTTCGAGTGAGGTGAGGGGGGGAGCTCAGCTCCTCTAACCCACCCGAGCTAGCCACTTCCAGTGTTTTCTGGAGTTGTTTAATTTGGAGTTCATGGTAGGTCAGGGTTAGAAGTTCAGAGAGGGCAAATGACTCACCCAGATCACACAGCTTATCTGCCATAGTGGGAAGGGTGGTAAAGGGACAGGCCTTCAGGAGGGAGGCGGCATGTGGGACTGAGGGGCGGGGATGGTGTGGGCGAGGGGAAGGATCATCGGGGGCTGGGGTGGGGGACACGTACTGAGGGCTGGGGACAGGTGAATGATTGTGCACACACAAGCCAGCCACCTTGCCTCGGCGCCGCCGGGGGCAGAAACTCCGTCTCGGGTGGCTCAAGACGCTGGTGGAGATAAGGCCTGTTCTTGTTCTGCAATCTCCCTGCAGGTGAAGTAACAGTACAACATGACAAACAACACACACACGTACCGCCTATACACGGTAACGTACTCGGTGCCAGACGAGAAAGAGAACTCTCGGGCCTCTAGAGCACACTTAGCACACCTCCGGCTCTCCCAGGGCGGCGTGCATCCCCCGACGTGCGCGCCGTGCCGGTACGGATCAATGTCAGCTGTCTCTGAGCCACGGCGTACATTATAAAGCAACACGCTGATGGCAGCAGTTATTATTAGAATTCCCCAGACCACAAACACAGAGCGATTCATTTCCCCATCCCCCACCCCGAGTACTCCCACCCTTCCCACAACAGAGATAAACACATGCTCTGTACACACGCTCTTGACAGAACCTTTCCCACCTCCCAGATAAGTTCTAGAATTCTGTCGGCTGCGGACTGGAGGTTCATCCTTCCTCTCCCTAGTGAGGGCCTCTTTCCTGCCGCTCGTGTCGAAGAGTGATAGCAACTTCTGTCTGGGAATAAACACACTCCATCTTCTTTGCCCTAGATCAACAGAAAGGGAGTCTCGTGTCCCTGTGTTTTCTGGATCCGCCTCTCTTACGGGCCTTCTGTTAGTTAACATGTGTTTATTGGGCACTTACCTTGGGCCATGCACAGGGTCACAGTGGTGAACTGGACAGACAAGACATTCTTTTAGGAAGAAGACACGTGGTAAATGGTAGTGTGGTGGGTGCTACGTGGGATGTTAACCGGGTCCCATGACAGGGTCACTGGAAGGGGAGATGGTGGGGGAGGGAGATCTTTACATAGGGTGGTCAGAGAGGGCCCCTCTGAAGAGGCGACATTGGCACTAAGCCCTAAAGAGTCAGCTATGCAAATACCTGGAAGTGAGATCGGCTACATAATTTGTAGGGCCCGGTGCAAAGCGTTCTTTATTCAAAAATTGTTAAGAAGTTCGAGACAAGGACAGCAGGGCATTAAGCAAAGCGTGGGGCCTTTCTGAACAGAGCGGGGGCTCTGAGAGACCGCACGCGTGGCTTACCCATGAAGCCAACTCTGAAAGACAAGCTCCCTAGGAAGATGGCTCACCAAGGAAATGCATCAGGAGCCACTCCCCGACCTCTCTCCTCTTTCTCCTCCTTCATTCAAACAGTGTTTATTGAATACCTGGCTCTGTGAGGCACAGAACAGGTACGTTGGAGGCGCTGACATTACAGAGGGAAAGACACAGGCACAATCCCTGCTGTTCTCATGAGTTTGCTTGGGGAGGGTTGGGGGGCCAGACAGTAGACAGGTAAATCCCACAAACCAACAAATAGGTGCAGAGGGGGAGAGGCTGGAGAGCGACCCCCAAGTCAGCTGCGGGGAGGTCAGCTTCAGGCCCAGTGGCGGTGGTCGCCGCCGGGGACAGGCTGTCTGTGATTTATTCTTCCTTGTCCTCTGTTTAGACCCCTGGTGCTCCTGGGAGCCCCCAAACACCCCCTGAGCCTCATGACCCTGGTAGTTCCCTGCCCCCGACACCCCGGATAGAGAGCCACTCGGAGGAGGAAGACCCTACTGGGACCGGCAGTGGCCTGGGCTCGAACAGTAGGGGTTCCAGGACCCAGAGCCCAGGGGGCAGCTCAGTGGAGGCTGTGCTGGGCCGGAAGAAGCACCGCAGGAGGCCTTCGAAGCGCAAAAGGCACTGGCGGCCCTACCTGGAGCTGAGCTGGGCCGAGAAGCAACAGCGAGATGAGAGGCAGAGCCAGAGGGCCTCCCGGGTCCGTGAGGAGATGTTCGCCAAAGGCCAGCCCGTGGCGCCCTACAACACCACCCAATTTCTGATGAATGACCGAGACCCTGAGGAACCCAACCTGGAAGTGCCCCATGGGGCCTCCCAGCCAGGCTCCAGCGGGGAGAGCGAGGCGGGGGAAGGCGACGGGCGAGGCCAGGCTCACGGCGAGTTCCAGCAGAGGGATTTCTCCGAGGCCTATGAGCGCTACCACACGGAGCGCCTGCAGGACCGCAGCAAGCAGGAGCTGGTTCGAGACTACCTGGATCTGGAGAGGCGGCTGTCGCAGGCCGAGGAAGAGACCAGGAGGCTGCAACAGCTGCGGGGGTGCACCAGCCGGCAGTCCTGCCGCCAGGTGGAGGAGCTGGCTGCCGAGGTCGAGAGGCTCCGGACAGAGAACCAGAGGCTCCGGCAGGAGAACGCGATGTGGAACCGGAAGGGCAGCTGCCCCGATGGGGAGCCGGGCACCTAGGCAGGGGTGGGCCCCTCATCCAGGCCGATCCAAGGAGAAGGTCCCGTTTCATACACACTCAGGCCGCTGGGTCTCAGGGAGGCAGGTGGCAGATGGAAACCACTCCCAGACCCCCTGTGTCCGCTGAGGACAGCTAAAATCCGTTCAGCCTTCCACCTTGTCATTTCCATAATTTGTTCTTTGATGTCTTATTTTTCTCAAAGGAATTAAATGCTTTTCGTGAGATCAGATGGGAGTGGCTAGGATTGATTTCAAAGCACATTTGTCCCAGAGAGGTTTGGGACTGGGGTCCTAGACCCGCCTTGCCCCAAGCCTGGGAGGCCAGCAGACCCTGGTATTGGGGAACCACCAGGGCCTCCAGGATGCCTGGTTGCCGCTCTGTGTGTCCAGGAACAAATCAGACTGCTCTGAAGGTTTTATCGAGAAGGATGCAGGGGTGGGAGGGGGGCTCAGGAACCACCGGATTCAGCCAGAACTTGACTTGAGATGCCAGATTGCTGTGAGGAGCTTGGGGTGTCCCCTGGAAGAGAGAGGGCTGGGACTTCTGGAAGGCTTGTTCCCAGGCTCTCTGTATTCTCCCTGTCCTCCCCATAGTTTGGGGGGCCGGGCTGGATGAGGTCTGGATGGCTTGTCTTTCCCTGTCCTTGACAGCCCGCTACCCCCCACATCTCGAAGTCAGTGGTGGGCAGGAGGTTAGTCATCACGTTTGCCCCCAGACCTCTGGGAAGGGCACTTAGAAGTAATCACTCAAGGGAAGTTTTCTCCTGATGGGAAAAAAAAAAAAAAAAAAAAAGAGCCCAAGAGGCAGAAGGGGGCACTTCGCAGAGCTGGTGGCCTGGCTTTCCTGGTGCTCACTGCGCAGCTGCACATCCTTCTTCTCTTTGCTTCATCACCTGTGTGGTCCACACAGGCGGTCCCTCTGAGGTGAGCCCCTCCCCTGTGTGCATAATAGACAGCTGAGACCCCTGGGATGAGGCAGATGCCACCAAGGTGCCGGCCGTGTTGGGCTCTGAAACCGGCTTGCACACCCGATCACCGAGACCCAGCCTTCCCCAGACACCCGTCTTACTTCCATCGCCCCTTCCGGGCGTCCTTGTCGGCTGCCTAGTGTCAGGCTGCGGTGGTGGAGGGGGAAGTTAGTCAACTCACCAGTGAGCCTGTGTGGTTCTGCCACCGTGCCCCGGGAGGGGCGGAGACCTGGCCAGCCCAACCTTGCTTCCATTCCAGGAAGGCTCATCTTGTCAGGCCACGTTGGGCAAGAGAAGGGCTCAGGCCTCTCAGCTGCTGGGATGGAAATGTTGACGAACCCCATGTGTTGCCAGGACGACTTTCATTTCTGCCTTGCCACACCCAGGCCTCGCCAGCGCCTTCAACAAGGAAGCAAGGCGAGAACAGATTCTGGGGAGGGATGGGTTTCAAGAAAGAGCAGGATCTCCTGTCCCTGGCGGCAGGTGGGGTGGGGGGGAGTGCTCTGCCCTGGAACCCTCACCAAAGATTTTAGCCCCCTTCTCTTTGATCTTGAACACCTCAGGAAGGGCTAGAGAAACGCTTGTCCCCACTTTGCAGGTGGGAAATCTGAGGCTCCAAGAGGGTGTGGCTTTCCGGATTCCTAGCCTGCCTTCCCCTGTGGGGTGCTAGCCTGGGATCCAGAGGCCCCTGGGCAAGACTCAGGCAGCCTCACAGCTGCCGCATTCCTCAGCAGGGAGCCCAGAGGGAGAGGGTTGGGCCTGGACTAAGGTTGTTTACCCAGAGGCATATAGTGTGTGTGTGTGTGTGTGTGTGTGTGTGTGTGTGTGTGTGTGTGTAACTAGGAGGGGTGAGAAGATTCCAGAGGCATATAGTGTGTGTGTGTGTGTGTGTGTGTGTGTGTGTGTGTGTAACTAGGAGGGGTGAGAAGATTCCAGAGGGGGCTGCTGGAGTGTTGGGGGAGGGCTGTGGGTGTGGTGTGAGGGAGAGGGTGCTGGGGCTGTGCCCAGGAGGCGACTTGGGCCAGTGTGTCCCTGGGTAGGCAAGAGCTCCATACAGGGGAGGGGACAGGTGAAGAGTTCAGCCCTTCTTGGCCCAGAAGCTGAGGAGCCTCGAGACAGGAAAGCTGTCTGCTGGCCCTCCCCCATCCAGAGACCCAGACACACACACACACACACAGACACACACACACACACACACACACACACACACACACACACACACTCAGAGTCACATCAAAGTGGGTTAATTTTCCCAAGGTTGTGGAGGACTGGATGGGACAAGAAGAAAACAAAGGAGAAAAGTGTGAGCTGGGAAAGTCTCTTCACTGAGGCGAGTCAGTGAAGAAGAGTCCTTGTCACCTCCTCCCGCCATCTTGTTCTCTGACCTCAGTGCCCCGGAGCCCCAGGGTTGAGCTGCTCGGCTACAGGTGGTGGCCAGGTGTGGGTTCCTTTTGCCTCTTCCCTCTCTGGCTGCCCCTTCCTGAGACCTGGGCTTCTCCTTACCCCAGCACAGTGACGGAAGCTCCAATTTTATAGCCCTCTCCCGCCCCTGCAACCTACATACCCCCTTGGCTGGGCAAAGCTAAGCTTAGACACACTCCCCTTTCCCCTCCAGGCCTTTCTAGAGCAAATATTTAGTGCTTTACTTCCCTCATGCCCATTTGCTTTCCAGGATTTTCTTGGCCACCTGGGTCAGGGGAGGGAGGCCCAAAGGCAGGTATTTCACGGGAGTGAAGCTTCCCACCGCCCCTGCGTGCCCTGACCTGGGATCCTCCCTTCTTCCCCATCGAGGACTGCCTTCACCTCAGACGGAAACTCCTATGTCCAGAGGGGACAGGAGGAGTCTGCCAGGAAGTGAAGAAGGGGGTTTGAGGTGAAGAAATCAGTATGAGGGCAGAGGGTGGCCAGTTCCTACTTCTCCCTGTTGGGCTCAAGCAAGCATGGCACTGGCCCTTTAAGTGGGGGTGCCAGTCAGTGCCCTCCCCCAGCCAACCCAATTCGTGGGCACACTGAGCATGTGCAGGAGCTGTGCAAGCACAGGGGAGGGAAGTGGGGGGATAGATTCCGGAGGGAACTCCTCACCCCCCTACTTCCTGTAGCTGCCCCCACTCTCCTTCCTGGGTCTGACAAAGAAGCTCATGGTGTCACCCAGTCCCTTCCCCCACCCCAGACCCCAGTGGGCGCTGCCCTCTCTGGACACTGGGCATTCGAGGGGTGAAAGGCAGGCCCTCTGGGCCCCCCCCCGGAAGCTGGGCAGCCCCCCTCTGAGTGGCATACACACTCAGCCCAGTGCCAGCCTCACTGCTCTGATGTGGGCGGTGGATAATCTTCCTGCTGTTAACATGTTTGATGTCATTCCATTGGTGCCAGGCTTTTTAAAAGAAGCATCTACCTGTGACGACGCTCTGCTCTGAAAATGAAAATCAGCTAAAAAGATGAGGTCCTTACCCCTCCCCCAGGAGCTTCCAGTCTCAACTCTGAGAGGAAGCAAACAGCTCAGAGGCTACTCGCGCTGGTCCAACTCCCTCCTTGGTCCCCCCCCCTTCCCCTATAGGCAGCTGGCTCCCCAAGTGCCAAAGCTCAAACTCTGCTGCCTCAGCTGGCTGCATCCTCCAGACCACTGTCCCCCTCACTTTCCCCCTACCTCAAGCTGCTCTGTTTCTGCCACATCAGAATGTACCACACCCCCCACCCCATAACTCAGCCCTCCTTCACCTTCCCACCTGCCTCTGCCTCCACAGGAGAGAGAGAGAACGAGCGGGTGAGGGGCAGAGCAGGAGGGGGACAGAGGATCTGAAGCAGGCTTCCCCACTAATGTCAGAGAACCCAGTAGCCATGAGATCATGACCCGAGCTGAAGTCCCACACTTGGCTGCTTAACTGACTGAGCCACCCAGGCACCCCCCCCCCCGCTTTCTCCTTTAATCTCTTAGCTACAAGTACCCTTATTTCTAATCGAGGCGAAATTCACGTCACATAAAATTAATCATTTTAAAGTGAATGACTCAGTGACATTTAGTACATTCACAATGTGTGCAAGTGCCACCTCTGTCTGGTTCCAATATCATTACCCCAAAAGGAAACCCCCCTCCCCATCAAGCAGTTCCTCCCCACTCCCATCCTTCTCTAGCCCAGGCAACCACCAATCTGCCTCCTGTCTCCATGGACTGACTGACTCTGGATATTCTGGTGATAAGCCAAGAGGGAAAGACTGATCTCCTGGGGCCTGCATCGAAAATGACCTGAGATTATCTGAGGGCCTGTTGTAGAGGGAGGACTGTGACAGGAGACTAGAGACCTGTGATCCATCCCATTCTGCTTCCGACTCAGGGGTCTCCTCTCCTTTGCTCAAGGACACGGGAGACTTCAGGCCAGCCCAGGATCCCGAGCCCTCCGGGGCTCATCCTTGGCCAGGGGTGCTGGTGCCAGGGACTATGCTGCCCGGCCTGAAAAATAGAACATCTCCTTGATCCTCTTGGCTCCTGCCTGCCGGGTCCAGGCAGGGAAGGTGGCCGTGGGGGACAGTGTGATTAATACTGTGGGGCTTGGGGTCAGAGGCATGAGACGATGCAACTTTGGCTCAGAGAGGTTGAGAAGCTAGCGGCCAGTTCCATCTGTGTGTTTGAGCTGTTGACTGCTGTGCTCTCTTCTGTCTTCGAAGAGGTAAAGTAAGTTAAGGGTTTAGCAAAGTGCTGGTGGTGTGGGAGGTGGGATGGGAGCATAAATGTTACCACTCGCGGGGTATTGCATAATGGAGAAGTGAAGAGTTACATTCCAAGGTGGTTCTTGGGAGTTCCCTTCAGGACCCCCTTCCCTCATCTTGTGGAGAGGGTTTCCTCTTTGCCTTCTCCACTGGCCTCCCTAGGATGACGGCTTTTGTGGAGACTGAGAGGCGCTGCCTGGACCTTGAGCCCCTCAGGCAGCTGGGAGTGGGAAACATGGTTTCCCCAGATAAAGAGATGTTATTATTGCCTTCACCTGGAGCTCAGCTCACTCATGTCTCCACGGCTGAATGTCCACCCCTGCCCCCAAAGAGAAAGGCCTTTGTGGACCCAGGGAAGGCAGGGGCTGCACAGGCCCGGCCTGGCATTGGGACAGGGTGAGCAGCTGCTTCCCAGTTGGTCGCTGTGTCCCGGCTGCCTGCGAGCATGGACATTCCAGAGACCACCTGCCCCAGCGATCCTCCCTGGACCCTATCCAAGATAAGATGCCCAGATCAGCCCTCAGAGCACCTGCTGCTTCCTGCCTTCTGACAATCAGGATGGCTCCCCTGGTTTGTCCTTACCCTAGCGGTTCCCAGAGGAAGTTCCCAGGGAGGCTAAGTTGGGAGGGAGACATTATGAGCCATGTGGGCTTCCAGAGCCTGCCTCTACCACAGCCTGTCATTCCAGAGAGAAGGAAGGGAAAGGGTCTCCATGGGCCCATAATTCTCCTGGGTCTTACTCTTTCCAGCTCTCCCTCTGGGGCCCTCCTCAGGCCCACACACACCCAGTCAGCCATTCAGACTCCCTCACCACAGTGTGAAGACCTGGTCACAGGGCTCCCGCACTACAGGCTCCCGCACTACATGCCCGGAACCAAGCCCTGCGGCTGCTGGGCTGGCCGGCTCCCGCCATTGGGTCCTGAGGCCTCACCGTCCCTTCTATCTAGACCTCCCTCCCTTTGCCTCTCAGCCCTAGCCTCGGTTTTTACCCTCGTGGCCCTTTGAAAAAGAGGATCTTTGGGGCTCTGGGTGCCAAAGTGGCTCAGTAGGTGGCTGGGTGGCTCAGTAGGTTAAGCGTCCGACTTCAGCTCAGGTCACGATCTCACAGTTTGTGAGTTCGAGCCCCGCGTTGGGCTCTGTGCTGATGGCTCAGAGCCTGGAGCATCTTTCAGATTCTGTGTCTCCCTGTCTCTCTGCCCCTCCCCTGCTCATGCTCTGTCTCTCTCTGTCTCTCAATAATAAATTAAAATGTTAAAAAAAATTAAAAGAAAAAGAGGATCTTTTCCCTCTGGGCCCCTGGTCCATCTGGCCTCCCTTTTAATTCCCATCAGCTGTATTTGTAGCCACAGGCATCACCCCTCCCTGGACTCCTCCCATTCCCAGGACACCCCCCCCCCCCCTCCGTGAACAACTCCAGCTTTGTGACTTCCCTGGACAGCACTCCTCAGCTGCCTTTCCTCCTCCCTCCCCTGGGCTCAGATGCTAGAGGCCTTCCCCCTCCCCCCTCAAATGGCTACACAAGTGGGGCCCTAACACCTGTTTCACCACCATTTGAAATTTCACATGGTTTTGTTTTTGTTTTTTAATTTTTTAATGTTTATTTATTTTCGAGACAGAAATGGCACAAGTAAGGGAGGGGCAGAGAGCGAGGGAGACACAGAATCTGAAGCAGGCTCTGGGCTCTAAGCTTCTGCTTCTGTCAGTACTGAGCCCCATGTGGGGCTGTAACTCACAAGCCTTGAGATCATGACCTGACCTGAGCCCAAGTCTGGTGCTTAACTGACTGAGCCATCCAGGCGCCCCTGAACTTTCACCTTTATCGTAAACTACTTTCACATACGCATTTGTGAGTTTTTTGTTCTACTAGTTCTCCATCCGTTTTTTTTTTTTTTAATGTTTATTTATTTTTGAGAGAGAGACAGAGCATGAGTGGGGGAGGGGCAGAGATAGAGAAGGAAACACAGAATCCTAAGCAGGCTCCAGGCTCTGAGCCTGAGCTGTCAGCACAGAGCCTGACGCAGGCCTGGGGCCTCGAATTCATGAATGGTGAGATCATGACCTGAGCCCAAGGCGGTTGCTTAACCGACTGAGCCACCCAGGCACCCCTCCATCCGTTTATTGATGAAGTGATCACATTTAAAAATTATTATGCTGCATAATATGCTTTAATATCTGATAGCTCTTTTCTCTCTCATTACCTTTTTTTTTTTTTTTGACTAAAGATTCCTGGTTATCTTAGATTTTTTAATTTTTTTCTAGAGTACATTTAAAAGCAGCTTATCCAGATCTCCTCCCCAAAGCATACCTCCCGCCCCATGGCTATCTATATCTCTATCTATTATCTACCTACCTATAAAGATATAGATAGATATGCAGATATAGACATAGGTGTAGGTATCTTCAGGAGGTTTCTAGACATTACCTAATTCATTTTTTTAGAGTTCATTTACTTTTTTAAAAATTTTTTTAGCGTTTTTTTTTTTTTATTTTATGTTTTGAGAGACATAGAGACAGAGTGTGAGCAAGGGAAAGGCAGAGAGAGAGGGGGACACAGAATCCAAAGCAGGCTCCAGGCTCTGAGCCATCAGCACAGAGCCTGACGCGGGGCTCGAACTCACAGACGGTGAGATCATGACCTGAGCTGAAGTCGGCTGCTTAACCAACTGAGCCACCCAGGCGCCCCTAGAGTTTATTTTTGAGAGAGAGAGACAGAACATGAGTGGGGGAGAGGCACAGAGAGGGAGACACAGAATCTGAAGCAGGCTCCAGGCTCTGACCTATCAGCACAAAGCCTGATGCAGGGCTCGAACCCATGGACCACGAAATTATGACCTGAGCCAAAGATGGACACTTAACCGACTGAGCCACCCAGATGCCCCAACATCACCTCATTCAATGCCCTATCTTTAGTGTGGATTAAATATCTTTCTAAATCTGTGACTCCATCTCCCTTGTTCTTTTTAAGGGTACGGTCCAGTGGCATCAAGTACATTCACATCACACTATTGTACAGCTCTCACCACCATCCATTTCCAGAACTTTTTTCTTTTCATCTGCCCAAACCGAGACTCTGTGTCCATTAAACAATAACTCCCCATCCCCCGCACCCCCAGCCCCTGGCAACCACTATTCTTTTTTAGAAGTCTTTTGAGATGATCGCTTCCCTGCTGCTTTCCATCCAGCTGGAGTCCAGTTTCCCTCCCCTTGCAGTGCTCCTTTGTCCAAAATATTATCGCTTCGCAACTTGACTGCCATCGGAATTACCTGGGAAAAAATTTTAAAGTTCCCATGGCTGGGTGCCCCCCCCCCCCGGAAATTCTGATGTAATTCTTCCAGGGAATCCCCTCCGGGTATCAGAGTTTTCAGTTCTCCAGGGGACTCTCCTGTGCAGTCAGGGCTAAGAGCCACATCTAAGTTCTCTCCGCCCAGCTCTCTGTGGCCACGAGTCCCACGCGTGAGAAGGGTGCCTCTCACTCGCCCACACCGCTAGGAGGACTCTAAGATGGCATGACCTCCAGGATGCAGATGCTAGACAGGGAATCGGGGTGTGCGGAAGGCCTGGGGGTGGGCAGAGCTCGGTTTAAAGAGGAAGGAGGTATTTCCTATCAATCTCTCCCGAGAGTCCTGGCCTCCATGGATGTGCCAGGGCTTATGAGGTAAGACCAGAACCACATGCTGGGTCGCTCCAGCAATCAGATTTTGAAATCTTGCCACAGCAGCAAAGCCAAAAGCCACCAGCAGCATGTAAGTGATGACGACTTCTGCCCCATCTGGGCGGGGGTGGGGGGGGGTGTCTCTGGACCGGGGGTTGACCCGGGTCTCCTGCCATTGGCGTCCATCTGTGAACAGGTGCCGTGTATGTTTGCCGGGAGTTTCAGAATCAAATGCTATCCTTGCTTCCCTTTTCAGTGCCTTTTGGCTCTCCTCTGCCCTATTTCTTCTTGCTCACCCAGAGTGGAGGGGGAGAGCGGGGAAAGAGGCCACTTGGAGGCTAGGGCAGGGCGGGTTCCCTAGAGCCATCTAGGCTTTTCTAGAGTGGAAATTAAGAGCACAAACCCCGGCATTGGACGGCCCAGGTTCAAATCCTGCCTTATTCTGCCCACTTCTGCTCCCCGTCCACACACAGAATGGGACAGGCACCTTCTCCACTGCCGGCTTGGACACACAGGCTGGCGAAGAGATGGCAGGTCTCACCGGAAGCACCGACAGCACTGTTTGTTCATCCGGCAGACATTCACTGGCGGCTTAGTGTTCTAGAGCCGCCGGAACAAAGTACCACGAACTGGGTGGTTTGGAACAACAGAAATGTATGTCTCACAGTTCTGGAGGCTAGAAGTCTGGAATCAAGGCGAGGGCAGGGCCGTGCACCCTCCAAAACCTGCAAGCAAAGCCTTCCTTGCCTCCCCTTAGCTTCTGGTGGTGTGCTGGCAGTCTTTAGTGTTCCTTGGTTTTTGGACAGGTTACTCCAATCTCTCTGTCTCCTCTCTCTGTGTGTCTGTCTGTGTCCAAATCCTCACCCCTCCTCTGCTTAAATTTTTTTTTAAGTTTATACATTTATTTTGATAGAGAGAGAGAGAGAAAGAGAGAATCTGTGCTGTCAGTGCAGAGCCTGACAGGGGGTGGGGCTGGAACTCTTGAACCGTGAGATCATGACCTGAGCCAAGATCAACAGTCAGCACCCCCAAACTCTCCTCCCTTTTTAAAAAATATTTTCTAACATTTATTCATTTTTGAGAGACAAAGGGAGACAGAGCACCAGCCAGGGAGGGGCAGAGAGAGAGGGAGACACAGAATCTGAAGCAGGCCCCAGGCTCTGAGTTGTCAGCACAGAGCCGGACGCGAGGCTCGAACCCACAGACCGCGAGATCGTGACCTGAGCTGAAGTCGGACACTTAACCGACTGAGCCACCCAGGCGCCCCCAAATTCCCCCGTTTTATAAGAACATGGATTGTATTGGATTAGAGCCCACCCTAATTACCTCCTTCCAACCTGATAACCTGTGTAAAGACCCTGTTTCCAAAAAAGGAAACATTCTAAGGTATTGAAAGTCAGGATTTCAGCGTATCTTTTTTGTGTATGGGGGGAGACTCAATTCGATCCATAATTCTGGGTGTTCGTGCTGTGCCTAGCCCTGTACCCAGCACTGGGGATGTCACGGAGAGCTTGATGGACATGGTCTCTGTCCTCATGGACCTTATACTCTCTTGTGTCTTTTTATTGATAGCTTCTTTTTTTTTTTCTTTTTCTTTTTGGTTTTTGTTTGTTTGTTTGTTTGTTTAAGTAGGATCCACATGCAACGTGTGGCTTGAACTCATGACCCTGAGATCAAGAGTCATGCATTCCACCAGCTGAGCCAACCAGACATCCCCCTCCCCCGCCCCACCTATAGCTTCTTACTCAATTCTCATTCTTGTTCATAAATCACTCTGGAGCGTTCAAACTGCTTTCTTTCACGTGCGTCTTTTTGGGGAGACCAAGTCTTGGAGAACTGAAGTGACTTGTTCAGGGTCACGTGACTAACAAGTAAGAACACAAGTTAACAATGAACTTAAGCACTTGTTAGATGCCAACCAGCGTGAGCCTCACACACTTCACCTCATTTGATCCCCACAAACATGTTTCGGGACATTGAAGTGAGTTGCCCAGTGCCTTGTCCCAGAGATTGCACTGGGACTTGAATCTCGACGTCCAATTCCTGCATCCGTGCTCTTAGCCACCGCCATATGGTTTTCTACAGTGAGACGCAGCCTTGCACCTTTGTCACTGCTCTCTGCTCTAGGCCGGCAAGCCAAGTTTGGTTATTCATTGTACCCTCCATGCCTAGCAGAGAGCCATCTCTTTGCTCTTCCTTACCCAACTTCCCAGAAGCTCCTTCTCTCTTCCTCTTCCTTTCCGTTCCCTCTCACTCTGCACAGAGTTGCTTTGTCAGATGTTTCATTGATTATATGCAATCTTTAAGACCTAAAACAAACACCCACGTACCCCCCACCCAGTTTGGGAAATAGCAACATCGCTATTATTGTTGAAGCCCTAGCATCATATACTCCCCAATTGCATTCTGCACCCTAGGTGGGGGGAGGGGGGACCCAGGGTCCTAGATAGGTAACGATCACTTCTGTGCATCTTTAGAAACACAGAATTGCTTTTGACTGACAGTAAGGAGTTTTTGAGCTTGATTCTTGACAAGGAAACATAGCAGGAGTGGGTCAAGGTGGAGGTGTAGCTTGAGCTGAATCTCTTTTGAAAATACATTGCGATGAAATAGTTGAGACACAGAAAGGCATGTAGAATAAGGGAATGAACTCCCTGCTTAGGAAAGAAACATTAAAAATGATCCCCAGGGTTTTCCTCCATGATGGAATCCTCCCAGATGAACCACCCACCTGAATTTGGGGCTGATCCTTTGGATTTGAATCTTGGGGAAGAAGCAGGGGTTTATAGTCGGGTGTGGGTGGGAAAGGACAGCACTAACAGAGAGAACGGCAGGGCAAAGACTCAGAGGAATGAGTTCAGGAAGCGGGTGTTGGGCAGGGCTGGCAAGCTGGGTACCTCTGGGGGAGGAGACGTGGGGAGTTTGGGGAGGTGGATAAGCAGCCATCTTTGCCCTCCTTGGGGACCTCAGTTCTGAATTTCCCTCTTTGATTGCCCTCAGCACATGGAATTCTAATTGTTCCTTCGCACGACTTGAGATCCTCAGGGTAGGGACCCTCTTAATCATCTTGGCCACCCCAGCATCTGACACAGGGGCTGGCACAAATGGGTTTTTTTCAAATATTAAATCGGTTACAGGAGTGAATGAATGGCTGTTGAACAGATTTCAGCCTGCCTCGTGGGGCGGGGAGTGGCCGGTGGGAAGAGGACAGCCTGAATGGGGAGTCCGAACGGGAGTGTTTTTTGAAGAAAATCGTCTTTTATTACATAAAATGCAGCACAGCACTGCCTCCAGCAGTGTCGCCACGCAGACACCTTGCTTTTTAATGCGTACCAGCAAGGGCGAGGATCTGTTGTGCAGACAGGTGTGTGACGAAGCCACGGATGACCGGAGGGGCTCCCGGCAGCTTCGGCCACACCTGAGTCATGTGAAACCCTTTAAACTATTAGCTCCGGTCTGAGGTAAGCGAATAATCTGCCTCCCACAGAATTGGACCTATTTCTGTTCCTTGAAAACAATCCTCAGAGCCTGTGAGTCCCCTCCCGTGTGTTCGCTGTGCTGTTAACTCTGCCTACTGCTGCACAGGCAACCTGCCGTTGGCATTCCGAGAAGCCCCTCTCAGGGCTGGGCATGCTCGGGTGGGTTTTGAGCGGTGAGAAGTGCTTTTCTCAGAGGCTGCATTCCACACGGGGGCCTAACAGACAGACAGAATGCGTCTGCAATTAGTGGCATCTTTTTGCACGCAAAGAATTAATGTGCCGAAGGCTGTTTGTTTATTCTCTCGCACCAGCCAAATGTGCCCCGCAATCCTGTTTTAGCCAAACCTTGGCTTAGAAAGTCCCCTTTTCTGTCCCGTGGAGGGGACAAATGCACTCATGTAAAAAAAGACATAAGTATCGAGTTGTCACACAGGTAAGTCTTAAAAGGTTTCATTGAATAAAGAGTAAATTACTGAAAGATTTTGGCAGCGTGATTCATAGAAATTTAGGTTACCAGACTCTGAATTTGCTGAGTACCCATTCATGAAGCTGTTTCGTTCCTTCGTTCTCTGTGCCCTGTAATTCGGTTCAGATACACAGAGGGCTGAGTGAGGCTGGGGCCTCCATTACTGCTGCCCCCCGGCCCCACAGCCACCCCCCAACTAGTGGCAGGGTGGGGAGGGGTGTGGTAGGGTGTGCCCTGGACTTGGGATCTGGTGGGGGAAGACCTGGCATTGAGCCCTGGCTCCGAGGCTTTTCCTGGCCCAGTGATCCTCGTTCGCTGAACGGTTATTGAGTACCAGGCACTAGGTCAGTGGTGGCAAGACAAAGATAAATCAGGCACAATTTCTTCCCTCTCCTGCTTTTGTTTGTGTTTTTTTTTTTTTTTTTTTTTAACACTGAGGAGTATTTTTAACTATGAAATATGTCAGGCAATCAGAAAAGTATAAAGCAATAAGAATAATAAAATGAATACCTGTGATAGAAACCACCTAGCTTAAGAAAATTAGGAAAACATTTGAAGTCCCTTGTTCGTATCTCAGGCCCCTCTCTCCCACTAAAATGGTGTCTCTGGGGGCGCCCGGGTAGCTCAGTTGGTTAAGCGGCCGACTTCGGCTCAGGTCATGATCTCATGGTCTGTGAGTTCAAGCCCCGCGTTGGGCTCTGTGCTGATGGCTCAGAGCCTGGAGCCTGCTTCAGATTCTGTGTCTGCCTCTCTCTCTGCCCTTTCCCTGCTCACACTCTGTCTCTCTGTCTCTCAAAAAAAAAAAAATTAAAATTAAACGTTAAAAAAAATTCAAAATGGTATCTCTGTTCTGCAGTTGGTATTTAGCATCCCCTTGAATGTCTGTCTTTTGTACTACCTGGGTATGTGTTCTTCTTTTTTAAGTTTATTTATTAATCTTGAGGGAGAGAGAGACAGCACTAGATGGGGAGGGGCAGAGAGAGAGAGAGACAGAGAATCCCAAGTAGGCTCCGTGCTGTCAGCACAGAGCCCCCCCCAGCCCCGTCTCTCCCCCCTGCCCCATGCATCAAGAGTTGGATGTTTAACTGACTGAGCCACCCAGGTGACCCCCCCAAATCTTTTAATAGCTTTTTACTCAAAAACATTTTAAGATTTATTTATGTTCTACAAATAGCTCAATTCATTTGTCTTTTTTTTATGAATGTAAACTTTTTTAAATTAAAGTATAACATGTATACAAACAAGTGCATAAATCATGCGCCCAGCTTAATGAATTTTTACAAAGTCAATACATTTGTGTAACCACACCCGATAAAGAAACAGAACACTGTCAGCACCCCAGAACTCCCTGAGCCTCACTCTTAATCACCAAGAGGACCCTCTGTTCTGACTTCTACCGTAGATTAGTCGGTCGTTTGGTACTTTGTAGGAAAATAAGCTTGCTATCTGAACATCGCTTTTGCTTGGCTTCTTTCCCTCACAGTATGTCTGTGAGATTTATCTATGTTGTTATGAGTAGCAGTAGCTCATTCTTTTTCATTGCTCTAGAGTATTCCATGGCATGAACATACCGAAACGCATTAACTCTTTCTGCGGCTACTGCCGCCGAACATTTCCAGTTTGGGGTTATCATGATTATTGCTGCTGTTTTACACGGCTTCGGGCGCATGTGTGCACACATCCCTCTTGGTTACATATCTGGGGGTGAAGCTGCCAGGTCACACTGAATGCTTATATTTTCAGTTGTAACAGGAACTGATAAATGGGTTTCTGCCTCTACCACCTGAAGATGAGAGTTCCTCTGTTCCATATCCATTCTGCTGGGGATGGGCTTCCCTTTTTTTTTTTTTTTTTATAATAGTTTATTTTCAAATTGGGGCTTCCCTTTTTAAAATTAAACTGTACTGGGACGCCTGGGTGGCTCAGTCGGTTAAGCAGCTGACTTCGCCCCAGGTCATGATCTCGTGGTTCGTGAGTTCGAGCCCCGCGTTGGGCTCTGTGCTGACAGCTCAGAGCCTGGAGCCTGCTTCAGATTCTGTGTCTCCCTCTCTCTCTGCCCCTCACTTGTGCTCTCTCTCTCTCAAAAGTAAACATTAAAAAAAATAAAGTAAAGTTTAACTGTACTAAACAGTTTATACACATCTCCTTATACCATCGTGTCAAAGCCATGAGGAGGGTATTGCCGTTAACTCTGTTTTACAGATTAGGAAACTGATCTTGAAGAAGTTAAGAAACTTCTTCAAGGCTGCATAGTAAGGGCTAGAGCAGAGACCCCAGGCTTCACTGTCTTCAGTCGCTGTGGTCTGGAGCCCAGTCTGGAAGGGGTGGGGGACCCATGGAAAGAAAGCACCCGAAGCTGGTAAGATAAATGCTGTACCCGAGACATTGTGCAAGGTACAGTGGCGGCCCCAAAGCTAAAGCAGGGCAATCCTACTGGCTGAGTCAGAAGGAGCCACAGCAGAGCACTGATTGACCTGGACCTTTGGACAAGTCAGCTTAGAGTAACAGCACCCATCTCTAGCAGTCGTAGTGAGGATTTAAAGTGCTAGCACCGGGGAAGGCAGTTGGCACCTGGCCCAAAGCTGGTGCTCAGTGGAGGGTTGTGGAGGAAGTTAGTGAACATGTAGGTTGGGAGACCTTCACACAGTTCTGGTCCTTCTTGGACCCAGTGGGACGGTCAAAATGATCTCTCTAGGCCCCTTTCATCCTGAGTCTGGGAAGGCCAGGAGAGAGCTGGAGTTAAGGGCCAGTCTCACCAGCCCAGGCAGGGAAGACTCTCCTTGCCACCCCACCGCCATCCGCTCTACTGTACAGGAGCTGTAAAAGCAACTATATTTTTCTTTTTTAAGTTTTAAAATTTACTTTAGTAATTTCTACACCCCATGTGGGGCTCAAACTCACCACCCCCAGATCAAGAGTCTCACTCTCCTCCCATGAGTCAGCCAGGCACCTCAAGAGCAACTCCTTTCTACACAGGAAGAAACAACACCACGGGGCCTCTCCCTACCCTCCTCAGCACCCTGTTAACCCCTGGCCATCTCCATCCTGACCCCTGGACCCAGCAGAAGGAACTGGAATCTAGGAGCAACAACTGGAGAAAGGCCCAGGCAGGCTGGGGATGGGCTGGGGAGGGGTGTGTTTGTTTTGAAAGCCTGGGGCTGCTCAAGAGCTGGAGAAGAAGGAAGAAGAGGAGGAGGAGGGGGAGGAGGAGGAGAGGGGGAGGAGGAGGAGGAGAGATGGGGGCGGAGGAGGAGGGAGGGGGCAGGGGAGGAGGAGGAGGAGGGAGTGAACGGGGGAGGGGTGGAGAAGAAGAGCGAGATGGGGCAGAGAAAAGAGAGGATTCATTTGCTACTCGGACTCTAGGGCCTAGGACTGAAGCGTCTTCCTGCTTATCCCCTCCCCTCCTCCACCAGGCTTCATCCAAGGAAGTTGCTTTGGGGCATCCAAGGTGGAGGAGGGGTGCGGAGAGGCTGAGGGCCTGGGAGTGGGAAGTTAGACCCGGGCAAGGGTGAGCGAGGCTGCTTATAGACCTCGGTGGGCCCAGTTCTGGAAGACACCCCTTGAGCTCACCATCCTCCAGGTCCCTGCTGAGCTTCTGCCAGGGTCTGCCAGAGCCGGCTCAACAGCGGCACCTGCTGGCCGGGGCCCTCCCTGCGGGGCGGGGCTCCCCCTCCGCCCAGGGAGCCCAGCGGGTGAGTCAGTCACTCGGGCTTGGGTCCTCGGCTGCCTCAGCTGTCGGGTCAGAAAATGTCGGGGGCGAGGAATGTCCCCAAGCGGCGGCCTCGGCCCTTCCGGTCACCACCTGTGCTCCTCATTCTGCCCTGTAGACCCCAGGACCCAGGCCGAGCGTCTGTCCTGGGTCAATCCAGGACCAGCGCTGGCGAAGAGCAGGATCTATGTCCCTAACTTCAGGACGCTTGCGCGGTTTGGGTAGAGATTTGTTTTTGTTTTTGTTTTAACTTTTTATTTTGAAAAGTTTAAATCTTAGAGAAGAATTGCAAGAATTATACAAAGATCGTCCACATACCCTTTACCCAGTTGTTAAAACATACTGTATACCCAAATATCCATATACCATCACCACTTGTGAAAATTTTGTCCCATTTGCTTCCTTTCTCAAGACTGTGTGTGTGCGTATTTTTTTCCCTCCAGAACTGAGAGTGGAAACCATTATGCTCATTTGCTCATAAATACTTGGCTGGGTATTTCCTAAGAACAAGGGCATTCTCTTGTATAACCACAGTAGACTTTTCAACTTTGGGAAATTTAACATTGATACAATACTGGTAACTAATCTACTGTCCATTTTCCAGTTTTTTTTTTAATTTTTAAATGTTTATTTAGTTTAAGAGACACAGAGAGACAGAGTGCAAGCAGGGGAAGGGCAGAGAGAGAGAGGGAGACACAGAATCTGAAACAGGCTCCAGGCTCTGAGCTATCAGCACAACGTGGGGCTTGAACTTATAGACTGTGAGATCATGACCTGAGCCAAAGTTGAACGCCCAACCAACTGAGCCACCCAGGCGCCCCTCCATTTTCCAGTTTTATCAATGGATTCAATAAGGGACCTTGGGAGCATTTTTCCCCTTCAGTGTAGGACCCAGACCAGGATCACACATTACATCTAACTGCATCTAATTGTCATGTTTCTTTAAGCTACTCTAATCTGGAGCAATTCCTTGTCTTTTTCCATCTTTCGTGACATTTTTTCAGAGTAGAGCACCCCCACTCCTTTTTCTTTTAATCGAGAGAGCCCCAGTTTGGGCGTGTCTGGTGTTTCCCTCTGTGCAGATTCAGGCTACACATCCCTGGTGGAAATACTACATAAGTGATATGATGTTCTTAGGGATCGGGGTCTCCACTTAAGGGGTTTATGGAACTCCTGAATCTCTAAGGACTGACCCAGAGTTATCTGTAAAAAAAACTCCAATCAGATTTTCAACACAGGTTAAGAACGACACCATTAATTATATGTGTGTTTTCTTTCTGTGGATGGTAGGCTTAGGCTCTGCCCTTCCCTGTTTCTCCTCTTCTCTCCATCCTAACTCCAAACTTGCCCTTGAAATTCAGCAGCTCCTAATGAAAGCATTATTCTTTTCTGAAGGCCACTAGGGACACCCCAATTGCCCAACTCAACGCCTTCATGGTCCTTACCCTGTTACCTCCTCACAGGGCCTGAGACTCACCCTCCTCCCTGAAACCTCCCAGAGCCAGGCTTCCCCAGTCTCCACCCATCCTCCCTCACCAACAAATGACAGAATGCTAGCTGGTGCCTGCTGGCTGTTCTAGGAGCCGGCCCTGCCGGAGGCGGTTATCTGGGGGAAATCTGCGGGTCCTGGTTTTTCCTGTGGCTTCCTGAAACCCCAGTGGAGGCGTCCTCCCTGTTTTGGTCCGCAGATAGGTCTCCGGACTTGTTTACCTCCGTAGGAGAGCTCAGCCTTCTAGTAGCTTTCACTTCCCTTTCTCCTTTACCAACTTAGTGCAGCCCTGAATCTCCACTCTCCTGTCTGGACTGGCCCTGTGGATGCCTTTCAGCTTCTAGGAATCTCAAATGGAACTGTTGACTTCTCTCCTAATCTGTAACTTCACCCTTGTGTCTGTTGTGACTCACCATCTCTCCGACACCCGCACTCTAAAGCGTCAGCCATTTTTTACCCTTACATCAAAAGCCATGTCTTTCCTCTAGAAGATCTCTCTCCCTTCCCTCCCCTCTGCTTCTCTCTCATGGCCTGTGGTTTTATTTTTAAATCTATTACTGGTCTTCAGTGTTACCTTCTCTTTTGTGATGTGTCCAGCTGGTCTGGTCCTTCCTGCTTCACCTGATCTCATCAGCTACCAGGCTCGAGTCTCATCACTTTAGCATGGCCCCAGAACCTTGAGGATTGATAGTGGATCCTTCCAGATTACCCTTCTCCACCCTTCTAGGTCCACACCCTGCGTTCCGGTCATACCAAATCTTTTATGTTTCTCCCGGCAGATCCTTGTTACCGCTGGAACTTTGTATTTGCTTTCTCTATTTAAAAGGCCCTTCACCACCTCCTTTCCACCCCCTCCCGCTCATTTGGCCAAATGCTTACATGTTATCCTCTCTGTGAAGACTTCCCGACATCCTCTGGCAGTTCTACCTTTACATCTAGGCAAAAGGGGTCTAGCTCTGGCCTCTTCCAGCTGTCTCCCTCCCGAGAAGGCAAGGAGCCCAGTGGAAGCATTGCCTCACCTTCTAGACCAGCGCTGTCTGGTCGGATTTTCTGCAGTAATGGAAATGTTCTCTGTCTGCACTGTCCAATATGGTAGCCACTAGTCACACGTGGCTCTTGAGCACTTGGAATGTGGCTCACTGCGACTTAGGAACTTATTTTTAAATTTGATTTAATTTTAAATAATTTAAATCAAAATTTAATTTTTTTTTTGCATTTATTTATTTTTGAGAGACAGAGTGAGACGCAGTACAAGTGGAGGAGGAGCAGGGAGAGAAGGAGACACAGAATCTGAAGCAGGCTCCAGGTTCCGAGCAAGTGTTCGGCACAGAGCCTGATGCGGGGCTCGAACCCACGAACTGTGAGATCATGACCTGAGCTGAAGTCAGACAGACACTCAACCGACTGAGCCACCCAGGTGCCCCTAAATCAAAATTTAAATAGCCATATGTGGCTAGAGGCTACCATATTGGATAGCACAGAACTTGCCCATGACTTAGGTACCTGGGATCTTGGGGTTCCCTGCCCAGAGGGCCCCAAGCCCTGTTTCTAGGGTTTGCACAGGCTGTGTCCCAGGTTTATTCTCCTAAGGTCAGACTGTACAGTTGGCGTTCACAGGTGCATAAGGGTACTGTTTATGGGTGTATGGATGGGGCTTGGATATGTAGCCTGGTGTGTGTGTGTGTGTGTGTGTGTGTGTGTGTGTGTGTGTGTGTGATTATGGCTCCTCTTTATGCAAGACAGAGCCCGAGGTGGGAAGGGAAGGGGGCACTCACTCTGACTGTCATGTTCCAGTGCATAGTCCTAGAATTTTTTTAAAGTAGGCCCCATGTCCAACATGGGACTTGAACTCATGACCCCCAGATCAAGAGTTGCATGCTCTACTGACTGGGCCAGCCAGGGACCCCAGTCCTGGAATTTTTAAGTTGAAGCTGGCTTTCTGGATCCTCTTGAAGGTGTATTTTCCTTACTGGGATAAGAAGATAGAATTTATCTGTGTTGTCTTGATTTTTAACTTTTAAATATATAGATGAATTGGGGTGCCTGGGTGCTCAGTCGGTTGAGTGTCCAACCTCAGCTCAGGTCATGATCTCGCAGTTAGTGGGTTTGAGCCCTGCATCAGGCTTTGCAATGACGGCTCAGAGCCTGCTTTGGATTCTCTCTCTCCCTCTCTCTCTGCCCTTCCCTTGCTCCCTGGAGTGCTCATGCATGCGCACGCACACTCTCACAATAAACATTAAAAAACAAATATAAAAAACCCATAAAATTTTAATTCATTACAAATATATATAAATGTGTATATATGTATATATGTAGGTGCGTGTGTATGTATGTATGTGTATCATATATATATATATATATATATATATATATATATATATATGTATATTATACTGGGTGGCTCAGTCGGTTAAGCATCCACCAACTTCAGCTCAGGTCATTATCTCCCAGTTCGTGAGTTCGAACCCCACAAGGGGCTTTCTTCTGTCAGCATAGAGCCCACTTTGGATCCTCTGTCACCCTCTCTCTCTGCCCTTCGTGATCTCTCTCTCTAAAAAATAAAATGAGCATTTATATAATATATATAAGAATTAAATACATATATATTTATATATGAATTAAAAGTGACCTCCGGTTGATTTCTGGCCCTTGACCCACAAATGTCAGGAGTGGGGTTAAGGTTAGTTTCTTCACTAACTAACCCTCCGACATGCAGAATCTCCCTTCATGCTCCCCGCTGTAGGCTGTCAGCTCTTCCCAGGCAGGCCTGGGTCTAATTCCAATCTAATAGAATTAGAGGATTCTAATCTACCAGTTCTGGTGCCTGGGACACCGTTGGCCCATCATAAATCATCCTTGAGTAATGAGTGAAGAGGTTCAGCTGCTTGCCCAAGGCCTTGGCTTTCATCTCAGTGGCCCCTGGGTCAGCTGGCTGGCTGGGAGAGGGATCTTCAAATGCTGGCTGTCCTTGCCATGGAGAAAACAGCAGGGGAGCTAGGCCCCCAGACCAGGGTTCTTGTCTCTGCTCAGCTATTTTCTTGACCTTGGACAAGTCACTCTCTAAGCCCCTGTCTCCCTATCTGTAAAAAAATGGGGCGAGGCACCTGGGTGACTCAGTCTGTTAAGCATCTGACTTGGGCTCAGGTCATGTTCTCATGGTTCCTATGTTCAAGCCTCTCATTGGGCTTGCTGCTGTCAGCACAGAGCCTGCCTCAGATCCTCTGTCCCCCTCTCTCTGCCATTCCCTGGCTCACATTCTCACTCTTTAAAATGTGTAAATATTTTTTAGAAAATGGGGCTAGTAACACCAACCACAGTGTGTTACCACAAGGATCAAAGTAAAGGAGACCCTTTCACAGGAAGGGATGTCTGGTATTCAGCAGGTCTTCCATAAGTGCTCCTTTAGTCAGCATTCATTAAACACTTACTGTGTGCCAGGTACAGGCTCTGTTCCCCATTGTAGATGCTCCCTATCCCTGATGGGCCTGGGTGCTGCGAGTGGCTCCCTCAGCCCACCCTCCCTCTCAGCAGCTCTGGGCACCTGTGTGCTCGGTTCCCTTTGGCTGCTGGTTGGATGGGGCCTCATCTGCCCTAGTTTGTGTAGGCTTCAAACATGAAAGACCACATTTTTCACTTTTGGGTGAGCTAGAGAGCTGGCTGAGACAGACAGACAGACCGACCAACCAATGAAGGTGACAGTTGTGGTTTGTGGCCTCTCAGCTCAGCCAGACACCCCAAAGCTTGAGAGGGGCCAAATATCTTCTTGGCAGACTGGTGTTAACCTTGTCCCCACCTCTCCCCCTCAAAGGCAGCACGAAAAGGGAGGCAGTCAACTTGGGTTTGAATCCTAGCTGTGCCATTTTCTAACTGGATGACTTGAGTTGCCTCACTGTTAGCAGCCTCAGTGGCCTCATTAGGAAAAATGGGACCAGAATAATCCCACTCGCAGGTTGTTGTTTGTAACTCATCCTCTGGGGGCCCTTCTTCTTAGACTCAGTGGTTACCTCCAAACTCAGTCCTTCAGTCTTTACCCTTCCTTTGAACTCAGAATTAACGACTGCCAAGTTTGTCTTACAACACCTCTCACTCTATAAACTATGGTGGCATCTTTAACATTCCCATCCTCACTGCCATTTAAAAATGTAAGAGCCCTACGTGCTAAGGGCTTTAAACATAATATTTTTGATATTCTATTGCAAATATTTTCTAATTTCTGATAGGAGCTCTTCAACCCATGAATTATTTAGAAGTGCATTTTGACATTTTCAAATGCACGGGGATGTCTTTTTTATGCTGTCTTTTGGTTATTGATTTCTAATTTAATTGTTGTCAGATAATGAGGTCTGTATGATTGTTTTGAATTGGCCAGAACTTGCCTTGTGATCTACTATGTGGTCATTTTTGTAAATGCGTGGCTGCAAGCAAAATCATTGTTGACTGGAGAATTCAAAGTATTCACTTAAAGTAAGCTTGTCAGTTCAAATCTGCTACATACTTACTGATCTTTTTTGTCTGCTTAAACTACCAATTCCAGAGGAAGGTCAGTTAAATCTTCCTTTATATTGGTGGACTTGTCTATTCTCCCCACTATTTCTGCTTTATGATTTTTGAAGCTATGTTGTTAGGTGCATATAACTGTAGAATGGTTATATATTCTTGACAAATCGAGGCAGGCAAGAATCCTACTATCTCTCTCAGCAGGGTGGGTTTTTGTTTGTTTGTTTGTTTGTTTGTTTTACTTCTCATGTTTACCCAAAGATTTTACCTTCTGGGCACTCTTGACTTTTGAGAGGAGTGGATTATGTCCGTTTCAACCTCCTACCTTATGAGGCCCCAGGTTTTGTCTTCCATTTTGGATTTGTGACTTTGAGGATTTTGTTTTCTTGCAAGCTTGGCCTTGCATTGAAAAATATCATACATGCACACACTCACACACACAGATTTTATCTTTTATCTAGCATTTCTAGTCGTTTTGTACCAAAAGGGTTTCTCTGGACATACAGTCCACCATATTGCTGGAAAAAAAATTCTGTTAGCTCTTAACTTGAAATTTTAAATTAGTATTCAAAACAATTCTATGAAGTCCTATTGTCATTTTTTCATAATGAGAAAACTTAGGCTCAGGGGTTGTATGACTGGGTTCAGATCCTAGCTCTGTGAGTCAGATTTACCAGCTCCGTGACCTTGGATAAATCAGTCATTTAAGAGGACACTGAGCTCAGAGAGCAGAGCAATAGGCCTGCCTTGCAGGCTGCCGTTTGGCTTTGAATGATACATGGACAGCCGCTACCATGGTGTTGATGCTCGGAAGACATCTGTGACCATTGACTCTGTGAGCACCTGGCTTATTTCCAGTCTTTAGGCATTGCTGTCTCCAGGGAAGGGAATGTATGCCTGGTACTAGGGGCTTGTCCTCTCTTCACTGGGAGGTGTTGACGAGGATAGTTCGGTGTCTGCTGGATGGTTACCTGGAGGACCATAAAAGTCAGATCTGCTGAGATTCTGATTCTGATGCTCTACCAGGTTTGGGCACTTGTGTCCCCTAGGGCATGGCTCATGAGGTGTCGCCCATCCTTCTCTCCTGGGCTGTCCTCTGGGAGGTCACATAGATAGGACAGGGAGGTTATTTCCCTCGTCTAACACAAGTTGCCAATAAGAGAGATAGAGCAGCTCTCCTTAGACTGCAAGCAGCTTGCTTTTATTTTACTTTAACTTTTTTTAGAGAAAATTTTAAAGTTTATTTATTTATTTTGAGAGAGAGAGAGAGAGAGAGAGAGAACACAAGCAAGGGAGAGGTTAGAGAGAGAAAGGAGAGAGAATCCCTAGCAGGTTCCATACGGTCAGCGTGGAGCCCGGTTGCGGGGCTCGAACTCATAAACCATGAGATCATGACCCGAGCCAAAACCAAGAGCTGGACGCTTAACTGACTAAGCCACCCAGATGCCCCTACTTTAACTTTTTGAAAAGAGAATAAATGCATACGGTTCAAAACCCAAAACAGTTTAGAAAGAAAGGCACTGGGAAGTCTTGCTCCCACCTCTGCCTGGTCTACCCTGTTTCCCAGCAACTTATAGGTTACTACTTTTGTTACTTTGCTCAAGTAAATTCAAGCAAATACAAACATTTATTCTTATCTCCATGTCCCTTTCTTACACAAAAGATAGCAGGGCCTATACACTGTTTTGCACTGCATTTTTGCTTCAAAATATTCTGGAGATCTTTCCATTATCAATATCTGACAGCCGCCTCCTCCTCTCCTTCTCCTCCTTCTCCTTCTTCTTCTGCCTCTTCTATAGCTGCATATCTTCCCATGCGGAGATATACTAAGTTTATTTAACCCTTCATTGTCCAGTACAGTAGCTATTTACACTGAACTTAATTACAAATAAGTCAAATTTGAAATTCATTTCCTCAGTTGCACTAGCCACTTTTCAAGAGCTCAGTATAGCTACGTATGGCCAGTGGCTGTCATGCTGGACAGCACAGACAGAATGAAACATTTCCATCATTGCAGAACGGCCTATTGGATTGCTGGTTTCACTGATCCCCTGTAGCTGAACGCTTGGCTTATTTCCAGTCTTTTTTTTTTTTCAAGTTTATTTATTTTTGAGAGTGGGGCAAAAGGCAGAGAGAGCAAGGAGAGAGAGAATCCCAAGCAGGCTCCATACTGTCAGCACAGAGCCCTATGTAGGGCTTGAACTCACAAACCGTGAGTTCATGACCTGAGCTGAAATCAGGAAGCAGATGCTTAACCAACTGAGTCACCCGGGCGCCCCTTATTTCGAGTCTTTAGGCAGTTCAGGGATGATGACGCCTATTCCTGGGGTGCAGGAGAGCCAAGTGAGAGCTGCTTCGGGAATGCTGGGCCTTCCACCTCATATCTCAAAATCTGGGAGGCTCCTGCCAGAGGAGGGCTGTTGGGTTTGGGGCAGAGGCTTCACCGAGGCCTAGAAATGAGAGTGGCCCTTAAGGACAAGCTTCCTAGGGGTGCGGGATCAAGCCCCGCATCAGGGCACATGCTCTCTCTTTCTCTTTCAAAATAAATAGACCAAAAAAAGTGCATAACCTTTGACTCAGCATTGCCATATTTATAAATTTGTCTTACGGCTACACATTCAAGTGCAGACAAATATACGTACCGAGATATTTTCTGCAGGCACCATTGTTTGTAGCAAGAAAAGACTGACCGAAATACCCACTAGGAGGGAACTAGTGAACTAGATTGTGACACGCCCATAGGATGGAGGACCATGTCGATTTTGTAGAGGCAGAAATATTAAGTGAAAATAGCAAGGTGCCAAATTGCAGAGTGTGTGTCAAGCACACACACACACACACACACTCACACACTCACACACGCACTGCTTGTTTATGCCCTAAACTTTTCTGGAAAGATGCACTAAAAGTGCTTTTCTTTGAAACTGAGCGCATGTATATATTACCTTAAAAAATTTTGTTTTTAATTTGAAGAGGCCCTCACTGAGTAATGGTGATTGGGCAGAGGGAAGGAGATTCCTGGGGACACCTGCTCAGTCATCTGAGCTCTGAGTGTCCCCACTGACTGCACAATTTCTCCATCGGAGGTGACAAGGCCACAGCAGTCCAGAAATGTCACCCACGCTGTGACTCCATCTCCATCACTTCTGGAGGCCTCGCCCTGTCTTGGCTGTCATACCTCCTGTGCCCAGCAGGTGGCAGCACAGACCCACCAAAGCATTGGTTCCAAACTTCACCCAGCCTCCCTTCTAGGCTTTCCCCCTCTGTGGACCTTGATTGGAAAGATACTTCCTGCCAAGCCAACCAAATTTATTAGGTAATAATCGATTCGATTCTCTCCCTTTTTTTGTGCCTCACATTTTTGATCAGCGCGCGCGCATGATAACAGAGTCTTGCTGAGTTCATCATTTTCCACGTTAAGAGGTTCTACTTAGCCTAGCCTTGTTTCCACCAGACCCTGGGTGGCGGTGGTTGGCAATGGCCAGAATAACCCCAGGGATGGAGGGCTCCGGCTGGCACTACTTCCTTAGAGGCTCCCCACCCCGCTCAGATTTTCAGCTGCAGTGCACAACTCCCATCCTTCTCCTACCTACCGGAAGAAGTATTTCTGGGCAAGAGGAAGTATGAACACCTGGTACCAGTCTGCCTGGTGGTAGTTACTCTCCCAGATGTGTTTGGAGTCTGTCTCTTGCTAGGCTGCGAGCAGTCTCATAATGGGGACGCTTTACATCTGCCACTCAGTCAACAGGAATGAGCGCAGTGCTGGGCACACACCTGATGTAAATTAAAGGTTTGTTGTTAAATGGAAAGGGACAGCATTGAGGGGATCAGAGACTAAATTCTTTAAAAAGAAAAAGAAAAGAGGTCCTAGCTAATGTCAAGGGCAAGAACCCCAGGTCAGCGGAAGATAAGGGTAGTGGGCACAGAATGGATCACCTTCTTAGCAGGTTCAAGGAAAATCCTGCTTTGCCTGACCTGTAGGTCTCTGGCTGGGACATGAAATAAGTAACCACATCTCTCACCCACCAGAGGTGCTGGTGACCTTGGCAGAAGAGGCGCTTAAATCAGGTCAGTCTGGGGGAAGGGACTGTCTCATCCCAGGGCCTTCCTTAAAATTAGATAAATTTCCCAGCTCCTGCTGAACTTTTGTCAGTGGTTCTGAATGTGAAAGGGAAGGTACAAGGAAGAGGAAGCTATAGGGGAAGGGACACTTAAGGCCTCTGGCCTGGCCTAGAGAAAATCCAGGGCTCATTGAGTGGGCCCTCCATCCTGTGTCTTGGAAGTGCAGGGAGGGGCAGCTGGGGTTCTCCACAAATTCTATGGGGAACTATAAGAGCCACTGAGAGAGAAGGGCCTCAAATACAGGTTGGAGATTGTGTCTCAGACCCGGGGTTCTACGGTCCTCCCAATACTCAACTCACCTTTCTGGTCCACCCTGCATGAGAGGGGCAGTGGGGGCTAGGACAGCAGCTGGGAGGCAGTGTGGATTTTGAAAGCGGGCAGAGAGTAGGACTGTTTCTGCCCCTTATTAGTTGTGTGCCCTTGGGCAACTCAACTAACCAGGGAGTGTTTTCCCATCTCTAAAAGAAGATATCAACACCTACCTTCCCCAGTCATTGTAGGGATGAAGGAAGGAAGATCTCTGGAAGCATTTCTGTAATTGCTAGACTTCAGGGATTGTTCCTCGCCAAGGTGAGAGGCCACCCTACGTCCCTGGAGGTGACAGCGTCAAGGAGATATTTTTTTTCCTCCTCTGCGGTGTCTGCTCCTTTCTCAGCCTGGATGCTGGCTTTAATCCTCTGTTCCCCAACCCCCGCCCCGCCCCCCACCCCCGCGCTTCTCCTTGAGACCGCCTCGGTGGTCCCCAGATTCTCGCACCTTGCCTTTTCCCATAGACCCCCCCCCACCCCGTTCTAAAACCCTGGGGATGTCGGTATGCGCTCAGAGTTGGTGCAGGGTGGGACAGGTCGCGGGGGTCTCGGCTGGCCTAGATCTGCGCCCCTCGCCTTGCTTTGGGGTTCTCGTTTGCAGATGGTTCCCTCTGGTCCTCGGCTCCTCTCTGGACTAAACAGATGAGGAGAGAAACAAGGGGTGGGGGGCCTGGAAGGGGGCTCCCACCTTCTCAGTCGAAAATCCGAGAGGGGGGACCCAGCCCCTGCGCCCCAACGCCGCACCGTCATGGGTCTCCAAGCCGCGCTCGCAGTTGCTGGCATCCTCGACAAGGAGGTTTGCCCCCTCCGACTCCCAGGCCGTGACCCTCCTCACCCAGATCCCGCCGATCCCCGGCTCCGAGAGAGCGGGAGCATGCGGTTCTAGGACCCGGAGGCGCCGCCGCGCGCGCCGCCGCCTCTGCCTCGCCTTGGTCGCCTCCCGCTCCGGCAGGTGAAGCGGCGCCCGCCGCCCCCTCTGCGGCAGGTGAAGCGGGTCGGCGGCCCCCTCCCCGCAGCGCCATGGCTGCGGCGGACCCCCGGCCGGCTCCCGGCGCCCGCCCCCTCCCTCCAGCCCGCCCCCCGGGGGCAGGGTGCGTAGCGGCGGCGGCGAAATGCGGTTTGCGCGCTCGGGGAGCGACAGCAGAAGTTAGAAAATCGCCGAGGGGGGAGCCCGCGCCGCAGCTTCCTGCCCCCGGCCCAGCCCTCTGTCCCCCGCGGCCTGCAGCCTGACTTCCTCCCCCCACCCCGCAGCTCGCCGCCCGGCTCCTCGGACGGGGCCGCCCCGATGGGACGCCGCGCCCCGGCCCTTGCGCGCAGCTGAGCCGAGCGCCGCCGAGCCGAGCCGCGCCGCCGCCGCCAGCCTCTGCCCTGCTCGCCCCCCAGGCCGGGAGCCTCGTCCCCGCTCCCCGGGAAAGCTGGATTTCCGAGGCTGGAGGCGCCTGGCCGACTGGGTGGGGACCACCATGGGCAACGCGGCCGGCAGCGCGGAGCAGCCCGCGGGCCCCGCCGCACCGTCCCCCAAGCAGCCCGCGGCGCCCAAGCAGCCGATGCCCGCGGCCCGGGAGCTGGAGGAGAGGTTTAACCGGGTTCTGGTGAGTGTGATCTGCCGCGCTGTGGGCGCGGGCGGGGGGCGGCTGGGGCTCGGCCCGCGTCCCCGCCCCCGGGGGCTCAGGTACCGCTTGGAGATCCCCGGCCCAGTGGCTGCCCCTACAGGGGGTGGGAGTGACAGTGGCTTCTTTCAGAGTGACTTAGCACTCTCCCCCCCAAAACTTTCTTCCGCAGTCGCCCAGTCTGCCTCCCCAAGACACCCCTTTCCCCAGCGCTCCTGGGTCTAAAGGTCTAAACAAAAATGTCCTGCCAGGAAGTTGGGAGCTTAGCACTCAAGGGGGTTCTGGGGCATCCCCTTCCGCGCTGCACGCAGGCCCAGCCACCCGGCGCAGGTCTTGGAGCATCCGCTCGTGTCTTAGGGCCAAAGATGGAAGGGTGACATTTTAATGTCCTGGGAGCTGGAGACCGAGTTCAGGTGTTTGGTCCTGATTTGCTGGTGCCTGGGCTGCTGGGAGCCGAGTCCTCAGATCACGCAGACGAGGTGTCTGTATTTCTCACTCCCTGCAAGTCCAGGGGAGATTGCCTGTAGGTCCTTATCTTGGGCATTCCTCCAGCCCACTGAGGGGATTAAGGTTAGGAAGGGCGGGGTCAGGATGGGTTGGTCACCCTGGCTTGGGGTGGTGCAAAAGTCTGGAAGCCCCCCCCCCCTTTCCCCCATCACCTGCTGGAGGAATTGGGGGTCTTGGAGACTAGGTCATCAGCTCGGCCTGAGCCTGGAGACAGTCAGGATGTGTTTGGGGAGGGGCTCCAGAGCAAAATCAGGGCTCCCTAAGACCTGGTGCAAGGCAGAAGTAGGGAGGGGGAAGGGCCACTCATTCTCACTTCCCTCTCCCTGGCTCAGCCCTGTCCCAGACAGACTCCTTTCTCTAACTAATTGCCTGGTGGCCTGTCTGCTGTCAGCTCCCTTGCTGGACTCTGGGTGACAGGCGAATGAGGCCGTGCTGTGCTTTTTCCCAGGGGGCACTTCTCAGTCTAAGCAGGCTGGCACTGCAGGTCTGGGGTGGGGGGGCAAGGGAGGCGCAGGCAGCAGAGCAATGCCGGCTTGTGGCAGTGCTCAATTCTTTGTCCCCTCCACCTCCTTGACATCATTTCCCCTCCCTTGGCCGGTTATTAGGCCGTACTTGGCAGATCCTCTGTATGGCCCCTCATAATAGTTCCTGGAAATCTTGGCTGCCCCCTCCCAGAAGGCAGGCTAGGAGGGTGGGGCAGGGTCTGGTCTCTCCTTGTGAAGGCACCTTGCTTGATTAGGGGAGAGGGAGGGACTCTGACGGACCCCTCACACCAGGCTAGGCCCTGTTTCCCCCATCTCTCCACCTACTCTCCCTTGCTCAAAACCATGGCCTGGCAAAGCTCAGCTGAGCTGAGCAGATGGGGGAGGGGGGAGAATGAAGAGAGACAGTCTCTGGGGGACCATCTGGGGAGCCTGAGTTGGTGGTGGATCCCTGGACCCCTGCCAACCTGATGGGGGGGGTATGGGTCTCTCTTTCCCCCCAAGTGTGTGTCTGTGGACAGGGGTGGGACAGGCCGTCAGGGTGAGGTGTGGGCCCCAGTCCGCTCTCTGTCATACACACACTAATGGGGAGGAGCTGTGTGAATAATTCAGACCAGTGGGAAATCCAAAAGTCAAATGGTGAGGCTCTGATGCGTGTGTAGTTCTTGAGTGCCCTGCTTGTGTTTTGGCCTTAGCGCTGATTGGCTGAGCCTGATGCTAAATGCCATCGGGAGTCCCTGAGTACCAGGGCGTGGAGGGCGGAGGCCCAGAGATGGGTCTTAGAGGGTGTCTCCGTGGAGAAGGCAACGGTAGCTGGGTAGAAATCTAGGTCAGCAGCACCCAATGGGGCTCAACTTCCTACCCCGGCCCCCAGGAACCCCAGCATGTTTATACTTGGCCTTCTTTCTGGGGAAGGATCAGCCTGTCCCTTGTCTTGTGTGGGCAGAACGCACCCAACCCGAGGTCACTCGACTAAGAACCTGGCTCCCCTCACTCCCCACCAACAAGGGCATGAGCCCCGCCCCGGGGTGATAGCCTTGGCCCCTGCCTGCAGCTGCCTGGGCCAAGTATTTGGCTAAACTCACAGGCCTGGCAACGGGTCATGTAGGGTGCGCCTCCAACAGAGCACTGCCTCCATGGCCAGAGCCGAGTCCTGTCCTTAGTGAGTGTCTAAGAGAAGAGCCTCAGACTGCCGAGAGCGATGGACCACCCCCCCCTCGCCCCCAGGGATCCCTGAGTCTTGATGAGAAAAGCATAGCCCTCCCCTTCAGATATAGTCATGTAGCTCCAAGGAACCTCTTCCTTTCGCTTAAATGAAACCCTTTGGTCCCTAGTGGGGAGTAGGATCCTGTAACCCCAAACCACTCCTTGGCTTCTGGATGAGGGACCCACGTGTGGGTGAAGGGCGCCCCCACCAAGGCTTATGGCCAGATAGGAGATGAAGCTTGCTCTCCCTTTCCCCACAGTGATCTTTCTCCCATGCACGGGTGTTGGGGCGCTACTTTTCTAAAGAGGCTGTGAGCGAGAGGTGCCCCTGCTTAAAAATGGGGGTGGGGAGAAAGAGCAGGTTGAGCCAGGGTTTCCTGCTGCTGCCTTAGCAACAGCGGAGGAGCGATGGCTGCCCAGCGCCACGGGCCTGCCGTAATGGTGGGAAAACCAGGCAGCCAGATGCCAAGCTCTTGCCTCTCCTAGGCTGTGCCCAAGGCTCATGTCTCCCTTGCAGACCTTCCCCTGTAAGGATCAGGGTTGGGGATGGCAAGGCACTCTCTCCAGGCCTTCCAGACGTTCCATGCGTAAGGCCAGGCCTAGGATACCACTGATCTGCCTGGTCAGAGAGGAGCCTGTGACCTTGGGGCCAGGGGACCAAGGGAAGGTGCCCGGGATGTTGTGCTTGAGGCCGGGAGTGATGCCGACCCACTCGGGGGCTGAACCGTTTGGAGAGGAGTTTGCCCTAGCACCCCGGGCTGCCCTTAGCAAGTGCCCAGAGACGTGGTCGTTTGGTGAGGCTGTGCGGGGAGGTCAGGACAGGCTCCAGCAGCGTGCGGACCCTGGGAACCCTGCTTTCAGCGCGACCCCTTCCCTGAGGAGCAGAAGTAGAATCCATGGTGTCTCCATTCTGTGGGCCAGCTCGCTTCTCTAGGGTGAGGCAGATGACGTTTGGGAACAGGACGCTATAGGGGCGCTCAGGCCCTGTACCTTTCATCTCTGGGGTGTCTCACATGGAGGATCCCAACGGGGCTGTGGCCACGTGGGCTGATACTGGGCCGGATAGGGGCTGTGGGGTGACATTCTTAGCAGGCAGGGCTGGCACAGGCTGACCCTGGAAGCCCAGGGATGTGGTAGGCGTGATTCACAGGGACATCTGGGGCCAGTTGGCAAAGAGCTGGGTGAGATGGGCAGGAGCAGGTGGGGCCGCCCCGGGGGCTACCTCGGCATTTTTCCTGAGGACACGGAGCCCTCAAGGTGGCTCGGGCCTCCCCGCCTCTGGGAGGGGCCGGGGTTACTCAGGGGAAAGGCAGAGTAGCTTCCTGAGCTTTGGGGTCATTAAGTTGTCTTTGCCACTTGGGTGACCTTGAGTAAGTGACTTAACGTCTCTGAACTTCAGTTTTCCCCATGTGTAGAAAGAGAATACTAGCGGTGTATGCTGGCCTCCTAGGGCTGTTGAGGGATTACAGAGAGTGTGCCTGACACAGGGTAGATGCTCCAGAAACTCTCCCCTACTGTGAGGCAGGGAATGACATCGGAGTGGATAGAGTCCTCTTCACATTGGAGGCCTTCTAGGCCCTTCTAGACTGCGCCTTTCCTGTCTTCCCACCTCCATTACCAAGACCAACCAAGGTCGCCAACTTTAGCCATCACCGGCCAGGCTGCCCTGGCTGCCATCATGCAGGTCAGCCACAGTGAGGCCTAGGCTGAAAACTGCTTGGTGGCCGGAAACCACGAGAGGGAGGGCCCACCTCTCCTGGAGGGTGGGGCAGTGTGGTGCTAACGGTAGCTGTGTGCACATGGGGAGGGGGTGGGGAGGCCTCCACTTCCCTCTGAGACACGGTGTACTGGAGGGGGGGGGTTCCCCACTGAGTAAGAGCTCGGTGTTGGCAGCAACAGGAAGCGTAGGGTGCTGGGCGGCAGGAAATGGGGCTGGCTGTTTTTGGTTCCTCAGACAGGGGGACTGGGGCCAGGCTGTCTGCAGAAGACCCCTGGGGGTCTGGAACCCACATTTCTCACGGCCTTCAGTGCTCTTTCTTCCAAGGAAACGCAGTCTTCTTACCAGCTTGCCAGCTAGGTCACCTTGGGCAAATGACTTAATCGCTCTGTGCCTCAGTTTCCCATTTGTGAAATGAGGATCACGAGAGCATTTACTGGGTAAACTTCTTTTTTGTGGTTGAAATGAGTCAATAGATATAAAGTACTTAGAATGGCATTTAGCAGAGAATGGGATGTTCGGGGAATATTTATCATCATTATTGTTGCTGTAACTCTCCTGTCAGCAGCCTGAATTGTGTGGGCAGTGCCTGCTGCCCTGACTCCCACCTGGCTTGTCCTCATCCCTGCCATGGGGACCCTTCCACCCTGATGGGAGAAGCTGAGAGCTTTTTGGGGTTCTCAGCACCTGATCCTGGGGCTAGTCACCCAGAGCCCTTCTCTAAGTCAGGGATTATCTCTAATAACCCTTAAAAATCTACCTACTGGAACTTTGAAATGTGGATTGATTGCCTTTGGAGATGTGCTGAGAGCTCCAAGACCAAGGTCAAAGCCACGTAGAGTTGGAAGGGGGGGAGACGGGTGGGGAAGTGGGGCTGCGGGTCACTCCCTGGCTTCTGGGCCCATCTGGCTGTGGAGCCTCTGTGGGGCTGGTCTGAGACTGGGCTTGGTACCCAAGTTCAAGGGCATTCTGGGACTCAGAGGGCCAGACGTCATGAGGAGAGGGTGGGCAGGTGGGTCGGGATAGTCTCAGTTCAAACTGAAAGTGAAACAGGAGGGTGTGGTTGTGTCCAGATGCAGACAGAGCCCCTTCAGTCACCAGGGACGCCTCTCCAGATGTCAGCAGGGGGTTGGGGGGGTGTTGAAGGAGCACGGTAGAAGCTTGCAAGGGACTCGTCTTGGGTGAGCAAGGCTCTGGCACCTGGAGAGGTCGCGGCAGGGAGGGAGAATGATCCTTACACATTCTGGTAGGAAGATTGGGGAATCAGCTCCTTTTCTTGGCCACACCCTCAGAGGTGGATCTTATCTCCCTCTGCCTCGAGCCAAAGCATCAAGGGCAGCAAGGAAAGGGGACCTGAAGGGTCAGTGCATTGTTGACCAAGCCTTGGAGTCAGGTCTGTTTTATCTGGATGTTTTCTCACACTTCTGCTCACCACCCCGTCCCTCGCCTTGGGGTCTTCGAGGAACGCTTCCCCCACCCCCCAGTCTGCGAAACGCCTCTTCACCGTGTGCGTCACTGAAGAGTATTATTACATCAAAACTCAGCTTCTCACTGGGTGTTCCCAGGAGCTCTGTGAGCTGCAAGGCGGGAGGGAAGCGTGCCCATTTTATGGAGAAGGAAGCTGAGGCTCAAGGAGATGGAGAAGTTGTTGGGCTAGGTGGGCCCAGAGCCTGGATCTCCTGGATCCGGTGTGGGTTCTGCCACCTCATAGCTTCCTCCCCCCATGTCCCCTCACGAGGGATAAGTGTTCCTCCTCCCCACCCCTGGACCTCCGTGTCCTTGCCTGTCCCTTTTGAGCGCTGTCAGCCAACCTCATCTACTTCTCCCCCGTGGTGCTGCCTCCTTGCTGAGGGCCCTGGGTCTGGGGTCTGTTGCCGTTTTCCTGGACGGTTCCCTCCACCCCGAGTGAGTGGCACCCTCTGGTTCCTCTCTTGCTCCTCAGGGTACCTTCTCCTCGGTGGGCACAGCCGAGGAACAGCTGCTAATTAGTGCTCAGCGCTGTCAGAGCTATTTCTGATTTCCGAGCCTAAATTTAGCCCGTCTGGCAGGCTGGCACGTAGCCTCGGGGGCTTGAACATGCCCAGGTGGGGAAGGGGCCAAGGGGTGCTCTGCCCCCCACCACTGCTGGAACAGGTGTACCCCACAGCAGAGGCCTTTTCCTCCCCAGTAATAACCATGGGGCTTTCCCTGGGGGGAGTGGGCCAGGGCACTGGTTCAGAGTCAGCTCTGGGCTCAAAGCCAGTCCCGCTCCCCACTCTCTGGTTTTGTAACCTTGGGCAGGTCACTAAACTAATCTGTACTTGCACCTGTGAGATGGGGATGAGGGTGTGTGGTGATGAGGGCGTCACCCTCGAGGAGGGCTCAGAGCAGTGCCGGGCATGGTGAGCATCCAGGCAGAGCTGGCGACCACATTGGTTGGGGTCATTATTATGACTCTGACCCGCTGCTGCCTCTACAAGTGTCACCGGGGCCATTCCAGGAACCAAACAGGTCCCTGGAGTGGGCGAGGGCCTGGAGAGACCCGTGTTGGGAAGCGGCTGTCCCCTGTAAGGCTCAGGTGCTGGGGCTCAGCCGTCCCCTCATTCCTCCTTGTCCTCCTTCCCCGCCACCACCTCTCTCCTCTGTGTTGGCCACTGTTCCAGTTTCTCTGCATTGCTCGCCTTCCTGCTCCCTCCTTCCCCCTCAGCCTTGGCCCCCCCTCTGCCCTGCCCCACCCTGGATCAGGCCTCTGTGATCAGGATCTGGAGAGACCAAGGAGAAAAGAAACGCAGAGATATAGAACGTTCCAGAGACCCTCCCCTCAGCTCCAGCCCTTCCTAGTCAGTCTCTCCTGTAGTGGCGGGGGCTGTTCTGGCTAGTGGCGGGGTGGGGAAGGGCAGCAGATGAGACAGCAGTGGTTTCCTCCATCCAGGGGTTCGCTTTCGCAATGGGGAAAAGAATGACGTATCCCCATCCCCAGCGGCCCGGGGGGCCTGGTGGGGAGGCAGCTTCACCTCTCCAGTGGGGCCCTGGCCGGAAAGCTTGAGCAATGGGGACTGAGAGCACCCAGTTTCCTGTTGTCTGGGGCTGGCCTGAGGCAGTGATTTTTTGAGGGGTGAGTTCTGGTCAGAGTCCCAGAACGAAGCCCGGCACCCCAGAGAGGAAGCTGGCTGAGAAGCCCTGAGAGAGGGTGTGGCCCCCTCTCTGCTCCAGCAGTGGCCTCCTCTCAGGGCCATGTGACTGAGGACGGGTAGTCTGAGCCACCAGCGCTGGTGACGGGGGGCCTTTTGACTCTGGGCTGGGGATTCCTGGGGACTCCCACATCCCCAGCAGAGATGGGGCTCCTTGAGGGCAAGAACTGGCTTTTGGAGCCTGAGACATAGTAGACCCTCTTTAAATGTGGGGTTCAGTGAATTGGGGTAAACTGGCATCTTCTGGGTCTGTTCAGAAGACATGCCAAGTTCACGGGGGCCAGGGAACCCCTAGTGGAAGCAGCACCAGGCAGGACCCTATACTTGCCCTGTGAGGGAGGAGCTTGACAGAGGACCGGGCAGAGCAAAGCTGACCTTCCGTAGCTCCTGAGGGGAGTCCCCGTCTGGGCCACCAGCACCACGGACCCAGCATGACGGCTGCTGTCTCCGGTTCCTATGTCTGGGTGACCTTCCCCAGGAATCCCCCTGTGCCCCGCAGCCATGATGCATCTGGTAGGAATTCCCTGCCGGTCTGACCGTAGTTCCCTTGGCCTGTCCCCGTGTCCTCCTTCCAGAAGTGATGAGGAGGGATGGGGCTGGACAGGGCTGAGGAGGAGACGGCTGTCGCCATCCTCGTGAGAGTTTTTCTGCTGTTTGTGAGACACTGGTGCCCTGGGCCAGGACCGCACACCGTCTGGATGGTGTCTGCTGGCATGCAGGAAAGGGACATAGTCCAAGACTGGCCACATTTGGGCCTGGCTGGAAATGGATCCCCTGTTCGCTTCCCACTCAAATGGAAGAAGAGACGATACCCCCTTATTGCACGTGGGGAAGTGAGTCCAAAGATGCCCGAGGGTCCTGGAAGTTAGGCTGAGCACCCATGCTCTCTCTGTCAGGGCAGACATGCCAGGGAGGTGGTGCATGGAAGACAGAGCCCAGGCCCTGGAGTCAGGCCGACTCAGAGTCCAAGCCCAGTGTCGCTTTCTAGCTTTGGGGCCTAGGGAAAGGTGCTCTATCTTTGGGCCTCGGTTTTCTCATTGGCTAACGCTACTTATCTCCCAGGGTGAGAGGGTGATGGGGATTCATGTGTATGACAGATCTACTAGGGAGCTGGCCCCTTGTGCCTTCCCTGAAAACGCCTCTGCTCCCTTGCCCCTTGCATTGGGACCCCGGGCTCAGGGTCATTATCTCGTCCTTCCCTTTCCTAGAACTGCATGAACTTGCCCCCGGACAAGGTGCAGCTGCTGAGTCAGTATGACAACGAGAAGAAGTGGGAGCTCATTTGTGACCAGGTGGGTACCAGGCCCCTTCTGGGCTCAGGATGCCCCGCCCTGGCCAGGCTGGGGCTGGCAGGAGAGGGGGCAGTGCCCATCAGGCCAAGACCCTGCCCACAGGTCTGTGGAGCATCTGCAGAGGGTGCTGGGGGTGTCTTCAAGACTCTACCACCCCCCTTCCTTGGACATGGGCCTCCCCAGGGACCTTATGAGTTCCTAGCAGGGCTGGGTCTGCCCCATGAGGAACTGGCAGGCCTCATCACCTTCTTGCTGTCACCAGCCTCCTTACTGAGCTTCTCGGAGCAGCCTCTGTTGCCCCTCCAGCCATGGGCTGGGGAAGATAGGGGCAACCCCAGGGTTGGGCATCTTGACCCCATGGGAGGTGGAGAGGAAGGGGCAGGATCCCCATCCTTCTTTCCCTTGGGCCCAGAGAAGTTGCGGTCAACCAAGCAACAACCCAAAGGTAACCAGTTCCCAAGTGGCCGAGTAAGAATTAGAACTCCTGGTTTCTGGTGCTTAGCCAGGCACCTGGGTTTGCCACCTTCACAGCCCACTGGCTGCCCCTGCCTCTAGGGCCGCTGTCCATGGTAGAAGGAAGACCCGTCTCCCTGCTAAGCCAGGGTGGGGCCTGGCTGCTGCAGTGATTCAGTAAGGGAGGGAGGCTGGGGGTGGGGAGTTGGGGAGCAAGGAGCCTCCCCTGGGAGCCAGGGCTGGGCCTTCGGCTCCTGCTAATGGACCGAATGGGATGAGAAGGCTGTGCAGGAGTCTAGGGGGTAAGGGCTGGGCTGTGCGGGGAGGATGGGGAGCTGCTTCCAGAGGCTTTGGGGCTGCCGTGGAGGTCTCTGCCACTTGGCCTGGTATCTCAGGCTGGGGGCTCAAAGGGCTGGGGAAAGTAAGAGTCCTAAAGGATCTGGGCTGGGAAGGATGGGGGCCTCTGACGTGGTCCCTGCTTCTTTGTGTGAGTGGCTGTTGGAGCCCTGGGTGGGGCAGGAGAGTTAGGAGTTGCTTTGTTGAGCACGGGTGGGGGGGGGGGGGATGAGCACACACAGGGACCTACCAGCACAGGTAAATGGGACAGCTGGGGTGCAGCCCTGGGGAAGGGAACCTCAGAGTGTTCTTTCTCCCTGGGCTCCCAGGGAGGGCTGGGAAGGTGCCACCTACTGGCAAGTCTGAGTCCTCCTCCCCATCCCCAGCACAGTGGGGTGTGTGGCAGAAATGACCCCTCCAAACTCCATGAGGGGCTAAGGGGGGGGCTGTGCTAGGGCTGTGGCTTGTGAGGCCATAGTGGAGACTGAAGCCTAGGTCTGGGACTGGGGTCTTTTAATGACTTGGTGGGTCGTTTGGTGATATCTTTGGTATTTCAGAGGGGTCCTAAGATACCCTGGGACCTGGGGTCAGAGCTGAGAACGGGATTCTGGGGTAAGGGTTGGATATTTGCCTCGGAGTAGTTCTGGCTGGTTCCCTGTACACCTCCTTCCATCTCCCCAGGAGCGGTTTCAAGTCAAGAACCCTCCCACAGCCTATATCCAGAAGCTGAAGAGCTACCTGGAAACTGGTGGGGTCAGCCGAAAGGTAGCAGCGGATTGGATGTCTAACCTGGGGGTATATGTCTCCCCCTTTTTCTCTGTCCCTTTTCCCCCCCGCGCTTTCCAAGCTCTGGGCAGCTAGAATAACTGTGTGCGTAAACTTTTTGGTGGGCTTGTGTGGGCATGCGTATGAATGTGCGTGCATAGTTTTAGGGGATGGGGAGGGCCGCGGGCATGCCCTCTGCATACCCTGCATATGCTTACGTGGGTCCATATTCGTGCAGTGCGTGTGCATGTGTGCACCCCGTGTGTCCGTGCACGGATGTGTGTGTATACTTTGTGTGTGCTTTTGTGTCCACATATGCTGTGTGTGTGTACCTTTGGGTCCGTGTATAGGGGTGTGTGTGTGTACCCCATGCGTCTGTCTGTGGATGTGTGGGTGTCTTATATCCATGCACCCAGGGTGATTGTATATGGATGAGTATGTGTGTGTACAGCTGGGGTATTCGTATTTGAATGTGTGTGTACCCTGTGGCCGTGTCTGTGTGTGTGTGTGCATGCCGCATGTCTGTGTTTGGAGGAATGTGTGTGCACCCTGAGGGCCTGCGTATGGGGCTAGGCGGAGCCTAAGAATGCTTATTCAGCTGGGCGGGGGTGTGGGGGTGGTGGGGGAGGGCTAAGCGTGAAAGGCCAGTGGTGGGGGGAGGGTGGGGGCTGCTGCCTGCTGCCTCAGGGTTCGGTGGGCCTGTGGGAAGCCCAGACGTCACCCAACAGACTCTCCTGTCCTTGGCCCCCAGTTTAAGAGGCGAGTTCAGGAGTCCACACAGGTGCTGCGGGAGCTGGAGATCTCCCTGAGGACAAACCACATTGGGTGAGCGAGGGCTCAGATTTCCCTCTTGGGGGCCAGGGAGAGCTCTGCCTCCAGGCAGCCCCTGGGGCTCCCCCCCACCGTCCCCCCACCCCTGCATAGGCTGTTCTGGATTGGGTGTCCCGTACAGTTCCTTGCCTCCTCTTCTGCCTACCTTCTGCTGTCACCCCTCGAGGCTGGGCCATGGGTCCTACCTACCTGAGCCCCCTGGCATCTCCGAGCATCCTGGGTCTTCTGAGGTCCGCGCTGGGTGGTGTCTTCCGGGGGGGGGGGGAAGCCACCCTGGAGCCCTGGCCGTGCCTGTTCTGTGCCCACTCTGGGCGGGCCCTCCCTCCTGGCTGGAACTCAGGGAGCCCTGTGCCCTGCAGGTGGGTGGAGGAGTTCCTCAACGAGGAGAACCGCGGCCTAGATGTGCTCCTCGAGTACCTGGCCTTTGCCCAGTGCTCTGTCACGTAAGCGCCCCCTGCTTCTCCTGCTGCTCCTCAGACCCCTGACCCCTGCTTCTCTGCACCTCATCCACTCCTCGGGCCATGTCCAAGCGGTGCAGCCTGAGCCTACCCTGGGCTCACACAAACCACACCCTGCACGGTGCACGATGCCCCTTCCTAAGGGCCCGCGTGGATACGGAGGGATATGGCCTGGGGTGGCCCGCTGGGACCTGGGTGGCCTCCTCTTCTGTTCTGCCACTCCCTCGCCCCCTAGTCTGCCCAGCACCGTGCTGGGAACACAGCCTCTTTCTCCCAGCCTCTAATCTCTCCTGCACATTCATCTGTCCCCTCAGTTTCCCCCACGCTTCTCTTAAGTGCTTCTGCAGTGTTGGCCTCCAACCCCAGTTGAATCCCTGCAGGTATGACATGGAGAGCACAGACAACGGGGTCCCCGGCTCAGAGAAGAGCAAGCCCCTGGAGCAGTCGGTGGAAGATCTCAGCAAGGGCCTACCCTCGGCCTTGCCTCAACAGCCCAAGAGTCGCCACCTGACCATCAAGTATGTGGGTCCCATTGCAGGGTGGCGGGGAGAATAGAGAATTCACCCCTGGACTGCCACACCCACCCAACCCTGTCCTGGGCCCTTGGGGGCGGTGGGAGGGACAGCCTGGCATTGGGGATCACAGTGAGGGCCTCAAACAGGGTTTGGGAGATGGGCGTGTTAAGACGCCTTCCAGGGATGGGCACTTAGAAACTGGATTCTGGGTGGTCTGGGATAAGTAGGGTGTTTCTGGGTCAGTGAGACCTCCCTTGTACCCATCTAACTCCCTCTTCTTTCCTGTGCGGCCTCCAGGTGCCCCCCTTCTCCCCGGTACGTAGCCGCCTGGGGGCAGGTGCATGCCTGGTTGGCTCCCCGGGTGGTGGTGGGGTACGGTGGGGTGTTCAGCTGACACCCCTGGGTTCATCTGCTGTGGATAGGCCATACCACCCTAACACAGGACATCCAGCTGAGAGGCAGGGAGAGGGAAGGAGTCAGCCCTAGAATCCTAGCTTCCATCCTTCCCACTTTGGTCTGGGGGACCAACTTTGTATTAAGCCTTTCAAACTTTCACAATATGTTTCTTTGTTTGCTCATTCATTCATTCATTCATTCATTCAACAAATATATTTTTAGCATTTCCTGTGTATCAGAAATGGTGGCAGGTGCTCAGGAGACAGATCACCCGGCTCTTGGGAGCCCTTGGTCCAGAAAGGGACAGTGTATGACAGGCTCTCATGAAGGTGTGACTAGGAGCTCTGAGAAGGGAGGTGGCTACTTCCTGGGGCATTAGGAAGGCTTTCCAGAAGAGATACCACCAGAACTATGTCTCACAGATGGATACGGGCTTTACAGGCAGTGGTGGGGACAGGGAGGGGCATTCCAGGTGGAAGGAACAGCATGAGCAAAGACTTAGACGTTTGAGCAATGACGGGAGAAGGGCAATGTGGCAGATGGAGGGAGGAGGTGGAGGCTTCCCAGTGTTGTGGAAACGTGATAGAATTGTCAAGAGGAACTGATGTGGAAGTCATGATTGGCGGTTCTGCAACAGTGAAAAAAAATCACATACTTTTTAGCCAAGAATCATCAAGGACACTGGTACAGCACTTACTGTGTATCAGGCACTGTTCTGAACTCATTTCATAGTCCCAAAAACCCTTTCGGGAAGGTACTATTATTACCATTCCTATTTTACAAATGAGGAAGCTGAGGCACAGGGTGATTAAGTAAACTTGTCTTATAAGTAGCGAGCTGGGATTTGGACCAAGACAGTCTGAATTCAGGGTTGGCCTTTCAAGATGGAAGATGAAGGAGCCCATGTGGCCGTGAGCGCCACCTTGTGGATTTCCAAGCTTTGGCTGTCTTCCCTCTATAGGCTGTCTACCCCTACAACACAGCAACCCTTTTTGATGCCAAGTTGCTGTTAAGGATCTTTGCTTTCCTGACCCCCTCCTTATCCCCTTGCAGCATGCCAGGCCCCAGGCCGAGGGACCCAAGGAAGCCTTCCTGTCCTCAGCCAACCTCTCTGGTTGGGTGGTTGGGAATTAGTGGCCTAATGTTCCAGATGTGCCTTCTGAGTGGTGGGGCGCGGGGAGGGGCAGGAGCGGGGGCGGGAGGCTGGGTGTAGGACCCTGAGCCCTGCTGCCTCCTCCCTCCCCCACCAGGCTGACCCCAGCCCACAGCAGGAAGGCCCTGCGGAATTCTCGCATTGTTAGCCAGAAGGACGACGTCCATGTTTGTATCATGTGCTTGCGTGCCATCATGAACTACCAGGTTGGTCAGTGAGCACGAGGGCACTGGGGGACCCGGGGAGCTGGGCCTGTCCTCACTGGGGGGGGGCTGCCTGAGCTGCTTGGGTTCAGGGACCAACTGTCCCCCAACCCCATTCCCCACTGGAGAACCCTGTGGGGGGGGCTGTTGAGGGTCTTGAGGCTGATCGGGTCTTCAGGGGAAGCCCAGATTTCTGCCCCCCGCCCCCCAGGGAGGTCCTCTAGAGTAATCTGGACATGACTGGGGGCATGGGTATGCCTCATGTGGGGACGCAGGCACACCCACCAAGGAAGGCTGGACACAGGGCCCTTGGGGAGAGCAGCTCGCGGTTATTTTGTTTGGAGGAGTGGCTGGTGAGGCCAGTTGTCCTTTACTAAGCAGGCCTTTGAGGGCTCACTGTGTCCATGGTGCTGACTCCTAACACTGGGTTTTGCACAGACAGTCATTTAAAAAGAGGGGCCAGGCTTTGGCAGCCACAGAAGAGGCTGTGGTCGGATATAAAGAATTTCCTAAGCTTGAGGGCAGGTAGAGACCAGAATGCAATGGCACCGACAGTGCCCGAGGTGCTGGACAGTGTTAACAGGGCTGGCAGTCCTGGGGGTCTGCCTGGAGGAGCTGACCTTTCCTCTCTCCCTAGTCTGGCTTCAGCCTTGTCATGACCCACCCAGCCTGTGTCAATGAGATTGCCCTGAGCCTCAACAACAAGAACCCCAGGTGAGGTCCAGGCTCCTAACGTTTCTCCACATCTGGCTTCTCCTGCCGCCAGCCCCTTGCCTGTTCTGTTCCCCAGTTCTCAGGACTCCCGCCCAGGCTCCTTCCACTCCTACTCCCCCATCAGCTCCCCCGCCCTCTCCCAGCCAGGTCCGCGTCCACCCTGGCTTGTGGGGCCTGCCTTCGAGGCATAGACTGCCCCTTCTCTCCCCAGAACCAAGGCTCTGGTGCTGGAGCTGCTGGCGGCTGTGTGCCTGGTGCGAGGAGGACATGACATCATCCTCGCGGCCTTTGACAACTTCAAGGAGGTATGAACCCCCCGCCCCCAATACGTCCTTGTTCTCTAGCACTGCCTGGAGTCCTGTTGCTGGCAGCTGTGGCCTCTGCTGGGGGCAGCTGGGAGTGTTGGGGGGGCATTTGGGGAACACGGGGTGGGGACAATCTGGGATGGGGAGGCCTTAAAGGGAAGGTGCCAGGTCACGTTGGGGCGCTGTCTAGGGCAACAGGGACAGCTGCGGGGATCTGTTAACCTTGGACCCTCAGCCTTGCCAGACCCAAACTGGACTTGATCCACACACCTCAGAATTGCAAACATACATACACCTCTCTGACTCTGGCTAAGTAGATGCAGGAGAATATGATGCATAAAGTGGGAGATGGTCATTCATTCCTTTAATGGATATTTATTGAGTGCCTACTATGTGTCAGGCACAGAGTGAGCCCCGGGGGCACATCAGTGAACAAAAGAAACAAAGAAGGCAGGGGGAGACCTCACACACAGTATAATAAATGAGCACATTACCTAATGCGCTAGGAAATGATAAATGCTCTGATGAAAGGTCAAGGACGCTGGAGGGACAGGAGGAATGGGTTGCTGGGTGGTCAGGGAAGCCTCGTCGAGATGGTGAAGTTTGAGCAAAGCTGTGAGGGCAGTGAGAGACTTGGTGTGGTGGCAGCCTCGAGTAAGAGCAACCGGGCAGCTGGAACAGCAGGTGCAAAGGCCCTGAGGTGGAAATGTGCCAGGACACCAGTGTGGCCAGAGTAGAGTAAGCTGGGGGAGGGCTGGGGGAGGTGGAGGGGGGGGGAGGTCTTGGAGCAGAAGAGCAACATGGCCTGACTTAGATTTAACATGGGAGGAATCTATAGAAGCACAAGGGTGGCGGTTGGGAAAAGGCTTAGGAGGTGTGTCACTGGGGCCCTAATGACAGCCATTCTCCCCACCCAGGTGTGTGGGGAGCAGCACCGCTTTGAAAAGCTGATGGAATATTTCCAGAAAGAGGACAGCAACATCGACTTCATGGTGAGCTCGGGGGACCAGGCTGGGCCCAGCCACCCGCAGTGTGAGGAGCAGCCAGGGGCCCTGGGCCTCTGGGATCTGGGCTCTGCTCCTGCAGAGTATGAGGATTGAGAGGTTGGTGGGGAGGGGAAGCTGGAGGGAGGGGATGCGGTGCGCAGGGAGGACATATGGGTGGGGGCACAGCTGGGTTAGCGGAGTGAGAAACGGGGAAAAGGAGGACACTTGGGAATAAATGGGGGGGGTGGAAGGCACTGAGCTCCCCCACCCAGAAGGTCACAGACCGACCTGCTCCCATTCTCTGCTCCCCAGGTGGCCTGCATGCAGTTCATCAACATTGTGGTACACTCTGTGGAGAACATGAACTTCCGGGTCTTCCTGCAATATGAGTTCACCCACCTGGGCCTGGACTTGTACTTGGAGGTGAGCCCTGGCCCCTCCTGCCCCTCTGGGACTAGCCACTTGCCAACGGCAGAGTATGGCCTTGTGGTTAGCAGCATGGGTGTTGAGGTCAGGCAGATCTGGGTTCAAGTCCTGTGACTCTGTCACTTCCAAGCCCTTGTGACTTTGGGTAAGTCTCTTCTTCTCTCTGAGTCTCAGCTTTCCCACCTGTAAAACAGGAGAATTATAAAGATGATAATGACTGTAAATAGGATGAGGCAGAATGTTTTCTGCCACCTAACAGGCACGCGGTCCACGGAGCTATTATTGCAGGCACCGTAAGGGCTCTGGGTGGCCCTGGCTCTGGCTCTGGGAGGATCAGCCTCAGACAGGCCCTGACTCACGCACGTAGTGGAGAGCACAGAGATATCGGGCCATATGGGGTCTGGCTCACGCTGGATGGGTCCAGGTCATGGAGGCGCTCCTTGCCCCGGGAAAGGTTAGGCAGAGGGGCTTGGTGCTTCCGGGTCCAGCCTGGGCAGAGACGCTGCGGCTTTCCCGGACTCCTTTGGGAGGCTGCTTGGAGGAGTGGGGACTTTGGGATTGGATTTTTATCTCTTTTAAAGTTAATTATTTTGAAAGAGAGAGAGAGCGCGCACGCATGCACACGCACGTCAGGGGGCGGGCCAGAGAGGGACGGAGAGAGAGAATCCCATCTGTCAACTCAGAGCCCGACAACGGGCTGATGATGATCATGAGATCGTGACCTGAGCCGAAATCAAGGGTCAGACACTTAACCAACCGAGCTACCTGGGCTCCCCTGGGATTGGATTTTTCAAAAGCCAGGATTAATAGAAGGTGAAGAGCAGGCTGGGGTGATATATCCACGCAGCGGAATATTATTCAGCCACAAAAAGGAACGAAATACTGATACATGCTACCCCATGGACGAACCTTGAAAGCATTGTGCTAAGTGAAAGATGTTAAGACACAAAAGCCCAAATGCTGTATGAGTCCTTTACATGAATGTCCAGAATAGGTACATCCACAGAGGCAGCCGATAGACTGGCAGTTGCCAGGGATTGGGGGAGGAGAGAACAAAGACTGACTGCTAACAGGTACAGGGGTTCTTTTTGGGGTGACGAGAATGTTCTGGAATGTTCTGGAGCAAGAGACAGTGGTGATGGTCGCACAACCTTGTGAATATACTAAAAGCTATTGAATTATATGCTTTAAAAGAATGAATTTTATGGTATGTGAATTATATCTCAATAATAAAAAAGCAGGCTGGGGCTCCAGCGAGCCCCTTCCCCTGGACTCTAGCGTAGTGGGCGAGCGTACCGGAAAGACCCCTCACATTGGGCCTCACCCTGCTCCTTCTGTCTGGGGGACAGAGGCTTCGGCTCACGGAGAGTGACAAGCTGCAGGTGCAGATTCAAGCATACTTGGACAATGTGTTTGACGTGGGCGCGCTGCTGGAGGACACTGAGACCAAGAATGCTGTGCTGGAGCACATGGAGGAGCTGCAGGAGCAGGTGGCCCAGGTGAGAGCTGCTCCCGAACTTGGCCCAGCACATGGTAGGCCCCCAGCGCCTCACACTGGCACCAGGCACGGGGCCTCAGACACTGGTTCTAGGCGTGAACGGGGGTGGGGTGCTGGCGGCTCTCTGCCTAGTTCCTGACTTTGACCCGAATCCCAATCTTGGATCCTGTGGGCGTCTTTCTCAATGAGCCTTCACTGGCTTCCTACGCTGCTGGACTTCTGAAGAAGGCAGGCCCCTCCTCTCCCTGGGCTCAGAGCCCACACCCTGGCTTGGGTGGAACTAGGTGCTTGGGGCCCCTCTAGCCCCGTCTCCTCTCCACTCCCCTCCTTCCTCAGTGGTGCCTTGGTTTCTCCTCCTGAGAGAACTTCAGTGCCCTCAGTGCCTCACCTACTTGGGTTCAAGTGCCAGGCTCAGCCCACCCCACCCGCCAGGCACCCTGCGCTAAGCACATCCGGAAGCCTCCCCCAGCCCTTCAGGCAGGCATGCCTGCTGCCGCCCCCTCACCGGCGGTACCAGTGCCCGGCGGCGGGTGGGAGCTCACCATGTGCTGTGCCACAGCTGACAGAAAGGCTTCGGGACGAGGAGAACGACTCCATGGCCAAGATCGCCGAGCTGGAAAAGCAGCTAAGCCAGGCTCGAAAGGAGTTGGAGACCCTGCGGGTGAGGCCAGGGGCGAAGGGGGCCGGGCCGGGGGCAGGGGAGGGGGGAGCCCGGGCTCCGAGGAACCGACCCACTGGGGCAGAAGCCTAGAAAGGCTTGACACTTCCGTCTACCCCAGCAAGAGGGTGGGGACTGTGTGTCAGGCCTGCTGGTGGGCACTGACCCTTCTCCCGGGGCTCACAGGAGCGCTTCAGCGAATCGACCCCCATGGGCGCCTCTAGGCGTCCCGCTGAGCCTGAGAAAGTGCCTACCTCCGTCCCTGCACGGCCTTCGGCCCTAGAGCTGAAGGTGGAGGAGCTGGAAGAGAAGGGGTTAATCCGTATCCTGCGGGGGCCCGGGGATGCCGTCTCCATTGAGATCCTCCCGGTTGCTGTGGCAACTCCAAGCGGCAGCAGTGACGCCCAGACTCCTACTCCTGGCTTGCCCACCAGCTCACCCAGCCCAGGTGCGCAGGAGCTGCAAGTCGGGGAGGTGGGCATGGGGGAACCAGGGTCTGGAAGGGGAGCCTGGGGACATCTTCGGCCAGGACAGTTGCGAGAGGTAGGTTTGGGTTATAGGCGTGGCTCAGGTGGATGCCAGATGGTAGACGTGGGCCCAGTGCGCATGTGCATGCGTAGAGCCGGAGGCAGGGGGGCCGGAACTTGACAGCCCTTCCCCCATCTTTGGTTCTCTGTTCTCTTTAGGGTCAGATCTCCCACCTGCAGCAGAGGCAGAGCCAGAGCCGATTGCCGGAGCGGCACCCCCACCCCCACCTCCACCGCCCCCACTGCCCGGCCTCCCCTCCCAGGAGGAAGCTCCGCCTTTGGCGCCCCCACTGGTCTCACCCCTCCCTGGGAGCTCGGAACCCCCGCCCCCACCCCCTCCGCTGCCGGGAGACTTGCCGCCCCCACCCCCACCGCCACCGCTGCCTTCTGGCCCAGACGGGCCAGTACCTCCGCCTCCTCCGCCGCCTCCGGGAGGTCCCCCTGATGCCCCAGAGATGGGCCCAGGTGAGTGGACCACCCAGGGCTGGGGGGAGATATGGAGAGAGGTGCCGTGCCTAGACCTCGCTGTCCTCCAGGACGCTCTGTCTGGGGGCCTCCTGCTGCCTTCTGCCTGTCCCCTCTGGCCTCTCCGGGCCCTGGGTCCCGCCAACCACCCCACCTTCACAGCCCTATGCTCACCTCCCTGTCCCAGGAGTAAAGGCCAAGAAACCCATACAGACCAAGTTCAGAATGCCACTCTTAAATTGGGTGGCGCTGAAACCCAGTCAGATCACGGGCACCGTCTTCACCGAGCTCAATGATGAGAAGGTGCTGCAGGTGAGTGTGGCCCTTCCTTGGTTCCAGTGTGGGCACCAGAGGAGAAGGGGGCTTGCGTGGGTCAGCTCCTCCACCCCATTGTACAGATGAGGGCATGGAGGCCCAGGGATGGGTGTTAAGCTACACTGGTTTAGTATCTTGGATCAGCAGTATATCCTGACTCCCCCGGAGGCTTTCCCCTTCCTCCCTGCAGAGGGCACATCCCTTCCCCCAGGTCTGGTCTCTCTCTCTCTCTCTTTTCTTTTAATGTTGATTTATTTTTGAGAGAGAGGGAGAGCGTGAGTGGGGGAGGGACAGATAGAGAGAGAGAGAGAGAGAGAGACAGAGGATCTGAAGCCGGCTCTGCGCTGAGAGCAGAGAGCCCAATGTGGGGCTTAAACTCATGAACTGTGAGATCATGACCTGAGCCCAAGTCTGATGCTTAACCGACTGATCCACCCAGGCGCCCCCTTGTGTCTCTCCCTCCCCTTAAGCTTCTCTCCCACCACCCCCACAGACAACCAGGGCTTCAGGCCTTCTAATTCTACTTTTAGTTTTCCAAAAGGGATATGTTCTCTTGCCTCCAGGCCATTCTGCATGCTGTTCCTTCTGCCTGGAATGCTCTTCCCTCCCCCCCCTTTTTTTTTTATCCCTGGCCAATTCAGCTCTTCCTTCGGCTGGTAACGGCTTAGAGTCTGGGTCCCCTGGGTTGGGTGCAGCTCTTCCTCCTCGGTGCTGTCTGTACTTCCCCTGTATCCCCCAGCAGGGCCTGTGGTCAAGCTGGGTTACTGTTTTTTTTTCTCTCTGGGTTGTGTGGTCAGGGCTGGATAGGTGTCTCAGCCACGAATATATCAGACCCCAGCCCACCCGGCCCCAGCTCTTTTCCTTGCACCCTCAGGAGCTAGACATGAGCGACTTTGAGGAGCAGTTCAAGACTAAGTCCCAAGGTCCCAGCCTAGACCTCAGTGCTCTCAAGAGTAAGGCAGCCCAGAAGGCCCCCAGCAAGGCCACCCTCATCGAGGCCAACCGGGCCAAGAACCTGGCCATCACCTTGCGCAAGGGCAACCTCGGGGCTGATCGCATCTGCCAGGCCATCGAGACGTGAGTACTTCTGCGCTGGGATTGTGGGTAGCCCAGCCCCTCTACTAAGCCAGGGTCATCAAGCACCTAGTAAAAGGGTCCCAGCTATGGGACAGAGCCCATCAAGCTTCATGCTCACCGTGGTCAGGGAGTAAGGCTGGGAACCTTGTTCCATTTGCAGGCCGAGAAAACAGGCCATGCTGTGAGTCCATGCCCAGACCGGGATGTTCCTCATTTCCCCCCTGCCTCCTTGCCCAGCTACGGGCACTCAGGCTCAGGCATTTACAGCCGGGCATCTGCCACTGACCTTTGATAGGGACCTCAGGCTTCCCAGCACCCAGCTTTCCTTGACATTTACCTCTTGGTCCCTGAAGCTGTTGGCAAATAGTGAATGCTGAAGTTCATTTATTCAATCAAGGAAATGAGGGTGTGTGTGTGTGTGGGGGGGTAGTCCTGCCTCAAGAACTGGTGGGTGTAGCGTGATAACCACCCCACCTTCCACCAGGTACGACCTGCAGGCCCTTGGCCTGGACTTCCTGGAGTTGCTGACCCGCTTCCTGCCCACGGAGTATGAGCGTAGCCTCATTGCCCGCTTCGAGCGGGAGCAGCGACCCATGGAGGAGCTGTCGGAGGAGGATCGCTTCATGCTCCGCTTCAGCCGCATCCCGCGCCTGCCGGAGCGCATGGCCACGCTCACGTTCCTGGGCAACTTTCCGGAGACTGTGCAGCTGCTCATGCCGGTGTGGGCGGGGCAGGCAGAGCGGTGTGGGCGGGGCAGGGAGGTGTGGGCGGGGCAGGCAGAGTGGTGTGGGCGGGGCAGGGAGATGTGGGCGGGGCAGGCGGGGCACTGTGTTCTGGGTTGGGGGATGTGGAGGGGGGGCAGTTACTAGCCTGCAAGAGGGCAAATAGGAGTACTCGAACCTCCTATGGGCTTGCCCCCCACTCTACCCCAACTTACCTTGCCTCCCCAATCCGCCCCCCCCCAGCAACTGAATGCCATAATTGCAGCCTCAATGTCTATCAAGTCCTCTGACAAACTCCGCCAGATCCTGGAGGTGAGAGCCCAGGGCGAGGGTCTGGGAAGCGGGGCGCACCCAGTTCTGGGTCGTGTGAGAGGGATACCGGGCCTTGCTCTGTCTGCACCCCTGGGATGCAACAGTTATGTTCGCAACTCTCACACAGACAGAAAGACAAAGCTAAGGCAGGGGTGGAGGTCATGTCTACAATACCTTAGACTCCTTCTAAGGGCAGAGCTCCCTCTGGGGATTACTGTGTGATTAGCAGAGTGCCCACACCTGCTTAGTGGAGTCTCAGGGAACCCATAGAAATGGCTCTTAGAAATACTGTGGTACCACAGCCTAGGGGATGTCAGCAGCACAGTTTTGGGTAGGAATAGCAGAGGACAAACTTGGGTATGCCAAAGGGCACCTGGCTGGCTCAGCCGGTTGAGCATGTGACTTTTTTTTTAAGTTTATTTATAATTTAAGAAATTTCAACACTGAACATGGGGCTCAAACTCACCACCCTGAGATCAAGAGGCACATGCTTCTTTGACTGAGCCTTCCAGGTGCTCTGAGCATGTGACTCTTCTTCTGGGGGTTGTGGGTTCGAACCCCACGTTGGATGTAGAGATCACTTAAAAGTAAAAGCTTTAAGGGGCACCTGGATGGCTCCATCAGTTAAGCGTCAGATTCGGTTTTGGCTCAAGTCACGATCTCATGGTTCGTGAGTTCCAGCCCCGCCTCAGGCTCTTTGCTGACAGTGCGGAGCCTGCTTGGGATTTCTCTCTCCCTCATTCTCTGCCCTTCCCCAGTTTACCCTCCCTCTCTCTCAATAAATAAACATAAAATTTTTTTTTAAAATTTTTAATGTTTATTAAATTTTGAGAGACATAGAGACAGAGTGTGAGCAGGGGAAGAGCAGAGAGAGAGGGAGACACAGAATCTGAAGCAGGCTCCAGGCTCTGAGCTGTCAGCACAGAGCCCGACGCAGGGCTTGAACTCACAGACCGTGAGATCGTGACCTGAGCCAAAGTCGTCCGCTCAACCGACTGAGCCACCCAGGCGCCTCAAAACAAAATCTTAAAAAAAGAAACAGGATACACCATGCATTTTGTTAGCCATCTGGATATGTCAGACATATACACATGCAGGTACACATGTCATGGACTTGAGAGGTCCATGCAGGAGTGCAGTGGGGGCTGAGTGTGTGGGGCTTGCTTTTCGCCACATTTCCTTGTGCATCTTATACTCGAGGGGGTTTCCTCAGCCCCAGCACGCTCCTGAACTCTCCCCCCCCGGCCTCTCCCAGATCGTCCTGGCCTTTGGCAACTACATGAACAGCAGCAAGCGTGGAGCAGCTTATGGCTTCCGGCTCCAGAGTCTGGATGTGGTGAGGGGCACAGGAGGGGTTCCCTGGCATGGGGGATGGGGGACAGCCGGTGGCCTGCGGCTTATGACAGGTCTTCATGCAGCTGCTGGAGATGAAGTCGACTGACCGCAAGCAGACGCTGCTGCACTACCTGGTGAAGGTCATTGCCGAGAAGTACCCACAGCTCACAGGCTTCCACAGTGACCTGCACTTCCTGGACAAGGCAGGCTCAGGTATGGGTGCAGGCACCCCGTGCTCCTGGGGTGGGGGGCAGGGGCTCAGCCCTGGGGACTGATACGGGTTGAGAGAAAGTGAGGGGACCACAGGGCATAAGTAGACAGGAATGCTGCCTCTCTGATTCCCTGCCTCCGTATTGCCCCCCCCTCCCCCACTCAGTGTCCCTGGACAGTGTCCTGGGGGACGTGCGCTCCCTGCAGCGAGGCCTAGAGATGACACAGAGAGAGTTTGTGCGGCAGGACAACTGCACGGTGCTCAAGGAGTTCCTGAAGACCAACTCACCCACCATGGATAAGCTGCTGGCAGACAGCAAGACTGCTCAGGTGGGCCAGGGCCGGCCTGGGCCTGGAGGCGGGAGGCCGGGGAGGGGTGCGGAATACAGGCCCGGAGGGGCGTGGCCACAGCGGTGGGGGATGGGGCAGGAGGGCCCAGCAGCCTGGAGGAGCAGAGATGAAGCGGCCAGGGTCTTAAAGGGGCACAGAGCCTGTAGGGGTCCGTGCTGCTGGGCCTGACAGACAGCTGTGCCCACAGGAGGCCTACGAGTCCGTGGTGGAGTACTTCGGAGAGAACCCCAAGACCACATCCCCCTCCATGTTCTTTTCCCTCTTCAGCCGCTTCATCAAGGCCTACAAGGTATGTGTGTCTGGTGGGCAGGCTGCAGGGCGTTGCGGCCTCTCCACATGGGCCGTGGGAAGGTAGGGGATGCTTCTGTCGGGGGGGGGGGCAGGATAGGACTCCCCTCATGGAACCCCCACTTGGCCCCTCAGAAAGCCGAGCAGGAGGTGGAACAGTGGAAGAAAGAAGCAGCCGCCCTGGAGGCAGGCGCTGATGCCCCAGGCAGGGGCGAAGTCCCAGCACCCAAGGTAGGCAGCTGCGCCTGAACTTGGCACTTGCTCGCAGGGATCCTCATCCCAGAGTTCTGGCCCTCTTCCATACTGTCATTTCTATGCATGGACCCGGCCCAAGGTGAGCACGGTGCCCCAGGGGCCGGGGATGGGAGTGGGTTCCTTCTGCTCGAGCCAGCTGTTCGTGTTGTGGAGGGTCCAGGAAGACGGATGTTCTAGCATTTGCTGGCATGGGGAGAGGGGATCCGGAGCTGGAGCTATACACCTTCCGTTACGCGCCCCCCCCCCCATAGTCGCCACCCAAGGCCCGGCGGCAGCAGATGGACCTCATCTCTGAGCTGAAGCGGAAGCAGCAGAAGGAGCCACTTATCTATGAGAGTGACCGCGACGGGGCCATTGAAGATATCATCACAGGTGAGGGTTTGGCTGGGCCTGTCCTGTCCTCTGTCCATCTAATGCTGTCCTCCACCCCACTCTAGGGGTCTGGCTGCCTTACTGCCTCTTGCTACTTTTTCTGTCTTTTTTCTTTTTTCCTTTCTCTCCCCCCTCCTCCCTCCCAACCTTCAGTGCTCAAGACGGTGCCCTTCACGGCCCGCACCGGCAAGCGGACCTCCAGGCTCCTCTGTGAGGCCAGCCTAGGAGAAGAGATTCCCCTCTAGCCCCCAGGTACCTGGGTAGCCTGGCCTCTCATCCCAGAGGCTGCCCACAACCCTGGGGGCCCTTGGGGGTCATGCTGTCCTCCCTGGGGCCATGCACGGCTGGGATGGGTTTGGGCGGGGTCTAGTAAACATAAACAGGTCCCTTCCTACACGCCCACAACCCGGGTCCCTAGAAGGGTGAGGTTTCTGCCCTGGAGCCGTGATCCTAGCCCCGTGCAGACTTCTGAAGGGTAAAGCTCTCTCCTCTTGGCTGCCAGATCTGCGGAACCAGCCCTACATCCGTGCAGACACAGGCCGTAGAAGTGCTCGGCGGCGCCCCCCGGGACCCCCCCTTCAGGTCACCTCGGACCTCTCGCTGTAACTGCTATTTCAGCAGATGGACTCAGTGGGGGATGTGGGGGGCAAGCGGGGGCTCAATGAAGGTGGTCCTCTGCTTGGCTGGGCCCGGCAGCCCCTTCTGCGGCTGCGATGGGCCCACCTCAAGTGGTCGGGCACGCGGGAGCACGGGGCGGGGGGTGGTGGGGGGCAGCAAGGCCAATCCCTCCCCCAAATGCTGCTTGCGGCACCCCTCTTCCCCTAATAGCCATACTTAGCCTCAGCGGGAGCCTGGCCTGTAACTTATAAAGTGCAACCTCGCGTCCCACCCCCAGCTCCAGGAACTCTCCATGGACCTTATTTTTATACAAGATTAATAAAGATGTTTGCAAAAGATCCTTGTCCGCTCTGTGCCTGCCCCACCACACGCAGCCTGTTTTTCTTTGCAAACGCTTTACTTGTACACGTTTTTCATCGCAGGTTTCTGCAAACAGGCTGGCGAAGGGGAAAAGGGCTGCTTCTGCACTAGAGTCGGGGGCGAGGGAGCCAACTTCAAGGGGCTCACGTGGTCTGGTGGCTGGTCCACGAACTCTGTGGGAAGGCGGAGGGTCAAGCCGGCAGCTCCCCTTAGAGACTGGATTAGCCCCCACCTCAGTCCTCCTTTCTACCCGCTCAGTCCCCGCGTCTGCCAGTCCTGTCTCCAACCTGGGTACCCCGCCCCTGTTTCTTAGGCTCCGCCCCATCCTTGGCCACGCCCCCGAGCGATCCCAGATTACTTCTCCGTCTGCTCTATGCCGGTTTCTTGGGAGTCCAGCTCTCACCCTATGCCTGTCCCTCTCCTGTCGGCACCGCCTCTACTCCGTGTGCCCCGCCCCTATCCTCAGCCCCGCCCCCTTTTTCTGCTCTCACCGGGGCTCAGAGACCTCTGGTTGGGCCCAAGCTTGTGGCTGCTGGGCTGGCAGGACTTGGGAAGTCGGACGTCAGAGCGCGGGGCTCGTTTCCGAGTCTTGTTTTCTGGCGGTGTCCGCCTGGTCAAGTTAGGGATCTGAGCGTAGGGGCTGCGCGCACCTGGACCGGGGAAGCCGGTAAGGAGGAAAAGGAGAGGCTAGTCCTGACGGCAGGTCCTGAGTGAGGGTTCCCCCCCTCCGGCGGGTCCCCGCCCGGCCCGGGGCGCACCCGCTTTGTTTAGTCTGTGCAGCGAGAGCTCCAGCTCGTTGCTGGAGAGGCCGCTGAGGCGCGCCGCCTGGCAGAAGAAGGTGAGGCCCGCGTGAGTGCGCGCGGAGCCGCTGTGGCCACGCCACCCGCCCTTCCAGCCTGGGTTCAGCCGCAGAGCCCGCTGCTTCTTGGTGTAGTAGCTTGAAGGAGACAAGTGGGGTAGCCTTCTCAGACACCGTCTCCCCCGGTCGTCTCCACCTCATCGGTGGGGAAACCAAAGCAGGACAGGAAGCCACTCGTCTCTGGCCTGGGGCAAGTTGGGACCCAGGAAACGGACTCAGAAGTCAGGACTCCCCTCTCCGGGGCAGGAACTTCAGGGGACCCCTGCGGGGGGGGGGAGCAGAGTCTGCCCCTCCCCAATCCTGGGCCCTGAAGTTGGAGACACTGTGCATACCTCATCACTTCCTGCACCAACTTGTGGGAGACAAAGCCCTGGCTCATCAGCTTGAACAGAATCTCTAAGAACAGGGTCTGCAGGCCCTGGGGGTCATGGAACCGGCTGTTCCTCACCTGGCCTGGGAGCGGAGATCAAGGGGGAGGGTGAGGAGGAGCCTTCCCCCAGGCCAGGCCATTCCCACCCCACCAGCCTCACTCCTCACCCAAGCACTGAGCCAGGCGGTAGCTGTCGGTGAGGACACCCAGGAAGTCTTTGAAGCTTACAGTTCCATCACCTGGGAAGAGAGAGACAAGGGGGTGCTGGGGGTGCCTCCCCGGCTTAAGGCCTACACTATATATGATTTAGGGGCTTGCCTGCAGTTCTTTCCAGACATTAGAGAATCCGGCCCCACTTCCAGCCAAAAGTCAACCCCAGCTGAATGGGGGGGGGGGAATAGTTCTTGCCCTGGGTGGGGGGGCAGATCAGGATGAGTATTAACACAGCAGAAAAGTTTAGGGGCTATGGGATAGATGTGTTGATCAGAGCGGGCTTCCTGGAAGAGGGGCCTTTAAAATAGGACCAGGTCGGGGATTCTATGGGCAAAGGAGGCATCCTCCAGGGCTAGAAGTTGGGGGGGGGGAGGACAAGAGGCCAGGGATGGGGGCACCCACCATCCAGGTCTGCCTGCCGCAGAGCCTCACACATCTCCTGTGGGCTCAGCTGGATACCCACGTTGCGCAGGGCAGTTCTCATGCTGCGCATGTCCACGGTGCCTGTTGGGCTGGAGCTGAACAGTTTGAAGATCTCCTGGAAGGCTGGGGGCAGGGAGGGAGACAGGCAGCAAGATGAACTGCACCCAGGAGCCCTGAGACCCACCCACTCTAGCTCAGAATGGGACCGAATCACTCCGGGCTTGGGTCGCTCCAACCCCTGGGGCATTATAACATTTAAAGAACAACAGTGGCTGCTGTGTGTTAAGTCCCCATTCAATTCTCACGTCCAAACTCCTGTTTGGACAAGTCTGTATGAAAAAAACATTCAAAACTTATGTCAAAGGTCACACCAGCAGTAGGGACATGGCTGGGCTTTGGACCCTGGCAGTCTGGCTCTGGAGCTGCGATGCTCTGAGGCTCCAAGGGCCCTGCTGGCGCCTGGCATGCAGCAGGCAGTGAAGATTATTGATGGTGAGTAAAATGATTTTGCTTTGAGGGATCCTGCCAAAATTAGGGCATGCCCTTAGAGGGGGCGTTGGGGCCCCCAAAGGTAGAAGTGGTTCCTTCTACCTCTCACCCCACAGCCCCAGACTCCAGGGGAACTCAGGTTATTTTTTCCCATCGTTTCTCCCAATTTCCTTCTTGCTTTCCTCTTTCCATCCTGTCCGTCCATCCATCCATCCATCCATCCATCCATCTATTCACCACACACACACACACACACACACACACACACACACACCCACCGGTGAACCCGAGAATTGTAAACATTAGCCAATTAGACTGCCATTGAGGGATGGTTACAATATGGTCACTAACTTCTCACAGTGACTCCAGCCTCCGGGGAGGCAACCCCTTGCAGTTCGGCTCTGAGCATTCCCTAATTTCTCCCCGCACTGCCCTGGGGCCCTCACCTGCCAGCTGCCGCGGTGTCAGGGGTAGCAGGTTCTCATCTGCAAAGCTGCTTCTGTTTAAGGGGGGAAGAGGTTGGAAAGGCCTTTGCGCCTGCTGCAGAGAGATGCCAGGGCCCAGCAGGCCTTGTACCAAACCCAGGACCCCAGGCCTGGTCTCCAGTCCCTGTCCTTACCTCTGAGACCCAGAACCGGAGCCTGACTGCACTGAACGCGGAGCTGCAAGGCGCTTGCCCTCCTTGGCCTTCTGGGAAGCCTGCTCAGCCCCTGTGGCCGTGACAGATGCTGGCTCCGCCGGGGTCAGCAGGGCTGTGGGCTGCTGCGGCTTCCCCTTCTGTGTCCTGCAGGGCTGCTCCTCTCCCGGGTCCGGTGGGGGCAGTTTCCCAGGCTTCTGCGGAGGCCTTGGAGGCCGGGAGAAGACAGGGCTGAGGGCCCTGCCCACCCACCCGGGTGCTCAGACTCCAGGGGCCCCGGGACCAGCCCTGTGGGCGCTCAGCTCTACCTCTTTCCAGGACCCCCCCCCCACCAGCCTGCTCCCATGGTCCCCTATCTAGAGGATTCTGGGGGCAGGAGCGTGTACTAGGAAACCCTTCGCCGGCCCTGGTCACCTGTACATTTTCTGTGCCGCCGACGGGGATCTCTTAGTCTTCTGCCTTCTGCTGCCTGAAAGGCAGAGTCGCAGGGTCTGAGGCTGGTCCAGCGCCCCAGGCCCGCAGCCCCCAGGCTGGCTTTCGGGTGAACTTTAACATCTTTAGACAGGGGTGCACTCTGTCCCTCACCACAAGCCTGCTTCTCTTTGCCGGGGAACCTGCTGCTTCACTCTTTGGAGGCTCTGCCCCGATCAAGGCGTCTTTGAATTTGTGACCCCACTCCAGAAGCTAACACAGGCTGCCAGAAGCCCAGGGAGAAGCAGGCCTTAGAGTCCCAAAGTCGGGGTGTGGGAAGGAGGAGGCCAGCCCAAGGTGGGGCCGAGGCCCATCTCACCCCAGGTTCCCTGGGAGGGAAGGATGTCCTCCTCCAAACCATGCAAACTCCCAAACCACAGTTCACACATACTCCAGGAAGATGCATCTCAACAGTCACTTGTCACCTCTGGCCTGGCACCTCCCCAGATACTCACCTCTGCACCTCCTCTTCCTTCATCTTTCTAATCTCCTGCCTGCCCGCCCCCCCCCCCCCCCGGCCCTGGCCCATTCCCAACTGTTCACTCCTTCCTAATCGCACCTCCTCAGCCCTGGGCACCCCCCTCCTTGGCCTCGCCTCAAGGCAGGGCAGGCTCTTGAGGGTATGCAAGGGTGGGCTTTCACTTGACAGGGAGCCTTGGCACTAGCGGGTCTGGAGTCTGACCAGGGCCCAAGCTATGGCTCCGCCTCTCCCTTCCCTTTCTCCCTGACTGCCCTTTTCAGGCCTACGTCCTTCCCCACATTCTGAAATTCCGGTCCCTCCGTTGCCGCCATCTCTCCTCTTCCAGAAGTTTCCCCACATTGCCTGTCCTCCCCCAACGTGGGGGGGCTTGTGCATTTGTGTGCACATTTATTACGTGTGTCTGGCTCACAGGCGTGTGGGTTTCCGTGTGCTTGTGCACACGGCACGTGTGGAACTATCTGTGAGCGGATGTGTGGACGGGTGTGCCTGCGTGGTGTTACCGGTCAGCGGATGGAGTGTGTGCGGGTGCGTGTGTCTGGGTCGCGTAGGGAAGTGCGCTCTCCCCTACATTTTGAGACACCTCCAGCTCAAGGCTGTGGCCCCTGGACAGCCTCCTCACCTGCCCAGCCCACCCCCAGGAGGCTCTCTCCTAAGATAATCCCATCACGTCCCTGGTTCTAGGCCAAGAGGAAGCCCCACCTCATGACCTAAGAAACCCGAAGCCTCAGAGAGGCCACCGAGGCCTCCCTGAGACAGGTTATGAGTCTCTCCCACTGGCTGAGAGGTCTGGACGGGCGTGAGCGAGGTGGAACGACCCATGGGGAGTGAGTAGGGGCCAAATAGGGCTTGCAGAGCCCTTGGGGGGCGGGTTGGGCAGGTGGGGCTAGGGTAGCTAACCAAAGGGGTGTGGCATCCCTAAAAAAGTGAGACCAGGACACCGCGGCCGGGTGAGCTCACTAGTCCAGGAGCGTTTGCACAAAAAGTCTGAGCCGGGGGCCAGCACTGGAGGCTTTACTGGTTTTGACTAGTCATTTCTCTGGGGAAGAGGGGGACGACACCTTAAAATGGATTTTCAGCAATAATGGACTCCCTTTCCTGGTTCCCGGCACCGAGCTGCAACGTAAAAGAGAGAGTGTCACTTGGGCCCCAGTGGGAGGATCGGGGAGAGGGGCGATCCCAGAGGCCTCTTCGGGGAGGAAGGCCCTGGGGGTTCAAGGGTCTCGTCCTGCTGCTCGCTGATGGGCAGCTGACCTTCTGTTGTGTCTGCTCATCACCGGGAACAAAGGGGTGCTGGAGAACCCTGTTTCCTCACATTCCAGGCCACGGTGTGTCCCGGGCCCAGGGCCACCGGGTTCTCAGCAGGGCAGATGCTAGCCCAAGCATTTCTGATGAGGGTGACCAAACTTCCTCATGCTAGAACGGCCCTTCCCATTTTGAACCTGGGTCCTCGCCCGAGCCCAGCAGTGCTCACCCTCCATGGTCCCCAAGCCTCCTCCAGCTCTGGCCTTGGCACTGCACCTCAGTCCACCGGAACCTTGTTTCCAGCAGCCTTTATTAGGTCACTGAGGTGGCAACATCACAGCCCATCCCATCCCCCACCTGGCCCCTCATTCCACTTCCCCACCCCCCTACCCAGCTGTGTGAGGAGTGAGCCCACCCACACATCCTAACACACCCCCTCTCTTTTGGGGAACTGTGGGCGGAGCCTCACTTAACTCTTTCACGGCCCGCTTAGGAGGGGATATGGCCGGTGTCTGGAGAAGCTTCACTTCCCCCTCGATGGTGGCCTTCTTGACCCCCGGGCTGTTGAAGTCAAGGTAAGGGTGGCGGGAGTGCTTGTCTTCCTGCTTCCAAGCTTTCTGTGGCTCCCCAGCTTCAAGCGGTTTCTCTAGCAACTCCTTAGTGAGCTCTTTCTTCTCTAGCTGGTCCATGATTGGCTGCATGGCAGAATCTGTCGAAGGCCCCTCGGCCTTCTGCGGTGAGGCTTTGATCATATGCTCCAAGTTGGGCAAGTCCACCTTGCTGGAGGAAGCCACGGCCAAGGAAGATGCAAAGTTGATCAGCTCTGCCAGGCCGATGGCTGGTGAGGGGCTGGGGGAGGACAGGTGGGAATCTGGTGGCGACTGGGAGTCCGCGGCTGGAGGAGCTGGCTGGGCGCGGGGGTTCTGGAGCTGCAGCTTGGAGCACGTGATGTCCTTGGGGGCGGATCGCTGGTCCTGATGACTGGCGGCCTTACCTGTGCTCTTCTGGTCCGGCTGCATGCCGACCGCCTGCTGCAGGCTGTGTTCTGAAGCCTGGATGAGTTTGTCTGCCCAGAAGAGGTGCTTGGAGGTCTGCACGCGGATGGAGCGCTGTTTGATGGACGCCTGGTCCTCCTCTGCGGAACTCAGGTAGCTGGAATTGGACCTCATGCTCCACTGGCTGATTTCCTGCAGCGTGTAGGGGTGGAGGGACTCTATCCTATACTCCTCCTCCTCCTCCTCTTCCTCCTCCTCGTCCTCCTCCTCCTCCTCAGGGTCCTGGGGCTTTGGCTCGGGCTCCAGCTCCACTTCTGGGGTAGGGTCCAGGTTCACATTGTGAATGGGCTCCGGTTCTAGCAATTCTTTCTCCAGCTGAAACGTTTCAAATGAAGCCGGGGAGACCCCTGCCCCTGAGGTCCTCCCTGGTGCCAATTTCCTGCCCCCTTCCTCCCCACACTGCCCTACCCCCTCCCTGCTTGCTTCCTCCCCGACACTTGCCTCTTTGCAGAGACCTCCCTGGGGCGGGGACGCAGCGTGGGCAGGGGGTGAGTGCGTAAGCGGGTGTGCGTGAGCGTGCCAACACTGGCCTGGTCCAGGGTCCCAGAGTTGTCAAGGATTTGGGGAAGATGGGCCTTAAAGAATCTTGCCTCTTACCTACCACCTCCCCATAAGAGGTGCCCCTGCCCACTGTTACCTCAGTCTCCTCTTCTTCTGCCAGCTGGAACTGGTGTGGGGCTGTGGTACCCCTACGACAGAAGGAGACAGAGTGGATGACAGGCCTCCATGGGGTGGGTGGGGTGACTTTAGGGGTATGGAGGTCTCTGGGGGCCCTCAAGGCCCCCTGCTTTGTCCAGGGGCCGGCAAGATGCCCCCAGCTCATCCACTCTCCTCACTGTCCCTGCACCCATGAAGGATTCCAGAAAGCTATGTTCAGACGTTAGTGAGTTTAGGAAGTGCCTGGAGAGGTGCCAAGTTGCCCCCTACCCCAAAGAGGGACCCAGTCATTTGAAGGTGAGGCCCGGGAGTCTTCATTTTAATCAAGTGTTCCGGTGAGTCAGTGTGGCCAGTGCCCAGAGGTTGGGTCCCTATAGAGCCTCTAGAGGGAGAAACCCGAGGGCAATGCCCTCCTCCTGGCAGATCTGAAAGGCAGGGGGGGTGTGTGTGTGCGTGTGTGCGCGCACGCACGTAGGATCCCCTCAGTTCTTGTTGGAAGTTGGCTGCCATCTGGGCCCTTGGCCTCACTGCTCAGCCACAGGGACTCCCTCTCCTCCTTCAGGCCACTGTCCACCCTCACCTCAGGTAGCTCTGTCCTCAGAGCAAGGCAGCGAGAAGACGATCAGTTCCCATCCATGTCCCCCAGGGTGCCCCACCACCCCTCAGTCCTTCACTAATGTCAGGGGCTGGAGGCAAAAGAAGAAAGGGGGATGGTAGGACTCCCCCCCCCCCCATGACCTTTTGGCCTGGATCCTGCCCCTGGGGAGATTCTGGAAAGAAGCAAGCTGGAGGGAGATCCCCACTTAGAGGGGTGTATGCAAACTTGGCGGTGGTGGTAGGGGGTAAGGGTTGGCAGTCCTGGAGGGTGGGGGACTGGCTCTCACTGTGTCTCCACAATGTCCACTGACTCCTTGCCACAGCAGGGAAATCCATTGGCACCTGGCAGGGAGAAGGAGGTGAGGGCAGGGGAGCAGCAGGTGGGGGCAGTCCCTGGGGGGGAGGGTCTGGAGCCCGGGAGAGGTGGCTGCCTCCCTCCTTGTCCCCCATCTCGGCCCATTCACCTTCCCCTCTCCCGTCCTGCCCCTCGGCTCCCTGCTCTCCCTACCAAGGTCACCAGCCCTGCGCTCCACCTTCGTTCCCCTCCACACCTGAATTTGCCTTTCCTGCAGCTCTCCCCGGTCCATCACCGTCCTCCACAAGGCTGCACTCCCATTTACTGGGTGCCACCAGCCCAAACACTGGGTTGGGCACATTCTCTGCTTTATCTCATGGATTCAACAAAAAATGAGAAGAGGTTCATTTGCCCAGGGTCCAGCTGATCATTGCTGACGTCAGGAACTGAAAGCAGATTTGACTCCAGAAACCCTTAACTCCCTTGTCTTGCATGGTCCCTCCCCAGGAGCCTGTAACTGCGTGGGGACCCTCCCGAGAACCTTCTTCATCTCCCTCCATTCCTGCCCCTCTGCCCCCTTTCTCCACTTTCTCTGACCAGGCTTCACATCTGCCGCTCACCCTCATCCTGGTCTCTCCTACCCTGAAGCTCTTTCTCTCCTCCGGGCTTCTCACTCCATTACACCCTGGGGTCACTCATCCCCCACAGCAGGCCGAAGTTCTCACCCTAGGCATTTGACCTGAGGTGAGGCTGACAGCTATCTGATTTCTGAGTTCCGATCACCCCCCACAGAAGAGGCTGAGCAGTGCCTTGGGGAAGTTTCCCCCACCCCAGTCATTTCCCTGGAGGCTTGTATCTTTTATGGAAGAAGCTTGTTTTTCATCCTCTGGGGAGGTAGGGGCACCAGGCTGTCCCACTCTCTGCTCCCCAGGGTAGCAGATGGGGGTTGATGGCGGAGCCGTCACAGCAGTGGGAAAGCTGGGTCCCCCTGAGCCTGGAGTGTGGCAGGAAATGATGGCCTTGGCTCTGGCTAAGAAGAATTGCTCCCAGGATTGCATCCAAAGGATCGGAATGGGCATGGCCTCTTCCTAAGAGGTACAGAGGCTGGTTCTCCAAATGGGATTTGGGCACATCCCATGTTCCTTCTGGGCCTGGGCATTGCCTCGGATCCCCTGCGTGGCCGGGCTAGGCATGTACTGCCACAGACAGTCTCCCAAGATCCAGCTCAGTGGTCTCTTCCGAAACTTCCAACAACTCGACGGCCACATTCCCTTAGCTCCTTCCCCACGTCTCCATTTCCAACGCCACCTGACCCCAGTGCTGCTATCCTCCGGGCCTCTCACCTCAGAGCCTTTACTTGCCCTACGAAATTTCCCTGGACAATCTAATCAACACCCGCAGCCTAAACCGTTCCACGAACAGCAGCTGGGTGTGGATCAGAAGAGAAAGTGTTATGGTACGAACCTCACAGCAGCACGGGGCGTTGGAAGCAAAATTCCGAGGTTGACTCAACTTGGGACCTCTGTGTCCAACTTGAGAATGTTCTATTAGAGATTCGGGTGACATTCTGTAGTATGTGAAATAATTTCAATTTCCAGCTGCTGGTTGCTAGAACTGTACGTCTTGTAACCACCCTAAAATCCTATTAGTCTAGTTTTTTGTTTTTTGTTTGTTTGGGTGTTTTGTTTTGGTTTGTTTTTGTAGATTCCATAGGGTTCTCTCTATAAACAATAATGTGTGTGACTAGGGGCGCTGGCTGGTTCAGCTGGTAGAGCATGCAACTCGATCTAGGGTTGCTGGGTTAAGCCCCACATTGGGCACAGAAATTACTTTCAATGTGGGTGACTCAAGACAGTTTTACTTCTTCCTTCCCAAATTGGATGTCTCTTATTTCCTTTTTCTGCTTTTACTGTACTGAGAACAGTGTTCCGATCACCCCCCACAGAAGAGGCTGAGCAGTGCCTTGGGGAAGTTTCCCCCACCCCAGTCATTTCCCTGGGGTGCTGAACAGAATTGAGAGTGGACATCCTTGGTTTGTTCCTGACCTTAGGGAGAAAGCACTCAGTATTTCACCAGGAAGTATTGATGTTATCTGTAGTTTTTCTCATAGATGCCCTTTATCAGGTTGAGGAAAGTTTCAGGTTGAGGAAAGTTCCCTACTATTCCTAGTTCACTTAGTTTTCAATTAGGAAGAGAGGTCAGATTTTGTCTGATGCTTTTTCTGCATTTATTGAGATTATGTGGTTTCTCTTTTATATATTTCTCTCTCTCTCTCTCTTTCTTTCTAGTAACCTCTGCACCCAATGGGGGGCCCATGACCCCATGATCAAGAGTTGCATGCTTTTCTGACTGAGCCATCCATGCGCTCCTGTTCTTCTTTTATATATAACATGTTATAGCATATGAACAATGTTATATTTTATTCTGGTAATAATTCTTTTATATTCTGTTTATGGTGAAATAAATTAATTTTTTAATGTTAAAATCCATCTTGCACTCCTGAGATAAATCTCATTTCGCCATAATGTATTATCATTTTATACATCGTTGAATTTGGTTTGCTTACTTAAATTTTTTTTTTAATTTATTTAAGTATCTCTACAGGGTTAAGTAACCTCTGCAAGCGTTGCATGTTCTGACTGAGCCAGTCAGGCTCCACTGATTGGCTAACTTTTCAAAAGAAATTTCTCATGAGGTTCATGAAATATATTGGTGTATAATTTTCTTACATTGTCTTTGTCGGGTTTTGATATTAGAATAATGTTGGCCTCATGGAAAGAGTTGGGAAGTATTCTGTCTTCAATTTTCTGGAAGAGTCTGTGTAAAATTGGTATTCTTTCTTCCTTACATTTGGTAGAATTCACAGGTGAAGCTTGTGAACATGGGCCTGGAGTTTCCTTGTCCATTTCATCTAGGTTGGCAAACTTATTGGCATAGGTGTTCATAATATTCTTTATTATCTTTTTCGTATCTGTAGATTCTGTAGTGATGTCACCTCTTTCATTTCTTATATTGGTAATTTTTGTCTTCTTTCTTTTTGTCCTGTTCAGTTTGGCTAGAGATTTATCAGTTTTGTTGATCTTCTTGAACTAGACAGAGATATATCTGGTTCCTGCCTGATCATCCTCAAGTGACATCTTCCAGGCAATCACTCCTGGAGTCAGAGGTTCCCAATCAGTTTTTATGATCTTACTCTTAAACACGAACAGCCAAGCATCACCAGACATTTGAGGAAACTACCTGTATGCAATTGACAGACCAAGAGAAAAGGCGATTCTAGAAGACCAGAAGTTATTTGGGAGATAGAAAGGAGCTTTAAAAATATTCTGAAATCTTAAGAGATTTTGAGATGTACATATTCAACAATATATATCGAAACCAAAAAGCAAGAATGGGATGCTATTAAAAAAGAATTAGGAAAAGATATTTTGGCAAAAAGATTTGGAAAATAAAACAGAAAATCTTCCCCGAAAGTAGAACCAAAATATCAAGACAATGTGAGAGAAAAAGGGTCAGGAGACAGTCCAATTCTGAGTTATAAAAAGGAGATCCAGAAAGAATAGAGACTATAGAAAAGAAAAATCAAAATTTCTCTGAACTGAATGATGTCATTGGTTTAAAAGGGTTCAGTGAATGCCCAGCACTAGAGATGTCAAAAGATCCTTGCTGTGAAAGTTCATTGCACTAGGAACAAGGAATTCTTAAATGCTTCTAAAGTGGAAAAACCAGTCACCTACAAGGTGAGGGGAATCAATTATATGGACAGCAGAGTTAACAACAATGGCTGCCTTTAAAATTCTGAGGAAAATATTTTTTAACCTATAGTTTTTTAAAATTAATTAATTAATTTTGAGAGAGAGAGAGACAGAGAGAGAGTAAGAGACAGCGCACATGCTCCAGTGTGTGTGTGTGTGTGTGTGTGTGTGTGTGTGTGAGAGAGAGAGAGAGAGAGAGAGAGAGAGAGAGAATCCTGAGCAGGCTCCACACTGTCAGCGCAGAGCCTGATGCAGGGCTCAAACCCACGAACCGTGAAATCATGGCCTGGAGCCAAATTCAAGAGCCGTTTAACTGACTGAGCCATCCCAGGTGCCCCTAATCTATAGTTTTATATCCAGCCAACCTATCATTTCAGACATGGAAGAACTCAGGAAATTTACTTCCTCTTTTTTTAGGAAGTTGAGGATGTGTTAAAACAAAATAGAGGTATAAAATAAGAGACTCAGGAAGGAAATAGTGTGTCCACCCTAGGAAAGCAGCTAAGTCCTAGAATGTTAACTGTATAGAGGCAAGAAGATGAAGGGTTTTGGGCAGTAGATTTCTGAAATGAAGAAAACCTTATAGAATAGCTGACTGAAGGTAGAGGTTGATGAAAACTAAGACTATGATAACACCAAAGAATATAAGGGAAAGGCAACTAGAAACTCCAGGAAAAACAAAAAGTCATATGAGATAGAAAAGGTCACTGTAGTACCTTTCCTGGTTCTGCAGTAAACAGTAGTTATGTAGTTACAATAATGTAAGTCCTGTTTACTAACTCTCAACCCTGAGAATCAACATATAAATAAATTTGGAAAATATATTTGTGGCTATAAGACAGTATAAATGTTACCTACCCTGATATTGAAAAAACAAAAATACGGGTTAGAGTCACTGGGAGGTGAAAGGCAGGGAGGAAAACTGAAGGGAAAGGTAAGAGCACTAAAAACATTTTACTATGTGTGGTATCAAAAGATACTGTCTAAAGTGATAAAAATAAAGATATAAGTATATTAAACTTGCAAAGGCATCAGCAGATATAGAACTGATGTTGGGAGGATGGGGGAAGGTGGATCCATTAGAACAGGAAGGTGATAATGTTTAGAACTGATAAACCAAGAAAGAGTCCATAAGCTTATAGAAAGATAAGGTGATTAGGCAGAAAAACAGTTCAAATGAAACAACTGTGGTTGCTCTGAGTGAGTCTAGGGGTGTGCTGGAGGGAATACTTGCTTCTCATCACTGAATAGGCTCTTCGGTACTATTTAATATTATGCATACATATTTTTTGATAAACGTTGAACCCCCAGCTAGGGGCCAGGCAGTGTTCTAGGGGATACAGTGACGAACACGCACAGTCTCTGCCCCTCTGGAGCTTTCAGGTCTGTGGCCGAGACCACAGGACACCTTCTCCTGAGTTCTAGACTCAAACTCCAGTTACCGATTGTACATTTCTCCCTAAGGGACCTCTCCCTTGTCAGAGCCTAGATGTCTCCTCTCTCAGAAATGTCCCTTGTTTTCTATTGAGATGATCCTCAGGGCCCTTCTTCCCGGAGACCTTCAGGACGCTACCCCATGGCATCTCCTCCAGTCGTGCCTGCCTTGCCCCTGCAGACCTCTGAGCGCAGGACCTCTTGCTGACCCTTAATTAGAGGTGGGCAGTGTGGGTGGTCCACTTTGATTCTCTGGTCCGCTGCACACAGAGTCCACAAGGTGGATGCTCCGCAAAAGTGCGTGTGAAGGAATGGAGTCCTCATCCCTCTCGCCCGGCCAAAGCATGCGGCCCGTTCTCCATTTTTCACCTCAAGTTTACACCCTGCGTGTTCAGACTCCAGTGTGGCCAACACGGTTCTGCACGCCTGATCCGTCTTCCTTCCCAATCACTCGTCGCTTGATAACCCCTTCTCCCTGACAATCCTTCATCCTATCACCCAAATTAGAAACCTGGGTTGTGACCCGCCCCCCCCACTTCCCCAGCCTCTGACCTCCCTACCTCTGGTGTTGACCTTGTGCGGGTCCCTTTCTCCATCCCCACTGCTTCTCCTCATCTCCCAACACCAAAGTCAACACCAACCTAGCACTTACTAGCCGCCAACACTCCATGCTGAGTGCTTCCCATGCGTCCTATCGTCACGGCCACTCTATGCTCAAGTGGTCATGACTCGCTCACAGATGTGAAAACCGGGCAAGTTGCACACTGTTAAGAGCAGTGCGGTGACCGACCCTGGGTCTGACTGGCTCCGAGCCCCATGATGCTCACCACTGTGTTGTCTGAAATCTCTTTAGGCTTCTAGCTGGAGCACTGCAACCACATTTCCCTCCAATTCGGGCTTCTTAAAGACCCCAGAGTCAGCCTGCTACATCACACCTGCCTCTGGTCGCATCCAGACTACAGAGGGGCTTCAAAGAGCCTGTATCGTCTGACCTCTGCTCTCTTTTTGCATCTCCTGGTATCCAGCCCCCAGCCAGCTCCTCCAGAGCACAGCGGGCCCTTTTGTGCCTGAGTGCCTTTGCACCTGCTATTTCAGATACCAAGAAAGTCTCTCTTCTGGCAAAATCCTACTCATCCCTGACAGGCCCACTCACCTCTCCAGTGTCCTCTTCTCTGTGACGCACCTAACTGTCTAACTCACATTTTAATTTTGAGTTAACTCATTAGACTCAGGGCCTAACATAAGAGTTGAAGGGGGTGCAATAAATGTCGCAAGAGTGACTTAAGGTGTCTGCATCAATTCGTTACCCCACGAGTTTGGGGAAGGGGAAAGCTGCTCTCTGGTTGTTGGCTCTTGGCACATTTTTAATGCTGGCCCATGTCCTCCTGGGAGAGAAGGTCCCGAGAAGAAAGCCCTCATTTCAGCGGAAACCTAAGGGGCAAACCGCTTTGCTCATTGGTACAGAGAAGAGTGCAAGGGACAAAGGAGGTGTTCAGTATTGGTTGAAGCCCACTACTTCTCTCTGCAAAGGCTCCACTCATCAACCAGGAACAACTGAACGTGATTTTGAGGTTATCGGCAGTTTGGGATAATTCACGAGCAGTTTCCTGGGCACAAGGCCACTGCTGTTTGCCTGCGCTCAGAAGCCCTCCAAGATTCCGCTGAATCTGTGGCCTGTACTCCCAGGTGTGGTGTGTGCACCGCGCAGGGCCCAGGCCGGGCGTGGTAGTCAGGGGGCAGAGGACGGTTGGCTGGGCCCGATTTTCCTTCCAGGAGCCCTGGGCTTTGGGAGCAGTGGGGAGGGGCCCCGGGCCGAATCTCCGCCTCCCCTCCGCGCCCCGCCCCTCCCTTTGGCTTTCCCCGTCCCGCCAGTCCCTCGGCGCCCGGCCCCGCCGCGCGCCAACCCACTCCCACCTGTCACCCCCATGCTGACCGAGGCTCTGTCGGGGAGGCGGGCAGCGGGCTGGTGGCTGCTGCCCCTCCGCCTCCAGTGCGCTCTTTGGCTGGGGGCTGCAGGGGGGGCGCTGGAGATGCTGGGGGCGCCGGCGCCTGTGATGTCGCCGCCTCTGTGACGTCCCTGCCGCGACCCCCCCCCCCCCCCGCCCCGGGCGGACAGGGAACAGCGCTCGGGATTCCCGGCTCACGGGTAGCGCGGCCCTTGGAGTGTCCTCCGGAGAAGGCTGTCCCTCCCCCGCAGCCCGAGCCCGCTCCAAGGTTGCAGGACTGATCAGTTCTTCCCAGCAGTCCCAGAGGGGGCCGCGACAGGTAAGCTTGGATGGCCTTTGCACCTGCCTGGAGCACACAGGTACAAGGTCACTGCCTCTTCCTAGGGCGCAGGAGCCCTCCAAGAACCTGCTGAACCTGCGGCCTTCACCCCAAAGCGTGCGTGTGTGCCCCTGCATGCACACACAACATACTTGAGCAAGGCTTCCGGGGGCGTGTCGCCAGATTTGACAAAGCACCCTGTACTTGGGGTGGGATCCAAGTGTGCAGTAGGGATCCATCCTCGGATCCAACCCACTTCTGGAAAGCCATCTCTGGTCACTTGGGGCTGGGAGTCTAGGCTGGCTCCCAGTTCTGTTCCCTGGAAGCCAGGCCTCAGGCACAGGAGTCGGTGGGGCAGTCTTTGTTCTGGGCTCCTGGTATGCCCCCACCTATCCAGGTCAGGCTACTGCCCAGGCCTTGGCATCCTCTCCTCCTCAGCCTGGCAGTGTTTGGCCAGGGACATCCCTACTGCCACCGGGTGGGGCATCTTGCCTACCTGGTCTGAACAGATAGGCCTGCTGGGAAGCTCCCCCTGGGAGGGGGAGGCGGGAAGAGTGACCTCACTCAAGGGTTGAAAACAGTCCTTGCCTGCAATAAAGGGCAGACCTGAAAAGATCCCACCCAGAAGGCAAAGGGAGACAGCTGGTAGGATCTGAGGTTCTGTAAGCCGGCAGGCGAGAGTGGGGACAGCCACGTTTGTCATCACCCCAAACTTTATTGCTTACAAAGAGTTCTCTACAACCCGAACTCTGCGGTACCAAGGCTGCGGCTCTTCACGTCCTGGGGGCTGGGGGTCCCTCCATGGAGAGGAGAATGGCTCGATGTGGATAGCTGGACAGAGGCCACCTTGGCAAGACACGGGGACGAGCTTCTCCCAAGGAGGAATCTCAGGGGACACCCCTCACTCCCAGGAGCAGAGGCCGCCAGGCCCCCCCCCCCCGCACAATGATTCACAGTTGATTAATGCTACACGAGCACCCCCACCGAACAAAAGACAGGGCTGGGGCAACGGGGCAGGGTGGGGGGGGGCTCATCTTACAGAAAAACGGAGGTTTGAGGGGTTGTGCGCGTAGAGACAGGTCAAGACTCGAGTCCCTTCACCCCGTCTCCTGGCCCGCTTTCGCGCGCGCAGAGCCACTGGCCTGCCCTCCTGGAGGGCGGCTGTGAAAGTGCTTTGAGGTCATCAGAGTGCAAAGTGCAGTGGGCAGTGCCCCCTGGATGAGGGGCAGGGCCGGGCCGGTGTGGGCGTGAGGCCGGGCTGTGTCTCGGGAAGCTGGTGTGCGTGATGTTACAAGCCGTGGCTGCGAGGAAGGGGGGCGCCTGCGGCCGCTGCTTCCTCGCACATCTACCACACCCCAGCCCCAGGCGGCTCCTGCCAGTCGGGGGCGGTGCTGGGGCTGCAGCTGGGGCTCAGAGCCTGCTGCTCCGGGGAAGACCTGTGGCCGGCAGCAAAGGGACATGTGCTTGGGGACTGAGAACCATTTCACTAAGACACCTCTGGTCCTTGGCTGAAGCTGAGTTCGGCCCGGGACCTGTGTTGCAACAACGTGACAAGCATGCCGTGCTCTCCCTGGGAGACTTCCAGCGTCCGGCATTCCTCCCCCCCGACTCTGGCAGAAAAGCTGCTAGATCTGAAAGGGGGTTCGATGGCCAGGCGAGGGGGTCAGAGGGCTCCCTGTTAACCCAGGGGTGGGTACACCTGCCGCCCGGCTCCTGCACTGGACTTGGGTGTGGGTCCTGGGACGCTCGACACCCTCACACCTGCTCGGAGGCCGAGGGGCTCGCCCACCCCTCCCTCACCCAGGCCGGAAGCTGCTCTATCCTGACTGCCAGCAAGTGGCCACTGATCTAAGCAGGTCAGGCTAGCTTGTTTGGACCGGAGCAGAGAAGACCCTTTTGGCTTCCCAGGGGAAGCGGCCTTCTGCCTCCCTCCTCCTCCTCACGTGGGCACCGGGCGTTCTCGTGGCGAGGTCAGGCGGCACACAGCAGATCCTGGGAGGCATTCTGCTCGCCCCTAGTCTCACCAATGAGCCACGGGGTGGCGGGTCCCTGGGAGCAGGCCGAGCCCGTGTGTCAGGGGCGGCACTAAGCACCAAGAAGGCAGGCCGCTTCTGGCAGAGCGGAGCCCGTGGTGGACGGCTGGGTTAGGGCCTGTTCTCCAGGTGGCCGTGCTTGACCCTCCAGCTCCAGGCAAAGCTGCCATCAGGGGCCAGGGTGCACTGCAGGTCGATGCCGGAGTCTGGCACCTCCATGTCATAGCGCACGGGCCGCCCGTCCTTGGTCACCAAGCTGAAGGCTGCGGCCGGGATCTGGGGGCAGAGCAAACCAGCAGGCCTGAGACCGCGGCGTGGGGTTTGGGGCTGGCCCGAAGCGCAAAGCGGAAGTCTCCAGGGGCACGGCAGCACTGGAGAGGTCTCCCTCTCGCCACATGGGCAGTCCCGAAGGCATACTCTTGCCTTTCTGGAAAATCTCAATCGGCCCAAGTGTAGGTCCTGGGGACCCCTCAGTCACCGCCACCAGGCTTGCCCTGCGACCTTGGGGGATAACCGAACCCAACTCTTCCCTATGGCGCCATTTCTACTTATTCAAAAGCCGCCCTCCCTGGAGGGGGCCAGGTACACGGACGTCTGGGACTCTGCCTCTTAAGTGTGCACCTGCCCCCTTACCTGGCTGCTGATGCCAGTTGCGATGTCCCCCACCTTGACCCGGTGAAACTCGCGGATGTGCAGGTGTTCGCCATTGAGAGACTGTATTTGGATTTTCACACCTAGAAGGCAGGCAAGGTGACTGTCAGGAGAGTGGCTGCTGGCTCTCGTAGAGGGACGCAGGATGGCCGCGAGGAAGCCGATGTGACACTCGGGCTGGAGGGGCCCTAAGGTTCTACGCCTGCCAGCTCTTCCTGGTAATTTTCTGTCAACATCTAGAATTCGGCCTGCACACGCGAAGAGCGAAGTTTGGCTCTTGGGGGAACTAGTATTCCAACCTGCACATGAAGCAGAAAGGAAGTGGGGACAGAGGCTCTTAAATGAGATTGTGGGCAACTTAGGCTGTAACGTCCCTGAAGTTGGAAGAGCCGTCGGCCAGGCCATGGGGGCTCGATGCCATGCGTCACGCTGGCCCTGGGAAGAGTGTGAGCTGATGAAACCCTTGTTCTATCAAAATCACAACATAACCTATGCAGCCACGCTGGAAAACAAGGGAGTCGGTGTATGTTTTCTTCCTCGTCTTCTAGGGGCCTTCTAGAACTCCATCAGCTATCCATGAGGGGCAAGGTCCTTCACTGCCACACCGGGGCAGGCTCTGGGCCAGTCAGGGCCTTTGCTCTAAACCGGCTTCATGGGCAGGTCCCTCCAGTCTGGGCACCGGGTGCCTCCCTCTCCCTTCCCCTGCTACGTCGGGAGCAGGGGGACATAAGCTCCCTGGTACCCCCTCATTGCAGGCGGATCAGGCGCCGTGGGGGCTGCTGAGCAGGCATGAACTGGGCCGTACCATTGAAATAGCTCGGGGTGTCGGTGGGCCGCCCCCGGGCCAGCACCATGTTCCAGCTGGAGCTGCGGGCCTCTGCCTGGCTGCCCCATGAGTGCACGCCGGAACTCAGGGTGTCCCGCGAGCTCTGAGAGGCCTTCGACGGGTTCTGAAACGAGAGCGGGCACAGCTCAGGCCCCCGGCTCAGGGGACCATCTCTGGCCCTTGGCGGGATTTGGGGCAGAGAAGCTCGGGGCCCTCCCCTGGGGCAAGGCACTGCTCACGTCCCAGGCTCGAGCGTGGCTCTCCTGGGCACTTTTGGGGCGACGCTGGGGGCGGGAGGGGGCTGAAGAGTATTTCTAGGGGGCCCCCAAGCCCAAATCTTCATCCCCACTCTCTCCAGTAGCCCAACCATTCCCCAGTTTCCGGGTGCCTTGAAGACGGATCGGCTCATCCTGAGAAACCGTGACACCCTGGCCTGGTAGTGGGGAGCCCTTCCCAAAAGAGGGACCCCCACCAGCCTCCCTGCACCGCCACTTGCACACAGCCCATTCACCGGCTGGACACGAAGCTCTGTGCCCCGCCCGGTGTCCGGCCAGCTTACCTTCTCACTGTCGTCTGATAGAGAGAGGCTGTCGACGCTGAGGCACGAGAGGATCTGCTCCTGCTCCTCCAGCGAAAAGGGCTGGGACAGGCTGTTCAGAAATAATTCTGCAGAGGAGGGCAGAGGGTGGCTGTGAGCGACCGGGAGCGGCCCGGCCCCGCCGCCGTGTCTGGCTGCACGGACCGGACCGCAGGAGCTGACCTCCGGGGGAGGGAGCTAGAGGACAGCCCACGCCGGCGGCACAGCCGGGGAAGCCCGGACCCCGGGGGAGGCCCGAGCACAGGGACCCAGAGGTCGCAGCCGTGGCCGCCCGTACCTATCTCCAGCTGCTGCAGCTCCTGCTCGGGGAACGTGGCCTTCCGCTCCGCCGAGCTGGGGATTTTGGCCGGGGCCGGGTCCAGGGAGGACAGGGGCAATGGTTCCCATGTTCCAGACTCCTCCTTGCCCCAGTTCAGGCTTGGCGACTTGTTCCGCTCTGGGGGCTCCGGGGGTAGAGGAGGCTGGAGCTTAGGGGCCCCGCCTGTCATGTCCTCGGTTGGCTGGGGCCCCGGAGCCCCAGGCGAGGGCTCCCTCGACTGGGCCTGCGGGGTCTGGGGAGCGTGGCCTTGGCTGGGCGGCGGCTGGGCTTGGTGTGGCGGCGGGCGTCTTGGCTCTTTATACTCCCCCCTCCAAGGGCTCCGCAGACCTCCCACTGCAAAACAGAGCGCACGCGGTGAGGCGGAGAGAGGCCCGGGCAGGTGGCCCTTCCCCGAGCAGAGCGCTGGAGGCCAGCAGTGGGGGAGGGCTCTGGCCCCACTAAGGGACCCCGTGGTCTCGGAGGCGGCCTCTTCCAGAAGACGGCCTCCCACAGTGGGAACACGACGGTATTTCTTTTATTCCATTTTCCTTCTAGGTAACCATCGCAAATTTAAAAATGACAGAATTGACTTCAGAGGATGCCTTCGTAAATAGTATATGGTAAAGATTTAAAAACAGCCCTGAAGTAACACCCCAACTTCAAGTTTCCGCGTAAACTGGCCTCCTTGACCCACCCCTGCCATCTCTTACCCCTCCCTCCTCACACCCCGTGCCTTCTCTGGAGCGGGGGGCAGTTCATCTAGGTTTTGGGGGGCCATGCAGGGTCTCTCTCCTGTTTTATTTATTCCCCTTTCATTTCTACAACCACTGCCTCTCCCCTGCCCCCCCCCCCGGTGACATTCTGTTACATTTGCCGTGTCACTTTGGGTTCGATCACGTTCTCTTAGAGTCTGTGTTGTTTTTATTTCTCAATGTTTAGTTTACAAAAAAGGGATTGTGTCCTAGACCTCGCTCTGGCCGTCCCCTTTGTGCCCAGCACGCTGCGGTTTCAAAATCCAGCCAGGTGGCTCTGTGCACACCGAGCTGCTTGAGCTGCTGCTGCGCGGGGCTCCACGGAGCCCTCCCTGCTCACCGCCCTCGGCTCCGGCCTCTCCCAGCCAGGCACACGCCGCTGAGCCCGCTCCCCTCCCGCCAACGACCCTGCAGCGCCGGCCCTCCGGCGGGTCCCCTTAAGGATCTGGTGAGAATCTCTTCGGCGGTCAGCGGGCCCGGTCGCCTCCCTCACCCCTGCAGCCGCCGTGGGGCTCTTACCGTGCTGCAGCGCCAGGCTGACCTTCCCCCCCAGCTCCACCGCAGAGGCGCGGCGCCCGGGCTCTTTCCGCAGCCCCTCCTGGATGGCCTGGGCCGTGAGAGGGGCGCAGGACGGTGGGATCTCCCTCACAGGCGGAGGCTCGCTGGCAATCTGCGGGTCAGAAGGCGACCTGTGTGGCCTGCCCCCTGCCCGCCCCCCCCCTTTCCCAGCACCCAGCTTTCTGCTCCCGCTCTTCCCCTGCTCTCCCCCACCCTGCTGTGCTGGGCTCAGTCACAAAGACTGGAGACGGCTGGGGCTTTTCCAAGGAAAGGGAAAGGCAAGGCCAGGGAGGCCAGAGCAGCAGCGCCAGGCAGCAAGGTAGCCATGACCTCCAGGCCCCGCCTGTGGCCCAGGGTGGGAGTGGAAGAGAGCCCCGACCTGAACCCGAGGCGATCCCTCTTCTGGGATGTCCCCCGGGGCCCCCCCGATTTGGGTGGCAAGTGCGTTAGTCAGGCTCCCAGTTCACGATGAGGCCTCTTCCTGTTCCCCCTCGGCCACCGAAGAGCAGCCAAAATGGGCACCGCCCCACGCCTGCAGCCTGCAACCCCGTGGCCCCGCTGGCCCCTGCCGGGTGCCGTCACTGACCTTAAGGCACAGCGGCCCTCTGAAGTACTGGGTCCAAGGGTGGCAGCCGTTGAGCATGTGAAGCATCATGCAGCAGCTGCTCCACACGTCCACCTTGGCGCCGCAGGGCTTGCCCATCACCACCTCCGGAGCCATGTGGGTCTCTGTGCCCGGGATGTAGTCCCCTGGGGGGGCGGGGTGAGGCGGAAGAGCCAACCGTGAGCTCTGGCGGGCAAGAGCCTTGGCAGTCGCCACGCCGGTCAGTTCCCGAAATACCCTGAATTCGTCTCTGTTAACGGGCCTCAAGGAGAGAGAGAAGCTCCGGCTCACGCTGGCCGGGGACGAGCTAAGTCAGGGGCTCCGCTGGGGACCGGCACAAGGAACGTATCAGCCAAACTACGGGCTCTACCCTTCGGCCCAAACCCCTAGAATGCTTTGTAAAAGCGGAGAGGGGCCTGGGCATCCAAAATCATGTTGTAAGAGACTAATTAATGGTCTGATGTTCTTGAAATGTTAGCAAGTGAGAATTAAAAAAAAAACAACAAACTTCTATGCAGACTAGACGGATCGATACCAGATATGAAGTCTTCCCCCCAACTCTGGTGATCTGTATCTTAATTTTTGCTTAGTTCTACTTTCTGGCAGAGATTTTAGAAAAGAAATTATTTTTGTATAAGAATAAAAAAACCCACTGGTTAAAGGCCGGCATCTGTGTTCAATTTACATCTTCAGAATGACTGAGACAGTCCTCTAATGACAGAGAATCACTCCTAAAAGCCTGGGTGGCTCAGCTGGTGGAGCGTCTGACTCTTGGTTTCGGCTCAGGTCATGATCTTGCAGTTCATGGGTTCGAGCCCCGCACGGGGCTCTGTGCTGCCCCTGTGGAGCCTGCTTGGGATTCTCTCCTTCTGCCCTCCCCCTGCTCTCTCTCTCTCTCTCAAAATAAAAAAAAATAAATAAAAGGCTGATTTTCCTTTGGTCAAGAGGAAATAACCTTATGCTTAATGCTATAAAAGAAAAAAGGGCACCAAATTATGTTATGGTGGCCTCAACGAGGTACAGGAAAAAAAAAAGGACGGCTGGAAGGAGCGATCTGAAATGTCTGTGATTACGTCTCTGGGCAAGAGGACGCGGGCAGGTGCCCCTCCCTCCTCGTCTACACCACTCGCCTCTGTAGTGGCTAAATATTTCACAGTGGATGTGGATGACTTTAATAATCAGGAAGCGTAAGTTAAAAACAGACGTTTCTCCAGCTGCAGAGCCCAGGCCCCTTGGTCCGCCCTCGTGTCGTGCTTCCAGAAACTGTGTGCTCAGAGGCCCGGGACAGCTGAGGCCACAGGCTGGGAGCAGAGCTACCCTGCAAAGGCTGGGTGACAGGGTTGCCAAAGGGGCTCCACGGGCAGAAGACCTGCCTGGGGCAAGGCAGCCAGCCTTTCCATTCCCTTCTCTGCGTAGCAGGAATATCGGAAACAGGCCCACGATACTCACTCTTGCATTTAAGCCTAACGAAAGCTTTCTGCTAACCTAGGGCCGTTGTCGGGCTGCGATACGGTAGCGGACAAAAAGGGTTCACGTCTCTGCTGTTACGGAAAGCACAGGAGGCGGCTACTGCTTAGTGAAGGCTAGGGGTGGCTGTCCCCGTGGGGGAGGGCGCCGGGGGGCGGGGCTTACCGGTGAGCAAAGACTTCCCCAGGCCGTCGGGTTGAAGGCACACGGCATGGCCGAAGTCACAGAGGGCCGCACGGCTCCCGTCGCTGGACAGGAGCACGTTGTCAGCTGCCAGGCCACCCCAGGGAAGAGGAGGAACAGGGGAGTCACTCCAGGCCCCAGCCCAATCTGGACCTCCAGTGAGGCAGCTTCTGGCTGACCCTACGTGGCAGCTGCTGCTTCTGATTAGTTTCATTAGTCACAAGGAAGGGAGGAGAGGGTTAGCGGTTCAGGCTGGAGGCAGGGAGCAGGCGGATCTCTGAGGCCCGGGGACAGTTCACCCCTGGGACACTGCCACTCGGCCCTGCTGCCCCCACCCTCCCCCAGCGGTCCGCGCAGGCCCTGCCCACTGGCAGCTAGGGTCTGGGGAACACACGTCCCCCCTCCCGCCGGCACAGCCCTGCCAGCCTGACCTGGGCCCTGCCAGCCGGGGATGGTCAGGCAGGCCCGGAAGATCTGGGAGGAAACCCGGCAGGATGAGGTAAGGAAGGAGGAGGCCACCGGGGACTGGGGCGGTGGGGGTGCGAGCCTCACCTTTGATGTCTCCGTGCAGAATCCTTCGGGTGTGCAGGTACTCCAGCCCTTCCAGGGCCTGGCCCAGGTAGTAAAGGGCCCGGTCCTCCGGCAGGCAGCCCTTCTGCTTTATGAGCTGGCCCAGCGAGCCACCTAGGAGACCGATGGCCTGTCTTTACGCGATGCCTCACGCCTGCCAGCAGGCCACGGGCAAAGGCCTTCAAAGGGCAGGCGGTGGAAAGTAGGCCTTGCCGGCCGATGTCCCAGGGTCAAGAGGTTAAACATGGAGTAACTGGGGACCAAGGGCGGCCCGGGAACAATGTGGGAAACCCTCGGCTCTGAACCTGGCTCCTCACCTTCTAGCAGTTCCATGAAGATGTTGACCCAAGGACCTTCCTTCACGGCTCCATACAAAGGGACGATTCTGGGTGAGGTCAGTCCTGCACACGCCATCAACTCCTCCGCCCGAAACACTTCAATGCGCACCTGGCAGGGCGAGTCAGGGTGAGTGACAGGGGCTGGGTCCCCAGGGCCCCTGCACAGAGACTGCCGATGTGTCCCCAGTGACGGTTCCGAGACCAGGCAGGGTCCTGGTGGGCCTACTGGAGCTTCAGACTAAGCTGTGTACCCCTGTCGGGGGGGCGGTCAGGTTCAACGTCTAGTACTTGGTTAAAATTCCGCACTGCTGATGCGTGTGGAAATACTTAGAATCACAAAGACGGACAGCCCTTATCCAGGCTCCTGGCATGCTTTCCACCCTCAAATCTGCCAAACACAGAGCTTTTCTTTTTCCCCCAGCCCAAATGTCTGGGCCCATTTCTAGGACGTGAGACCTTCTGTTTATCAACATCCACGTCTACTCTTCAGAGGCTGGGTTTCCATCTTCTCTGTCGCCAGAGCCGACGCAGCCAAGCAGCCTGGCTCTGTCAGTGCCTCCGGGTCCTCGGCACTTTTCTCAGCTCGGAATTATTTGTCTCTTCCCCTGAGGGCTAAAATGTCCGTGTGGACGGAGCACTGCCTGTTTTTTTCTGTTCGCAGCTGTTTCCCTAGGATCGGGGCAAAAGAGAGGCTTCTTCTAAGGGGAGGGGTTTGGCCAAGGCCCCTCCCGGAGGGACCACCCACTCCTTTGTGTAGGGCCAAGTATGGCAAGGCGGGAAGAAACAGGCCTAGGATACAAACGTCCTACGCTGAGACTCTGGCTCGGCCTTTTCCAAAGGTAGAGCGCCTCCCTTAAGCCGTGTTTCCAGATGCAAACGGTGGTGACAGTGACACCTGCTCCTACGCGGAGTGAGGATTTGAAGGGGCGATAGCCCAGCACTAGGCCTCGCAACTAGTGCTCAGGAAATGTCAGCTGCCCGCTTCCTCCCTCCAGCTCAAATGAGAGTTACTTATTCAACGCTTAGAATGCCTAACAGATGCTTGTCCTCTCCTTTCTGGCTGCCGCGGGTTCTCCTGTTAGTCTTGAGAGGTACCACCAGGGGGCGCCAGTGGCAACACAACCAGCCTGGAAGAACTCCGTCAGGACCTGGCAGAGTCTGGCTCGAAGACATGCTGACTTGGCAGGAGCCCTGACGATGTGGGGCTTTTGGACTTTCGCCTATCAGTGGAAAATGTCTCTCTTCTGGTTACAGAGTATCTGGTTTGGTTAATCAACTCGCATAAACTTTGGCTCTTTGTCAGTGTTTCCCGCTCTGGACCTGAGTGGGAATGAATTCGCCATCAGGACGCGTACTAGCGAAGGTCGTTAAGGCTCCGGCTCCCAAACTGAGCTGAAGCGCTCTGGGGCACCCCAGAGGACTCGGCAGGGCTGCGAGATGTTTTTTTTTAAGTTTATTTTGAGAGAAAGAGAGAGACAGAGCATGAGGGGGAGACGGGCAGAGGGGTAGGGAAAGAGAGAATCCTAAGCAGGGTCCATGCTGCCAGCGCAGAGCCAGACGGGGCTCGAACTCACGAAACTGTGAGATCACGGCCAGAGCCGAAACCAAGAATCGGATGCCAAACCGACTGAGTGGCCCAGGTGCCCCCGGGATGTTTTACTTTTGAAGGAAGCGATGATGATGGCTATCTGTGGGACGCCACATAAATTACTCCCTCAAGACAGTTTAGTTTCGACATCAGCTCGCGCTCCATTCTTTCCACGTATCTTTAGGAAGCTAGGTTTTCGGAGCTTGCCAGGATACAAGTACTTCGTGGGGGGGGGGGGATGGGAAGCAGGAAATGAAGCTGAGGATGTCCAATCTGATTTCAAAATTTTGAGAAGTTGTGCAGTGCCCAAGAGGCATACATCCCATTAGTAATTATAATTAAGAACAGAACGAAAGTGTTCTTTCAACTTATGTGTATTGTTTTCAAACGACGACTAAGTTGTTAGGAAAAACACATCATCATTTGACCTAATTATTCAATAGGTGGAACTTTTAGGTACTTATTTTGGCCCGGGATGCCATGAAAAATTACTGACACTAAGGGCTCCAAACCAAGAAAGTCTGGGCACCTCTGCTTTAACCTTTAAGAAAACCGTAAGTTCTCTGGAGTATTCCAGTAATGTTGAAAACATTCTCACCCAGGGGCACCTGGCTGGCTCTGTCAGTAGAGCCCATGACTCTTGATCTCAGGGTTTTAAGTTCAAGCCACGCTGGGTGTAGAAATTACTTAGAAATGAAAATCTTTAGGGGCGCCTGGGTGGCTCAGTCGGTTAAGTGTCTGATCTCACCATTTGTGAGTTCGAGCCCTGCATTGGGCTCTGTGCTGACAGCTCCGAGCCTGGAGCCTGCTTCGGATTCTGTGTGTCCCTCTCTCTCTCCCTCTCTGCCTCTCTCCGGCTCATACTATGCCTCTCTCTCTGTCTCAGAAACAAACATTAAAAAAAATGAAAATGAAGAAAAAAAATTTTTTTTTGTCAATTCTCAGCCAGACCCAAGGGGGTCAGAGGGGACACTCCAAAACACAAGGTGATTTAGAAGTCTGGGCCAGCCCCAGGGAGGGCAAGGAGAAAGGGCGGGTGGAGAGAAAGCACACGGCTGCCTAGCCCAGGTCAGCTGCCCGGCCGGCCCACCTCTGCTCCCTGGACCTCAGTGTCCTCATCTGTCAAAGCAAGGGGCTGGACCGTGGTGAAGAGTTCATGAAAACTCACATTCGCTGCCCACCGGACCCACGCGAGGCACTGTTCTAAGCACTGTGAGCATTCGCTATTTACATCTTCCCACAGCCTGAGGGGTGGTATTCTCATCATCTCCATTTTACAGATGAGGAAGCCAGAGTCTGGACGGATGACTTGCCGAAGGGCACCGGTAGAACGTCCCAGAGCTGGGGTTTTGCTTGGGGAAGCCTGACTCCAGGGCTGCCGGCTGCCCGCCTCGCCGAAGGCCCTCCCGAGAGTATCGGCTCTCATATCCAGGACGTTTTTCCGTACATGCGGGAGCGCGTAGGTGGAGCGTGGTCCGCAATCCCCTCACTGCCAAGTCCACAAGCCACTTCCCCCGCTTAACTGCCCGCATGCTGACGCTGGGGACTGATTTCTCTTTCTTGAAACTCTCCCTCTCGTGTTCAGTATTTGTATTCATTTTCTTTCATCAGTGGACAAGGAGGGTAATAGCAATTCTGTAAATTTTTTAAAGATCCCAGGAACATAAAATATGTGAAAGCAACTCGCACAGTACTGGGCACACGGGAGTCGAATAAACAGAAGGTTCCCCCCATTTCCTCGTCACCACGGAGATACTCTCCCCCCGCACCCCCCCCCCGCCCCGGTCCTAGATCCCCTTCTCAGCACTCGTCCGGGCTGCCCTCACCGGTGCTTTCTACCACCTTTTTGCCATGTAAACGTCCATTCCCCGTTACAACCCAAGCCTCTCTGGGGGTGTGGATTCCGTAACTCGGCCTCCAGCCCCTGGCGCTGTGTCTGGCGCAGAGCAGGTGCTTGGTAACGGCTGGGTTTGGCCGAGGCCGCACTAACCCAATCAGTGGCGGAGTCAAAAGGAGGCTTCCAGAACGCCGTGCTGGAGCCAGATGCTCTTAAATGAATGGTTTTCAACCCTCTTTGGGCCACAGACCCCTCTGAACATCTGAAACACGATAACGGACCCTTCCCCATCCAAAATGTGTGTGCCACACACAGAAACACCATAGAATAAAGTTCCAGAAGTTCACACTTGCTATTAATTCATCGACTGACTGAGGATACGAACTTCTACGGGGGCTGATAAAAAGCACTAGAGAGACGTATATGTACCAATAAGGAACCGTGTCTGTGATACGTATGTGAAAACTATGACACGGGACAGCCTCTAGAGTGCAGTCTCATTTTAATAAAAGAAACTACATGTTTATGTATGCATAACAGGTCCAAAAAGATGTCAAAGGGCAGCTGCCTCTGAGAGCGGGATTTTGGGGAACAGGGGGACTTTTGTGTTTTGGGGTATCCTTTGAATTCTTCTATAATGAGCCTGTGTCTATTTGCCATTAAAAGAAACAAAATGAACAGACACCCCCCCCACCCCGCCCCGGCATTAAACCCTGGACTTGTGACCCATCAGCACCTGACCCAAGGCCACGGATGTTCTAGAAGGAAGACCAAGGAAGTGCTGTTGGACCGCAAGCTGGATCTTCCTCGGGGAGCACTGGAGGGTGCACAGACCTGCTCTGACCTCTGACCTCTGCTCCCTCTCCCACCCTCAGAAAAAGGAGAGAAAAGAGGGGCTGCCTGCCCACCCAATGGCCGCTGCGTGGGCGGCCAAAAAGCCACCCCACTGAGCTCCTGGGGCGGGGCGGCAGATTCTGGAAGCGGCCAGCTCCGGCGCTGGGGAGCCCCGCTCGCTCGTGGTGCTTGGAGCTCTTCCGCCTGCCTCAGGGAGGTGAGAAACGGAGTATCTGTCCTCTTCTACTATATCAGGGTTGTTTACCTTGTTGCCTGGGACTCGGAGAACCTCAGCAGGGCAACAGCTGAGACGCCCGGTGACTAAGCTCCCCCAGCACCGGGCACTGGACTCCGGGACACCTCACACTCTCGCTCTGCCCTCCCACCCAGCCCTCAGGAGGGACAGCTGAGCCTTCTCCGATGGCCTGGGGAGGGCACCGCGGCTGAGGAGGTCAGGCACGTGGCCTTGGCACCCAGCGGAAGATGCTGCCCCCCCCCCCGCCGGCGAGCGCTCCGCACGTGCTTCGGCCAGTGGGGTGGGGGGGGAGAGGCGGGGGTGGAGTCTGCTTGTTGGACATAGCGCGTCTGAAGTTTGGGGTAATACCTACGGAGAGTCCCCTCTCAGCCCATGCCCCCCCGGGGGGCCCGAACTCTAGAACTTCAACATCCCGGCCCACCTACAAGCCAAGGAAGCCAGGTCGTTCACATCACAATTTGCGTCCTCACCGCCTAAAGCTGCAGGCAGGCCACTCCGCCCGGGGCCTGAGCAGGCCCGCCCGGCCCGGTCTGGCTCTTCGGTCCTCTTCCCCTTTGGGGGGGATCAGACAAGACCTACTTGAAGACGAGTCCACCATGGAGCTAGCTTATTCCCCTTTGTCACGGGCCAAGAAAATGGCCCCTGGAGATGTTTCTCATTTCCGCCTCGAGGCTGAGTTTGGCCTGAGGACAAGGTGGCTTCCGGTCAAGGTGAACCGAGAGGGAGGGTAGGAGAAAAGACATCCGAAGGGGAGCGTCCGAGGTCTGCGTCCTGCTGTCGCAGAGGGAGGCCGCAATTCCAGGCCCAGCTCTATGGTTTCAGGCAAGGCCCGCTACCCACGCTGGTCCCCAGTGCCAGCCCGGCGAGATGAGGCAGCAGGACTCACATCGACTCGCATCGACTTCCGGACCGCGAGTCTCCCCGCTGCCCGCTTTCTACCGAGGAGATCATAGCCGGACTCTGGCGCTGGCCAAGCCCGGGTCTCTTGCTAAGTCTCATTTCCTCATAACGTCCACCTCCCGGGACCTAATACTCCCACTGGCAGGAGGCAGAGCCCAAACGGAAATCAGATCTGACGTCCCAAGTGCGCAGCCTCATCCAAGAGGCACCTGTTAGGGGCAGGTTATTGTTGTTCTTTTTACCTTCTGGCCCAGGTGTGAGCGGCCCCACTATGTGGTTTAGGGGTTCCATCCCAACATGAACTGCATGACGAGCCAACACATTCCGGGTTTGGACTTGCCCCTAAGGGCCAGGAGGGGCCCGGGACGGGTGCACACTTGCATACGCCATCTGACCTACGCGCACACCAAGTGCAGCTCCCAGGCCGGGACACGTGACCGAGACCTCTCCCTGCTGGCTCCAGCTGACCCCAGGGTGCCCAGCGACAGCCAGGCTCTGCTAACAAGTCAGAGCCACGGCTGCCCTGGGATTGCCCTTGAAAGAAAGCAGAAGGAACACAACAGGCCACCTGCCTGGCTTCCCTCTGCAGCCCCCGGAGCCCAGGCGTACCTTTTTTTTTTTTTTTTTTTTTGCCTACCTTTTTGACCGCACACTGGAAGCCGGTCTGCTTGTCCTCCATCCTGTGCACCTCTCCGAAGGAGCCTCTGCCCAGGCAGGGCTGGCGCGTGGCCCAGTGGACCTCCTCTCGGTACTCATAATCCACCGGCTTGAGTTTCTGGGGTTGGCAGGAGAGAGAAAGCTGGTTTCAGTGGCCAGGGCAGTGGCAGGGGACGAAGGGTTACAGTGAGGAAGGCTCTCTGGCTGCTTGGCTGGGCTGCTGGGGCAGCGCCCTCACAACCAAAGACACCCCCCGGGATCTGAGGCAGGGGTCTGCGGGGGCAGGACCAGAGGGGGTTACATGAATCAGATGAAGGCAACGGACAGCTTCTCGGGCTGCCCAAGCTAAGCCGATCCTTGTGGTGAGAGATCCTTCTCCCCAGACTTGTGGTTGTGGGACAGAAACAAGTTGTCCGGGCGCCTGGGTGGCTCAGCCGCTTAAGCGTCTGACTCTTGACCTTGGCTCATGATCTCACGGTTCAGGGGTCTGAGCCCCACATGGGGCTCTGCGCTGATAGGGTGGAGCCTGCATGAGATTCTCTCTCTCCTCTCGGCCCCTCTCCCACCTCTCTCTCAAAATCAATCAAACTTAAAAAAAAATGGCACTATCAACAACCTTGACCAAAAAAACCTGCAAGGCAGAAGAAAGGGAACAGACCACGAAGAGAGGTAGGGGACACGGGATCATGTCAAAGACGGAGGGAATAAAGCCCAGAAATTTAAGTCTGGTAAAATCACTTAGAGTGACAAAGCTCTCCGGGAGAGGACTGGAGGCAAAGAGGAAGGTCAGGGGTGGGGAGTGCAGATGGGCGGAGTCCGCATCTTTCATAGCCGGGGAGGGGGGGGGGCGGCAGGGGGCGGCAGGGACGATGTGCAGTTGATACTTTCTTATTCCCGTTTCTCAGTATGTGAAACACACATGCGCACACGTACTCTTCAGCAATAACTTCAGAGACCTCAAAACAGAAATCTCTAACGAGCCTGAAGACTGGTCTGGAGGGGGAGCAGGGGATGCTGCCTCTCCCCAGTGATGAGCACTTTCCTACTATCTGGTGTGTTAGTGACTTCGATGAAGAGTGAAGACTACGCACCCCCCACCCCCACCCCCACCCCCCGCCGCCCTCCCTCCACCGCAAAGGTGGGACGTGGAGAGGGTCTGGCAGGTTTCTGGTGATGCCTCGTCCTCCAGAACAGGTCTCGCCAGACCGCCAGCTGCTGTTCTGGGCCCCAAAGTGGATGGTACGTGTACCTGTGTTTGGGGGATGGCTTACCTCTGTAAGCAGGACCCCTTCGCTGTCCATTGTTTCGGGACTGGGCTTCTGGGGCTTGGAGCCTCCCGCCGACCAGGTCTTGGCCAGGCTGGCCAGGCTGTGGGCCTGACCCGAGCTCACGCTGCCTTGCAGGGCGTGCACCATGTACTCCTCCACAGAAAACTTGTCACACGGGCCCCGGGATAGGCAGCCGGGCTTCAGGTGCGGGCCAGGCACGGGCTTCTGACTGTCCACACAGGCCAGTTTGCCCAGGTGGGGGCCGGACAGGGGCTGCTGGCTGTCTATACAGGCCAGTTTGTCTAGGAAGAAGGACTCTAAGGGGTGAGGTTTCCAGGGCTGGAGAGGGTGGAACGGGAAGGGATGGGGCAGTCTGCTGTAGGGGAAGGGGTGAGCGGGCTGGGGCAGGGGGCCTAGATCCTGGGGGTGGTGGAGTTTCCACACGTGGTTCAGACACTGCAAGGGGCTGATCAGTTTGTGGAGTTCCGATCGAGGCACTGCTGGCCGCAGGCCCTCCTCGAGTTTCTTAAAGCAGAGTTGGCCGAGGCCTGGCTCCTTCAGCGGCTTGGTGAACTGGAGGGCGTTCCTGACGTACGGGGCGCCTGGCGGAGACTCATCCTCCTGTGGGGGGAAATGCGGGTGGCAGCGCACGGGGCCAGGCTGAGGCTCGGGCACCGTCCTGAAGGCCCCATGAGCCCGGGGTGTGTGGGGCGCCGGCGGGGCTCACCTGCACGGGGACGGTGCAGCTCTCCTGCTCCGGGGTTCTGGGCAGGGGTTTGGCCAAGGCCGCTCCCGCCTGAGCCAGGGACTTGGAGCTCTTCTTCTTGCGTTTCTTCTGGGCTTTGCTGCGGCGTTTCCCCTTCCAACACACTCGGGCCATTTTGCCCTCGGTCGCGTGGGCCACATTGTTGGGGATCTGATCGAGACTCTCGGTCTGGCTGTCAAAAGGGACGGATACGCACACTGAGCGTGAGGAGGCAGGAGGGCCGAACAGCTCGGGTCACTGCAGGTAGAGTCGCGGAGACCTGAGCTCAGATCCTAGCAGAGGGAGTCCTTGTGTGCACGCGGGTGAGCTCCTAAGCCCCAAGGAGCCTCCGTTTTCTCATTTATAAAATGGGTGTAGGATTTCCTGCCGTGCAGAGGAAGATGAGGTTGAAAGGAAACCACTCAAAAAGCCTACCTTGGTGCTTGGTCCCAAGGCAAGCTTCTGATAGACAGCAGCTATTACTACCGTGATGGGGCGCACGGCTCTCGGGGTGGGGGATGGGCAGGTGTGCGGTTCTCTCACCGCCCTCCAGGGTGGGCTGCCCCCAAGAGGTCCTGGGGTGGCGGTGGGGGGCATGGGACTCAGAGGGCCACGCTCCCCAGCGGGCATGCTCAGCTCTGACAACAGTTCCTGTTGCCTCTGGACAGAGGGATGGTTGAGTTTGGGCACCTCCACCCCCACTGGTTCCTGGAGATACCTGGTTTCTGGGAACATAAGTTGCCGTATAAACACAGACACCGTGGCGGCGCCGATGCCCGGTACCAGGGGAGCCTCCCCTCCTCCGACAGCCTAGAGGCTCACTACCACCGTGGATCCAAGCTGGCTTTCCCCTTGCCAGGTATTAAGGCCTTGGCCACAGAATAGTGTCTCAAAAAGCCACGGCCAAACAGCTGCGGGGCGGACCACAGCCTCAGCTGCCCCCCAGTGGCCTCGTCTTCCGCCCCCTACAAAGGAGGCAGACTCATACCAGTCCTGGAGGGGGGGCCGCTAGAGGCCTATGGGCTTCTCTCAGGCACCTGAAAGAAATGGGCCCATCAGAAACCCCCTACTCTGGGCCAAAAGGCGTCTGGGGCAGTGTAAGGAAACTGATCAAACACCGGACATTTCTTGGTGCAAGAGCAGCAGCCTTCCCCACCAACATTCCAAATCCCAACGATTAAAAAAAGCAGCCCATCTGTTGGCAGGGGAGGGAACTGTCTCCAGGTTCAACCTGCAGTTGGCCAAAAATCATCTCGGGGGTTGGGGAGCCTGGGGAACAGACCAAGCCCCCTCGTGGCTTCCTTTCCACGGGGCCACCCGGCTGTGAATCTGTCGGTCCCTTCCTGGTCCCAAACCCTCATCCCTCCTCGGGTGTGTCTCGAGGGGAGAAAAGACCCCAGCGGGTGTCCCCCACAGCTGGCGCGGCCCCTGGGCGCAAGCGCTCATGGTCACGCACCAGCGGGAAAGTGACTCCTGTTCCCAGCACCCTCCCTACTGATGGGAAACGGGGAGGAGCAGCGAGGACTCTGAGGCGAATAAAAATAAAATGTCAAGCTGATGGGACCCAGAGGCAGTCATCCACACGCCATGAAAAGCTTTTGAAAAGCTTCTTTGGCTGACAGAGCGGTTCAGCCAGGAAAACCTGGGCGGGTTCCAAGAGCCGAACCACAGGTGCTGGAGGAGGGAGCCAGGGGTCACTTGGGAGCGGCCTGGGCGAGCAGCTGGGGGGAGGGATGACGTGGCTTCAGTTCCCTGGGCCCCACGCGAGCTGGCCTCCTTACCTGTACTGTTTGGACCCGGCGATGAAAATCCGCTCTGAAAAGGTGGGGCTGAACTCTTGGCTGTTCTCACCTTGTGAGTCAAGGAAAAGAGAGGTTGGACAGGCAGAAAGGAGGAGAGGCAGAACAGGAACTCGGCACTGAGGAGACAGACATCTTACAGATACCCCCTTGGGCCGCTGTGCCTCAGCCTCCCCACTTGCCTGACACCCCCCCACCCCCCCAACCCCGCCAACACCAGTTCCTCTCGCCGGCTCGCCCTGCCCTCGTGCTGAATAAGAGCGAAGGGCATGCTGATAATAGGGGGTCATAAGGGTGCCCACCTCACTTCACTGTGGCGCTTAAGTGAGATGATCTATATATGACACACCCAACGAAGTGCTCGGCACATAGTAACAGCTCAGTAAGTATCAGCTATAGTGTACGTATGTACGTATATGCATGTATTATGACCATTTGCGCGTCACTCACTCCATTTCAATTTGTCTTCTCTCGTCTCTCCTCAAAACCCAGCCAGAAGAAGTGGAAGACAGGGGAAGGTGTGTGCATGTGGGGAAATGCCCCCTCGGGCTGCCAGGCTCTACCCCAAAAAACCTCTTGGAGGGCGGGGGTGGGGCAGGGGAGACAGGAGGACTTCGGGCCTCACCCGGGCACCTGGAGGTTTCTCACGCCCTGGCGGCGGTCACCACGCAGAGTCATTTTGAAGTCTCTTGAGTGCAAGCAGAAAGGACCAGACCCAGGCCCCGCCCTGCAGTGGCCTATGTCCCCTCGACTAGCTCAGCAGGCCCCAGAGGGGCTTTCCAGGAGACCTGGCCTTTCCTGTCTGGGGCCTCTCCAGAGATGCTCAGGCTGCCCAAGGTCACGGCACAAGGTTAATGGCCTGCCTGACAATCCCGCCAAGAGCCCCAGGACCTGTGAAGCCTTCCAGCTCCCTTCCCCTGCTCCGGTCGTGACGGGCAAAAGCCTCCACGCGCCACTCCTCCCTTCTGTGCGCCGTTCCCCGCACCGTGGCGTCTTGTGAAAATCTCAGACAGCCGCCACCCTGACCTCCCCCGACCCCGCTGTGCCCTGCCGCCCCTGAGCAGGGACCGTGCGCAAATGCGGGCCCGCCCACCTGCCCTCTCCATCGCCAACCCCGGGCCCTTACATTCCGCCTGCGCGATGATGGAGATGGCGGCCAGTCCTCCCTCGGAGCCTTCCTTGGCGGTGCCTTTGGTGATCACGTCGTTCAGGATGTCCCACTTCCCGCAGAACACGGGGCTCTTCTCGACGGCCTCGAGCTTGGTGGCGGGGCTTTGCTTCTTCCCCATTGCCTGTGTCTTCTCCTTGGCCTTGGCGAGCTCCTTCTGCTGCCCGGCCGCCGAACCAGGGGCGCCTGGGCAGGCCATTTCCATCACTGCCATCTCCCAGGCTCACGCTCACCCTGAGGGGCCAGACACAGAGCGGGTCACTCCCAGACCCCCAGGGGCCCCGGGCCAGGCTGGGCTGGAGGAGAAAAGCAGGGAGGAAAGGCTCTCTGCCTCATATATTTACCTTCCAAACAGCCCAGGCGACAAAGGAGTCAACCCTTCTCGTTCCATGTGGCACAAGCCCCACCCCTGCTGTCAGCACGCCACCACCACAGACCCCTGCGCTCTGCCCACACGGAGGATTCCAGCCCGCTTCCTCCAGAACGACCACAGCGCAGACATCTGGATTGGTTCTTTCCTGCTTTTATAAACACCGGCGGAACCGTATTCTGTTCGCTTTACGGTGAATTTTGCTCCCTTAGCACGTGGTGGTGCATTCCAGACTCTGAAACTGCCAGTCACCCCCCGTGACTCTACACAAACCTTGCCTTCTTAGAGGACATGTCTACACTGGCCACGATGGCTTTTCTCCAAATGGGGAGAATCAAGTTTTTGTTCTCTCGCAGGAGGCAGATATATGTATGTACATGTATGTGTATATAGATTTATGTGTGCACACATACATCACACACACACGCATACATATATATATATATACTTGAAATTTTACAGAGTCTAAAAATTGGCATGTAAAAGGCAGTGCCTGCACCTGGCTCCTTTCCCAGGACGCATCTGTCTGTGGCCTTCCAGAAGGAACTGTCACGCTTCCTCCTGTAATATCTACACCCATTTGCTGAAAACCTAAGTATCATTATTCTTTCAGGGAACATTAGCAGTGGAATTTATATTATTTATAGTAGGGCCCCGACGCCAACCTGAACCTCTAGAAATCTGAAGACCAAGCATAGGGCTTCACCTCTCTCTGGGCTCTCTCTCCAGCAGCCCTGTGGGCTCCCCGGAAGCCCCCCCAGGGGGAGTGAGCCCGGTGTGGAGACAACCCGTGCAAACAGCATGTGGACTAGAAGGGTCGGAGGATGACCTTCGGAGACGGGGGGGATCCTGGGCACGAGGGATAAAGAGAAAGTTCCATCTGAGGAGTGAGACGGATGAGGCCAAGCTGTCAGTGGTTGCTGCAGGGGCACCCAGCTGTTTGAGATGGAGCCCAAGGCTCACGCGGCTGTCTCTGTCTGACATGGCCCGTCCTGGGCCGGAGCCCTCCAGAGACGCTGGGGGCGGGGGCGGCCCCTCTCCCCCAGGAGCCGTCCTGTCTCCTTGGCAGTTCGCCGGGCCGCTGGCCAGGGGCCCTGATCGCCCTCCGCGAGCCTGTGGACTCGCCGGGCCCAGAGGAGCGGAGGCTGCGGCAGCCGGGCTAAGGGCCCCCTCTGTAGTTCCCTGATGACTCATCCGAGAGCCTGGCAGGCAGAGAGAGGAACAAGCAGGCTGTTGAGAAGCTAACCTAGCAGCTGGCAGCCGGACCTGTGAAGGGCACGGGAAAACAGGCTGACCCTCACCTCCCAGGGGCACAAAATCACGGCCCGGGAGCGGTACGGCTTCTCCTGTGCCATGTGACTGTGACTCAGACCCTCACTGACAGCCTCCAAGTTCAAGAAGCTATTCTCGGGATACGCTGGCCTGACAGCAGCCCTCCTACACATTCGCGCACGCTGGTTTACCCCCTCCTTCCCCTCCTGTAAGGGGTCTGGCCTCCAAAAACCAGGGTTCTCGTGAAGCCTGGAACTGCTGGCCAGGTGGCCTCTCCGGCCCTGGGCCTGTCGCCCCTTCTCTCTCCCGCAGCTTGTAGCGAAGACGGGGCGGGGGCCAGCTGCGTCTCTGCCTTTGAAGGCAGGTCAAAATCCTGATCCATTATTCAGTCTGGACGCTCCCCCCAGCTCCGCTCGGGCCTCGAATGCCTTCTGCCCCTCTGCTCTCAGTCCGAGCTGAAGATGTGGGCGCTGGTGACAGCTATACCCACTCAGCTCACCCACAAGGCCAAGGAAACAGAAGGGGAAAGGAAAGGTGTAGAATTTATTCAGGATTCTCCGGGGGCCCGGTGCATGTACACCGCCTGTCTCTCTTCTACGGTGCCTTGATGAACCCCCGGAGAAGTCTGGGGGCAGGAATGGCTGGGACAGTACCGGAGTAACCCTTGGGCATATCTGTATGGCATTCCTGCTGTGGGCAAGGCTCTTGGGCCCTGAGACAAACTTGGCTCCCTCACCGGCTGGTAAAACTCTTCTATCCAAGTTGGGTAATTCTTTTTTTTTTTTTTTTAATGTTTATTTATTTTTGAGAGACATAGAGGCACAGTGTGAATAGGGGAAGGGCAGAGAGAGAGGGAGACACAGAATCCGAAACAGGCTCCAGGCTCTGAGCTGTCAGCACAGAGCCCGATGCGGGGCTCGAACTCACAGACTGTGAGATCGTGACCTGAGTCGAAGTCGGCCGCCCAACCGACTGAGCCACCCAGGCGCCCCCAAGTTGGGTAATTCTTAATGTGGCTTCAAGGACAGCCTCAGGAGGGTCTGTGACCCACAGAAACTACGTGCGGTTTGTATTTTTTTCCAGAGAAGAGGTCCACAGCTTCCATCATATTTTTTAAGGGTCTGACATTCCCTAGAAGGTTACCGTAGCCTCTCCAGAAGATCAAGGCCAGGGTCAAAAGCCTGATTTTGGCATTGCTCTTCCATGCCAAGAAGAGCTCAAAAACACAGCAGTTTCCTCCCCGACTGCAAGTCGGAATAACCAGACGAGTTCTAAAATGCACTCAGCCCTAGACCTACTGACTCAGTTGCTAGGTGCTAAGCCCAGAATCTGCACTTCTGACAAGTTCTCGGGGTGATTCTGATGCCAAGGGGCCAGAGACCGCCATGCGACCCCTGCTCTACACTGTAAGACCGTGCTGTCCCAAACGGCGGCCGCCAGTCACACGTGGCTATCTACACTTAAACCAACTGAAATTCAATAACATTTAGAACCAGTTCCTCCGTCACACTAGTTACCATATTGGACAGTGCAGACAGAGAACACCTCCATCACTGCAGAAGGTTCTAACAGACGGTTCTTGTTTAAGGCTATGATAGCAATGTTTTCTCCGACAGCAAAATCTCTGTTCCCGGGATCCTGGATAGGACGGGAGTTTAGACTAAATGAGTGGCTGATTAACGGGAGGGACGAAAATCTGCTTTATTTTGATCTTCGGTGATGATAACCTTTCAAAAATGTATCATATTTCAGTTCCCTCTTTTAGTGAGTACAGTAAAAACACCAGACTGGGAACTAGAAGGCAGGGGTTCTAGCTTTGGCAACTTAAAAAAAAAAAAAAAAGCAGGAGACCATTTTGGTCAAATGAAATCCTAGCTCCATGCCCAATACATAAAAGAGCTAGAAGCATGCAAATGTCACGCGGCTCACAGAAGAAAGAGCTGCTCACTAAAGATGGCAGCGGGAGCCCCGCAGGCTCAGCCGTCTCTCAGCCACCCAGGATTTCTGCGGCAGCCGAGGTCCTCTCTCCCGAGGAAGACAGTTTGAAAGCCAATGGCCTAGGAAATCTTCTGAGGTTCCTTCTAGTTCCCCAACTAGATTCGTCAGGATCACTGGAGGGCAGGGCGACCAACTGATTCAGAATCGACGCTGTCGATATTCGCTAAGCACCTACCATTATCGACCCCATTTTCAGATGTCAAGACTGAGGCTCGGAGAAGGTCAGTGGCCTGCCAGAACTGCCACACAGCTACAAGCTGTCGAGGTGGGGCCGGACCCACGTGGCCGTCTCCAAGGCCGCAGGCTCAACCTTGAGCGGGCCGCCCAGAGTCTTCTCTTAGCTGCTTCCGACTTGTTCTGAGGGTGAGGCAGAGTACATGGCACGCCAGGCGGCCTGCCCGGCCCGCAGAAGATGTCGGATCAAAGTTCGTTCTCTTGCCCTGCACCTGGCTCACAACTGCCATCCCTGAGACAATGGGACTTCTCCGTGTTGGCACCACAGAGTCAAGGTTTCCAGCCGTAGCTGAGGCGTTCGGCACACCGAGCCTCAGTTCTCTGTATATAAAAGGGAAATAGAAATCTCCGTTTCATAGGGTCATCTTGGAAATGTCCACCGAGGGACCAGGGCAGAGCAGGGCAAATCCCCGTCATGACTATTTCGTCTGGAAGGACAAACTTATCCTCCTCTGAATGCCCAGAGGGGACAAATAGCAGAAGCAGAATGACTCAACTTCCTTCATAAGACATTAGTTGAAAACCAATCTTATTCTGATGCTTCCTCTTTTAAGCCTTCAGCTTGCCTGGCCACTGGGCCGCACTGGGCTGGCCTCTGCCTATCTAGAATGAGGGGCTGTGCAGGAAGGGGAACCAAGGTCAAGTGCGAGGCAGAGCAAGCAGGCCTGGCAAAAACAGCCATGTGGCCTGGCAGATCCAGAGAGCCCCACGCACGCTCAGCCCCAACTCCCCTTTCTACCCTGCCTGCTCTCCCTAACCTCCCCTACCCCCAGCCAACCTGCTTCTTTCCCTTGCCCAAGCACGGCAGCGATGGGCAAGCCTCTGATTCTTTTCCTTGGCTCACCCTGTTGCTGTAGTAGACAATACCTTCTTCCTTTATTACTCTCCGTCTAGCCCTCACCCATCCTTTGTAACCTCTCCCCTCAAAGAAGCACCTGCATTCACTCCATAGCGTTCAGTGAGAGTCCCCTAAACGCCGGGGCCTGTACTATGTGCTTTGTCTCCTTTATTGATGAGCCTCACGGGAACCTTGCAACCTTGGTGATGTTTTTAACGGATGAAGAAATGACGCCTCTAAGAGAGAAGTTACCTACAGAAGCAAACGAGGCCCAATTTACCCAACAAGAGCATCGACCATGGGGTTAGGGCTCAAGCTTTCTGGCCCCTTCCCCTGGGACCTGAGGACTCCCGGTTCCGTTCTAGAACAAAAGCTGAGCCACACCGCCCGGGTGGCTCAGTCGGTTAAACGTCTGACTCTTGATTTCAGCTCAGGTCACAGTAGCACAGTTCGTGAGATCGAGCCCCGTGTCCAGCTCCGTGGTGACGGCGAGGAGCCTGCTTGGGATTCTCTCTCTCTCCCTCTCTCTCTCTCTGCCCCTCCTCTGCTCTCTCTCAAAAATAAATACGCATTAAAACAAAACAAAACAGGGGTGCCTGGGTGGCTCAGTCGGTTAGGCGGCCGACTTCGGCTCAGGTCATGATCTCACGGTCTGTGAGTTCGAGCCCCGCGTCGGGCTCTGTGCTGACAGCTCAGAGCCTGGAGCCTGCTTCGGATTCTGTGTCTCCCTCTCTCTCTGCCCTTCCCCTGCTCATACTCTGTCTCTATGTCTCTCAAAATAAATGAACGTTAAAACAAAACAAAACAAAACAAAACAAAACTCGTTGGCAGAGGTACCGGAACATCAAGGAGCGGAGCAGCACTACCCCACGCGGCTACTCCTGCTTCTATTCTACCCACAGGGTCTGCCCGCGGCTCACGATCATTTCTTAGCCTGGGTAGGCAGGAAGCACAAGAACCAAAAAAGAGGGGTCTCCGGTTAAAGTTGAGTCAGCAATACACTGGTCAGAGTTCTAGTCGAGTTACACCACCGGGATGTCAGGACTTTCAACCGGATTAGTTGTAACAGGTCGCTTCATTTTCTTAAAACAACCACAACAAAACCCCCACATAAACACATACACACGGAAACGAGGATTCCAGGAATGACGGCACTACCTTTACTGAAAGAGTCCCTGAGGGACGTGCTTTGGCAAGCAGAAGAGTAAGCCAGAGAAGTGGGATGCAAGAAATGGAAGACACAGGAATCCACACGACGTGTGGGTCAACTAAATTAACAATGGAATGTAAAAAAAATAAAAAGGTGGCTCAGTCGGTGGCACAGGCCATGATCTCGTGGTTCAGGGGTTCGAGCCCCGCGTCGGGCTCTGTGCTGACAGCTCAGAGCCTGGAGCCCGCTTCGGATTCTGTGTCTCCCTCTCTCTCTCTGCCCCTCCCCTGCTCACACTCTGTCTCTCTGTCTCTCTCAAAAATAAATAAACATAAAAAAATTTATTAAAAAAAGACTTAAACAAGAGTTTAAACCACTTTAAAACATGAAGTTCTAGAAACATAAGCAAGGAAGAAAGGTGGGGGGGCTGTTCGATGCTCAATGGGCAAAGAGTGATAAGAGACCTTGCCTTTTTGTGAAATTTACATATAAAAATGTTTACACTTCATTAGAAAAAATCATAGTTCAGTATGTACATTAAAACTTCAGAGTAACCAACGATAAGAACAGAAATACGATTCAGAGTTTCCAAACCAGGAGGGCAGAGGTAGAAAAACAGAACACTTAGTCACTCTACCAAAAGGCGAGGGAAGAAGGAAAAAGGCAGCAGAGAAAAAGGACAGGACGTACGAAAGGAACACAGAAATGAAGGTGGCAGAAACAGGTGGAAGTATTGGCGTAGCATTAATCCCCAGGAGATGAAGCTCACCTACTGGAAGACAGAGAATCTGACAGGATTTGAAAAGATCCAGCCAGATGCTGACTAGAAGAGGCAAAACGGAATTACACAGAAAGATTGAAAATAAAAGATGAAAAGAGATAGGCCAGGCCAATACTAACCCGAGAGAGACATGTAATATTCACACCAGACAAAATTTTGAAGACAAAAAGATTTAACAATCCCTCATATGCACCCAATAAAGAGCCTCGAAATCCAAAGGCTGGTGGCACGCCGAGGCTTTATGGAAGCGCAAGGTCTCTGCTTTGGAGTGTACCGCCAAACGGAACTATGGGGTCTTAGAATACCGCATTCTTTAAAAAAAAAAATTTGGGGGCGCCTGGGTGGCTCAGTTGGTTAAGCGGCCGACTTCAGCTCAGGTCATGATCTCGCATTCTGTGAGTTCGAGCCCCGCATCGGGCTCTGTGCTGACAGCTCAGAGCCTGGAGCCTGCTTCCGATTCTGTGTCTCCCTCTCTCTCTCTGCCCTTCCCCTGTTCACGCTGTGCCTCTATGTCTCTCAAAAATAAATAAACATTAAAAAAAATTAAAAAAAAATAAAGTAAAATTCCTATTGATCTCCATATCTAACTCTGCTAGATGTTTAAAAAAAATTTTTTTTTAACGTTTTTATTTTATTTTTGAGAGACACAGAGACAGAGCATGAGCAAGGGAAGGGCAGAGAGGGAGGGAGACACAGAATCCGAAGCAGGCTCCAGGCTCTGAGCTGTCAGCACAGAGCCCGACGCGGGGCTCAAACTCACAGACGGTGAGATCATGACCTGAGCTGAAGTCGGCCGCTTAACCGACTGAGCCACCCGGGCGCCCCAAAACACTGCATTCTTTGAGCGTGTGCTGGAGCCTGCTGGGGCTTGGGCCCTGCGAGGAGTGCTGGGTTATACACCGAGGATGGAGACCCAGGCCCTTGAGGAGCATACAGTCCGCTAAGGGAAAGAGCCAAGCAGTCAGAAAGTTCCATTATAGAGGTGCCTGGTGGCTCACTTGGTTAAGCCTCCGACTTCGGCTCAGGTCGTGATCTCACGGTTTGTGAGTTTGAGCCCCGAGTCGGGCTCTGTGCTGACGGCTCAGAGCCTGGAGCCTGCTTCGAATTCTCTGTCTCCCTCTCTCTCTGCCCCTCCCCTGCTCACACTCTGTTTCTCTCTCTCAAAAATAAACAAAAACATTAACATAAATTAAGAAAATTCCAATACAATATGGTCACGCAGTGACCCACACAGACACACAGCAGATGGAATGGAGGGCCCCAGGCCCAGCCCAGGGGGTGTCGGGACAGGCTTCTTAAAGCCCTCGGGCTCCATCTCAAGGGGTGAGCAACAGATGCCCAAGAAAAAGGAGAAGGTATTCCAGGTGGAGGGAATGGCAACAGTTGAGGCGAGTCTAGAAGGAGTCACAAACAGCTCAAAGTTGCTAGTGGGCAAAGCTTAGGCCAAGAGAGGAGTCTGCAGGTGGGGTCTGGGTACCAGATCACGGAAATGTGATTGGTCCCCATGTTCCCTCGGGGGTTAATTCTTAGCCAGACGGGTAGAATTCAGAGGCAGAGTTCCAGAAGATGGAGGAACCTCCGAGGTAGGGGTAGGGGCAGACGGGGTGGACGTGGGCATTTAAATGTAAACTGTGCTCTCTGGACAGAACCCCCGCCCCACCTCCCCCTGCCCTACCTCCCCAGCCTGGGCTGACAGCATCTCAAGCTACAGGCTTCAGGGAAGCCGGCTTAATTCTCTCCCTCAGGTGGAGATGGGGAGCCGACTCTGGGACCCAGAGACGCATGAGGAAGGAGGAAGGAGCACTCCGAGTGAGGCTCAGCTGGAGGAATCTCCAAACCCGCCTCGCGCGCCAGCTTGAGGCCTGCTTCCCAGGAGAGCAATTTCTGCCGCGCGGTTCCCATTAAGGAGGACAGGAAACGGGAACGCACGTCAATCGTTAAAATCTCACGGATCGATTGTAAAATAAAAACCACACGCCCACAAAAACTCCGTCTCGCCAATGCCACGGGTCAAACTGCCGGGGTAAGTACGGCGTATGGAACGACATTTCCGACTGTCCCCCGGTTGCCACCACACGGCCGCCAGCGCTGGCTGGCCCTGCACGGGCAGGACCGCTGCGGTCCGAAGGCCCCTTCGAGTGGTCGAGGCAACCGTCGCATGTCTGTTCACTTGCAGCTTTCTCCCAGACCTCCTCCCATCCCAAGTGAAGCTGAAGACACCGCATCCTTAACAAAACCTCAAGTTCAAAGACATCTGTTGGCTGCGCCCTGCTTCTGGGCCCAGTGTCAACTCTGTGGTCCGTAATCTGTCTGACCGCTGTCTATCTCCCTAAAAACACGGGGTTTGGCTCTGGCCAATCTGATCTCTCCACACCCCACCGGCTCACGACTCAAATCTACAGGTCCCCGTGTGTGCTATGTCCTTGTGTGGGCCACCCTGCACATCCTGCTTGTCCTTCGTGGACCGAGCTCGGCACGCGTGCCTCGAGGAAGTCCCTCCCAAGGGATTTATCGCACTACGGCACTGGCTCTCCTCACTGTCTCCCTGGCCCTAATCACGTCCTTACCCCCTTTTCTCTTTTTTAAGTTGATTTATTTTGAGAGAGACAGAGAGAGTGTGAGCGGGGCAGGGGCGGAGAGAGAGGGAGAGAGGGAAAATCCCAAGCAGGCTCAGCGTGGTCAGCGTGCAGAGCCTGAGGCGGGCCTCGAACCCACCAAACCGTGAGATCATGACCTGAGCCGAAATCAGGAGTCGGATGATTAACCCACTGAGCCACCCCGGCGCCCCCACACCCTCACACTCTTTACTCATCAAATGAAATAATGCAGACGAAAACCTCTGGAAACGAGAACGCGGGATCCCAAGAGAAGACAGCCTTGTCCCGTGTGCACACCTCAGAGAATTGTGTCTAGGTGTGGACCAAACAGAAAGATGGAAAAAGATGCATAATCAGAGACGCTCAGTGTATTTTGTAACGATAAAACGGGAACTAAAACATCTAATGACAGGGGGAGGATAATTATGAAATAAATCACGGTACGGACATTAATAATGTTTACAAATAATTTTTAACCATATGGAAAGATGCCAACGGCACACAGTACTAATAGAGAAAGGATTCGGAATCATATCTAAAGTATGATCCCATCTAGCACGTGTCCGTATACAACATCGACCTCCACGAAAACGCGGATGCCTGGCACAGACATGCAGCAACGGCTCTCTCTCGGTGTCCAGTGGTGTTTTAGTATTTTTTTTTTTACTTTTTTAATTTTTCCACTTTTCCCCCCCAACAATCACATATTACTTTTCTGTTTTCACTTTTCTTAAGTCAAAAAACTTTTTTTGAAATTTATTTATTTTGAGAGAGACAGAGTGAGTGAGTGGGGGAGGGGCAGAGGGGGAGAGAGAGGGAGAGAGAGAGAGAAGAGAGAGAGAGATCCTAAAGCAGGGGACTGAACTCATGAACCATGAGATCATGACTTGAGTTGAAACCAAGAGTTGGATGCTCAGCCGACAGAGCCACCCAGGCGCCCCCTCTGTTTTCATTTTTTAACAGGTAATGTTTCCAAGCCCTTAAAAAAAATACAGAAAGGATATACAGTGACAAGGGTCCGTCCTTCTCACCCTCCCCCCATCCCTCTGAGGGGATCCCAGTTAGTGGTTTCTTGTATATCCCGCCAGAGATGCAGTCTGGGGAGTATTACTTTTTGTAACGAAAACAAGCTATGACCAGATCAGGGTCTCTTGGTGTGGGATAAGAATTTAGGAGGCAGCCTGGCTCATGTTTGTGAGGGGGACTTAATAGGCACGTGACGGCTGCCTCCCATCCCCAGTGGAGACCTCGCCAGAACCCCTGTGGTCGGTCAGTGAGTTCTGGCAGCACCAGCACTAACGCAGAAGGCTGGAGATGGGCAAGCCCATCCTTCTGGTTTTGGTTTTCATTTCTTTCTCTTTCTTGTTTCCCGCTGGGGACCGTGGGTTTTATCAGTTATGACTCAAGAAGTCCAAGGGGCTCAAAGGTGGCCCTGTCAGCCGTCCTCAGCTCTGACGGCCCCTGCTTCCCTGCTTTTGGTTACGGTCATCGCAGACGACCTGTGCCGTGGCTGAGGCTGTGCTGGCGCTGGATGGAAGAAACACTCGTGCGCCTGAGGGGCCCCACAGACAACGGGACCCCCGGAGGAACTGGACCAAGGAGAAAGCCACCAGCCCCCCCTTCCCTGCTTCCGTCAAGGGTGGGACCTGAGCGCGTGGTCTCAATTTGGGAAACCCAAGGAAGGCAAGTCGTTCTGGCTAACCTCTCCTGCCTTCCTGATGTAATACCTGATCCGGCTTCTTTCTTTTTTTTTTTTTTAATCTATATTTTGTTTTCAAATACAAAAGGAATACTTGTTCACTGTAAAAAGTTCAACCATACAAAGTATACACAGAAGAAAAAGAGAAAGAAAGAGAAAGCAAGCAAGAGAGCTTTGCCCCATTCCCTCCTCCCTACAATGTAAGAAACCCTTAAATTTGGTATAAATCCTTCTGGGTCTATTAGCATTCCTATGCAAACATAGAGTTTGGGACTGGTTCTAAAAGAAATACAGGCTTATACATGCATACTAATCTAATTTTTTTAACCTTTATTCATTTTTGAGAGACACACACAGAGAGAGAGAGAAAGAGAGAGAGAGAGAGCACGTGCCTGTGTGAGCGGGGGAGGGGCAAAGAGAAATGGAGACCCAGAATCCAAAGCAGGCTCCAGGCTCTGAGCTGTCAGCACAGAGCCCAGTGCGGGGCTTGGACCCACGAACTGTGAGATCATGACCTGAGCCGAAGTTGGATGCTTAACTGACTGAGTTAACCAGGCACCCCAACATACATAATATTCTACAAGTCGCATCTGTCACTTAACAATAGATTATGGATAGTGTTACATTTCAGTGTATGTAGATCTCTCTCTCTTTTTTAACGGCTCCTTAAGATTCTACGGTATAAATATACCACCATGTCTTCACCTATTCTTCTATGGATGGACTTGTGCACTGTTCCCAACTTCTCGCTCTTATAACACTAAAAAAACAAAAACAACAACCCCCCAAAAAAAAAAGTCCAAAAAAACAAAACACTCCCCCGGCCTCCTGCAGCCGTTTATTTACTTCTTTGTGCACTCGGGTAGGCTCATTCTAGGTGGCAAGTCTCTGGGACTGGAGCTTCTGGGTGTCCCTTTTCATAATGGGCTTGTTCTTTTCTCACTTCTTTGTGTCAGAAAGGTAGGCAGCATTGCTCAGTCCGGGACAGGTGGTTCCCAAACATTGTATCAGCTTTTACTAGAAAGATGCTATCCTCACCTTCGAGGCGCTTATACTCTAGTTGGTGAGAATGGACGGATGGAGAAATAAAGGATAAAGCTACCACAATCTTGGGACCAGAGGGCCTTTGGAGGTCATTCATTCCAAGGTGTCACTCTCAACAGTCCTGAGGATGGCCATCTTGGCTACATAACAGATGGCCCTGAGTCCAAAGATCTGAGCACGAGCTGCAGTCTCTACCACTCTGGGGTGTGACCAGGTGCGGATCGCTTACTCTGAGACTCTGATGTCTCATCTGTGAACCGGGGATGCTCAAACTGAAACAACAGGGTTTTACGGGCCCACTGACTGCAGGAAGCAATCTCTATCTAGATGCCCAATACTGTGCCTGGAATACAGTTGGCGCTCTACGCACGTGAGCAAAACCTCCAGCGAGAAGAAGGCTGTCACAAGAGGAGCAGTCCTTTCTGGGACCGGAGTGCCAGTTGTTTGAAAGTCCTGGCCTCCGCAGAGCTGAAATCGACCTCGCAAAGCCTCCAGCCAGCGGCCTTCCTTGTCAGGAGGAAGGTCTGGAACAGTCGCGGCCAGAGGAGGAGGGGAGAATCCCAAGCCCACAAGGCCAGAAGCAGTCGGCCGGCAAAGGCCGACCTACCAGGGGGATGTTCTTTGAAGTGTCTTCTGCACGTGCCTTCCAGCTTCTTTCTCTGTTGGCTGTGCCGCAGCTCTGAGCGGACTAAGGAACGAGCTGTCCTGTGGACATCTTTAAGTGTCACCAACACCCTGCTGCTATGTGCGTACACGTTACTTACATGCTGGTTGTCCGTAATAATAAAAACAACAGCAGCAGCTATCATCCGCTTGCTACCCGTTAGGTAACGCACGCATTATTTCTTGGACCCTCAAGTAACGCTGTGAGCAAGGCACTGATATTGTCCTCTTTATATGGGGGAAACACTGAGGCTCAGGGGGTCAAGAAATTAGCGCAAGGCTACTCTGCCAGGAGGTGGCAGAAGCAGGATTTGGACACAGGACTCTCACGTCAAACTACCTACTCCTAACCATGACGCTCTATTTTCAAATGATCTAAGCTCTAAGAATCGAGACCCAAATACAGAAGCAGCCGCCGGCCAAAGGTTTGTTAGCGAGAAACCCAGGGACTGACCCAGGAGGAAGCATCTCAGTTAGGGAGAATAAACGCAGCTGGCTGATGTTCTGGAAAAAAGCAACTTGCAACGGTGACGGGGAGTGAAGACTCCAAGCTGGACAGGTGGCAGGCCTGTGTTCCCTAGCCCACCCACGCCCAGCACAGGTATCAGCTAATACATACCCGGGCCCGGCACAAGGACCAATTCTATGACAAAGTTCAAACTTGCTATTCACTTTATGTTTTTAAATATTTATTCTGACAGAGAGGGAGGGAGGGAGGGAGGGAGAGAATCCCAAGCAGACGTGGGGCTCGAACCCACAAACTGTGAGATCATGACCTGAGCCAAAATCAAGCGACTGAGCCACCCAGGTGCCCCAGCCATTCATTTTAGAAAACCTGGCTCCAGGCTACTTTACTTTGGTTTTTGTTGTTGTTGGTGGTGTTTTTGAAGGGGTGGGGGGACGGGCAGAGGGAGCAGGAAAGAGAATCTCAAGCAAGCCCCGATGAGGCGCCCTGACCTGAGCCAAAAAATTAAGAGTTGAACGCTTAACCCAAAGAGCCACCAAGGTGCCCCTATGTTGTTTGTTTTTTTAATAGCTACTATCTTTATATATACGGTCAGTACTTTGTCTCCAGGCCCCTGATAAAGAGCATTGTGTAAGCTTTCAAAGAAAAGTGTTACAATGGCATTTTCAATTCAGCTTTTGAATCCTTGGCAGAAGGGGAGGTGACAGCGTACAGAAGATGCCACCGGGGTGTCACTGACCCTCACGGACAATTATGGAATTGGCATGCAGGAGAACCTTGGGGGAGGGAAAGACTATTGAAGCGGGGGGAAAAAAAACAACCACATGCACGCCTCATTTTATACACTATCCCGGCAAAGAATTTTTAATGTATGTTATGGAAAATTTCAAGTGTGTTTCGTAGGGTATTTTGTGTCTTTAAACATTTTGATTAAGTGAGGCTGCAGTGTATACCGACTGGTAATGATCAATTTCCGAAGATTACAGTGCCGTCCACTGCCCCCGACACTAGAAGCACGCCAAACACAATCGCCTTTCTTCTGATGAGTCAAAAAGCACTTCTGGAGCTTGCCGAGCCTTGAAGTCATCACTACAAGCAACATTTGGTTGTGGAAAACAGATCTCCTTATTTAACCTTTTTCGAATTGGATTCTGAGCAAGGAGTCGTCCCCTGGACTCCGGTTAATCACACTGAAATACAGCCACTCCCCTCCTCTCTTGGTTTGTAACTCTGGTTTTCCCAAGGGGGACTGGCTTCCAGCAGGGTCCACCTTGCAGGGCAGACGGAGAAAGACAGGCTCAGCCTCCCTGTGAGGGAGGAGGCTCCAAGTTCGTTGTAGTCACTGGTGACTGGTTTTGAAATTGAGGAACTAGTTTGAGGAACTTCAGAATAAACAAGAAACCCAAACAACTCGGCTTTCCACGGAAGACTTCCAACGCACGGGCGTAAATGGAAGGAAGCACTGTGGCAGCGGAACCCGGCCCACGGCTTCATCTCAGACGTCGCCTTACTGTACCTTTTGGCAACTGAGTGACAACTTGAGGACGGGAGCAGCAAAGGTGACTCTGACATGTCCCTTTATAATACAGGGTCACATTCTTGCCATGGCTTGGGACCTGTGGTATAACAGGGAATATTCTAGAAGCTCTCAGAGTAATCCTTGGTACAGGAGGGGAAACCGTGAACAGCCTGTGGCTCTGTGAGCGTCTCTCAGGCCATCAGGGCCTAGAAGGAGGAAAATGGATGCTACTCTTGTACTTTCACTTGACCACAAATACTCAGCCAGTGGTTCCCATTCTCCAGGTGCTGTGCTGGCCAAAAGATGCCACGGTGACCAAGATAGACAAGGTCCTTGCCTTCACGAGGCTTTCACCGTCGTAACCCTGGGACTTTTCTGGAAGGCTGAACTTGGTCACTAAGAAGCACTGTCACGGCTCAGGCTTTGAATCCTTTGCCTAGGAACCTGTGTCGGAGTGGCACCAAGCACACGGGATTTGTCACTGTGTCGCCGCCTTCTCTATTCCAGCCTGGAAGGCTGGGATAAGTCGGCCATGTCTTTGATAGCTGGCTATCTGTTGTCTGCTTCTGCTCTGAGCCATGTGCAAGCACACACTTCTCCCGACTGTATTCGCCTCTGCCACTATGCTCCCTTCCCCCAGTGCTGAGGTTTCCAGATTGTTCTCAAGCTCCTTTTCCAAGCCGACAAGTGGTACGAGAGCCCAAGATTAGAACTGCTGAGGGTGTTCCCATCCAGACGCCTGCAAAACGGGAGGCGGCGCTCCTCGCCTCCGAGGGGCTGTGTGTGTGACAGCGCCGGGCCCCGCTGGACGAGAGGGCCTGCCAGGCTCCTCTCCAGCCTACACAGTCGCGGTTCATGATTTAGCACCTGCAATGTCTGCCTGCCCCCGACCCCTCCCCACCACAGCGAGCTCCTTGAGGGCGGCACCTCAGTTATCCTCGTTTCCATATTCCAGCACCTGCCAGAGCCTACAACCGAGATGGTCTTGGCAAGCACTCACCGAAAGGGTGACTGATGTGCTCCTCGGTTCTAAGAGCCCGGGCGGCCTGGTGTCCGAGTGTCCAGACCGGCCATTCATTCGGTGAGTGGGAAAGGGCAGAGCCAGCTCCCTGTACCCGGGGTCACAGCATGGTGCCTGTATTTTCTTTTAATTTTTTTTAACGTTTATTTAGTTTTGAGACAGACAGAGCGCGAGCAGGGGAGGGGCAGAGAGATAGGGAGACACAGAATCCAAAGCAGGCTCCAGGCTCTGAGTCATCAGCACAGAGCCCGACGCGGGGCTCGAACCCATGATCTGTGAGATCATGACCTGAGCCGAAGTCGGACGCTTAACCGACTGAGCCACCCAGGCGCCCCACCACGGCGCCTGTATTCTGACTATACTGGCGTACAAGAAGGTATCTTGCGAGTTGGCCCCTGAGCCACCCTTGTCCCCTTTCCTAAATGCTGCCCTTGAGACCCAATGATTTCCACTTCTTTGAGAAGGTGATCCTTCTGAACTGGACAATATCCACCTGGGCTCCGATGTGTACACACATGCGCCCTGGGAGGTAGTATGTACACAAATCTCCGCCTTTTCCATTGATCTCTGTAAAGCTATTCTGCCTCTCAAAGCACAGCATCTGCCGGCTGGGGCTACCGAGCACGGGCTCAAGGAGCCTGGTTCATCCAACTCACTTCTTGGGCCAAAGGAGTCCATTTCTAGTCTTAATTGGTAATGACGTCCTCACTTGCGGTTGGCTAAGGCCCCCTTTCCTCCTAACTCCCCTCAGTCACCCCTGGGGCTGACCAGCAGACGTAGGGGTACTGGCAAATTCTGGCACAGTAAAAGGACGTATCAGTGAGGGCAGCAGGTGGGTGGTTAATCGCAGACACAACGGCTCTTTGCGCTTACAGGGACCACTGTCCAGCCCCGACGCCACGCTCTGCCCACGAGGAAGAGCGTCTTCGCCGAGAGCCGCTGAACACGTCCAGCTGGAATGACATCCGACTGCTCTGGCTCTCCCGGCCACCTGCGTGCCACGGGCAACAGGTCTCTTCTTCACGGCGGAGACACAGAAGCGCTCCTTGGTGCCCGACGGCTTTGTGCCCTCGCCGTCAATCATTAATGGCAACTGAATGCCCGCTTTGGGTAAGACACCGCGCGGGGAGGTAGGAAGTGCCCTAAAGGTGCAAGCGCCCTTTGAGACTTCCGGGTAACCCTGCCCAGACTTGTATTTTCTTATCAACCTTGACCTCCTTTTGGTTACACAAACTTCATGGTATAAGAGAGTATCAGATGAATAGCTTTCTGTTGACTTTTTCTCAGACCCGCAGCAGCTGCTGTTCTGGCTCCGCCCTTCCCAGGCCTGGCAGAGCTTGCAGAAAGACTTGAGAGCGAGGGGGCCAAGGTGGGGGAATAGAGAGGAACTAGTGAAAAAGTACGATTCCTACCCCGGGAGCAGCGCCCCCGGCTCCGCGGCAGCAGCACAGCAGGGTGAAAAGAGCCTGGACTTCAGTTCAGAGACTGCCATTAACTGACCGAGTGGCCTTCAGCACCTCGGCTTCCTTAGGCCACTGTCTTCTCTTTTGTGCAACAGGGGAGAATGTGGGGCGCCTGGGTGCCTCAGTCGGTTAAGCGTCCGACTCTTGGTTTCGGCTCAGGCCATGATCTCCCAGTTCGTGAGTTTGAGCCCCGCATCAGACTCTGCGCTGACAGTGAGGAGCCTGCTTAGAGTTCTCTCTCTCTGCCCCTCCCCCAGTTGCTTGCTCTCTCTGTCTAAATAAAAATAAAAAAAAAAATTTAAAAATAAAGAAAAATAGGGGAGGATGTAAATGATAGTGATCATTTCTAGGCTGTAATTCTAACAGCTCTTTCCTGACACAGTGGTTAAGGCCTAAAGGTCACTGAGCCATGCCTGCCTGAAATGATGGCTGGCTAGCTCGGATTGGGGGGGGTGTGCTGAGGTGGAGTCTGTGACCGCCTGCGAGGTAGTGCTAGTTTCCCCCCCGAAGGCTTCAATACAGTCGAGCCCCCTTTGTGGCTAACCGTGGACATTGCCTATAGCTGGCCCCGATCGGCAGCCGAGCCCAACACCGACCACACTGGTCTAGGACAGACGGTCTGGACAAACTTAGCCTTGATGGACACCTGGTCGTGGCCTTAGTGGTAAGACAGTGAGCAGAAGACACAGCGACCAGACACTGGACGGCAGGGGTGCCTCAGGACTATCCTCTGCTCCTCCTTTCGAAGTCCGAACACTGGCCCCGGGGGTGGAGACAGCTGGAGTGGCGGTGGGCTTAGAACGAGTTTTCCGAAGCCCAGGGTTGAACCTAGCCTTCTCAACCACCGCAGCTCTTCGGAGCCTTCCAACTCAGGTGGCAAAAAGGGGGGCGGGCAGCAAAGGGTTTCCCGAAAGGTCTTTTGACACCAAAGTATGGCTTGCATCTCTCTGCTCTTTGCCAAGGGGGTTCCCGGCTCCCTGGAGCCAAAGCTCCCCTCCAGCCTCTTTGCTGACTGTCACTGGAAGCGGGCCATTTTCCACCCTGAAGGTGGCTGGACTCAGGAGTACAGTGACACTACTATTCCGGGGTCTGTGCCTTGTCCGCATGACACGTCCCCCGCCAGGGGATCCGTCTATCTGTCGCTTGGCAAGCCTCGGCTCCAAGCCCTGCCTCCAAAGCCCTTCTGCTGAAATGAAAGTGATTTTTGGCACAGAGCCACCTCTTCTTCTTTTTTTAAAGTGTATGCATTTATTTATGTGTTTTAGTAATCTCCACACCCAACGAGGGGCTCGAACTCACGACCCCGAGATCGAGAGTCCCACGCTCTTCCGACAGAGCCCGCCAGGTCCCCCGTGGCAGAGGGCTTCCTGACAAGGTCTGCTCAAGACTTCCTCTGCGACCGTGCTGGGGAATGAGTCGCCTGTCACCTACACCCCTGCACGGGTGACTCACCTTCTAGAGAAAGTGCTCTGCTCACCTAAGCAAAGCCGCCTGGAAAATGACTAAGGCACCTATCGAACGCGCTCTGTGGGGCCGACCAGTCAGTGAGCCGGGTCCAGACCCTGTGCCTCTCACCTCCGGCCCGAAGCCGAGTGTGGAGCTGCCGCTCCGGGCCCGCTGGTTTCATTTTCATCTGAACTGAGCTCCACATGAGGCTTGACATCCGGTGATCTATTTTTTCTAAAAACTAGGTTCACTTTAGAAATGACTCTGGCCATGAAGACAGCTTCCCCAAGAGAAAACAAAATGTTATTTAAAGGGAACGCCCGCCTGGTGGGAGCCTATATTTTTGTTTTGTATTAAGAAGAGGAAAGAAGAATTTAAAATGTAACGCGGAACTTTTTTCCCTTGGGTGATTGGTCATTTAAAAAAAAATATTTATTTATCTTGAGAGGGAGACAGAGCACGAACAGGGGAGGGGCAAGGAGAGAGGGGGGTGGAGAGAGAGAATCCCAAGCCGGCTCCGAGATGTCAGCGCAGAGCCAGACATGGGGCTCGAGCTCACCCTTCGTGAGATCGTGACCTGAGCCGAAACCAAGAGTGGGACGCTTAACCGACTGAGCCGACCCAGGCGCCCTCTTCCTTGGGGGATTTAAAGGAGAAACTGCAGGTGCCTGACTGTAGACCCAGGACCCCCACGCACGGAACGCGTGATAAGCTGACAGAGACATATTTATAAGAGGAAAGGACGGTGAGCTGGGGGTGCCACGCAGCGGTGAGAACCTTATCCCACAGAACCAAAATTTTCCCTTCGAGGCCCTCAAACCAAGAACAAGCCCTTGTTGACTTATATGTTATACAGTATTTTCCTATTTTTCAGCTCCAGAGTTAAGGCTGGGACCCGCTGCACCACACTGGGGGGAAGGGGCACAAGGGAGTCCTAGAAAGAAAGGCTCAGCCCGGCTTCTGGCTCAGCGTCCTGGGAGGGCCGAGGGTACCCTGGGTCTAGGCTCACCCACTCTGATCGGGCAGAGCCTGGGCCTCGGTAGGCTCCTCCGGAGGCCGGTGAGGACGGTATGTGGTATAAGACAGGGAGAACGTGACAGCTAAAACCTCTACGCAGAAGAAACAACCCCCGGAGGTCCTACTGAGAAAAATGACTCTGCCCTGTCAGGCAGTCTGACCCTTCCTGACATCATCTTCCAGAAGCAAAGGCAACTACTACTACCGCTATTACTACCGCTACTTCTACTACTACCACCACCACCACCACCACCGACAACAACGCTTACAGCCATCGTAAGCCATCGTGTGCTGTGGCTTCTTACGGGCCGGGCACGGGGCTCAGAACTTTTACATCCATGCTCTCACTGTCTACTCAAAACGACCCCAGGAAATATTTCTGACCCCGTTTATAGAGGAGGCACCCAACGCTTAGAGGAGCGAAGGGATCTGCCTGAGTCACACGGGCAGACAGTGGCAGACCTGGCCCTGGCCCAGCTCTGTCTGACTTGACAGCCTAAACCCCCCACACTTGACATTGGAGACACCACAGACTTGTCCTACCGCTCCGGCCAAATCCCCTGACCTTAATTTCTGCATCTGTAAAATGAAGACCAGCAGACTCGTCCAGAGAACGTGCTATTCATCTGTTGGCCTTTTAGTAACAAGTAATTATGAATAACCAACACCGGTTAACCGTTGTTACCAACAATTATTACTATTAATACTTGTTAGCATACATAGAAAAATAAAGCAGCTACCCCAGTTTAGTCACATTCGAAATTGGCATGTTTTGGGGGGAAATCTGCCCCCCCAATTTATCCTTTCCTGGGTAAGTTAATAGAAAAAGCAGTGAACTAGATGTTAAGAAATGGGGGTTTAGGGGCGCCTGGGTGGCTCAGTCGGTTAAGCGGCCGACTTCAGCTCAGGTCATGATCTCAGGGTCTGTGAGTTCGAGCCCCGCATCAGGCTCTGTGCTGATGGCTCATCAGAGCCTGGAGCCTGCTTCAGATTCTGTGTCTCCCTCTCTCTCTGCCCTTCCCCTGCTCACGCTCTGTCTCTATGTCTCTCAAAAATAAATAAACGTTAAAAAAAAAAAAAGAAAAGAAATGCGGGTTTAGCTGCTGGGCATGACAATGGTCCCCTGAGTAATCCTGTCTACATTTCTCCTTACTAGGCTTCCCTTCCCCGGTCTTTGGCCCCGTTTTAAGAAAGCATAAAAAAAAAAAAAATGGCTGCCATGTACCATTACTCGAGATGCCATAAAATTTTAAGGGATTTCTATCAGGAGGATAAGTGATTAAAGGCCATAAAATAGCAAGCCAGGAAGACAATCTTTGAAACTGGAACACAAAGACGGGCACACAGGCCACTGGAGGGAAACTGGCTTTTTCTCTGTAGTGCCACTCAGGTATGGAAGCCAAGCCCAGAACCAACGACCGTGCGCCCAACGTACTTCGATGGCTCACTCGGCTCGACTGAAATGTTCGACCACACGGTCTGCCCTATGTTTAGCCTTCTATTTCTAATCTACTGCTTTCAACATTTCAGTCAGCATCACACCAAGTAAACGCATAAGGCTTCACACGTGCACATGTCTAATGCCCGCCCCACCCCCTTGAGGAGGCCCAGCCTCCACTCCTTTCCCTCCGTGCCCCCGGGGTGCAGAGGCCGGAGGGCCCGGCTTGTTTTAGAGTCCCCCAAATCCGCGGACATGGAATTGCCTCCCTTCCCGCCAATTTCACGCCGGTGCCATCAGAAGTGCCCATAACGCTCAGATGTTTCCAGTTTAACTGAAATACTAAAATGGGGCAAACAGGAAGCATCAGACACAACTGCGGTAGTGACTTATTAATCACGAAAGCAGAATTTTAGTTGCATTTTAACCTTTTGCCAGGAAAAAAAAAAACCAGCTTTGAGATGATAGGAGCCCTTGGTACAAACACGCTGCCTGTGTGAGTGTCAGGCCGACTTCTACTTCTCATTTAGGACTGAGTCGGGTTCCCCGATTTCTTAACTATCCTCCCAGAACGCCCATCTGGCAAGCCCACCGACGTGAATCTGTCAACTCTTCGCCAAGGCGGGCCGACCTGTTCGAAAATCACATGTGCTGAGCACGGAGACAGGAAAAAAAATAGGAAATTAAAAGTGACTTCACAGGCCAAAGCGACAGAACCCTCTTAAGGGGGTGCCAACGACGAAGAGAACAACTCCGGATGAAACTCTGCCTTTGGCCAGGATGAACTGCTATCGTGAACCAAAAAAAAAAAAAAAAAAAAAAATCACAACAGTTGCCCGGAGTCGGACAACCAATCAGGGCAAGCCTGCTTCTCAACATTAAATGATATATAAACACTCCGAGCAGATCACAAAGGAGTCAGTGTTCGACGGGAGAACCAAAATGAGGAACCAAACCTCCATCTGTTGAGGCGAAACGGCCAACCAGACATTTTTGTTTAATAGACGAAGGCTCATTTGGCAGGGTCTCTGTCTGTGGTGCCGCTCCCACAAACCCTAACAGACACTACCAGGGGCAAAAAACCCCCTTGAGATCGGCTCCTTATAATCTGAAAACAGTCCGAAGATGATCGAAAGGTTGGCAGCTTGTGGCTGTCTGATTTTACAAAAGTGTCTGGGGGGGGGGGGGAGGGGCATACACCTGGGTACGCATTTCTAAAATTAAAGAGACTATTACTTTTATTTTGAGACCTTCTGAGACGTTCACCACACCCTTCAAAATAAATGAGGATGTCTTAAAGGTGTCCGCGAGAGGTCTGGCATCACTGCACCCAAGGAACTGATTTTGACATCGCTTAAAAAACACCAAGAGCAAATCCGAACACACCGTCAGCAAGCCGAGCACCTGTCCTCTCGCGGCAAGAGCATAAATACCACACCAAATTTCTCCCTTCTTCCTGCAACCAAGTCCCATCATGTGGTCCTGGGCCGGGGGAGAAGAAACCCGGGTAAGGCTCCAGAGGCCCACGTTCCTTAGCCCGAGTCCTGGCTAGAACGCATGAGGCAAAATACATACTACCCCCCACGGCACCTGCTCCGGGTGCCTCACCTATAAAAAAGGACAATACCGTCTATGTCTTCTCGCGGATGTCTGAAGGAAAAAAGATTACAGGTATGAAGATACTAAGTAAAAAACACATCACTAATGTTAAGATACTATCTCCCTCTAGTCTTTCAGAGACCATGTTTCTAGTCAAGGGGTTTTCAACATTTTTCCTGGAATGAACTTCAGACTGCTCTTTTGTAGTGGGCCCCACGTCTCACCCTTTAACATCCTTGAATTAGACTCCTTAAGCCACCGCCTCCAGTTAACAAAAATAATCCTGCCACTTCCATCGCCGATTTCTGTACCTTTTCTCTGCTCATTCTCTGCTCCCCACACGACTTCCCCAGTACACCATTCAAGACCGAAAGCAACATTTTTAACTCTAAACGGGAGGGAAGCCCTTCTTCTGAAGTCGCCCCGCACCAAGGAGGCTTCTGGGCAGGTGAGATTGCACTGTACGAGTGGCCTCTTTCTGCCCGCTGCCTGGTGGGCTTCCAAGACGGGAATATTATACCGGTCGCGGATGACGTCCTGAGCGTAGCGGACAAAAGACTTACAGAAGGGTCAGGGTGAGAAAGGATGCTGAGCGTGGCCAGCACTGCCCCAGTGGCGGCCGAGGGCAGGCTCTGCTCCTTCTCCCCGCTTCGGGGTGTGACCCGAGAACTTCCCGAGGGAAGGCCGAGGGGTTTCGCCGCCAGAGCAGGTGGGAGGACGCACAGACCCGGCGCGCTCGTGCATCCGCCACCTTCCGTCCCGAGCCGAGGCGAGCTCTCACCCGGGGGGCACCCGGGGAGAGGAGCGGGAGCGGCGGGCTTGGCGGCAGGGGAGGCTGAGCGCAGGGGAATGAGGGTGTTGGGGAAGGGGAAGCAGGGCGCCCCTACGCGCGCTCTCGGCGCGCGCGCGGCCTGCGGGGGTGCGAGACGAGCGCGGCGTGCGACCGTGGCTCTGGCAGCGTGGTGGGAAGCGAGCGCCGGCGGCCGATCGCCGAAGGCCAGCGCGCGAGTGGATCCGACCGTCCGCGCCGCGGACCCCCACCATTCCGGGCGGCGGGCCAGGTCGCGGCCCGGCCCCGGGCTGGGGGGCGACTCTTCCCCGCCGTTCTCTCGGCGCCCCGCTCGGGGCCCCGGGATCCCGCCCAGGCACCTACCGGCTGAGCGCCGATCTCCCCAACCAGCGAGTGTCGCGCTCCCCTCGCCCGCGATCTCCCGCCGCCGGCCGCCGACCGCTGTGCTCGGGGCCCACGGTCGCCCCGCCCCGGCCTCGGGCCCCGCCCCCCGCCACCGCCTCGGGCCCCTCCCCCCCACCGCCTGCCAAGCCGCCCCCGGGGCCACGCCTCCCCCGGCGGCTGCAGATTTGCCCTGCTTCGCGCCTCCTCGCTTTGGCCGCACCTCTGCCCTTGGCCCCTCCCACTCCTCCAGTCTAACCAATGAGACGTCCCGTCCCGTCATACAGCCCCTAGCAACGATTGGCTCACAAGGCCTCGTTTCCAGAAAAGGGCACTATTTCCGGACAGTGTTTATAGAGCAGAGATTGCTAGGCGGACAGATTGACACAAGGCGGAGGCGGCCGGGGTGTTGGTGCAGCCACACATGCGCGCTGGGCTTCTGGCAGGCTTTTTACGGGTTGCGTGCTTCTGGAGGTTACGGGAAGGAAGGGCAAGTGTGCGCATGCGTGGCCCCCTTTGGCCTCGGTCTAAGGTTACCTTGGAGACGGCGAGGCGCTCTGGCTCCTGGGTCTGGTTCTGCTTCCTCTTTGCAATTAGCCTTGGTGTGGTGGTTTGGCGGGGGAGCAGCGCGGAGGGGAGTAGAAACACTTTTATTGAGCACTTACTGTGTGCCCGGCACTGTAGAATCCCTGCGGACGAGTAAGACAGGTTTTGGTGCCTTACCTTAAGAAGCTTGGGGAGCCTAGGCCCTGCATGGGTCAGACCTGCGTGTTGAAACCCAGGTCTGATGAGAGCTTGGTGATGGAGTGATGCAACCCCTTTGTACAGCCCGAGAAGCAGCGCGATAAGAGCGCTGCGCCAAGCATCTCCTCGCTGGGTTTACAGGTGACAGAGCCAGGGAGAAGACTGGAACCTGAGTATGCCCCAAGGTGTCAACTGAACGGGGAGTCGGGAGTGGTAAGGGAGGTGGGGGTATTTTTTCTTTTCTAACTTTTGCCTCTCTGGATTTTCCAGGGTTTCCACACTGAGCTTGTATTTTATTTGTAATAAAAAAAATTACAAACTTAAAAAAAAAAGTTTGCAAAATAAAAGGTACACCCCTATCTGGGCACCCCACCTCCTTCGGTGCTCCACAGCAGGCGGGTCTGGTCACTGGCGCCAGGGGTGGGGGTAGGCAGGCCCAATCCAAGGTTGTCTTGGGAAGTAAGGATCATTCCATCTCTGGAAGTGTTAGAGCAAAGACCTGCTCGGGAGCTGTCGTTTTCAGACAGTCCGTGGTAGCTCAAAGCCTATTTTTGGAGATCCGTGCTGCTGGGGATTAAGGAAGGCCATTTATTTAGCCAGGGGTCGAAAACTCACAACCTAAGGGCCTCACCCACTCACTCAGGCCACAGATATGTTTTGTTTGGCTGGTGGAATCTTTTTTTTTTTTTTTTTAATTTAAATGCCTTAGAGCAGAGCCTGCAGTTCCTCACAGCCTCTGCCTGTGTCGCCTTACACCCTGCCCCTTAGCTTATGTCATCCGTCTGGCCCCCCGAAGCATTTGAAGTTGTGGTCTCCAACGATGCCCACGCTTTGGAGCTGGACGGTGTCTGGTGGGTGTGTAACTCGTTCTGCCGCTGACCGGCTTGGGAGATGGCGGGCCAGAGAGAAGCTGGGGGCCCCTGAAATTCCTTCCCACCCCAGGGCTTTGCATGTCAGTCACCCTGGGAGAGGCAGAGCTTGGCCAGATGGTGGTTTACAGGTTGGTATCTTGCCTCTCCCACCACCTGTTTGCCTCTGGGCACACCGCTTCTCAGGAAAGACGTGGGCACCGGCGCAGAGTCTGCAGACGCTCCCCGGCTTGCCATCCCGGCTTTAAGACACCCAATGCCCACGTACTTTGCCCAGCTTCCCTTGACACTTCTTCGGTTTGGGGGTCCCCTGCGAGTACCTACCCGCCCCGCCAAGATTATCTGTCTTTGAATCTATCCACTCACGCTAACGTGCGTTCGTGGGGGAGAGTGACGTGTGGACCCAAAGCTGCAACTCCCAAAAAGGAAATTCACAGCAGGTTGCAGCGGAGGAACACACCGCTCCGGACCAGGGAGGAAGGCATTTGGGACCAGCAGGGCTTCGTGGTTTCAGCTCCCTTTCTCAGGCCTTTCCAAGCCCCGCGGTGTCGGGGGCGAGGCGAGAAACGACAAGGTACCCACTCCAAGTGAGCGCCCGTGGCGTCTCTGAGCCTTGAGATGCCTGCGCCTCCTGGAAGGAGAGCTTCAGGGGCAAAATTATTTCCTCCCAGCCCAGCCAGTTAAGTCACAACAACCTGGAAAGCCTTCTAGCCTTGAGTCACTTGGGCAGCCCCGGCTCTGCTTTAAATAAAAGAAATAGACGTTTACAGGGTGACTCACGCCCGGAGCAGCAAGCCAGGTCCTCAGCCCTCAAGGGTTTCCACATTCTACCCCGATGCTCCGGGTCTGGGAAAGGGGTAAACTGTGCTCCTCCAAAAAGAAGAGCGACTTCTGTTTTTTAAGACCTTGCAAAAACGTCACCGGACGTTCTAAGGGCCTCGTGTGTGTGACCTCCCCGAATATTCGCTGTAGTGTGGGCTTTCTCAACCTGGCGCTGTTGGCGTTTGGGGTTGGGTTGGATAACTTTTGGTTGTGGAGGGCTGTCCTACGTGTTGGAGGATGTTAAAGAACACCTCTGTTCACCAGCTGCCAGGAACGCCCAGTTGCGACCACAAAAAATGTCTCCAGGCATTGCCGAATGTCCCCAAGGAAGCGAAATTGCTCCCCCAGTTGAGAACGCTTCCAGTCTAACCCCATAGAGTGGGGATCGTTATCATCATCCCCACTTCACAGATAAGCAAACTGAGGCTCAGAGAGAAGTGACTTGCCGGGGAAGTAACGGAAGAGCTGGGATTCGAACCAGGTGTGGCCCCAAGGCCTCTGCCTTGCGTGCAGGACTCTGCGAAAAGCCTTTGGGCTTCAAGGAGCGATTTGCCCGTCAGTTCTGTAGAAGAGTGAGTGACTTCTGTGCATCAGGGAGACAGCGCTCGAGGCGCCTTTCATCATTTTTCCTCTTCTGTTTGCTTTGGAACGAAGGAAATTATATTCTGGTTTTTATTGCCTTAGTCAGCACAGTCCGTGGTGTCCAGCCATGTCTAGTGAGAAAGCAGGCTAGTGAATCATCCGAGTATCTGCGGATCTCGGGCCCCAAATCCCTGTGAGATCCTGATTATACTTGAGAAGATCCTCAGAGGTGAGGCTGAGATCAGAGATGACTCGGGGCTGGGGGTGAACGTTCCCAGAGAAGAGGCAGTTTTATTTGCCCCCCTCAGAGCCTGCCTGGGGCCGCAGCCATGGTGCCGTCACGGCCCTCTCTGGCTTGGACCAGCCGTTGCTGTCACCCAGTCTAAAGGTATGTGGGGGACCGGGGAGGCAGGAGAGGGAATGGCTGCAGGCGGTGGGGTGCTACTCTGCCTTCAGCCACCTCATGTTGGTAGCTCCACGTTGGAGATGAGAGTATTTACCCTGTGGAGATTGGCAGATGGGATAAGCCAGGGCCACCCCACCCCCAAGCTGGTTGGTAAACACTTAGCAACACGCTGTTGCATGCAGATCCTGGACCCTGACCGTCTCCCACCAATTCCCACCACATGGGAGATGGAAAGGGGCATGGCCGACCATAGACCTATTGGTGAAGGGGAAGGGCCATGGTGAGGTGACATGGGTGAGAAGAAGAGGTGCCCATCTCCGCAAAGGAGGGAGCTGACTGGCTGGGGGTCTCTGTGCGGCAGTGAGCAAAAATGACCATATCAAGGTCAGGTCCTGGGGGTCCTTTCTGATACCCCTCCCCACTCGGGAGCCCTCGTAGGGAGCCCTGGGTTAAGGCTTGACTCAAATTCTTCTTACTTCCTGATTGGTTATCCCCTCCTAACTCACCTCCCCGCCTCCAGTCTCCTCTCCTTACCATCCCCAACCCTTCTGGTGGCTTCAGTCCTCCTCAGGGACCATTGTCCAACCCCATGTGTTATGTGTTCCAACCCCATGTCCCAGCTTCTCCTGCCCATGAACTCCTCCCCTTTTGCTTCTTCCTCTCTCTAAACGTGGTCAAGTCTCCCCAGCCTGAAAGCAGACAAATAATAATTAAAAACCCCTTCTCCTCTCCTGGCTTTCCCCTACACTGTTGGCCAAACCTTCTTTCCCCTCCCGACTCCCAAACTTCTTGGTACTCTGGGTATCTGCTTCCTCTCCCCTGCATGTACCCCCCTGCAGTCTGGCTTCTGCCCACCACCCCCTCTCTCCATGGGTGCCCACTAACTGCCCCCTTGTCAGACGACCTCGCCTCAGCTCTCATCTGCAGCCACCACCAATGTGGTGCTCTGTGCACCTGCCGCGTCAGCTCCCGGGGAGTGCGGAACCTCTAGACCTGTTCCTGCCCTTAGGGAGCTTCCGATCTAGTGAGTGGGTGGACCTGGAGCAAGTGACTTCAGTCATCTCAGGTGACGAAGGCAACCAAAGGGACACAGTATGTATTGTATCAGGCAGGGCCCGAGTAGGGAGGCAGAACTCACTCTGAGTTTTCTAAACATGCAAAGAATTGGTCTCGAAAAGGATGGAACTGCTGAGAAGCCCCCGGAGGAGATGGCAAGATATTCAGGAATCCGCTGCTACCCCTGGGCTGGAGGTTCTTGAGGGGGAGGCGGTGTAAATGGTGGCCGGGGGCCAGGGTCTCTTGGAAGCAGTTGGAACCAGAGAAGAGACTCAACTCCTTCTGTAGACATTACTCAAGACCAAGAGGGATGAAGAGTCTCCTTTCCTTCTGTCTCGCACCCTCTGGTCTTCTGCCAGAGCCTCTCATCAGCCTGGGAGACTGCAGAGGTCATCATCCAGTGCAGAGCAGAGCAAGTGAGGCCCAGATGGGAGGGCACGCCGCCCAGGACCAGAACAGGTTTGGGATGGGAGAGGGTCATGGGTTGGGGGAAAGGGGGGAACTAACGTGGTGGAGGGGCTCAGAGAAGGCTTCCCTGAAAAACTAAGCTGAGACCTGAAGGGCGAAGAGGAGATAGAGGGAAAATAATACCAGCCAGCCATCACTGGCATTTTTTAAAAAAAGACAACTTTTTTTTTTTTTTTTTTTTAGAGAGAGAGTAAGTGAGCATGAGCAAGGGAGAGGGAGAGAAAGAGAATCCCAAGCAGGTTCCATGCTCAGTGTGGGTCTCCATGCTCAGGGCTTGATCTCACAACCCAGGGATCATGACCTGAGCCAAAATCAAGAGTCGAGTTGGACCCTCAGCTGATCCACCCTGGCACCCCCGAAGACTTAAGATTTTTAAGAGTCGTCTGGGGTTTATAGCAAGATTGAACAGAAGGTGCGAATTTCCCGTGTATTCCCCTTCCCACCCACGCACAGCCCCCCACAGCGTCAGTATCCCCCCCCAGGGTGGTAGTTTTTATTTTTATTTAAAAATTTTATTTTAGGTTTCTTATTTATTTTGAAAGAGACAGCGACAGCGCAAGTAGGGGAGAGGCAGAGAGAGAGGGAGAGAGAATCTCAAGCAGGTTCCGAGCTGCCAGTGCAGAGCACAATGTGGGGCTTGAACTCATGAAGCCGCGAGATCGTGACCTGAGCCGAAACCAAGAGTCAGATACTTAACCGACTAACCCGCCCAGGCACCATCCTCCCCCGCAGAGTGGTGTCTTTTAAATAACTTACCAACCAACCAACGAACCTACATCGACGCCCTAATCACCCACAGTCCACAGTTTACCTTAGGGTTCATTCTTGCGGCTGTATATTCTATGGGTTTGGAAAATGTATAATAAAAAGTATCTATCATTACACCATATTTTTGTTGCCTTAAAAATCCACTGAGTTTTGTCTATTCATTCCTTTCTTCTGGCTCAACCCCTGGCAACCACTGATCTTTGTACCGTCTCCATAGTAATAAATAAATACATTGTGATATATTCAGACAATGAAATATTATTCAGCACTAAAAAGAAATGAGCTATCAAGCCATGAAAAGACATGCAGGAAACTTAAATGCTTATTACTAAGAGAGGGAAACCGATCTGCAAAGGCTACATATTGTGTGATTCCACCTATGTGACATTCTGGAAAAGGCAAGAATTCTGGAAAAGGCGGTCAATGGATAACTGGCATTTTTGGTCAGTTCTCTTCCTGAGGCTTTGAAGATACTGCACTTTCTGTCTCTTTTTCCTTTTCTTGCTCTTAAAGATTGAGGCACTCCCCCAAGTTTTAGTCCTAAACACCCCTGTTCTCTAAACTTTCTCCCTGGGAGTTCTCCTGCACTCCTGTCTTGATTTAATCATTCAACAACACTCACCAAATGCCTGTTGTGTTCCAGGCACTTACTTGATTAGGCCCCAGTGACAAGAGTCGAATGAGTCCTAAAGCCTGCACTTGAGGAGAGATAAGGTTGTCATACAATGTGGAGGGTAGAAGGAAGCCCTGGGTAAGATAAGAACACATAGAAGAGATCAAAGAAGGCTTCCTGGAGGAGGTGATGCTTGAACAGATTGCTGCCAAGTACGCTGGCGGTAAGCCAGGTGAATGAGGTGGGAAGAGCATTTCGGCAGAAGGAATAACGTGCAAAGGCATGGAGACAAGGGACATGCCAAGGCACACCGAGGAATTGGATGTGGGACGCAAGGGACGAGGAGAGGGAGCTCCTCGGACTGGTCCTGCACGCGGCTGTCTGGATTGCGGAGGGCCTTGTAGGCCACGCTGGGCACTCCGGGCCAGGGAAGAGACAAATAACATTTCTGGAACAGAATTCGAGAGACGTTTCTCTGTCTGCAGTGTGAAAAGGTTGGGGGGTGGGGCACAGGCTACGGATTAGGAGGCCCTTTGGGGGAGCTTTGCAGTCGACCGGGTGAGAGATGCCGGGGGCTGGACTAAGGCAATGCAACAGAGCGGGGAGTCAGGATAGTTGAGCAAAATCCAGAGACTCGGAATGGAGAAAATAAATCAGATGGGGGCGTGGCTGGAGGAGGGGGCGGGGCAGGTCTGAGATGCTGCAGGTTGGGAGCCTTGGGAGGAGAGAGGTTCTGGGAAGAACAGGTGTGTCACCTGTGGACGTAATGTCCCTGAGGTGCCCCTGGCTCCCTCACTTGTCCTTCTTGGTTGTTGTTTTCCAGATTAACACGTTCATCTCTGACCTCGATCTTGAGTTTCCAACTGGAATTTCTGGGGGCCTGTCAAGCATTTCTACTTCCAGCCACCTGGCATCTCCGGCTCCGTCTCCACAGTGCCCCACGCCTGTCCCTCACCCATCTCTCTCTGTTAATGACATCACCTCCTACCCCAGGAGCCTCCAAGGCCTCCTCTTGTCAACTCCCCCCAAGCCGTGGTGACTCTCAGTCCGTAATGCCCCCTGTGTCTGCGGCCTCCCTCTGTCCCCGCTTTCTGCCAGTGCCCCGTGATGTCTCACCACTCCTCTTACTTCCTATCATCTCCATTCCAATCCTCCCTACTCTGTCCTGTCACTGCCTTGCTCAGAGCTCGCAGTGGCTCCCCAGTGCCTACTGATAAAGCACAAGCTTATTCTCTGGCTCCAAGGTCCTCACAGCCCGGCCCCACCTTACTTTTTTGCTGTTACTTTTTACAACTTCCCTGCAGACACCTTTCTGTACTACCTACCGTTGCCCCCAACCTCCCCGGGTGTGGTGCATCTGGACGGGGGTGGGGGGTGGGGGGTAGAGGGGGCTGCCCTGCAGACCGAAATGCACCCCTCTGGTTCTGCCTGTCAAATCACACCCATCCCTCAAGGCCCTGATGAAATGCTTCGTCTCTAAGGTCACATTTGGCAGGTGATTGCCTGCCTCAGCTCCTTGACAGACAGTAAGCACCTCGGGGGCAGCCTGTAATACCAGCTGGTGAGTTGGTGTTCAGTCAGTGTGAGTTGAACTGAATTGGCTCGAAACCATTCCTCAGATCGAGAACCTTGATCCGTGGCTCCTTACTGTTGACCACTTCAGAAGCCCGTTTCTAGTGGCTTCCTAGGTTCCATTTTAGGTATCTAACCTCACTTCTGCACCACCCCGCGGTTCCCCAAAGTATGTCCACTATCAATTTGAACTCTATGCCGAAAGTGGGCAAAAAAAAAAAAAAAAAAAAAAAAAAAAAGAATAAAATACATCCTGTCTGCCTTCCCTTTATCTACAAGGGTGGATAAGTTCTCCATACTTAATAGCTAGTGTAATAATCATTGAAAATAATGACTTTTGCTTGTGGATTATCCTGCCTATTTAATTCTTTTTTAAGACTGGAATTCTCGTTTTGCTCATAGTGGTGACCCGCGCGGTTTTAAAGTCTCCCTTGCGGGTGGCCACGTGACACAATTCTGGCCCGTGAGATGTACACGCAGCTCTCTGGATGGGGCTTCTGGGAAAATTTGCGAGAAAGGGCCAATCCAGTTGGCATAGGCCCAAAAGTCTTCTGTCCTTTGCCTTACGACCCTGCTTCCTTCTGGGCTGTGGACCTACTCCCGGGAGACGAAGCAGCCGGTGTTTGAGCCTAAGAACGAAAACCTCGCTCTCTGATGGCAGAGCAGAAAGCGAGCCGGGCCGAGTCCCTGACGGCCTCGTTGGAACTGTGGTCCAGCCAGGGACCGCCCAGCCCCTAGGGACTGCCGCCCTCCGGCTGAGTTTCTGCTACCTGCGATACCGACTTGCTCGGTGAGCTTGGCCACAGTTAGCCATCTCGAGAATTCTCGGCAGGGAAAAATGGGCGAGAATGAAATCACACTCCGTCTAAAGCCTTCCTGTGTAAGAAGCTTGGGCGTACGCGGGATTGTGTAACACGTGGAGACAGTGCGGAAAGACGGGTCTGTAACCCAGGTCAGCGGAGAGTGCCACGCCCACTTTCTGAGAAAGGGAACCTCTCCTGGGCCTGAGCCATGGAAGGAGATAAGTGACTTAATGGGCTGGAGAGAATGCCAGAAATTTCAGTCAAGGCCTATGTGATTCTGTTGCCGATAGGCCAATCGGGACCAAGATGTGTTTTACTCAGTTGAGATAAAAGATGCTCGGATGAGGTAAAGGGAAAACCCAGGCGTTAAGATTCAGAGATTAGAGCGGATGGCAGTCCGAGGAGAGGAGAGCGCTTTTGCGGATCCGTGCCGTCCTCACGAAGCTTTCCTATAAACCGGGGCTTCCCAGAGTGGGGCGCTTGGTCCCCCGGTCACGCCCCAGAGCCTGTGTGGTGGGCCAGAGCCCTAAGTAACATTGATGTCAGGCTGAGAACGCGGTTCTCTTTCCAATTCTTGTTTCGATTGGTCTATTCCTTGAAGAGTTGATGTGAGGTGTGTGCCCTTTGTACAGTTTTTTTTTTAAGCCCTAGTTTAATGTTTATTTTTGAGAGAGAGAGAGAGAGAGAGAGAGCGCCTGAGTAGGGTAGGTGCAGAGAGAGGGAGGGAGACACAGAATCTGAAGCAGGCTCCAGGCTCTGAGCTGTCAGCACAGAGCCGGATGTGGGGCTTGAACCCTCAAACCGTGGGATCATGACCTGAGCCAAAGTCGGATGTTCAACTGACCGAGCCACCCTGGCGCCCCTGTGCAAATTTCAAAAGAGTGTGCTGGATCCATCTCTGGCCAGAAGTTCTCCTTTTTTTGAAACAACCCTTCTTACCAGTTTCTTGTGTATTTTTCCAGACGTGTTTCATGCATCTACAAACACAGATATTCATATAACCTCTTTCTAAAAACATTAACGGAAGCATGCTGTACACGACTGCTGTGTGTGTACCTTGCTCACGTCACTTGACGTCTCAGTGAGTTCCATGCAGTATGTGTAAAGCCACCTTGTTCTTTTTAAACACCGCGTCCTATCCCGTTGTGTGGCTGGTATGGAATTTACTTGGTCCCCACTGATGGACTTACCTGTATTGTTGCCTTATACCTGTTCCGTTTTGCGTGTTAATTAATCCGTGCATTAAACAAATATTTATTGACCACATACCATATGCCAGGCCAGCTCTAGGCACTGGGGAAAGAGCACTGAACACAAAGACCCCAGGTGCTTGCCTCACGGAGCCGCCGTGCTAGAGTGGAGAATAGACAGAGGATTAAATCTCTAGAAAGGGGTCACACTTTCTGCCAGTCTTTCTAAGTACGTCAAGAAGAAAGTCCTTCGCGCTGGCAGCACAGAGCCCCACGTGGGGCTCGATCTCACGAACTTCGAGATCGTGACCTGAGCCGAAATCAAGAGTCGGACGCTTAACCAACTGAGCCCCCCAGGCGCCCCAACCATGTTTGGTTTTCACTGGATTTCTCTTACGCAGCAGACGGGACTGACTTTCCATCTATTGTCAAAATGTGAAGGCTCCTTTCAAAATGATCTAAGTTTAAAAAGAGAGATGAGTCAGTTTAGAGAAGAATGTTAAGTAAATAATAACAGAGGTGGAATTCAGAGGCGGGAAGAAAACCAGGAAGGTGATATTCGAATGACGGAGGTGAGGAAATCACTATGTAAACAAAACAAACGCTGCATTTGATGTTTCTTTGTGTATCTTCGCTCCTCTTTGGTGTTGAAATGGTCTTGCCTCCATATTTCTTCCTAGGCAGTTTATTTATTTACCACTTATTATTTGCTTAGATTTCACAGAGTTTCTGGTCTAGTTGTAAAGGTGTGTGTGTGTGTGTGTGTGTGTGTGTGCGCGCGCGCGTGCGCACGCACACGCTTGCTTTAACGAACTGTTAGCAATTTGCGTTCTCTCCAAACATCTCTTTCATTTGAATTCCGCAGATGCCTGGGGCCTCATTGTCAGTGCTGGCTCCGGAGCTATTCGGAGGGGTGTTCATGCCCTACGCTTAGTCAGATCTTCGTAGTCTGGTTGAGGCTTGCTCCGTGATTCTCTTACAAGACACTAAGATGAAGCAACCTAACCCAAAGGAGGCCTTTGAGGAGATTTCAAAGCCAGAACCTTCTGGACAATTCCACAATCACCAATCGGTCTGTGACCACCCACGAGCTTGTTAGCTCACGACACAATTAGCTCGGTGGTTGCATGTGTAAATGAGAATGCATTTCACCAACGTGCCCTTTATGCCGAGTAGGTGGTAGTAAGTCTCTGTCACTGGTTGTCAGCTGTGGTCAGAGGGTGGGCGATGCCTCCAGAGCCTGTGGGAAAAAACCTCTGGGCTGGGAGATAAGACGGACCAGAGCTAATGGGAGTGAGGGGGTGAGGGGGCGAGGGGGTGAGGGGGTGAGGGGGCGAGGGGGTGAGGGGGTGAGGGGGCGAGGGGGTGAGGGGTGAGGGGGCGAGGGGGTGAGGGGGTGGGGCCAAGCAGCGCTGTAGGCAATGAAGGGGCATTTGGATCCTGGAAACTGAGAAGCAAAAAGTAAGGCATCTCATAATGGTTAAGTCCTTGAGCTTGGAAATCTGGTGGGGACCGACTGCCGATAACGGTTTCCTGAGGACGGACCAGGGAGGAGGCACCGATTTACACATTTTATAAATGCTGACTCAGTGGTTCTCAAACTTTTGAACACACTCTTAAAATTTTTTGAGGACCCCCCCCACGCCCCCAAAGAGCTTTTGTTTCTGTGGGGTTTATCTGGGGGCGTGATGTTGAACAACTGGTTCTACAGGGGAAAGCTCCTGCCTTATAGCATTCACCAATTCCCCCGGGGAAAAGACTGCCGCTGTGGCCAGTGTCAAGACCCCAGCCTTACGTCCTTGAACGTCAAGAGGGGAAACATTTGCGTAGGAGCTCTCTCAAGCCAGGCAACCTGACCGCCTCCGCACCCTGCTGGAACATTCATCAATACGTAAGGTGTTAGAAGTGAAAACTGAGGAAGTTTTAAAAATAAGCATTTGTTAAAAATACTAATAACAAATGCATTACATGTTAATAGAGAGAACATTCTTCTTGGGAAAACTGTGATTTCCCCAAATACGAAAAATCTTTTTTGAGAAAAGTGACCTTGCTTTTTTATATTTTTGCAATTCCCTTAAATGTCTAGTTTAATCAGGGGTGCCTGGATAGCTCGGTCGGCTAAGCGTGACGCTTGATTTCAGCTCAGGTCATGATCTCGCGGCTTGTGAGATCGAGCCCCGTGTCAGGCTCTGCGCTGTCGGGCTCTCTCCCTCTCTCTCTCTGCCTCTCCAAATAAATAAATAAATAGACATTAAAAAATCTGTTTTACAATGTCTATTTTAATCAAAGACAGCTGGGTTCATACATCCTCTCCATTTAATCCCTTATGACGTCATACATCATGTGGTCTGCGGGAAACACTGCAAAGCAATAAAGGTAAATAATGTCTCACTATTGTTATGAAAAGAGTTTTGGCCTGTTGGAACCCCCCCTCCCCCGGAAAGAGACTTGGGACCTTCCAGGGCTCCCTGGAACACACTTTGAGAATTGATGTCCTCGCGCATTTAATTTTTCCAAACAGCCCAGTGAGGCAGGTTTCTTATTATCTCGATTTTACAGATCGAGAAACTGAGGCACAGAGAAGTAAAGTAACTGACCGGAGGGCACTTCGTGAGAAACTGGCAAAGTCGGGATTCAGTTTCTAGAGATGGGACTGAGTTGGTGATTGTCATTCATGAGGGGTGTGATCTTGGGGCCAATGAGCCTCTCCGAGCCTGCGGTATTGTCATAACACCCATAACCCATCGTCATCCCTGACGTTGGGTTTGACTCCACTTTCCCTCACTCTCAGGTCGTACTCACAGGTCCCTCATCTGTGATTCCTCAGCATTCTGTTTTTTTTCCTGTCCACACAGCACCTGATCTCACACGATGATGGTTTGTGTGTTTGTTTTTGAATTTTATTTATTTTTCCTAGTAATCTCTACACCCAACGTGGGGTTCGAACTCACAACCCCGAGATCAAGGGTCGCCTGGTCTTCCAACTGAGCCGGCTGGGTGCCCTAACTGTGGCACGGTTCAGTTGTCCCCACTGGCCTGGACACTCCCTGAGGGCAGACCCTGCATCCAGCCTGTCTCATCAGGATCTGGAACGGGTGCTTGCAAACCTTTGCTGCAGAATGAAATGAATAGATAAGTGCCTAGATACTTCACACGAAGGCAGGCTGCAGTCCATCCTACCCAGAGTTCTGCTCCGTGGCGCCGGGGAGAGAGGGAAGGGAGGAAGGGGGCTGCAGTGCACTTATGCGCCCAAGCTTCTGGTATCTGCATAATCACACACCAGATCACAGGCTAAGAGAGGCCGCCTCCTAAATTCTCCAAACCAGTTCTGATCACCCACTTCTGCCTGGAGTCACTTCGCCTCAATCTTCCCATCACTTGACACTCAACTTAGCAGTCTTCATTCATCCTTCTAGAAAATTCAGCATCCTCCCCCAACCTGTGCTGCGGGGGGCGGAATGGGGAGCTCTCTGCCTTTTCCCTCCGTAGCCTGGGTTTTGTATGTTATCTGCACCCCCACCCCCCACCCTTTCCTAGAACAGTTAAATCTTTTCTATTTCATCGCCTCTGGAAAGGGTCAGGCACGCAGGAGGGAACTTATCTCGTTCCGGTGCCCCACACCACCGGCTCCTGACTAATGGCTGCACTTCCAGAGGCTGGGGACCTGAAGAGATGCAGGCTGGCAGGTGCGGGACAGTCAGACGGAGGCCATCTCCTGGGGCTGGAGCCGTTCAGCTTCCTCTTTCGCTATCTATAACGGTCCTTTCCAGCAGTGACCTTCTAGGATTCTCAGAAGCCACGGAGGAGAAGTGTAATTGTGGGGGAGGGGAGGGGGGGGCGGGCAGTGCAGAGACAATCAGCCAGGATTCTGCCTGGAAGGTCATGGGGCTGAGCTCTGGCACCAGAGACCTTTAAGAAGCAAAAAGGAACTGAGAGAAGAGCCAGGAGTCTGCCTGGCCTGGCGTTCCTGGAATTCTGCTTTGTGTGTGAGCCCAGGCCCCTCTGACTAACAGGAGATGCGAATGGGAAGCAAGAGGGTGGGAGGGGAGGTAGCTTGGCCTGACAGCTCTCCCGGGCACCGTCAGCTCTGCGGACTGGCTCCAGGTTTCCTCCGGGGGGGCCAAGCTGGGTCTCCGGAGAACCTCCCCCATGAAGGTGGGTGGCTGCCTGTCCGCTCTGCGAGAGGCCCCGGGTGAGTCTACAGGCTGGGTTCTCTTTCTACCCAGGACGAGCTCTCTGCCTGCCTGGTCTGCAGCAGGCAACCCGACAGGCTGTTCCAGAATGTTCCAGGCAGGAACAACAGACTCCACGGCCATTTTTATGATATGATTCGGCAGTTGTCATCTTGAAAGGCCCTGTGAGCCTGGTCCCGGCCGCAGGACTGATGGATTTCAGTTGCGGGGGCGGGGGGAGGGGGTGGAGGGGGAGGGCGTGGGAGGAGCAGTGAGCTCACCCGGGTATGGGTGTGGGTTCTTAGGAAAAGATATTATTGGATATTATTGGAACATCCAGGAGGTTGCCGACAAACCCAAGATTCATTTCCTTCCTCTGCCCAACATTAGTGCAAGTAAAATCTTGCTAAAATAAAAAACAAGGGTAGCCTTGGTGTACAATGGCATTCTATACCATAATCATTGTCCACACATCTGTTCCTCCCTTGTGAGGTTCTAGAGATAGAGGGCCGCGTTGTACTGAACTCTGTGTTCCAGTATCCTGCACTGGGCCAGACACATAGGGACGGGTCAGTAGGTATTACATGAATGAACAAAGCAGTGAGTGAATGAATGAATGAAGCTGCGACCATGAAAACCCACAGTCAGGACGAAATGTCATTGGGAGGAGGAGCTAACCTCGAAGGCAGTTGATCAGCGGGGGTGGGGGGGGTGGGGGAGTGGGGGGGGTGGGGGGGTGGGGGTAGGGGTTCCACCTGTCCTGCCGCTACTTTTCTTTCAGAGATTCAGAGAAGCTTCTTCTCCCAAACCGCCACTACCTGTCTCGGTCTCTAAATGCTCGGATAACGCGGTTCATTCATCCACTCAACGAATATTCACCGGCACCTCCCGTGACAAGCCCTGGGCTGCATGATGGCGAATGAATGAGATCCACACATCGCCTGCCTCGGGAAGCCTGTCCAGCGTCACTAAATAAGTAACCACAATGAGCCGTGACAAGTGCTGGGACCTGGTAGAGCTAGAGTGACTGTATAATTTAGCGGGAACACTGTTGAGAGGAAAGGTGATGGTGGCAGGTTGAAATCTTTGGGAGGGAGATTCTGAGATGGGCATTCGAGTGCAGAGAGTTTATTTAGAAGTGCTTTGGGGTCGGGGTGCCTGGGTGGCTCAGTTGCTTCAGCTTCTGACTCTTGGTTTCAGCTCAGAGTGATCTCACGGTTTGTGGGTTCAAGCCCTGCATAGGGCTCCATGCTGGCTGCATGGAACCTGCTTGGGATTCTCTCTCTCTCTCTCTCTCTCTCTCTCTCTCTCTGCCCCTTCCCCCACTTGCGCAGTCTCTCTCTCTCTCAAAATAAATAAATAAAAAGAAAAAACTTAAAAAATATGTTATATAAAAGAAAAAGAAGTGCTTTGGGGTCAACGCCTATGGAAAGGAAGGGACAGAAGCAGGGCTGGGCAGAGGGACAAGAAGTCGAGTTGTGACAGTCTCAGTGGAGGCTTCGGCCGACCCCACAGGGAGTTCAGAGCTGAGATGGCCCTTCGGCAGCAGCTCCAGTTGGGGTGGGGAGCCTGCCTGGTGCATCATCATGTCGGTCAGTCATCCTGGCTGCCTCTGGAAGGAGGGGTGACCTTGGGCGAGGCTGACCCCGAGGAGGGCAGACAGCTGGAGGCATCCTCTGGCAGCCTTCCCAATTACTGGGGATTTGGATGGTGCCTCCCAGCATCTGCCACGGGGCCACTGAGGACAACCAGGCCCGGGCAATAGCCAGAAATGAGGCGCTCCCAGCAGGAGCACCTGCTGGGGGTTTCAGCCAGAACCCCGGATCAATGCAGGGTGGCACTACGCTCAGGCCTTGTTCAGTCTGCAAACTCTTCAACGCTAGCTCTCCTCCTTTCCCTTGCCCGTCTCCTCGGCCCTAGAGGACAGCCGGTGGCTTTTGCGTCGTGCATGAGATCATTTCACATGCATTACGTCACTCACGGCACGCGCATCACAGCATCTAATTTGCGGCGAGGTGAGTGTAATTATTACTCTCACCCCCACATCCAAACTATCAGGAAGTTCTTTCACCATTACCTCCAAAACAGAGCCCCAAACCATTCATTTCCATCTTCGCCACCTCTGCCCTGGTGCAAACCACCACCACCACCTCTCTCCTAACTGCTGACTGGGTTTTGATTTCGAACCAAGATGGCTGACATCGTGCTGCTGGTGACAACGTGAAGAAAAAAATAAGAAGACCCCTGAAGGAGCCTCAAGCAGAGCACGTCAACTCAAAAAACCCAAGGGAAGCCCAAAACATGACATTTGATCTGAAAAATCAGCATATGACCTGAAAGCTGAGGATATTCCCTTTTTGGAATAAATTGAGAGGCAGGAGACACAGTGCTTAGCATCATGGCCCCTGAGGCCAGAGTGCCTGAGTTTACATAACCTCAGGCCAGCTTCTCGATTTCTCTATGCTTCAGTTTCCTTGTCCGTAAAACAGTGGTGATGCTACCAGAACTATCGGGGCACGCGCGAAGTGTTCCTTTGGGGTTAGCTGTTGGTATTTCCCTGTGAGCCGCCATCTTGGTCTGCCTTCAGCATGGTAGATGTGGCCGTTGGTGCCCTTCTGGGCCCCATCTCCCTTCGACTCCCGTCTCCAACACACCATTCTCTACTCCCGCTTGGAGTCATTGATCCATTCCAGCGATATTTCTTGAGCTCCTACCCATGTATCAGGCCCCAAACTCTTGTTTTATTCTGCATCCCGTAAGTATTTCGGCAAACGGACAGGCTACCCTGGGCTTGCTTTTGCCTTGATGGGAAGCCCTGTCCTTGTTCATGCTCAGAGTCGCCCAGATGAAAAGCCAGCTTCCGTTGTGGCCCAGCTACCTCTTGTCCTCCATTTTGGACCTTCAGCTGGTGGCTGAGAATGAGCTTCATGAACGACCCCATGGACTCTTCCTCTTGGACCCAAGAGGGCTCAGCGGGAGAGAAGGCCCTTTGCAGCTTGGAACCCTGCTCTCTCATGTGGCTGCGTTCTCCACATGACCCTATCTTGGCCAAGGCCTTGTGTACTCCTGGCCTGTGTCTCCGTCTCCTGGATGTGTCTCCCAGTGTTGGGAAAGAGACTGGAAGAGATGAGGTAAAGGGGTAAACCAGAGAGGACAGGGGGCAGGGCAGGTGGATGAAAGAAGTGAGACGTAGTGAGGCGAGAGGGGTTGAAAGGAAAGAAGTGTGAGAGGATATTAATGATGACGTTTAACATGAATTCACGCATTAATGTCTTAATCCGAGGTCAGTACCATTACCATTCTTGTTTTCCAGGGGAAGGACCGAGGCAAAGCCTATGACCCGGGTGATAGAGGTGGCTCCACCCCCCCTGGATGGGGAAGGGTGCACAAGCCCCCAGAGGGCACCCTGAGGACTGGTGTGCGGGCAGCACTCAGTGAATAGTGTTGAATGGATGGCGGGGCTGGAGGGTTCGGGCCGGAGGCTGGGGGCTGGCTCCTTATTTTTTATTTTAATTTTAATTTATTTTTTAAAATTTATTTTTTAAATTTACATCCAAGTTAGTTAGCATATGGTGCAACTATGATTTCAGTAGATTCCTTAATGCCCCTTACCCATTGAACCCATCCCGCCTCCTGCACCCCCTCCAGCACCCCTCTGTTTATTCTCCATATTTAAGAGTCTCTTATGTTTTGTCTCCCTCCCTGTTTTTATATTATTTTTGCTTCCCTTCCCTTATGTTCATCTGTTTTGTATCTTAAAGTCCTCACACGAGTGAAGTCATATGGTATCTGTCTTTCTCCGACTGACTAATTTCGCTCAGCTTCATACCCTCTAGTTCTGTCCACGTAGTTGCAAATGGCAAGATTTCATTCTCTTTGATGGCCGAGTAATACTCCATTGCATAGATACACCACATCTTCTTTATCCGTTCATCCGTCGATGGACATTTGGGTTCTTTCCATACTTTGGCTATTGTTGATAGCGCTGCTATAAGCATTGGGGTGCGTGTGTGGGGACTGCCTCTTTTCACAAATCCCCGGTGTCCTGGTGTCTGCTGGCACCGACTGGTGAAGTCTCTCCTCTTCCCCACCCAGTGATTCCTCACCGTGGTCAGGGGCCTGCGATCTACCAGTCAGAGGGAACCTGGATTCACCGGTTCTGGGGTGGCATTGCCCACACCTGCTGCGGAGAGGCTGCAGTGTGGGCACGGCTTGCTGTCTGTCATTTCCTACCCCTGGGACCAGAGGCGAGGTGTTTAGCCTCACTTTCCTCCGTCACAAGATAGGAAAGCTGGTCCATCCTCAGGGTCGAGGTGAAGATGAAATTGCATAGGGGCAGAGCCCCGCACAGGGCAGGGAGGCAGTGCTCAGATGCTGTTACTGTGGCCCCTCCTCCCCAGCCCCGCTTCACTGGTGGCTGATGAGTTCTTTGCAGTTGACAAAGCTCCTTCCGCTCCCGTGTCAGCCTGACCCGGGTCCTCTCCGTGGGTGGCCAGGCACCGCAGAACCTCCCTCTGTTCCACAGATGAGCACATTCAAGCCAGGGAGGTCAGAGAGGACAAGGAAGCCTTGTGGGGGTCTCTGGGGGTCTGCAGGGGTGTCAGGAAGAGGGGGGACCTCTGGGCAGGGGAGGAGGACATCCGGGAGCCCAGTGTGACCTGCCTGCTGTCCCCTGCCTCCCTCAGCCACTGAGCCTAGCAGTGCGGTTGCTATCCGTTGGCCCATCACGAGTCTCCATGTCCCTGTCCGGCAGCAGCCTGAGCTCGTCCCGCTTGGAGAAAAACAGGAAGCTGGGCTCTGCCAGGAATCGGAACACACCCTTCCTCAGCCCTGGGCTGCGAGGACACTGGGGGGCTCTGGGGGGCAGGTCACAGGACAGGGTGTGGGGTAGGGCCTCTGCAGGCCAAGCCCGGGGGGCCTAGGCTGGGCCGAGGCTGGGTCTTGCTGAGCCAGGGGCCAAGAGGGCATGGAGAGGTAGGGAGCCAGGAGAAGGAGCTCCGGGCCTTCCTCTCTCGTGTGGGGACAGAATAATGGGGCACCAGGGGCATGTGTGACTTTTGCCTTCATGGGCCCCTCCTTCTATAAAAAAATATTAAAAAGTATATTATACAACTATATTGGTATAAAGATGAATATAATTCAGGATGCATTCATGATTATGTTTTCATGACTAGTCATTGTATCTTGGGGTTTTATTTTATTATTTTAAAAAAAATGTTTATTTATTTATTTTTGAGAGAGATGGGGGAGGGGCAGAGAGAGAGGGAAAGAGAGAGAATCCCAAGCAGGCTCCGTGCTGTCAGCGCAGAGCCCGATGTGGGGTTCGAGCCCACGAACTGTGAGGTCATGACCTGAGCCAAAACCAAGAGTCAGATGCTTAACCAACCGAGCCCCGCCCCCCAGTGCCCCTATCTTGTGTTTTTAAAAGAAATTAAAACGAAAACATTTTCCTGGGCCCCCGAAAGTATCGCGGGCCCTGTACCTAATGGTTAGGTCAGCCCTGCGGGGGGATCTCCTAGTGTTTTCCTGTCCCGCAGAAACCAGTTCCTCCCTGCACCCCCACCACCACCACCCATGGCCTCGAAGCACAGGGATCAGATGGGAATGCTTGGCTCAGCCTGGAGACAGAACCTCAGTTTCCTCCGCTATAGAACGGGAGAATAAAAGCGCCTGCCTCCTGGTGCTCTTCTCCTTCGAAGTGTCTGGCCCAGGGCCTGCCCCGAGGGAACCCCGCCGTTTCCTTACTGGCAACATAGATGAGGCACCTCCCGGGCGCAGAACCCAGGAAGGAAGGCGGCTTCAGAAAACACCTGCTATTTTATATGAGAGCTCAGGCTCAGCTTTAATTTTTAACTTTTTGTTGGAAAACAATGTGCTATCTTTAAAATGTTTTAAGTGTTTATTTATTTTTGAGAGAGAGAGAGAGACAGAGCGTGAGCGGGGGAGGGGCAGACAGAGAGAGGGAGACACAGAATCTGAAGCAGGCTCCGGGCTCTGAGCCGTCAGCACAGAGCCCGACGTGGGACTTGAACCCACGAACTGTGAGATCATGACCCGAGTCGAAGTCGGACGCTCCACCGACTGAGCCACCCAGCCACCCCAACTATCTTTAAATATACATAACGCCACAAATAGAAGTGTGGTGAAAACCAGCCGTTTGATTTCAGTAAGGAAGATTTAAACCCAGGATGGAGTGCCAGCCATGAATATTGTCTAAGCGCAAAAACTGACGAGTGTGTTGTGTACAGAGAATTCTCTTGTAAAGGGCTGGAAGGAGAGACTGAGTTTCCAGCTGGCAGAGATTGCTCGGGGTAAGGTTTTCATTTCTCTGATGCTTCTGATTAAAACCACCCAGCTTCTCAGGCTGAGTTAGGTCACTCTGGTCACTCAGTATTTCCTGAGAATCGGAGCTGGGGCTGGCTGACAAATGGGCCCCTCAGCCCGTTACCCATTGGCTCTGCGGGCTGGTGGCCTGAGACGATGCTGTTCTCGCCCCTCCTTCGCAGGGTGGGGAGGGTGGGGGTTGGGAGGGGGTCATCTAGCTGGTAGGTGCTGAGACCCAGAGTGAGTTCACTTAAGGGGGGTTTGTCTCTTAATGACCCAAACCTGGTCCTGTCACTGTTCTGCCCCGAAACCCTCAGGGGCCTTCTCTGGCTCTCCCAGGAGAGGGCGGAGGCCCCTGCCCCTGCCCGCTGGAATCAGCCTGGATCCTTCTCAGGACCCACTTTCTCACGTCCGGCCACTCGGGCCCCCAGCGAAAGCAGCCCCTCCCGCTGCTCCCAACGCAGGCCGCCTGTTGGCCTCCTTCACGGCCTCGGCCTCTGGAAACAACCCGTTTCCACGCACGAGTGTTGGAGTAGAGCCTTTGAATGGAATCCATCTGGCTGGCTGGGTGGTAGGCTCCCTGAGGGCCGGGCCTCACCCTGTCCCGCTCCCCACTCTACCCCGCCCCCCCGCCACGAGAGCCACCCAGGAGATATTTGTGGAAGCCACTATTGTATTTAAGCATACAGTCTTAATCCATACAATAATGGCTTCAAAAATATTTCCTGGAAGATAGGCTTAGGAGTCACACGGACCTGTGTTCCGGTGCTGTCTAAGCAAGCCTCCGCTTTGTCATCGTCAAGGAGCAGGCACCGATGGCACCTGGCTGGTCGGGCACCTGCGGGGAAATGAGGCCACGCACAGAGAGCACCCAGTGGAACCCTGGCCCGGGCAGAGCTCGCCTCGGCCAACCCCCGCCTCTGTGATGAGGATTCCCTCTGGCGACAGGGAGCGGCGAAGGCGAGGGCCCAAGACCCCCTGTACAAGATCACACTGCCTTGTCCCCACTAAGGGTGGACACCCACCATCACACCACGGCTGTGCTGTGCCTCTGTTGGTGTCATCTGATTCACTATGGTTTTACTGCTTTGGTTCCCACACTTGGCCGTATGTTGGGAGTTTAATAAAAAATAAAAATAGGGGCGCCTGGGTGGCTCAGTTGGTTAAGCATCCAACTCTTGACTTCGGCTCAGGTCATAATCTCACAGCCCATGAGTTCCAGCCCCACATCAGGCTCTGTGCTAACAGCTCGGAGCCTGGAGCCTGCTTCGGATTCCGTGTCTCCCTCCCTCTCTCTCTGCCCCTCCCCAGCTTGCTCTCTGTCTCTCTCTCAAAAAATAATAAATAAATAAAAATAAAAAATAAAAAATCCCCATGCCTGAATTCAGTCTTGGAGAGTCTAATGTGATTGGTCCCGAGTGTGGCCTGGACCTCGGGACTTTTAAAGTGACCTCAGGTGATCCTAGCGTGTAGCCAAGGGTGAGAACTGCCGCCTGGCCCCAGGTGTGACTTTGGCGTCCTCTGCCTTCCTCCCCCTCCCTTCCCACCTGCCTGAAATTCACTTGGCACAGAGACTTTCACAGCACAATAAAGATAAACGGCTTTAAAATGCAGATGACTGATTGAGGAGAGAAAAATGGCGGAATCTCTCTCCTACACAGGCTCTGCTACCTGCTGTCAGGTTTTTCTCTGCCTTCCCTGGCAGGGAGGGGATGAGAGCGGCGGAGCTGGGTCCTGGGAGTGGGAAGGAAAAGAGAGACAGTTTCCGGTGTCTGGAGTCCTATGTCCTAAGCTTTGCTTTGACGCTGTGTAAATACAGACAAATCGGCTGTCTCTCCCACCTCAGGTCTCAGTTCCCCGCTCTGAAAATGACATTTGTTTGAGAGCCCACATGCTAAAGCTAGGAGCAATTCCACCGTCCCTAAGAACTAGCCTTCCGGCAAATCCTCAAGCCTGCATGTCCATGCAGAGTCCCCGGCCTCTCACTTGCCCTACTTTCTGAAGTTTATTTGTTTAGCACAATCACGTTATTATAAAGCCTAATTCCCAGAAGACATCGCTGTAATTGTGAGGTTATGAAGCAACACTAAGGGAACTTAGGAGGTGTTGACAAGCAGGGGTCATGGGGAATCAGCTTTTTTTTTTTTTGCACAGAAGAAAATCTTCTATAATCAGCTGGAGGCTTATCTGCAGTTGGATGTTGCCTAAGAGTGCAAATGTTTCCTCTCTTAACAGATCAATGTGGAGCCGCTGTAATAACTTTTTGACACCAGTTTTTTTTTTTTTAAATGGAACCCTGTTCTTGTTCCTGTGGTCGCCAACGAATTGACGAGATTTTTATAGTTCTTAAAAGAAAGAAATGGAAATTCTAAAGAAGAAACAGGAGACGTAGAAAGTCCTTCTAACGAGACACAGAAATGAGGAGGGTTGAGGTAGGGGGAATGTTCTGGAACCAGCCTGAAGGGCGGGCCCGGGAAAGTGTCCCCGGGCAACTGCTTCTGGCTTTCAGATTTTTTTTTCCAAGCTCAGGGCCTCCCAGCTACAGAGCCCCATCAGGCCACGATGATTACACAAATCACAAACCTCTAGTGCCAGCCCGATCAGGCCCGGGCCCAACTTTTTTGAATAGTAGCACTTGCACATTCAAGGTCAAGCTCTGTTGGAAACAGAGAGGAAGGGTATTCGGGAAAGGACAGACTTTTTCCAGAAATTCTCTGGCACCCAGCCCCCTGCCCCCAATTTGGATTTAGGAGGACATCCGAATCAAGGCATCACCAGGAGACGGCTCAGAGAAGCTTTCTACGTGAAATCTACTCCACCATCTCAAGATGTGTGTTGGCTTAGTCTCGTGCCTAGTGCTGGTGCGACATCCAAGCAGGGGCTGGGAGGTAAGTACACTTGGCATCATCCTTGTGTTCTCCTTTGAGGGGGTCGAACAAGTCTGTGTTCCAGGCACAGTGGATTCGGAGGTGAGGAAGACCTGCCCCTACCTTGGAGGGAGTCACAGTCCGTGGGGGAGACAGACCACAGGGCTGACTTCACTATCCCACTGCCCTAGGGCTGGGTCCCCCCGGCAGACCCTGGCTCTTGGCCCCACTCACAGTGGTCACTATACCCCTGCCATGCTATTACACTCCCCCATCTCTCGCTGGCTGCCTGATGGGCTAACTGGTTGACCTAGCTGCCAGATACCAACACATCTTGATTGTTGAGTTTGTTGGTACCTCCTGAGATACTGCTACTGAGGCAAATGCCCAACTCATCTAGCCCTAATGGGGGTCCCAGCAGACCAGCTGCCAACCAAAGGGGTGCATGCTCAGAACAAAGCCCCATGAGAGCTCAGAGAGACATTTGAATAATCCTGGGGGCCGTGTTTCCCAAAGTGTGCTCCGGGGAACATCAGTCCTATATGTATTTCTCCAAAACGAAAAAATTTTGTGGGCAAATAAGTTTGGGAAACAGTGCATGCTCCAGCTTCCCCCTTCGACACTGAACACACAGAAGGCTCGGAGACACCTGTATGAAAAAACATGACTTTTCCAGCCCATCCTCTGGGGCTACTTAGCTGCGTCAGTGTTCCTTAAAGCGAAATAAGAGGGCAACTTATCCCAGAATCTCTTGGGGGTGCTCGTTGGAAATATAGAATCCCCGGCCCTGCTGCAGACTTTCTGAGTCAGAATCTCTGGAGCCACGACACAGGAATCTGCTTTGAACAAGTTCCCAGTTCATTGTGATGCATGCTTAAGCCGAGAACCCCAGATAAACCTTCCCCGGCCTTGGTTTTTTTCTGAGTGTTGTAAAGATCAAGAGATAAGTTGGAGCAAAAGATTAGTCAGAAAGAAACTATTCACTTCCCAGCTCATTCTCTGGGGCCAGCATTACCCTGAGAGCAAAACCAAGCAAAATTCAATACAAGAGAAAACTAGAGACCAATAATGACTATAGATGTAAAAACCCTCAACAAAACACTAACGAACCAAACCCAGCGACATATCCGAAGGATTACACGCCGTGATCAAGTGGGATTTATCCTAGTATGAGGTTGACTTAATATCCAAAACTCAATTAATAGAATAGAGCATATCGGCAGAACCACTGGAACAAAGAAATGGCACAGTAGTTGGACGTGGGTATGGGGTCAAGGAGGAGGAGTCTGAAAAGACGAGAGACAGTAGAGGCAAATGAAATGATCTGATTCAGAGGAGGAACTGCTGGTGCCAGAAAGGATAGAACTTTTCAGGAGTCCAGTTCTTGAGAAGGTAAGGGGAGCTGGCGCCAGCCTCGTGTGGGGCAAATGGTCCTGGAGCAGAGCAGGGACACTCTTCCAACTGTCATAAGGGGAAAGAGAACATGGTACAGGTGGGGGGATGGGAAGGTGAGGGTACTCCCGAGAAACTGCTTCTATTCCTTTTTAAAGTTTATTTTTGTTTATTTTGGGAGAGAGAAAATCTCAAGCAGGCTCTGCATTGTCAGCACAGAGCTCGACACAGGGCTTGATATCATAAAATGTGAGAGCATGACCTGAGCCGAAATCAAGAGTCGGATGCTTAACTGACTGAGCCACCCGGGTGGCCCAGACTGCTTGTATTTTCTAATTGAAGTTGTCTCCTTGCCTTCTTTCTCTCCCCCTTTCTTCCTCCCTCCCTCCCTCCCTTCCTTTCCTTCCTTTCTCCCTTCCTTCCTTCCTTCCTTCCTTTTCTTTCTTTCTTTCTTTCTTTCTTTCTTTCTTTCTTTCTTTCTTTCTTTCTTTCCTTCTTTCTTTCTTTCTTTCTCTTTCTTTCTTTCTTTCTTTCTTTTTCTTTCTTTCTTTTTCTTTCTTTCTTTTCTTTCCTTCTCTTTCTTTCTTTCTTTCCTTCTTTCTTTCCTTCCTTCTCTCTTTCCTTCTCTCTTTCTTTCTTTCTTTCTTTCTTCCTCCTTTCCTCCCTCCCTCCCTCCCTCCCTCCCTTCCTTCCTTCCTTTCTTTCTTTCTTTCTTCCTCCTTTCCTCCCTCCCTCCCTCCCTCCCTTCTTTCCTCTCTACAAGCATTTATTGAGCACCTAATGCACACTGTGGCACTGTTCTAGGTGCTGAAGTTACAGCAATCAACAATTGTTTTGCCTTTCCCTGAAAACACTTTATTAAGAAACATGTCAAACATGCAGAAAATTTGAAAGAGTTATATGTGAGCACTCATATACCAACCAGATTCTACAGTTAACATTTTCCCCTGTTGGCTTCATCATGTATCTGTGCATCTTTCTCCATCCATCTTCCCGCCCACCCACTCGTCCTCCTATTATTCCATCTTTTTAGGAAGTTGTAGACACCAGTAGACACCTAAACACTTCAGGATATATACAATTAAGTAGACTTCAATATTTGTTTGTCTTTTTTAGGTAAAATTTATTTTAAAAAATTTAATGTTTATTTTTGAGAGAGAGAGAGAGAGAGAGAGAGAGTAGGGGACGGGCAGAGAGAGAGAGAAAGATGGAGACACACAAAATCTAAAGCAGGCTTCAGGCTTTGAGCTGTCAGCATAGAGCCCGATGCGGGACTCCAACCTACGAACCATGAGATCGTGACCTCAGCTGCCCAACCCGCTGAGCCACCCAGGCGCCCATAAGGTGAAATTTATATACAAGAAATGCACAGATCTTAATTATACCTGAATCTCCAGTATGAGTGAATTTTGACAAATGCCTGTACTTACATAACTCAACCCCCTGTGAAGATAGAGTACATCATTATCATCCCCCATGCTTCTTTCTAGTCTCTTCTTCCCCCTGCCCGGGTAACCCTTATTCTAATATTTTCACCAGAGATCCGTTTAACCGATTCTAGGACTTCAAATGAATCAAATCGTATTATATGTACTTTCGTGTGTCGAGCTTCTGTCTCTCAGCACAGTGGGAGAGTCGTTGCGGTGCCGCGTGTGTAGGTAGTTAATTCTTTTCATTGCTAAGTAAATCCCATTATGTGATTATATCAGAAGAATTATTTATTCTTCTGTCATAGTTATCAGAATTGTTTCTAGTTTGTAGCTATTACGAATAAAGCAGCTCTGAACGTTCTCAGGGGCATATTTTGTGTGCGTGTGGACATAGGTTTTCCTTTCTCTTAAGGGAATCCCGAGACGGAGAATTGCTAGGATAGGTTTTGTTTTAAGAAACTACCAGATCTTTATCCAGAGTGGCTGTACCGTTTTATGTGTCTTCTAGCGATGCACAAGAATTCCGACTGCTCCACATCCTTGCCAACATTTGATGCTGTCAGTCTTTAATTTTAGCTATTCTGGTAGGTATATGCCAGTGTCTCATTGTGGTTTTATTCTGCATATTCCTAATGACTAATGATGTTAAGCATTTTTTCCTATGCTTCGTGGCCATCTGAATATTTCCCTTTGTGAAGTTTTTATTCAAATCTTTTGTCTATTTTAGGAATTGTGTTCTTTATCTTTTTATTAGGGAGTTGCAGGGGTTCTTTATATATTCTGTGTACATGCGCTTTGTCAGACATGTTTTGTAAATATCTTCTTCCAGTCTGAGGCTTGCTACCATTTTCTTAATGGTGTATTTCTTTATTTTGATGAAGTATAATTATCGGTCTTTTAAAAATAGTTGTTTTCTGTGTTCTACTTTGAGATACCTTTGTCTACTGCTAAGTCTCAAAGATATTCTCCTACATTTTCTTCTAGAAGCTTTATGGTTTAGCTTTTGATTGAGGTCTATCATTCATTTAAAATCAATTTTTGTGGGTGGTGCGAAGGAGGGGTTGAAGTTTATCTTTTTCCATATGGATAGCTGGTTCTAGCACCATGTGTTGAGAAAACTTGCGGGGGCACCTGGGTGGTCAGTCGGTTAAGTGGCTGACTTCGGCTGAGGTCATGATCTCGCAGTTCATGAATTCAAGCCCCACATTGGGCTCGGTGCTGATAGTTTAGAGCCTGGCACCTGCCTGGGATTCTGTATCTCCCTCTCTCTGCCCCTCTGCTGCTCACACTCTCTCTAAAAAATGAACAAACATTAATAAAATTAAAAAAACAAAAGAAAAAAACTTCCCCTTTCCATTGAAATGCTTTGGTGGTTGTATAACAAAATCAAATGATTGTTTAATTATTGGCCTATTTCTGGGTTCTCTTTATGTTTATGTATTTTTGAGACAGAGACCTAGCGTGAGTTGGGGAGGGTCAAAGAAAGAGGGAGACACAGAATCTGAAGCAGGTCCAGGCTCCCAGCTGTCAGCACAGAGCCTGACACGGGACTGGAACTCAACGAACGCTGAGATCATGACCTGAGCTGAAGTCGGACACTTAACAGACTGAGGCCCCCAGGTGTCCCCTGGGTTCTCTCTTCTAGTCCATGGATCGATTTGTTGGTCAGTGTGATCATACCGCAATGCCTCAGTTACTCTAGCCTTATAATAAATCATGAAGTCAGGTGGGTAAATTCTTTAATTTTGTTGTTTTTCAAGAAGCTTTGAATCGTCCAGGTCCTTTACATTTCCATAAAAATTTTCAGGTCTGGGCCGCCTGAGTGCCTCAGTCGGTTGAGTGTCCAACTTTGGCTCAGGTCATGATCTCACAGTTCATGGGTTCAGGCCCTGCATCGGGCCGTGTACTGATAGCTCAGAGCCTGGAGCCTGCTTTGGATTTTGTGTCTCTCTGCCCCTTCCCCGCTCGTGCTCCATCTCTCTCTCCCAAAAAAAAAAAAAAAAAAATATATATATATATATAAATATATATATATAAAATAAAATAAAAATTAAAAAAAAAGTTTGGGTCAACATGTCCATTTCTACAAAAGAATCTGCTGGAATTATGCTTGAAATTGGGTTGCCTCTAAAGATCATTTTGAAGAGAACAGATACCTCGATATTGGTCCCCAGTATTGAGCCCTTGCTGACCCATGAAGTCTGTCGTCATTTCTTTCGGTCTTGAATTCCGAATTTCTTTTGGCAATATTTTGTAGCCCTTGGCGCACAGGTCTTACACATCTTTTGTGAAACTTATTCCAAAGTATTTCGTGTGGGTTTTTTTTTTTTTTTCTTCATTTTCTGGAGCCGGCAACGGAGCTGAAAGCCAGAACAGTGACAGAACGGACAGACCTTCGGGAGGCTCTAGGTGTGGAGAAGTGACTGGGTGAGCTGTCACTCGTTTGCAGGCAACTGCAGAGGGTCTGAGAGGGTGTGAAACACGGAGGTCAGATGAACAGAGAGCATGGAAGACCGGCCTCCTTTCTGTATCCTGTTCCTAAGAAGGGAGGTCCTTCCTCAGCACCCCTCCTAGGAGAGGAAGGGCAGGCCGGGGCCAAAACTGGGGCCGTGGGAAAGGGCTCCCGGGTCTCCTTCCGCAATCTTCCGAGCTGGTAAGCCGCCTTATCCACCCAGCCCCTCGGAGGGCGGGGGGCTGCCACCCTGGCCTGCGAGGAGTGTATGGCCCTCTGTGGACAGAGAAGCCGGCCTCCGTGGCAAATTCTGCCCTCCCTACGAGAAGCCACCCCGGCCTCTGGTCCTTACCGAGCCTGCAGGGAGGAGATGGAGGCAGAAACCCCTGGGACTTACTTGGCTCAGAATGTCACAGCCACGCTCCTGGGCCGGCTTTCCGCTCGCCCCCCACCGACCGCCACCCCCACCGTGGGTTCCCCAGCCCCATTTCTTCACGTCTCCCCACCCAGTGGACCACCTGCCCATGCCTCTTGCGCAGGCCAAAATCTCCACGTCATGCTCTAGGGCAAGATTCTCAAGAAGCAGAAAACTGGACAAACCAAGACTCCACCCATCCTGGATTCGGTCTTTGTTCCATCTGGAAGGGTGTGCGAGGGGAGGGGGAAAGGGAGGCACAGGGGCTGCCCCATTGCTAGGCAGAAGGAATGTGGGGGGCAGTGGGTGTGTCAAGGGGGGCTGTCGCCCCTCTGTACTATGCCTCTCACACCCTTTCAAGGAAAGGTGTACCTACTAGGCTTCAAGACAATGCTGTTGGGGGAAGCTGAGTGGCTCACCGGTCAAGTTTCCGACTTCTGCTCAGGTCGTGATCTCAGTTTGTGAGTTCGAGGCCCTCATGGGGCTCCGCCCTGACAGTGCAGAACCTGCTTGGGATTCTTTCTCTCCCTCTCACTCTGCCCCTTCCCCATTCGTGTTTTTTTTTTCTCTCTTTCTCTCAAAATAAACAAACTTAAAAAATTTTCTTTTAAAAAGAGACTAGGCTAGTTGCTATCACAATGAACCCCACAGATACATTGTGTTTCTTTCTCACGCACATACGGTTCACAGAGGCTGCTCCTGGCTTTCCTCCGATGCAGCCATTTAGAGATCAGGCTTCTTGCGTTTGGAGGATCCACCATCTCTCAATCTGTCATCCTCGGTGCCCACCTGGGAGGAGGGGAAAGAAACCCCGTGGAAAGCAGAACCTCCTGGCAAACGCCTCGGGACACGGGCAACGTGCTCTACGTGCACTCACGTTCCACTGGCAAGGACCTGTCACGGGGCCACAGCGAGATGCAGGGGAGCCTGGGAAGTGGGGCCCTGGCTCAGCGGCTGTTTCCCAGCGACAACTGGCCACTGGAAAGAAGAGTTCGGAGTTTGCCGTTCCTGCCACTGAGCCCCGCTGAATTGTAACCAGTCCCGTGAGCCTGCCCTGTAAACTGTAGGGGGCTGTTCGGATGTGACAAACCCCATCCCCAGTCTGGGCATCTTTCGGTTTTTCTCTGTCTCCGAAGTTGCTTTCCACCTCACTCAGCCGCCGCTCCCTCCCTCCCCAGGGCCCTCTCCTTCTAGGCACTTGCTTAAATCTGGCCTCTTCCAAGAAGCTTTTCAGGGATCTTTTTTTTTTTTTAATTTTTTAATGTTTATTTATTTTTTAGGGGCACCTGGGTGGCTCAGTCAGTTGAGCGTCAGACTTCGGCTCAGGTCATGATCTCGCGGTCCGTGAGTTCGAGCACCGCGTCGGGATCTGTGCTGACAGCTTGGAGCCTGGGGCCTGCTTCGGATTCTGTGTCCCCTTCTCTCTCTGCCCCTCCCATACTCATGCTCTGTCTCTCTCTGTCTCAAAAATGAATAAACTTTAAAAAAATAATAAAAATAAAAATGTTTATTTATTTTTTCGAGGGAGAGAAAGAGAGACAGAGTGAGTGCGAGTGGGGAGGGGCAGCGAAACAGGGAGATACAGAATCTGAAGCAGGTTTCAGGCTCCGAGCTGTCAGCACGGAACCTGATGCGGGGCTCGAACCCACAAACTGTGAGATCATGACCTGAGCTGAAGTCAGATGCTTAACTGACTAAGCCACCCACGCGCCCCAACGATCTTAATATCCACACCGAGGTCTTCCATTCTCTGAGCATCCTGTTCGCCATAAACAGGAGCAAGAGCAAGGTCTGGGGGGGGCAGGTCCCCCTCTTTCTCATCTGCTCACAATGTTTGGAATTCTCTCAACTGAAGACCCAGGCTTTCTCCCCACAACTAGCACCAAGGCCTCAGATAGACGCGCCTTGGGAGTGAGGGCAGCATTCCCACACACCGCGGCTCCTCACAGATCCTTCTAGAGGGGAGGGAAGGAGACCAGGGCACTCTGGCCTTAACTGGGAGGGCACGGCCAGCCGTCTCAGCTAGATTTTTCAATCATATGTTCAGCCTCTTCAACTTTTTCTAAGCAAATTGAGACTCATTAAATAGTGTGCGTTTTTTAGTGCTTCCCGCGTGCTGGGCATTCCTAAGTACTTTTTATGGGCACTATCCGATTAATCTTCTCGACCATCTAATGACGTAGGGACTATCCTTTTATCCCTGTTTTACAGATGAGAAAAGCAAAGCTCAGAGAAATGAACTTTCTCCAGGTCACATAGCCAATGATTGGAGGAGGTTGTGCTTGAACCGGGATATCCAGCTTCGAAGTCTGCCAATCCCTGTCTGCCTCTGCGTCCCTATTCCCTGGGACGCCCTGTGTGACAGAGGCGCTCAACCCTCACTGACGAGCCGTGTGCTCCCACGCTTCCCAGCCTTCCTTGCAGTCAGGTTGGGGCCGAGCGACTAACTCTGATCAGTGGGCTGTGAATGGAAGGGACACATGTCGCTTCTGGACCAAAGCATTTAGGTGCTGGTATCCGACCCTCCTCTTCTCTCTCTCCCATGAGTGGTGACTCCAGAGGCCATGGCTTGAAAGGGAGGAGCCTCCAGAAGGAAGCAGCCTGGATCAGCGGGCCACCGTAGGGAGGACAGCTGACCTGGGGAGCTGTCCAGCCTGCAGGAGCTCGGTGTGAATGAGACCCACACCTCCGGTGTGCTAGAGCCCTGAGATTTGGAGGCCGATCCCAGAAACGGATGGGAGGATACTGAAGGCCTCCCTGACCCCCCGGGCTGTAGGGCCCCCCCCTGAGCCTGGCCTCTCGTTCTGGTTCCTCCTCCCCCTCCCGGGATCAGGCACCCCCCCCCCCCCGTTGCTGGTTTCCCAAGCTGCTTGTTTTTTTGGCGCCTCTCCTCAGCCTCCACCCCCAACACGGCTCGCAGAAGCTGAGGCCCAGATGTCACTGGCGCCGGTCCAGACGCTGGCCAGCGTGCCTGGAAGTCTCTCTAAGCCTCACATTGTGTCTTAGACGTATCCATGTGGACACAGACTTTTGCAATCTGGGCAAATCACCGTTTTCTGGCCCCTGCTGACTCCGGAGCCAGAGCCGCTGGCTGGGTGTGGCAGGCGGGAAGCCCAGGGTAGGGCTCCACATTGCCAGGTCAGGCCTGGAGAGAAGGTGGGGGTCTCAGGACCCTGGGGTGCCTCCCGCCCGGGCTGGGACAGCGAGAGCGTTCACTCCTCATTCAGACAGTTCTCTGATCCAGACCCTCATCTCAGAGCGTCTACGCGGGGCTGGCCCTGTGCTTGGTGCTGGGGGAGCACAAAGGCAAGAGGTTGTGGTCCCTGCCTTCCAGAAGCTTCCATCCTGTCGGCTCAAGTAGGACATTAGCGACAGAAAAACACAACACAGTATATCCGTCAGGGATTCTCAGTCACAAGTAGCTGGACGTTCAGAGAGAAATGGTGGTGTACTTCTCACCTCTGACAGTAATTCAGATTCAAAACGTTATTTTCTGGAAACGCTATTTTTTGAAATGATGTGTATGATGTGTGTGCATGCCAGAATTCACATCGACTCTTTCGATTTTCTGATTGCAGAATTCTAAGGATGTTTATCAAAGCTGAAATCTTTTCTTTTCTCTTTTTGTTGGTCCCCAAAGTTAGCTGTTACCTTATCGAAGCTCGACGTATCCACACTGAACCAATCTCAAAAAATATTTTGTCCCCATGTCTGCAAAAATTCCAGCTTCGGGCTAGGCTGAATCCAAATCCTCGTATGCAAGCTGCCTGGCTTTGCTTTTCTTTGCTTCAGCTCCATTCCTGAAGCTTGTACTCCTGAAACTATGTTCTGTGCTTCCCAGTCTCACCGGAAAGAACGGCCCGTCTCCTGGTCATGCCAGGAAAGCCCCGATTTAACTGACGCTGGGTCACAGGCCCAACGCTGAACGAATCTCTGTAGTGGCTGGGGATGGAGATGGCAGTGGGGGAGGGGATGGGTGAAGAGAAGATGCGATGCTTTGCCTGGATCCCTCTCTGGATCCTGGGGTGCCATCAGCTTCTTCCGGATCACATGACTGAGGGTGGGGGAAGATGGGGGTGTTAACGATCAGAAGGGAGGTGAATGCTGAGCAGGATAACGAGCAGTGCCTACTGCTGGTAGGACAAGGAAACGTGCCCTCGAAAAGGTATGAACCAAAGACGGTGGGAGTTCAGAGGAGGGAGATGTCATTTCCAGTTAAGGGGATCAAGGAAGGCTTCATGGAGGAGGAAGCATCTGGGATGGGCCTTGAAGGCCGACTGCAGTTGGCATGTTAGATCTGGGGAGATGGTGAGGGAAGAATATTGAGGGGTATGGATTGAATTTGGGAGGCATTCATGCATGGTTCCAGAGCCAAGGATGGGGTCATCAGATCTGAGCTCCTGAGAACTGATACTGTTTGCCAGAGGGGTCCTGACCCCTATTCCTCCCCATCCCCCGGGGTGCCCTGGGTGCCCACAGATCCCTCCTCCTCCGGTTCAGCTCAGACAAGGCTGGAGCCTTCCAATAGCAACGTTCACCGGGGCACTTGGGTAGCTGGGTTGTTTAAACGTCCAACTCTTAGTTTTGGCTCAGGTCACGATCTCACGGTTCGTGGGTTCGAGCCCCACATCGGGCTCTGCGCTGACAGTGCGCAGAAGCTACTCAGGATTCTCTCTCTCCCTCTCTATCTTCCCCTCCCCTGCTCATGCTCTCTCTCTCTCTCTCTCAAAATAAATAAATAAACTTAAAAAAAAAAAAAGTTCACTGAGAGAGACGCCTGGGTGGCTCAGTCAGTTAAGTGTTTGATTTTGGCTCAGGTCACAATCTCATGGTTTGTGGGTTCAAGCCCTGCATGAGGCTCGCCACTGTCAGTGTAGAGCCCGCTTCAGATCCTCTGTCTCCTTCTCTCTCTACCCCTACCCTGCTTTCTCTCACTCTCTCCCTCAAAAATAAATACACATTAAAACAACAATAAAAAAAAGACATGCTCACTGAGAAACAGGGAAAGGGAAAGCACCGAATGTGATTACAGACCTTAGCCTTGTCCTTCCGACGTACAGAAAGCCTCTGACTCCGGGCTTAATTTCCTCTCTCCCACCCTGGGGGCTGAGCCCGAGGCCGGGGTAGCTAAAGGGCAGAGGTGTCCACTTCTCCGGGACCCTCCAGCTCTCCAGCGTCCACTTCCTGCCCAACAGTACTTCTCCCCCCCCGCCCAACAGTACTCGCTCTGAAGTTGCCCGGACTCAGGTCAAGGGGGTTACCCTCACTGCTCACTCCTCAGTTCCTCCCCCGACACTGCCCTCATTTTATCACTCAGAGATGTCTGCCAAGACCCAGAGGAAGGCCAGCTAGAGCCCCTCCGGTAGGGTCGAGGAGCTTTGGAGTTAGTCAACTCGTGTTTGAATTTTACCTCCATCCCTTACGAGGCATCACCTTCCCTGAGCTTCTGTTTCCTCTTTGGCAAAATGGAACAGAGAAGCTCGGCCTCACGAGCGTGATGGGAGAATTAAACGGGGCCCCGCGTGTTTCATCCAGGCACAAGGTACATCTGCGGTAAATGGTGAGCATGGCAATCCTGGGGGCGTGGAAGAGGAAAGAACCAACGAAGGAGGGAGGAAAGGGCTGGCCGGGTCTTGTCCCTTGGAGCCCTCTGAGCTTAGCACGCGCGGGACACCACAGACAGAGTGCGGAGGCCGAGGGCAGCGTGAGCCCCAAGCCAAGCTCCCGGACTTTGAGCTCTCCTTGCTCTGCTGGGCTCCGGGAATGCCCAAAGGAACGTCGGGTCATCCGGCCTGGAGCTCCCCGAATTCAGGGAGGCGTTCTGCCGCGGGGCCCTGGAAAGTCACACTGAGCCAAAATGGCCTTGTAGGGGGGGCATCCCTCTGAGCCTCGGATTCCCCCATCAGGCAGGGGACAATGATCAAGTTCTCTGGGGTCCCCCGGCTGCCAGAGGGCTTTCAACGGGGTTTCTGCAAAGCTCAGGACGGCTGGGACAGGCCTGAGGATGGGGTGAGGCCGGCCAGGAGGAGGAGAAAGGCCCAAACCAGGGGTCACGAAGCTTTACTGATTCCTTCTCAGGAAAATAATTTGAGAATATATCCCCCCAAGTGTATTTATTAACTTATGTACATCAGGAGCAGACACAATTACACTAATATATTAGGCCCACTACAAAATTATATATAAATAAAAAAATTTTTTAATTTAATATTTATTTATTTTTGAGAGACAGAGAGTGACAGAGCACGAGCAGGGGAGGGGCAGAGAGAGCGGGAGACACAGAATCCGAAGCAGCCTCCACGCTCCGAGCCGTCAGCGCAGAGCCCGATGCAGGGCTCGAACCCACGAACTGCAATATCATGACCGGAGCCAAAGTCAGACGCTTAACCGACTGAGCCGCCCAGGTGCCCCCAAATGAAAAACTTTAAAGAGATTTCAATAAGAAACAAACACATTGTAGCCCACCCATACAAGGGGATCACTACGGAGCTACAAAAAAAGAATGAAGCCTTATAAGTCCGCAGTAAGAAGACCACTCAATTTAAAAACGGACAAAATTTTGAGTAGACCTTTTAGCAGAGAAGGCATATGAGTGGTCAGTAAGCCGGTGGAAATGTTCATTTCATTTCCCATGAGGGAAAGGCAAATTAACCCCCCACGATGCCCCTTCACCCCCCCACCCCCGGGCAGGGCTGTAATAATAAAAAAATAAAAGATGAAAAGAAGTGTTAGGGAACGCACGTCCACTGCTGGAGAGACTGTAAACACAGTGCCCCGGCTTTGGGAGAAACCTCCGCAGTTTCTTAAAAGATTAAACCCAACCCCACCACGAGTCCCACCGGTCCTCCTGGGTGTATACCCAAGGGGAATGAAAGCGTGGGCACCACGAAGGCTTGCGTGGGGAAGCTCGCAGCGGCACCGTTCACACTGCGAACACCCGCGAGCCTCCCGCCACCCGGCGATCTGGGAACGGACCAACACAACGCGAAGCGGCCGCGCAACGGACTGCAGCTCGGGAGCAAACACATGAAACCCGCGGCGGCCCGGACGGACCTCAGAGACACGAGGCTCCACGAACGAAGCAGACACAAGTGACCACAGACTGCATGATTCCATTCAGAAGAAATTTCCAGAGAAGGCAAAGCCCCGGGGACGGGAAGCAGCTCGGTGGTTTGCGGGGCGGGGGACGGGGGTGGGGCTTAAACTGTAAAAGACGCAAAGGAGCTTTAGGGAGGATGGAGGATTCTAGCACCGACTGTGCTCAAAGCTGCACGACGCGACACTTACCGCAAACCATCGGACGGCGCACTGACAACGGATGGCTTTCGTGCAAAATCCATCAGGAAAGCTGTTTCTGGTATAAGTGCTCCCAAAGGGAGCGCAGTAAAGTTATTTTTAAAAACCCCAAATGAGGAAGCTCTTTAAGGATCCGTGTAGAAAGGTCTCCAAGACACGTGGTTAAGCGGAGAAAGCAAGGTGTGGGGACACTGCCCTTCCTGCTTTTTAAAAAAGCAAAGGTGGGCGTCGGTATGTTGTCTTCATGTTTATGTTTCTTCATATGCACGGAACATGGACTTGGAACGTGTACCTGCTTGTGTCCGCATAGCCTCCGTCTGGGAGGACGCAGAAGAACTGGCGGGGACACTGGGGGACGGAACCACGTGGCTGTGGGACAGGAGTGGAAGACTGACTTCTGTACCTTTCCATGTGTTCTTGTCTGAAAACACTGTGGTCAAATACACGTAGCCTAGGATTTACCACCGTACCAACTGGGAAGTGCCCAGTTCATTCCGGCCAGCCCCACGTCCTTCTTTCCAAATAAAAACTCTGTCCCGTTAAACACCCAATCTCAAAACAAAACAAAACAAAACTAAACAAAAAAACCACCCAATCTCCATTCCCCCACCCCCCTCGCCAAGTTTTAAAAAATCCTTTTTTTAAGGTTTTATTTATTTTTGAGAGAGAGCGAGACTGAGTGGGAGCGGGGGAGGGGCAGCGAGAGGAGGACAGAGGGTCCGAAGCAGGCTCCGTGCTGACAGCCAAAAGCCCGATGCAGGGCTTGAACCCATGAACCCGGAGATCATGACCTGAGCCCGAGTCTGTCGCTCAACCAACTGAGCCACCCAGGTGCCCCAATCTTGCCACTTTCTAGAAGTGGAATCATAGTCAATGCTTGCCTCTTTGTAAGCTAAGCTTTACTTAGCTTAATGTCTACGGTCCTGTCCATCTTGCAGCGCGTGTCAGAATTCGCTTCCTTTTTAAGGCCGAATAATAGTCCGTTGCGTGTGCATACCACACGCATTTTGTTTATCCATTCATCTCTCCGTGGACACCTGTGCTTTCACCTTTTGGATACTGGGGATACTGTTGCTACCAACGCGGGTGTGCAAATACCTCTTCGAGACCCCTGTGATATCCTTTTAAGGCGTATGAATACACTACATATTTGAGAAAAAAAAGAAATTAAAAATTAAAAAGAGGGTATACAAATAGACATAGAAGTACTGTTTCTTCCCACATTCCCTTCGGAGGCCCCTGAGCGAGGTGGGGAGGGGCTCCCAGGGGGAGCGTTGGCCGCGGAGGGTGGGGTCGGGTGGGGGAGGCCAGAGGGGCGGGGACGAGGGGGCGCGTCCTCCAGGGGCCCCGCGCAGGGGGTCCGCGGGGTGGGTCTTGCTTAGTCACCCTCGGCTCAGCTCTCCGCGGTGCCCTCGCCTGCCCGCCGCCCACCCCCGGCCCGGCGATCGCCCCGCCGCATTCCTGCGCGCTGCCTGCTGCCGGCCGCTGACTCACGGCCCAGGCAGCCCGGGAACGCCCGGCCTCGTCCCGGGCCCGCAGCCGCCGGCTTTCCTATTTGGAAACTCTTTAGCCGCCTCCGCGCCAACCACCCGGTCTCCTCCCTGGTCCCCCCGTAGGCGGCTGGGAAGGAGGGCAGGGAAGCCTGGGGACAAACGCCTTTCCTGCGGAGGGGACCCACTAGCGGCCTGAGAGAGGACATGGGTGTGTGCTTCCTTGTCCCCAGTTCAAGAATCTCCAAATGCCCGACAACCACATTACAGGATGGCAAACCCTGACTTGAACTGAAAAGGGACTGAGTTGCAGTCTTTATCCTGCTAAAATGTGGCTGCTTACATATGCTGCCGCAGAAATGTACCCATCCGAGTCCGGGACGCTGTCCTAGGTCCCCGGGAGGTCCTGTATCATATACAATTGATGCATAGTTTAGAATCTCCTTTCTAAAATCTGAAAAATTCTGAATTCCAAAGCCCATCTGGCTCCCAGGAGTTTAGGTAAGAGACTGTGGGTCTGTGTTGTGCCTCGCTTTCCCCCAGCAGAGTCAGGGCTCAGAGAGGTGGTGGCAGCTGGGATTGGGCTGGCGGGTTCATGTCTGAGTTGCTCTCTCTCCCTCACCTGTCTCCCTGCAAGACTCTGCTTACCTGTGTCCCACCTCCTATCCTGTCCCTCCTCTGGGAAGCTTTTCTTGTCCACCCCAGCCAAAGCTGACCTTTCCCCGTTGGGTCCCAGACCACTTATGGGCGCTTGCTGGGAGACAGGAGAACGTGGCGGTTAGCAGGCTGACCAGAGGCTCCAGCTGCTCAGGATCTAGCCTTGATTTGGCCACGTTGCAGTGGTGCGACCTCGGGCAGGTGACTTAGCCCCCTTGTGCCTCAGTTTCCCTCATCTGAAAAAGGGACATAATAATAATACCCCTCCCATAGGGTTGGCCTGAGGATCAGAGAATACGACCTGACACAGATAAAATGCAAGACACCCAAACTGCGTGGGACATACCTATGCTAAAAACACTATGCGTTGCTTACCTGAAATTCAAATTTCACTGGTGTCTTGTATTTTTATTCGCTAAAGCTGGCAGCTCTAGCTCGGCCCAGAGTTAGTTCCCAGGGTACATTAGCTGGTATATTAATAATAAATATTGAGTGACACGAAAAGCTTTTTATCATAGTATTTGTATGTGCCTAATCTTTCCCTGGTAGTTTAAAAGCACATTAAAAGTATTCATTCATTCATTCATTCATTCTTCATTCGCGTAACAATTATTTAGCGGACATCCTCTATATGCAAGTCACAGTTTCAAGGCTTGAGGATAAAGCAGTGAAGTCGGATATTAAGCGTGATTGACCCCAGATGATTAATAAGCATTGTGACAAGTCCCAAGCAGATGTCCTAACCATAGGGACAGGCTGGGTGGGCACCTGAGCCCCAGGCTTCTCCGTCTCCTCCCTCTCGCTCTTGCCCTCAGGGTCCCACCTGGTGGGCGTCGCGATGGGTTTGAGGGACCAGGGCCTGGAGAGATGCCTCCGATCCCTGGGAGGAGGGTTGTTGTACACGGTGCTTCCCACGGTGGGGCCGACACCCCCAAGCCATCCGTACTCCCCCCAGCCTCCCTGGGAATGAGGTGAGGTGGGAGGGGTCCGGTCCAGCTGGGGAGAGACTCCCTCTGAGACCCGGGTGGATCTGGGCTGAGCCCGAATCTTCAAGGTTAGGAACCTCTTGCGTGTTTGTCCCGCCGGCAGGGGTGGGGGCTGAGAGAAGGGGTTTGGGGTGACTGATTTCTCTCGAGAGGGCGGTCAGCTGGTGACGTCAGTGGAGGGGAGAGCCTTTAAAGATCAACTGCCTTGACATTTGATGGATGAGGAAACAGAGCGCTCGAGAGGGAAGTGACTTCTGAAGGTCACACAGATCTTTCCTGGTGGAGCTGCCACCAAAACCCAGGCTGACTCCCAGGCCGGGGTCCCTGCCCTGCCCCCTCCCGGCCGCAGCCCCCGCAGCCCCCGTGCTGGCGTTAAAGGAGAAGGCCCTGTGAGGTCACCGCCTTCTCCCCACTGGGAATCCCCAAGGAGGGGGTCACCTGGGAGCCTGCGGCCCTCCCTCTCCCACATCCCCCAGGCGAGTTTCTGGGCGGTTCGGGCCCCTGGCCTCTGTCTGCAGCTCCGAGCAGGGGAGCCGCTGAAAGCTGACCTCAAACAACACATGAGAAATTTGAAAGTTTCACTTCCAGGTTTCACCGTGGTGGCCGCCCTCGGGGCAGCGGGATGTGACCTTCCCGACGCTCCCTTAGCATTTTGAAAACCCTGAGGAGTTTGACGAGTTTGACGAGTGAGGCTCCTCCCCCCTCGTCCCCAGTGCTACGTGCTGATTCAGCACCCCCCCCACGCCCAGAAGGGGTTCCCTGAACAGGCACACCCCCACCTCTCAGAGTCACCCAACTGTCCAGCGGTCCCCGATCCTCTGCGTGTCAGGCTGGGATGTCCGTGAGGGACAGGTCAGAGCTGTCACCTCGTTAGTGTCCTCTCTGTCCCCTCTCCATGCCCAGATCCACTGCCTTCGTGATGACCCTGCCTCTCTTTCCTGGCAGTCTGGCATCACGTGAAGGCCTGTGGCCTAGTGTGTAGACACTGCCGTCGGACAGCCCAGGTTCGCCTGGGGCCACCGCTCCTGGCTGAGTGTGGCCGTTTGAAAACAGATCCACAGGTTCTTTGGCGCTGTGCCCATCAAGAAATGGGGTCTATGTCTTCACTCCTTGAAGCTGAGCCAAGTTTATAGAGTCTGGCGACAATAGGATATGGCAGAGGTGTTGTCCTAGGACTTCCAAGGCTAGGTCTTAAGGACACTTCAGCTTCCTTCAAGGTCTCCAGGGACATTCGCCTTTGGAGCTCTGAGCTGCCATGTGCACAGTACAAACCCCACCACATCGTGAGGAAGACCACGTGTCCTCACGTGGGCCAGGAAACTGGGAGCTTCTTCGTCACGGCCCACTAAGGGGTGGAAGCTTGACTGGCCCTATCGGGCTTGCAGGCCCAGAGACTCCATGTTATCAGAGTCTCCAGAGATCGATGGGCTCAGGGTCAGAGCCCCCCACACCTGAGCTCACGATAGTGAGAGAGCTTGGCTCTGGAGCCAACACCCACTCTTGCTACGGGCTCTGGCCAGGGCGGCGTGCTCACGGTCATTGGGTTGGAAGGGACCGATGATCTGGCCTGTTAAAACACACTCGCTCTCTAATCTATGTTTCCTTTCTTTCTTTATTACTCTACTCCCTACCCAGTAGAGCGTAAACTCCACGAAGACCGGAGCTCATCGGAGTTTATCAATGTTGTAATCTGCTACATCTCCAGTACTTACAACAGTGCCTGGCACATAGCAGGTGCTCAGTGAACATTTACTGGGTAAGTAAATGGATGGATGAATGGATGGATGGGTCGATGGATGCATGGATGGATGGACGGACAGATGGACGGATGGTATGTCTGTTACTATGGGGCCAGACGGGCTGTGGACCAGGCCCTGCTTGCTCCTCTGTGAAATGATGCCTGATGGGGCCTATCCACCAGGAGTGTTGGTGACGACTTGAGAGGATGGACCAGGGCTCGTGCGTAGTGCGTCGCTAAAGTTCAAGTGGGGATTATGGGGATTGTTAGCATTATTGGTGGTCACAGGTGAGTCTCCTTCTGACCAGAAAGACATCTGGGGTTCCTAATGGCCCTTGGCCCAGGCTTCATGGAGATCCTCAACCCATGAGCCTACCGGGGCTTCTGACCCTCCAGGCAGATGAGGTACTTCTTTGGGGCTCCCGTAGCCCCCCACACCATGTGTTCCCCCACCCCAGCTCTGGCACATGGATCACCTGTTAGGGGTTGGGGATCGGGCCTCACCCTCTGTATCCCAGGGTCTAGCCCCACTCCTGCCCAGGCGAGTGCTGGGGAGTGGACAGTGAAGAGAACGGGTTGGTCAGAGCTTCCGCTGAGATTGCCCGCGATCTTCCCGTTCCTGAGATTTTGACCCAAAACACCAGAGCTTCCCTCCCTGACACTGCAAGGATTACACCGAGAAGGTGGATCACAGGGCCAGTTGCTTCTCAGTGTCCTCCCCAAGCGGGAGCGCCGTGGAAGCCTGGGGAGAGGAAGGCGGTAGCAGTGTGAACCAGGTCGCACCTGCGCCCACGGATAAGGTAGCTTGGCCCTCGGGGAGGCACCTGCTTTCTCCACAGCAAACACAGCAGGGAGACCTCGGTGGGGCTTGGTGGCTAATCTGGTGCCCCAGGCTCCCCACCAACCCTCCTCGTGGTTGAAGAGCGTTTCTGTGCCGTTAGGTAGGACCTCTCTGCTGCCCACAGAGATTATCTGCAAAGCAGCAGGGGTGAGGAGGCAGGGGGCCTGCCCTCCCTGGGCCCTTCAGGTACCTGCACCTGGGTCTGTGCAGCCTGGAGCTTGGCTGGGAGGGGACCCCGTCCCCCCCGAGGGGCGGAAGGAGAGACGGGGCTTGGAGTGATTGCTCTGCAGTTCCAGAAACGCTGGTGTTAAGCCCCCCGCTAACAGAAGTTAACTTCTGACCCTCCTCGGGTGCTCCTCCTTCCCCGGTGCCCTCCGCGCTACCGCAACCCACGGTCTCCACATCTTTTCCTTCCCCTCGCCTCGCGCTGCCCAGCTGGCTCCTTCTTCTACCTCTGCCAGCTGGGAAGTCAACCACACGTCGGCGTGGCCCACCTCCCTATCCAGGCCTCTCTGTCAACCCCTTCGCAGGGGACCTTGGGGTTCTAGGGTGTCCCATCACCTCCTGGCCCTGGTGGAGACTTCCCAGCAGCCTCTAAGAGGTGGCTCCATGGGGCCGGAAAGCAGGGGTGGGCATCCCTCTGGTTTCCCCTGTGCCTCTTACGAACCATTCCTTCTCCTCCTTCCTCCTTCAACCCCTGGGCTCATTTGAATACACACGACCCAGCTAGATCTCCCAGGCCTCTCCCTGCCGGTGCCAGCGTCCACCGCCTCCCGGGCACTCCCCTGCATTCCGGGGGTGCTCACTGCCGGCCTTCCACCCCGGCCTCTTTCTCAGTGACCCCAGCACTCACACGACTCCCCGTCGGCACCCTGACCTCCTCGCCTCCGGACATCACTTCCTCCACTCTGCCCGGCTGTCCACTCCCAAGGTCATACCCTAGACCTTGCCTCATTGTTAACGGTACCATTCCTGGATTGCCACCCTGCCCACACCTCTTACCCTTCCAGGCCCCTTCCATACCCCCCCATCCCACCCAGGAGCCCTCCCACTCACTGGCTGTCACCCCTCTCCTTGCCACCTCGGAGTCCACGGTCTACCATTTTGGTTTTTCCTCTGCAACAAACCTGACTCTTGCTCCCTGCTTCCTTTGTCCTTTTTGCCTGGCAGAGCCTCGTGGTGGCTGAAGCCGGCTCTCCGCTTTCTCCCCACCTGCGCCCGAGAGGCGGGAAGTTGCCGAGGCGATCCCACAGCCGGGTTCCCCGGGTGCGCCTTGACCTTGGCCCTGCCTGGAAACTGCTCTCTTTTCCTGGTGAATGGGCTTGGTGTTGGTGGAAGGAGCGAAAGGATCCAGGGGAGGACTTAGAAATTTCTGGCTGGAGCAGGAGGGTGCATGGCGGGGTCCGTTTTCTGAGCTGGGAAAGATGGGGAGAAACAGGTTTGGAAGAGAAACCAGGTCTCCTCGCACTTGGTTCTGACAGTTTTGCGTCCCGTGCAGCTCTTAAGCCCATGAAGGTTTTCCGTCTCGGCCGCCTCCCGCTTGGGCCTGTGGTCTTGTTAAAATATCAGTCGGAATGCATCAGCTCACCTCTTTAAACCTTTTAATTTTTATTTATTTATTTATTTATTCTTATTAATTTATTTATTTATTCATTCATTCATTCATTCATTCATTCATTCATTCATTCATTCATTTATTTTGAGGCGAGGAGCAAAGAGAGAGAGAGAATCCCGGAGGGGCAGAGAGAAAGGGAGAGAGAGAGAGAAGCAGGGTTCACCCGCAGCAGGGCTCGGGCTCTCCTGATGTGGGGATGGGACCCTCGAACCATGAGATCATGACCTGAGCCAAAGTCAGATGCTTAACGACTGAGCCACCCAGGCGCCCCTCCTTGAACCCTTTTAATACATTCACGTCTCCCTGTAGAATGAATCCAGGTACCTACAAGCCCTTTTCCTGATCTGGCGACTGGCTTCCTCTTTCTCCTCCTCCCTTCCTTGCCCCCATCTTACCCCCATCGAACGTTCCAGTTCTCCAGCCACGCCGAGCACCTTCCTCGCTTCTGATGCCCCAGGCCCCGTGCCCATCGCCAGCACCTGGCCGTGTGCTGTGCGCTCCGCCTGCCAGGCTCTTTCCATGGCTGGTGACTTCTCAGATGCCACCCTCCTGGAGGGCCCTTCCTGACCACACATCCGGCACAGCCCCGTCGGTCACTCCCCGTCACTCCCCGTCGCGCCACCATGTTTGTCATCGCTTTCAGAATTTGTCGTAATCTAAGGCCGCCTCGTGAGTGTGGTGGAGTTCATCCTCCCACACCCGCTGCTGAGAGGCGCCTTGTCGGTCCGGCTGGCCTTACGTCCCTGGCGTCTGGCACACACTAGGCGCTCAGTGTATAGATGAAGGGAGGAAGGAAGCAATGGCGGGGTGGATGCATCCGAGCGCGGACGGAGGGGTTCCTTTCTCTAGGGCTGCTGTGAGGACGAGCGGTGAAACCGGGTGCGAGATCACCCTGGAAACTGGCCCGTGCCGCACCTGGTAGGTGTTTTGCTCCGTCGGACACCACTCCTGGCGCGTAGTAGGTGCTCACTCAGGAAAGTGCTAATGAATGAACTCCTAGGCCACGAGGCAGGATTTAGGGAGGGAAGGAAGTATAGTGCGTGGGGGGGTGCTCATTCCAGGAGCAGGGGGAAGGCTCTGCCACCCCTCTGCCCTGCCCGCCTCACCCCTCCCCAGTCCCTGCCGGGCCCAACTGGCCGAATCACATTCCCTCCCGTGTCCTGCCCTTCCTGCCTCCAGCCCTCGGGTCACAAAGTACCTCCCTCCCAGAATGCCTCCAGAGGGGCCAGGTTGCCTGATCCCCCAAACGTCGTCGTTCTGCTGTCATGAGAGGAGCCTTTCGCAGATGCTCGGGCATTGGGAACAGCTGAGGACGATCGTGAGGTCCCTGCCTTCGTGGAACTTCCATTCCGTGGACCGATCAGCAATCTAAACATTAACCTCCTTCCAGGAAGCCTGCCCTACGTTCTCCTCCCCAAGCGGGTGCTCTTCTCTGAGCACCCTCGGGTCCCTGTGCCCCGCCCCCACCGCACTCCCCACCCCGTGCTGTGAATTTCTGTGGGGATCTGTCTCCTCTTAGAAGCCGGGGGGACCTGGATTCTCGTCTTTTCCATCTCTTATCCTGACCGGCATGGGACTTGGTGGTAGCTGTACCACCACGGGCTGAAAAGGGGAGGCACGGCGTTCCCGGCTGAGGGCCCTAATGGGCAGCAGCGTGTCGCTGCGGGAGCGGGGAGTGCCTGCAGGTTTGGGGACAGCGTGGGGTGCAGGGCGGTGGGGCGAAGGGGCACAGGAGACGCCACATCTTGGATGGCTGTGCAAGTTTCCAATGGGGTTCCGTAGCACTGGTCTTGCAAAGGGATGTGTCCCGACTTACTAAGCCCCCAAACAATCCACGGGCGTGGTCACGCGTGCGGTCACATCTGACCAAGTTGTCCCCTTCTCCCCACCGCCCTGCCGAAGACTCGTAATAGTTGGAAGCGAAGTGTCGCCGCCTCACACAGCGAGTGCCTGGCTTGGGGAGCCCGTGAGGCCGCGAAGAGGTTAAGTGGCGGTTGGAGGCGCTGTCATGGGTGACCTATCCATATAGGGTGGTAAAGGGAACTGGGATGTCTCGGGGACATCCCTGACTTTTGAGGCTGATGTCATGGTGATAACCGCTCACCCACAACACATCTCGTGGTGCCAGAGAGGTAGAGGAGGTCCCTCCTGCAGGGCCGCGTGGCTGATATTCTTAGGCGCCCGCAAAAGGAACCAGCACAGAGATCAGAATCATTCCAGGAGCTGTTCATTTTTCCGCGCGGCGAACCGCATAAGCTCTCGGCGCTCGTGGGTGGGGGGCACGGAGGGGGCGGGGCTCCTCTCCCGCGGGGGCGGCAGCACTCGGGAGGAGGCGGTCGGGCTGCGCGGGGAAGGATGGGCAGCGTGATCTCCAGGCGGAAGGGCATTCCGGGGGAGGGAACAGCAGGGACAGACACTTGGCGCCAGACGGCAGGGCTTGCTCAGGGAACCGCAGGCAGCTGGACGTGGCTCTGTTGATCGAGTCCACCGCGTGTGCCCAGTGCTGGACCGCTTCATCCCGCGGATCGAGCCCGTCGCCCTCCGAAGGGATTTTTGTAGACGGAGCGGCTGGTGCTCAGAGAGGGTAGGTAACCGGTCTCAAGTCCCGCCGCCAGCGGCAGAGCTCAGGTTCAAACTCAGGTTCATCGGATTCCCAAATCTGTTCCTCCATCCACCATACTGAATTGCCCCACACCGGGTCGTAGGACCCGAGGAGCCAGAGGTGGCCCACTCGGACTTGATTCTAGAAGGCAGAGTCCCCTGAACGCCTGCTGTTTGCACTCCACCGTCAAGAGAACTGTCACGTCTCAGACTTTCATTTCCTTAATGCTTGTCTTTAAATGTTGTACTTTTCAAAAAATGTGAGTAATTTTTCTTGGTGGACGACATCCATATGAAGAAGTATATAGATGAATTAGTTTTCACTCCTGTGAAACATGGTAATTTTTCACTTGAGTCAGAACCAGAATATCAGGAGGCTCTCAGGAGCCGTCTCCTGCCTCCACCCAGGCAAAGACCCCCCAGGCAACCGCTCTTCCAGTTGCTACAGCAAGAGATTAGCTTTGTTTGCCTTTGAACGCCACAGAAATGGAGCCATAAAGACTATTCTTTTTGGGATGCCTGCGTGGCTCAGTTGGTTAAGCGTCCAATATCGGTTCAGGTCATGATCTCACGGTCCTTGAGTTCAAGACCCCGCACTGAGTTCCGTGCTGACAGCTCAGGGCCTGGAGCCTGCTTTGGATTGTGTGTGTTTCTCTCTCCCTGCCCCTCTTCTGCTCGCACTGTCTCTCAAAACTAAATAAAAACATTTAAAAATTTTTTTAAATAAAAAAAGACTTTTTTTCTTGTGCGTTTGGCTCAACGTGTGTATAGTTTAAAGTATTCGTTCTCGCTTATATACAGTATTCCACTATATGCACGGACCAGAATGTAGTAACCCATTCCCCTGCTGGCACACGGATCGTTTTCAGTTTGCGGGCTATTACGAATAGAGCCGCCGTGAGCATTCTTGCGCCTGACCCTCGGGGCACTCGTGCACGCGTGCTGTTGGAATTCTACCCTGCGGTCGAGCTCGTGGGTCAGGGAGCCCTTGGGGTACGCTCTGCTTCAGGAGGACTGGCCAGTGTCCCAAAGCCGTTGTCACAGTTTGCGGCCTAGTGCCAGCAAGTCAGAGTTCCAATCTTCCCACGTCCTCGCCCACGTTTGATACTGGGAGTCTTTCGTTTTAGTCCTAGTGGCCGTACGGGGACACCAGAGTGGGCTTTTCACTCACATTTCCCTCGTGACTAGGGCGCCTGAGCGCTTCCCAATGTCGATTGGCCACGTATATCCTCTTTTGATGAAGTATTTAAGTTTTTGCTCATATTTCTGTTTGAGTTTTAATTTCTATTGATTTTTATTTTTTTCCTTAAACTTTGTTTTTACTTTATTAGATTTTTTTTTTGAGAGTGTGTGTGACCAGGGGAAAGGTGGGGGGGGAGGGAGAGAGAGAGAGAGAGAGAGAGAGAGAGAGCCCCAAGCAGTCTCCACGCTCTGTGTGGAGCCCAGTGACTCAGGGCTCCATCCACAACGGCGGATCACGACCTCAGCTGAAATCGAGAGTTGGACACTCAATCAGCTGAGCCACGCAGGAGCCCTATTGATTTTTCTTTTTTAATTTTTTAAATCTTTATTTATTTTTGAGAGAGAGCGAGAGAGAGAGAGCAGGGGACGAGCAGAGAGAGAGGGAGACACAGAATCCAAAGCAGGCTCCAGGCTCTGAGCTGTCAGCACAGAGCCTGACGTGGGGCTCAAACTCACAAACCATGAGATCATGACCTGAGCCCACGTCGATGCTTAACCGACTGAGCCACCCAGGTGCCCCTGATTTTTCTTTTTCGTAAGAGTTCTTTATATATTCTGGATATTAGTCCTTTGCTGGATATGTGACTTGTAATATCTTTTCCCAAATAAACTGTTTCATGGACCATGATTAGCATAACTAAAACACCCATATCCCATGTCGTAGGTCGTAGGTGACTGTAAAATTATGTAAAATAAGAATAAGACAATGTTGTTACATTCCAGCTAGGAGTCTGCCGGCAGCAAGGCTAGAGTCCTGGGCCCGGAGAAGCGATTAGCAAGTGAGAAACAGGTGTTAGACACCAAGGCTGGAAAGAATCAGAAAAGAAATAACTTTCCCATTTGGCAACGCCGTATTATTTACCACCCCGCGTACCCTTTGTCTGTGACCCTCCTGTAATTATGTCACCTGCCACCCACTGGGTGAGGGCTACGCTTTGGGAAACACAACTGCAGGGGGAATGAGTGCGATGGCATCTTAAGTGAGGATTGTCACGATGAGATTGATGTTTTAGAAAAATCATTCAGGTGGCGATGCAGACGAAAGTCAAGATTGAGGTGAGGATCCTGAGTTAGGAGCGGGCGAGGCGGCCCAGGTGCGCGTACAGGGCCTGGGGCGGGTGTGAGGATTGGAAAGACGATAGAACTGGGGCAACGCCGCCGTAGCCGCCCGCGGGGTTGAGAGAGGGAAAGGAGACATCTGTGTGACTCGGATTTCTAAGTTGGAAGACTGAGAGGCGAAAGGGAGCAAAGACTAGAGAAGCAAATTATGGGGAGGGAGGAGATGATGAAACCAACCTGAGATACGTTGAATTTGAAGAATTCCGGGACCTGAGAGAGAGAGAGAGAGAGAGAGTCTCTCATTCATTCAGCCCGCAAATACTTACTGAGCATGCGCGGTTGTAAGGGGTACTGCAGTCAGACCAGGTTTCTGCTCTGATGGAGCGGACTCTTCACGGGAAAGACAGTGGGAAAGACGGATAAGGACAAGCAAGGTATGCACGGGGCTCAGGGCTTTGGGCCACCCGGTGAACTTGGGGCCTGTTGGCGTAGGGGAGCTTGACTAGGGAGAGGAACAGAGTGGCAGAGGGGAGGGTGGAATGCCAGCATTTCGAGGCAGAAGGGGAGAGAGCACCCACAAAAATACCCACCCACGAGTAATCAGAGGGGAAAGAGGATGGACACAAGTCACAGGAAGAGGGTGTCGAAGCTCTGTCAGCTGATGTATTCATTCATTTATTCATTCAGACTTTACTCAGCTCCCTCGAAGCGTCAGGCTCACGGGAATCAGAGACGAACAAGAAATCTCTGGGGGATGAGCAGATGTGTAAAGGACACATTATTAGGCAAGGCTGCACACAGAAGATTCTGTTGTGGAAGTATACATGATGTGTTGCGGGTGCACAGAGAATGGGAATTCACACATTTGGAACCTACTCAGTACTAGGCACTGGGGAAGACTTCCTGGAGGAGGGGGCATGGAGCTAGAGAATGGGCACAGGACCTGGGAACAGAGGGAGTGGCTTGAGCGTGGAGGTGGACAGCTGCTGAGCATTTTGGAATTGGGGCATCCAGAAGCACCTGAGGGCTAGAGCAAACCAGAGGGCCGGGAGCCTGGGACGGGGCTAGGATCATGAAAATTGGCTTGAATTCAGAAGGGGGCGGATCAGCGCGGGTTTTGAGGATAAAGCCAGCGACTCAGCGCCGTTTCCACCATCGGACGGAGGCCAGATCCCTGGGAATGCTGCTTCTTTTCCTGGGCCTGGTTGGCAGGTGCCTCATACAGTAAGCGCCCACTCTGTGTTTCTCAAAGGCGGGCTCTATAGCCCATCGCGCTTAGTCAGTCTGGGGTTGGGGGCCAGAGAATGGTGGGAGGCGGCTTGCAGGGAGGCGTGCAAGACAGGGATAGAGCATGGGGACAGAGGGATTACCCATGTTCCAGGGGTCTGGGAGAGTCCTCTGGGACAAGAGAGCAATTGTCCCGGGGGGGGGGGGCAGAGTGGATGGGACAGACGTGCTAAGGCCCAGTCGGGCCATCTGAGCTCAGAGCCCCCGCCTTACTTGAATGGGTCTTAAAGGCATCCAGGCCTCTCTTCGGCAGTGCCTCCACAACCCTCATCAGCCTCACCCCCGCGTCTTAGAGCTCAGGGCTGCCCTGAATCTTGGAGCTAGGGTCTGCAGGGGGACAAGACCCTAGAGTTGTCTTGGTTGGCGGCAGGGCCGCCCAAAGGGCCCTGGAACCCTGCCTAGGGCTCACAGTGGAGAACCACCCTCTGGACAAAAGACCTCTGGCGCCCCCTATTGTCAGCCACGCTCCAACAAACCTGTAACGTCCCTTCTGCCGACCCGAGGCGGCGTCTAGGACGAGCTCCAGAGGCAGGGAGCCCCGCAGGGACGGAAGTCTGACTCGTGATCTTTACCTGAGCCCCAGCAGCTCCCTAATTGGTCTTCTTCCCTGCGTCTTCCACCCACAGCTGGGAGAACAACCTCTTTAAAAGTATGGCTGTGGAATACGGGCGGGGAACTACTGATTCTCAGGAGGACTTGAATGGGTCTTAAAGGCATCACACCGAGCGCAAAAAGCCAATCTCGAAAGGTTGCATAATTTATGATTCCATCTATAGACCATTCTCGAAATGACATGATTATAGAGATGGAGAGCTGACAAGGTTGCCAGGCATGGGGGGGGGGCGCGGCCATAAAGGGACAGCATGAGGGATTTCTTTTAAGGTGATGGAACAATTCAGTATCTCAGAGAGAGAGAGAGAGAGAGAGAGAGAGAGAGAGAGGAGGGCAGAGAGAGAGGAGAGAGAGAGAGAATCCCAAGCAGACCCCGCACCATCAGTGCAGAGCCTGATGCGGGGCTCGAACCCACAAATGGCGAGATCATGACCTGAGCGGAAGTTAGACGCTTAACCGATCGAGCCGCCCAGGCGCCCCAGAACAATTCAGTATCTTGACTGTGGTGGCGGCTGTATGAATCTCGACACGTGATTTAAAATGTCGTGGTGTTCTACACGAAGTCATACGAAGGAGTGCGCGTAAGAAATGACGAAATGGACCGAGTCTAGTTGATGGCTTGGTGCCGATCACGTTCCCGGGTTTCCGAGTGCACTACAGTCACCTGAGCTGCCACTGGGCACACAGGACCTCTCTGTACTATTTGCGTAACTTCTTGTGACTCAATGATTCTTTCCAAATCAAAAGTTTACGAGAAGAGGAAAAAGCACAGCGGGCCTTACCACCCACCTGCTCCTTGACTCAGGGCGCACCCAGCAGGCTCCGGGGGATGGAGTCCGTGAAAGGGAATCTTTCAACTCTTTTTGAGCAATCAAGCCCTCCTCCGAGGCTGGCGACAGGAGAAGGATATCCCCTCTTGGAAGGTACAGGGGACGCGACCTCACAAGCCCTGGTTCTGCCCGATTCTATCAATGGGGCCCCTCCTGTACTGGCCTGAAGGGGGCGCTCTTCTTCTGATGCGCCGGCCCCCACATGGAAACTTCCCTTAGCACTGCTGGGACCCAGGCCCAAGTCATGACAAAACACGGCTCCGGAGCTCTGGGAAACAAAAGGGTCACAGTCCCTTGTGCCGTCCTGCCCGCCAGGTATTCTGGCTGCCCCCAGAGGCGCCTCGGGACACTTCTGCCTCTGGCTGCCCCTGGCCCCGCCGCCGAGGCTGTCTTACCACCGGCCCCAGGACTATGCTCAGGCCCGAGGAGTGAAGTCTAGCGAGGCCTCACAAATGTTCCTGTGCCAGCTCCTGGGCCGCATATATTGCATCCAGCTCATTTTATAATCAGTCATAAGAGGTCTCCGAGGTAAGCGTGAATGTCCTAACGTTACAGATGAGCGCGCTGAAGTGAACACCTCGCCTCGGAGCACGTGATAGAAAATGATGAGCCGGCACTCGAACTCTGGCCGTCTGCTTTTTCACCTATTGCCTCATCGACACGTATTTATTGCATGCTTGTCACATGCCAGGCACTCTGCGGGTGCGAGGCTTCCCAAGGCGAGCATACAAAGATGCCATTGAGGTTTACAGGGCCACAGAGGACAGACAGCAATAAATAATCATGGTATGTATTGTAAAATGACAAGATGAGGTAAGACAAACATGTGGGTCTCGACGTATAACAAAGAAAGCTGATCTAGCTGGGTATTCGGAGGAGATGCCTAAGGAAAGATCATCTGAGCAGGATGCAAGGAGATGATGATGGCAAAGGAGAAAAGAGAACTGAAGAGAGGGCACAGCACATGCAAAGGTCCTGGGGCAGGAAAGATCATGAAACCTTTGAGAAACCCACAGGAGGTCCGTGTAGTTGTAGTGCGGAAGCCAGGAGAACAAGTAAGGCACAGGCCCAGCAGGGATTTACTGAGTGTTTACTCTGGCCAGACTCTGTTCTCAGAACCTCAAAAGTAGTATCTCGTGTAACCCTCACAATTACCCTAGGAGGTTTACTGCTATCAGCATCCCCATTTTCCAGATGAGAAGACACAGAGGCGCGAGTCAATTACTCAGAAGCATCTAGCAGGGGTGTTGTGGAGCTTAGGTTTGAATCCAGACGAATGGGATTCCGGACGAATCCAGTGCCCACGCTCTGGGACACTAGGCCACACCGCTCCGTGAGGGGAAGCTGAGGAATACGCAGGGGACAAACCAGGCAGAGCCCTGGAGGCCATGTGAAAGCTCGTGGTCTCTTCCTAGAATGAGCAGAAAGGTTTGTAAGCAGGGCGATGATATAATCAGGCTGATCAGGTTGGTATTTTTTTTTAAGTTTATTTATTTATTTTGAGAGAGAGTAAGCAGGGAAGGGGCAGAAAGAGAGGGGGGGGGGGAGGGAGAATCCCAAGCAGGCTCCGCACTCTCAGCACAGAGACCTCACGCAGGGCTCGATCCTGTGAATTGCGAGATCACAACTTGAGCCTAGGTGAAGGGTGGATGCGTAACCAACTGAGCCATCCAGGCGCCCCGTCAGGTTTGCAGTTTTAATTCTTTTTAATGTTTATTTATATTTGAGAGAGAGAGACAGAGTGTGCGCAGATGAGGGTCAGAGGGAGAGGGAGACACAAAATCCGAAGCAGGTTCCAGGCTCTGAGCCGTCAGCACAGAGCCCAACGCGGGGCTCGAACCCATGAACCCCGAGATCATGACCTGAGCTGAAGTCGGATGCTTAGCCGACTGAGCCACCCAGGCGCCCCTCAGGTTTGTCGTGTTAAATGAGCGTGGGTGGGGTGGGGGAGAGAGGGTGTGGGAAGGGTGGGGCTGGGAGGCTGCGGCGGTCCAGGCAGGACCCGTGAGCCCCCGAGACTAGGAGGGACCCTCGCTGGAGAGAAGTGGGTGGATGTGGGAGGTTGAACTGACAAGCTGTGGACATAGATCAGGTGTGGAGGGCCGGGGGTGGGGGGGAGAGTGAGAAGGCCATACCCCCAGGTTTCTGACCTGCCCAGTTCGGAGAATCACGCAGCCGTTTCCTGGGACAGGTAAGACCCTGGGGGAGGGCTGGCTTTGGGGAAGGTCATGAGTCTAGTCTGAGGACGGTCGCGGGCAGATGTCAGGTTGTTAGGGAGACACGTGGGTCTGGAGCTTCTGGGAGCGGCCAGGCCTGGTGCTGTGGACCAGCGAGTCACCGATGCCGCGTGAGCGTGGATAGCATCACCCAGGGAGGGGGGACGGAGGGAGAGGAGGGGCTGGGTCCCAGGGCGCCGGCCTTTCCCACTGGGCGGAAGAGAACGAGGCACTGCGGCCAGAGCCGGAAGGCCCGGGAGAGGGCGGCGGCGTGCGAGCCAAGAGCAAGAGAACGTTTGCCAGGAGGGGGTGGTCAGCACAGATGGTTCCCAAGGGAACCACTGATATGAAGACCCCCAATGACCCGCAGTTATCGAGGCGGGATCGTTGGGGAGTTTAGGGGGGAAATTCAGGAGTCTGATGGTGTGTGGGGGTCAAAGAAGGAACAAAGGCAGCAAATGGAGAGAGCTGGCTGGATGCGGCAGCGGGCGCCCTGGGCACCTATTTCCCCGGCGGTGGGGGGGTCGGCTGCTGACAGGTCCCATCCGAGCCGCTCTCTAGGACATGCCTTGGGCTGAGGAGAGTCTCTTTGCCTACATTTGTGGGCCTTCCCCCGCCCCGCCAAGACAGGCCTCATCCAGGGACCGGATGAGAAGGCGGTCGAGAAAGGTCTGGCCCCCTTGCCACAATGTGGGGGCAATGCTGAGGCTATCCCGGCTCCAGAGCTTCCCCGGGGGGTCGGTGGAGGCTGGGATGGGCCTGGATCACGGCTGTTTCCCCTCAGCCTGACTCTGTGGTCCTCATCCCCCCTACCGCCAGGTGTGGGTCCCAAAACCACTCCCCAGTGGGTTTCCTTCTTTCCGCTTCCTGGGGAGACCCACCTGAGAGAGCAGTTCAACGAGGAGGCGAGAAAGGGGGCCAGTGATAGAGGACACCTTCTGGAAAAGGGAGGAGACTAGCCGTGTCCTGGGGAGATGTCTGCTCTGAGGTACCCGGGGCCGGAGGTTGTGGGGAGCCGGCCGTCAGCTTTGCTGGTGGGATGTTACGGGTTTCCATCATTTCTGTGAGGTAGAGGTGAGGTCATCTGGAGAGAGCGAGAGCAAGAGAGGAGGCGGGGAGGGCCAGAGGTTGGAGGAGAATGAACCTGTGAAACCGAGGCTGCAGAAAGTGGAAGAGAACAGAAACCCTCACACGTTGCTGGTATGAGGTGAGCGTAAAATGGTTTGGCCACCGTAGACAACTGTAGTTTTAGTTCCTCCAAACATGAAACACAGAGGGACCATCTGAGGCGGCAATGCCACGCCGAGGTATGTACCCAAGGGAATTAAGATGTGTGCGGATGGACTGAATGCTTGTGTTCCCCGCGCCCCCCTCCCCATTCGTATGCTGAAGTCTTAACTCCCAGTGTGGCGATACTTGGAGGTAGGGCCCAGGAGGATGGGGCCCCCACGATGGGATTCGTGTCCTTGCAGGATGGGGAAGAGATGAGCTCTCTCTTTCTCCGCCCTGTGAGCACACAGCAAGAAGGCGGCCATCTTGCAGGCCAGGAAGGCAGCCGTCCCCAGGCTGGCGCCCTGACCGGAAACTTCCGGCCCCAGAACCGTGAGAAATCTTTTCTGTTGTCCAGGCCGCCCAGTCTGCGGCATGTTGTCACGGCAGCCCACGCTGAGACAGCGCGTCCGCATAAAACCTTGCACAGGAATGTTCCCAGCAGCGTTAGTCACGATAGCCAAAAAGTGGACACAACCCAAATGTTCACCAACTAGTGAACGAATAAAGAAATGTAGGGGCGTCCGGGTGGCGCCGTCGGTTAAGCCCCAGACTTCGGCTCAGATCATGAACTCACGGTTCAAGTTCGAGCCCCAAATCGGGCTCTGTGCCGTCAGCGCAGAGTCTGCTTCAGATCCTCTGTCTTCCTCTCTCTCTGCCCCTCCCCTGCTTGTTCTCTCTTTCTCTCTCTCTCTCTCTCAAAAATAAACATTTAAAAAAAGGAATTGGGGCACCTGGGTGGCTGAGTCAGTTGAGTGCCCGACTTTGACTCAAGTCATGATCTCATGGTTTGTGAGTTTGAGCCCTGTGTCAGGCTTGCTGCTGTCACCCTGCCAGGGTGGAACTTGACAAGAGGACATGCTATGTCTCTCTCTCTCTCCTCCTTCCCCACTTGCCTGCTCTCTCTCTCTCTCAAAAATAAATAAAACATTAAAAAAAAAGAGAGCAGGGGCGCCTGGGAGGCTCAGTCGGTTGAGCGTCCGACTTCGGCTCAGGTCATGATCTCGCGGTCTGTGAGTTCGAGCCCCGCGTCGGGCTCTGTGCTGACAGCTCAGAGCCTGGAGTCTGCTTCACATTCTGTGTCTCCCTCTCTCTCTGCCCCTCCGCCACTCATGCTCTGTCTCTCTCTGTCTCAAAAATAAATAAATGTTAAAAAAAATTTTTTTTTAAAAAAAGAGCAATGTGGTAGAGTGGTATATCCATCCAATGGTATTTATGCGGCCACGAAGGGAACAGTGAAGACTAGGCCTAGTGGGCGAGACATGTCACAGTGCCCGGAGCCAGGGTGCTGAGAGCTGAGGCAGGAGGCGGGGGGGCTGAGAGGAGGAGGAGGAAAGGGCAGGTGAAGGGGAGGAAGGCAGGGCAATTGGCAGCACTTGGCAGTGAGGCCGGAACAGCCTGGCTGGGAGCTATAGGCAGAGGCACAGCCGGTGCACAGAGAGGTGGGGGACGGGCTGGGAATGGCCTTGGGGGTCGCACGCTGAAGTGACGAGGTCAGACCAGATGGTAGCCAGTCGGAGGACCGAAACCGGGAGGAGGGGAACCCATTCAGAGGCTACTGGGTCGCCCAGATGAGAGACCGAGGGGGACAGGGGGCGGTCAGCGGGTAGAAGATAAGGATGATGGGGGAGGGGGGGAGGGGTAAGCGGAGGGGCGAGGCCCAGCAGCGGGGAGAAGGGCTGCTTTCGGGGTGTCGTTGCCGGCAGGTGGCACTCAGGGTGTCTGGCAGCCAGCGGCCGGAGGTGTCCTGCAAGCAGGTGGCCATTTGCCCTCGGAACTCGGGCGAGAGCCTCAGCGGTGCTACTGGCCCAACTGGCTGGCCTTCAGAAGGGCAGCTCCTATTTTCATCTATCCTTGTGTCTCCAGACGAAATCCGATTCGCTCCGAACATCGTCAGTGAGCCCCCGCAGTGCTCCCTGCGCCTGTGCTCGCCGATGAGGATTTATGGTGGAGCTCTGGGCAGGGCCACCAAGCTGCCCTGTGACCTAGGGGGGGTTAGGACGTCGTCTCTCTAGGAGTTTCCTCATTGGCAGTGGGCGATTTCTGGAGCTCCTCCTGGTGACGAAGCACGACAATTCTGGGACTTTTCTGCCTGGTGCTACGTCGTCTGCTCACCAAGGCCTGGGCAGGGTCAGAAGCCTGCGGTGGGGTGAGGATCAGATGGGAGAGGGGAGGCTTCCCAAGACCTCCCCGCCCAAGGGTCCTCCTGCCTGCCGTCCTGCCACAGGCCCCCGTTCACAAGGCGCACTCTGTCCCCTGCCCGCCTTTCCCGCATCACCTTGCAGACATGCTCACTGGTTGTGTGGGCTCTAGTCACAAGGGTCTTTTCAGAGTTTTTTAAAGTTTATTTATTTTGAGAGGGGGAGGGGCAGAGAGAGAGAGAGGGAGAATCCCAAGCAGGATCCTCGCTGTCAGCACAGGGCCTGGTGTGGGGCTCAAACCCACGAACCGGGAGATTATGTATGACCTGAGCTGAAGTCAAGACGCTGAGCTGACTGAGCCACCCGGGCACCCCAGTCTCTTCAGATTTGTTCTCTCCCCAAGCCTTCCTGCCTCAGAACCTTTGCACATGCCGTTCTTCTGACCAGACGCCCTTCCCTAAGTCCTCATCTTGTTGACTTCTCTTCATTCTTCAGTGCTTGGCTCAAATGGGGCTCCCGCAGAAGCACCTCAGGCTCCTGAGGCACAGCCACACCCGAGTGACACACCTTCAGGGTGTCCTGCCCTTTTCCTTAGCTTCTCAGTAACCAAGGAATCAGTTGTTTAACCTCTGTTCAATTCTAGGAAGGAAGGAAGGGAGGAAGGGAGGAAGGAAGGAAGGGAGGAAGAGAAAGAAAGGAGGGAGGGAGGGAGGGAGGGAGGAAGGAAGGGAAAGAAGGAAGGAGGGAAGGAGGGAAGGAGGGAAGGACGGAGGAAGGGAGGAAGTCACTCTGTCCTTCAGGCCTGGGCGAGAGGAATCCTTGCCCTGATGTGTCTCTGCTTTAGAAGGTTCTACTCTTGACCCTCTCTCTCTCTCCCCACAGGCTGAAGAACCTGTGGGGCCCCTTGGAGCCCAGTCCCTTCCCTTTGGACCCTGCTCCTGGTATGCAAGACCCCAGAATTCCCTGCCCAAGTGGCCCCAGGCCCATTCCCTTAAGGGTGGACCATGTGGGGTGGCCACGGGGGCAGCAGGTGGCAGGGGGTATGGCCGTCTGGGCTGGGGGACTGGTGTCCATGCGTGTGCACACAGACCTCCCCTTGGGGTGGGATGGTGCTGGGCAGGGGGGTGGGGGGGGAGAGACACAGGGGGCCAGGCTGACATCGGAGCCAACTCTTCTCATGCCAACATACCTGGGCACAGAATTCAGAAAGGTCACAGAAGTTTAAGTTGGAGCCTGGTCCCGTGGTCATTATGAATGTGTATTTGCCAAAGTAGGAGAATAGAACATATTTTTATTGAACAGTTATATCTTGATTCGTAACTTTACAGTATTTCGACGCATGGTGAGAGGCCTCCGTTCGTCCCGGCCCTGCTGGCGTGTGGGGTGGGCTTGGGTCAGCCACCGGACCGGGGGTCCCACCAGGGAGGCCGCGTGTGCGGCACCCCCGCCCAGCGCACGGTGCCCGGCACGGGGGAGCCGATAATAAATATTGGCTGCGAGAAACTGAGATGATCCAAGTGAAACGCTTGGCGTGGCGCAAATGTCAATAAATATTAGTTCTTATTGTTTGTTGAGGAAATGAACCGTAGCTGGGGCGGGGGGCGAGACCCAGAGACCGAGGTCGTTTGTGTCTGACGAGGGAGAGGGCATTGCTGCCCCCGGGGTGCACGCTTCCTTTCCAGAGGCTGAACCCTCCTTCCCCCCACCCTGCAGGCCTCTCCCGGCTCTTTATGACCAGGTGGGTGGCGGGAGGCGTGCTGGACAGCAGGGCGCTGGGAGGGGCTGGGGGCCCCCCTGCCAGTGCTACCTCCCTGCCCCCCAGCTGGGGCGGGTTTCTTTCTGCCCTGCGGGTCTCCCCAGGCCCAGACAGAACCTACCTTCATTTCTTTTGCTTTCCCCCGTAAGCCCGTGATGGGGCTTGGAGGAGAGGGGTGGTTGAAAGGGCCTTCTAGGAGCCTGAGCCGGGCAGGCCGACCGATCACCCACCGGACCCTGAACAAGTCACTCTGCCTCTGCCTCCTGGGCAGGGACCATCTGGGAAAACAAACTCTCACCCCCACACATTCATTCTCTCTCTCTCTCTCTCTCTCTCTCTCTCTCTCACACACACACACACACACACACGCACACACACAGTAGGTGTCTATGTAATAAAGAACCGAACCCAATGAAGCCCTAGACAGGACAGGCCGGGCGGGGGCGGGGGCGGGGGCGGGGGCGGGGGGATCTCACATTTTGCAAACTGCCCACCAGGGGTCACCATACTGCCCCCAGCGGCGCAGATTTCACATCCGCCTGCGGACCCGTGGGAGGCGGAGGGTCTCACAGATAAGAGTTCAGCCAAGCGGCCTCCAACCGTCCAGCTTCTACGGTGGGACCACTGTCGCGGCCCCCAGTCCCAGGTCCGAAGCGCCAGCGGCGGGGGTGGGGGGGTGGGGGGGCAGGGGCGGCCGTCAGTGCGGCCGGAAGATGTCTGAACACCGCTGCAGGATGAGCTCCACCACCTGATTCTGGAACACCATGGTCATGGGCATGCTGGTCTCCTCCGTCTCGGGCCGCAGCAGCGTGGGCCCGAACACTATGGCCACGCTCTGCACGGACATGCGGTTCTGATCGCCGTGCTCGATCACCCTGCAGCGGGCAGTGGGGTCGGGAGGGAGGCCGTCAGGGCGCAGAGCCGGCGGGGGCGCGCGCGGGGGCGCGGGGCTCCACCTGCCTCCCCGTTCCCGCGCCGCTCGCCGGCTCACCGGCACAGGTGCTGAAAGAGCAGCCGCAGCGTGTCGTGGTTGGGGGCGGGCAGCGAGCGCACCAGGTCCCGCACACAGCGGCTGCGCTGGGCCTGGTCCTGCAGCTCTAGGGGAGGGAAGGTCGGCTCGGCGAGGGAAACGGAGGGGCTGAGTCCCGGTGGGGAGAGCGGGGGCGGGGCCCGGCCGAGGAGGGGGTGCCCGAGGCAGGCCGGCTCCACCCCAACCCCATCCGTCCCCCCTTCCCCCCGGCGCTCACTGATGGCGGCGATGAACTGGCGGAAGTGTGAGAAGGGAAAGAGGGGCTCCGGCAGCTCGCGGAAGAAGAGCTTCAGGGCGCCGGTGATCACGTGCACGTCCTCCCAGCGCCCGTCCTCCAGGTCCAGGCGCTCGTCTGCCGCGCGGGGGGGGGAAGGGGGGAGGGGGGAGGAAGAGGCGGTCAGCACCCCTCTGCGCCTTCAGGCCCTGGGGTCGGGGACGCAGGACGGGCCTCACCGTGGTCCACCTTATAGCGCAGCTTCTGGATGGTGGCCAGGTTTCCACTGATGCGGTACAGGCCGTCGATGTCCAGCCCTGGGGCGGAGGGAGGCGCTGACCTCGGGTTCGGTGGCACTGGGTCTAAAGCTCCCGCCGCGGCTCCTACTTAGGGGCTCCCGCTCTCCCTCCCCCACCCCGCGCCCACCCAGGGCTCTCCGCCTAGGGGCCCCGCGCGTACCCCGGGCCTCGACGGTGCGGATGCACTGCTGCACGAAGCGCGGCACCGTGCTCCTCTCGCGCTCACACAGCGCGGCCAGCGCGCAGCCGAACACCTGGTCTGGGGGAGAGGCCCGTCAGCGCCGCCCGGCCCCCGCGCCGCCCGCGCCGCGCTCCCCGCCTCCCTGCCGTACCTTTGATGTAGCCCTTCTCCCGCAGCGACTGCAGCGTGGGCCGCCTCAGCAGGAACTTGCGGAGCTTGTGCCGGACCTTGCTCAGGTCGCTCTCCGGGGTGGCTGTGCCTGTGCACGGGAGTACGCGGCCGAGTCGCTCGGTGGCGCCGGGGCCGGGCCGGGCGGGTCGTCCTCCCGTCTCCCCCGCCCAACCCCCGGCCCCCAGGAGACGCCCTCCGCCCCGCACACCTGCATTGGGCCGCGCCTCGCCCTCCCACCAGCTTCCCAGGCGCTCCCTGGACCCGAAGTCCGCGCTGCTGCTCTCGCTTTCCTCCTCCGGGGGCAGGTCTGCGGACTGGAATCGCGTGGCCTCAGAGAGGCAGAGCCTGGAGCCAGCTGGAGGTCCTTCTGGGGTGGGGTGGGGGTCCCCCCCCACCCGGCGCCCCTCCCCGCGGCCCCTGGTGAGTCCCAGTCGGAGGGCGCTCTTCCCTTCTCCGGTTAACTCCCCTGACCTCCACCAGGGGAATCTCTGAACCTTCACCTCCCTTGGCTGCTTGGAGCCCTTCGGGTGCTGGAGGCGGTCATCCTGTTCTCCCCCGCTCTTTCGTATCCTGGCCCCACTTCCGCACATTTTCCTAGCTCCTCTGCGCACACTCCACTAGGTTAGCAGCCCTCAGCATGTGGCTCCTGGTTCTGAACTTGCAGTTCCAGCTGCCACCTCAGTACTGCCCACAACTGCACCAGCATCACCGCCCTAGATCTGCATTCCCACCTCTAGCGATACAGCCAAACTCTGTACTCCTGCTGGCTCCTTGGGAATTGGGGGGTCAAAAGGCCCCAGACTGTTTCCAGGTGAATGGGAGGAGGTCTGTCCCATCTCTATGCAATTAATTTTTTGAACCTAAAAAATGGTAGACTCTTCTTTTACTTTAAAATTTTAATCCTTTAAAATGTTATCTTGTGGTTTTCGCCTGTCCTTCTAGCACGGAGGCTCTTTCTCGGATATTTATTTTCCTTCTGGCCTCCCTTGAAACGGGACATTGCTCTAGGATGTGCCCCGCCCCTACCTGGAGAACCCTCCTGCAGGGCTAACCCCTGCAACCCCACAGGCTGGATTTGCCTCCTTAAGAAAGATGATTTCTTCAGGGGCCCATCCGCAGGAGGGGCATGTGCCCTCCGATGACCCACCCATGGCGGGCCCAGGCGCTCTGCGGAATGGCCAGCCCACCACCCCTGGAGGCCCGGGGCCCTGTTTACCAGCTTCTGGATGCCCTCGCCGATGGCCTTGTGCCAGGCGCTGATGACGGCCTCTGAGTCGTGCTGGATCAGGTACTCTGAGCCATCTCGACTCCGCAGCTGGAGAGACACAAGTCACCCAGTCATCTCTGGTTCCCTGCATCTGCCCTGGAGCAAGGCCTCGGTGGGGGGTTGGTGGGGGCGGGGGAGACACAGACATGGTGGAGATGATCTGTCCTTGTCCCCAGGAACCGAAGGCATAATAGAGCCAGGGCCTCGCCCCGGGCCGAGGCATTCCGCCTTGCGATGCCTTATGCAGTAAGTGACGGCGCATCTGTTACAAATGGGCAGACCGAGGGCCTCTCAAAACAACATCCATTCATATCTGAAAGTCTCATACAGCAGGAAGAGCTATATCGTATGTATAGGTAGCAAGAGATTTCGCGAACGTTCATCCTGTTGAAGGCACAGGCGAGCCGAGCTGCCCCGAACCAGCTGTCGTTGCGGGACTGTTACCGAAGTTGTCTGTGGCTCGGAGCGGCAAGGAAGACCGGCTGTGAAAATTTGCCGGCCCGCCTAATTTGGCCATGATATAGAATTCGGGGCTGCCTCTCGAGAAAACTCCTAGAGGAGTCTGTAGGCCACCCCTGATTGGAGGGAGGACGGCCACCTGGCGGCCAAGAAGCAGGGGGCGCCTCCGTTTCCATTCAAGACTGTCAGCCTTTCCAACAGCTTGCGTAGCTTCCAAAGGTACCATCTGCCTTCCAGTTCTTACCGGGAAAGACCACTCAGAAGCATCTATTCAGAAGCTTTCATCAAAAGCCAAGTCAAGCGCCTTGCAGAACTGCATTTGCCGAGCTGAATTGTAAGGTTATGCTTTTGGCTTTTATCATGTTACCTGAAGCAGCTCCAAGGATATTACTAAACCAGAGTGGAGCTGCACACTAAAAATTGCTTTGGGAGCTAAGGGTTGCGGGGGGCGCCTGGGTGGCTCAGTCGGTTAAGCATCTGACTCTTGATCTCTGCTCAGGTCACGATCTCACAGTTTGTGAGTTCGAGCCCCACATTGGGCTCTGTGCTGACAGCTCAGAACTGTGATCCTCCCTCTCCCTTTCTCTCTGCCTCTTCCCCACTCATGCGCATGTGCCCGCCCCCCCCCACCCCCGAAAAAAAAGAGCTGGGGCACCTGGATGGCTGTTGAATGTCCAACTTCAGCTCAGGTCATGATCTCGCGGTTCATGAGTTCGAGCCCTGCATTGGGCTTGCTGCTATCACCCTGTCAGCTCAGGGCCCACTTTAGATCCTCTGTCCCCGCCTCTCTCTGCCCCTCCCTCCCTCTCTGTCTCTCTAGAAAATTCAATTAAACGTTCAAAAAAAAAAAAAAAGCTAAGGGTTAGGAAAAAGCTTTGATTTCCCTCAAAATTTGGGAAAGCCCCCCTCCCCCACCAATAATAAGAACGATGTAACTGATAAACCTGGACTCGTTTTTGTTTTTTTTAGCAACAACCTAGCACCTAGACACCAGCTGCCTCCTGCCGCCTCTCCTCATCAGAGCCCCTTTCTCTGACTTGTTGTGCCTGGTCCTGGCGTTTCCGCGATTTTACCAGCTCACCATCCGCGTTTCTGTCGTGAGCTGCCTCAGAACTTTTGGGGACTGAGGTGAGGGTAAAGGTGGTATCGAAGCAAGACCACATGTGGACAGTGGAATGTGGGGCACCATAAGGGTCCTTGCCTGGGCCCCGCCGGGCCTCTGTCTTCCTGCTAGGGGAGCCTGGGAAACTGGGGACCCCGCTTACTCACTGAGGACCCAGTCCGGTTGGAAGCTGGGCTCTGACTGGCCAGAGCAGGTTTCCAGACTGCCAAAGTGAGAAGCGGGGGCCAGGGAGCTTCCTGTCTGGGATGAGGGCTGCCCTTCGAGGCATGAGTTTCATCCCCCTATTTCTCGCCACTCTCCAGAGCCAAGAACTAGTGAACCCCGTTCCTGGAGAGGGAACTGCAGAATCTGTGATGCCAGAAATCCCCGAGGTTGGGGGGCAGCTTTGGCTCTGAGCCCTGAGAATTCCAGTCCCCCTCTCCCCAGGCCCCCCTTCCTGAGGCCTGCCTAAGGAGGGTCTCAAGCCACCAGTAAGCCCCTTCTCCTTCTCTCACCCCCTACCACTCACCTCTAGCACATTCTTCCTGCTAGATTTGTCTTTGGGGGCCCAGGAGAGGGAGGCCCCCCTCAGATCCACGGTGTACTCAGGGGTGGAGAGCTTGGGAGGCTGCCTCTGTGGGAGAGGGGAGAAGGGTTGGGGGGAGCACAGTTACAGGGCACCCTCAGCTCACACAGGCCTGCCAGGGCTCCTGGCTCCAATCCACCAGGCTCCCTTGGCTCCAGGGACGGGATGGGGAAAGGGGGCCCACGGGTGCCTGGAACCTAGAGGTCCTGGGCTGGCTGCTCCTTTGCTGCCTGGTCACCCCAGAGGGGAGGAGAAAGGAGCACAGCTCTCATCCCCGGGAGCAAGTGAGCCCAGTCCCCAGTCTGCCTGCCCGCCAGGCTGCAGCGGTGGCCCGCAAGGACTGCTCCCCATGCCCGGCGGGGCCGGAAGCGCTTGTGGTGGGCTGTGTCTGCCGTCATCACCCCCTGCCGAGGCCCAGCTCTGCTGGCGCTCCTGTTCCACTGTCTCAGACAAACAGATCCAGCAGAGTCGCAGGAATCAGGAGCAGACAAGGATGGTCCCTGTCCTGGGGCCTGGGCCTTACCAGGCCGCCTGCAGCTGAGGCCTTCGAGTCCTTGAAGAATGTCAGGACGCCGCCCTCCAGCACCGTCCAGGAGGCACTCCAGTGCTTCTTCCTAGGTGGGAGTGGGGAAGCGGGGGATGGTGGCCAAGCTTGCACCGGGCCCTGGGCTGAGGCCCCCTCCACCCACGGGAGCAGGGCTCAGAGCTTAAGAACACAGCTCAGCTGGGGGCACCCAACTGTGAGGGCTGGACTCCCAATTCTAACACTTGGCAGCCAAGGGACCCTGGGGAAGTCGCTATCTCTCGGTGTGTCCTCAGGGGCCCTCTTAGAAAGTTGCTATGGAGATTAACGAGAGCCTGGCATACAGAAGGCACTCTTCATCTCGGGGTTGTGAGTTCGAGCCCCACATTCGGGGTAGAGATTGCTTAAATAAATAGACTTAAAAAAATAAAAAAAAAAAGAGCCTGGCCTGTGGGGTGTGCTCAGCAAATGTCATCATCAAGGCCCACCCTGCCCGGGTCTGGACGCAGGCAGGCGCTCACCGGAGCCGCTTCCCCTTGTCCACCGTCTTGGTGCGATGGAGCACACCGGCCTTGTCCAGGGTCTTGAGCTTAGAAAGACCAGGGGAAAGAGGAGGCAGTTAAGGAGGTGAGCCACAGCGGGGGCAGAGGCTAGTCTCCCCTGCAGCTGGCAACTCCTTACGGGCGGGGCCCGAGTCACCGCTGACCCCTCTTTGCTGCTGCCGGTGATGGGGTGCCTGCTCCCACCCCAGCAGGAGAGACTTCTTCCCGGCTCCCAACCTCACCCAACCTGGGCCCGGCATGACCCAGATCAAGGTTCATTCAGCTGAGGCTGGTGTTGGGGCCTACGGGGGCGACATGCCCGACCCCGTGCCAGGCCCCACGACCTCCAGGAAGCCCCGGTTTCTACATGCTCCTTCCTTTACCTTCTCCTCGGGGGGGCTGGCCTGGGCTGGGGCCTCACTGTCCTGGCTGGATTTGCAGATGCTTCGAGGGGCAGGGACAGGAACCTGAGGAGAAAGACGCTGTCGTGTATAGTGCCCTGCCCTCCCCCCAGACCTCTCCCTTTCCCAGTTAGTTACCTGGGGCAGCTCCCACTGGACTGCGGTGTCCTCTGGGTTATAGAAGTAGGGCTTCCCGTGTTCATCCTCCAATCTCACCCACTGTGGGGAGAGGGATGGTCAGGGCTCCAAGCCCGTCTCGTGGGAGGGGAGGAAAAGTTTCCCTCTAACCGGAGCCCAGTATAGCCCCGAGGAGTTTGGAGGGTCCGGTGCAGGTGACGGGGTGTCTCGGAGCTTGCCCAGAAGCTGCAGTTCACGGTGTTAAGGGGAGCTCCTAGTGAGAAAGAGCTGGAAGGATGACCCAGGGGCTGTTGGGGCCCATCCGCCCGCTGCCCCTACCTGCTCCTGGGTGAAGTGGTTGGTGTAGAGCGTCTGCCCCTCGGGGCTCACGTGGCAAGACCACCCAGGGGGCGTGGCCAAGGGAGAGGCGGACCGAGGCTCACTGAAAGAGCCCACGGGGGAATAGTCCTCCTCGGGGTAACTGGTCAGCGACTCGGGGTAGTCCGTCTCAGGGGTAGGGGGCTGCGGGGAGCAGAAAACGGAGTCAGAGGGTCTCAGACACAGCACAGACCCCCCCTGGCCCCACCCCCTCAAGCCAGGCCACGCCCCCTCACCAGCAGTCCGGGGGCTGTGGGAAGCAGGAGGCGGGGTCTGAGACCCTCAGAGCTACTCCGCCCTGGCCCCGCCCCCTCCCTTACCCAGGGGGCGTGGACAGCAGGCGACGCCGGGGCGGGGGGGGGGGGGTCTGAGGCCACTTAAAGCCACCCGCCCACCCCAGCCAGGCCCCGCCCCTGCCCCCATTCTCGGGGGCTGTGGGCCCCAAGAAGCCCTCCGAGACCCCGCCCACCAGGGCCAGGCTCCGCCCCCTCACCCTCTGGTCCCTGGGGCTGAGCGGGCTCAGGCCCGGCTGCATCTCCAGGTCGTCCTCGGGCTCGTCCTCGGGCTCGTCCTCCCAGACGGCCTCGCCCGTCAGCGGGTTGTAGAAGAACACCCTGCGGCTCTCCTCATCCCAGTACTGGCCCCAGTCGGTCTCGAGGCTCTCGCGGCTGCCCACCGAGGTCGGGGAGGTGGCCGGGCTGGAGGCGCCTTCAGCAGCCTCGAAGGGCGACTCCCAGGTGGTCACGCCCGTGTCCGGGTTGTAGTAGTAGGGGCGCCCAGTGCCAGCGTCCGTGTGCGTCTCCCACGCCGGGGGGCGGGGGGCCGCGGTGGCGCCGGGGGAAGTGGCCGGAGGCTGCCTCTCTACGTTCGCGTACACGGGCTCGGGCTCCGAGGGGTCGTCCACCTGTGGGAAGAGGGAGGGGCGTGACCCTCAGGGCATCTCCGGGGTCACACAGTCCCCTTTCGGCCACTCGTCATCTGGGCGACCTTCAGCAAGTCAGAGTACCCCCTCGTCTCTGTTCCGCCGGCTGCACAACGTCTGCCCTGCCCGGTCCGGAAATTGTAGTGAAGAGAGAATGAGGAAATATTCTTGAAAATGCATTGTAAAGTATGAAGTGTCCCAGAGGCCTACGGCAGTTACATTATTTATTAACAATAATAAAATACCGATAACTGAGTGCTCCTGGCTGTGCGCTCACTGTGCACTGGACCCGGCGCAATCAGTGGCTGGGCAGGAGTAGAGAAACGGCCTGCGACCCGTTCCTTTCCTCCCCCATTCAGGTCACACTGGGGCAGGCCCTGCTGCGTTCTCCAGCCCCCACCCCTCCTTCCTTCCTGGCCCAGAAAAATCCGGGACTGGAATCAGTACTGCCTCTGGATCTGGGGCTGGAACTTCCTGAATGTGGGTTTTGCAGGCCTCAGAATCAACGGCAGACAAGGGAAAGAGAGGGGAGAGCCGAATGGGAGGGAGGCAGGAGGAGCAAAGAGAGGTGAGGCCCTCTTCCCCCTCCAAAGGAAAGCGCGGTGGGCTGGAGGGTTCAGTCGCAGAGAACAGGAGTCTGGTCACGCTTCACACCCTAACTGCTCTCTGCCGCCTGCAGGGCAAAGTCTACGCCTTCACCTGGGCACCAGAGGCAACTGTCACACCTGCCTGCCTTCCATCTTATTTCCTGCCATTCCTGGCCCTTTGCCTTGAACTTTAAGCTCCAGTAGCATGGACTTGTTGGAGGTCCCACCCTCCCTCCTGCGTCTTTTATCACAGCCTGCCTAGGCTGATCCCCACCCCTTTCTCACCTGGCGGGCTCAGGACTCAGGTGTCAGGTTCAAGGCCCTTCCTAAGCTTCCTCTAGTGTGCCCACCGCAGCCTAGCACCCTCAGCCACCAGAGAGATAGATGACCACATCATCAAACCCCAGGCAGCAGCAGCAGAGCAGCACGAGAAGATTAATGCTGGTTTCTAAGAACACAAAATGCTATGAGGGAATGCAGATTTCAACACGGTAAACAGCACAGGGTTCCAATTATGTGTGTTTAGAAACCCTCCAAAACGCTAACAGAGCTTACGTCTGGGCAGTGTAATTACAGGGATGGGGTTTGTTTTTATTCCTTTTTTTAAAACTTTTCTCTTTTCTTCTTTAAGCTTTTCTCAAAATTTTGTATAATAACACCCCCTGCTCCCCCCTCCTTTTCTAATCACAGAAGTTCCTCTGTTGCTGAGATGCCTTCACTGAACTGTAAACTCCCCGAGAGGGGAAGCAAGTCCTGTCAAGGTGGCCTCTCCCCCGGCCTTAGGTAGGCGCCTAAAAGTCCATTCTTTTGTCCCACGAAGATTCACCTGTTCGGTGAAGGCACTGTCCGAGGCCCTGGGAATGCAGCAGTGAACAAATGGACCCAAATCCCTACAGGGCAGCCCGAGTAAAGGGCCGGGGAGCAGGGAGGGAGACGAGCAGGGTGCTGAGTGAGGTGCACCACATGTCAGTGAAGGTTACTGCTAACAAGGAGATAGAGTGTTGTAGTTTTGGGGAACCAGGCGGCAGGTCCCAGGCACGGAGGGAGCAGGAAGAGCTGAGTACACCAGTTCCTCACTCCTCTCCCTCCCCCCAGAAGCTCTTGCGTGGCCGAGACAGGACCCTCCACCCCACTTCTCCTTTCACCGTGCCCACTGCAGCCTTCCTGGGCACCCTGGATCCCACCCGCACCTGCCCACTGACCCTCCCCCACACACAAAGGCATCTTCCTAGCTCTGTACTTTCGCTCCAGTCAGTCCCCCAGCCTGGAACGCCTTGCTCTCATTCCCTGCCTGTCCAAATCCGGCTCCTGTGCTGGTTGGTGCCCAGCTCCAAGCCTCCTGGAGGGAGGGTTAGAGCTCCGTTAGGGCCGGGCGGCGTTCTGCCTTGCTGGCCAGTTCATCGTCCACCCATCTGCCTACCTCCTCTGACCCCAAAAGGCAGGAGTTTCTTGAGAGCAGGACCCGGGATGATGTGACTGACCTCAGCGACCCTCTAGCAGGCAGTCCGATGCCCTGAAGCACACAGCCGATCCACCAAACATACTGACTGCTCGTGTCTGCGAGCCAGTCCCGCGCCACATTTCACAACAAACAACAAACACACAGAGCCGACACTACAGGAGAGACTGGAGTTAGCTCTGAGCAAGGACTTCCCAGGAATGAGGGCTCGGCACAGGAGCCAGGAGACTCCTTGGGAGGACGAGATGGAGGCAGAGGAAGGTGGATGACTAGACACACCTCCTACCCAGCCCAGCTGGACCCACTGAGGCCGGAAGGTCATATGGGGGGAGGGAGGTGTGGACAAGCTAAGGAAGGAGCCAGGCTCCTTGGAGTGGGGATTTCCACCTGGCAGGCTGCTAGACTTGGCCGTGAGTCCTCGAGGAGTCCCAGGCTGGGTCAGGTTAGTGGGGATCTTGCACAAAGAATGGCCCTAGCAGGTACAGGGGAGATACAGGAGGTGGGTGTGTAGGCCCCCAGCACGACGGGGGTGTCGCGAGGAAGAGAAGATGTGGAATCACCCTGTGGGGCTCCAGAACGCAGAGCAGAGGCCCAGTGGGAGCAAGGGTGGGATTCCTCAGAAGGAAGAAGCACATTCTAAGGATTGGGGCTGCCTCAGAGACAGACACACGCTGCTTCAGGGGGTAGTAAGGGGCTTTCACTGGAGGCGAGCAGTTAGGGGTGCTGCAGCAGCCCTGAGGCCCCTTTAAAGTCTAGAACTCTCTATAGGGCCCTCACAGCGCTAAGATAGAGGCGTTTTCCTCTCCTGGCAGAGCCACGGCTAGGATCAGACTGGAAGCCAGGTGGGGCCAGTCCCTCCATGCCCTCTGGCCTTCAAGGGGAGGCTGGCCCAGGTTAGAGCAGGGCCTGGCACCCCCTGCCCACAGCTCCTAGAGGCCCAGACGACACCCCGTTGCAGCCCACCAACAGACCCTGGCTAGGGCACCAACGGCTCTCGAGGCCCAGACCCCAGTCATGATAGAGACGTGGGGGACACCAAGTAGGAAAGGGGAAGTGATGTCCCACCTCAGGCCCGAGGACAGAGCCAAGAGGCACCCTGGCTCTCACCACACCCAGCTGCCCGGCCCCCCTGGCACCCCCGCCTCCAGTTCCCTCCCCTACCCACAAGCAGGTGGCTGGCCTTCCTGTCTCCCCCGACCCCAACTCTGAGCTGGTCGCCGTCTCTCAGCACCCCTCCACAGCCCCCCGCAGACAGGCAAGGCCTTGGAAAAGGAAAGAGGCAAGAAGGGAGTCCCCCAAATCTGGGACAGACATCTCCAAATCTGGGAGATGTCTCGCTCCAAAATCCAGCTCACCCGGCTCCTAACAGGGCCAGAGGATGGAAGCCCACTGGTGGCCCCTTGATCCAGAGGCCCTCAGCCGTCCCCATCAGAGGCCAAGCTTGCCCCCAATGCCAGGGTCCCCTACCTGTCCCCGCAGGGCCCGACTCTGCCTCCTGGTCAGCTTGCCCATCATGTCCACCATCCTGTCCCCACTGAGCCACTGAGACGGAGCCCTGGGAAAGCTTCAGGGGTGGAGCCAAGGGGGCACAACCCCAGGGCTGGCACAGGGCAAGGGGGAAACAAGAAGTTGCTTTGAGATGGCGGGAGGCTGAGCCTCCAGCCCATTTCCTGTCGGGGCTGCGGAAGTGCTGCCTGAGACAGAGGCTGCCTGAGATAGGGCGGGGTGGGGGGAAGGGGGGTGGCTCAAGTCTGGGGTATTTTTAGGTGTCCAGGGACACACTGGCCGTCCTACTCTATGCCCTGGTTACCGGCAAGTTCTGAGTCCCAGGCCCAGATACAGCCGTGGAGCGGGACAGCACTGGGTCCACGGGTGGGGGAGGGGTGGGCTGCGCGGCTGGACGCAGGCAGAGGGGCCGGTGGGTCCCGGGGCCTGGGCTGGCATAGACAGGACATGGAGTGGCCATCGACTCCCCCCAGGCCCAGCGAGGACGTGATGGGGAAGAGGAAGCTTGTGTGTGTATGTGTGTGTGTGTGTGTGTGTGTGTGTGTGTGTGTGTGTTGCGGGGTGCGCGGGGGCCGTCTCGAAGAGGAAGGGGTCTGGGCAGATGTGGTATCAGAGCGAGCCAGTGTCTGGAGGCCTCCAGCCACATGGGGAACAGAAGGGACTCTGACCATGCCACAGTCTACCCGCCTGACTGCCTCCTCCAGCCTGGGTCACCGAGATGCACACACATACACCCCGCCTGCGTGTCCACGTACGTGCACAAGTATACCTGTGCCCCCGCTCGCCAAGGACCTGGAGAAGGGGTCGGGGGCTAGCTCCCCCACGACCCTATACCAAGAGCTAGCCCGGACCTCTCCTCTCTTTGTCCTCTCATCGGGTGTGTGTCCAAATCTCGGTCCTGCACCATGGGCCCAGCCTGTGCTGGGTGAGAAGCCGCCGACCCCCTCCAAGGCAAGGACCGCCTGTCTTCCTGATGTCCTCAGAGCTGCTTCCCCCGCCCCAGCCCCAAAGGCCAGGTGGCCACCCTGCCACCCACCCACCTGCCCGAGGGGCTCCCACAATGGCTGCCCAGCTACCGGCTGGGGCTCTGACCCCCACCTTCTATCCCAGGTCCTAGACCCCTCATCTCCTGCTCTTCCGTTTCAGTAACCCTCCTGTCCCCAGCCCTGGCCCTCCTTTCTCCCCTGCCCATGTCCCCCAGGCCACTCCTTTCCTGCACCTGCTGTGGGCTCAGGACAGCGACACGCCCAAGTAGAGCTAGGCGTGGTGTAGGCTCAGGGGTGCAGGACGTTTGGACAGACCACATCCACAGCAAGCCAGGGACCTATGCCCTACCCTGCTCTCAAAGCTCTAGTAACACTCCCCTACCATCCTTGTGGGGCTGAGAAGCCCGGAACACCGGAGGCAGAGAGGCCGGGAGTCCTCCCACTTGTCACACACATGACACATCCCGCTGCCCCCACCCTGAGGGACATGGGCCACACACACACACACACACACACACGCATGACAGGTCACCGAGAGGGATGGCACAGCCTGTGTACATTCCAGAGCAGCCAGAAACTCTGAGCCAGAAGCAGAGAGGAGCTGGGGCAGGAAAGCGGAGAGAGGAGGCAGGTGTGGGAACCCGGGCCCTCGGCGCTGCCCTGCTATAGAATTAGCAGGCAGGGTCTCCCTGTGGCAGGAACCAGGAGTGACAGCGTGGGAGACTGGGACCGTGGACAAGGCAACCCACCTGCTGGTCTTCCCCGTGAGACACCTGACTGACATGTCCGGGACCTCCCGGAGGGCTCTGGCCTTGCACCATAGAGACCGAGCAAAGCCACCCAACTCTGGCCTGTTCTTCTTGGTCAGGGAGGTTGGCGCCTCGGGGCCTCGGGTATGGGCTTCCCCAGGCGAGAGGAGGTGCGACCACAACAGCTCCTCGGTGGGGTCCCCCTCCCTCAACCACACCCTCGCACCTTGGCTGGTCTCCAGAGGCACATGGTGGAGGAGGGGACAGGACAAGCCAGCCGCACATCGCCTGTCTCTCCAGCCCTCTGTCCTCACCCCCTTTCTCTGCAAAACCCTCACGGGACTGTCGGTGCCACCAGAAAATCCTGTCAGCGCTCTGGGGCCAGAGGGGAAAGAAATGCCTGCAAACCAGTGACTGGAGCCCGGCGTCTGGCTCGGGGGGCTGCGGAGGGACAGGGTCTCCCTTGCGGCCTCCGTGCCACCCGAGCTGGGTGGAGGGAGAATTGGGAATAAACGGCGATCTTTGGGATCTTTGGGAATAAACGGCGAGGCAGTGCGCTCAGCCAAGGGCTGTCCTGTCCTGGTGTCCTCCCCTGAGCACACCCTCTCCAGGACAGAGTCTGGGTCTCCCCGTATCCACCCCTAGCCTTGAGTGACTCGTCCACCCATGTGCAGTGGGAAAGCTGGGGGTCACCCCACAGGGCCCTCGAGCCTCAGAAGAGTGGGGAACCATGTCTGGGCTGCCCCCTGAGGGTCTGGCGTAACTGGTTTGGGCTGGGGCCCGGACATGGCTAAGGCCCGTGTGAGGCCCAGGGTAATCTTACTGCTCGCCCTGTAGCCGGAGAGTCCAAACACAATAGCCCGAGGTGGGGCTCTTCTCTGGGGTTTGGGCCAGAAGCATCGTTTGATTAAAAGGGAAAAAAAGGACAGAGCAGGATTCCAGGGACATGGCTTCGTGTATCGGTTGTGCCTTAGCTTCCGACTGGGGAGCCCCTTGAATCTCTGAGCCTCTGTTTCCTTATCCAGAGAATGGGCTGTCATTCTCTACCACCGCCCCCCTCCTGCTCACAGGGCTGGGTTCTGCGAAAGTGCCAGGCAGGCCCCTGAGGTTTCTACACCCACTGGGGACATGGGGAAGAAAGCAAGGCTGAACCTCTGCTTTTCTGGCTCTGGGTTTCGGTTGAGTGCCCTTGGCCCTGGACTCTGCCCGCAGCCTCATGCTGACCTCATGGGGCCGTGCGCTCGGCCCGCTCCTCCAGGGCAGGTGGGGTCTGGGGTGGAGCCCCTTTGCGGCTCACACGCCCTGTGCTCTGGGAGGGGCTGGCAGACACCCAGAAGGCCTCCTGCTGCTGGGCCGGGAGGAGTCAGAGATGGTCTGTCAAGGAACCTGCCGGCCAGCAAAGGCTGTAATCGTGACCCACGGGAGGAAAACGTGACAGGGTCCCATCCCCTCAGATGTATCTGCACCTGCACCCACCATTCCTCCTCACTTCCCCAACGGAGGGACCAGGGTCCCCTGTCCAAGCCGAGCTCCCCAACCTGGGTCCAGGGGACCCCATTGCCTCTCACTTGCTCAGAAGCTGCCTCTCCTCAAATCTGCGACCCCTCCCACCTGACTGCCTTTGGCCCTTTGGCCTTTCAACAAACTCCAGGTCTCTCCATCTTAAAACGAAAAAGGGCGCCCCTGGACCCAGCTCTCCCGGCCTCCTTTCCAGAGCCCGCTTCTTGTCTGCTTGTGTGTGCACCCCCCCATCCCGCCGTCTACACGATCTGACGTCCAGCCTGCTGCCGGGGCTCCTACCACCTCCCCGATGACAAAGGTGGTCCTAGTTGGACCTGACTCCCCTCCGGGACTTAGTCCTTACGACCCTCTCCCTCCTCGTCTGCCTCCCCACCTTCTGGTGCCGCCTCAGCGTTGGGCCCAGGCTCCTCTTCCTCCACCCACCGCCCTGATGCTGGCTCTCACCTTCGCTTCTCACGCTACCGTCCTGGGGAGGCTCAGCCAGCTCTGTTAGGTTAACAACCCCGCATGTCGGGGAGCGCAGACCCAACTACCCCCCCCCGGGTGTCCTCGGCACACCTCAAAAGCTGCATGTCCCAAACCAACTTCACCTTCTTCCTCCTCCTCCTTCCCACCTTGGCGTCATCATGGTGGTTGCTCACGTGGAGGCCTGGAGTTACCGAGCCGGTGACCTGACCTGCCTGAGCCTTTCAGACCTGCCAGTCCCCAGGTAACACAGGGACTGGAGGAACACGGGAACACCACCGGAAGGAAGCAAACATCCAGATCTAGAGTCGATGTGCTTCGGGGGCACTGGTCTGGTCCCTGTGTCAGGGCAGGAAGAGAGGGAGGGGGCCGTCGAGAGATGTAAGACGAAGCTAGATGGAACGCGCGGTCCTTGAGCCGAGCCGGGTTCAAACGAACCGGCTGTGAGAGATTGTGTCAGGCCAACGAGGGACACGGGACGATGGTCTGGGTCTTAGATGACATTTAAGGAGCTAATGGTAATTTTGTCAGATATAATAATGATAATGCTATTGCGATTGTGGAGAAAAACCTTTTTAAAAACCGCATGCTGAGTTTTTTAGGGAGGAGATAAGATCAAGTCTGGAGTTTATTATTTCTTGGCCAAAAAAAAAAAAAACAAACTTGGCAAGTGGGAATTGTCAGATCTAGTAACGGGAATAATGATATTCATTTTCATATTCTTTTTTGCTTCTTTGTATATTTGAAAATCTTCATAGTAAAAAGGGGGGGGAATCTCCCTCAAACTCTTTGGCTATTGTGCGGTCTCAGCGGTACGACTTTATGAGGTGTTCACTGTTTTCTTATCCAGAAAGTCTGGCCCTTTCAGCTCTTGCCTACCCCCGCTAGCAATTTCTCTCCCTTTATGACGCGGCTCTGGTGCCAGGAATTCTGGAAATACGGCGGCTTAAATGTGTCCTGCTTCTCGCCTTCTTTGGACTGCTTCGCTCCACGAAGGGGCTGTGCCGGCTGGTGGGCAGGGCTGGTGGCACGGGGACCCAGGAGCCCCCGGAGCGGACCAGGCCCAATGTGGGCTCCTACGGGGAAGGCAGGGTGACCCCCTCCCCCACTCCCGGAGCTGACAGGGAGCCAGACAGGCAGGCTAAGCTCTCTCTGCCCGCAAGGAGGCTGAGCGAGGAGGCGGGGAGCAGGGAGAATTCCTGGTGGTGTCTTAGCAGGAGCCTGCCCAGCCCCCACGGGCCCAAAGGCAGAGACCGTCCCTCCTCTGTTCTAGGGCCATCTGATGGGGCCCTCCAACAGCTCCAGCCCAGCGCCCCGCGCCGGGGAGCAGAGACACATAAACCCCACTCCTCTGACGAGCTGGAGGCTGGAGAGAGGCGGAGCAATCACAACATCACAACGACCAACCCTCCAAAGCTCCCACGGCCGGCCGTCGGGCCGTCAGACCTTAATACAGCCGGGTCCGGACACGCTAGAAGCCGACCACAAATCACGGCGGGAAGAGGAACTTGTCGGTCCGAAGGGACAGGACAGCTGGATGGCCACCCAGGAGAAATAATCCAAGGTGGGTCTACATCTTACTCTGTCCACTCAGATCTACCCTCGAAGGATCAAAGATTTCGATGTGAAAAGTGAAACCATAAAAATACCCAAACAGGAAAACACGAGCCAAATTCTGTATTTAAAAAAGACTTTTGTAACGGCGTCCGGGAGGCTTGGTTGCTTAAGCGTCCGGCCCTTGGTTTCAGCTCAGGTCGCGATCTCACGGTTTGTGGGTTTGAGCCCCCACATTGGGCTCTGTGCTGACAGCGCGGAGCCCGCTTGGGATCTCGCTCTCCTCCTCTCTCTCTCTCTGCCCCTCCCCTCCTCTCTCGCGAATAAATTTTTAAAAATTAAAAACAGAAAGACCTCTGTAACAGAGGCTCAAAAGCGAAAAGCCATAAAGTATGTGATTTATATACATTTGACCGCATGAATGTATTTTAAGTAATTTGTGTGGCCAAAAAATAACATTAGCAAAGTCAAAAGACAAACTTACAACGCATGTCAGAGATAAAGAGCTCTTTTCCCAGGTCTAGCAAAACCTTCTAGAAATCAATAAGGAAAAGACCAACAACTCAAGAGAAAAAGGAACACAGGCTATGAACAGACTGTTCACAGGAAAAGGAAAACAAACAGTCCTTAAATCTATGGAAAGATTCTATGGAAAGAGAAATGTAAATTTAAGCTACCTGAAGATCATATATTTTACTCGCAGACTGGCAGCCCACAGAATTTTGATGACACTTGGTTGGCAAGGCTATGGGGAATCAGACCCTCACACCCGTGCTGGTGGGGATGTAAGTTGCTATAAATACCCACAGACGGAGACCGCAGCTTGGCCAAATCTAACGACTACCCATTGCCGACCCTTTGACCCAGCAACCCTACTTCCGGGATTTAGCCTGGATTTACCAGCACGTGTGTGAAAGATTACTTATTATAGTACCGTTCGTAGTAGCAAGAGATGGGAGAGCATACTCTAGGTTAAATATACTATGATATATCCCCACAGTGGAAAACACGCGCAGCTCTAAGGAAGAAGACTGATCCTCTCTGTGCACAATCTCCAAGATACGCTGTTAAATTAAAAAGGCAAAAAATAAGCAGGTTGGAGGATTGTGTGTATTGCGTACGACCTTTATGCGAGAGAGACAGAAAATCGAGGAATCCGATGTATACTCATACAAGTTTGTATTTGTATAAAGAACCACTGGAAAAATAGAGAAAGGATTAATGGGAGTGGTCATTTTTGAGCTGATGGAGAACAGGGTATGAAGCAGGGGTGTGTGTGGGAATTTTCACGAGCCACTTTTAAAAAATGTTTATTTATTTTGAGAGAGAGAGAGAGAGAGAGGGATTGAGCAGAGGAGGGGCAGAGAGAGAAAAAAGGAGAGAGAGAGAGAATTCCAAACAGGTTCCACGCTGTCAGCACAGAGCCCACGGCGGGGCTCGAACTCACCAACCGTGAGATACGACCCGAGCCGAAATCAAGAGTTGGATGCTTAACTGACTGAGCCGCCCAGGCGCCCCTGACTACATACTTTTTAACGTTATTTTGACTTTTAAAAACCATGAAAGTATATTATCTAATTTTTAAAAAACCAAGGCTATTAGCAAGATAGAGGGGCTGGAAAGCATAGTGACACCTTAAACAAAAATCAAGAACTCTCTAGAAGATTCGAGTAAGGCACAAAAGAAAAAAAAAAAAAGACTACTTTAGAACGTAACATGTATGGGTCACTGGACTACTCACTGGAGGCAAGGATAGTCACTCTCCAGACTCGAATCAGTGGCCTGGAAGATAAAGCAGGAGAAATTGCTCGGAGCAAACTGTACACGGAGACGGAGACGGAAATGAAGGAGGCAAAGCTACGAAACCGGAGGACCCGGTCAAGAGAGTAAGGTGCAAATGAAAAGGAAAGTCAAGGAAATGATAATCCTGCAACAAACAGGTTTCTCTAAGCCGAAAACAGACCCGACCGAGGCTGCCTGGAGCCTGACAGGGTTCCAGACGAGAGTGCTGAGAAAAAGAATCCCCACTCTATACACCAAGTAATGTTGGATTAGGAATCCCAGCGAAGGGGCGCCTGGGGGGTTCAGGTCATGATCTCAGGGCTCGTGGGTTCGAGCCCCGTCAGACTCTGTGCTGACAGCTGGGAGCCTGGAGGCTGCTTCGGATTCTGTGTTTCCCTTTCTCTCTGCCCCTCCCCTGCTCTCTCTCTCCTTCTCTCTCTCAAAGAAACAAATAAACATTAACAAAAAGAAATAAAAAAGGAACCCCAGGGCAAAGCAGAAGCTGCTAATGAAATGCAGAGTGTAACAGCCCAACAGGTTAACTGGCGTAGAATAAGAAAATATTACCCCATCGAAAGACAGAGACAGCTTGGGTTTCAGAACACAGTGATAGGCTATCTATAAAAATACACTTAAAAGCGTGATAATGTCGAGGGGCGCCGGGCTGGCTCAGTCATCACAGCACGTGACTCTTGGTCTCAGGGTTGTGAGCTCGAGCCCCACGTTGGGTGTAGAGATTACTTAAAAATAAAACCTTAAAAAGAAAGTGATAATGTTGAAAATAAAGGGATACCGAGGGATATCCGCAAGTGCAAAAAAAAGAAAATATATAAGAGGAAAAAGAGTGGCTATATTCATAAAAGAAAAGGAGAGTTTCACGTCAAAAGCACCAAGTGGGATAAAGAAGGACACCAGGTCATGACACAAAGACACAGTCTGGGGACACCGGGTACCGACGACACAAAGGTACAAACTGTGATGATAGAACAGTCAAATTCTGACCGCTCCCAACAGTGTTGTAGTTGAATGTAAAAAGCAAAACCTGCTAAAAATACAAGAAGAACTTTCTAGAGAAAATTCGAGTGGGAGATTTAATAAACCTCTAACGGAATTGGAGTAAAAGACAAAACCCAAAAGAAGTACACATAGGAACTTCAAGTTTGAATAATATAATCAATCGGCTTGGTTTGGTACATATGGGACCTTACATCCCTTAAATAAAAAATATACGATTTTTCCAGGTCTGTGAAACACTTAGAAAAGTCATGTACTTGGTCACAAAGCAACCCGTAAATAAATTTAAAGGTGGAGATTTTACAAATCCAGTAAAAAAAAAAAAAAAAAAAAAATGAATGCTTCCCTAGTAAAATAGAAAATGGCCAAAATTAACGAGGCCTGGTGGGAACCTTGCAAAGACCAAATCGCCGTTGACAAGCAAAAAGTCTGCCGCGACACAGCGCCAGGCGCAGAGGGCTTCGAGGAAGAGGCTGAACTGCGGAACCCTTCCTTGGCCAGGAGGCAACCCCGGAGAAATTTCTTTCTGGCTAGCGAGGTTCTGGGGCAGAGGGCACCACCCAGCCTCCACATGACACCATAACCGACGGTTGGCTTGCCAAAGTCTCCTCCCAGACAGTAAACTACCTGAGGGCAGGGACCACGCCTGGGTTTTCCTCGCCTCCCAGGGCCCAGTCCAGCACCTGCCTGCCATTAGCTGACTCGAGGACGCGGTAAGTGAAGAGTTACCGCGTCACTGTCAGCGCACGGTGGTGCCCTGGGTCTGTAAGACCCTCCGCCACGGAGCGAAGCAGAATGGATGGGAAGAAGCCAACACGCTCATAGTCATTAGGTTGAACTTCCACCCCCCGCCCCCGCGTTAACCAAATATTTGCAGTGGCATTAAACTACTTCTATGGGGGGAACTGTAATGGAGGAATTCAGACAATCCCAGGAGCGCTCCGGCTGTGGAGACAGGCAGGAAGGAGGCTGGGGGGGGGGGGGGGCGGGGAATCTGGAGGCAGGCCCCCTTCTGGCACCTTCTTGTTCTTCTGGCGTCCTCTCTCAGGCCAAGTTGGTTCAGCCCCCAGGACAGACACGGAAGCCCGGACAAAGACCCCTGCCCTGCGCACCTGATGCCTTGCGGTGGGTCTCCGTCCAGGGGAAGGAGAGGATGCGGGGGGGGGGGGCACCCACAGGAGCCCAGGGTCCTGCAGGCCTCCCTGTGCCTAGGCAGGTGCTCTGGAAATCCCCGCACACCACAGACCTTCCTCGATTTGGCCAGAGAGTGTCCTGAATTTAAGGCAGAATCCCTATGTCCCTCGGACCCTGTCCTGACCAGCCCCAATTCCCTCTGGGTCAACCACCATCAACTGTCCCCTGACACTCTGGTCTGGAACCCTGACCACGTTCTGATCAGCTGAGCCCCGTCACGATGGCGGGCTCTCCCATGCCAAGAACCGGGCACCGAGCGGCCGTCGGGGTTGGCATTCATAACCGACTACCTGGCCCTTCCCACTACTGAACGCAGACAGCTCCAGGAAGGGCGGAGAAAATAGATGGAGAAAGAGGCCAGGCCGCTGGAGCTCAGGAAGGAAGAGGGGAGGCAGGTGGGCCTGTCTCGGGAGGCCCGGGGGCTTCGGGGAACCAGAGACGGAGAGGTGAGTGATGAGGCCCAGGCTCAGGGGAGATCACCCAGGGGACCCCACGGGGCCACGGGGGCTGCCTCGGGCCTGCTGCCTTGGGAGCGGTGGGTGGGTGGGTGGGGAGGAGCACTGGTGGCCGGGAAAGTGGGGTGAGGATGGGAGGGGGCTACCCACGGAGCTGCTCTTTCACGGGTCAGGTGAGAGGCTGGGCAGTGGGGCTCCAGGGTCCACCTGAGGCTGGGGGTGAGTCACGGGGAGGGAAAGGTCACCCCAGGTATGAAGAAACCAGCTGGGCCGCCTGGGGCAGCCACCCTCCCTGGGGAGGTAAGAAAGACAGTTGCTGGGAAGAGGGAGGACTCACTGGATCCTCCCGTTGGCCTCAGCTCCCCTCCTCTTAGCAGTACCCCCCTTTCCGGAGGGCCCCCTGGCAAGTCCCCAAAGGGGACCCAGGTGGGTTTGGTCAAGGCCAGTTCCTCTGTCTCAATCACAGCTGCCTGGGGCCGCCCTCGGCGTCTGTCCCACGGAGTGGGTGCTAGGCCTGGGACCCGGAGAGGAGGCTGGGGCACCTCCAGGCGAGTCACCGCGCAGGTGAGTTTCAGCAGGGGTACAGGAAAAGGCCGCGGGGAGGTCAGGGTAGGAGCGGAGAGAGCAGAGAAACCGCTGTGGCCCACCCCTGCCCCCTGTGTGGAGATGACCGGTCACTCACAGTTCTCGGCAGAGGACAGGGAGGGACGGCCCCAGGGCTCCTTCCAGTTTACACTGCCTGCTCAGGTGGGGCAGCGGCTGGGCTGCCTGCAGAGGCCCCGGCTGTAACTCTTTCCTCCCAAGGTGGCCAATGTCTGGGCAGCAAGGGCGGGCTCCAGTCCCGAGGGCCGGCCTGAGGCCCTGGGGCGGGGATGGTGACCGCACCCAGAAATCCCGACTCAGCAGGGGAGGAGTCTCAGAGGCCCCTCCTCACCAGGCTCCAAAGCCCCTCCTTAGCGGGGGTGGGAGTAGAGTGCTCCAGCCTACCTGCTCCCCCCTCCTCAGAAGGTGCGCCTCTGCCCTCCCCTGGGACGGCTAATTCTACTGCAACCTCAGCAGCCCTGAGGAAGCCGGAGGTTTGGAATTCATGCCTCCTTCCCCGAGGCCGCGCCCAGGGCTGGGCACCGGCAGGGCGCCTTGGGCTTGCGCTGTCCCCGCTGAGGGGGACGGGCTGGCCAAGCCTGCAGGCCACCCAGCTGGGACTGAGCCTGGTGACCAAGGTGGGGTTCAGGGTAGGGTCGCTGGCCTGGGTGACCTTCGGTTAGCCACTAAACTTCTCTGAACCTCTGCACTCAGGCGTCCGTGCCTGTCTTCCGAGCTGCCGGGAGTAGGAGCCTTTGAGTGAGAGCCCACGGGACCGTTAGCCCCTTCGGGGCAGGATCACGTCATGTGCTCCCATGCTTTGGGTCCCCAGTGTCCAGCACTGTGACCAGCGCACACCAGGCGCTCACTGCGGGCCGGGTGAGGGAATCGTGAATGACAGGCCGTAAAATGCCATACAGTGTAGGGGCTCCTCTCTTCCAAGGGTCCCTGCCTCTGCCAACTGTCCTACACCCTTGCCACCCTCTCCCCTTGTCCAATGGTCCACTGTCCCCAATGCCCCTGACCCTATGTCACCTCCATCCTCATATCCCTGCCCCGTGCCTCAGAGGGAGTGGGTCCCTCCTTGTGTGCCCTGGGCACCCTCCTCACCCCTGTCTCCTGGGATCCTGTCTCGTCAACCACCTTCTCGCCATCCTCGGCCTCCCCGCTCTCTGGCTCCTGCCCATTCGCTCAGATTTGGGGAGCCTTCCCTCTCGGCCTCCACCTGCCTCTGGCCACACGGCATCTCTCCCTTCCCTGCCAGGCTTCCGAGCTATCTCCACTCAGCCTGCGCCCTTACCGTCATCCCTCTGACCTCTGCCTTCTGGTTTCAGTAACCCCTTGACCAGCCCCTGATAAAGTGGCTGCAGCTCTTGTGGTCACCACTTCCAATAAATGTCTGATGGCCTTATCTAACTTCCCCTTTCTTCTGGACACTTCTTGGCGTCTGGACCAGCGCTCTCCTGCTTTCCTCCTCGTTCCCTGACTGGGTCTTCCTCTGGGGTTCCGCTTCCCTCCCTTGGTCACTCACACGTGGCGGGCCCGGGGCTGTGGTCCCCACGTCCGCATGCTCCCCGCTCCCCCGCACCCCACATGCTGAAGGCCTTCTCCTGGGCGGCAGGGGAGTCCTCCTTTGCTGAGTCTTCCAGCAGCTGCAGGGTGAAGTCCAATTCCTGGCCAGGGCCAATGAGGCCCTGCCCCGCCAGCCGCCACCCACTCCCCACCAGAGCCCCAGCTCCTGCAGGGTGGAGGCGGGGCTGTAAAACCCCAGGGGTGCCACATCTCACACCCGCACCCATGCCTGTGCACACAGTACACTGGGTGTCCTTTGATCTCAGATGGCCTGGGCCGTGCTGGACTGAGGCATCGGGCCCGTCTCGCCAGGCTCCTGACCCAGATAGCAGCCCTCCAGGCCTGGGAGGCTGTGCCTCCCTGGACGCTTGGCAAGTGCAAGGTCAGTTCATGCTTCGTTAATGAGCGAATGAAGAAGAAAACAGGTAGGCTCACCATTCGGGAAATTCCTTCTCTAAATGCTGCCTTGAATAACTAAGAGCAGAATGGGGTTTCCTTCCCAGGGGACAGACAACTCCCCACCCCAGGAGGGTGTAGGGATGGGGTGTCATGGAGGCCCACAGTCGACACTGGAATAAAGCAGGGTCACAGGAAGTGTGAGATTATACCCATTACACAGGGAGGAAACCAGACCAGGGGTACTAAACCTCTTGTTGAGGCGGTAAGGGCATTCATTAGGGCCAGAAGTGGGACCAGGCAGAGCGTCTCCACCAATACCCAGGTCTCTGGCAGATGCCCCGGTTCCTCCCTGTGCGAGCACCACCCCTCTCTCCATCACCTGTGTCCCCCACCGCCGTCACACCAGAAAGAGGGGCAAGCAGGACCGGGAATGTGGAAAGGCCCCGGAATGCGCCTCCGAGAGCCTGCCCGAGAAACGGAGGGACCCCGGGGTAAAGAGCACTGATATCCAGCCATCTGTCCCAGAGAAGGGTGCCAACTGGTCAGCAGAGACGCCGGGTACATTATTTCCCAGCCCCCAGCCCCTCTGGTTCCCTGTGGGCGGAGTCCCGGTCTCCGTCCCCTCCCGCCGGATGCTATTCCCCGCCATGACCACAAGGGGGCGGGCCGCTCCTTGCAGAAACGGGAGCGAAAGCGGCGCACACCAGGATATCCAACGCGATTCCAGCCAGCCTCGGTGGAGCGCCTACTTCGTGCCAAGCGTTTCCAAGCCTTATCTCGTTGAAGGCTCACAACACTAATCCTTAAGTTTTGTTCTGCGTTTACACACGAGGACACTGGGGCTGGGGAATTAAGTGACTCCTCTGCAGCTGGCTCTCTCTAGCTTCAAATCCTGAGCTCTTTGCCCTGTAACCAGATGCGCAGAGGGGAGACCCAGGAGCTCCCAGCCCGGGAAGGTGCTTCCTTCTTCTGGGCATCCCAGACTCAGTCCTGGCGTGGGCCAGGCATCAATGTTTACAACAAGTACATTACAGCAAGTACAAAGAAAGAAATCAGAGACTTTAGGGGTCATCCATCCACCCTTTCTACCCCTCTTTGAGACAAAGGACAAATCGAGACCCTCCAAGAGGAAACGAATTGCCCATAATTACCCAGCTGTCAAAAGGCAGATATCAAAAAGGGGGTCTGTGCATCCTCCCTCCGCGTCTCCCCAATCAGCGACCCAAAGTTCCTAAAGTTGAAGATGTCAGGGTCATCCGGAGGATTCTGAGGATGTTAAATTTTTTTTTAAAACGTGCTCTATTTTCGATTTCCTAAGTTAACAATCGGGTTCTGAAATGAAAAAAACACACTCACTGTAACTGGACAGCTTCCTGAAATAAACAAAAGTTGTCTTTTTTTTTTTTTTTTAAGGGGGAACTGAAATGTTGGAAGAAGCCAAAAAAGGAAGCAGATCCCTGACTTTCACATCCACTATCTCATCTGACCCCTAAGCTCCTATGAGAAAGGAGCGGCCTGCAGGTCCACAGCTCCGTATCCGGACGCGTTTCGGAATGCTGCGGAGTTTAGAAAGGTAATACAGCGCACACACCTGCCAGCCAGGCTTGAAGTGGTACACTGCAATCCAGTTCACCTGCATTTCTCTAGTAAAACGGAATGTAATATAAATAAAGACCACCCACAGCTTGACATCGGTTCAAGTCCAAGTTTACCACCGAGTTAGAAAAACTTTTGGGATCCAGGGAGTTTTGATATTTCAGAATTGCGGTTAAGTGACTGGGAGCCTGCACCCTTCTTTCCGTGGTTGAGAAAAGTGAGGCGCGGCGGACACCGCCGCTGCGTCGAGCCGGACGCTAAGCCGATTGGGTCTCCTCAAGACCCGGCTGCGAGCGGACGCAGCACCCCCGCCCGCCTCCCCCCTCTCCCCCTACCTGCTGCGGGCGCTGCTCCTCCCGTGGCGGGCCGCGCACATCCTGGACTGCCTCGTAGACGTTCTCGGAGTCGCTGCGCGCCAGGGGTCGCGGGCACACCCAGGAGCCCGCCACGCTGCAGGCCTTGAAGCTGCCCGCGCTGCCGAGGAGGCCGGCAGGGGGCGCGACGGCGGCGCGCGCCAGGTCGTCCAGGGACTGGGCGGGCCGCACGGGCGCCGCGGGCCGCGTGTACAAGCAGGTGGGCAGGCCCGGCGCCAGGCTGCTGCGCTGGGTCGCGGCGCCGCGCCGCGCGGGGCGGCACAGGGAGCCCACGCGGCCCCGGGGCTCGGCGGGCGTGCCGTCGGGGCCCGCGGATGCCGGCGCGCTCACGAAGCGGTAGTCGTAGACCAGCGGTTCCGGGGCCGCGGGGCCCGGATGGAGCGCGGGCGGCGTTGAGGTGGTGGCCGGGTCCCCGAGCGCCGGCAGCTCGCGCACGTACTGCGCGGGCAGGTAGAAGGGGCGGCCGCCGGGCTCGCGCCGGACGTGCCACCAGTGCTCCGTGCTTCGGCGCAGCAGTCTGTAGCGCTCGTTGGGCTGGATGGCGACGCGGCGCCCGTCCTTGCCCGTGTACTCGAAGGGATGCTCCACCAGCACGTACACGTCCCCCTCGACGGCCGCCGCCATCGCGGCCCTGGCGTTTCCCTGTGAGTGACAAGGAGGAGCGGCGCGGAGGTCAGGGCCAGCGAGCCGGGAAGCGCACCGCACTAGGGGGACAGAAGACCTGGGTTCGAGTGCATTTCGTGTGCGTCAGGGACTCAGATTTCCTATCTCAAAAATGTTGGACTTGGATAAAATAATCTCCAATGTTCTCAGGCTTACACTCCCTGATGGAATTCTGACAATACCTTCATTCGGACAATACCTTCATTCCGTGGCATTGATTATAAGATTTGAGTCTCGCGAGGTTCAATCCCTTGGTGGAGAAATTGTGGGTAATATTGGCCCAACTTTACAGCCAAGGAAGCCTTGACTCAAAAGGTTGGGGTGATTAACCGAGATAAAGTCACCACATTTGCCTAAAAGTTGACTCGGCCTCGGTCTGTGAAGTGGGAAGAACAGCCCATTCTCAACCCGCCCACCCCCGCCGCCACTCCCCTCGCCCCGCCCCCTGCCCTGCCTGTCCTGCCCCAGACGTCTCCAGCCCTCAGGAAATCCGCGTGCCCAGAGCCCCTTCCCTCCAGGCTTCTGCGTCCCCGGCCCCCGCGGGATCAGGGTTGAGGCGCGGGGCTCTGGAAACTACCCCGGCGCCGCTGTATCCCGGGGAATGCCCCGGCCTTGCATAGTCCAAGGGCCTTGGCTAAGGGACCGGACTGCCAAAGCCGGGGAACCGGTTCTCTCGGTTTCTCTTTCCTTCCCCAGCGGCTTGGCCGCGGACGTGAACCCAGAGCCTGGCCCGCCCAGGCTGGCCTGCACCACCCCCTGCTCTCCAGCTCCCACCTCCACCTCCCGAGTGAGCCTCGGCCCTCGAAGCCTACCCACCAGCCCTGTGATCTCCACATCGCCCCATGAGAGTGGGCCCTAGAGAATGCACTTTGTGACAGTGACTCCCCAAAGCTCTCCTGGAGCCATCGCCACAACCCGCAGCCCTTCACACCAGCTTAGCTTGGCGCTTGAGGTGGTGTTGGGAGTCCGAGCCTAACTGTAAATCTGCGTGTGTCTCTATCAAAGAGTGGGTAGCCTCTTCCCTAAGTGGCTGGGCCCTCAAGCCTTTACACTGATCCCCTGTCCTGCCCCATAGAGGTGTCCTGGGACCGGAAGCTGGGAGCTCGGTTGCTTGCTGAGGCTGAGGATCAGGGTCTGACGAGGGTGGGAGGGGGTGGGGGGGGTGTAGGGTCTGGCCAGGGGCACAGAGCGATCTTCACTGCTTTCTCCAGCTTTCCTTGATGGGGAAAGGGTTGCACGGGGGCCCTGGAGGTAGTCAATGAGCTGCCTGTAGCGAAGCCGACGAACCCCAGGGAGGACACCCCTTCTCATCACCTTCCCCTGGACCCCCGCCGCTCACTCACGTTGACAGGGCAGGTCTCTGCGGGCCCATGGGCAGGACAGGCGGAGTCAGCCGATGGATGCAGATTAGGCCTCTGCCATGTCCTTGGGCGGGGCTTCCGGGGGCTAAGCAGGAGAGACCTCCGGGAGGGTGCCGGAGCTGGCAAGGGGAGCCAAGAGGGAGAGGGATGCTGAGGAGGGCTGGCCCCAGGCCCCAACGCAGCCGTACCTGGGAGGGGCCAGGAGGAGCCCGAATGAGTGTGTCTGGGCCGGTGGGGAGACACCGGGTGTGGGACCCACAGCAAGAGAAAGCGGAGGGAGGGAGGCGGCTGGAGGGGCTGCGCCTGAAGGGGCGCTGCCGGGTCGCGAGCGGAGCTCAAGGTGGGTAGGGTCCCACCCCTGAGATCCCCGCTGTGGGACTTGTTGTCCTCAAGCCTCTGCGTCCCGCGGGCGCGCTGCTCTGGGACAGCTCGACCCCGAGTCGTTGTCTCGCCCAGGGGTCCCCATTACAACCGAAGCCATATGCACCCTGCATCACCGACTCCAAGCCCTTTCCAGCCCGACTGCAAAGCACCGCTCGCTTGGGACCCACCTCCGCCCTTCCCAGGCCCTTTCCGGGCGCAGGTCGGCCGGGCCTGGAGTTCCCATGGCAGGGAGGCCCACCTGAACGCAGGGTCTCGGGCTGGGTGGGGAGGGGACCCGGGACTCGTCTCCTTGCCAACTCTGGGGGAGCCAGAGGAGCGGGTAGGACCCTTGGAACTTCAGGGCTGACCCGTCGCCAGGAGGTGCTTTTCATGCACTGCCGGCGCGACGCGAGCCACAGCGGCACCCACGCCTGGGCCGGCGCCGGGGGCCTGGACTCGGGCCTCGCCTGTCCCCGGACGGAGGACAGCCCTTCGGATCTCCGCTCCTCTCGGGGGAGATCCGACCCGCGCGGCCCGGCTCCCGGGTCCGCGCAGCTCCCGCCCCAGCGCCGGGCGAAGGGGAGCAGGCGCGCGCCGCGCTCCCGGGTTGAGGACCCGCCACCTGCGGCACCGCACTTCCCCCAAAGCCCGGCTCAGCAACCCCCGCCCGGTCCGGCCCAGCCCTGGCACCTCGGGGCGTCCGATCACTGGCGTCGCCTCCACTTGTCCCGGCAGGCACGCGTGGTTTCGGCGGCCGGCGCTCCCTCCTCCACCGCCCAGCTCCCGCGCAGCCCGGTTTCCTGTTCAACAATACAGCGAGGGAGGCACCAGCCGAGAGCGCCCGGCAGAACTTCCTCCCGGGCTGAGGCTTGGGCTGCGGCTGCTAGAGACAATCCCCGGTGTCCTGGCTTCCTGTCCCCTCTGGGCCGGGCCAGCGCCCTAGGAGCTCAGACGCCACCCTCCCCCCTGCACCTCCTGTGCGATCCCGGGCCACACCTGGCTGTCTCCACAGAGGTGGAAGCGGCAGGGCCTGGAGGGTGGCGACGGGGGAGGGGGGAGCCTCCTCAACTACTTTGGGCCAGATTTCCCTCCGGCTTCTTGGTTCTATTCCTCTGCCACCTGGGTTCTCCGATGGAAGAGGGCCGCCCTCCAAGCTGTCCAGAGGGTGTCCTGGAACCTGATCCACTCACCTCGGCATCTTTTCTTTCCCACGAACTTGGGACAATACCTACTTCGTAGGGTCTTTAGGAAGATTGAATGAGATGCGCTAAGCACAATATAGTAGTAGTATCACATTATTATTGTAAGGACACACAGAGCTATTAACGCTATTTTTATTGTAAGAGGAGCTGTCCCCCTTTTGGGGGTGGGATTGAGGTCTCCAACTCCCCCCCATTCTCCTTTAGGCAGGAGGGGGAAGGGAGACACAGGTGTCCTCAGAGGCACCTTGCTGAGGATGGAGGCACTGAGACCAAAGGCAGGGTAGCACCCAGGTCACGTGCCCCTGGCCTGTCCCCAGCCCTCAAACCCAGTTCCTTTTGTTTTTTCAGAGCCCACCCCTTATGACCCTGGAGGGACTTGAGGCCCTGGAGGGAAGCTGGGGCTCCGGGGAGACACAGAAGATGCTCTCTCATGGGCTGAAAGGGATCTTCAAGGACGAGAAATCGCAGAACCGAATGCGTCTCAATGCCACTTACCTGATTTCTCTGGAATGCGTCTGTCTCCTTCTTCTCTCCTTACGAGGGGCAGTGGTGGGCTTCTCCTGGAACTTCAGAGGAAGGTAGCAGCCAAATAAAGTCCCCTTGATTCTGGCCCTCCTCAGTCTTTCCTTCCCAAGCCCCGTCTCTGGCTTTGGATAACCCAGTGGGACACGGTCCTGAGATTTCTCGTGTTCCAGTGTCGGGGATCGGTGGACAGGCCCAGGGAGGAAGCCATTGTGGTGGAATTTCAGGCATCGGCTTCAGTTGTTATATAGGAGTGTGTGTGGGTAAATCTACCCCAAGGCCCTGAAATGCTACTCCCCCCCGCCCCCGCGCTGCCCCATCCCTGCCACCAACTCTGACTCCTAATGGGAGGAGGATAGACTGAACACGGTCACCCCTCCTCGCCCGCATGCCCACTTCTGGTGCACAAGCCCCCTGCTTTGCAAATGTTTACCGCCCCTCTCTAGACCTCCTGTGTGCCCAGGGACTAATGAGAGCCGGTGCGGGAGTGGGCATCACACAGCAGGACCGGCTGGTGGTTTCCCCCCAACCCCTCGCAGCATCGGGATTCAGAAGCGAGACCAGAGGTGAGAAAGATCAGATCTTTACTGCAAAATCATTCAAAAATCACACAGCAGCAGTTCCTTTAATACGTTGCAAAGCGCTGCTCAGGGCCAGCGCGCCTCACTAGAAACAGTTTATTGCATAAAATGGCGTTTTAAAAATAGTGTGGGCACCACTGAAGTTCACGGCAGCTTTCTATTGGAGGGGAGAGGGTAAGAGTCTGCTCATCTGGAAGCATCAGCAGCTTCCTGGCACCGGGGAGAGGGCGAGCCGCAGTTTATGCCGTGAGTCCCCGGGAGGGTGGCCACGCCGGAGCTGGTCCCACGCCGCCTAAGCAAGCTCCCCAGGGGCCTCGCTCCTGCTGCCTCCCAGGCGCCTTCTGGCACGCACGACGTACTCACGGGCCCGAGGAACCGAGGCCCGGCCTGGGCAGCACTCCCCACGGTCCCAGGCCGTCTCCAGGCCACTGGGGGATCTGGGACACCTGCGGCTCCGGCTGGCCGCGTGGGTCTGCGGCAGGGCATTAATGCTGGCTCTGGGGGTGCGGGATGAGGACAGGGATCCGCTTCCCCATTTAGGAGGCTTTGGTGTGCCAGGCACAGGTGTGTGCCATCTTCCGTGACAGGGGACAGAGAGGCTGTGTGGCGGCCCCCTCCCCCACCTGCCTACCACCTCCTCTATTCTATTGCACAATTCATCCAGCTCCACAGGGCTGGGCAGGTGACTCAGCAGCCGAGTCACCCCAAGGGAGAGGTGGGAGCAGATTCATCTCTTGACAGTGACAGGCAATCTCTACCTGAGGCCCCCAATCCAAGCCAAGAGCTGATAGGATGGCCAGAAGACCCAGGATTGGGGGGGGGAGGGGAGTGATGGGTCCAGGAGAGATGCGTGAAGGCAGCAGGGAAATCACTCCCAAACCACAGGGTCTAAACATCACTTCGAAAACCATTCCAGGCTCCCCCTCTGCCCCAGACCCCTCCGAAAGGCAATCGGGCTCCAGTGACATTCTCCGGTCTCTGGCAGCACCCCTCCCGGGCCAGTCCGGCAAAGCTTTGTGGATTCCTGGCTTTGTAAACCGAGGCTAAGCATCCTTCCACAAGGAGGCTGCTCCTTACATCTCAGCAGCAGGGCTGAGACTCCTACTGGGAGCACGGGGGTCGCCGCTCCACAGTGCCTGGGGCTGGCCTGGGCTCACTGCCCTCTCTGTGGGCTCACTGCCTTCCTCTGTCCTGGCAGGGGTCAGTCAGGTGGGGGCATTGGCGGGGGAGTGTCCCCTCGAGAGTGTGTCTGCAGCAGCCTTGGCCCATCTGGCTTCGGGTCCGCAGTGGGTGAGGAGGGCACGGGGCTGAGGGGTGGGTCAGATGACAACGCCCCCCCCCCCCTCCGGTGGGCCAAGGAAGGCTCAAAGTGCTCACAGTGCTGGTTCCGAGTCTCTCCCTTCTCCTGCAGGGACCGAGATCCCAGGCTACGGGGCAGCCAGGGGGCTCTGGCGTGGAGAGGGGTGATGGGCTTTTCAGGTGAGGAGGACAGGGCAGGGTGGAACGAGGAGGGGGAGAGGAGGAGGGGGGTCACTGGGACCGACCCCGCCAGCCCCTGGGCAGTTTGGCACGTTGTACTTGAGGGCCCGGCGTGGGTGAAGGACAGGCACCCGGTCCAGCTGACGGGCCCGGCCCAGCGGTGGCCTGCCCGCCCAGCCACCCGCCTGCCTGAGGGCCAAATGTTCCCACGCATTTGCTCAGCGTGAGAGCGTCTGGATTTCTTGGGTGACTTGTGTAGGGTCTAGAATAAAAAAATATTTTCTATTGAAATATGAAGGGAAAAAACCCCGCCTTAAAAAACTAGACCTTTGAATCAGGAATGTGGAATTGGGACTGTGCCCAAGTGCTGTTTCCACAGTGTTTGAACAGCCCTGACGGAGGTGCTGTGTCTGTGAGGTGAGCCGGGGCCAGATTAGTGCGAAGCTCCCCTCCCCGCTTCCCCTGGGCCAGGGGGCCTCTCATGGTGTCCCCACCTTCAGGAGCGGACGGGTGGTAGGAGGGACCGGGGGACATCATGGAGGGCTTCCTCTGGTAGGCTCGTGCTCTGGTCGCATCTGAGTCTTCCCGACAGGAGACACAGCTGCGACACCTTGAGGGTACGTGGGCCGATGCCACGGCCAGCTGGGCTGTCCGCGAGCCGCTGCCCCGCAGTCTCGGGGCGGGGACAGCGAACCAGCTTAGATGAGAGCGCTCTGTTCTTGGTACTTGCGCCGGCGGGCACAGCGCGGGCAGCCCTTCTTCACCACGGCCTGGCAGCTCTGGTGGAAGACAGTCTTGCACTCGCCACACCTGAGGGAGAGCCGCGAGCGCTGCTGGTGCCAGGGTGCCGGAGGCCGGCCCGCGGCGGGGCGGAGGTCCACGTGTTAACCCCAGGATGCACGGCGCCGCGTCCCCACTGCCAAGTCAGACCCTGCGACAGCGCTCCCTCCGGCGTCACACCACGGGCGCGGACAGTCTCTATTCTAACTCACTTCCCAGAGAGGCTGCCTGAGCCTTAGGAAACGATTTCTTGCCTATGTTGAAAACACTCTGCAATTTAAAAACCTGAGCCCAGGGGCTGAATCTGGGCCAGGAGACACCTACTGAAATTGAATGAATGCTCCCACCCGTTCAGTTTCCCACTCCCATGTGGGCTGGAGTGGAGGTTTGGTGGGCGAGTTTTTCCATTTAGAGGCTTCTGATAAGGAGTGGTAATGGGATAAGAACGATTATCACCGAAGCCAAGAGCCAGGCAGGTACCACCCACCGAGCGCCCACTGTGCACCCGGCCTGTGCCAGCACTCCAGGGCGGTACCTCATTCAGTCACCCCTCGATGGCAACACTGAGACCGTCACTCAAAAAGGCAGTGAGCCACCTCTTCTCCAGGAAGACAGGTAGCTTCTTTGGTCTAGGGTAGGGTCCCGTGAGGGCTGTCTTATTCCTGGAGCTGGACGGGTGCTGGCCGTGACAGCCCGGGGCATCGGCTGCTCTAGAAGACCGCACCGCCCCGCGGCACTGGCACAACCGGGGCGCAACGGTGCCGGGCCCGCCTCCCTGGCACGCGGGGGCCAGCTGTGGGTAGGGGTGGGGCGGCTGCCCGGGCGTCGCACGTACCTGACGGTGGTGTCAAACTCGAAGGGGAAGATGATGTCGTGGTGGTGGCAGATCTGGCAGATGAAGCCACGCTGGGTGCACAGGTCGCAGTGGTAGACATGCTGGGAGGCGAATGCAATCAGGGCGTCGAGGAACCCTTCGTATGCCCCGTCCGCGATCTGTGGAGGGCAAGGTCAGGCCACCGGGCCTTTCAGGCAGCTGTGCTGAGGCTGAGGCCGTCTGTAAAAGGCGGCCCACTGCTGCTCCTGGCACCCTGCCTGAAGAACTCCTACCTCAAAAGACGTTTCTTCCCACTTGGGCCAAAAAGCCCCCCTGACTCGGGCCAAACAACGCAGGTGTCCAGCGCTCCCGTACGCAGAGGTCACTGGGGATAATGGGCTTGACGGGTGAGACCCCAATCCCAGCATCGTCCCTCGAGGAAAGGAGCGTCCCCAGCTCTCACCTCTGTGGCCTACCCTCCCTCTGCCCTCCAGCTGGGGACGAGTCCAGATACAGGAGAGGGGCCGAGGAGCCCCTCTGGCCTGGGCGTTGCTGGAGTGCCTGCTTACTGCAGGGGGCTGGCGCTCAGTCATTGCCCCGGAAGCGTGGGACAGCGAGACACGTAGTCTGAGGCGCTGGAAAGCTGCAGCCTCCCACTTCCCCCCCCTTTCTGGTTTCCCACGAAGGGAAGGGCGTTCTCACCTGCTGGAGATCAGCAACACCGTACTTGTGGGGAGACTCCAAGAGGTAATTCCTGGGGCTGAGCCTTCAAAGAAAACATTAGGAGGTTCCTTACAAGGGTTTCCATGGTCTGGGCCAGCCCGGTTGGTTTCCATTCCTCCAGCTGCTAACCAGGTAGGAGCACCTGGCCAGGGTGGTGCCTAAGCGCACAGTCGGCCGCCGGGGTTGGGGACTTGGTCTTCCAGGTGACCTTGGGCAAATTACTTAGCCTCTCTGAGCCTCAAGTTTCTTCACCTGAGAAGTGGAGCTGCTCATTTGGCGCAGTGCCCAGCACACGGTGAACAATGGATAATTCTCGGCTGTGGCTGATAACACTGTATTGTACGGCTGAAATTTGCCAAGACAGTACAACTTAAATGTTCTCACCAAATATGTGTGTATATACGTAGTAAGCTGACAGATGTGTTAACTAACCAGAGGGAAAGAATCCTGTCGCAACGTATGTATATATCAAATCGTCATGACGTACACTTTAAATATCTCATAATTTTGTCACTTACACTTCAATAAACTATTTTGAAGCATTTTTCAAAAAAAATTTAAAGAGATAAAAAAATGTCTGTAAGAAATACTAATGAGGAGGAGGAGAATGAAAGCTAACACGTCTTATATCCATTAACGTGTTTCACCCTCACAGTAATCCTGTGAGGTTGGTACTCTTTCTGGAATCCTCACTTTGAGAAGATGACAAAATGGAGGCACAGAGAGGTTAAACATCGTGCCTGTGGTCACGCAGCCAGTATGTGGCAAAGCTAGAGTTTGAACGCGGCAGTCTGGCTCCAGCGCCCACATCCTCACCCACTTAGTGAATGCCTGTAGTGTTAGCTGTTGTCATTATTGCCACCATTACATACCAGTGACAGTGCTGGGGACAGAAATGCAAAGGACGTGGCCTGTGCCCTCCTGTAACCCCTGGTCTAGCTGAGGGACAGACGGTCAAGCATCTGGTTTCGGTGCTGTGTGAGAGGCACTGAGACGTGGCCTAAGTACGGCAGGTCCCATTTCACAGCGGGGTGGGGTGCGGGGAAGACAGAGGACGAGGACGGCTCTACTTTCCACCTACGGATGGCAGAGATCCTGGAGCTTACATCCTGAGGGAAGGACAGGAAACACCTGCAGAATTCCCCCGGGACGAGCCCTGCCTGGCCTTGCTGTGTGCGCCTGTGCGGGTACTGGCGTTGGGGAGCGTGCTCCAAGCCTAAGGAAAGCTTGCACACTTGCCCCAGGATGCCGGGACATCTGGGGGTGGGATGGTGCCAGGCCCCGGGGCATCTGGATTGGGGGCCTGGCCACCCTATGGCCTCAGCTGTGGTCTGGGGGAACCCAATCCGGGGCAGAGATGACAAGTCCCCGCAAGCAGCCAGGCAGGCCATGCTGTGCCACGGGGGTGAGGACACTGCCGACTGCCTGCTCAGGTCACCGTGCTGGCGTCTCCAGTCAACTTCCAGCTTTCTGGGAAAAGCAAGCTGGCGTTTATCAGCAGGAAAATGCGGGGGGCGGGGGGCGCACAGGCTGGCCCTGAGCCGGCAGGAAGGGTGGGGCTGGTCTGCATGGAGAATCATCTCTGTCATCTGCTCTCTGTCCACAGTCAGGGAAGCCCCAGGGACCGGCCAGGCCCAATGCCTTCCTTGCAAGCCACTGTACCCTGAGCCTGTCACACTCTCAGTGAGGCTTGCAAGCAGCTTCTCCACAACGCTCAGTCCAAGCCAGAGGGGACAGAGCGCCAGCCCAGGGGTGAGATGCCACTTTTCATCCTGGCTGTCGGGAGAGAAATCCACACCCCAGGGCGACTCCGGGCCTCTGTTCTCCACCCCACAATCAGGAGACCCCTCTCTGTCCTCTTCTGGTGTGAGGCTGACTGCCTGGGAAGGGGCCAGAGAGATCCACAGAGCTCTCTGGAAAAGACCGGAAGACAGAGGTGAGGTTGTCCCTTCACTCCTGCAACCAGTGATGGGGTGGGAAAGGGCACTGGCGAAGCTGGCCAACTGGGTTCCAGGCCCAGGCTGGGGGGCTCGTCTGAACTCAGGTACCTCCTCTTCCCACCCCTCCAGGGCATTCCTACGATGGCTCCAGATGGCTCCTTCCTGAGGGCGGGGAAGGTGCCCTGGGGCTTCTCTGGCCCTGGAGACACGTCGGAGGACCCCAGTTTCTCAGAGGGCCCAGCCAGAGGGCTGCCACTAGCAAAGGGGAACTCTTCCTTGACTTCACTCACACTCACACTCACACTCACACTCAAGGCCTGCCCTTCCTTCTCAGCCGTTCTGGTCGAGGTCCTCAGCCTCCACTCTGGCGACGCAGGCTAGGCTTCTACACCTCCCTGGGCTAATTACTGCACCAGCCCCTGCGCCCCACTGCCGCCAAGCCGGGCTTTTCTAAACCCCAGAGCAGAACGCTGACGGTCCGTTCTCGGAACTCTTCGAAGGGCTCCCGACTGTGGGCAGGATAAATCCAAACCTGCTGTGGCACCCAGGACCTTCGAGGCCTGGCCCCTGCACCTGCTACCCAGCGGCACGGAGCCCCTCACGGCTCCTGGCGAGCCGCACTCCCGCCCTTCTCCACATCACAGGCCCCCTTGAGCCAGCAAAGCGGGGCCCTCTGTTCCCCTTTCTTCTCCTTGGTTCTTTTGCAAAATCCCAGTTCATTATGTACGGGCTGTTGGCTTCGAGGCAACTCTTTCCCCGTGTGCAAGGACGGAGCTCTGGAAGCAGGCCCCAACAGCACTGCTGGCGGTGGGGTGGGAGGAGGAGTGATCTGAACTTCCTGCTTAATTCTTGTATACTGTTTGAGTACTGGCCGACTTTGTAAAGAAGAAACACTTTTTTTTTTTTTTTTTTAAAGAAAGAGCAGAACGCTACGAATCCTCAGGTCAGACGCCGTCCCCTGTGGGAGCTTTCTTGGCCCTCTGGCCCTCACAAGACTGGTCCAGACCAAGCCATGCTGACCCAGGGCCATCTGTCTGCCTGGGTCCTTCCCCAGACTCTGGGCCCCTCGCGGAGCCCTCACCACAACTCCGGAAGGCTGCGTGAGCACAGGGATTACTGGCCATTTTATAGACAAGAAAGATGAGGCTCAGAGAAGTGAAGCAACCTCTCTGAGTCACACAGCAAGTCTGAGGCCGGGCAGAGTCTGCTCTTGAGCTCTTTCCCCTGCCCCATGTTGCTTCTAAAATGGGACTTCCACTGGCGTGGCCTTGTTCTCTTAAAGGCTGGTAGGCTGCACAGCAGGTATGCAGTGCTGCTACCCAGGATGGGAACAACAGGGCCAGAGAGAAAGAGGCAGGGCCGCCCAGCAGGTCAGCCCAGGCAGGTCAGAAAGGCCGATGATCGCATAATCTGAGCAGGGTGCAGACAGGCGAGGCCAGCACCTGGGACGCACCCTGCAGGCACCTGGGCTGCTCAGGTCTGCGGAAGATCCCCTTGACTGGGGAGGGTGATGACGGGGAGATTTCACCACGCTGCTCAGGGGATCTGGAGGGCAGGTTCTCTGGAGCCCTGAGGCCTAGAATCTCGGGAGGGCAGTGAGTGAAGACCCAGGCACCCAGCTGATGACCGAGACAGGCAAGGCCTCCCCAGGAGGCAGCCTGCTAGGGTCCCTCACAGAGGCGCCCAGAGGGCTTTCTGGTCCTGTGGAGACCAGGGCTCGGCTGGCTGCTCTGGGAGCCGGTGAGGAGCCAGCCTCTCCCCTGCAGCAGCTCCCTCCTTGAGACCCCCAGGGCATCCGTACTGGGCACCGCCGGGGCCCCAGGCAGCCGTGCACCTATGGCTGTGGGAGAACAGCAGCCAGGACCAAGAAGCCGCAGCCCATCGGAGAGGTGGTCTCCGGGCCAGCTCTGTGCGGAATTGTGGTTGGGGGCAGGGGTGGGGACTGTGAGCTGCTCCAAGTCCCCAGAAACCCAGCAACAAAGCCCAACTGGACAGGAGGCCCCAGCTCCTCCACCTGGGTGAGGAGGCATTCACGACGGGCCCAGAAAGGCCCTGAGCTTATACTGAAGCACAGCCTTGCCTCCCAATCCTAAGCAGGTCTTCAGGCACTGGGGGCCCAGAAGATTCTTCGAGGGCATTCTGCGGCTCCCACCCTAACCTTGCCTTCTCCTGAGGGTTCTGGGAGGGATGCTGCGCTGTGGGGCAGCAGGGCAGCCATGGGTGGGGGGCCGGGCAGGGAGGGGCCAGGGCAACACTGCCCGAGCCTTCTCACAACACCCGCCTCTTCCCTCCTGGCACGCCCCAGAGCTCTCTCTGTTCTTCCCTCGGATGGGGACTTCATTCATGACCTGTGCACCTTGTTCCTTCCATCTGGAACACTCTTTGCTGAGTCTTCCCCTTTCTAACTCTTACTCATTCCCGCGGCTCATCTTATATGTACATTCCTCCAGGAAGTCTTCCCTGCTCTGCCCTCCTCCGATCCGGATTAGAGGGCTCCCCTCTGTACTTCCAGGCACCCCTCCCTGTGGCAGCTGTAGGCTTACTCGCCTGCCTTCCCTGCGAGAGGGTAGGACCTGGGTCTACCTTGCTCAGTGTGGAGCCCACAAAGCGGGCCCAGGGCTGAGCACTTAGAATGGTCTCGGTAAATAACTGTTAAATGAATGACTACATGAATGAATGTGGTTAATTCCCCAAACCCAATGGGAAGGTGATTTCTGCTCAGTCCTGGCATTTTCCCCAAGTGGGCATCTTGGGCGGGCGCTGGCTGTGTGTGTGTGTCCGTCCATCCGGGACTCTCACCTCTTGCTCAGCTCCTTCAGGGCCCCGCTCCGGCACAGGCCCAGGTAGTCCCCCAGAAGCTTCAGTTGCTCCCGTCTCCTCCGGATGAGGCGCATCTGCTCCACGTGCTCGTACAGAGAAGCATTCACCAGCTGCAGGTTGATGAGGGGCTGGGCCCGGATCTGCGTCAGGAACCTCAGAGCCTGCCGGCAGATCTGGGACGCCGCCAGGCCGCGGGGGTGGGACAGAAGGGCCGTTCGGTGAGCACCTCTGCGACAGGCACGGTCCTACCTACCCCCTCACCCAGCCTGCCAGCACCCTCCAAGGGAAGTGGGGCCATCTTCACCGTACAGATGAGGAAACGGAGGTTCGGAGATGAAGTGACCTGGCCTAGGTCCACAGCTCGTAAAAGTCAAGCTCTGAACCCAGTTACCTCAGCTCCCAAACCCACTCTCCCTCCATGGCACTAGCCGCGGTCCCTCCCCGGCCACGCTGGGTCAATGCCCCTCTCCTCCGGGCCTACAGATCCTTGCCACTATTTCCTGTCCTCCCAGCCCCCATTTTCCTGCCTAACGGAAACAGGCACTGCCCCAGCGCCGACTCAGGAACCAGGTGACTGTCTGAGTCAGGCTCCAGCCACAGGAAGCTGCAGATCAGACACAGCCTAACGAGGTTTCCCGAGCCCACCCCCCTCCAAGCTCTCGCCAGCAGCACCAACCAGGGCTCCCCCAAGTCCCCGTGTGGAGGGGAGTGATCGATCCCAGCCTCTCCCAACTGACAGGGTGTTACAGGTTCTACCCTCAGCCCTGACCCTAATGTCAAAGCCACCTACTGTTTGCCAGACGGTGGGCTGAGGATCTCAACCACATCCTTTCTTCAGGCTTATGACAATACAATGGAGGAGGTGTCACCACCCCCATTTTATAGATGAATAAACTGAGGCTCAGAGAAGCTAAAGTGGCTTATCTAATCTACCTGCAGAAAGCAGAGCCTGGCCTAAACTGAGGTGTTGTCTCTGCACACTTGGCTGCCTCATTAGCTAACAAGAAGCTTCTCTCCCCTTCAGTCTCCTTCTTGCCGTAATAAGAAGGATGGAGGATCTGAGATGGTTTCCACCATCAACTACCATGCAGAGATTAGGAGTCAGGCTCTCAAGTCAGAATTGGATTCGAATCCTGGCTCTACCACTTCCTAGCAGTATGACCTTGTGACACTCATTTAACCTCTGTGGCTCAGTTTCCTTGTCTGTAAAGTGGGGAAAAGAAAAGCACCTCTCTTACGGAATTATTCTGAGTTTAGATTTTAAAAAATAATAATAACATAGGGGCGCCTGGGTGGCTCAGTCTGTCAAGCATCTGACTTCGGCTCAGGTCACGATCTCGAGGTTCGTGAGTTCGAGCCCCGTGTCGGGTTCTGGGCTGACAGTTCAGAGCCTGCTTCAGATTCTGTGTCTCCCTCTTCTCTGCCCCTCCCCCGTTTGTGTACACATGCTCTTTCTCTCAGAAATAAATAAACTTAAAAAAATGTTTAAAAACATTTAAAAAATAATAATGTAAGCTCCTGGCACATAGCATATCCTCAGTAATGGGAGCTGCCTGCAGACCCTGAGTCCCTGCGCGGCCCAGCGGTCCCCTGAAGCGATGGGAATGTAGAAGGGCCCGCGGGAGACTGTTGCACCGGGGCCTGGGCGCCTCTGGCCTCCTGTCATCCAGCCCCGGGGCCATCTCTTGCCTTCTGCCAGCGGACATCTCCTCTTCCCACTTCCTAGTGCTCCGAGGTGCCAGCCCCCAGCCACCAAGCGGCCCAGCAGCAAAGCCCTGGCGGTGACTGTCCCGCCTGCCCTTCTCTGTCCGGGCCCAGCCCCTCCCACGACAGCTTCAGGCCTTGGGCGAGGCTCAGATGAAATAACACGCAGGAATGTGCGCTGTGAAGTGCCAAGGGCTGCGCACGGGCAGGAGCTTCCTGCTCCCCGGGGACTGTTCCTGTCCTGTGGGCTTGCTGGAGACAGGCAGGAGGGCAGCCCCAGCCCTGGGCTGACGTCCTGCCAAGTGCCAGCCGGGCCCGGCACCACTGGGCCAGCCGGGGGTAACAGTGAACAATAAGGCCCCTAACCCGTGAGCCAGCCGCTTTCTATTTCGAATTTTCCTGTCTTGCGCAGGCCAGGGATCTCTGAGAGAGCAAGAGACAGCGCTGGATATTTCCTGACCTCAGATATGCCGAGAAAAGTACCGTAATTTTCTCGCTGTAAAAAAGGAAGTGGCACAAGGATTACAGCAATGAATGAGGAGATGGCTTAGCAAGTGTCTGGATGTTGTAAAGAGTGAGTGCGTTTTATGGCCAAAGAATTATTTGCATTTGTGGCTGTTGTGAGGTTGAATATTCTACATGCAGTGAGTGAAATGCTTACCACTGACGGCAGGAGGGAGGACAAGGTAATCAACTAAAAAGCCCAAGTGCATCTAATGTCCTTGGGGTTCTGGTCCCCAGCCAGGTGGAGGCTGGGGTGGCACAGAACCTGAGAGTCATGTTCCCCGTGCTCTGACGACACATCCGCCCATTGAGACTGCACCCCCGACAGGCCTGAGTCTTGAGAAACAAGTAGCTTCTTCTTTGTGCTTCTGTGTCTGTCTGAAGCAGAAATCTGTGCCTTTGGGAGAAAGCCAAGTCTGTGCTCCTCCACGCAGGCCCTGACCAAGTGCATGGAGGGCTGAAGGCGTGGCAGGCCTCAGGAGAAAGAAAGGGCACCGATGGAAGGCTCTGAGAGCCTGGCGGGTCCCATCTCCTTTAATGTCCCCTGAGGTAGACACTTATTAATCCCTCTTTATAGATGAGGAAATTGAAGTTAAATAATTTGCTAATGGTAACACAGCTAGACGAGTGGGTACGCTCAGGTGGAGAAGGGGAAACATGAAAGATCTTAGCATATGTCTTGCTCAAAAGCATCTGAACATAAAAAAGTATTCAAGACTAAGTCATACTAAATGATACTAAGTGGACAAAGCATGTTATAAATCAGTATGAGTCCAGTATGACCCCAACTTTACAAATGTATGTAAATAGATGTACAGAAAAGGGTGACTGCTCCACGGGGAAGTACAGCCGGTTGGCCAGCCCACCCATCCATCCACCCACCTGCCCATCCGCCCATCCACCCACCCATCCACCCATCCACATCCATCCACCCACCCATCCACATACCCAACCACCCATCCATCCATGATACCCATCTGCCCACCCACCCACCCACTCACCCATCCATCATCCATCTATAAATATAATCTATCCTATCTTTCCTTATCTATCTCCCCGCCCCCTCTAGCTGCTGGTGCCTTAAACAGCTTTGTCTGTAGCCACGGGGAGCTGCAGAGAACCACCCGAGGACCTCCACCCGAGGACCAAGGCACCAAGGCCGGCACTGACAGAGTTCCGCCCAGGGCTAAAGACCAGCAGCACATGGTTTTCTTGGTTGGTTTCCCCCCACCCCACCATGGGGCCTGAACCAGTGACCCTCGATTCCCTAGAGCCAAACTCCTCCACACAGGACCGTTCCTTTGTCACTTCTTGGCACTGTGTGGCCCCTGCAGGCCGGGCTCAAGGCCTACCGGGCGCTTGGTGAGGTCCCAGTTGTGGATGATCCTGGCCGGAATCACCGAGGCATCGTCTTGGTGGCAGATGTCGCAGTAATAGAGGCCGGAGAAGGCACAAAGCTTGGGTCGTACGAATGAGAAGCCAATCTGCCGGGAGCAGCCTGTGGAGAGGGAGGGCGGGAGAGTGAGCAGTGGTGGGGCCAGAGTGTGCGGACAACGCAGAAGCTCCCAGCCAGAAGGACCTGCTATTTAAGGAAGGGACGGACATAGAAGGAGGACGCAGAGATCAAACAGCCGTCACTCACATGCCCACTGCTGAGAAACAACCCCATTACTTCGTCTTTACAGCAAAACACCATAACGATGATTGCTGTCATTTTGCAGCTGAAGAAACTGGTGCACAGAGAGGTCGGGAGACCTGCCCAGTCACAGAACGATTAAGTGGCAGAGCCGGGAATCGGATTTGGGTTGGGTTGGTGTTAGAACCCACATCCTCTTCGCCTAGCTGCCTGTGTTCAACGTTCTCACTGCTCGCTCACCGAAGCCAACCTCCCGTAGGTCCGCCCCTCCACTGGGGCCCAGAAACGGAAGCAACCAAGTCAGCGCCCTGGCAAGCAGGCTAGGAGCTGGGGACACGGGGCCGGCCACAGGGAGTGGGGGGGGAGGCCAGCCGGAGCAGGGCCGTCTGGACACTGCCTGGTGCCAGCTTGAAGTCAGAGATGCCGAACACCTCAGGACAGCGGTCCAGGGTCTGGCTTCAGCTCCTCTGCTGGAGCTCCCTCCACAGCGGCAGGTGGCGAGAGTCAGAGTGGGGCTCAAGTCCTGAGCACGTGCCTGCCTCCCACGGGGCCAGGGGAAAGAGGCCCTCTCGCCTCAGGATTAACCTTCACTGAAGTTTGGCAAGATTCCATTTCAGTATCTATAAAATTCTTCTGCCTAATAGCTACCTCAACCTAACCTTCGCAGATGTTTGGCAAGATTCCATTTCAGTATCTATAAAATTCAGCTGCTCCTTGCTCTTCTGTGGGGGTGATGATCAAGTTTAAAGGCGATGAGGCTTTGAAAGTGCCCTGTGAACCATGAAATACAGCCAGATGCGGGCAGTGGGCGTCTGCCCGGCCACAGAGCCATGCTTGCTGCAGGAAGGAAGCCCAAGCCCTCCAGATTCAGTCTCGGCCTGTGGGCTGGCAGGTGACAGGCACAGTGAGAGCCACCCGCCTGCCAGCATTCACACCCACTGGGGGACCCTTCTCACCAGCTCTGGGGGGCCTGGCCTCCTCCCCCAGCCCAACACCTACAGGCAGAAAGTGCAAAGCGTGAGTGTCAGGGGTTGGCGGGCGGGAGCAGGGAGTGAGCAGGGACTTGAAAATGTCTTCTGCAGGAAGAAAACCGCAGACCACTTCCTTCCAGATGCCCGAGGCAGACTTTCCCCTCCGGTCCCACAGGCTCCGGCCAGCAGGACGGTCCTCAAACCACCTGCAGCCACGTCTCCTGCTGTGGCACTCTGCGGCGGGGCAAAAATCCTCCCAGTTCACCTGGAGGACCGAAGGCGATGGTGGGGGGGGGTGGGGGTCTGGGTCGGGGAGGAGAGCTAAAAATGGAACGTGAGCCGTGGAATATCTCATGGCCTTGGAAAGCGAGAGGGTGGAGAGGCCCTGCGGGCGCCCGGCCAGAGCAAGGTTCTAGCACCGTCGAGGTCCCCGTCTGGCTCCACCACAGGACGGGTTATTGTGAGGAATAAATTAAATAATCCAAAGAAAGCAGCTGGCCCCGTGCCCCACACGGAAGAATCAGATTCGAGGACAGGAATGATACAGCGGATGTCCTGACTTAGAATAATACCCACGATAGATTCTTCAGGAGAACAAAGCCAAGTTGCAGAACAATATATACAGCTGTGCTGGCCCGCACAGCGGCCACAGCCACAGGTGCCCATTTCGATTTAAATTTACCTTCAAGTTAGCCTGAAAATTCGGTTCCTCTGTCACACTAGCCACGTTTCAAGTACTCGGGGGCCACAGGTGGCTTGTAGTTACCATATGAGCCAGCACGGATCTAGAGCATTTTCATCATCAGAGAATGTTCTATTGCACAGCGTTCGGTGGGATGAGCCCATTTTTGTAAGTGAAAAGACTGTGCGCACTTGCAAAAGCATGCAGAAATATCTGGGAGGGCGCCATGCCCCTGCTCCGGAAGAATCCAACGCTACAGTGATATAATACTGAAGGGGGTGGAGAGCACGGCTCCCTTGGATGGAACTCCCTGAGCAGAGAGAGCAGCACCCGGCAGAGCTGCCACCCACAGGGCCCAACCCTCGGCAGGGCCGCCAGCCCTGATGGGTGCTGGGGAGGAGCAGAGGCTGTCTGCTGAACATCCCAGGGGCGGCACGGGGGCACCCGCGGGGAGCCAGGAAGGGGCAGAGCGCCTAAAGCGGGAGCCCCGCCCGAGGCAGGGTGAGGCGGGCAGGCTGGGGGCGGCGGGGCAGCGAGCGGGCACCTGCACAGAAGCAGCCCTGGGAGTCGAGGCCTTTCTCCGTGGGGATGGCCACGAGGTACCGCAGCAGGAAGCCGTTCTCCCGCGTGGCGACCTTCAGCACCTCCTGAGAGCTTTCGTCCAGACTCCCGCCCAGTGTCACCGCCTCCTCGGCCGTCTCCAAGTAGGACGCCAGGACCTTGCGCACCAGATCCCTCCACAGGGCGGCCTCCTCGGCACTCCCGGCCTGCAGCTTCAGGACGGCCTTGGCCGTGATGATTTTGAAGAAGGACGGGCCCCCGAGGCTCGTGTCCGGCAGGATGTCTCGGATGGTCTCAACTCCGTGGCTGTCACTTAGCATCTTCTCGTTGTTTCGCACTCGGAAGCATTTCAGGGACTCCAAGGAGAGGGAGAAAATATAGGGCGTCCAGGTCCTGTCCGTGTACAGGTACAGGAGGGATTCTTTAATAGCGTCTGGCTCGGGAACTTGGGCGGAGGACCAAGAGAACAGCGCGCCCTGGAGGGTCTCGGGCTCGGCGGGCAGGTCCGGGTGGGAGGGGAGGCCGTCCTGGGGGGCGTCTGGGGGGTCCTCAGGAGGCTCGGGGTACTGGATGTTCACCCACTCATCCTCCTGCTGGGGCCGGCACTTCTGCAGGGCCTCCCGCACGCGGTCCAGCCAGTCCTCGGCTTCGTCCTGGGAGGAGGCCCGCAGGGCCAGCCGCCTGCCGGAGAAGACCAGCTCGAAGCGGCCGTCGCCGTGGGCCGGCCCCACGGCCTCGCAGCGCAGCAGCGAGCAGTTCTCCACGCAGGGGCGCTCCTCGGTGTTCAGGTAGAGGCGGAACTCCAGTGGGGAGAGCTCACAGAAGAGCTCCTTCCAGATGCCCATCGCCCCCCGCCGCTCCACGGTGCCCAGCTTCATGAGACCCCGGAACGGGTTGGACAGCCCTGGGGGACAGAAAGAGGCGCTTTAGACAGCGGGCCATGCCTCCACCTCCCGAGGCCCTGCAGCGGGTGTGGACGGGGGCTGCCGCGAGAACGCTTTTTGAGTGGTTCCATCCCATCCTCACCCTCAGCTGTTGACCTTGTTCCTGAATTTTACTGAGAAAAAAAAAAAAGGACTAAAAAGTTACCTCCACAGAGCCCTCACTATGGGATCTGTACCCACACTCGGACTTCCCCCTTGTCACCGGGGACAAACTGCCGGCTCGGTCCGAGGCCAACTCCTCCGTCTGCACAGAGGGAACCCTCCCCACCGCCCACTCGAGGACAAGGACGTCTCTCCAGCAGCCCTCCCTCCCTCTCCCGTGTCACTGCTTTCTCCCTTCCCTCCTGGCTCATTCCCACCAGCACACAAAAAACGCTGTTATTTCTGCCATCTTTAAAAATAGCTTTTTGATGGCACTCCCATCTCTAATTACCACTCTGTTCCTCTGTCCCTTACAGAAAACCCCGAGGAGGTGTCACAACTGTCTCCAGTTCCCCTGCTCCAGTTCCATCTCGTATCTGCTCCAGTCAGGTTTCTGTCCCCTCCTTCCACTGAAACTGCGCTTGGGAAGCCCCATGCCCTCCTCGTCACCAAATCCAAAGGCAAATCCTTGGTCTCACTCTGGCCTGACCCATTGGCGTCTCAGGACACAGCTGAGCCCTCCTTCCCTCATGAGATACTTCCCTCACACAGCTGCTGAGGTGCCACTCTGGGTATTCCTCCGCTACCACGGGCCACTCTTCTGTCCCCTGGGCTGGCTCCTCACCTCTCCCTGATGTGTCAACAGTGGAGCGCCCCAGTCCTGGATCCCCTTCTCCAACGACACCCACCTCCTACCTGATCGTGCCTACGTTCAGGGCTTTATGCCAACAACCCTTGGCGCTCATCTCCAGTCTAAACCTCGCCCTTGAACTTTAGATTCCGATCTCCCCCTGCGCCATGTACGGCTGATATCTAACAGGCATCTCAAGATTGACATGCCCGAAAACGAACTCCTGCCCCTCCCACTGCAAGCCAGCTTTTGTCCCAACATCCCTCATCTCATAAATGGCAAAGTGCATCCTTCACGCTGCCTGAGCTAAAAACCCTTCCTTTCTGTCACACACATACACACGCAGCCCATCGGCAAATCCTGCTGGTACATCCGGAACCCTCCGCATCTCACCACCTCTACTGCCACCACACGGGCTCAGATGGCCGTCGCCCCTGGCCTGGCTTATAGCGAGAGCCTCCTGGCTGGTCTCTGTCCTGGAGGTCCTTCAATATATGAGCCAGGGTGACTCCTCACTTAAAGGAAGTTAGATCATGTCCCTTTGTCCCAAACCCTGCAGTGGCTGCCATCTCCCTCGGAGGGAAAGCTGACGTCCCTTCTGTGGCCCGCGAGGCCCTCCGTCACCCTGCCCTCATCTCTAACCACCCCCTCCCCATCTCCTTGGTTTCCTGGGCACGTGCCCACGGCGGGGTGTTTCCACTTGTTCCCCTGCTTGAGACACGCAGGTCGGCCCGTGCCTCCCTGCCTCCGCCCCTTCACATCTCCTCAAATGTCACCTCCTCTGTGAGGGCTTCCTTGGCCACCCATATGAAATAGTGCACTCCCCATCTTGGCAGTCCCCAAGTTCTCCCTAGCAATTACTGTCACCGGCCCATACTATACATTTACTTGTTAACTCTCTTCTCTCCTGCCTCCCGCATGAGGAGATAAGAAGTCTGTGAAGACAGGGACCTTGCCTTGCTCCCTGCTGTGCCCCCAGCACCCAGAACAGCCTGGCGCAGCGGTCACTTAATAAATACCCACTGAACGAGCGTGGGCCTGCACGCCACACACTGCTCCATGCTCCCGGTTTCCTAGGGCTCCGCCAGCAACCAGGGGGCCCGAAGGACGCACGATTCTCTCTCCCCCAGCCTGGACTAGGCCTGGCGATTTCAAAAAATTGGATAGGGCCTTCCGACTCTTCAAGGAACCTGACGGCCCAGACAAGAAGCACGCCTTCTCTGGGATGGTTCCAGGGACGAAAAGAAAAACCTAGAAGGAGCCAGCGTGGAGACCAGGGCTCTACCTGTGTCCCCCAAGCTAGGAACCTGGCCGGAATTATCTGTTGGGTCACTGCAAACAGAAAACGAGGAGAGAAAGAGACTGATTCCAAGCCAGACTTTTTTGTTTATGGAGTAACTAGGTTATGGCTCCTGAATGCTTTTTAGAATTTCACAGAGTACGGAACTGGGCCGGCCTCACCGTCAACAGCACACGGAGGACACTGAAGAGACGGCACAGCCGATGCACCCCCGCCAGAGCCACTAAACGAACCATCACAGACAGGGGCCTTGGGGAGGGGCACCTGAACCGCCTTTGGAGGCAGGGTTTGCTCTGAGTTACAGGCAGACCCCAGAGTTTTGTATAATCACACGGCTTCGGGGAAAAAGTTTCAATACTTCGATGTACGAAACAGGTTTGGGGGCATGCTATTGTTGAGATTTTACGAGAAAACGGAGCCCTTTTCCTGAAATGCCTCCCTGAATTACTCAGCAAGGGTGTTCCTGCTTACATTCTGGGGAGAGGTTTTGCCTGTGAGAACACACCACCCAACTGGTAATGGAGAAGAGGGCTCCGGCACCGCTCTCCGAAAGGCGCCGTCCCCGTGCGGCGAGGCCGCTGGAACCCTGCGGTCGGTCACCTACCCATCTGCCTGCGGTGCACCACCCGGAAGCTCTGGTGCTCCGGGGCCGCGGCCGCCCTGCTTGGCCGGCTTCCTGGGGAAGGCACGCAGGCCTGGTCTAAGGCCCCCGTGGAGTAGCTTTTCCTTGGTCCTTGAGAAAAATGCCGGAGGAGCCCGGGCCTGGACTCCGGACTCCCTCCGGAAGAAGCCACGGAGCGTTCCGAAGGGCTCTCTGCGGGCGGCTCCTGGGGAGGCCGGTAGAAGTCGTCCTCTGAAATCCAGCTCTTGCTCTCCTGGTGGGAAGGGAGGGAAGACATAGGTGGCGTATGACGGTGTTTGTTTTTTTGTTTTTGTTTTTATAAACATCATGGTTGAGACATAACTCACCTGTCATAAAATGAACCCATTTAGAGCGCACGGCTGGATCGTTCCAGTGTATTCACAGAGTTGCGCCACCAGCACCACGAAGGTCGGAACGCTCTCCTTCCTCCAAAGAGAAACCCCGTGCTTGGGAGCGGGCGAGCCCTATTTCCCCTCCACCGCTCCGGCTCTAGGCCACCGCTGATCTACTTTCTGTTTCCCGAGATTGGTCCATTCTTTTCACGTAAGCGGATTCTTCACTTATTGTTTTTTTATTCGCTTATATGCATATTTATTTATTTTGGGGGGGGTGAGAGAGTGTGAGCGGGGGAGGGGGACAGACTGGCAGAGAAACAGAGAGAGAGAGAACCCTAAGCAGGCTCTACACTCAGTGTGGAGCCTGACGCCGGGCTCGATCTCACCACCCTGGGATTAAGACCTAAGCCGAAATCAAGAGTTGAATGTTTACCGAGCCACCCAGGTGCCCCAATATAAACAGAATCTTATAAATGTGATCTTGTGTCTGCCTTCCTTCCCTTAGCATCAGGTTTCAAGGTCCCCCCATGCTGCAGCAGGCATCATCATTCCATTCCTTCTTTATTACTAACTAGTATTCCAAGGTACGGACGTAGCCCATTTGGTTTGTCCACTCATCAGCTGATGGGCCTCTGGGTTGTTTTCTGCTTTGGGGCAATTATAAACAATGCCGCCGTGAACACTCACGGACAGACTTCTGTGTGGACGCGTGCATTCCGTTCCCTTGGGCACAGGCCTGTGAGGGGAACTGATGGGCCAGTCGGTAACTAGTTCTAACTTTCTGAGGAATTTCCAAACTCTTTTCCTAAGCGGCTACACCATTTTCCATTCCCGCCACGTGTGGGGATTCCAATTTCTCCACATCCTCGCCAACATTTTTATGATCTGGCTGTTTGATTACAGCCACCCTCATGTGGGTGAAGTACCATTTTGCGGTTTCCCCAGGGTCTAAGGACGATGACACCGAGCATCGTTTCACGGGCTCGGTGGACACTGGTAGATCTTCTTTGGAGAAACGCCTACTCGAATTCTGTGCCCATTAAAAAGTTTTTTTAATGTTTATTTATTTTTGAGCAAGAGAGACAGAAACAGCGAGTGAGCAGGGGAAGGGCAGAGAGAGAGAGGCAGACACAGAATCGGAAGCAGGCTCCAGGCTCTGAGCTGTCAGCACAGGGCTCAAACTCACAAACCGTGACCTGAACCAAAGTTGGACGCTTAACCGGCTGAGCCACCCAGGAGCCCCTAAGCCTACAATTGATTTGGAGTTAATTCTTGTGTATGGTGTGAGGCACGGGTCCACATTTCTTTTGTCGCAGGTGGACAGCCCATCATCGTAGCACCAGTTATTGAAGGGCTGCAGAGTTTGTCAGCCCTGCTTAGAGATGAGGGAGGCATGGTGAGCGGGACCAGGAGCCCTCACTGGGCGCCGCCGCTGGGGCTCCTCACTTCGGAGCAGGCCCCTGAAGCCCACAGCCGCCAGGCCCTGCCCCTTCCCTTCTGCTGCTGTCTGAGACTGGAGCTGCTCACTGGTGGGAGAAGTGGGGTGGGTCTGGGGTCACAGGGTTATGGGAATGCATGTTAGCTTCTTCTCCCCTCCCTGTTTCAAGCACTCCCTGCCTTTCTGTGCCTAAGCACGGATGAGCAGAGGCAAGAAGAGAGCTGGCTGGACTGCCCTAAGTGGTTGTCTACACAGAGGAAATGACTCACACAGGGGGTGGGCCCAGCCCAGCTATTTTGTTAGGTGTCACCAACCTCACCCTGAAGTTGCTATTTCCAACCCGTAAATGAGATTGCCCTCCCTGCTCCCCGTAGACAAGGGTGGGCGGGGAGTAAGGCCCTAGAAGGATTGGTTTAGACAGTTTAATCCATTCGGATGCCGTATGGCTACTCAAGCCAAGAGCGGAGGGCTCTGAGTCCGGAGTGTGGGGGCCTCCCAGAGCCGGGACTTCCTCTGAAAACCCTCAGAATTAGCAGGTGCTTCCTTCTGTCAGTGACAGGACAGTGTGTCAATCAGGGTGGCTACTTGGGAACCATCTGCAACACAGGATTCTGAACAAAGCCTGCCAGGGCCATAGAGACCCAGGGGAGCTCCCTGAGGAAAACGGGCAGGAGGAGCCTCGCAGAGCTTGGCGCGCACGCCTAGGAAGTCCTGTGGCCTCCCAGCCCCTGCTAATGGCTCCAAGGGGAGAGACCGCTATTCCTTAAGATTCAGCTCGGGGGTCGTCCATCGCCTCCTCCCGGAAGCTTTCCTGACTGTTCCCCAGCCTACACTCCTCCCACCGCCTAGCTGGGTCAGGGAGCCCTCGGGGCTCCCACGGCATTCTTTGCTTACCCTGCCTAGCACCTACCACGTTGTCTGCAATGGTCACTCTTCTCTACGCCTGGCACAGAGTTATCACAGATGAGGGAATACATCTTGACTATTAAACCTCGTTGGCATAAAACAACAAGGGCGCGGCGAGGAGACTGTAAGGAAGGAGACAGATGTGAATTGTGAGGTGATGTACGTTCACTGGTGAGGGCCTCTCTCTCCGAGGAGGCGAGGGAGACTACTGGGAAATGCTGAGAAACGGTCCAGCGGCCACAGGCTAGCCACCGGGAAACGATACTCCAGGAAAAAATCGTTTGTTCTCTTAGGCAACAGAGAAAAACAGTGGGGACACTGGGTCCTTGGAGCTCTGTAGCTGTGCCCCAGCCAGGGCCCCTGGTCACGAAGGGGGGGGGGGGAGGGCACACCAGTGTTGCCCTTCTCCCTCCCTGTTCCTACCACCTTCCTCCTACCTTCCTTCCTACCTTCTGCTCCTTCAAGGCCCCCCATCTGGCCAGTTCCCTGCCACTTCGACGGAGGAAACCACCGCAGACCAAGGGTCTAAGCCAGAGTGGTACCTGCCACGAGGGGCCCGAGACACAGGAATGCCACTTTCATTGGGCTCCAGACTGTTCTCTGGAGTGAAACTGAGAAATCAGTTCACAGCCCTCCAGATTCCACAAGTAAAAGTCCCCTTAGCTCCCCCACTCTCGGCCCCTTTCCTCGCTAGCACTTGTCACCACTGTAATTACCACGTGGGTAATGACTTGCCTACTCCAGTGTCTGTCCCCAAGGAGCAGGGCCCCCGTCCGTCCTGTTCTATCACTGTACCAAGTAAGGTGCTTGGCCCAGAGCAGGGCCTCGCGGTGAAAGAATTTAAAATAATGGGTTGTTTTTTTTTTTAAAAGAAAGACTGAACGGCTCTCATGGTTATACAACTTGACGGTGACCACCCTCTACTCGCCCCCGCTGTCCACCCCATGCCGCCAAAGTGTCAAATAAATGGCAGGGACTAAATGACAGAAGCACAGAAAGATGAGAATGGCAGAGGTGACACGCAGGGCAGAGCACCACCCCATACAAAGGCCGGGGGTCCGCCAGGCCAGCGCGAGCAGGCGGGCCGCACAGGAGCGCCCGGCGATGGTCTGCTTATGGGGAGGGAGGAGTGGGCGCCTGGACTCTCAGCACCCTGAGTCCCCTGAGGCCTGCGGGGAGGCGGAGCCTGCGCTGGTCAGCCCCACGGGCCCACCGCAGGCCCTTGACGGTGTACTCCTCGGCGTAAACTCCCAAGCTGGCATCTCGAGAGTCTCTGAGAGTTCGAGAACTATTAACCACGCCTGCACTCATCCAGGGACGGTGCTCAGAGCTGACACGACAGAAGGCAAGAGACACGCTCTTCCGTGTCATGGAGCGGATATTCGAGTCCAGAGGCAGGAAATAAACGAAGTCAAGCAGGCAAACGGGAAAGGGAGCCACTGGGGACAGTGCTTTCGGGGCAGGGTGCTCAGGAAAGGCGGAGAGGAGGGTGAGGAAAAGGAGCGAGCCGGGAAAGGGTCCGGGCGGATGGAGTGCCAGAAGCTGCCGGAGGCCAGAGGAGCAGTGCCTGGTAAGCAGGGGAGCTGGGGGACAGGTTAAGCTTCCCTGTCCCATCAGCTCTGGGACCCTGGCAAGATGGGATGTTGGAGCCGACACAACGCAAGTCAGGTCCTGGACAGGAGTGAACTCAACTGAGTCAATGCCACTCTGTGGCGCCCTGCTGGGGCGCGCGGCCACAGGCCCGAGGGGTAGCCCTCTGCTTCCGGCTCAAGCCCTCTCCTTTACCCTTCAGAGTGTTGACAGTTGTCTGCTCAAAACCTTCAGAGTCCTGTGACATTCTGAGCCCTGAAGCACTCTTCAGGATAGTAAAAAAATGGAGACTGTGACGGCGACATGATTAATACAGTCATAGTCAGACAGTCATATGGAAAATATAACTTTTGACTCTTGCACCATACACAAAAATTAATCCCAAATGGATCATACATCTAATTGCGAAGGGTAAAACAATAAAGCTTCTAGACGAAAATACAGGGGTCCTCGCAGCCTCACAGCTTTGGGTAGGTAAAGATCTTAAAAACAGACACAAAACATGTTAACCACAAACAGAGAAATTGATAAATTGAAGATCATTAAAACCAAGAATTTCTGCTCCATAAAAGATATCGTTAAGAGATTTAAAAGGCAAGACATAGGGGCGCCTGGGGGGCTCATTCGGTTAAGTGTCCAACTCTTGATTTCAGCTGAGGTCATGATCTCACAGTTTGTGAGTTTGAGCCCCAAGTCAGGCTTTGCATTGACAGTGTGGAGACTGTTTGGGATTCTCTCTCTCTCTCTCCCTCTCTCTTTTGTTCCTTTGTTTCTTTCTTTTTTTAATATTTATTTTTTAGAGAGAGAGAGAGACAGAATGCAAGTGGGAGAGGGGCAGAGAGAGAGAGAGAGAGAGGGAGACACAGAATCCAAAGCAGGCTCCAGGCTCTGAGCTGTCAGCACAGAGCTGGATGCAGGGCTTGAACCCACACACAGTGAGATCATGACCTGAGCTGAACTCAGATGCTTAACCAACTGAGCCACCTAGGCACCCCTCTCTCCCTCTTTTTCTGCATGTGCATGACCGTACACACACACTCTTTCTCAATATAATAAACATTAAAAAAAAAAAAAGAGGCAGGTCATAGACTTGAAAAAAACACTTGCTATCTGTATCTGCTATATATTTTTTCTCTAATAAAAGGCATACCCATAATATGCAAAGAGCCTCTACAAATAAATTAGGAGATATACACAACCCAATTTAAGAATGAAGCAATGACTCAGGGAATTCCAAAAGCCAATAAGCAAATGAAAAGGTATCAAAATCATTAGTCATCAGGCAAATTAAAACCACAGTGAGATCCCACTACGCACCTATTAAAGTGGCTAAAATTAAAAAGACCGATGACCCCACTGGCTAGGATAAAGAGCGATGAAAACGCTGACATATCGCTAATGTGAGTACAAGTCAGTGCAAGCGCCGTTAGAAAACTGCTTGGCCGTGGCTACTGAAGGTAAACATATGCCTTCCCAACGACCCGGCAATTCCGCTCCTAGATATATACTCGCAGAAATGAGGGCAGAGGTTCACTGAAATGCAAACATAAGAATGTTCACATCGGTTTTCATCATAATAGCCAAAACCTGGAAACAACCCAAATGTCTGTTAGCAGGAGAATGGAGAGATGCGCTGTGATATATTCTTACAATGGAATACTACAGAACGATGGAGAAGAACAAACTAGCGCCTCATGCTGTATGCACAGGTGACCCACACAGACGTAATGCTCAGTGAAAGAAGCAAAAGGGTTTATATTGTACAATTCCATTCATATGAATGAAGTTCAACAATAGGCAAAATTAATCTACGGTGCTAGAAGTCAGAACAGAGGCTTCCTTTGGAGGGGAACGATGGGAGAAGGCATGAGAGAGCCTTCTGGTGGGCTGGAAAGGTTCTGTATTTCTATCTGGATGGTGGTCATAGAGTGTACATCATCTAAAATTACTCGCTGAGCTACGTACTGAGGATCACTTTACATCATTCCTCGAACACTTTCTAGAAGGGGAAATAATAGTCTTTTTTCAGTAAAATTTTTAAAAATCTTTATCTATTTTTGAGAGAGAGAGAAAGAGAGAAAGAGCAGGGGAGCAGCAGAGAGAAAGGAAGACACAGAATCTGAAGCAGGCTCCAGGCTCTGAGCTGTCAGCATAGAGCCCAATGTAGGGCTTGAACTCACGAACCACAAGTTCATGACCTGAGCAGAAGTCGGACGCTTAACTGACTGAGCCACTCAGGGGCCCCAAAACAATAGTCTTTTTAACACATGGTGCCAGTACCACTGTACATCAATGAGCAAAAGAATCAAGCTGGACCTCATCCTTATACCATATACAAAAATCAACTCAAAACGGATCATAGATCTGAATTAAGAGCTAAACTAGAAAATTTTTAGAGGAACACATAAATCTTTGTGACCTTGGGCTAGGAAATGGGTATAGACAGGACACCAAAAGCACAAATGAGGGAAGAAAAAAAAAATAGATATACTGGACCGTGTCAAAACTGAAAACATTTATGCTGTAAATGTTACCACCAAGAAAGTGAAACAACAACTCACAGGATGGGAGAAAATAGTTGCTAATTATATACCTAATAAGGGTGTACAATCTAGAATATATAAACGACTATTATAACTCAATGATAAAAAGACAAATAATCCAATTTTAAAATGGACCAAGGGACGCCTGGGTAGCTCAGTGGGTTAAGCGTCTAACTCTTGGTTTTGGCTCAGGTCATGCTCTCACGGTTCACAACTTCGAGCCCCGCATTGGGCTCTATGCTAGTGGCAAGGAGCCTGCTTAGGACACTCTCTCTCTCTCTCTCTCTCTCTCTCTCTCTCTCTCTCCTTCTCTCTCTGCCACTCCCCAACTCACATGCACTCTCTCTTTCTCTGCCACTCTCCCACTCATGCTCACTCTCTCTCAAAATAAATAAATGAAAAATTAATAAACAAAACAAAATAAAAATGGGCCACGGTTCTGAATAGACGGTTCTCCAAAGTAGATCTACAAATGGCCAAAAGTCCCACAAAAAAGATGATGCCTGACATCAGAGACATTTAAAAAATGCAAATCAAAACCATAATGAGATACGCTCTCCCCCGGGGCTAGCTATAATAACAGTGTTTTAAAAGACAACAAAATACTGCTGGTGAGATGTAGAATACACTGCTGGCGGGAATGTAAAATGGGGCCGCTGCTTTGGAAAAGTCTGGCAGTTCCTCAAAAGGTTAAATACAGAGTTACCAGTGTGTCCCAGAAATTCTACTGCTAGGTATGTACCCAAGACGATTAAAAATATATACCCGCACAAAAACTTGCACACGAACGTTCATTGCTGTGTTATTTATAATAGCCCAAAAAACGCGGAAAAAAAAAAAACCCGAAAGCCTACCAACTGACGAAGGACAAAATAAAATGTGATAAATTCACACAAAGGAATCTACCATGAATTATTACTCGCTGAAGTACGGATCAGGCTCCAACGGCGATGACTCCTGAAAACAGTGTGTTAACTGGAAGAAGCCAATGACCAAAGGTTACATATTATAGGTTCCCATTTATGTGAAATGTCCAGAAGAGCAAATCTATAGACAAAGGAGACGAGTTGCCAGGGGATGAGAGGAGTGAGGCCGGAGAGGGAGAGGCGGATGGGGTGTCACTGCTGGTGGTAGGGGATTTCTTTTCTTTTTTTTAAATGTTTTTATTTATTTTTTGAGAGAGAGATAGAGACAGAGCGTGAGCAGGAAAGGGGCAGAGAGAGAGGGAGACACAGAATCCGAAGCAGGCTCCAGGCTCTGATGAGCCATCAGCACAGAGCCCGATGCAGGGCTCGAACTCCTGAACCGCGAGATCATGACCTGAGCCGAAGTCGGCCACTCAATCGACTGAGCCACTCAGGCGCCCCGAGGGATTTCTTTTATGGGGGATGAAAATATTTTCAAATTAGATTGTAGAGATGGTTCGACAACCTTGTGAATATGTGAAAAACATGGAGTTATACACTTTAATTAGAATTGTATGGCATATGAGTTATATCTCAATAAAGCTATCAAAAAAAAGTGTGTGTGTGTGTGTGTGTGTGTGTGTGTGTGTGTGTGTGTGTGTGTGTCTCCTAGTCTATTTCACGGCCTTGGCCGCATCCTGAGTCACAGGGTCTGGAAGCCACAGGCTGGACGAGAGACGCGCATGGATGATGCTGAAAAAGCAAGGCTACGTCCCACCGTGACCCCAGACAGCAGGCGGGAGAAACCTGGGCTTTTGTGGGTCCACGTGCACACGCGCACACAACCTCCGACCCTGGCTGCTCACGACCCGAGAACAAACGTGAAATGGCAAAACGGCTCGGGTGCACAGCTTCGACGACCGCTTCACTGGGCCGATGGTTCTCAAGCCTCTGACCCCGGGCTCTGCGCGGGACGTCCCCACGGCTGGCTCCCCTCGGGGTTATCGACCACGTAGACTGGCCCATTCTAGAACCGCGCTGCCCCACAGAAATAGAATCCCAGCCGCAGGTGTCATTTTGCACGTTCCACTAGCCACGTTTTTAAAAGGTAAAAAGAAACACGTGTAGTTAATTTTCATAATATATTTCACCTAATATAAAAAATACTTTCATTGTAACACGTAATTGATAAAAAAATGATTGAGATATTTCACATTCTTTTTTTTCTTCAGACAAAGCCTTCAGGATCCAGTGTTTAATTTACATAGCTGATCTCCACGTGGGCTAACCACGCTTCGCATGCTCGCTCGACAGCCGCGCGTGGCTAGGGCTTACCATATTGGACAGCGCAGTCCTAAATCTGGTCTGTGTTGCAAGATGAGTATTCTCAAAGTCTGGTGTTTTATAAAATACGAATTTAATAATAGCAAGCGCTGAGGAGGGAACCGAGGCTCAGTGAGGCGAAGTGCCTGGCCTGAGGCCGCGAGCCGAGAGGGGCAACGGTGAAGTGCAGGGTCTATGAACATATGAGAGTTGTCTTCTCTACGGAGTCAGTGTGAGGTGACAGGAGAGACCCATGGGAAGGGACAGGCACCGTGCTGGGCTCATGTCTGCTGTGAGAGATCTGAGGGGCTAATGGAGATCCGGCAGAGAGCACTCGGGGTGGCCGGCTGGGGATCCCCTGCGCCAGCTCTGAGACATTTCCCCGAGACGTCCCCCCAAAAAGCTTACATCACTCACCGGGCTGGTGGGCGAGGACACCCCGAGGCTCCGGGCAGCTCCGTCATCCTCCGGGGGCTTCTGCTGGCCGCTTCCCGGGCTGACTGCTCTGGCCGCTGCCTCTCTCACAGGACTGGAAGGCCTCTGGCCTAAAACGCTCACTGAGGGGACAGCTGTGGCAGGGCCCAAGCGCAGCAAGCCCAGGGCGCCAGGTGCCTGGGGAGGCGGCTCCTGCTTGCGGTCCCCGTCTTGAGTCCCAGAGGATGCTTGGGTCGGGAGGGGCTCTGCGGGCACATTGAAAGGGATGCTGGCCTCCAGGCCGGGGAGGGAGAGCGAGGCCTGCCCCGTGGGAGTCTCCGTGTCTCCACTTAGTCCGCTCAGTCCGTTGGTTGGCACCGAGTTCACCTGGGCTTTGCTGAATTCCGACAATACCCTAGAAGTTTTCAAACAAAGAAACCTGTGTGACAAGTTGTCGGCTAGAACGCCCAAAGCTGTCGGGGCAGTGGTAAGAATGCACAACTGCTGTTTTGGGATTTCAAAAACAAAACACCCTCGTCATCCACCGTGCTCCTTTGCTTACACACGGCCTTCCTCTGACGCTCCTCACAAAGTGTCTCCCCAGCTGGGACTGAGCTAGAGTGGGCGGCCAAGGGGGCTGTGGGGCCCGGGATCTCCAGTGAAAAAGTTCACAAAGCTGAGGGAAAAAACTGACGTGAATGGAAACCGACTGCCTTTTGCTTTTGCTTTCTGAACAGGCTACTGCGGGCCTGGAGAGCTTGCTCAGCCAAGCGAATGGATGGACAAGCAACCATTTCCTCAAGCTGCTGTGGGACAGCCTCGGTGACCAGTGTCTCAGAGCCGGGCTCCCCCACGGGGCAAGCAGCTGAGGCACGAAGAACCCACTCCCTGGGACATGGGAAGTGAGGACCCACTCTGTTCCTGGAACAGAAACTGGGCATCGGGGTTGGGATGAGGCGCAAGAGAAGCCTTCCGTTTCCAGGAAGTGCCGTAGGAGACCTGTGTACACGGGGTGCAGGAGTGTGCACACAGGTACACGTGGGATGTGCACCTGCTCTCTCCTCCATGAGACTGGCTCTTCCTGCCCTTCAGAGGTGCTTCAGGGACTACGGGGAACAATGTAGAAACAATTGTTCCTGTCTTTGTGTACAGACACACGCGCACACACACACGAAAACATACTTCTGGGCCTTCTAGAATGTGCACTGGCTGGTGGCTACTCCCCTTCTCCTGAGGCTTCTCAGCCTCAGGAGAATCCAAGTTCTGTTTCTAAAGTAAACCTATTTGCTATCTCCTTCTCTGCTTATGAACCAATAGAGTATGTCATAGGCAAACGCAGATTCATACAACAACGGAGCTATCTGGGGCCCCAGAGACTGCACAGATCTGCCCTGATGTCTTAGACTGGGTCAGAAGACATGCCAAATGCCCCTTAAGCTGGGTTAATGGAAATGAGGATTTTAGAACTCAAGTTTTTACCTTAAGGTCTTCTGGCTGAGCTGTGCTCCTATCTACAACATCGTATCCCCAAACATTTCAAGACATGCGAGTCAAGCACTGGTGACCACCCCATATGTTTATGGGCAACTGATTTTCAACCCAAGAAAGAATAGTCTTTTCAACAAATGGTGCTAGGATAAGTGAAGAGTCCCATGCAAAAGAATACAGTTGGATCCCTACCTCACACCATGTAAAAAAATGAACTCAAAAATGGATCGAAGACCTAACAGTAAGAGGTAAAACTGTAAAACTCTTAGGAGGAAACAGGTATAAATCTTTGGATCAGGCAATGGTTTCTTATATGACATCCAACGAATAAGCAACCAATAAAAAATAGGTAAGTTGGACTTTATCAACACTAAAAGCTTTTGTGCTTCAAAAGGATACCATCGAGAAAGCAAAGGGACAACCCACAGAACAGGAAAAGAATCTGCGTATCTTATATCCCAGTATTATCGTACATCTGATAAGCGTCTATCTAGTGCCCAGAATACACAGCTCTTACAATTCGATAATAAAAGAACAAATAATCTGATTGAAAAATGGGCAAAGGATTTGCAGAGACATTTCTCTAAAGGCATACAAAGGGAAAGTATGTGAAAAGACACTCAATACCATTAGACAGCAGTGAAATACAAATCAAAACATAATGAGATACTATTTTATGCCTACCAAGATGCCTATAATAAAAAAGACAAAGGGGGCGCCCGGGTGGCTCAGTCGGTTAAGCATCCAGCTTCTGATCAGGTCATGATCTCATAGTTCGAGCCCACGTTGGGCTCTATGCTGACAGCTCAGAGCCTGGAGCCTGCTTCAGATTCTGTGCCTCCCTCTCTCTCTGCCTCCCCCCCACTCAAGCTCTGTCTCCCTCTCTCTAAAATAAACAAACATTAGAGAAAATAAAAAAATAATAAAAAAGGGCAGATAACAACAAGTGTTGGCAAAGCTGTGGAGAAAATGGAACTCTTACACACGGCTGGTGGAACTGTGAAATGGTGCAGCCTCTGTGGAGAACGGTTTGGTAGTTCCTTAAAAGTTAAACAAAGAGTTACCATATGACTCAGCAATTCAACTCATGGGTATATACCCAAGAGAATTAAAAGACAAGGTCTGCGCAAAAACCTGTACATGAAAGTTCATAGCAATATTATTCGTAATAGCCAAAAAGTAGGAATAGAACAAATGACCACTCTCTGAGGAAAAGATAAATCATGGTGTGGCCACACGATGGAATATGATCCAGCCATGACCCATGCTACAACACGGATGAACCCTGAAAACCTACAAAGTGAAAGAAGGAGGTCACAAAAAGCCATCTATCGTTTGATTCCATTTGTATGAAATGCCCAGAATAGGTAAGTCCATAGCTAATGGGTAAGGGGTTTCCTTATAGGGATGAAAGTGTTCTTGAATGATATCATAGTGATATTGCACAGCCCTGTGAATATACTAAAGGCCACTGAAAATGGTGACTTTTAAGGTATGTGAATCCTATCTCACCAAACAACTAGGTGGAAGGTGTCACTGTGTTGTCACTATGTGCGTGGATCCGTTACAGGGGGAGGCAGGTGGGTGCTGGTTTTTGCTTTCAGCCTCACTCTAAAAACAGACCAGTGAGAAGCCAAGGGTACAGCTTGTAGCGAGCAGGCACCGAGACACTAATAGGTTCTGAAAACAGAAGGGTAGTTTCCATAGGTAGAGAAGGAGGGACATTTAAAAACCAATTGCAAGGGAGCCTGGTGGCTCAGTCGGTTGAGCATCCGGACTTCGGCTCAGGTCACGATCTCACGGTTCAGGAGTTTGAGCCCCGCCTTGGGCTCTGTGCTGACAGCTCAGAGCCTGAAGCCTGCTTCAGAGTCTGTGCCTTCTTCTCTCTCTGCCCCTCCCCTGCTTGTGCTCTGTCTCTCTCTCAAAAATAAATAAACATTAAAAAAAATAATAAGATAAATAAAAAACGAAAAACCAATTGCATGTGTCCAAACCACTGTGACAAAATGGGGCCACTTTCTGAAATGAACTAGGGAGGCAGATTTTTGACAAATGTTCCCTGTGAGGTCCCAGCTCCTCATGGAGTCCCAAGAGGTGGGGGAGTGACTGATTAAGAGCAGGGGCTCCAGGGGCGCCTGGGTGGCTCAGTCGGTTGAGCGTCCGACTTCAGCTCAGGTCATGATCTCGCAGTTCATGAGTTCGAGCCCCGCATCAGGCTCTGTGCTGACAGCTCAGAGCCTGGAGCCTGCTTCGGATTCTGTGTCTCCCTCTCTCTCTGCCCTTCCCTAGCTCACTCTCTCTCTGTCTCTCTCAGAAATAAATAAACATTAAAAAAAAATTAAAAGAAAAAAAAAAAGAGCAGGGCTCCAGAGTCCTGGCTTTGGTTGGCACACTGCTGTCGGCCCCACAATACATTCCTCAAGTTCATGGACTTCATTCCTTTACCTGTAAAACCGGCATGGTAACAGCACCCACCTTGTAAGACTGTGTTCAAGGCTGAATGAGATAATCTAGGTAAAAATGCTTACAGAATGTCTAGCACAAAGTAAGTACTCAATAAACATTAACCTCAACTTGTTGCTGCAGTAGTTCTTATCACCATTGGTAAGCCTGCTTAGCCTCTACACACATGAAGATAAAAACGTAAGGAAAGAGAGTTATGGAAATATTCACTGGCATCACCAAAACTGTTATCAATTATAAATGAATCCTCATCTGTTAAGACACGTTTTAATGATGGAGTGGCCTGGGTGTTGGAATAAAGAAACACCACCCAAAAATTAGAAGCCTGTGTGATAAATTAGAGTTTCCACCAATCAACACCACGGTCAAGATGAGGTCAAGTTCACAGGGTCTCGCCAGAATCAGAGCTGGCCGGCGGGACCCAGAGAAAACAAGAGACACGCACATCGGGTGGGAAAAAAAGTGCTAGAGACGAGATTTTGAAGGAAAAGTGAAAGAGAGAGAATTTTCAAAACTTTTGGAGAAAGAGCAACGTAGGGCTGGAACCTTGAAAACCGCTCCAGTCCTTCCACTTCCAGCCAGCTCAGGGCAGTGTTTTTCAAAAACTGCCTATTCGAAAATCCTAGAACTCTGTGCTTTCACTTAGAAAGCAGTCTGAAAAATGTACATATTATATACATACGTATACTATGTGTACGCAGAGGCGTAGGCGGGAAATAAAAGCATGGGCTGGAGAACCTGCAGGGCTAGGGTTCACGACCACCTCGTAAAGTGCCCCCTGCCAAGTGACTCTGAGCCTGTGCTTTCCCTGAGCACACGGGCTAGCGTGTCATGGTCCGTGGCACCACGTGGCAGTCAGGGGTGCTCATGAAAATGCGGGACGCTGCACATGCGAAGACTCATTTCCCCCAAGAGAAGGCCTCATGACAACGACATCTGACAAGTATCACTAGGCACGGATTTGCAGCTGTGTATACGGAGACAAGTAGTGCGAGGACTGACGTCACGGGGACCCCGGGAGTAAAATGAGAACGCCGCCACCCGTCCAGCGCTCACCCGTGATCGGCACTGCTCTAAGCGCTCTGCCTCCCTTCGCTCGTTTCATCTCCCTAGCATCCTCATCCCCGTTTCGCAGAGGAGGAAGGCTGAGTTAACTTGCCCGAGGCCGCAAAGCCGGTTGATGGAAGACCCCGGCAGTCTGGCTCCTGAGCCCCAGCTCCTGACCGCCAGACCCGAGCTGTGCTTCCCAGCGATCACTGCAGTTCAGACCCAGCCAACACAACAGAAGCCATTCAGGGCATCCACCCTCTATTCACAAGGCAAACTGCCATTTGGTTTCTGGGAAACGTTAAGTTAATACATTTCATTGGAACGTTGTGTGTTTTGCCCTTTATGTTTACCTCGTAGATGATTTTAAAAAACATTTTTTTACATTTGAGAGAGAGGGAGAACGTGGGCACGTGCGTGTGGGGAGGAGGGGCAGAGAGAGAGGGACAGAGAGAATTCCAAGGAGGCCCTGTGCTGTTGGCGTGGAGCCCAACACGGGGCTTGAACCCACAGACTGTGAGACCATGACCTGAGCCGAAATCAAGAGCAGGACGCTTAACTGACTAAGCCACCCAGGCACCCCTATTACGTAAATATTTGTAACTTAAAATTAGGCATAAATACCTTGGGCTTAGAATTCTTACAACTGTAAAATCAAAACATCTACGACTTAGGGGCACCGGGCTTCGTCGGTTAAGCGTCCGACTCTTGATTTCGGCTCGAGTCACGATCTCATGGTTTGTGGGATTGAGCCCCACGTCAGGGTCCACACTGTCAGTGCTGGGCCTACTTGGGATTGTCTCTCCCCCTCTTTCTCTGCCCTTCCTCTCCTTCTCTCTCTTGCAAAATAAATAAACTTTAAAAAAAAAACCAAAAAAACAAATATTTAAGTAATATGATAAAAATAAGTGAACTTTTAAGTGTTGATGTGAATCTTCACCCTTAGACATACCCTTTAAGAGCTGGTATGTGTGCACAGAAAGATAACTTTAAGCCCAGCGCTCAGAGAGATGGTGCTGGTGTGGTTTGTGCATCCTCGCGCTCTGTGTTTGCTGGTTCCGTGCACCACTGCCCAGTGCCCGTCTGTCCATCCTGACCCTCTTCCCTTGACTTCTCCCACAATGCCCCGGATGACACTTCCCACACAGGGTGGACGGTCACTGATTCAACGACCTTAAGCTGGAATTTTCCCATCACAAGACTCACAAAAGATAAAAGCAAGGCACATGACAAAGAGAGGGCTGACGGGCTGGCCTGTGGGAGGAGGGGAGACAAGCAAGGGCTCAGACAGGTGAATGAACCTAAGTCACGCCATCGGCCCAGCCGATAGAGCGGGGATTGTTCCCTGCCAGGATGTCCTACCTAAATTCTTCTGTCAGATGTTTGAAAGTTCTGTCTAATGTGCTCTGTTGCCCCGAAGCTGCTTTAGCCGTCTCCCAGATACTGTTATGTGTGCAGCTCACTCCCAGCCCTACGAGGGAGCCTCCACTTTCCAGATGAAGAAACAGCCTCACAGGGCCAGCAATTGGCCTGCCGTTCCTGGACTCGTAAGTGGTGGAACAGGGCCGGAAGCTAGATCCTGCTGCAAGCCCGTCCGTACCGGCACCTGATCCTTTCCCACACCAGCTGGGAAACCAGGGCAGGGGCACACGGGAGCAGAAAAGACGGTCCTAAACACCAGCTGAGGGAACGTGGGTCCGGCTGAAGGAAGCGCTTAATAAGAGTTTACCATTTTCGGGGCGCCTGGGCGGCTCAGTCAGTTAAGCATCTGATTCTTGATTTCGGCTCCGGTCATGATCTCACGGTTCCTGGGATCGAGCCCTGCGTCGGGCTCTGCACTGACAGCAAGGAGCCTGCTTGGGATTCTCTCTCTTCCTTTCTCTCCCTCTCTCTCTCTGCCCTTCCCCCACTCATGCACGCACACATACACACACACACACACACTCTCTCTCTCTCTCTCTCTCTCTCAACATAAATAAATCAACTTAAAAAAAAAGTTCACCATTTTCTACCTATTAGATGAGCAAATATCCACAAGTTTATAACACCTTCTGGCGACAAGGCTGAGGGGCACAGGTTCATTCCTGACGGAGTGTAAACAGGCAATAGCCATGAAAATTACAGATTAATTTATCCTTTGGCTCAGCGATTCTGTTTCCGGGAATTTACTGAACGGAGATACTTGCGCAGAATTAAAAGACCACATACACAAGGTTATTTATAGAAACAGTGAACTCCAATGTCCATGAAATACAGGGCTGGTCAAATACACTAAAGTACCTTCCAGACAATGGAAACATGTGCCACAGGAAAAAAAGAGAAGAAACTCTGACATGAAACTCCAAAACAAAAGCTCCGATATGGTCTCTTCCAAAACAACGTACCCAACAGTATACTTATAACAGCTTCTGTGGGGCGGGGGCAGGGATACGAAATAGAAAAGACATTTAAAAAGTCTGTCTATTCACTTTTGTTAGATGCATTGAGAAACATCGGGAAAAGATGTAAAGGGGGGGCGCCTGGGTGGCTCAGTCAGTTAAGTGTGTGACTTCGGCTCAGGTCATGATCTCGCTGTTCCTGAGTTCTGAGTTCAAGCCCTGCATTGGGCTCTCTGCCGTCAGCACAGAGCCTGCTTCAGGTCCTCTGTCCCCCTTTTTCACTGCCCCTCCCCTGTTCCTTCTCTCTCTCTCTCTCTCTCTCAAAAATAAAGAAACTTAAAAAAAAAGATGTAAGGAATTAATAATTATGGTTACAAACGTGAGAAAAACTTTCCACTGTATATATTCTAGACCTTTTTTTACCATGAAAATAAATCTATTAAAATATTAATGTTTAAAAAGGGCCTGACTGCAGAAGGCTCTGCTGCAGTCAGCATGGTATAAAATAGACAGAAGGTGAATCACTATATTGAACAGCTGAGATCTATACATAACTAATATATACATATTATAATATGTACTATTATATACATAGTACTTAATATTAACATAACACTGTGTGTCAACTGGACTCAAATTTTTTTAAAAACAGAAAGCTCTGTCCAGGGTCCCTTCTCTAGTCAAGGTCATTGCTCCCTGTTCTCTTCCTCCACACACCTGCTTGGCCCCTTTTGTCCGCCGCCTCCTCCAGGCCTCGTTCAGGGTCTGTGTCCTTCGGAGGCCTCCTGGGGTCACGGAGGCGCAGCCGTATACACTGCGCTTCATTGCATGTTTTGGAAGTCGTATATCTAACTCTGAACGTTTAATTTCCTCACCTCTAGAGGCAATAATGTTTACACTCAAGCCTCAGAGAAATTAGGTAACTCATCGAAGACCAGCCAGGGGCAGAGCTGGAGCCCGATCCAGCTCTGAGCCCTCCCTCAATCTGTTCTCCTCACCGCCCCACGCTGCCTCCAGTTACAGGTCCCGGCAACTCCAGGCCCTGAGGAAGAGGGACGATCCCCTTTTCTTTATGCCCTTATAGAGGCCAATGCTCAGTGACAGGCAATCACATGCTATAGGAAGGGAGAGAAAGAGGAAGAGAAGAAAGAAGGAAGGAAGGAAAGTAGGAAGGAAAGAAGGGAGGGAGGGAGGAGGAGGAGGAGAAGGAGTAGGGAAGGGCACTTACTCTTGCAGAGACGGGTCTGAATCATCGGCATTTGCTGTCCCCAGGTCGGAGTCGTAGGACATGGGCTCCTCGGACTGGTCTGGACTCTTGGAGCCATTCTCTTGGAGTAGGCAGCTGTCAGAGTTTAGGCTGCAAGACAGCTGGGACGAGCTGGCCGTGTCCAGGCTGTGGGAGGAGGCCGTGTGCTTCCGGTTCCGTCGGATCTTATGGCCCGAGTGCTGGACTTCGATGTCCTCCGAGCCTGAGGAATGGGAAATTGAATCCAGAGACTCCTTCCGCTGTAGTTCCGGCCCAGAGGTGGTGAGGGGGTCGAGCTCGGAGAGCGGGCAAAGCCCAGAGAGAGCCAGCGGGGTAAGCGTCCACTCGTTTAAGATGGCGGACTTGTAGGAGAGCTCGAAGGATAAGGACGTCAGTCCCTGCAGGAAGCTGAGGAGGAACTCGCCCTCCTCGGCATCTCGAAGCAGGGCCGTGGGCTGATAGTACTCGCGCAGGCGGGCGGGCTCCTGGAGGAGCAGCTTCAGGTAGCACTCCATCAGGCCGTCGTTGAGGGCCAGCCGCAGCCAGGCCCGGCAGCGGCCCACGTCCGTGCTGACAAAGACCAGGTGCTCCAACTCCGAGACGATGTGTCTGGGGGTGGGAAGGACAGGCTTGTTTTGAGAAAGGACTTCAAATCACGGAGGATTATCTTATCCACCGGCTAGCAAGAGCCAGTAATCACGACCGCAAATCTACGTAGCCTTGAAAAACATCTCAGGATAGTAGTGTTCTACGGGGAATTTAGAAATATTTAGCTACAACCCCCAACTTTTTGAGGGTGCTGTCATGAAGGATAATTGCCATTTTCGCTACAACTACCCAGGCGCCCTTGACCTCGTGTGCTCATCCAGCACACATTTGATGAGCCCCTAAGTGCCAGGTGTTTGGAGCGGGGAAGATACGGGACACAGACCCGGTCCTGCCCTCAGTCCAGGCTACCACCTTTCAAGCGTACACGGGGGTGAACCCTATCATCAGGAGAGCTGGGGTGGGGGGTGGGGTAGAGGATCGTTTCCAGGTTGCAGGAAGAAAAACGCCGTAGGAAAGGCAGTATCTGAGCTGGGCCTTGAGGGGTTTCAAGAGGCAGAGATGGAAGGAGAAGCTTTTAGGCGCCGAGGACTCACAGAAAAAAGGCAGCAAGGATAGGAAAGCCGCAGCTCTGGAACAGGAGTGGTGAGACTCCCGTTACAGCCTGGGGAGGAGGGGCGGCTGATGGGGTTGCAGAGTTGGGTAATACAGGGTCTTGAGTACCCAACTGGTGAGGCAAAGTGGGGCGATGGTCCCCACACCTGGCTGTGCGTCAGAATCACCTGGGAACCTGGTCAGGGTATAGATTCTGGGGCCCCGGCGATGTGAAGGAGACTCCAGGCTGGCACTGGAGAGCAAAAACTGAGAGTTTTTGCACAGGGAAATGACCTGACCGCAGTTCTGCAGACTTCTGGGTGGGCTGCTCTGGATGAGAGCATGTACCCAACCCTGGGTTTGAGGCGAGTGCCCTTTCTCTGACTCTCGCGGTGCCCTGGGCACGTCTCGCCCGTAGGAGCGATGCCCCACAGGGCTCAGGGAATGAGCTCGGGTTAGCGTGAGCTCAGTGAATGCTGACCGGCTGACTGACCTAAGGAAAGACAGAATGAGACAAGGGGGACAATTCGAAAGCCACTGTCACCCAGGAGCGAGGTAAGAACCCGACACAGGGCAGTGGCAGTCAGCATGTAAAGGAAGACACAGACTGACAAGGCACCTTCCGGCTGAAGGTGGCATTTAATAGCCCTTAGAGGCACGGTGCCAGCAGCTGCTTGCTCCAAAGCCCAGGCAGTCAGGGGCAGGGCCGCAGGGACAAACGTCCCAGGGTGACTATTCAGATGACCTGGATTCCACTTCTTTAAAAAATGCCACAGCCTGTAAGGAGCATAACACTTAGCATAGAGATGTTCAAACATTCTAAGGCGGGGTCAGCAAACCTCGTCTGTAAAGGGCCACTTGGTAAAGATTTCAGGCTTTGCAGGCCACACTTTCTTGGTTCCAACTACCTGCCTTTGCCACGGCGTGGTGACAAGGTGGCTCCTGCTAAAGTGCACCAGCCAGGGACTGGAGCAGCCCCGGGTCATTGCCTGAAGGTTGTCTGACAATAACCCCTCGCCCGCCCACCTCCGTTCTAGAACACGGAGCACCCCCGTTGCTTTCCCATACAGCTGGAGGGGGAGAGCCCAGTGTGCCCCGCTCTGAAGCTCCTCCCCAAAGCCAAAGCTGCGCTGCTGCTCTCACTTGTGGGTGACGGCTTTCAGGAGGGGCCAGAAGACAGGCTGAGGCAGGGGCTTCTGGTGGGCACTTTTCTTCCTTTTCCCTCCAGCCTCGGCTCGGATGTGCTTGGCGTGCAGGCCGTGGATAAACACAGCCTCCAGGGCGCTGCACATGGTGTTGGCGTCTCCGTCTTCGCTAGTGACCGCCGTGTCCGAGGACACGTACTGCTTCTGCAACGCCTTCACGGATCCCACGAGCCTCTTCTTGATGACCTAGTCAGTGTCAGACATAACGCGGGCCTTTAGAAGATCTGACGGTGACCCCTGGAATGTAAGCGCTTATCGCCAAATACATGCGCACCCACCCATGTGCTCACGTCCACCTGTGTGTGTATACACAGCAAACTAGCACAGACTAATTATAGAAAACAAAGACGGGCGCCTGGGTGGCTCAGTCGGTTAAGCGTCTGACTTCGGCTCAGGTCATCATCTCATGGTTCGTGGGTTTGAATCCCATGTCAGGCTCTGTGCTGACAGCCTGGAGCCTGCTTCAGATTCTGTGTCTCGCTCTCTCTCTCTGCCCCTCCCCTGCTCATGCTCACTCTCCCTTTCAAAATAAATAAACTTTATTTATTAAAAAAAAATTTCTAACATTTATTTATTTTTGAGAGATAGAGACAAAGTGTGAGCGGGGGAGGGGCAGAGAGAGAGAAAGACACAGAATCCGAAGCAGGCTCCGGGCTCTGAGCTGTCAGCACAGAGCCTGACACGAGGCTCAAACCCAGGAAACTGTGAGATCGGGACCTGAGCTGAAGTCGGATGCTTAACCGACTGGGCCGCCCAGGTGCCCCTAAAATAAATAAATAGACTTTAAAAAGAAAGAAAAAAAGAAAGATCCTTGACTTGGTAGTCAGAGACTGATGTTAGTCTCAGCTCTGTTGGTCGCGAGCTGGGTGGCCTTAGACATTTCACTTAAGCTTAATTTCACTGAGCGGACTGTCCTCATCTGTTAAACAGAACGAATACTTCTGATCTAGAGCACAGGGGGGCGGGCGTGCTCAGAGGGCGGGACTCGTTTTTCATTCATTCTTGCGTCCTGGCCACTGAGCACGGTTCCTGGCACATACACGTACTCCGTTAAGGTCTATTACGTAAATCGACTGTAAAATACATGCACGTAAAATCCTTTGGAAAGATAAGGACAGTTCTGTCATAACATAAGCATGTCAAAATTTTGGAAAAAAGTTTTGGAAAAAGACTGGAAGGGAATATGGAAAAACTGGTTTGAATTGTTAGCTGATAGGATTATGGATAAATATTTTACTGTTTTATTTTTATTTTTAGCCCAAACGGTTCATGTTAATGTTCTTTGAAAAGTCGAATGTTCTTTTTTCTTTTTCTAATAACAGCTTTAATGAGACACAATTTACATAGCATAAAATTCACTCATTTAAACTATACAGTTCAGTGGTTTTTGGTATCTTCACAGAACCGGTGAAACTATAGCCACCACCTAATTTTAGAACATTTTCATGTTTCTCAAAAAGAAACACTGTGCCCATCAGCAGTCACTCTTCTCTCCTCCCCTCTCCCCCGAGCCCTAGCAACTACTAATCTACGCTCTGTCGTTACGGATTCGCCAATTCTGGACATTCAGTATAAACGCAGCCGTACAGTATACCGTCTTTTGTGTCTGGCTTCTTTCACTTAACATGTTTCTAAGGTTTGTCTCGACTGTAGCGGGACTTCGTTCCTTTTAATTGCCAAATAATCTTCCATTGCGTGGACACACCACCTTTTATTTATCCATTCATTGATCAACAGACATTTGAGTCGTTTCCACCTTTTGGCTAACATGCTGCCATGAACATTTGTACTCAAGTTTTTTGTGTGGACATATGTTTTCAATTCTCTTGGGCTCATACCTAGGAGTGGAAATGCTGGGTCGTGTGTAACTGTACGTTTAACTTTAAAAAAAAATTTTTTTTTTAAATGTCTATTTAATTTTTGAGAGACAGAGCGTGAGTGGGGGAGGAGCAAAGAGAGAGGGAGACAGAATCTGAAGCAGGCTCCAGGCTCTGAGCTGTCCACACAGAGCCTGACGCGGGGCTTGAACCCATGAACCGTGAGATCATGACCTGAGCTGAAGTTGGACGCTTAACCGACTGAGCCACCCAGGCGCCCCTAGGTTTAATTTTTTAAGGAACTGCCCAACTGTTTTCCATAATGCCTGCACCATTTTACATTCCCACCTGCAATGTATGAGGGTTCCAATTTCTCTACACCAGCGCCACTTACTATTATATGTCATTTCGATTGCAGCCATTCTAGGGGGTGTGAAGAAATGTCTCGTGATTTTGAATGCATTTGTCTAATGTCTAATGATGTTAGACAGCTTTTCATGTACTTATGGGTCATATGTACACCTTTTTTTGTTTGTTTATTTTATTTTTGAGAGAGAGAGAACTTGAGTGGGGCAAAGAGAGAGAGGGACAGAGTTTCCAAAGTGGGCTATGTGGTGACAGCGGCGAACTCCCAAATCCAGAGATCATGACCTGAGCCGAACTGACGCTCAACCAACTGAGCCACCCAGGCACCCTAATGCCCCCTTTTCTTTTAACGTTTTTTTTTTTTTTTGAGAGAAAGAGAGACTGTGCACACGCATGCGTGCCTACAGAGGAGGGGCAGAGAGAGAGTGGGACCGAGGATCCAAAGCAGGCTCTGCTCTGACAGTGGAGAGCCCCATGTGGGGCTTGAACTCACAAGCTGCAAGATCAAGACCTGGGCTGAAGTCGGACGCTTAACCATTTAAACCACCCAGGTGCCCCATATGTATGCCTTCCTTTGAGAAATTCTTGGTCTTCAGGTAGTCTATATTAAAAATCACCGTTGGGTTTTATAAATTCCGATTTTATCACCAGTAAGATGTTATAGAAAGGGCAGGATCTCCTCAGAGGCTGCTTCTGCTATAACTTTTTCGCAACTTGAGGCCTCGCCTTCCAGACACCACTCATTCATTTCAAAGTGAGGAATACTGACGACACGGCTGTCCCGGGGCACCCTTCCCCACCCTCGAGCCTCTCGTGCTACCTACCGGGATGGCAGCCCGGGGGTCCAGTCCATTCTCCACCACTGAGAGCATTTCCACTCACACGGCAGCTCCCTCGGAGACTCACGCGACACCTGCAGAGACAGACGGCGGCCAGATAAGCAGGTTCCATCCAGCTCACCACCCCCAGCCAATGCCCTCCCTCCCCCAACAGGCAGCAGGTCAGCCCGTCTTCCTCAAACTGCAATGCAAAGGCCTCTGAATTCAAAAGTAAAAGCCAAGAGTGGGTTTTAAGGAAGGAAGCAGGGAAAGAAAATAAGACTGAGGGCTCGGATCTCAGGCGGTGAGGACTCCCAATTGCCGAGGGTGGGTCCATCCTAAGCAGTGCACGGAAAGGGCTCTGTATGCCACACCAAACGCAGCCACGGAAAAGCAGGGAATGAAGGGCTGATCTGGCTACAGGGCTAAGAGTGTAAGCGGGGGGGAGGGGGGGTGCCACAGCTGAAGGTGCCAAGAGCCCACAGGGACCAGGAGGCAGGGGCTCACAATTCACATGCGGGGCCTGGGCCTGCAAACTGCCTCCTCTGACTCCTGGGCCAGCCTGGCGTCTGCCTGGCTCGGCAGGGGCAAGCACAACTGAAAGTTTCCAAAAGGAGGGCCTCTTGCTACATAGCTGCTTCCCTCTGGGCACGAGAGTCCCGCTGGCTTGCTTGCGCAGCACAGGGACACGCCTCGAGGGAAACAACCCGGTTTCCAATCTCGATTTGCCACTAACCACTGAGGCTTGCTGGGTGGGCCACCACAGCCGACCTCTCAAATGGAGGTTATGAATGTGGAAAACGCCTAGCATGGGGCCTGCCGGTGCCGGTGCCGGTGCCAGTGCTGGTGCCGAGGATAAATGGTATCTACGACCCCAGGGGATGCGACCGTCCAAGCCCACAGGCAAAGGTCATTGCCTGAAGGAGCTGCTCAAGTACTGGAAGTCAGCAGCAGGTAAATCCCTCAGGGCACTGGCTTCCCCCACCCCAGGAGGTGGCTTCAAGCAGAGCCTGAGGGGGCTGCTGGCTTGCCAGACCACCCCAGCCACTTGGACAGACCAGGATTGGGCAGGCACTTTCCCAACCAAACAGATCTCTAGTGACCACACTGCTGAGCGTGACCAAAAAAAGAGGTCATTGCTGTCTCTGTTCTCAGAAACCTACGGCCCAAAGAAGTTATAAAATGGAGGCATGCTAAATGGATTCTGTACTGTTTCCATATGTTGCTTCATTCAAAGCTGAATGAACTTCCGGTCAAGGAACTTCCCAAGATTCCAGGACTGGTAAGTGGTAGGCTCCGCCACCTTCCGCCAGGATGACGTCCACCCTTCTGGAAGAGGCAGGTGGGAGCTAGGGCTGAGGGGTGGCGGGGGAGCAGGCAGGGGGTCTGGGAGGAGGGCTCTTCAGCTGGGGGCCCAGGTGACGGGGTGCAAGGGAGCGTCAGGGTGAGTCTGGCAGGAACAGTTTATAGGAGAAGAGTGAGGCATGGAGGACAGTAGGGTGGCCCCAAATGATGAAAGACGCTCTGATTCAGGCCCTGGCCTCTGGGTCCGACAGAGGGTGAACGGGGCCCCGCGCCAACCTTCCTAAGGAAGGCCATGCAGAGGGAGGGAGGTGTGTGTGGAGGATGGCCCCCACAAAACCAGCTCTGGTCAGCGCACCAACCGCTGGGAAAAACGCTGGCCCCTGGCCACAGCCCATCTGACTGTCTCTCCCTCCACCACATTCCTGGCTCCTACCCACTAGGAATTCTAAGACCCTTCTCTGGAGACCAGCTCCATGCTCCCGCCACCGGGGCACCGGGAAAAGGGAACATGCTACAGGATCTCCCCCTGAAATCGTGCCTGATCCTAGAGGCTGGGTTTCTTCAAGGCCGCCCTAGGCAGCCCTGCAGGCCAAGTGCAGGCTCTGGGCTCTGAGACCCTGGCATCCAATCCCCTTTGGCAATCTGGGGACCCAAGGTCTCCCCTCAGGCCTGCCCTTTTAGACAGAGCCTCAAGCTCTAAAACTGCCCTTCCCTCAGCAGGCCTTAAGGCTTGGACCTCAGCAATCCGAATAGGAGGCCCTTTAAGGCCTCATTAACTAATTAACTGGATAAAATAGAGTATCCATGGGAGGGAGGGAGGCTTATCAGTAAGTGGGTGCTCTGGTCAGTCAGGGTCTGCTAAAAGGAAAAAAAGAACAAAGTAAACTGACATTGAGAGGTCAGAGCAGGGCCAGACTAGAGACAAGTGTGACCTCAAACAGAGGGTCAGAAAAGCCACAACAGCGCAGAGAAATCCAGAAGAACTGCCGCCTGGCAATTCACAAAACAGAACCGAGACCTGGGGGTCAGGCCAAAGTTCAGGGCACATCTTTCTTTGCAGGAAGCCAAAGCCCCCTACCTAGGCCTGTCTGTTCTAGAACGCCTCAGGAAGGCCGGAAATGGCTCAGAGGCAGAACCGCGACAGGCTAAGATGGGAGATCTCAGGACTCTGGGTCTCCTGACCGCTAGGCCAGCACTCCAGCAGGCTCCTTGGGGGGGTGGGGGGGGGGGACGGGTAGGGCGGACTCCCGCTCTACCAGGCTAAGGGACTGGTTTCACTTTCTAATCTCAGAACTGTCTTCGCCGACACCAAGAAGCAAACCAAAGAGGAGCGTGTCTTCCGGAGACCGGGAATGAAAAGAGTAAGCAGAGAGTCTAAACATCATTGGCAGAGCTGAGCGGGAACCTCCCAAGCCGCCCTTAGGCTACCTCTGCCCCTCAGTATTGATTCACCCTGGCGCAGGATCCACCCTCTAATCTCATTTACTCCTGGGAGAGAAGACTGATTATTCCTCATTTCGCAGAGGAGAAAACGGAGGTTCAGGAGAAACACGCCTCAGGTGAGGGACAGAATTTTCTCATTCCAAGTCCTGTGCCTTCCACCAGGTCCTACCGTCCCAGGTCCTCGGTTCGAAGAGTTTCAGGCAAACTTATTATCCATGGACTCTTCAGAAAGCACTCAGAAGCTCCATTTTATCAGAGAAGGCCTCACCCTGACAAGAAACGATCTTGCCCATCAGACCTGTGGCCCCCACTAGCCGAGCACCGGTCCCTTCCACGGTAGCCGGGTTTCAGGGCTGTCCTTCCTCCAATGTTCCAGCACACAGGAAGGAATTGTGGGGTTGATTCTCTTCGTGATACTGCCTGGCCTTCTATAAACATCCAATTTCACTTCCTCCAGAGACTCAGAAAGAACGAAAAGAGGACAAGGGCTCAGATGAGACTTACATTAAAAGAAGCAATGGATGACCGGGCTTCCCCTCTTTCGAAACACTCCATTCATTAAGAAACAGCAAGCTCTTCTTGGAGACTTCCCCGCCATCCGTGACAGCCTCGTCTCTACGGCCTGGCTCCGATCCCGCACCTGGCTGAACACCACAACAGGCCGGTGTTTAAGCCCTCCAGCTGCTGTACCAGGTGATGAGTCAGGGTTTTCTGTCGGAAACAAATAACAAAGTTATCTTCTGATTCAGAAAGACAGCTGATACTTCAGACATGTGAGGGCCACGTGAGTAAAGAGCACCTCCTTCTACCTGAAGAAAGTTGGATTTCTAGACAAGAGCCCAGTGAACGGTGGGATGGGGGGTGTGTGTGTGTGTCCGTCGGTTAAGTGGCCAACTTTGGCTCAGGTCATGATCTCACGGTCTGTGAGTTCGAGCCCCGCGTCGGGCTCTGTGCTGACAGCTCAGTGCCTGGAGCCTGCTTCGGATTCTGTGTCTCCCTCTCTCTCTGCCCTTCTCCTGCTCACGCTCTGTCTCTCTGTCTCAAAAATAAATAAACGTTAAAAAAAAAAAAAAAAAAAACAGCGGGAGGGGAAGAAACTTCTAGCTCGTGATTCCCCGTCCAAAGGCTAGTGGGTGAGGCCAGAAATGTGAAGTCTATGAACACTGGGTATCTTTCTTCCCTCCCTCCCTCCTTCCATCCAACGACACCCATCTCTCCCATATTCTTGTCCCAGATCCCTTAAGATTCCGGCAAGGCCCAAACTCTGAATGAATGAAAGCAGGAACTTTAACTTTGCCTGACTCATTCACTATTGCACTTCTAGGGCTCCAAACAGCGCACGGCACAGAGTGGTGCTCAAAAAATGCTCGCTGAATGAACAGATGAATAAAATAAAAAGGCTCAGGGCAAGTAGCCCCATTTCACACTGTAAGAAGTTGCAGTACACAACTTTTCAGTGGTAGGGCCCCTGTGGAACTCCTTCCATTACCCCCAGCTGCCAACAGGCCAAACCCCTTCAGGTAGTCACGCCTTAAAGGAAGGGGATACTAAAGGTGAAAAGGCATTCAATTTTCAAAAGGGCGAGAGTATAAATGGCAAGCAAAGACAATGGGTCCTCTTCGAGGCCCTTTACGATTGCTGTCAAAGGGCCAATCCTTTGGAGTTTGGTCACCAGAACTTAGAGGGGATGTGCACCCAAAAAGCCCGGGAGATTATAAATGTTAACAACGGGGCCTGGGTGCCTCAAGGCCGTCTAGCTACTCTGAAATAACTCAGCTCTCTGCGTTCATGGGTAATCAAAATGGCCAAAACTCAACGATCCAGCACCTGCAAAAAGAGGTAGCAATTCAAGAGCCTCCGCGGAGGCCTCAGCGTCCCCAGGACCCACTCGCCTCTGATCCACTCTTTGTGACATGTAACGTCACCTCTGGTACGTTCAGGAGTGGGACTAACCTACAACCAGTTCTGGCCAGGAGGAGCACTGGGTGAGGGTCCTTTCTAAGTGCCAGGGCAACAGATAGGGACGTGACTCTGTGACCACAGCCAACCCCACCCAGGGGAACCCCTTGGGTTCCTCCAGATCATCATTCGAAAGGAAGCGATGATAAGCTTCCGCTGCCCGAGGCTGAATGAGTAGCTATCCCTCCCCTTCCAGGTATTTGGATGGTACCTACCATTCCAGCAGTCAACGTGAGTAATGTCATACGGATGCCAGAAACGCAATCCTTGAGGACAGGTACAGGGGACCCGACATCCAGGAAAAACACCTGACCCACAGGAGAGGGGTCTCTACTCCTCCACGCCTGCTTACCATCTGAGGCGCTGCATCGCAGCTGAGGTCCGCAGCAACTGCCTGGCTCTGAGAAAGCAGCCAGGTTGCTGCTGCTGTTGAGGGGCAGCAGGTGGGGTTGGCAGGGGACTGCGCTGAGTTCTCAGACCAAATGGGGACCACGTCAGGGGAAGAACGGGCACCGAGGTGGGAGGACGAGTTGAAACTCGGGTAAGGAGACCTCGATCTAACAAGACTGGGTAGGGGTGGTAGGAACTAGGATAGCAAGAGTTAGGGGGCAGTTTAGCAAAGACTTAGGAATGAAGTGTCCTCAGGTTGGCTGGGGATAGAAAAAAAAGGATGTGGTGGGCTTGGAAGTTAGGGCTTGAGTGGGTGAGGATAAGATACATACAAGACTTGAGATAGGACTGAGATCAGAGTTATCAAGAAGAGGGGCGTACGCTCAACAGGGCATCTACTTTGGTGGTAGATATTAAATGAGAGTGGGGGGAGGTGGGTGTTTCGGCTGAGCAGACCTTGGGGGGCTGAGCAGGGAGACTGAGAAAAGAAAGCTGAACCAGAAAAGGGGTAAACCAGAATGACGGGGGTGGGGGTCGGGAGTGGGGGGAGGGGCTCGAGGAGGTTTGCTGGAGCATCGGAATTGCCAAAAGAGGCTGAGGGGTGAGAATGAGATGCGTTAGAGGGAGGCGGAGTGAAGTGGCTGTGCTCGGGGTTGGAAGCGGGCTACCGTGGGGTCGAGTGTGGCTGCACTTACGCAAGACCAGTGGTGAGGGGGTGAGGGTAAGGGCTGGGCTCGGGTCACCGGTGGAGAAGATGAAGGGAACGGGTCAGCATTGGCTGTTTGGGCTGAAGGCTCGGGTCCGAGTGGGGTAGGGTGCGGGGCTGAAGCGGGGAAAGGAAAAGGCTCTGAAGCAGGACAGTTCCAAAGCAACCAGGGGTTTGCGATCACGGACAGGGCTGGTGACCCATCGCCCGTTCAGGTCTCAGCCCCGCCGTCCCTTCTCGCCCTCCTCGCCCTCTGACCCCTAACTCACCAGAGGGAGCGGGGAGGGGGCGGGGGGCACTCCTGGCCACTGCAGCCCCTAAGCCTCCGACCAGACCAGCCGTTGCGGCCTCCCGGCCAGTGACAACGGGAAACGGCGCTCGCGGCGCCTGACGCCATCACGTTGGTTCGGCGTCCAGCCCCGCCCCCGGACGCGGAGCCAATCGCAGGGCCGGCGGAGCCGCGGGGCGGGGCCGGCGCTCCGGAAAGCCCAAGTTTCCGGCCCCCCGGAGCAGGTGAATGCTCTCTCTGGGAGGCTCGGGAATCTGTGACCTGAGATGCACACTAAGAGGCGAGGCCACCAGGATAGCCCACCAGTGTCGGGCGGAACGTGTCCTCCTGCCCGCTTCCAGCTGCGTCTGCGTCTGATTAGATCCCGGCTGGCTTCTGGGTTCGTGACCTTGCCTGGGCACAGCACTAACATTGGGGCTGTCAGTTGGCCTCCTGCCGGGAAGGTTCCCACTTGTAAAATCTAATAACGCCTACCCGATTTTTGCCCCCTTGAGGGCATCAGCGCAGTTGGTGCTTCCAGCCTGGCGGCCCTCAGGAAAGGCATACAGGTTTTGACCACCCCTTACACCAAGCGGGCACCTTTAGGTGTCCATCAGCCCCCAGGCATGAAGCTTACGGGTCTGGTTATTCTCATCTAGCCAAGTAGTTGTTTCCTTTCCTTGGTAGAGTTGACATTTCTCTTTCAGACGGACTCAACAAAAGATCAAAAGTGTGTGTTGGTGGGAGTGGGGAGGGATGTCTTGTGTTTCCGACACCTCATACCTGCAGGCTTAGGTCAAATGGGATCTTACGGCCTGAGTGTGGACTGAGTGCCGGGTAGAGAGGTACTGCTACCTGCAGGTCCAGGGGGACTTTCGGGGTGTCTACAGGGCTGGCCTGGGAACAGGACAGTTCTTCCAAGAAAGCTCCACTGATCTGGGCCAGGCGCTCCATCCGCCTTCCTGGGAAGGGAAGGGTCCCAGTGCTTGTTTGCATTTATAAAAACCAGCTGTTGGAGATGTAGCACCTGAGTGTGCGCAGACTGCCCCTTCGGTAATTCTCTCTCAGGAGCGAGAACCACCTCTCCTCGATTTTAGACTAGATGAATCGAAGTACATTTAGTATGGTTAACAGTTGAGCAGGGAGTTAGAAATAAGGACAGAGAGGGGCGCCTGGGTGGCTCAATCCGTTAAGTGTCCGGCTTTGGCTCAGGTCATGATCTTCCAGTTGTGAGTTCGAGCCCCGCATTGGGCTCTGTGCTGACAGTGTGGAGCCTGCTTGGGATTTTCTCTCTCCCTCTCTCTGTGTCCCTCCCTTGCTTGTGCTCTCCCTCTCAAAAGCAAATAAATATTAAAAATAAATAAGGATACAGAAGCAAAGTATTATCTTAGTGTTAAACAACCTGGATAATAAGGAATTTAGTAGGGAAATCCCGTTTCCTGGGCAAAAGGATAGTGTTTCTGGTTATAACTGGCATATCAAGAGCCTTGGTGTCTTGACACAAGCATGCCCTCCCACCACCCCCCCCACCCTACCCCACCCCACCAAATGGAGCAAGCAACATTCCTCAGTTCTTCCAATGAATTTTCATGCAGCTGCTGTCTACAAAAGCTGTGGGAACCCTGCATGGTAGTCTCTTGTCTGCCTTCTCAGGAGCCCCCATCTCCTGGTCTTCTCTTACTTCTCAGGCCTCTCGGCCCCTCTGCCAGGTCTACGGGCTTGTCTTCCTCTCCTCCTCTGACTCTGGCACACAGTTCCACCATTCACGGGCCATGAGTCCACCAGGTAATGTGAGGCCAGAAAAAAAATCTCACATTACCTTGTTATCCGAGCAATAGTAAAGACACAGGCAAAGTGCCCCGGTGCCAGAGAAGAGGCCTTGAAAGTGATCCTGGAGGAAGCAACTTTTATCTGAGCCTTCCAGGGGGGCACAGGGAGGGGCACTGCAGGCGAAGAGATGGGTAGAGAAATGACTGGTGGGCAGGCATGCAGGCTGAGCTCAGGGGAGGGTGGAGAGGAAGCTAGGAAGTAAGACCAGAGTAAGGGGAGGGTATTCGAAGGGAAGGGGGCGGGGGATAAAGACAGATGGGGCAACGGGGAAAGGGAGGAAGCACAGACACTGCTGGAGGCCAGTGCAGGAAGGGCTCAGACATTCACAAAGGCACTGGTCTGTCAGCTTAGATTTCAGGCACTACTACGCATGGTTATTCAAAGCCAGGAAGGAGAACTGCAGGCCTCTGAATTTCTCCGGGGTCCAACGTGTAGATTCCCGAGCCCCACCCCTGCCCTAGAGAGTCACTCTGGGATGAGGTCCAAGAATTTAGGCTTGACCACCTTTTCTGTTCCCTGCCCTACCCCCAGTGGATCCGAAGTGTAAGAAAATGTGAGACGCTCTCCGTAACCTAGGAGCTGAGGGGTAAAGGATCTAACAGGTGTGGAAAGTAGAAGCTCCTGTTGTTTGCCAGATAGGGATTTTGATGTATCCTCATCAGCCGCCCTGAAGGTAAGCACCGTTGTCATCCCCGTGGCACAGATAAGAAAACAGGCTTAAGTAACTTGGGGGCCCATGGCCACACAACTCATAAATGGTACCCGCAGGATTCTGACCCAGCTCCGGGTCTAGTTGGAGAGCTAGCAGAATTCAGTGGCAGAGCAAGTGGGCTTTGGAACCAGGAATGCTTCGGTTTGAATACCAACCGGCTTTATCCCATACCGTTTTCTAGGCCTTGCCTGAAACAGCGCAGGGCCCAGCACAACCCAGCAAGTGCGGGGCTAAGACCACCGCCACAGCCAGTGGTCTTCACAGGCCCGTTGAGATGGCCCGGGAGATAGAAACTTCTAAGTCTGACTGGTGGTTAGAAAAGAGAAGTAAATCACAACACTCTGAGGCCCCCTAATCTCAGGCACAGGCGCCAGAGTGTGTGACTTCAGGGAAGTTCCCCAAATTATCTGAGCCTCAGTTCCTCATCTGTAAATTTGGGAAAATATCAGTTGCCATGAGGATTAACTAAGATAATATAACTGTCCTTAGGACAGTTTCTGGTCTGCGGTAAGCACTTGAGGGTGACTAGCTGTATTCTCATTATTACGGTTTTGGCTAATTCTTTCCTTCCCAATCCAGCCCGAGCTCCGTTTAACTGCTCTCTGAGCACTGGGGTGAGAGCCTTTCTTGTTTGAGCCCCAGATGTATCCTTACTTGGTACCTGACTGAAATCATCAAACTAGTACTAACGCAAGCATTTCTCTTGAAACAGGAATAGCTAATGTTCTCCTGGCTTCTGCTGGAGGAAGCTGGTTCTTCCCACCCTCTTTGAAAAAACGGATTTAAAGGGTTTTTAAAAATTGTCAATTATATCTCAATAAAGTTGGGCACAAATACAGCTTTGAGGTGTAATTGACAAAAGAATGGATTTTTTTAAAGCCTCTCAAGTGTTATTATGCACATAGTTTATAGTTCAGATAGTAGGAAATGAAATGATGAGGAAACGTAATGACCCACAGCAGCTTCTTGTCCCCCCCCACCCCCCCCCAACCATCCTCACCCTCCTGGGTCCTCCCTACTTCTAGCCAAATCTTCTAAAGCTTATCTTCACCCATCTTGCATTTCTAGCTCTTGATTCATCCATTTAAAAAAATTTTGTTTGTTTGGTTTTTTAGAGAGAGAGAGAGAGAGAAGGAGAGAGAGAATCCCAAGTAGGCTCTGCACTGTCAGCACAAAGCCCGATGTGGGGCTCGAACCCACGAACCGCGAGATTATGACCTGAGCCGACATCAGACGCTCAACCAACTGAGCCACCCCAGCGCCCTGATTCGTTCATTTTAGACGCCGTGGACTTCCCAGCAACCCAGGTAAGGAGTTAATTAACACCCCCCACCCAGTCTCTTGTCCCATAATTGACAGTATTTACAGAATTATGACTTATGAATATTGTTCACCACAGAGCTTACTCATGAAGGCCGTCGGCACTCACTTCTGTCCCCTGACCCCCCCTTCTCTTTCTGTGCCAGCTGTCATCATCACCCCTCCACTCCGCTCCGGTGCTCTGGCGTGCCAGTGCCACTTCCCTCAGCTCCCTCCTTGACCTGTCATACAGCTACCGTCCTGGAACCCTCCTTCACCGCCTCCTGGGTTGGGCTTCTCCTGGCTCCCTTCTCTTCTTGCTTTCTTTACTCTCTGTCTACTAGAACACACCCACAGTTAAGAATCCGTATCGAATATTAAAAAATAGAATGGTCTTTGGACCTGCTCATGATCATAGTTATACCTTTAATATCTATTAATTGGGGGTAAAAATACATAAGGACCAAAAATTACTATGAAGGCACCCCTGCTCTTAAGTGAATTTGTGGTTTACTTACCACCGTAGCACCTGAGAACGTGTGAAAGCCTGGTCAGAGTCTAGGCTTAGGATTAGTTCAGTGTGGCTTCAATGTCTGATCCTCCGTTGGCCACCTCACCCCCTCACCTTGCGGTGAGACGACCCCTCTCTTGACTTTCTCTTCAGTTCCTGTGCTTTAGCAGAGACTTAAGGCCTGGTTTAAGGCGCAACCTTGCAGGTGCACGTGACTATAGCTGGCCAATCAGGGTCTCCTCCTGCCAGATCCAGGGTGCAAGACCAGTCAGAGGCCTTTTGAAGACTGGCTTTCCTTTGCGAGGCTTGCTCAACGTCAGCGCAGAGTTGGAACTATTGATGACGGTCTTTGCAATCTTGGGGCGTGCGTCCTTCGGGGCCAGAAGCCATCACGGAGCAAAGCACAGTCGAGGGACAGATGGGGAGAGGATGACGTTTGAGTGCTAGATGCAGCCAGCTCTAAGATCTTAGCCTTCCCGGTTATTTGAGCCGATACACTGTAGGACATTTTTGGTGTAAGCATGTTTTAGGTGGATTTCTTTCACTTGGAGCATAAAGAGCGGCGACTGATCTACTGTCTTTGTGAACTTGGGCAAGTTATACAGGCAGCATATACATACTCGTATCGTGACAACGCAGCTCACAACAACACCGGGTTCCCTGTGGCTGCGCTTTTATCAGCCTGAGCCTGAGACAGCTTGACATCCAATAGTCCGTTTTAGGGGCTGGAGGAAACAACTTCCCATGAGTCACTGCCCTAAAATATGCTTTCCACCCACAGGCCTGGTGCCTGGAATTCCGTGGTGATGGTGGCATTCCTTAGGGTTAATCATGGCTCTCTCTTCAAGTGCTTCTCCTTTGGAGTGTGAAGTCTGCAGGGAAAGGCCACAATTATGGTAGAGCATCTGGGGCGGGTTCTGCGTTTGCTGTGACGAGATGGCAGAAGAGATGAGGAGACAGGTCAGGAGCCACGTGGGGGCCTGGACAGTGACTCTCACTGTCCTCCAAATCGGCCCTGAGCCCATGCAGATACCTCACTAGTGCCGTGCCTTTACACAGCCTCCCTCCCTCTTAGGCTATTTCAGGAATGCGAATCTTTCCGGCTTCAAAAGGCCTCTAGAGAAAATTTCACTAGAAATTTCACCCTGTTTCGATGTTTAACTCGTAGGAGCCCCTTCTTCTGGAGGTCCCCATGGGAGGCAGTGGATACAGGATTCGGTGTAGACAGATCGAGGCACAAATCCCAGTTCCCAATGGCGCAGTCCCTTTGCCGCTCATGGGCAAACACATCGCACTGTGTGGTGACCTTTAGGAGGCCAGTCTGTATGACACAAGGAATCCTATGCGGAGAACGAAGGAACGGTCTCACATTCACCCGGTAACATCTCTGAGTCAGCGTCGAGGGCAGGGTCCGGTCCTAGGCTTTGGGGAGAGGAAGGGGATGTGATTCTTGCCTCATCAGGATTCCTGCCTAGCAGAGAACTGCGGTGGAGCCTCCACGGCGACGGACGCTGTCTTTCACTCTGCTCCACTCACAGGCGACGCCTAGAAGAGCAGGGGCCACCTGGCGTGGCCTCTAAACCAGGACTCTGTCACATTCTGGAAGGGACAGAATTATTGGCCCTTCCCACACCCTCAGGCTCTTGCCATGCCTCCTCAGGGCACGGTGTACTTTCCCATCTCCTGGCTTGGGGCTGGGCCGGGTGACTTGCTTGGGCCCACGGAATGGGCGGAAATGAAAGTGGGACGTCTCGGGCTTAGACTCGAAGAGGCCTGAGGGCTGGCTGCTTGCTGTCTTATGCTTCTGTCAGGCAGTCGCTGCCCCTTCCGCCTAGGCCCCAGCCGCACCACGGGTGGAAAAGACCAGTGGCGAGAAGCAGCGCTGACCCAGCCAGCAGGGCATTAAAGTACAGCGGTACCGGCCAACCCATGAGACTCGGTTTCCCAGCGCCCTGAGTTTTGAGGGTGGTTTATTAGTTAGCAATGTTGTGGCAAAAGACAACTGATACACGTACTCACTCCTTTATCAGGTTTCGGGTTCGGCTGCTGCAGTAGAGACCCAACACAACAGTAGGTTACATTATTATTATTATTTTCTTTTTTTTAAATATAATTTATTGTCAAACTGGTATCCAGACAACACCCAGGGCTCATCCCAACACGTGCCTTCCCCCATACCCATCACCCACTTAATTCTTTTTTTTTTTAAATGTTTATTTACTTTTGAGAGACGTAGAGACAGAGCGTGAGCAGGGGAAGGCAGAGAGGGAGGGAGATACAGAATCTGAAGCAGGCTCCAGGCTCTGAGCTGTCAGCACAGAGCCCAAAGCGGGGCTCGAACTCACAGACTGTGAGATCATGACCTGAGCCGAAGTCAGTCGCACAACCAACTGAGCCACCCAGGCGCCCCTAATTCTTTTTTTTTTTAATGTTTATTTTTGAGAGAGAGAGACAAAGAGAGAGAGAGACACACACACACACACACACACACACACACACACCACGGAGTGTGTGTGGGGGAGGGGTAGAGAGGGAGTGAGACACAGAATCCGAAGCAGGTTCCAGGCTCTGAGCTGTCAGCACAGACCCCGATGCGGGGCTCCAACCCATGGACTGAGAGCTCATGACCTGAGCCGAAGTCGGACGCTTAACCGACTGAGCCTCCCCGGGTGCCCCAACAGTGGGTCAAATTAAAAGGCAGCGTCTCGATCTCTCATATAATCACCTGGTTAAGTACTGTCGTCCGGGGCTGGTTCGGTGGCTCACGTTTCAGGGAGCCAGGCTCCTTCTGTTTCACTGCTGCACCCTGGGGTGTAGCACTCATCCACATGAAGCCTTTGCACTGTTCACAGCTCGAAATCTTCATTTCCTCTGGCCCCGCAAGCTGAAACCGCCACAGTGTGGCGCCAGACCCCTCTGTGGACGCCACCCTCCCGCACACGCAGCTTAAGCACCGGTCCTGCCTCTGGGCTTTTCTTCGTCTCAAATGAGTATGCTCCCCGCCTCCCCCCCCAGCCGGTGCTCCACCGCCATTCCCCAGGTCTCAACAACATTCCCCCGCCGAGACCTCAGGAGCCAGAGCCGATCGTGCCTGGTGACCTCCGTGGGGGCAGGAGCCGGCCAGCATGACCAGTCGGGACTCCCAAGGTGAAGAATCCAGTTGAGCCTCGCGGTCATCCTCAGTCTGCTCTAACCCTGCCTCCCCCCCGCCCCGCCCCCGCAGATCCCTGCTGACCTCCGCCCTGAAGAAGCCGGAAAACGTCCGCTCCCCCACCTCCCGTCCTCGTTGTCCTACTTCAGTAGCTTGGTGAGCATAAAAAAGGCATGTCAAAGCGGTCCCTCTCTTTAGGAGATGGGCTCAGGAGCGGTGGGCATGTGGCTTTGGAGGGCGACAGATTCTCTTTCTCCAAACGCTAGCCAGGCTCCTCCGAGCCCTCTTCTTGATTCAACCTTTCTTGGCCTGTGAAGACTTGAACAAACACGAACATGGTTTCTAGCAGCTCGTGGCCACATCCCTAGTAGGGCCCTAGCCCCCCTTAAAGCGCCTGCCTGCAAAACTCACGGCTCTCCAAAGGATCTGCTGCTGGTTCCAGCCAACACCTGAAGATAAGGCTCCGTCTCCCACCTTCTGTGAGAGGGGAGGAGCCTAACTTTGACAAGTGTCAGCTGTCAAACCCAGATGGGTCTCATATGGGCCGGCATCCCTTTCTGCTTTTTGTAACAGCCTTTCACTTCTGATTATAGAGCGCCCCCCTACTCATTCCCTTCCCTAGTGCCTCATTCTCCCTGTGAAATACCCAATCACCTCTATAACGATCCCAGTTGAGTGCCTGCTCACAATGAACCCTTTCCCGTACGGTATCGCAATGCTATGGTACTGATGGAAATCTGTCCGGATTGCTTTAAGTAGTGTCTGGTATTGTTTATTTTCATCAGGGGAGGGGTGCTCAACCGACTGAGCCACCCAGGCGCCCCTGCTTATTGTTGTTTTAGGCCACTACTTTGGTGTGATCTGTTGCACAGCAGATAATCAACACACTAATACAGGGGTTGAACCAGACAGATGTGAAGCCCTCTAAGTTGGTCTATGAAATGATGCCCCTCGTAATGGCTGGGAGCCTTGGCTCCAGGCTCCAAGTCTTTCTCTAGATCATAATACTTGCCGTGACAACAACACATAAATTTTCTTGAGCATTACATTCCTTGAACCCCCATCATTTAAAGACCCCCCTCCCCAGATTGCCTAATCTTTCCATGTCTGTACCCCTACAGCTTGTCTTTTCTGTATCATTGCCTCATTTCATGATCTTTTAAAAAATGGCTAATTTCTCTGACAGGTTCCATTGGGATCAGAATGAGAACTTTCATTCATTAGTAGCCTGGTGGCTTTGCTTCCCCCTCTCCCTCTATCACCCAGATTTCCTGTGGGAGCTGAGCTCTGAGACAGTTTGCCCGACAGTAAGATGAAGACAGAGCTATCCTAGGGGTCCGGGTATTGTATGTACCACCCGACCCGGACACTTCTCCCCCTCCCAGGCTCCAGCCAGGAGTATGTACCTGATCCAAGGAGAGATAGCTCATTCCAGGCTGGCCTGGGAAAGCCACTGGGCTCTGGCAAAAACACTGCCCAACCTAGGTCAGGCTGGAGAAAGCAGAACCTTACCCTTGGGAATTTTGATTTAGAAATATGGTAGGGTAGGGGCGCCTGGGTGGCTCAGTCGGTTAAGTGTCTGACTTTGGCTCAGGTCATGACCTCATGGTTTGTGGGTTCAAGCCCTGTGTCGGGCTCTGTGCTGACAGATCAGAGCCTAGAGCCTTCTTCAGATTCTGTCTCTCCCTCTCTCTCTGTGCCTACCCCATTTGCGTGCTGTCTCTGTCTCTCAAAAATAAACAAACATTAAAAAATTAAAAAAAAATATGGTGGGGTAGCATTGAAGACTAGTATTGTGCAAATTTGAGGTAGCGTTACGTAAACAATATTATCTAAGCCTCTCACTTTATGAACCACATTTGAACTTAATGGATATATTCCAAGATAGGAGAATGGAGTTTCCTGGAATCCTGGCCCACGTTTCGGGAAGCCCAACTATGCACAGATGTCTCTTCTTGTTTTTTTGTCAGCTCTGTCTCCGTGTCCACCGCTCTTATTTAAAAAGTCACTCCCCCACCCCCCGCTCCACCCAACTCATTAAGGAGTTTGAGCTGGCATGAGGAGTCTCTGCCCTCGTGACCTAACAGTAACTAAAGAGCCTAGTACTGTGCCTGGCCCAAAGCAGGTGCTCAATAAACAGTAGCTGCCCCCATCCTCATCATCAGTACTATTATTCTAATGATGATTCTTTGATGGTAACCGTGGCTTAGACTCCTCTGTACCCCTGCACCCTGTGGCAGGCCAGTGCAGCGGTCAGCAGGCTTTGGCATTAACAGGCCTGGATTAAACCCCGAACTGACAGTTTCGGATTTGTGGCTTTGGGCCCCTGACAGGTTACTTACATCCTCTAAGCCATGTCCCCTTATCTGCCTGGAGGAGGATAATACAGTATGTATGCTTTCACGGACTGCTGGACTAAATTAAGACTGAAAATGCCCAACCCTGGGCTTGACACCAAGTAAGCAAATAGTAAACTGCTGCTTCCCGTGACTGTTACTATCTAGTCCTGTGCTTTAAACACAGTCAATATTTGCTGGCTCACTGAAGTCACCACACAGACAGACGCTCGTTGGCCATTCTCACTCCAACGCTGGGAGAACTGGAGCAGGCACCAGGAGAACGGGTGTGCCTGCCCAGCACCAGCAAACTAACAAAGCAGAAGAGGAACTGATGGGCCGTTCGCTCCGCTTGGAACCCTACCTACCCTGCCAAACATGCTGGGCTCTGCCCCAGTCCTACTCTCTCCCCGTGGGGGACTCTGTTGGTGGCCAGCGGTTGGTGCCATTCTCCATCACCTGTCGCTAAACCACCAGCATTTATCTGTGGTCATTTAAAGAGATTATCAGGGGCGCCTGGGTGGCTCAGTTGGGTAAGCATCCGACTCTTGATTTCAGCTCAGGTTGTGATCTCACGGTCGTAAGACTGAGTCCCTCGCATCAGGTTCCGCACTGAGCACAGACCCTGCTTGGGATTCTTTCTCGCCCTCTCTCTCTCTGCCCCTCCCCCTTTGCTCTCTCTCTCTGTCTCTCTCTCTCAAAATAAACATTAAAAAAAGAGATTATCAAACTTTGTTCATTCAGAATTTCTTTTATTCACTACTGTATTTTGGCTCTGACATCCTTTTTCTAAAATATGTCATTCATTTATTCAGAAAGTATAGATGACTCAGGGTTTTTTTTTAATGTTTATTTTTGAGAGAGAGAGTGCCGTGTTGCGGGGGAGGGGCAGAGAAAAAAGGAGACAGAAGATCTGAAGCGGGCTCTGTGCTGACAGCAAAGAGCCCAATGCAGGGCTCAAACTCCCATACCATCAGATCATGACATGAGCCGAAGTCGGACGCTCAACGGACTGAGCCACCCAGGTGCCCCGGACTCTTGCCGACATCCTACACGTGACTGAGCAACGCCCTCCTCTGCAGAAGTGGAGGGATGTTTGCGTCTTCTGCAGACTGCACTGCATTATCTCTTGGAGTCGTGCAGCCCTGAGCTGTGCCGGGTGAGGCAGGCAGTGGTAGGCCTGGTGCTGGGCTGAACTGGAGAGAGCCTGAGTGGCACATGCCGCCCCTCAGCGGCGTCAGGAGAGGCTGGGGCGATCCATGTGAATAGGTACGTGCCCCCACCAATATGTTTTCTGAAATAAAGGCCTGGGGAGGGCAGTCTTGAGTAATTACCGTCTCATACATTCTTCTTTCCTCTAACACTCCAGCCCCTCCCTGCTAGCTCTCCAAGGGTTAAGACTCTTCTCTCTCTCTTTTTTTTTTTTAAGAAAACAAACAAACAAGAAAACCCAATGTGAATTATCCACTAATTTGTAAGGTGAAGAACCCCCTACTTCCAACGACACATTTTGTGCCTGAGTTTGAGCGCTTGGGAAGGAAGATAGGCCTTAGCCCTACAGTGGAGGTAGCTCAGCGGTCCGAATATTCTGGCGACTCCAAAGACCTTATGGAGGGGCCAGAAATAGATGGTCATCTCTGGGCAAGGGGTCAAGTGCGTTGTGAATAACAGGTATGTGGTGAGCCAGGGGAGAGAGCACCAGAATAAACTCTTAACTGACTGAATAGTCTAAGCCCCCGTGAAGACAGGTTTTCCGGTTTCCAGGGACTGACTGTATCCGGGAAATGAGGGAAAGCCGCCCCCTTCACCCTTCTTTGCCCGGCGCTGCGTCTTGCGGAAGGACTGGCTGCCATGAGGGACTCTAGCTCCTGCTTCTCTCGCCTGGGGCCCCTGCCGTCTGTATGTAAATATTTATCTGTTTACATTTTAATTCCTTACCACATGGCTAGAATTGATTATGAATTTATACACTATAATATGAGAAAAATAAGTATTTTACAAGCAATGCTGAGAAGCCAATATCAGAAAATAAACTTTGTAGGTGGCCTGGGGCAGGACGGGGTTCACTCCGTGGTGGTCTCGTGTGCTGTGTCACTCTCGTCGCCCATCTCTACGGAAGTGAAGTCTGTGACCTGACCCTTCTCTGCTGTGGCGTTGGTGGGCTCCCTGGGAAAAGAAGAATGCCAAGGCTTTGACTCTTGAAAGGAACAATTCGACTCTTCATAATTTCCTCCTTTTAGAGAAAATCCTCCTCAATCACGTACCCTAGTTCCTTGTAGAAAATCTCATTCTCATCAGATGAATCCTTGTCATGTAGCTTCTGTGCCATGTTTTTCTTGCGTGTGGCGTTGAGCGGTCTGTACATGTCCCTAAGCCAGAGTGGCCGCCGCCTCCAGAAAAAGCCCTCCTAGAAAACAGAAAGGACAACGTGAGTTCCAGTCCCCTGCCTTCTCCGGCTGCGGCACTTTTCCCTCCGCGGATTTACCTGATTGTCGTCTTCCGTTGGGCATCTCTTACGCAGCAGAACTTGAAAGAAGCCCCTTGGAGGAAACACACACGCAGACTATTAGCGATTCATGCCATTTTCCGTGCCTCTCACAATGTGTACCTCCAGTCTTATTAGCAAGCAAAATCAACACAGACCTGGGATCTCAAAAATTATTCCGTATATGCTGGGCTTCCAGAATTTTCCTGTGTCTGTCCATAACGGCCTCACAGTGTCTTTGGGAGACCTTTGTATGTGGCTCGGCATGGAGTATAGGCAGGATTTTCACCCCACTCACCTTCTGGGCCCTTAGCCAAGGGCCCGAGTGCAATCAACAAACTGGGTGACCACAAGGCAGAAGCACCTAACTCTCTCCGGAAGCATTTTACACAGGTCCCCGTCAGACTTAGCACCACAGGCATCGTTTGCCGGGGGGTAGGGAGGTGCTTCTATTTTCCTAGCTGCTGTAGCTTACAAGTTGAATCACACCCAAGTGAATGCCTGAGTCCAACCAGCAAAGTTCTCTAGCTCACTGACTTTCACATCGCAGGATGATGAGTGAGTGAGTTGTGAAATCACCTAAAAACTCACGGACTAGCACTAAAACACAAAATATTCTTTTTGAATACAAACACAATAGGGGGTACCTGGGTGGTTCAGTCAGGTGGGCGGCCAACTCTTGATTTTGCCTCAAGTGATGATCTCACGGATCGTGAGATTAAGCCCCGTGTCTGGCTCTGCAGCTGAAAATGTGCCTGCTTGGGATTCTCTCTCTCCCTCTCTCTCTCTCTCTCTGCCTCACCCCCCCCCAAATAAACAATAAACTTAAAAAAAAAAAAACAGAACAGAAAAAATCAGAGTGTATAGTAAGTCTGTTTTAGAAACTACTTATGTCTATATGGTACATGTACACTGAGTTGTAATATAAAATGTAGCTCCCAGCCCGAGAACGGTGTAATCAGAGAAGTGCCAACTGAAAGGGAACCATCTTTCTGACCCTCACTACTCGTATGACCGTGGGGCAAGACAGCTTCCCTTTCTCCTTCTCCATTTCATTATTATAAAAGGAAGAGATATATGATCATCCAAGGTCTCTCCCAGTTAAAATTCTATTGGGTCTGGATAAAGAGAAGGCAGAGTGGGGGCTCAAAACCCAGGAGGAGGAGGAGAGAAGTTTTCTTACCACTTTACAGGAGGGACTCATATGTTCTACCTTCCGTCAGCCTTGAAGACTAAACCCCTGGACCCCAAGACTTTTGGCCTTCCCTGTCCCTTCTCCGGAGCCTCTGAGAAGGTCTCTGGCCAGGCCTGATGCCCCACCAGCAGCAGGAACAGGTACGAATAACATTTCCGCTCCCCCTCCCCCCATGCTCTTTCTTTAAAGGTCTAGCAACAGCAGATGCTCTGTGCCAGTCCCATTCTGAGTCAGGTTTGGCTGGACAGCTAATTTTGCTGGATCCAGGCAAAGCATTAGGCCAAATATGTATTCCTTCTGCCTTTGGTGGTTTCCTGGCTGTAAAACAAGGAAATAGAAGAGTTTGAAAATCTGGTTCTAAAATCCTACTTTAACGATTGCCAGACTGATATTTACCTTGAGTCTCCTTCTTTACGTTCCTCTACTGCTTTTCTGTGAGAATAAATCTGTGTTGGAAGAAAACATGATCACAGTTACCCATTGCACTGACCAAGGCCTCCAAATCTTTATTCATTCCTTTGCATTTTAGGTCTTATCTACCCAGTGAGATGACAAGTTTTTCGAGGACAGGAATTTCTGTCTAAATGGTCCTTTGGCCCTTCCACACCTGACTCGTGTGCAGCTGGCAAGACATTTGATTGAACGTTTTAGGTAACATTCAACAGATTAATTCCTAATAAAAATTCTCAGGAGGAGGAAAAGAGAAGTGTCTATCAGAAACTTAAACAGCAGCACTGTTGTTAAAGTCAAGGCCAAGAGTCGGATGTCTGTTATCACTGTTGCTATTCATTGCTGTTGAGGAGGTCCTAACTGATGCGCTGGGAAAAAATGAAGTATTGAAAAGGAAGAGACAAGACGTATTCGCATTTGAAATTATGGAAAAACTAAAAGGCCCAAGAGAATGAACTGAAATTTTTTTGGAAGTAATATAAGAATTCAGTAAGATGGCTGATACAAAATCAAGAGGTCAACATGTAAACCTCAGTGGCTTTCCTATGTTCCACACATAACTAATCCAAAGAATGGAAGAATGATCCCACATATAATTATCAGTAAAAAGGCATAAAGTACATAGGAATAAACTTAGCAAAAATGGGTAAGACCTGTGAGATGAAAACACTAGAACTTTTCTGAAGGACATTAAGAAGAAACGAATACACAATGTGAGATACCATGTTGCTAGAATATTGTAAAGATGTCAACTCCCCTCAAATTAACCTACAAATTCAATGCGATCCTATTCGAATCCCAAGGTCGTTTTTTAAACAAAAACTGGCCAGCTGACATTTGGTAGAGAAAATGTGCAAGCCTAGCTCCGAAACATATGAAAAAGAAGATCACAGAGCAGAAAATTAAAATATATTCTTACAAAGCAACTGGAGTTAAGTACATAGTGCGATACTGGTGCAGGAAAAGAACACCAGATTGGTAGAATAGAGTCCAGGTAAAAATAGTATTTTAGATCAGTGAAGAAAGAATGAACCATTCAATAAAAGATTTTAAAGTAACTGGATCTTTATATAAGGGGAAAAAGTTAGATCCCCTACCTCAACTGTACCAAAACACTAGATTCCATACAGATTAAAAAAAAATCACAATGAATATTTTAAGAGTCTAGAAGAATATATCAGAGGCTACTTTTATACCATCAGGTGAAAAGGCCTCGCTAACAACACCCACGTCCCATAAGCCATGAGGAGAAGACAGGAAGATGTGGTGAGGGACTGTCGACGGCTCTCCCATTCGTCGTAATCCTTGCCCCCTGACGCTTGAACAAACAAACCATGAGATCATGACCTGAGCTGACGCCGGACACTTAACCAACTGAGCCACCCAGGCGCCTCTAAAAGGTAACATTCCAAAAGTCCTAGCAACCCAAGGGTCTGTCTATTGCTGGACGCTGTATGCTACTTCACATAAATATTATGTTGCATTATTCCTCATTGTGAAATCGATATAATGCCTCATCACTCTTCCTTTGAACACCATTATTGGCTACTACAGGAAAAACACTGCATGGTCTCTGTCCTCAAAAAGCTTATCATCTAAGTAGGGAGAGGAAATAATGAAACCACATAAAAAAAATACAAATGCAAGGTTAAACTAGGAGTTTAAAACAGCAATAGGAGTTTATAGAACTTCCCCAAAAGCAAAAGGCCACAGGCCACCTCCAGGTGCAGAGTGCTGACTGGACAATGGCCAATGATTTCTCTTCCCAGAGGTCATGGTAAGTGGACCCCATGCTAGTTCGTAGGCTCCAAGGCCCAGAAATCAGAGAACGCACTTCTTTCTAGATGGAGGCAATCTCACCTTAACGGTATCACAGGATTGATCAAAATCAGAATGCCAGGTCATGACCTGACAATGAGGAAAACATCTGTCCCACAGAGAGGGCATCTGTGTCTACACGATTGGGAGTTACCTTCTGTGGAGATGGGCCTCTGTGGCACACAGAAGCATAATCAGAAGGCTACTTGGTGAGAAGAGAATTAGAAGAAACGTAATTGGCTGAATCCAGTGTTTAATGGAAAGGAGTGAGGTAGCTAGATCCATCCATCTCCCTCACAGGCACAGCCTGGCTGGGGGCCTGACTCACGTCTGCTGCCTGAGGTACCATCGCTACCCTTGGGCAAGGCTAGGATGGGCACTGCCCATTTGGTCTCTTCCTCACCATTTCTATGCTGTTACTACTGACCAGCCCTGCTGAAGACAGACATGTTTCTCTTTAGCAGTTAATATATCCAGTCAGGTTTTACTCAAGTCTCATAGACCAGGTAGCTTCACATATCTCTGCCCTGACCCAGGATGTGTTGACCTTGGTGTTTCTCTCTTAAAAAGTTGTTTAGGGGCACCTGGGAGGCTCAGTTGGTTAAGCGTCTGACTTCAACCTAGGTCATGATCTTGCCGTTAGGAGTTTAAGCCCCGCGTCGGGCTCTGTGCTGACAGCTCAGAGCCTGGAGCCTGTTTCGGATTCTGTGTCTCCCTCTTCCTCTGGCCCTTCTCCACTCATGCTCTGTCTCTCTCTCAAAAATAAATAAACATTAAAAAAAATTGTTTAGCATAGTTTTGTTATCAGGGGAGGGGAATGCGTCACTGTGGACCTTAAGAAATGGTGACAATCTCACAGAAGGACTAGGACCAGGAGGATTATAGTATTCAAAAAAGCCTTTATGAAGAAAGATGAACTTGAGCTGGCTTTTGAGAGATCATGGGACTCCCACAGCCAGAGTGAAATAAGGGAATTTCAGATGGGTAAAGTCACCGACAAAAGTAGGAATGGGCCTAGTCTGACTAGGGGATGCTGAGGGGCTGCTTTGGCTGGAATGGAGGGCAGCCGTGACAGTAGAAAAGGTAAGGTAAATTAGGTAGGACTGGTAAGAGAAAGTCAAGACCGTTGGCTTGTTAAATCACTCTTTTAAAAATGTTAGCACCTGCCTGTTGGGAAAAGTAATAAGCCATATCTATATATATTTGAGTAAATATATTGAATATACATTTAATTCATATATAATTGAATAAAAGGTTAAGAGGCAAGCTCCAGGAATAGGCAACTGTAAACATGAGATGCTTTGAGTAGCCCGATGAAGGATTTTAGCGGCGGTGTTTTAACTGAACCTATTTACACAATGCCTTGCAAAGTGGAGGAGAGAGCTGCGAAGTACATCTAATTCATCAATAAGATGACACTTTTATCTCTAAGCCATGTCCTTTCTTCCAGGATGACTGATAGCTCCATGAAGGTGAAGACTGTATCTCTCTCTCACCATTTTAGCCAACAAGAAAAGAGATCAGTGGTAGTAGGAGGATGACGGGTGAGCGCGTCAAGTGGACATAATTCTTTTGAGTTGAAGAAATTTTACTATCACGTCAACTGTGGCCTGAAACTTAATGTCTCAGAAAGTCTAACGGCTTCTTATCTTGGCTACAATCCACAGATATCTCCTGCTAGTGAGGTTCCTTTAAAACTCCCTAGAATATACTTTTCAATAAAAGAACAAAGCATATCTTAGTCCTCCAGACTGAAGAGGGATCTCAAGTAGTGATAGGTGGGGAAATAGCTTTGATTTTCAGTTTGTGGGTTGTGAATCTATTATACAGAAGGAATATAGTCTGGAAATCCGAATTAACTGTTGTCCTTACCTCAATGAGACAGAAAACTATGATCAAAATCATCACTACTACAGTCACAGATATAGCCAAGATGAGTTTGTTGTTATAGCCATAACCTGGAACTTCTTTTGTGAGCTAAAAAAGTAAAGAACAATTTTTTTTTTTTAGAAAACAGAGATAAGATGAAAGCTAACTATTCTCTAACGACTCTAAAACCCCGTTCTTTCGGATGAATCGCTTCTAGGTTCTTAAGGAATATACCAAATCTAACGTGATGTGTAATCTCATCACTAGCATTTTCCTCAAGAATTTATCTCGTACGTTAGGGCTCTCCTCTTGTCTACCCTGGGAATAGTGGCACTGTTTTCTAAATGAGCAAAGTGGCAGGTCACCCTCTAAGCCAAAGTTACATGGCCAAGACAAGACCCAGACTAGGAGCCTCTGGTCTTTGTGCTTGGGCCCATGTCCTCGGCTGACAAAGTCTGGATCCCGCGTTTGGGGAGTTATCCTCACCTCCCTTGACTCCTGCCCTTTCTGTTCACTCTGGACCTCTGCGCTCTCATTGATATAATTCTCATTTTTCCATTGGTCCGTATCCCACTCAGCTTTGGACTCCTTTATTTCTTGCTGCTCGCTGAGAAGCTTCATCAGGAGGCCCGTTCTGGAGATGAGCTTGGCACAGGCCAGCTGCACGTGGGTCTCAGAGCAGTCCATTTTCAAAGTCCGGATAACGTGAGAAATGAGCCTTCTCACGTCGTTGTTGGGGATGAGGGACCGTAGCTGCTGGTTTAACTGAATTTCAAATTGGTCACCCGGGGACGAGAGCTTCGACACAGCGAAGCCTGTGGCCTCTGGGGGCAAGTCAGTGCCCACATTGTATTCCCACTGCGTATTGTTGATTTGTTTAACGGTTGGTATGAAGTTGTCTGCGGTAATAGTAGAATTATCAATGGAAAGATTCATAGGGTTTGTAAACTCGGGGAGGGTTTGTTCTGGCACAGTAGTGTTTTCTGTAGAAATATTTTCTTCAAAAACATTTTGTTCAGTAATATTCTCTACAGTAGTGTTTTCTCTGTAAGGTTCTGAAAGAGGAAATAATTCTGGAGAAAGATTTTCCTGAGGACTCAGTTCTCCCGGAGATGAAAAATCCTCTCGTGAAGGGGAATTTATGAGGCTCCTGACTGCAGAGAACGGAGGCCTCTTTGCAAGCATCAGCCCATTACTGAGTAAGCTTTTCTTTCTGGACTTCCGATTCAGTTTGGCCTTGGGTGTTTTGTGGACCACACGCAAGCGAGGTTTATGAAAGAGGTATTTTTTTCTGGAATGGGAGGGTGGTCTGGAAGCCTTCATATTTTTGGCCCTAGCTTTTGCATCTTCTAAAATAAAAATGGTGTATTGTAAGTCTTTTGATCTGTTTCTCACCTCAGGTGGGGATTTTGGAGCCGTGGAGGCAGAAGGCCTGCCCAAAGAGTATTGTTTCAGGAAAGAAGAGACAGCGGCCTTGTGCTCCTGGATGAAGGAAGGCTCTGTATTGAAGGAACTTCCCACTAATTTCCTGGGCCTCTGCGCCACATGAAGCTGCTCTAGCTCCTTTGGGGATGGTCTCCCGAGCCTTCCTTCTTTGGCTGTGTTCTCTGCAAATGGCTGGGCGTTCTGTTTCCTCTGGGTGTTCAGACGCCTCATTTCTTTACGCTGTCTTTTCCTTATGCCTTTTGGGCTCTCGATGACCTCGTTCACTCTTAGCATCTTTCTCCCTACACTCTCAGCCTTGTCTAGGCTCTTTTCCTGCGGTTGGGCAGTTTCCAATTTCTTTGGAAAGATTTGACGTTTAAACTTGGGACCTAAAAGGCCGGAATGTACAAGCATGGCAGTTTTTTCTTTCTTTTTAACCTCATCCATTTTTTCCTGAATTTCTGCATCTAACAAATTTTCTAGAAAAAAGAGTTTCCTCAGTTTATTCTTGTAAGTTGAATTGTTGACTCCAGGGTTAAGAGAAGGGACCTGCGTGTTGTTTGTCAAGTAACCCGCGGATTTGTCTCCCTCTTGCACGTTTGAAAACAGAAGTTTAATGAACGGCAATAACGTCGTTTCTACATCTTCTAGGTTTCCCTCCGAGAAATAAGGCAATATGTAATTCAGTGCACTAATGACATCACTTTCATCATTAAAGTCCAGCTGCTCATTTACAAAGGCTGACAAACTGAGGCCGTTTTTGTCGGAGTATGCCTTCTCTGCCTCAATAGTCAGCTCAGTGCTGGTGCTCTTCTTCCGAGCTTTCAATACCTTCATGAATGATCCTTCTGCATTCCTTATAGATACTTCCTCATCTGTCAAAAAAGAGACGAGTTTTGATCATGAAAGACCGACAGCACAGCTCTTTCTTAATGCACAGTCACACATCCCGGTCAAATAAATTAAGAATCAGCAAATACTTGAGTGCCATTTAGAGAGGAGACAAACTCAAACTTGAACCTATGATTGGCAACAACAAAAGGAGAAAAAGATGTTTTTTGAAAAAGCGGCTATTTCCTCAGAACATTCCATAGTGTGAATAACTATATTTAGCGTTATTGCTTTGGTCCTTAAGGGCCAATTGCCCGGGACTCAAGAAAAGCCAAGGCTGGAAGATACTCAGCTAAGTTGTGTGCAGATCTTCTGTGACTGCCGACATTCACATACCCATTCCTGTCCTGCTTCAGAGGCAGAGGGAGCATGCATCTTCCTCCTCCTACCTCTTCCGTGAACTTGAGTTCTTGCTACCATCACACGTGCACATGACAACACCTGCCACTAGCAGGTCCTCATCTGGACACGCCCTCTCCACCTACCCACCAATTCCTTTGTTTGGTGCCCGCTCCCGTGTATCGCACCTCCCATAACATAAGCTCTAGACAGGAAAAACAAAAACAAAAACCACTAAGTCCACCCTGGTTCTTTGCTTAAATTTGGGCAGGGATCCGGGGTATAGGTTAAGAGATTTTCCAGGTATGAGAGAGATGCCAATGTGAAATGTTCAATAAGTGAGGTTTTAAAATGCGGAAGGGATAAAGAACCTTTTGTCAAATGTCTACTTTGCTTTCATTTACTTTCATTTCTAGTATTTCTAGCTTTACTTAGAGGACCATCCAGAGCTTCCAACTACATGAAGGTCAAGTGTGCGGCTTGTGTACACTGAATAGCACCATGCAGCTGGGTTTCTTTTCCAGAAGAATTAGAAGTATTTTTAGTGGTGCTGGTGAAAGTCAGAGGAGGAGGTTATAAGGATCATGAGAGAGGAGCAGCAACGGGCTTGCAGAGAGCGCAAAACGGGAACAGGAGACTTGAGTGCTAGGCCACAGCACCTAACACCTCTGATCTCATTTTCCTCACCTGTAAAAGGAGATTAAAAATGCCTATTCTGCGCACCTCTAAGGGAGAAGGGAGTAAGATCATTGGTAAAACATTGTTTTGGAAAATAAGCAACACTGCATTTATAGAAGTAGCAAAGTGTATTTTATGCTGTGCCCTAGACCATTGACAGGGACTCATATTCAAGCTATCTGGGGAAAAAGCTCATTTTGTAAGTCATCAATTTAGTGCCAGTAAAACCTAATATACGGAAAACTACCTAAAAGCACCTGTGTTAAGAAAAGCTTAAGATTCAGGGGCACCTGGGTGGCTCGGTCGACTGAGTGTCTGACTTCAGCTCAGGTCATGATCTCATGGTTGGTGAGTTCAAGCCCCATGTAGGGCTCTGTGCTGACAGCTCAGAGCTTGGAGCTGCTTTGGATTCTGTGTCTCCTTCTCTCTCTGCCCCTCCCCTGCCCTTTCTCTCTCTCTCTCTCAAATATAAATAAACATTAAAAAAAAATAAAGAAAAGCTTAAGATTCAAAACAAGAGTTGGACAGCCCAAGAATAGAAGAGCCCCTCATCCATTAGAAGGGCTGGGTAGCAGCCTATGGTTAGGGAACAGACACACTGAGGCTCCGAACAAAACTTTTATAGAAATCAGCAGCACTTGTACTCTTACACACTTGCTAAAACAAACAAAATAAACAAAAATGTATCTCCACCTATGCTATAAGACAAACGGCACCTGAGACCTAATGCATATAAAATCAGCTTATAAACTGTGATGCACTATGTCAACAGGTTTTTATTTGGGGGTAGTTGACCTAATAATATAACTGAGAATCTGACTCTTAACAAAGGAATAGTTCTTAGAAATTTAGGATCTGAACTCTGAATAAAAGTAATGCAATGACATCATTAGTTTAAAAATTTACCGTTGTTAGGGAGCCTGGGTAGCTCCATCAGTTAAACATCCAACTTTGGCTCAAGTCACGATCTTACAGTTTGTGAGTTCGAGCCCTGCATTGGGCTCACTGTTGTCAGTACAGAGCTCACTTCGGATCCTCTGTCCCCCTCAGTCTCTACCCCTCCCCAGCTCATGCACACACCCTCCTTCTCTCTCTCTCTCTCTCTCAAAAATGAATAAACATTAAAAATTTCTTTATCATGGTTGATTAAAAATAAAAATTAAAACATAAATAACATAAGAATTTACAAATTTATCATCAGTCAATTATGACTTACCACAATGTGTGCCATTTGCCAGACATTCATTGTTACAATGCAGCTTGACTGTCTTGCAGACAATCTCAATAGTACTTTTAAACTGGCAGAGACAGCAGGCCATACGGCTAGGTAAAATCCTATAAATGGAAACAGAGAATTAAATTAGCGGTAAAGGAGTTACTTGAGTAGGTAGAAGAGGCAAGCCAAAGTCATCACAGGGCTGTGCAAAAAGGAATTCTTGGGGCATATGGCCTGGATGGTTGGGTAGGGACCAGTTGGCCAACTGCTGCTCTTGAATATTGTAAATAAACAGATAGAAGGACAGAGGGGCCCAACAGAAAGGTAAGGATGGCAGGGGATATGGTATCCCTAGAATAAGATAGAGATTAGAACTGGGTGACACTGATCAGTAGTTTAATTCAGAAGTATCTCCTTCTCACGTTTGGTTGAGAGCACAAAGAAGGAGGGTAGACTTCTCAGAGTCTGAATAAGTCTGAAATATGACCCGTATTGAGAATAAAAAGCAATCAATTGGGGCGCCTGGGTGGCTCAGTCAGTTAAGCGTCTGACTTCGGCTCAGGTCATGATCTCATGGTTTATGAGTTCGAGCCCCACATCAGCTCTCTGCCGACAGTACAGAGCCTGCTTCAGATCCTCTGTCTCCCTCTCTCTCTGCCCCTACCCGGCTCTTGTGCTCTCTCTCTCTCTCTCAAAAATAAACAAACATTAAAAAAAGATAAAAAGCTGTACAGTGAAGGAAACAATCAACAAAACTAAAAAGGAACTGATGAAATCAGAGAAGATATTTGCAAATGACATTTCTGATAAAGGGCTAGTATCCAAAATGTATAAAGAACTCAACACCGAAAAATCAAATATATAATCCAGCTAAGAAATGGGCAGAAGACATGAGTAGATGTTTTCAAAGAAGATGTCCAGATGGCTAACAGACACATGAAAAGATGTTCAACATCGCTCATCATCAGGGAAATATAAATCAAAATCACGATGAGATACCACCTCACACGTTTCAGATGGCTAAAATTAATATAACTCAGGAAACAACAGATGTTGGCAAGGCTGTGGAGAAAGCGGAACCCTTCTGCACCATTGATGGGAATGCAAACTGCCGTAGCCACTCTGGAACACAGTATGGAGGTTCTTCAAAAAGTTAAAAATAGAACTACCCTACAACCCAGCAATTGTACTACTAGACATTTAACCAAAGGATACAAAAATGCTAATTTGAAGGGGCAGCACGTGCACCCCAATGTTTATAGCACCACTATCAACAATAGCCAAATTATGGAAAAAACCCTAATGTCCATCAACTGAAGAATGAATAAAGAAGATGTGGTAATATATATACTATGGAGTATTACTCAGTGATCAAAAAGAATGAAATCTTCCTATTTGCAATACAAGGTATATGGAACTAGAGTGTATTAGGCTAAGCAAAATAAGTCAGTCAGAGAAAGACAAATGTGTATGATTTCACTCATTTGTGGAATTTAAGAAACAAAACAGATGAACATCAGGGAAAGAAAGGAAAAATAAAATAAGATAAAAACAGAGAGGGAGGCAAACCATAAGAGACTCTTAAATGCAGAGAACAAACCGAGGGTTGCTAGAGAAGAGGTGGGTGGAAGGATAGGCTAAATGGCTGATGGGCATTAAGGAGGGCACTTATTGGGATGAGCACTGGGTGTTATATGTAAGTGATGAATCGCTAAATTCTACTCCTGAAAACACTACTACATTATATGTCAACTAACTTGAATTTAAATAAAAATTTAAAAAATAATAAGAAGAAAACAAAAAAAAAAACAAATGAATGAACAAACAACAGCAAAAAAGAGAAAAACATAAATATGGAGAATAAACTGGGAATTATGGACAAAATGAGTGAAAAGGATTAAGAGGTACAAACTTACAGTTATAAATAAGTCACCAGATGAAAAGTACAGCATAGGGAATATAGTCAATAATACTATAATACACTTATTGTGGTGAGCATTTCATAAGGTACATAAGGTACTATGTAATTTAATATTATATGATCTGTATTCAATAAAAGAGATAATTGATTATTAAAACAAACAAAAAAACAACATGGTGTGCTAAAAGTAAAATGTAGGAAAACAATAGCAGAAAGGCCAGAAGGGGAGCAATGGAAGTACACTACTTAGTGTAAGGTTCTTATACTATTCATGAAATCATATAATATCATTTGAATATAGACTGTGATAAGTTAAAGATGAACACTACAAACCATTAAACAACTACTAAAATAACAAAATCTGAGTTGTAACTATTCCTCCCCCCAAAATAATAAAAATAATAAATAATAAATGTACTAATCAATCCAAGAGTAGGAAGAAAAAAAGAAAAAGAAAAAGAAAAGAAAAGAAAAAAAAGAACAGATGGGATACATGGAAAAGAGTAGACAGTAGCTTTAAATGTAATTGTAGGGGCGCCTGGGTGGCTCAGTTGGTTAAGCGGCCGACTTCGGCTCAGGTCATGATCTCACGGTCTGTGAGTTCGAGCCCCGTGTCAGGCTCTGTGCTGACAGCTCAGAGCCTGGAGCCTGCTTCAGATTCTGTATCTCCCTCTCTCTCTGCCCTTCCCCTGCTCATGCTCTGTCTCTATGTCTCTCAAAAATAAATAAATGTAAAAAAATTTTTTAATGTAATTGTATAAATAATTATATTAAATATAAATGGCATAACAACCCTAATTAAAAGAGTTGTCACACTGGATAAAAAAGCAAAAGTCAAATATATACTGTCTATAAGAATCATCTTTAATAGAAAGATATGAGTGGGTTAAAAATATGGATAAAATTATGCTTTGCTAACGCTAATCAAAAGAAACCTTGAGTGGCTATATAAATATAAGACAAAGTCAATTTCAAAGCAAAGATATTACCAAGGATAAAGGAGGTTATTCCATCATGATAGAAATGTCAACTAATAGAAAAGACATAACCTAAATATTTATGTATCTGATAATAGAACTTCAAAATATATTAAGGAGAATAGGAAAGAGAGACACATAAATACACAATTATAGTTGGAGATTTCAATATCCCTCTCTCATTAATAGATAGAAAAAATATGTAGAAAATTGGTAAAGATACAGCAGACTTGAAAACCACTATCAACTACTTGACACTTAATTGATATTTATTGAATGTGCCATGCCAAATCAGCAGATTACAAAACTTTTTTTTCAAGTGGACACATAATATGTATCAAAATAGACCATATTCTCATCTATTACCAGAATTCATTGGCTATAGAACAAGCCTCAATAAGTTTAAAAGGATTTCAGTCATTCAACATATATTCTATGACCACAGTGGAATTAAATTACAAATTAACAGATCTATAAAATCTCCAAATATTTAGAAACTAAATAACACACTCCTAAGTAACCCTATCGCTCAAATAAATCAAAATGGAAGTTAAAAACTTTTTTGTAAGAACTGAAACTGAAAACACCACATGTCAATAGGTGTCCCCAGTGTCCACTTTTAAGAAACTAGAAAAAGAAAAGGAAATTCATCACTGAGTAAGAAGAAATGGAAGGATAAAGATCAAAACAGAAATAAGAAAATGGAGAACAGAAAAATAGAGAAGTCAGTGCAATGGAAAGGCAGTTTTTAGAGAAGAAAAATAAAATTGATAAACCTCTGGCCAGACTGATAAAGAAAAGACAAGAGAAGACACAAATTATCAACATCAAAAATGAGAGGAGTGACATCACTACAATTCTGCAGATACTAAAAGGATAATAAGGGAATATTATAAAATATTTTATGTCCGTAACTTCAAGATGAAATAGAGTCCTTGAAAGACAAACTACTCAAAAATAAACTTGTGACTTAAGTAGCACTATCAAAGAAATAAAATTGTAACACTTTCTCACAAAGAAAGCTTCAAGCCCACAAGGCTTCACTGTTGAATTCTAGCAAACATTTAAGGAAGAAATAATTCCAATTCAACACAAACTGTACCAGAGAACTGAAGAGAAGGGAATACTTCCCAACTCATTTTTGAGGCCAACTTTCACCTTATGAAAAATAGACAAAGACATTAGAAGAAAAGAAAACTACAGACAATATCTCTCATGAACACACATGCAAAATTCTTTTTTATTTATTTATTTATCTTGAGAGAGAGAGAGAGAGAGAGAGAACATGTACACACACATGCAAGTGGGGGAGGGGCTGAGAGGGAAGGAGAGAGAGAATCCCAAGCAGGTCTGCACTGCCAGGACAGAGCCGATGAGGGGCTCAATCTCACAAACTGAGACCATGACCTGAGCCAAAATCAAGAGTTGGATGCTTAATCGACTGAGCACCCCAGCACCCCTACACATGCAAAATTCTAAACAAATTTTTACCATATCAAATCTAATAATACATGAAAATATGCCACATCATGACAAAGTGGGGTTACTTAGGAATGCAAGATTTATTTAATATTTGAAAATCAATGTAATTTATCCAAGTTAATAAAATAAAAAACAAAAATCATACAATCATTGCAATCAGTGGAGAAAAAGTATCTGAAAAATCTAACATCCATTTCTGATTACAAATTAAAAAAAAACCCTCAGCATAGTAGGTACGGAAGGAGACTTCTTCAACTTGATAAAAGACTTCTACAAAGAAATCTAACATCATATTTAATGGTGAAAGGCAAGTGCTTTCTCTCCAAGATCAGAACAAAGGTAAGGGATGTCTTCTTTCATTACTTCTATTTGACATTGCACTGAAGGTTCTAGCCAGTACATAGGACAAGAAAAAGAAATAAAAGGTATTCAAAATGTAAAGGAAGAAGCAAAACTATATTTGCAGATAAGAGGATTGCCTATGTGGAAAACCTGATGGATGCTATAAAAAGGTTACTAGAAATAATAGTGAGTTTAATCAAATTTGTAGTAGGATAAAAGATCAATATATAGAAAATTAATTTATCTCTAATAGCTATCAATTATCAATTGAAATTTTAAAAATTATTTATGATAGCATCAAAAGTGTAAAGTACTGAGGAATAAATCTGACAAGATATAAAAGGCTTGCCCACTGAAAACTGTAAAATATTCCTGAGAGAAATTAAAGAAGAATTAAATAAATGGAGAGATATAAGGTGTTCGTGGATCAGAAGATTCAATATGATTAAGATGTCAATTCTCCTCAAATAGGTTTACAGATCAGGGGCGCCTGGGTGGCTCAGTCGGTTGGGCGGCCGACTTCGGCTCAGGTCAGATCTCACGGTTTGTGAGTTCGAGCCCCGCGTCGGGCCCTGTGCTGATGGCTCAGAGCCTGGAGCCTGCTTCGGATTCTGTATCTCCATCTCTCTCCCCACTTGCGCTCTGTCTCTGTCTCTCAAAAATAAATAAATGTTAAAAAAAAATTAAAAAAAAAATAGGTTTACAGATCAAAATCCCAGCAGGCTTTTCTGTAGAAATCGGCAAGTTAATTCTAAAAATCATATGGAAATGTACAGCTCCTAGAAGAGCTGAAATGGCTTTGAAAAAGAAGAACAAAATTAGAGGACTACCACTACCTGATTTCTAGATTTATGGAGCTACAGTTTAAGACTTTGTGATACTATGTAAATTTAGACAAATAGATCAAAGAGACAGAAAATCCAGAAGGAAAGAGATATATGGACACTTATTTTCAGGCTCCAAGGAAGTCAAGTGGAAAAAGGATAGTCTTTCCAAGAAATGGTGCTGGAACAATTGGATATCTACATGCAAAAAAAGCAAACTTCAAACCCAAACCATACACAGAAATGAACTCAAATTGGTTCAAAGATCTAAATGTAAAACCTAAAAGATAGAACTTTTAAGAGAAAACACGGGAAAATCTTTATAACCTTGCGTTGGACAAGATTTCTTAGGTATGGCACCAGAAGCATATAGCCCATAAAAGAAAAAAAATGGATAAATTCGACACCATCAAAATGAAGAATCCCTAAGACACTCTTAGGAATGAAAAGACAAGCCACAAAATGGGAGAAAATATTAGTAAATTACGTATTTGATAATAGACTTGTTTCCATAGTTTATAAAGAACTTTCAAAAGTCAATAATATAGCCAAAAGAAAAGAAGCATATAGAAAGATATATGACATCATTAATCATAAGGGAAATGCAAAGAAAAGCTATACTGAGATACTACTACATACCTATTAAAGTGTCTAAAATTAAAAACACTTGTGAAGAAAATGGAACCTTCATACACTGCTGGTGGAATGTAAAATGGTACAACCACTTTGGAAAATAGTTCTTTAAAAAACTTAAACATACATTTAGCATATGGTCCAGCCATTCCTCTTCTAGGTGTTCACCCAAGAGAAATGGAATATGTATCCATACAAAGACTTGTACACACACATTCAGAGAAGCTTAATTTTTAATAGCCAATAATTGGGACAATTCCAATGTCCGTCAATGGTGAACAGATCATTTGTGGCATCCATAATATGGAATACTATTCAGCAAGAACAATAAATTATTGATATACACAACAACATGGATGAATCAAGATAATCATGCTGAGAGAAGCCAATTAGAAGGGAATACATACTGCATGATTCCATTTATATAACATTCTAGAAAATGCAAACCAATCTTTAGTAACAGAGAGCAGATCTATGGTGACTACCCAAAGCAATCTACAGATTTAATGTAATCCCTATCAAAATTCTGACAGCACTTTTCACAGAACTAGAACAATCAAAAATTTTGTATGCAAACACAAAGGCCCTGAATAGCCAAAGCAATCTTGAAAAAGAAAAACAAAACTGGAGATATCACAATTCCAGACTTCAAGTTATATTACAAAGCCGTAGTAATCAAAACAGTGTGGTACTGGCACAAAAACACACACACAGATCAATGGAACAGAATAGAAAGCCCAAAAGCAAACTCACAATTATATGGTTAAGAATATGCAATAGGAAAAAGACAGTCTCTTCAACAAATGATGTCAGGAAAACTGGACAGCTACGTACAAAAGAATGAAACTGGAACATTTTCTTAAACCATATACAAAAGTAAACTCAAAATAGATTAAAGACCTAAACGTGAGACCTGAAACCACAAAAATCCTAGAAGAAAGCACAAGCAGTAATTTCTCTGATGTTGGCCTTAACAACATCTTTCTAGGTATGTCTCCTGAGGCAAGGGAAACAAAAACAAAAATAAACTATTGGGACTACATCAGGATAAAAAGCTTCTGTATGGCAAATGAAACAACCAACAAACCTAAAAGACAACCTACTGAATGGGAGAAAATATTTGCAAGTGACATATCCTATAAAGGGTTAGTATCCAAAATATATAAAGAACTTACACAACTCAATACCAAAACAACAACAACAACAACAACAACAAAGAATCTAATTAAAAACAGGTGGAAGACGTGAACTGACATTTCCCCAAAGAAGACATCCAGATAGCCAACAGACACATGAAAAGATACTGACCATCCCTCATCATCAAGGGACTGCAAATCAAAACCACAATGAGATATCACCTCACACCTGTCAGAATGGCTAAAATAAAAATACACAAGAAACAAGTTTTAGTGAGGATACGGAGAAGAGGAACCTTGTGCATTGTTGGTGGGAATATAAACTGTGCAGCCACCATGGAAGTCAGGATGGAGGTTCCTCAAAAACTCAAAAACAGAACTACTCTATGATCCAGTAATTGCACTTCCAGGTTTTTAACCAAAGAATACAAAACGCACTAGTTCAGAAGGATACATGCACCCCATATGTTTATTGCAGTATTATTTAGAATAGCCAGACTATGGAAGCAGCCTAACTGTCCATTAATAGATGAATGGATATTTCAGTGGAATACATATATACAATGGGATATTATTCAGTCATAAAAAATGGTATTTTGCCATTTGCAATGACATGGATGGATCTGGAGAATATAATGCTAAGCAAAGTCAGTCAGAGAAAAACAAATACCATATGATTCTGCTCGTATGTGGACTTTAAGAAACAAACAAAAAACTGAACAAAGAGGAAACAAAGAGAAAAAGAGAGACAAATCAAGAAACAGACTCTTTATTATAGAGAACAAACTAACGGTTACCAGAAGGGATGGGAGTGGAAGGATAGGTGAAATAGGTGAGTCCACCAAAGTTTAAAAACTAGAAACTTCTGGTCTTCAGAGACAGAACAAGACAAGACAAGCCACAACCTGGGAGAAGAAATTCACCAAACATCTATCTGAGAGAAAGGACTTTTTCTAGAATATATAACACACTCTTAAAAACTCAGTAAGTATCCAGTTAAAAAATGGATTTGAGCAGACACATCATTAAAAAAGATATTTGTACATAAAGACACTCAACATCATCAGCTTTAGAGAAATGCAAATTAAAGCCACAATGAGATACAGCTGCATACGTACTAGAAAGGCTAAAAACATTTTTTTAACTGAACTATCAGGTGAAGATCTCATATACTGCTGGCTGGAATGCAAAATGGTTCATCCACTCTACAAAACAGGTAAGCAGTTTCTTAAAAAGTTAAATATACACTTAGCATACGATGTAGCAATCCTGCCATTAGGTATTTTACCACCCCCCCTCCAATGAAAATATATGCTCATACAAAGACTTGCATGTGAGTGTTTTTAGCAACTTTATTCATAATGGCCAAAAAGCTAGAAACAACTCAAATGTCCATTTCCTGATGAATGCATAAACAAACCGGTATATCCACACAACTAGAATACTACTCAGCAATAAAAAGGATTGAACTAGTGATATGTGCAGTAACATGAATGAATATCTGGGGCGCCTGGGTGGCTCAGTCAGATACATGACCGACTTCGGCTCTGGCCGTGATCTCACGGTCCATGGGTTCAAGCCCCGCATCAGGCTCTGCGCTGACGGCTCAGAGCCTGGAGCCTGCTTTGGGTTCTGTGTCTCCCTCTCTCCTTGCCCCTCCCCTGCCCATGCCCTGTCTCTGTCTGCCTCTCAAAAATAAATAAATGTTGGGGCACCTGGGTGGCTCAGTCGGTTGTGTCCGACTTCGGCTCAGGTCATGCTCTCGCAGTTCGTGGGTTCGAGCCCCGCGTCGGGCTCTGTGCTGACAGCTCAGAGCCTGGAGCCTGCTTCGGATTCTGTCTCCCTCTCTCTCTGCTCCTCCCCCGCTCATGCTCTGTCTCTCAAAATTAAATAAACATTAAAAAAAAATTAAAATAATAAATAAATAAATGTTAAAAACATTAAAAAAAAAAACATGGATGAATCTCAAAAGGATTATGCTGAATGAAAGGAGCCAATCGCAGAAGACTACATACTGTATGATTTCATTTATTTTTTAACGTTCATTTATTTTTGAGAGAGAGAGATGGAGTGCCAATGGGGGTGGGGGAGAGAGAGAGGGAGACACAGAATCCGAAGCAGGCTCCAGGCCCTGAGCTGTCAGCACAGAGCCCGATGCAGGGCTTGAACTCAGGGCTTGATTTCATTTATAAGACACCGTGGAAAAGGCAAAACTATAGGGACAAAAATTAGGTTGGTAGTTGCTAGGACTGGTGGTGAGAAAAGGGGACTGGCTGCAAAGGCACCAAGGGGCCTTCTGAGGTGACAGAAATGTTCTACCTCTCAGATGTGGTTATGGTTACATAACTATATGTTTGTCAAAACTCATCAAACTGTATAGTTAAAAAGAGTAAATTTTATTGAATGAAAATTATACCTCAATAAATCCGACTCAAGAAAACAATAAAACAAATCTACATAAACAACTAAGTTAAAATAAACATAAGAAAAATCAACTTACAGTTTTTCCAATTCAAGGGTCATCATGAGGATGCTCTCAATTGTTGTAAGTGACACCTGTGTTGCCCCCATGTCTCTGAAGGAGAAAGCCCAAACATGCATGATTTGAACCCAAAGACAAAAATTCTATACTTAAAAACATACTTAACCACATGTGATTACTTAAATTCTGGCTTCTCTGTCAAGTCAGCTCAAGAGTTTACTTGCTGTGGACAATAATTTCAGAGAACACTTAATGAAGACACTTATATGCATCATCAAATTAATCACCTTGGCGCTCAACGGTACAATATTTTTTACTATTATCCTAATTTTCATTCTCAACTGCATCTGCCTCTCTTGATTAGTTTTTTTTTTTTTAATATACACCTTACTCCACACTTTGCTTTTTGAGATAAAGCATATTTCTACATACATCTACACGGCCCATGTCTGTATGTGTTCTTCAACACGGCTCCTTCCTCCGCAGGCTGTCTTGCCCATATACATTCTTCCTTTGCCAATACTGCTTATTTTAATAACCCAGTTAGAATTTAAATTATGACTTCTTAACCAAAATGCAAAATACTTAATCTTTTGATGACAATAAAAAAAAGTAGAAATCATCTCATGAGCCATGAGATTGTTGCAATACTTACAAATATCTTAATGCTGGCAATTTAAAAAGAGATGAATCTTCAACAGTTGACAGAGGGTTACGACTGAGAATTCTGAAAAATGCAATGGAATCAAAATTATCTGCATTTTCAGTAACGACTACCATGAAAGTTCATGTTCATTTTGGGGGTACAGAACTGGAAGGTTAAATCTAATCATTTTCTTTCTTTGCCTATAAAGAAATCACCCTTAGATTCTGTAAAGCACTCTTCTTTTGGGAACTACCTAGGTTAAAGATAAAAATAGGACCAATTCCTCAGTTTGGGGCCAAAGAGAAGGGCTTAATCTACACTTGATCTTAGCCAAAAGGCCGAGAAGCGATGAGAAGGGCTTAATCTAAGAGGAAATGGTGAAAGCAATACTCCCACTATGTGTATTCTTATGTCACAGCCTTTGTTACATGGCATGTAATCACCTGTTTCCTTATCTGTCCCCTGGACTGTCAGCTCCTTGAGGGCAGGGACCATACTTTATTGTCGTTGTTGCCCCTGGGCCTGACATAGTGCTTGTTATTTATTAGTTATTTAGTGAATGCTTGTTGAATAAATAAATAACATTTTGTCACTTTTTGACACAAGTTTTTATTCCAAAATGCTGAGTAGATTTTCTTCTCAATTCTTTAAAACAAAAAAAAAAACAAGAAGTGAAAGAAACAGGAAGAAAAGAAAATCTGCCTTTAGGTTGACTCTACTCAGAATCATTACTGTACTTTTGCAAAATATTATAAAGATAATCATCATAACCAACACTATTGGGTTATAAGGCATCTGTGATCAGCATTTCACCTTTAAACCTCACAATAACCTTATGTGATAGATACTATCATTATCCCATTTTACAAGTGAGGAAACTGAGGTACAGAGAGAGAGTGTAATTTGTCTTAGTTTGTCAAGCCGGTCAAAAGCAGACCTGGAATCTGAACTCAGTTCTGACTCCAAAGCCTGTGTTTAACTTATAAGAAAAAAAAAAGGGTGTTTAAAATAGCTGTTACCTTAAACTTAACTTTGAGAGCATTAAATATAGAAAACACTTTGTTGAACTTCATCTCTCCATCTGGGAGAGCTTCTCTGAGAATTCTATTTTCTATTTTTATTCCTTTTCTCTAATCATCTCCCATGATTAAGTATTTAATTAGCCTATGGTCATTGAGACTTTAGAGATTTCATTTTTTTATTTTTTGAGAGAGAGAGCACAAGAGTATGAGTGAGGGAGGGGCAGAGCAAGAGGAAGAGTGAGACTCCCAAGCAGGCTCCATGCCCAGTGCAGAGCCTGGCCCGGGGACTTGATCCCATGACTGTGAACTATTGACCTGAGCTGAAATCAAGAGTCAGGTACTTGACTGACTGAGCCCCAAGACCTTAGAGATTTTAAAACCATGTTATAGGTGAATTAGTGAAAATGAGAAGGGGAGGACATTTGAAAATTCGTCCCTCTGTAAAAGCAGCAGCAACAAAAACTAGCCAAAATGGTCAGAATCGACTTTTTCAGAACTTTGGAAAATTCAACCAATGGGCTTGCAGCAACCTAGAGAGCATTTATTAAAGAAAAAATTCTTAATTTCTATAAGAACAGTGAGATCTGTTGTTTTAACTTGTCCCAGACCTCTGTTTTCCATCCTCATGGCAGCCTCGAAAAATAGCCTGCATCCCAGAGGAACAAAATGGAGCTGAAGTTCCTTAAAGTCTCATTCCCAAAGAACGCATTGTTTTACCTGTCTGGTGGGTTCCCTAAAAAACTTGAAAGGCTTGTCCTTGACCATGCTGAGAACTGCACACTGCTAACACAGCCTCTTCCCAAGGGGCATTTTTTTTTAAACAATTACAGGTAAATGTTTTAACCTGGCAGCTGTGTGAGGCAATTGATAACAAGACAAAAAATAGTCTAACCAAAAAGATTAAAAAGAAAAACTGATAAATGAGATGTCCATAGAGACTTCGAAATGCTCCAACATATTCCTGGGAAACTAGAACACCACAAGACATATTCCTGGAAATGTAGAAAAAAACAAAAAACAAAAAAAAACCAACTTAGCACTAATAAACGAGTTCAGCGAGATTGCAGGATACAAGATCAATATTTAAAATTAGCTTTATTTCTGAAATACATTAGCAATAACTATTCCAAAAATGAAATTAAGAAAACAATTCCATGTATAACAGTATTAAAAAGAATAAAATACTTAGGAAAACACTTAACCAAAGAAGTGCAAGACTCGTACACTGAAAACCACAAAACATTGTTGAAAGAAATTAAAGAAGATTCAAATATATGTAAAGATATGCCACGTTCATGGATCGGGCGAAAATATTGTTAAAATGGCACTATGCCTCAAATTGAACTATGATTTCAGCACAATCCCTATTAAAATCCTATTTCTTTCCAGAAATTGGCAAGCTAATTCTAAAATTCATATGTCAACTCAAGGGATCGAGAATAGCCAAAACAATCTTTTTTTTAAAAAGTTTATTTATTTTGAGAGAGAGCGAGCGTGTGCACCTGTGCATGAGATCAAGCGTGAGCAAGTGTGAGTGGAGATGAGTGTGAGCAGGGGAGGAGCAAAGAGAGAGGGAGAGGGAATATCCCAAGCAGGCTCCTTGCTGTCAGTACAGATTGCAACTCGGGGCTCCATCTCATAAACTGAGATCATGGCCTGAGCTGAAATCAAGAGTTGGCCACTTAACCAACTGAGCTATCCTGGTGCCCCAAAATGATCTAGATAAAGAACAACAAAATGGGAAGACTCACATGCCCTAGTTTCAAAACCCAACTCAAAGCTACAGTAATCATAGTGTGGTCCCGGCATAAGAACAGACATATACATTGATGGAACAGACGACAGTCCAGGAATAAATCCTCACATTTATGGCCTATTGAGTTTCAACAAGGTGCCAAAACAATTCAATGTGGGAGGACTGGGCTTTTCAAATGGTGCTGGGACAACCGTATATCCCCATACAAAATAACGTAGTTGCATTCCTACCCTTCACAACATATATAAATATTAACTCAAAATGGATCAAATACATAAATGGAAGAGCTCAAGGTATAAAACTCTTAGAAATCCTTATGGATTTAGGCAACAGTTTCTCTTAGAGATGACACCAAAAGCACAAACAACCAAAGGAAAAATAGATAAACTGGACTTATAAAAAAAAAAAAAACAACAACAACAAAACCCAAAATTATTGTGCTTCAAAGGACACTATTAAGAGAGTGAAAGACAACTCACAGAATGGGAGAAAATATTTGCAAATCATATGTCTGATAAAAGTCTAGTATCCAGAATATCCAGAATATATAAAGAACTCTTACAACACAGTAAAAAGACAAATAATCAAGTTTTTAAATGGGCAAAGGATCTGTAAAGACATTTCTCCAAACAAAACACATGAATGGCCAATAAGCACACAAAAAGATGCTCAATATCTTAAGTCATTAGGGAAATAAAAATCAAAGCTATTATGAGATTCTACTCTACACTTACTAAGATGACTATAATTAAACGGAGAGACAATAATAAATGGTAGCAAGATCTTGGAGAAACCAGAATCTTCATACATAGGTGGGAATGTAAAATGGTGTAGTCACTATGGAAAACAGTTTGGTAGTTCCTCAAAAGGGTTAAATACACAGCTACCACATGACCCAGCAATTCCGCTCCTAAGTATGTACCCAAGAGAACTAAAAACATATCTCTATACAAAAACTTGTACATGAACACTCATAACGGTATTATTCATTATAGCCAAATGTAGAAACAATGAAAATGTCCAAGAACTCATGAATGGATGAACAAAATGTGATTGGAGCACTTGGGTGACTCAGATTTTAAGCATCTGACTTTGGCTCAGGTCATCATCTCACAGTTCATGAGTTTGAGCCCCACATCAGGCTTTGTGGCTTTGGATCCTCTGTCTCCCTCTCTCTCTGCCCCCTTCTTCACTTGCGTGCATATTCTCTTTCAAAAATAAATAAACATTAAAAAAAAAAAGAATTAAGTATCAACATGGATAAATCTTGAAGCTAACATGCTATGTGAAAGAAACTAGACACACATTTCCATGAAATATCCAGAATAGGCAAATCCATAGGGACAGAAGGTAAATTAGTTGTTGCCAGAGGCCTGGAAGGAGGGGAGAATGGGGAGTAACAGCTGATGGGTATGGTATTTCTTTTGGGGGGAAGGTGATGAAAATGTTCTGAGATTAGTGGTGATTATTGTCTATCAAAGTATACCATTGGACTGTATACTTTATAATGTTGGATATTATGTTATGTGGACTATATCTCAATTTGGAAAAAAAAAAAAAAAAAAAAGAACCATGTTGTGATAAATATAGAACCAGTTGCCAGAAGACCAAACATGTTGGTGGGTGGAGAAAAGGGGAGTGAAGACTCAAACTCTTTCACAACCCAGGTCAGAGGGAGTCAGTGGTGAGGCTGGGAGCCATGCATTTTTGTTCTTGCCTTGGAAACTCCCCTATTCTTCCTATTCTAGCCCATTCTTCTACATTTTTTTCAGGACCATTAACATGTTGAATTTGTTACACTAGTTAATATTCAGTAAGACAATTAGGAAGAGAAAGAATGTGAGTGTCACATGTCTGGTTAAACACAGTTCCTCAACCTTGAGGCTTTGAATGTCCTTTTGCTTTGATAAAACATGTTGGCATTAATATATCTATAAGCTTACTGATAGAATCTGCACAAGTAAGATCTTCCACCTGTGCGTCTTCCCCTGCCCATCTCCCCCCACACTCTATTAAGAATAACTATAAAGCATCTGTAGCCAAAATGATTTAGCAGTTTGTAATCCTTCCCCCTGCCCCCATGCCCCCCGCCAATGATCTCAGTGCTCCACCCACCCCCACTCCCCCTCCCTTTCCTGATAGCTCACCCATGGCCTTATATCCATCAGCTCAGTGCTTCCTCTTACCCAGGCAGCCCTCCTGCTGAGATTAATGCCCTGTGTTTATCCCTAGTGAAACCAAAATATGGGCCACTCTAAATTATCCTATTTCCTCCTTCTGTCTTTAGTGCTGCCTTTTCTTCATGGAGCTATTGTGCCTGAGCCAAGGGGAGAATGAGAACTGATCCTTTCGGGGGACTCTACAGCAACTTTTTTCCACAGACCACAATACGAATGGTTTTAGATTCACAGTGGACATTGCACTAGAGATCATTTACGTTTCAGGTCAATTCTCTCATTTTACAGATAAAAGGTGTGTTGACTCTTAGTCTGTTGGCTTTTTGATATTCGTGGGCTTATCTTTATGGGAGCAAAACATAACGATGGTTAGCCTCAAGACTGTCTCATAATCAAAGTTGAAGAAGTATTGTTCTAGATGATTTTTTTTTTTTTAAACTGTACCTTATTTGAAGAGGAAAACTCTTGGCCTGGCTTTGAGGTGGATTTCAGATTCAAAATAGAATTTACCACACTGCTAATGTGTTCACTCAGTGTTTATCAACAACTTAAGAGGCTTCATTCAAAAAACTGAGATATAATTACCTGAAACCCAGGGGTGAATCAGGGTCTTGTGGAGCCTGAACCTCATCTATTTGGGAAATCCTGTCTAATAAAAACATGCAGAATTACGAATACGGAAATGTCTAGGGCCCCTCCCAAGACCTTGGAAGGGACCTATGTAAGTGAGGAGCCCTGAAGTTTAAGCTTCAGTCAGTTCAAGATAAATCCACCTCGACTGGGGCCTAAAAGTTTTATAAATTTATTTAATGCCAGAGAAAATATCGTTTCAACTTATAAACACCCCAGTAATATGTCACATAGGTAGTAATGTGACTTAATTCAAGGGGTGGCATCTCCCCTGTGCATGCTCTCTTTTCTCAAAATAAATAAACAAACTTAAAAAAAAAAAAATTTGGCACTAAACAAGGAGCCCAGTCCCCAATACACACTTACTGTATTGTGAGAATTTTTGGAAGTTAACTGCAAGTTAGTTTTAGTAGTACAGCTGTATTCAAATCACATGACATGAGTATTAATTTATTTTCACTACCAGCTAGTTCTGGTTCTTTAATTACCTTTTTTAATTACCTTTATGAATGTTTTTCACACTACGGCTTATTGTATTCAATAATGTATTGTATTCAATACCTTTTTCCGTACCTCAAAAGTGCCTATTACCCCCAGATAATTTACCTCAGAGGTATGTATGTTTTGAGAAATAATGTTTTGGGTGACTGGGGAGAGCAGTGCCCTGTGGCAGGTTTTCAGGAGTTCTTTCTGCTTTACCGGTGGCTGAGGAAGCACCCATACCTTTTGTTCCCTGGGGAACTCTGTGCTAAATTTAGTTCTTTGAAGCTCTATTTTGCATACATTGAAACAGGAACTTTGCACATGAGCAGGAATCAAAGTTAAATTCAAAAGTAGGGGCGCCTGGGTGGCTCAGTCGGTTAAGTGTCTGACTTCAAGCTCAGGTCATGACCTCACAGTCGGTGAGTTTGAGCCCCGAGTCGGGCTCTGTGCTGACAGCTGGGAGCCTGGAGTCTGCTTCGAATTCTGTTTCTCCCCCTCTCTCTCTGCCCTTCCCCTGCCCACGCTCTGTCTTTCAAAAATAAAAAAAAACGTTAAAAATTTAAAAAAAATTAAAAATAAATAAAAAATTTAAAAAAGTGGAATTTCAAAGACCATGCACACATTGGGGAAGCATCGTTGTCATGAATTCCCATAATAATGCTGACTTGGGTGTTATTTGCTTGGGTCCTTTATTGCCCAGCCAATAGCTGCGTACTAGGGAGGGCAGAGAATGCCATTTACGAGTTAAGACAAGTCTCCTGGCCTCTTTGTACCTTAGTTTCCTCATTTGAAAAAAAAAAAAAAAAAAGGATTTTAAGACATACTTTTCAGAGTTCATACTGGGTCTATTAACACCCGCCTAACTAATAACTATATGTTTTTACACATAGTTTTTTTTACATATATTCATTTTCTATTTCACTTACAACTTGTGTAAAAACTGCATTCCATGCCAGGCCTGAAATGTTCCAAAGCTCAGTTCTGTGAGTAAATTGCAACCAAGATTTCTAAAAAAAAAAAAAAAAAAAAAAAAAAAAGACAAGCAAAAGAAGAAAAAAAAGATATTTTTTCAGAATATTTATCCTTTGACAGTGATTATAATTTATAGATGATGAAACAATCATAATACTCTCTCCATCCACTAAATAAATCTCACTATGGAAGATCTTTGCCTTTTTTAAAAAAAATATTTGCATGAAAGATTTATAGTTTCATGTTTATACATGTGAAGCATTAGATACAAATCAGTAAATGCTCAATAAGTACCTGTGTTGAGTAATCTTTATTTCTCTAGAAAAATGTTTCACAACTTTAGCACTATCCAGTTTTATCGGATAATCTTTGTTATGGGGGGGGCTGCCCTGCGCACTACAGGGTGTATGACAGCAGCTATGGCCTCCGCCCACTAGATGCCAATAGCACTCTACAGTCTGACAATCAAAAATGTGTCTAGACACTACCAAATGTCACCTGGGTGCAAAATCACCCTGGTAGCGAACCGCTGCTCTAGAGTGATTTGCTCTGATCTCTAAAATTCTCACACTACACTTTGCCATAGACAGAAAAGATTTGCTACATAATTTTAGTAGCTTTCTACTAATAAAATTTCAATCATATTTCAAAATGAATAACAAAGAGGTTTACAATTATGTTTAACAAAAATTCCAAATATAATGAAATTATATTTGTAACTTACATAAACTGCAAAAAAGGTAGTGGTTCAAATGTACGTCTTTCAATATATTGTATCTTATTGCAGGATAAATCTCTAGGAAAAGTAAAAGGAAAATATTGCCTCAATTAGCTATAAGATATCTAATTAGTAGGATGATAATATTGAATAAGTAGCTTTTGCCTAAACTCTGAGTATTAGGAATTATTTGAACCTTCCAGAGCCCCTAACCCTGTCTTCACTTTTCTTAAGAATCTCACCTTCATGATCTTCATACATAAAATATACAACTATAGATCTTGATAGATCTTGGAAGTGATCTTTCCTGAGAGCAGAAGAATTGACTTTTTGTGGCCTCATCAAAGGTTATGAGCTCAGAGTTGTGATCTCCACATATAATTTCTAATATTAAAAGGGATATTCTCACATTAGCACACCTTCCTGGTTTAGTTCTATTTTTTGAGGCCAAGTCAATACCAGAAGAAATAAAAGATACCTTTTCATTTCACTTGAAAGGAAGTTAATCAATCAACCCCTCTAATCAATACATAACTTTGAACCAACTCAGAATTATATTATCATATTAATAGAAATTCATTTGTGGTTGTACATTGCCTTAACAGTCCATGAATTCATCAATCCCTTCAGTTGCAAGTAGGACTAACAAAAAAACAACATGGTACTGGATTTTTATTTGAAAACACCCATTCTTGATTATAGTTGACTCTCTTGTTTCCATTGATCCCACCTGAGTCCCTCACTTTCCACCTACATGGGGACAACCATCTTCTGACGGGCATTTTCATCTCTAGTCTCTCCCTTTCTAATCTATACTGCACATGGTCACCAGATTAATTCTCCAGAAGTGGTTCTCAAATACCAGCATCACTTGGGAACCTACTCAAGATGCGAATTCCCAGCTCTACTCTGGACTGAGTGAATCAGTAAATGTGGAGAAGGAGGCTGTGTTCTGACAAGGCCTCCAAGTGACCCTGCTGCAGTCTAAAGTTTGTCCTAGAACACCGGCTGTGATAACATGGTAGCTTGGCATGTTATACGTGGCCTTCAAAATCCTAAATCTGGCTCTAATTTCCTACTCCACTGATACCAAAGAAATTTCTCCTGCATTTTGCTTTCACCCACTCTCCTTTGCAAGCTTATTCTTCCCAAGATGTCTATCTGATGATACCTAATAGCCATTCAAGGTTCTGTTCAAATAGGATTTCTCTAGTAACTTCCCTGGGAAGTCTTTTCCCCCTCTTCTATGTTCCAAAAACAATTTATACCTCTAATCGCCCATATCCATTTATTCCCCTCCCTTTCTCCTCCTTCTCCTCCTTCTCTTTTAATTTTTTAAAGTAGACTCCACGCCCAACTTGAGGCTTGAATTAACAACCCTGAGATTAAGAGTCACTTGAGTCACTTGCTCTACTGACTCAGCCAGCCAGGCGCCCCAGTTTCTTTTTAATATAGTTATTTTTGCATTCCATTTCCTCTGAGCATAGACTCCCTGAAAGTACGGACTAGTCTTGCTCATCTGCCTTGTCTACCATGTTTAAACCTGATGCATGGACAAAGAACAAACTCAAATATTTGTAAAATAAACGAACAGCTGGGTAGTGAGTAGAAGCAGCAAAACGACTGTTTGAAAATAAATATGGTTTTATGATTTCGTGGCTCCCTCTTTACTTCAGCAGCACTTCATCATCCATTTAGTGCTTATGCGCTATGGTTTGAGCTTCTGTGTATTTTCCTGGGGAAATCATGAGTTCCTACAAGAGTGGGAAGCCTGTCTTAACCATCCGCGTGCCTATGGTGCTGGGCACAGGGCTTGTCACGTTCTTTTTTAGCTTTTGATTGACACTTTTAAAAAATGAATGAGAATACTTCAGCTAAGATGAAATAATTGGCTTATGAAGTACTTCATAGTAGAAGTAATGAAGGCCTAAACCATTGGGCAGTTTATCTCAATTGTTTTTGTCCAAACAGTGTTTGTAAGGTTTGGCGTCCAGGTGGCAGAGGTATCCAAGAAGACCAATATAAAAGTGGTTGTCCCCTAAGACTTGGAAGGTTTGATAATTTAAAGGACTATTTTTAGTGTCATACTACCCTTAAGTCTTCCACATTTGCAAGAAGAATCTATTTGCTAAAGAGCATCATTAATAAGGATTAATGAAATACACAGGTCTGGATGGCGTGGGCAAAGAATAAACACTGAACCTTTATAGCAAAGAACATTAGTATCTCTGTAAGTCTAAATACACAGAGATACTATGCAAACATTTCTTCCTTGACAATGAGGTTGGAGAGATTTTTATTTTGTAATTAGTGAAGTTAGAGGCATTTCTGATATGTTTATTTAGTGCAAACATTTCTAACTATACCACTTAACCATTATTTTATTTTTAAAGATTTTATTTTTTTTTAAGTAATCTCTATAGCTAACATGAGGCTTGAACCTACAACCCCAAGATCAAAAGTTGCAGGCTTTAATGACTGAGACAGCCACATGCCCCTTAGCCATCATTTAAAACATCTATTTTTATAGCAGCATAAGAATTCCCACACTAATCACAGGAATCTACTCCTGAAGCCAAGAGCACCCTGTATATACCGTATTTTAGCTAACTTGACAATAAACTATATAAAACATGATAAAATAAACTAATAAAAAAATTCCCACACTGAAATCCTTAATCTATTCTCTTGGTAACTTAATATGTACTTGATAATACTGCTTACATAATTTACCTGCTTAGTTAAATATTTAATATTTAAATATTTAATTTAGATTAAATTATTTAAAAATTCTGGGTTAATGGCGTTCAAATTAATGTAAGTGTTCCATATTTCCTTGTCTTATAGGTGACAATTTGAGGTTAACTTTAATTCCTTCAAATCTTTTCTGTAAAGGCCAGATAGTAAATATTTTAGGCTCTGCAGGCCGTATATGGTCTGTCACATATTCTTCTCTGTTTCTTTCCCTTCTTTTCTCTTTTATAGCCCTTTAAGAATGTGAAAATCATTCTTAACTCATGGGTTGTATCAAGACAGACCATAGGTAGGACTTGATCCATGGGCCATAAATAATAAATACAAGCAAATGGTGTATGAACACTTACACGACAATGTTCAGATGGGTATCCAGAATTACTCAGACCTCATTACCCCTTTTCCTCTATAACTGAAGGGTTTTTTCCTACATATATCTTGTCTATAAAATTAAAAAGTTGAAAATGCATAGGAGGTATTTAATGCTCGAGATGGGCTGGGTCCCTACAGACTTAGAGAATTATAGAATTTTATAGGGAGAATTACGGAATTCTACTACGGAGAATTATAGAATTCTACTGTTAGAAGAAATTGTTGCTATTATCTGATTTGAACCCTGTTTGTAATAGATATTATAACTAAAAACTCATAATAAATGATTAACTAATTAACTTACAAATACTGGAGGGATAGCAGGCCTTCAAATGTGTCTTTATGTAATTCGGTCAAATAATTTTCACTGAGAATTCTGCAAAATGAAAAAGTCATTTCTGGGTGAAAATGCAAAATAACTACAACTATTTACTACACAGGACTGCTATATGTGAGGGAAACCTGGGTAATGATGCCAAATACACTAATTCTTATTTAATGTAGGGATGGTGATCTCTGCTCTGTTTGATTCAAATCTTTTCTTTTCATGTACTCCTTTGTGTCCATCTCTCTCTCTCTCTCTCTCTGTCACACACACACACACACACACGCATGCACGCACACGCGCACACACACACACACTCCTATCCACTCTTCACACCAAAATGTATATTTCATGCCTACTCTCTGAATCATGAAGTCTATGTTAGAACCCAGCCCTGAGTGGCAACAACATGGACAGAACAGCCACTTCCCCCTCTCTTTTCCCAAATTTTATTATGGAAGCCCATATCAGTGCTACGAGGAAAGCCATCCGAATTTTCCCCCAACTAAAAAATGTTTGTGAGAACGAAAAATGTGCATAAAATGCGCATAACATAAATGTTCGGTTTAATAAATATAAAGTAAATACCCATGTAACACTATTTATTTATTCATTCTACTCTTGGTGAATACTAGATTTTTCTAATTTTTAGTTATTACAAACAATGCTGCTTTGAACATTTTTCTATTTGTATCCGGGTACACATTTGCCTAAGTTTCTCCAGGATTTAATAGGGGTACAAAATTGTTTTCCTAAGAGGTTGTGCTATTTCTAGCTGGCAGATTGAAACGGGCAAGTCTCTACCCCTCCAAACTCCACCAAAGTGCCTAAGAATGATAGAAAAGATACAATGCGAAAATCTACAACCTCAGTTCAAAACCAAGGGTGTAGAGCTCTACAAACACTCCCCTACCAGAGATGCCCTGGAGCTTCCTACAGGGTGGTCAGTTGGGACACTGCAGTGGGAGCGGTGACAGTACATCAACCCACATCCTTCCTCCTTGGATCTGGCAGCAAAGGGTGTTTTCTTCCAGGTAGGAGCCATTGGTGTTAGAAAGGGGCGGGGTCCCAGAACGCTGGAGGAAGGGAATACACTCTGACTAGCCACTAGAAGTCACCTCCCACCTCTTCCTTAATTCTCAGAGGGACCTGTCACCAATAACAAGCCCCACGGCTCATTTCACCTCTTCCTTAGGACCAGAAAACAGAAGCAGTAGAACCTCAACTACAAACATAAGTTGCACTCAGTAATGACAAAATGGCGGGAGAAAGCCAACTCTATTAAGGACAGAAAATAAAAACAAACATAACAGCCTATAGCCAATGAATCACAGTTAACAGAGAAAACACAAGAGGGTTTGAGAAGAGCAATATTAACAAGGCGCCTGGGTGGCTCAGTAGATTAAGCATCTGACTTCAGCTCAGCTCAGGGTCCATGGGTTCGAGCTCCGCTTTGGGCTCTATGCTGACAGCTCAGAGCTCAGAACCTGCTTCAGATTCTGTGTCTCCCTCTCTCTCTGCCCCTCTCCCACTGGTGCTCTCTCTGTCTCTCTCTCTCTCAAAAATAAACAAACATTATTAAAAAATTTAGAATCATTAATGTCCTCAGACAGATGTAAACAGTACATCCAATAAAAAGAACCAATTTAAGATTATATGAATGGAAAGTATTATCATGAATAAAAAATGTAGTCTGTGAGCAGCAGATATAGTAGTTGAATAAATTAGAAAACTTGAGATTTCTTATCAATACTTGAAATTATATCTATTTGTTACATTTACATATTTGTTTTTATATTATATATTTGTAAACCTCTTGACAAGTGGGATATTTGGTCAGCTTTGTTCTTGAGCCTATATCCTTGGCATGTAAAACACTTCCTGGAACCTAGGAGATGCTCCATAAATATTTGTAGAATGAATTCAGAAAGCGACAGCTATCCGTTTGCAAATATACTACTTTCACTTAAAACAAATCATCCATTTATTATCATTTATGAGGATAAGTACAACTTTACAGGAAAATAAATGTCTTTCTCCATCTCCACCCCAATTTGTGCCTCAATCTTTTGAGACAAGAATTTCATAAAAGCTAAGTTTTCTCTAGAAAACTGCCCTTACTTAAATACATGCAAAGGTGTGCATGTGATTTCGATTTGTGGATCATCCCTTTAGGGCACAGGTCCATGAGTAGAATGGATTGATTTGGGGATGGGGGGCAAACTTGGATGGAAAATAAAATCACATCTCTATTTTCACAAACTTCTAACTAGAATTAGTATTTCCTTCCATTATGAATGTAGGCAACAAAGCACAGTAGATTAGTATGGTTAATTTGGTCCCCAGGAGAAATCAGAGATATTTTCATATCACATATTTGGTGTGGATTTCTCAAAATATCATTTATTTTCATCACTACCTTGGAGATATAATAGTTATCAGGCCTACCATTGTATTTTGTTATTTAATGTGTTAACAGAAGCAGATTTATTGCTATATCACTAATCTTTAAAAAAAATATTTTGAAAACTATATTTCCACATAATTTCCTTTTCCTATATATTTTACATTATTACACATTTAAAAACATTATCCCAAGAACACAGGCTTCTGCAGATCATCAATAGATAGATATACAGAAAAAATGTTTAAAAATCCTGCCCCAGGGGATCATTGATCCATGGTTAAAAACCTCTGTCTTACAAGGCAAAACCCTCAAGTTTAATTAGAAATCATCAAATCTTACCAAATTCATGTTCTAGTATATAAACTCCAAAACACATGCTTTTTAAAAATTAATTTTTTTAATTTCAGTTGATTTTTTAAAAATATGTAATATATATTCCCATGGCTCAGAATTCCAAAAGTATCTATAGTACACAATTCAAAGGTTTTTTCCTACTCCTGTCCCTCAGCCTACCTACTCCCACTCCACTCTCTAAAGAAAGTGAATGTGATTTATTTCTTGTGCCAAATTCCTTTCATTTTTCTTACAAGTTTGGGAAATAAGATCTCCAAGCCAGACACTATCATGGGAAAATATAAACTATATATACAGTATTTAAGAAATTCATAAAATAAAAAAACAACCACTTTGTTCTATCATTTGTCCCTTTACCAGTAAGGTATCAGACTAAGCGGGGGGGGGATCCACTTTAGGGGGATCATAATCCCTACATTTAGATTACTATGATGATTATGTCTTTTATTATTAATTCAGAAGTCATTTATGACTTGTCTACTCAAGTGGAACTAATGATATGACACACAATCTGTAATGAAAAATGCCAGTTTAATTACTTTAATATTGTTTCCAAAATTACTTGTGTCTCCACTGACTTTTTCTACAAATCAATTTAAAAAAAAAGAATAATAAAAAAATTGGCAAAGAATAGAAAATTCAGACAAGGAACACAAATGACCAGTATACATACAGAGACACTGAAATTTATAAGTAAAGCAGAAAAATTCAAATTCAGATGGGACCCATTTTATTCACTCATCAGATCAGCCAAGAAATGGAGACCACCCGGGGGTGGGAGTATGGGAGGGAATGAATGCCGTCATGGTCTATGGGTTGTGGTGTGTAAGTTGGCGCGACTTTTTTGAGGGCAGTTAAAATTGCATATCTACATAGTCTTCATCCCAACAATTCCATTTCTAGAGATCTGTTCTACAGAAACACCCCCCATGTACACAAAGATGGATGTATGAAGTGGTCCATGCAGCAATGCGTGTGACAAGAAAATTAGACACAGTCTAAACATCCATCAAGAGGAAATTATTAAATTTTAATATACTCACACTATGGAATACTATGCAGCAGGTTGCATGAATGGGGTAACCCTCTATGTACCGGAAGAGAAGAAATCTTAAGATACCATGAAGCAAAAGAATCAAGTTGTAGGATGTTACCATTTATGTAAAAAAATAAAAAAGGTAAGAAAATCACACAACAAATCTATTTTGCTGTAAATATGTATGTAGACAAATGCATGGAAAAAGGTCTGGAAGGATGTATACTAAATCCAGAGTAGTGGCCATCTCAGCGGTGGGGGTTAGAACACAAGGCAGGTGTGTTCACTGTATCTGTTATTTAGATTAAAAAAAATTTTTTAATGTTTGTTTACTTTTGAGGGACAGAGAGACAGAGACAGAGACAGAGTGTGAGTAGGGGAGGGGAAGAGAGAGAGGGAGACAGAATCCAAAGCAGGCTCCAGGCTCTGAGCTGTCAGCACAGAGCCCGACACAGGGCTTGAACCCACAAACTGTGAGATCATGACCTGAGCCAAAGTTGGACACTTAACTGATTGTGTCACCCGGGCCCTCCTGTTATTTCATTTTTATATATTGAGACTATAATCATGTATTCCTTGTTTAATGGAAAATAAGTTTAAATTGACTCTAATTTTAAAGAGAGCCTGCCAAATTTAATTTTTAAAATAAACATAGAACTGCAATCAGTAGAGGCTAATTTTGGGATATGGGAAGGGGAAACACCTTTCCTCAGAGCTACTGGCTTCAAAATTCTGAGCCAAGAAGGATCTTAGAATGCAGTTAGTTTTTTTGTATGTTCGAGCCTGGAGAGAATATACTCACAGTTTCTCAGTCCAACGGTAGTCCTTCCATACATTTTTATCAATATAAGAAATAGAGTTTCCTTGGAAATTTCTGTGAAGAAACACAGTTCAGATCCTTGAATAGGTAGGAAAAGAATGAACAGCATAAGTAAAAGAATCACTGGCAACCTTGTGGGGAATGTTCCAATGCAGAAAATGCCAGCTTTCTAATTTCCACGGCTCTCCGCATCCCAGGTCATGCAATTAATAAAGAGATAGCGTGGGGCCACTGGCACAAACAAGGCAGCTCCTTAGAACCTGAACTTCCTATTTGTCCAGTTCCTTGGATAGATAATGCCAGTTGATTACTTTGGAGATAAGTATTTTTTTTCCAAAATGACTTATGTTTCTAAAATGGTTCCTTCCACAAATCAATGAGAAAATAATAACTCAACAGAAAAAATGGTAAAAAAACATTAACCATTATCAGCAAACAAATGTAAAGAAGCCTATGCCAGGCAACCCCAAAGCTTTGGCTCAGTGCCCTCTGCTGAAACCTCTCCAGCTGTTAGAAGGATAAGGGAAGTTAGAAATTAGAAGAACTAATATGGAAAGACTTCTTAGACATATTGCATAGGGAAAAGCAACAGATCCACTGTGCAAGAAATAAAAAGTATTCCCTCATTAGGAAAAAACATGAAGGAAAGAGATGGGAGGAAGGATACACAGCAAAAAGGTAACAGGAGTTATCTTATGAGTGGTAGGGAGGTTGGGGTGAGATTTTCACATTTTATCCTCTATACCTGTGACGTTAAAAAAAATGTATCCGTGATAATTCATGTATCCATGAATGACACATGTTTAAAAGAAGCTATTAAATGCCTGAGGTTCAGTTTGAACCACTAACTGTGTATGACTTTGAATCTTTACCTTTAGTTTTGTCCCCTTTCCTCAGTAAGAGCTTACATATTCAGTTTATATACACATTTTTTCAGGGGAGTCAGAAATAAGTCAAAACAGATACCCGTCTGCAGCATCTGCCTAGCGGACATTTCCAGTCAACCTGAAGCCTTCTGGTTGTTCTATGTTCTCTGATAAAAGATGCCTAAATTTCCATCATTCTCCTTATCTGGGACAGAAGCTTCAGAGTAATATTTGAGTTTTCTCTTTCCCGTACACACCCCACCTGCAACTCCGTCAGTTAGTCCATCTTGTCACTTTTTCCTTTGCGGTGCTCTCAAGGCTTTTCTTTCAATTCTTTTCAGCCACTTTGATTTGGCCCCTTGTTACTTTACTCCCAGATTTTGTTAGAACATTCTATCTGATCTCACCGGATCAAGCTCTCCTCTCCAGATTGCTCTTACACAGGGAATTGAAAACAATCCTCTTGTTTTAATGGTCTGTATCTCGTGCTTGAAAACCTTCAATGGCTCTCTATAATAACTCAGAGTGTAACTCTCAAACCTCTCTAGCTGATGATCAAGATTTTTCATAATTGTATCTTTAACTGCTTCCTAACCTAATTCTTAATTCCTGACCATTCCTACAGCCATGCCTTTGCCTAGACTTATACTCCCTATTTTTTCTCTATTAAACAAATCAGAGCCATTCTTTAAGTCTCAGCTAAAGTGTTAGCTTATCCACGCAGCTCTCCCTGAACTCCACACTCCACTGATTACAGAGTCTGGTGAATTCCAATACCCATGGTATCTCTTTTAGTACATAATTACATGTCCCCTCCCCTTTTATGACTTTCCTTTCTTCTCACCTATCATTTCATGTTCTGTAGACAATGTCACCCTAGTGTGGCTCCCACAGTACTTACTCTTGGGTTGGGCACAAAATGGGTACTGTATATAGAAAGCCAGGAGAAAAAGATGAGTTCTGAACATAACTGAGGTATCAAAATAATAATAGCTAACACTCACATTTTTGTTAGGCATTGATATGAGTGCTTTATATGTATTACCTCATTGAAATTTCACAATAATCCCATGAGATGGTAACTGTCATAATCTCCATTTCACAGATAAGGAAACTGAGTCACAAACCTAATAAATGACAGACCTTGGTACAAACCCAAGCAGTCTAGTTCCAGAATTTCTACTCTTAACCACTTTGTTGTATCGCCACCAAGGAGATGAAGAGAGGGACATGTTGCTATTATAGAGGATGGAGCAAAAATGGGAGAGTAGAGGTGAAGGAATGAAATAATGGGGTTAAAAATTGGATAAGGAAAAAGAATAAGGACAATTACAAGTAAAATATTGGAGAAGGGGGAACAGTAGTAAAAAGGAAAATGAAAGGGATAGTCGACAAAGAAAAAGTAAAAATAGAAAGTCAGTCAACGTGGTTGGGGAGATGAGAAAGACCCAAGAACTCGAGGAAGAGGCTGCCATGTCAAGCAGGAGGCAGAGAACAAATGAGTAAAGGCAATTCTTACAAGATGATGAAGGTGTCATTGTAGGTGTTGGGCTCTGGTACAGGCACTTCGCGGAGTCTCTGCTGTAGGCTGAGACCAATACACGACAGCGTCTCATCTCTGCAGGTACAGCGCTCACATATTTGGAGGTCTGTGGAAGCATTCGGTTCTGGTTGCTCAGTTAAAGCTATGTATGCCTTTCCTGGGATATATTTTACAAAATTCACCACTGAATGCTGAGTTGTTGGAGGAAAACCTGTCTCTAATGACTCTGGTTGCTGACTTACAGTAAATTCCAGGTCCATAGGTGAAACTGTGAATTCAGTCAGGTTTGGATGCTGACTCTGAACCTGTTCTGGATGTGCTGGTGTCACTTCAAGGTCCTCTGGGGTAGGAGTCGTAGTCGTCTTCATGGTTGTAGAACGTTCAGCCTCTGTAATAGGTTCTGGAGTTGTGGTAAGCCCCAAGTCCACATGACGAAATGGGATGGTGGGTGATGCTGAATATTGACCTTGATCCTTACTTGGAGTTGGAACTGTCACTTCCTGCTGGAATGGATATTGAACTACAACCTCTTTAGGTGGCTCTGGAGGCTGAGTTGGGGTCTCTTGCATGGTTGGAGAAGGTTCAACCTCCACATTGGATCCTGCAGTTACAGTAAGTGGAACTTCCAGGTCGATAGGTGGAACCGTGACTTCAGTCAGGTTTGGATGCTGACTCTGAGCCTGCTCTGGATGTGCAAGTGTCATCTCAAGGTCCTTTGGAGGAGGAGCTATAGTCTCATTCATGGTTGTAGAATGTTCAGCTTCTGTAGTAGGTTCTGGAGTTATGGTAAGTCCCAAGTCCACGTGATGAACAGTGACACTGGGCAACGTTGGTTGCTGAGCTTGATCCTGACCTGGAGTTGGAACTGTCGCTTCCTGCTGGAATGGATACTGAACTACAACCTTCTTAGGTGGTTCTGGAGGCTGAGTTGGGGTCTCTTGCATGGTTGGAGAAGGTTCAGTCTCTATAGTAGATTCTGGAGTTATGGTAAGCATCAGGTCCAAAGGTTTAACTGTGACTTGAGTTAACGTTGGATACTGAACCTGAACCTGCTCTGAATGTGGAAAGGTCACCTCAAGATCCTTTGGAGGAGCGGTAGTCTGCTGGAGAGCTGTAGAATATTTAATATCCATAGTAGGTTCTGGAGTTACAGTAAGCTCCAAGTCCAAAGGTTGAACTGTTACATTTGGTGACCACAGAGGCTGAGCTTGATCCTGACCTGGTGTTGGAACTGCTGCCTCTTGATATACTGAAGGTTGAGCTACAAGTTCCTTAGGTGGCTCTGGAGGCTGATCTGGGGTCTCTTGCATGGCTGGAGAAGGTTCAACCTCTGTAGTGGATTCTGGAGTTATGGTAAGTTCCAAGTCCAAAGGTTGAACTGTGGCCTCAGTCAAAGTTGGATGGTGAGACTGAACCTGCTCTAGATGTGCAATTGTCACCTCAAGGTCCTTTAGAGGAGCTGTAGTTTCCTTCAGGGCTGTAGAAGTTTTAACCTCCACAGTGGGTTCTGGAGTTATGGTAAGCTCCAGGTCCAAAGGTTGAACTGTTACATTCGGTGACCACACAGGTTGAGCTTGATCCTGACCTGGTGTCAGAACAGTCTGCTCCCGATATACTGGAGGTTGAGCTTTAATAACCTCCTTAGGTGGCTCTGGAGGCTGAATTTGAGTCTCCTGCATGTGCAGAGGAAATTCAATCTCCTTACTGAATTCTGGAGTTACAGTAAGCCCCAGGTCCAAATGTTGAGTTGTGGCCTTAGTCAAGGTTAGATGCTGAACCTGAACTTGCTCTAGACGTGCAAATGTCACCTCAAGGTCCTTTGGAGGAGCTGTAGTTTTCTTCAGGGCTGTAGAAGTTTTAATCTCCGTAGTGGGTTCTGGAGTTATGGTAAGCTCCAGGTCCAAAGGCTGAACTGTTACATTCGGTGACAATGGATGAAGAGGTAGATCCTGACCTAGAGTTGGAACCATCACCTCCTGAAACAGTGGAGGCTGAACTACAACCTCCGTAGGTAGCTCTAAAGGCTGATCTGGAGTCTCTTGCGCGGTCGAAGTTTCAACCTCTGTAGTGGGTTCTGGAGTTATGGTCAATTCCAGGTCTAAAGGTTGAACTGTGACTTCAGTCAAATTTAGATGCTGAGCCTGGACCCGCTCTGGGTGTAGAAGTGTCATCTCAGGGTCCTCTGGAGGAGTTACAGTCTGTTGTGTGGTTGTAGAATGCTCAGCCTCCGTAGTAGGTTCTGGAGTTACAGTAAGCTCCAGGTCAACAGGTTGAACAGTAACATTGGGTAAATTTGTATACTGAGCCTGTTCTTGTCCTAGAGGTGGAACTGTCATCTCATTATGGACTGGAGGTTGTAGCACTGTAGGTGGCTCTGGAGGCTGAGCTAGGGCCTCCTCCTGGGTTAGAGATGTTTCTGCCTCCTTAGAGGGCTCTGGAAGTTGATCTGGAGCCTGTTGCAGAATTGGAGATGGTTCTACCTTCTCAGGGAGCTCTGAAGGCTGAGTCTGTGCCCCCTGTTGTATTGGAGAAAGTTCTATCTCCTTAAGTGGCTCTAGAGGTAGAGATGGGGTTTCTTGCAGGACTGGCGAGGATTCTACCTTCTCAGGAGATTGTGGAAGTTGAGAAGGGGTCTCTTGAGAGACTGGAAAAGGCTCCACTTTGTCAGGGAGTTGTGAAAGGTGACCTGGGGTTTCCTGCTGGACTGGAGATGGTTCTACCTTCTCAGGAGGCTCTGAAGGCTGAGGTGGGGCCTCCTGCTGGACTGGAGCTGGTTCTACCTTCTCAGGGGGCTCTAAAGGCTGGGATGGGGTTTCCTGCTGGGCTGGAGATGGTTCTGCCTTCCCAGGGGGCTCTAAAGGCTGAGGTGGGGCCTCCTGCTGTATGGAAGGTTCTACCTCCTTAGGGAGCTCAGGGGATACAGCTGGGGTCTCCTGCTGGGTTGAAGATTCTGCCTCATCAGGTGGCTCTGAAAGCTGAGCTGGGGTTTCCTGCTGGACTGGAGAAGGTTCCACCTCCTTAGGGGGCTCAGGGGATATAGTTGGGGCCTCCTGGAGGACTGGAGACTGAGCTGGGGCCACCAGCTGGGTTGGAGACTCTTCCTCATTAGGAGGCTCTGAAGGCTTAGCTGGGGCCCCCTGCAGCGTGGGAGGTTCCACCTCCTTAGGGGGCTCAGGGGATATAGTTGGGGCCTCCTGGAGGACTGGAGACTGAGCTGGGGCCACCAGCTGGGTTGGAGACTCTGCCTCATTAGGAGGCTCTGAAGGCTTAACTGGGGCCTCCTGCAGTGTGGGAGAAGGTTCCACCTCCTTGGGGGGCTCAGGAGATATAGTTGGGGCCTCCTGAAGGACTGGAGACTGAGCTGGGGCCACCAGCTGGGTTGGAGACTCTTCCTCATTAGGAGGCTCTGAAGGCTTAACTGGGGCCTCCTGCGGTGTGGGAGAAGGTTCCACCTCCTTAGGGGGCTCAGGGGATATAGTTGGGGCCTCCTGGAGGACTGGAGACTGAGCTGGGGCCACCAGCTGGGTTGGAGACTCTGCCTCATTAGGAGGCTCTGAAGGCTTAGCTGGGGCCTCCTGCAGTGTGGGAGAAGGTTCCACCTCAGAGGGCTCAGGGGATACAGCTGGGGCCTCCTGGAGGACTGGAGACTGAGCTGGGGCCACCACCTGGGTTGGATACTCTGCCTCATTAGGAGGCTCTGAAGGCTCAGCTGGGGCCTCCTGCAGTGTGGGAGAAGGTTCCACCTCCTTAGGGGGCTCAGGGGATATAGTTGGGGCCTCCTGGAGGACTGGAGACTGAGCTGGGGCCACCAGCTGGGTTGGAGACTCTGCCTCATTAGGAGGCTCTGAAGGCTTAACTGGGGCCTCCTGCAGTGTGGGAGAAGGTTCCACCTCCTTAGGGGGCTCAGGGGATATAGTTGGGGCCTCCTGGAGGACTGGAGACTGAGCTGGGGCCACCAGCTGGATTGGAGACTCTGCCTCATTAGGAGGCTCTGAAGGCTTAGCTGGGGCCTCCTGCAGTGTGGGAGAAGGTTCCACCTCCTTAGGGGGTTCAGGGGATATAGTTGGGGCCTCTTGGAGGACTGGAGACTGAGCTGGGGCCACCAGCTGGGTTGGATACTCTGCCTCATTAGGAGGCTCTGAAGGCTTAACTGGGGCCTCCTGCAGTGTGGGAGAAGGTTCTACCTCCTTAGGGGGCTCAGGAGATACAGCTAGGGTCTGCTGGGGGACAGGAGACTGAACTGGGACCTCCTGCTGGGTTGGAGAAGTTTCTGCCTCATTAGGGGGCTCTGAAGGCTGAACTGGGGCTTCCTGCTGGACCGAAGATGGTTCTACCTTCTCAGGGGACTCTGAAGGCTGAGCTGGGACCCCCTGTGGTATGGGAGAAGGTTCTACCTCCTTAGGGGGCTCAGGAGATATAGCTGGGGGCAGCTGGGGGACTAGAGACTGAGCTGGGGCCTCCTGTTGACCTGAAGAAGTTTCCACATCCTTAGGGGGGTCTTGAGTCTGAACTAGGACCTCTTGTTGGCCTGGAGAAGACTCATCTTCAGGGGACTCTGGAGACTGGGAAGGAGGCTTGGACTGGGTTAGAGAAAATTCAACCTGCTCAGGGGGAACAGGAGACTGAGCAGGGATACCCTGCTGCACTGGAGAATGTTCAACCTCCTTAGTTGGCTGGGAGGTTATGTAAACCTCCAGATCCACAGGTTTAACTGTGATATTAGGCAACACTGGATGCTGAGCTTCACCTGTACCTGGAGGTAGGAATGTCACCTCATGATGTACTGGAGGCTGAGCTAAAACATCTGTAGAGGACTCTGGAGGCTGAGCTGGGTGCTCATGCTGAACTGGAGAAGGCCCAATCCCCTCACTGGGCTTTGGATGCTGAGCTGGGACCTCTTGCTGGATTGGAGAAGGTTCTACACCTGCAACAGGCACTTGAGATGGAGCTGAGCTCTCCTGCTGGGGTGGAGAAAGTTCAATTTCCTCAGGAAGATCTTCAGGCTGAGTTGAGACTCCCTGCTGGACTGGAGAAGTCCCGACCCCCTCATTGGGCTTTAGATGCTGAGCTGGGATCTCTTGCTGGATTGGAGAAGGTTCTACACTTGCAACAGGCACTTGAGGCAGAGCTGAATTCTCCTGCTCCTGGCTTGGATAAAGCTCAATTTTCTCAGGAAGATCTTCCGGCTGAGTTGGGACTCCCTGCTGGACTGGAGAAGGTTCAGTATTTCCAGCGGGGGTTGGATGCTGAGCTGGGGCCTCCTGCTGGAATGGAGAAATTTCAATTTCCTCAGGAAGATCTTCAGGCTGAGTTGGGACTCCCTGCTGGACTGGAGAAGGCTCAATATTTTCGGGGGGCGTTGGATGCTGAGTTGGAACCTCCTGCTGGAATGGAGAAATTTCAATTTCCTCAGGAAGATCTTCAGGCTGAGTTGGGACTCCCTGTTGGACTGGAGTAGGTTCAACATTTCCAGGGGGTGTTGGATGCTGAGTTTGGACCTCCTGCTGGAATGGAGAAGGTTCAATTTCCTCAGGAAGATCTTCAGGCTGAGTTGGGACTCCCTGTTGGACTGGAGTAGGTTCAACATTTCCAGGGGGGCCTGGATGCTGATCTGGGACCTCCTGCTGGAATGGAGAAGGTTCAATTTCTTCAGGAAGATCTTCAGGCATAGTGGAGACTCCCTGCTGGATTGGAGAAGGTTCAACATTTTCAGGGGCAGCTGGATGCTGATCTGGGACCTCCTGCTGGATTGGAGGAGGTTCCAACTGCTCAGGGGACACTCCAGACTCAGCTGAGGCCTCTTCTTGGGGTGGAGAAGGTTCAACCTCATTAGTGGATTCTGAAGTTATGGTAACTGCCACATCCACAGGTTTAACACTGACGTTAGGCAACAGCAGGATCTGAGCTTGATTCTGACCTTGAGGAGAAACTGTTACCCCATGATGCTCTGGAGAGTGAGCTGGGGCCTCTTGGGTTGGAGAAGGTTCAGTCTCACCAGAAGGCTCTGGATGTTGAGCTGTGGCTTCCTGTTGAGTGGCAGAAGGGTTAATTTCCTCAGAGGTCTGTAGATGCTGACTTGGGGCTTCCTGCTGGGTTGCAGAAGGTTTAACATCCCCAAGGGGATTTGGATGCTGAGCTGTGGCCTCTGACTGGGCTGGAGAAGGTTCAATCCCCTCAGGGGGCTCTGGAGACTGAGTTGGGGTCTCTGGTTGGGTTGGAGAAGGCTCGCCCTCCTCTGACGCCTGAGGGTGCTGAGCTGGAGCCTCCTGCTGGGTTGAAGAAGGTTCAACCTCCTCAGGGGTCTGTGGATGCTGACCCTGGCTCTCCTCCTGGGTTGAAGATTCAGCCTTCTCAGGGGTCTGTGGAGATTGAGCTGGAGCCTCCTCCTGGGGTGGAGATGGTTCTCCCTCCTCAGGGGTCTGTGGAAGCTGAGCTGGGGACTCCTGCTGGGGCGGGGAAGGTTCACCCTCTTCCTGGGTCTCTGGAAGCTGAGCTGGGGCCTCCTCCTGGGCTGAGGATAGTTCACCCTCCTCAGGGGCCTGTGATTGCTGAGCTGGGGCCTCCTGCTGTGTTGGAGGTTTTTCCTGTGTGGTAGATTCTGGAGATTGTGTTGGATTCTCTTGTTGAACTGGCCAAGATTCAACCTCCTCAGGGGACTGTGGAGGCAGAGTTGGGGCTTCATGCTGGGTTTCAAAAGGTTCCACATTAAGAGGCACTGAGGGCTGAGCTGTAGCCTCGTGCTGAACTGGAGAAGGTCCCACCACCTCTATAGTGGGTTCTGCCGTTATGGTAAGCTGCACATCTGGGGGTTTCACACTAACATTAGGCGGGTTTAAATGTTTAACATGGTAGTGACCTGGAGGTGAAACTATCACCTCAAAATGCTGTAGAGGTTGAGCTGGGTGCTCCTGCTGGGTTGGTGATGGTTCCACCTCCCCTGAAGGCAGCTCTGGAGGCTGAGCTGGTTGCTCTTGCAGGCTTGCAGAAGATTCTATCTCCCCTGGAGACTGAGCTGGAGTCTCCTGCTGGGTTGAAAATTCTGTCTCATTAGGTACCTCTGCAGGCTGAGCTGAGGCCTCCTCCTGGTTTGGAGAAGGTTCAGCTTCTTCAAAAGTGTCTGAAAGCTGAGGTGGAGGTTCCTGCTGGGTTGCAGGTTTTACCACCTCCGGGTGCTCTGTAGGCTGAGCTGGGGTCTGTTGCTGGGCTGGGGAATGTTCTGCCTCTTCAGGATTCTCTGGGGGCTGAGCTGTGGTCTCTCGCTGCATTAGAGAAGGATCAATCACCCCAGGAGGCTCAGAAGGCTGAGCTGGGGTCTCCTGCTGGATTAGAGAAGGTTCAATCACCCGAGGAGGCTCAGAGGGCTGAGCTGGGGTCTCCTGCTGGATTAGAGAAGGATCAATCACCCCTGGAGGCTCAGAAGGCTGAGCTGGGGTCTCCTGCTGGGTTAGAGAAGGTTCAATCACCCGGGGAGGCTCAGAAGGCTGAGCTGGGGTCTCCTGCTGGATTAGAGAAGGATCAATTACCCCAGGAGGCTCTGAAGGCTGAGCTGGGGTCTCCTGCTCACTTGAAGGCTCAATTTCCTCTGGAGGCTTACCCGAGGTCTCTTGCTGGGTTAGAGAAGGTTCTGCTTCCTCAGTATGCTCAAGAGGCTGAGGTGGGGCCTCTTGCTGGGCTACGGAAGATTCAACACTTTTATGAGTCCCTAGAGTTGTGTTAAATACCAAATTGAAAGGCATATCTGTAACACGGGGATACATTAAATAATATGGGTACAGACCTAGAGGTGTCACCTCATCACTTACTGGAAGATGAGTTAAATACTCAATAGGGAAATCTGGAACTAGAGTTGGGTCTTCCTGTTGAGCTGGGGTCGGTCCAGCCTCCTCAGGGTACTCCGCAGGCTGAGCCAGGGCCTCCTGTTGGACTGGGGTCAGTCCAGCCTCCTCAGGACGCTCCGCAGGCTGGGCCTGGGCCTCCTGGTGTACTGGGGTCGGTCCAGCCTCCTCAGGGTGCTCCACAGGCTGGGCCTGGGCCTCCTGGTGGGCTAGGGTCGGTTCAGCCTCCTCAGGGTGCTCCATAGGCTGGGCCTGGGCCTCCTGGTGGACTAGGGTCGGTTCAGCCTCCTCAGGGTGCTCCGGAGGTTGAGCCTGGGCCTCCTGGTGGACTAGGGTTGGTTCAGCCTCCTCAGGGTGCTCCGCAGGCTGGGCCTGGGCCTCCTGGTGGGCTAGGGTCGGTTCAGCCTCCTCAGGGTGCTCCGCAGGCTGGGCCTGGGCCTCCTGGTGGGCTAGGGTCGGTTCAGCCTCCTCAGGGTGCTCCGCAGGCTGGGCCTGGGCCTCCTGGTGGGCTAGGGTCGGTTCAGCCTCCTCAGGGTGCTCCGCAGGTTGGGCCTGGGCCTCCTGGTGGGCTAGGGTCGGTTCAGCCTCCTCGGGGTGCTCCGCAGGCTGTGCCTGGGCCTCCTGGTGGACTAGGGTCGGTTCAGCCTCCTCGGGGTGCTCTGCAGGCTGTGCCTGGGCCTCCTGGTGGACTAGGGTCGGTTCAGCCTCCTCAGGGCGCTCCGCAGGCTGAGCCTGGGCCTCCTGCTGGACTGGGGTGGGTTCAGCCTCCTCAGGGCGCTCCGCAGGCTGAGCCTGGGCCTCCTGGTGGACTGGGGTGGGTTCAGCCTCCTCAGGGCGCTCTGGACGACGAGTTAGAGTTATGGTAAGATCTGGAGGTTTAACAGTGACATTGGGGAACCTTGGCTTCTGAACTTCATTCTGACTTGGAGATGGCACATTTACATCCTGATGTGCTAACAGTTGAGATGCAATCTCCTTAGATGGCTCTGGAGGCTGAGCAGGGGCCTCCTGAGGGGCTGGAGAAGGTTCCACTTCCTCAGGGGCCTCTGTAGGTTGAGCTGAGGCTTCCTGCCGGACTGAAGAAGGTTCTACCTCCTCAGGGGTACTTGAAGGCTCAATTGGGGGCTCTTGTGGGTTTGCCGAATTTCCATCCTTAACGGACTCTGGAGAGTGAGATGGAGCCTCCTGCTGAAGTGGAGATGCTTCTGTCTCTTCAGGGAGCTCTAGATGCTGGGCCTGAGCCTCCACTTGGGGCAAAAAAGATTCGGTTTCCTCTGGGGACTCTAGATGATTCGGGGTCTCCTGCAAGGGTGGAGAAATTTCAGCCTCCTCAGAGAGGTTTGGAGGTTGATCTGGTTCCCCGGGGAAACCCATAGGTAGGTTCTTCTCGGGATATATGATATCCATATTGGAATCTAAATAATCATCCTGCAACTGTTGTTCTAGGTGCTCTTTATTTGCAAATTGGTTTGGAGTTCCAACAACTTTGGCAAGCCTTCGTTTCTGAGCTAGATCTTTCTTCAGGTTCAGAGGTGAACCAATAAACTTTGTTGGCTTTGAACTCTGACTATCCGGAGAAGGAACAAGTATTTCAAATGATTGGTGATCTTCGGCCTGATCTAAACCTACAGTTTTAATCTTACTTTTGAGTTGAGGAGGCGGAGCTATCGTCTGATTCTGATCCCAACCTAGCATTGGAACCACCTCTGGGATCCTCTGACGCTGGGTTAGCTGGTCACTCAGATCCTGATCTGGCCCTGGGCGCAGTTCTCCAACTGAATCCATGTCCAGGAATGGAACCAAAGTCTCAGTCAACTCCTTAGGCGGAGCCAACATCTGGGCTGGAGCAGAGGACCCCAGGTAATTAAAGCCCCCCAGCTCAGCTGGGGGTGTAAGTACCTGGGACGATTCGTGTAGGAGATCAGAGGAGTGCGGAGACCAGGGCTCAGTCGGCTCCACGGGATCGGAGGTCAGCTGGGCGGGGTCCGGGGCCCACTCCGGAGGCTGAGCTGCCTGGACCAGCAGCCACAATGGTTGCCACGTAAGAAGGAGCAGTGGGGCCCAGAGGCGCGGCCGGGACATGACATGCGAAGGCTCTGGGTCACAGCGAAGGAGGCCAGTGGGGCGCTAGCGCCGCGCTCTAAGCGGGAGCCAAACCATTATTGCAACTACGCAATGCGTTGCACGCATCAGCAACTGCGCACCCCTCCCCCACCTACGTCTCACCCTTTATTTATGACATCTTTATTTACGCCACCTTTATTGGCTCCCTGGAGATGGGCTCTGCACTACTGGAGCGAGCCCTTTTTCCAGAATCACTAAGGGCCCAGGCCTCCCTTCCCCCTGCAGAGGCCACCACTACCCCCGCCCCTGGGCTGCTCACAGCAAGGCAGGATTTAGACTCAGATCTGGGTGGCCCCGCACTCCAGCAACTCTGCGGGGGTGGAAGGAAGCGGAGCAGAGCTTCCAAGGAAGCCACAGGACCTGGCATCCTGGGAAATTAAAAAATGTTAGTCCAGCTCTGGCAATTTGAACTCTTGCTCTTCAAAGCTTAAATCCAAAAGACATTCTTCCTCCCCCTGGCCATACTGCTTCCAAGAAAAGTAGCTGACCTGCAAAATAAGCACCAGTTAGGGGATGGGGAGGGGAACACACTTTACAGTTAGATATTCTAGAATGTTGCCATTTCCTCTAAATTCTCAACACCCATGTCTGATTATTAATTCACTACTCTGTTACATGGGGGGCTACCACTGAGTCTGTGATGGCTCCAAAATGTCTGGGGCGGGGCGGGGGGAGGGGGGGTGGGTTTAGAGGGTGCTGAGCAATTCATTCTGGGAAAGGGCCTGAAACCGATTCTAGCCCTTTATCTACACTGGGTGGGAAACACTGGGTGGGAAAACTTCCCCCATCTCAGCCCGACTGGACATAGCTGTTGATCTAGACAGAGTAACAAGGTCACTTTTCAGAGGTCCACCCTATGCGCCCACATGGAGAAGGCACTTAGGATGTTAAAGTCAGCATGTTAAACAATTTTCTTGAAATACTGTAACTAGCCCCCAGTTTACTTCCTTCGCAGCCCTTTTTATAAGATATTTTTAGTCCTTGTTTATGGTCTAGCACAACCTCTGGCACATGAACTGCAAGAGAGAGGGGGGTGTCCTTAATCCCAGTGTCTAGCACACAGGAATGGGTTTTATTTTTTTATTTTTGTTTTTTATTTTTTTTTAATTTTTTAAAATGTTTTATTATATTTCTGAGAGAGAGACAGAGATGGAAGGCAGAGAGAAGGGGAGACACAGAATCCGAAGCAGGCTCCAGGCTCCAAGTTGTCAGCACAGAGTCGGATGCGGGGCTCGAACTCACGAACTGTGAGATCATGACCTGAGCCAAAGTCGGTCGCTCAACTGACTGAGCCACCCGGCACTCCAGGAATGGGTTTTAAATGGAACTGATTGCAAGACTGGCCTTATGGAGGAATGGATCTGTTGTTATAATCAGGTTTCTGGAATCTTCAGCATCAAGGCTGAATCTCTTTCTCTCATCTTTCACATTTCGCAGGAAGCTAGACTTTTTTTTTTTTTTTTGGAGAGAGAGAACGTGAGTGGAGGAGAGGGACAGAGGGAGAGACAAAGAGAATCCCAGGCAGGCTCCATGCTCAGCACAGAGCCCAACGTGGGACTGACCCCGCCAGCTCTGGGATCATGACTGGAGGCAAAATCAAGAGTCAGATGCTCTACCTATGGAGCCACCCAGGCGCCCCAGGAAGCTAGACTTCTTAAAGCTAAACTTGGATAAATCTGAAGTTCCCTCAACTGGTTTGATTTATATTGAATTAAAGGAATTATTTTGCACAGAAAAAACTTCCAATGCTTTTTCAGAAAGTAACCATCTTTTCTTTTTCCACCCTCTTCCCTTCAAAACAAACTCTGCAACTGTAGGGTGAGTTAAATATTCAGAAATCTAGGGGCGCCTGGGTGGCTCAGTCAGTTGAGCCTCTGACTTTGGCTCAGGTCATGATCTCACAGTTCATTCAAGCCCCACGTTGGGCTCTTTGCTGACAGTTTCAAGCTTGGAGCCTGCTTCAGGTTCTGTGTCTCCCTCTCTCTCCGCTCCTCCCCAGCTCATGCTCTATCTCTCTCACTCTCAAAAATAAATAAGCATTAAAAAAAAAAACCTAGGGGCACCTGGGTGGCTGAGTCGGTTAAGCGTCCGACTTCAGCTCAGGTCATGATCTTGTGGTCCGTGAGTTCGAGCCCCGCGTTGGGCTCTGTGCTGACAGCTCAGAGTCTGGAACCTGCTTCGGATTCTGTGTCTCCCTCTCTCTCTGCCCCTCCCCACTCACGCCCTGTCTCGCTCTCTCTCAAAAATAAATAGACATTAAAAAATGTTTTTTAAAAATCTAAAAAAAATTCACAAATCTAGCCCCAAATTAAGTTCATGAAACATGAAGTTCATGTGACATGAAACACACTCTTTGCTCCTTTTTTTTTTTTTTTAAACATTCTGTATTTGGTACATTAGTATTTTCTTTTAGAAATTACTTTGGTAACTTAATTCCTAATTCAGGGCATTCATGTGAATGATTTATAGAAAAGTTCTTCAGCAAGATATTCATGCAAGATATATGAAAGATGCCGACATCTGGGTGACACATCCTATTCGAATGGCATAATGGGTTCAAACGCTGTAGTATAATCACATTTAAGGCCATAGTTACTCTGTTCCCAAATCCTTGAGATTCTGTTTGAGAGGAGCTCTAAAAGGCTTTTGTCCTCTCCTGTGTCCACAACTATGGAGTACTCCGATGAAATTTACTCTCCGAATTTCAAATAAAGGGTCAGAGCCAAGGGCCAGGACTTCAGGAAAAGCCGCAGAAATCCCCTGCAATCAAAAGCAGGTTCCGAGTTTCACATTTCTCCAGGGATGATAGAGCTAATGTCAAAGTCTTTCGAATTCTGCTGGTTGCTGTAAACTATGGCTACGGTGACTATGCAGCCCTTGAGCTTTGGTCTCCACATACTTGAATTAAATCCTGTACCTCGTCTTCGGTGCTGGATTCTGTGATCTCTTCACAGGCTCTGTATTCCACAGCTATTTTACCACTCTCTGAAATAAAGTGAGCAAGGATTGAAACAAAAAAAAACAAAAAAAAGAGGGTGCCTGGATGGCTCAGTCAGTTAAGTGTCTGACTTTTGCTCAGGTCATGATCGCACAGTTCGTGAGTTCAAGCCTCACATTGGGCTCTCTGCTGTCAGCACAGAGCCCGTTTGGGATCCTCTGTCCCCCTCTTTCTGTCTCTCCCCTGCCCACTCGCTCTCTCCCTCTCAAATATAAACATTTAAAAAATAAATAAAGTTAACAAGGATCAATTCAGAATTTTTTTTGTTCTAAAACTCGCCATATACAATGATAGCACCCAATAATTAGATATTCTTTTTATTTCTAAAAGGAGAAAATAAAAGCATTTTCCTAGAAGTTTTCTCATCTCACACTTCAGTTTTTTTCGTAACTATGTGTGAAAAAATACATATGAAGTTAACAACCGTGTGGTTCAAAAACTGCTATGATCTTAGAGACAGGAACTAAGGAATAAAGACATAGAAAGTTAAAATTATGGAAACAAAATATTCAAAATCATATGACGAAAGAGTAAGGCATTATATAGAGGTCAGTGTAAGTTCAAACCTGGATTAGAGACCACTGGACTATAGCTGATACTTCATATTAGAAATAAGGCAAGTGTCTACTGCCTGGAAACAAAATCCCACCAGATACAATGAACAATGCTTTGGAGAGGAAGAAAGAGAGAGACAGAAAGAGAGGGAGAGGGAAGGAGGGAGAGAGAGAGAGAGAGTGAGCATGTGCTTGAACAGTTTATTGGCAGAAACTGGCCCGTGTCCCTTATAGACAATACAATTCCCCTTAAGGCAAACTACAGCTACAAGAGTATGAGTGTGTACAAGGGATACCATAGCATATATCAGAGAGGTCAACAACCCAAAGGTTTAGTTTGGTTCTTAAAATTTGTTACTCAGAACTGACAGCTAATGGAGATTCCACCTGATGACCAGGGAAGTCAACCTTCACTGGAAGAGCTGCCCAGGCTGGAAGCCTGAGACCAATCCAGGGTCAACTCTTACAGGCAAATAAGGCCTCTGGAACTTAGTTAGGATTTCTTAGTCTCTAAGCCTGCAGGGCTGTGAAGAGAGGAGCAATTGTTTGGGGACTCTCGACTAATTATAAAATTTCCTTTGAGCACAGTCTGTAACATTCACACCATTGTAGAACTCAACAGGGAACACAATCAATGCTATTCAATAGCATGACCACTTTCAAAGTTCACAAAAATGTAGCTGATCCTAATATAAGAATCATATTCACCCAATATGTCATTGCCAGAAACAAAAAGTGAAGCTGAATTGATTCCAAAAACACAACCTAACAAATTCTCCAACAGGAAAACAATAATGATAACAAGTTAACATGTCTGTTCCAGGGATAGTTCTAAACTTTTTCATCATCTTATTTGCTCTTACAATTCATCCTCCATGAGGTAAGTTGAATGATTACCTTTTCTTTGCAGATAAAGAAATGGCAGCTTAGAGAGATTAAATACTTCAAATCTGACTATAAAACCTAAAACTGCATAAGAAATCTAGGAGACAGAGTTAAGATTCGACACCAGATGTCCAAAGCTTAAAACCTATTACTTGAGAGAGAGAGAGAGCGTGTGGGCGTGTAAGAGCAGGGGAAAGACAGAGAGAGAGGGAGAGAGAGAATCCTAAGCAGGTTCCATACTGTCAGCACAGAGCCTGACTTGGGGCTCAATCTCACAAACCGTGAGATCATGACCTGAGCTGAAATCAATAGATAGACACTTAATGGACTGAGCCACCCAGGCGCCCCCAAAGCTTATAGTCACTATACTAGTCTGTGTTATGAGCAAGCAATCAAGAAAGAAGACTGGGTCAAACACTTTTTGTGTGGACAGAGGCAAGTCACTATATAACTATACACCAGGGACAAAAATATTTGTGGTCATTTTTCTCACAAATGCCACAAAGAACAAATTTGAGACTACTGCTTTGAAAACATTTGGTGAATAAAAGAACATGAAGTGTTTCATCCAATTAACTTTTCAGAATGAGTTTATTTGCTCATTGAAACTGATGTACTGTAAGGACGATCAAATAAGTCTTACCTAAAACCACAATCGACAGTTTCTGAAATGCATCAGACACAGCCTTCTGAATAGCAAGCTTCTGGGCTGTCTTCCTTTTCATAAGAAATGATAAGGACCCTAAATCCAACCAAAACAAATAGATTGAAGATGCCTATCTGAATGATAACCGATTTGGGGGTTAAATGTTTAAAAGTGAAAATATATCCATGATTCTTAGTTCGTTACCTTAGCAACTACAGGCAGGCACAACATAAGGGTGAATGGCTCTGCTATAGGGATATCCTGGTTGGGCACATTTTTACTACCCTGATCTATTCCAGAAGTTCCTGAAGTACCAGAAGGGAGATGCAAGCCTAGAAAGTGACACAGGTCTCACATCGCTCGCAGATTTCGAATGGACAAGCTGCAACTAGACTCCTACAGACCCTGCTTTCCTGCGCGTCAAGGGCTGGAGTCACACGGGGAGAAAGGTTTGGTGGCAGTACACGTGACCACCTGGTCTCTTCCTGGGCATCACCCACGGGAGCCTACTCCACCCGATTTGCTAACAGCCTTGCCCCTCCCTTAAAACCCAGTGCTGTGGACACTGGGAAAAAACACAGTACCAATTGGAATATCTTTTCCAGGAATCTGTATTTGACCCTTTAGACTCCAGCCCTTTTATAGGAGGCAAAGGACTCAACATTTAGACAAGAGTTTATTTAAATCTTTAGATGATGACTTTGCTGGGATAACGGCAAGCTGCAAGAGATCTGTATTTGAAGGACTATTTTAGCACAAGGGAAATTCTTAACCAAAAATGGGAGAAACATTACTTCCCTCCTCCTAAACTTCTTGGCAGAGTCAGCTTTAGAATTTTAAAGTTAAACGTTCTTTCAGGTATTGCCTAAGATAAAAGCCTGTACTGTAGACCGGAAAAACTCTGCCTAGGGCTTTAGTAGCTTAGTAAGGGGAGGGCTGGATGATGTATCTGAAAACGTGAGTTTTGAGAAAGAAAGAGAGATTCTACCTCCTCTCCGCCCCCCCCCACCCCCACTGTAAACAGACCTTCCTCCAGGTTATCCAAAGGTTCCTCGGCCATGCCAACTCCGGGACTCCGGCACTCATAGGATGGCAACACCACCTCTAAAGCACAGAAGAATTTCAGGCTCTGCTTCCGAAGTGGTGCCACGGTATCTTCGTTTTCCCTTTCTTCAAGGTCAGAAAGGTCCTGAAGCTGTTAGGATTTTAAGTGAAAGGTCCTTCCTCGGATCTCAATGTCAGCTTCAAGCTGTTTTGTTATTCGAAATGAAAACTAAACTCCAGCAATCCCAGCCCACTGCAGAGGTATCCTATTAGCTTCAACATCAATTAACACTTGCAAATGGATTACTAGATAAAGACAACCGGTTTTTATTATATACCATACAAATACCGGAGAGAATTAGAGACACCACCACCCAAGTTATTGAGATTATTATTAATTCTAGGTGGCAGGCTCAGATACTTCTACTTAGAGGCCTCTCACACCTCCCCCCCACCCCACAACCTGGTGCTCTCCTCTCTAAAGTCCAGGATTTCAATGTTGAAATGACTGATTAGTCAAAGAAAATTTATAAAGTTTACCTTGATGATCCTTTTTGACCATCCATTGAAACCGAAGTAATAATTTGCTAATTCTTGGCATTGGGAACTGTTTAGGGCAAGGGCCTGATGTTGAACCGCCTTATGTTTGGTGCCAAGACGAACCTAAAGACATAAAAAATAGACCTAAAAAATATCATCACCTGCCACAGAAGCTTATTTTGGATACATTTGAGATTTATCAATATCTATTTCATGGGGAGGTTGTAAAGATCAAACTGGAAACATTTTAAGAAATGAGCTCATAATAAACTCTAAATAAATATTTGTTGGGAGCCATTTTGGGCTCACAGGTTGAGACACCTCCCTGTGTGGAAAAGGCAGTTGAAGCAAAGCTCCTGCCAGCCAAAATGGCGCCCAGTCTTACCTCCTTCTAAATAATTTTTCAGGCTTGGATTTCTTGAGCTGCTCTCATTGGCCCCAAGGAATGTAATGCTCTTTTGTTTTATGGCATTTAGATAAAAGGGAAGGACCTGGAGCACCATGCTTTGATGGATTACATCTGAATGAGAGTAGCCTGGCCAGAAGTAATCTTAAAGTTGCATTTGGGGATGGGTTGCACAGATTGATAGCAGTTATTAGCTGGCTGGATATTGGTGTGACTTGCATAATCGTTGGGCTCGATTATGTAAATTCACTCATTCACAAGCAAAGGACAAGCATAGGGAATTCTGTCCTTGCTGGATGGGTTCCACCTCCCCTGTTGTAGTTGGAATAGGCAGAATGACTCCTGGCCTGTTTATAGATAATTAACATAGGCAGGCAGGTAACTTCCTGTTCTCTCCCCCTGCCTTAAATTTATATGCTAATTAACTTGAAAACAACTTGCCAGATTGAGGAAATGGCCGCTTTGCTGATTAAAACACATTATTCTTCAAACTATGCTTACTGATGGGATGTCACTCATTGCTGTAAAGTCATTTACTACTTTTAAATGAAGACACTGAGACCAGCAGAGTGGGGTTGCCAGAATTGCCAGAGCTGCCTGCCTGGTGATCAGACTACATCTCGTGGCTTTCTCGTTCCTTTCGCCTGACCGTCCATCCTTTGGGGACCCCTGGACTCAGCCAGAGCTGGACTCTGGCAAGTGGCGCCTTGAACAGGGACCTGAAGGTAATCCCATTTTTTCCTAAGCTCACTCTAAGATATAGTTGGGACAGTTAGGACCCCACCTAAGGGTGCTGCAGACCCCCTTGCAGAGATAGACAAGATGAGTGTGGTGGGTAGGTTCAGAAATTAAAGTTTTGAGATGCAATGTGCCATACTGAGTCTAAAGAAAGAGGACTCAGTATAGAAATTAGAACTTAAACTTTTCGAGAAGCAATCATCTGCCTGGATCCAGAAACCATGCAGTTCTCCTGAGTCGTTCATCTGTGCCAACACCTTTCCTCCTTTGGAAAATTCCTGGACATGCAGAACAGGGACCCCAAGTGTAATAGGTCAACTTAAATTACTAACCACCCCATCTTGCTTCTGTAACTTGGCCTGCTCGCTGAATAGATAACTTAGTTTGCGAAACACTCCCCCACCCCCTTCTACCAAGATCGGGCCTAGGCAAGACCAACAGGTAAAAAGTCACCTACTCACTGCCCCGCGGTATCTTAGGTGTCTAACTATGATTGGTCATTTTGAACCGTCTTAAGACAAAGAATTTTTAAATTGATAGGTTCCGGCCAAAACTAATGTCTGTGCATCACAATATAATTGGCTACCATGAAATGCTGTTAATTGTAATTGGTTAACTAAATGATGAGGTACTCAGACTTCTAAAATCCATATAAGCCCACTGTTGCCTTTGTTCGGGGCCATTCTCTGCATTTTCTCCTTAACATCAGGAGATCAGGTTTGGCCCGGCTGTAGGCTGTAAAGTAAATAAAATCTTGCCTCGCTTCTATTCGGTGTTTGGTGGTCTTTTTCGACAACACCCTGCAACGGAATCCGTAGAGGCTTCTGAGAATTCGGAAAGGTTAGAGTCCATCATAGGGTGTCCAGAACCCCTCTGCGTAAATAGGTAGGGCCAGTTGATGAAAACTTTTTAAAGAACTTTTTTGAGATGCAATGGGCCATACTGAGTCTAAAGAAAGAGGACTCAGTATAGAAATGAGAACTTAAACCTTTGAGAAACAATAAGGCCATAGTGAGTGTAGAGAAAAGAGACTCAGTAGAGAAATAAAAACTTAAACTTTTCGAGAAGCAATAGGGTCATACTGAGTCTAAAGAAAGGATTCAGTATAGAAGTCAGAACTTAAACTCTTGAGAAGCATGGGCCATAATGGATCTAAAGAAAGGAGACTCTTCATTGACATTATTCATAATCTCCTTATTAAGAAGGGGATTAAAGTTTAACCTCAACAGATTGCTCACTTTCTACGTTTTGTGCAAAAGCAATGTCCTTAGTTTAACCATAAACCTAAAAACTTGGAATCAGTTTTATCAGAAGAGATAAAGCTCTGCTATACACTTCAGGGACCACGAAAGTTTCTTGTGAATGTTTTCACTTTATGGAATCTTGTCAGGGGTGCCTTAGATCCCCAGGTGGAGGCTGAAAAGTTAACTAGAGTGCTAAAGAGTACGCCTCCTGAGGAGGATATACCCTCCTTGTTGCTCCTAATATTAACAACCTCACCATCTCTAAAAGGAAGAATTAAACAAATTTATATATAGAGAGATGATATATGGATACATATATATAGATTGGATATGTATATGAATACATATATAGATTAAATATATATGGATATAGAGATATAAAAATCTAGAGATATGTATACATATATATGAATATATATCTGGATATATGCATAGATATATATGGATATAGACATATATATGGATATATATGTAAACATGCATATATATATATATGAATATCTATCTATCTAATTATCTATCCATGTCAACCATAAGGAATGAGACCTTTCCATTTGTAAGGACATGGAACTAGTTAGTATGATGCTAAGTGAAATGAGTCAGTCAGAAAAAAAAGACTACCTTCTCATAATTTCACTCATATGCATAACTGAAGAAACAAAGAAGCAAAGGGAAAAAAATAAGAGGTAAAGTAAAAACTCTATTGGGATTCTCCGCCAGGAAACTTTTGAGAGATCTCCCATGGAAAACTTCATACCTCTCTCCCCAGCCCCTGACTCCCTACAAAAGCACTATATCCAACTCTCTCTCTCTCTCTCTCTCTCTCTCTCTCTCTGGTTAATCTAACTACATGTGAGGGCTTCTCATTGATTCCCTGGATTAGTAACTATGATGATTGGAGCTCATTGACTCTGGCTAGCCTACCTCGGGATAGAGATTTTAAGGAATATTCCCAAGCAGCTGCTGAAACTTCTTTTGTTTCGGGGAACTTCCCTGTCCTCTCTGGCCCGACATAGACTGCCTAATTCCACTAGTGGAAAACAAAAGAAAACAACAAAGAATTCAAAACAAAAGAAAAGAAAATTCGGAGATCTGCTCATCTATCTGAACTGACTGATTTTAGGACCATGAGAAACTCTTTTTCTCTGCCCTCTGCGTGTTAGTCTGCCTTCAGGCCTCTCTGCCAGCTGTACCCATTCTGTCTTCCCTTCCCCCTCCTCCCATTTCTGCAACCACCTGAGGCGGCCTAGGTTATCTGGCTCTTCAATGCCTCAGGTTGCACTCTGCTCCCCTCCTCACACTGGAAAGAAACAAAGAAGCACAAACTTCAAAAAAAGTTTTAACAAACTTCCCAGGATTTAAATAGTAAATGAAACATATTTGGTGTTTAAACGAATTTAAGTTTGATAGATCCGTCTTTAAAGTTATCAGCATTAAATATAAAACTTTATTCTACTAAGGTTTACTGAAGGTCAAACAAGCTCATGTTATCTCTGTTCCGATTTGTTAGCAAAAGGAAGCCTGAAAGTGATGGTTAACTTTGTCTCATAGTTTTCATGGGTCATTATTAAGATAGCTTTCAAAGTCCTTGGTAACCCAAAACGTTATAATTTGGCTTGCATGAGAAATTGAGATTGAATTCATTGGCCTATCTAACGATATAAGAAGCCGAAGCACTAATTACTAAATGTAGGTTTGTGCTTTGGACCTATTGCAAAAAACTAAGGATATTTGGAACCGTTGAAAAACATGCTTTGTGCTTAATGGATTCGTAAGTTTGCTATCTAACAAAAATTCTGATATAGCAAGAGTTCACAATTGGTTATTAAAATTCCTCCTCCTTTCATCCAAAGGCTGGGAAGTGATGACTATACCCTTAATGCCAGCCTCCAAAATCCTCCACATTTGTGTTGTTCCTGTCTAGCAGGGAAACGGATGCCTATGCCATATAAAGGATAGATGAATCCACGGGGACTCAGACCCAATGACCTTTGGTAGATGGATGTTACTCATGTTCCATCTTTTGGTAAACTTCGCTATATGCATGTGTGTGTGGATACCTCTTCTCATGTTATTATTGCCTCTGCACATACAGGAGAGGCCTTTAAAGATGTGATCCAGCACCTTTTTCTATACTTTTCCTATGTGGGAATTTCCAGGGCAACCAAAACTGACAATGCCCCTGCTTATACATCAGCCACCTTCAAAATGTTTAATAGGATGTGGTATTAACCTGGGGTCGAGGGTATGCGTGAGTTTTTCCACAGAGTGCTGACTCCCCACTGTGGATTCTGGAGCGCCTAGTTCAGCCCTATGTCGAATCTTCCGTCTCCACCACCAAAGGAGACTCACCTTCCTCTGCCCCTACCAGCCACCAAGCCACCACAGGACAACAACAGCCCGAGGAACGTCAGCACCACCCCCACCGGGACCTAGATGCTGCTGCTGGCCTGGTCACTTTGACTCCACCAACAAAACTGACTCCTTATAATGTTCAAGCTTGTGTACAGGCACCTTATGCAATCCTTATCTCCACTACCACACAGGGTGCGCTTTTGTCCTGACTACAAATGGAAGTTATTGTTATCTGTTTTGCTTGTATTTTGACAAATTGTATATCTCCAAACATTAATGTAAAATCTATAATAATTGTTAAGCAACTCTCTTATATATGCTTCCTGTTAAACTCTTCCCTAGTATGATGATTTTGATTTGCAAGTAATCCAGGAGATCAGTGATGCCCCCATGTAACCTAAAAGATTTATTGGAGCCTTAATTTTGGGTATAACTGTTCTAATTCCTATTATAGGTTCTGTGGCCGCTTCTGCTACTGCTCTGGCACAAGGGGTGCATACTACCCAACATGTCAATCAATTGACCAAGAATGTTCCATTTGCGCTAGCCACTCAAGAAATAATTGATAGAAAACTAGATACAAACATTAATGCATTAGAGGAAGCCATGCTCTTTATTGGAAATGAGTTAAATAACTTAAAAATACGTTTTGCTCTTCACTGCTATAGAGAATATACTTGGATTTGTGTCACCCCTCTCCAACATAATGCAACTTTTTTTTTAAATTTTTTTAAATGTTTTTTTATTTTTGAGAGACAGAGACAGAGCATGAGCAAGGGAGAGGCAGAGAGAGAGACACAGAATCGGAAGCAGGCTCCTGGCTCTGAACTCTCAGCACAGAGCCCGACGCGGAGCTCGAACTCACAAACCATGAGACCATGACCTGAGCTGAAGTCGGACACTTAACCAACTGAGCCACCCAGGCGCCCCCATGACACAACTCTTAATCCGTGGAATTGAATCCAGAATCACCTACTTGGAATCTGGGGTCATTCTAACTTTAATATTGATATTCAGTGTCTCCATCAACAGATTCAATCCATCAATGAATCCTCCGTTTTTGTTCCCCCTTCCCAGGTGGCTGCGTCCTTCTTAAATGGACTGCATAACTTTTCCAAGTTGGAAAAGTTCTCCTTGCTGGTCAACGCTGGTGTCATTCTTGGTATCCTGCTTCTTATTACATGCCTGATTTCAGTTTTACATAATCTTAAGTCACAATATTCATGACCTAAATGTTAAATTACATACAATGTAATTAAATTTGCAATTAAAAAATAGAAAGGGGGGAGATGTTGGGAGCCATTTTGGGCTCACAGGTTGAGACACCTCCCTGTGTCGAAAAGGCGGTTGAAGCAAAGCTCCTGCCAGCCAAAATGGCACCCAGTCTTACCTCCTTCTAAATAATTTTTCAAGCTTGGATTTCTTGAGCTGCTCTCATTGGCCCCAAGGAATGTAATGCTCTTTTGTTTTATGGCATTTAGATAAAAGGGAAGGACCTGGAGCACCATGCTTTGATGGATTACATCTGAATGAGAGTAGCCTGGCCAGAAGTAATCTTAAAGTTGCATTTGGGGATGGGTTGCACAGATTGATAGCAGTTATTAGCTGGCTGGATATTGGTGTGACTTGCATAGTCGTTGGGCTCGATTATGTAAATTCACTCATTCACAAGCAAAGGACAAGCATTGGGAATTCTGTCCTTGCTGGATGGGTTGCACCTCCCCTGTTGTAGTTGGAAGAATAGGCAGAATGACTCCTGGCCTGTTTATAGATAATTAACATAGGCAGGCAGGTAACTTCCTGTTCTCTCCCCCTGCCTTAAATTTATATGCTAATTAACTTGAAAACAACTTGCCAGATTGAGGAAATGGCCGCTTTGCTGATTAAAACACTTTATTCTTCAAACTATGCTTACTGATGGGATGTCACTCATTGCTGTAAAGTCATTTACTACTTTTAAATGAAGACACTGAGACCAGCAGAGCGGGGTTGCCAGAATTGCCAGAGCTGCCTGCCTGGTGATCAGACTACATCTCGTGACTCTCTCGTTCCTTTCGCCTGACCGTCCATCCTTTGGGGACCCCTGGACTCAGCCGGAGCTGGACTCCAGCAAATATTATGTATTATTTTTAAGTTATAGAGCTTTTCTGCATCATTTCCAGGGCCCTTGATTAATCAGAAGGTTTCCCTGATCTCTGGTGGTAAAACTGATGACGAAAGCAACTCAGGAAGCCCTCCAGAAGCAAATTATAGAGTTGTAGATAAGCGAAGGAAGTAAACTGTTTTTGCTGTCCCATCCGATAGCTCCTGTTTGAGAATACAACCTAAAGAGCAGATAAGACGAACCTGAGTAGGACCTGAATCTGCAGCAGTCCCCCTCCCCAAGTTACTAGCCCTTGTTAGAAGAAGGAATATATATACCTCTGTAAATTTTATAAGCAAATAAAACAATGAGAGGTTCATTTGCCTTAATAAGCTACTTTGAGAATGCAAATACCTCCAGTGTTAACTCTCCAAATAACTTACACGTTACAGTGAATTTCTTACATCCTCTAGTTCTTTTTTAAATGTCTATTTCAATTTTAAGCGGGGTGTAGTATATAAATATATTCTAAAAATTCAAATAATGCAACTAAAGTCAAAGTATTATTAATTCTTTATTGATTTGTTTGTGCAACTTCCTCTATCACTAGTTTTATCAGTTCCTTAAGTGCTTGAAGGAACCATATTTTATTTTTTTCTCAATAGAATAGAATCAAGCACAGGTCTATGGATTGAGTGAATGAATGAGTAGAAAGAAAATGAAATTACTTTCTCCAACTGAAGCTGCCTGCTGGGAAGGAGAAATGAAGATGAACTTTTAAACATTGAGTGCTGCAGGGGAGGCTAATGGTGAGTCAGCATGGAGCTGTTCTGGACAAACAGGATGCTTCAGAAGGGCCCTGAGGCTCTGAGTGGTAGAGAGCTGTCACCTTGGATGACCTTGCCACAGTTCTTGCTGGCAACCGTTTCCTTCATACTACTGGAAAAAAACTCTCAGTTGCCTTAGGCCTTTCCTTGATTTTATTTTAAGATGTTATTCTTTTTTTCTGTATTTATAAAAGGTAAACAAACCAAAAAAACAAACTATGTGTACTTGCCAAATTATAAAAGAATACATAAGAAAATTGGGCAACAATTTCAGGAGGCAGGGGTAGTAACCCAAGGCTCTGTGTTAAATAAATAAAGAAATCTGATATGAATGCTCTCTCCTGTCAACTATATATTGACTTCAGGCTTTATGCTGTGAAATCTTAAAGCCCATTTATGAAATGGGCTTACTGTCCAATGAGAGAAAAACACCTCATTACTCACAACTGATACAAAATAATTGTTCCCTAATCTATAAAAGCTGAGTGGCTTTGTGACATTTTCACAGGCTAGAAACCTGCAAACTAAGGAATGTCTGACCGGTGATCATTTCGATCATAGGGAGTGGAGCCAGGATTGAAGACGGTGTTGAACAAGTGGAGGTAGTATGCCTAGAGTCACATTTGAGGATTCTCAGATTTGGTCAAGGTTAAATCAATAAGGAAAGGCATATGGCTAAGAACAGGCAGCTGAGTCAGTAGGAAGTAGCTAGATTAAGAGGCCAATTAGAGAAGGCTGATGAAGATGTACAATTGTAAAGTGAAAGGTTTGGCAATCTAAGCCTCGCTCAACTTATTCAGAGGAACTGACACAGCCCTTGATTAGGAAATGGTGATTGAATCGAGGCACATACTGAAATATAATTCTGGAGCTCCGGGAAAGTAAAATGGACAGCACGTTGGTATGGAATAAAGTTTCTATGGTGTATTAAAGAACGTTTTAACCATTTTTCTGGGAATTGAAGGGAACTCTGAATAGGCAGTTTGAGAGCGATGGTGACAATGACGCCGATGAAGGATCCTTTATAATACAACTGATGAAAGAGTTAGGTCATTTTAAATCCACATAATAGAAGGGCACCTGGGTGGCTCAGTCCGTGAAGCGTCTGACTTCAGCTCAGGTCGTGATCTCAGGGTTCGTGGGTTCAAGCCCCGCGTCAGGCTCTGAGTTAACAGCTCAAAGCCTGGAAGTCTGCTTCCAATTCTGTGTCTCCCTCTCTCTCTTCCCCTCCCCTGCTCACAGCCTCTCAAAAATGAATAAAAGCGTTGTAAACAATTTTTTTTTTAACCCAAACAATAGTAAAGAGAAACAAGACTCCTCTTGTGAAGCTTTGGGAAATTAAGGGGAAGCAAAAAATGATAATGGGGTTTAACATCAGTAAGTTTGGGTTTGACCTCTACCTTCCAGCTACTGTCATGAACCTTAAGTAAGTCACTCAACTATCCTGAGTTTGAGTTCCTTCGTCTGAAAAAAATAAAAAAATAAACCAAAAACCCAGGGAAACCAGAGGATCAGTGTAGCAATGCATCTAAAAGCACTCTGTAAACCAAAGTGCTGTACAAACGCTAGTCTATTATCACTGAATTCAACCCTTTCTCCCAGTGGAGTTAGGAATTTCCTACTTGGACCCACCTTCACTGGAGAATTCTGAAAAAGCTGCTTCTGGTCGCATGCCGTTTGGGCTCTGTGAGCATCCCTCGCTGAATAAAACTTGATGATGGCATAGAAACCAGGACGCGCCACTGCAGCGTTTGGGAAGACTCGGACCGAATACAGAAGGCCAAACTGGGAGAATACTGTGAACAGAGAATGCTGTGGGGGTGGTCCCACGCCAAGTCAGTGCACGAAATTTCACGCCCAGAAAACAAAACTGCCCTGTTCCCTTATATTCCCGAACCCCTCCGGCACAGGCAACCCACAGCACTTCTCATTTCAGGAACAGATTTCCCTCTGAAGTCTTAGGATTCGAGAAGCACTGGAAGGCAATATGTGCTGGCCGTTGAGAGTTACCTCTCAAAAAACCTGCTGGGGCTGAGAGACTGCAGAGGTCCCCTCTAGAACTAAGATTCCTCTCGGCGGAGCTTACGAGGCGCGTGAGGTGCTACAGCCAGACTCTAAGACTCCCAGTCGCGGGGAGGTAGGGGTGTCTCCATCCCTCCCTCCATCCTTGCCCGGCTCACATGTAAGGCCTCGGCCGTCGGTCCAGAATTCAGCTCCCACACCAGCAAGGTCTTGTCACTCTCGGTGGGAACCGCAAAAGAGACCAATTCCGCCATCCTACCACCACCGCGCACGCGCGACTAAGGTTCGAGTAGCCCCGTGCGCCTGCGCAAGGCGCGCCCGCGCTTTTTAAAAAGGAGCTCGCGCGAGGGGCGGGGCCAACTCGCGGCGGGCGGAGCGGGGGGCTGCCCTCCGGCCCTCTCCTTCGCCCCTCCCACTCTGGGGCGGGTCTCTGCCTCTGCTTCCCCTCCCGCAGCTCCCTCGCCTCAACGTCGTAGAGTTTAGTGCTTCCAGTCAAGTGCATTTTTACAGTAGAGTCTAAAGGGTGAGTTTACAGGATCCCTGGGTACGGACAATTTTATAGCAGCCTGCTTCCTCTTCACGCCGGGAGAAGATTTAGACTTCTAGCAGTCAGTAAGTACCTGTCGAACTTTAAAAATTTAGACTTCTCTACGTTGTGGGGGAAATGACCACTAAAGACGCAGGCCTTTGGCTTAAGAATGTTTCCATGAATGTTAAATATGCAAAATCAAACTACAACTCATTACGCCATTACTGAAATCCTTAAAAAGCATTCCCTGATCTTCCGACGTGATTTGGGTGTCTCGATGTATGTGTGTGCTCGTTGGGATGAGATGATGTGGGAGTTTGGCAGGCAGGGTAAGAAGGAGAGACAAATGCGGAAAAATCAAAGACTGAGTCCAAGTAGGGCACCAGTCCTGGAGCTCACGGTGCTTGTGCACGCGGGCGGTTCTGGGCATCCGAATAGTCAGCGATTTTGAGGACTAACACACTGAGAGGGAAAGTAGGTCCTAATGACCCTTCTTTTAATCCTGGGTTGTCTGAGCCAGAAGGGGCCTTACAAAACACGTCTCCTGAGGTTTCCAAACAGTGGTCTTCAGACCCACGCCGGTCTGTGGGGAAGTTTTCACCAGTCCCCGCCAAAACAAGAAAAGGGCAGTATAATCAGGGTTTAAAAAAATATTTTCATAAAACAAAACCTATTCCATTTTCTGATCTATAAATATGACCTTCATTTAAAAAAATTACTTTAATGTTATTTATTTTTGAGAGAGAGAGAGAGCATGCGCAAATGGGGGAGGGGCAGAGAGAGAGGGAGACATAGAATCCGAAGCAGGCTCCAGGCTCCGGAGCTGTCAGCACAGAGCCTGAGGCGGGGCTCGAACCCACAGACCGTGAGATCATGACCTGAGCCGAAGTCAGACGCTCAACAGACTGAGCCACCCAGGCCGCTGACATTTTTTTTTTTCATGCTAAAAATTGTTTTGTGAGGAGATGCTGATAGAGGATAGTTGTGATTCATACTCTTTCTTGGGCATTAAAATAAAAAGGTGGAAATGTTAACACAGTCTTAACTTTTTTCATGTTTTACTGGTCTGTGAAATCCAAAAGTCTGGCAATCACTCAGTTGTCAAATCTCTCCTTTTAGAGCTGATGTAGTTAAGACTCAGAAGTAGGGACAGCAGGGGCGCCTGGGTGGCTCAGTCGGTTAAGCACCGACTTCAGCTCAGGTCATGATCTCGCAGTCTGTGAGTTCGAGCCCCGCGTCGGGCTCTGTGCTGACAGCTCAGAGCCTGGAGCCTGCTTCGGATTCTGTGTCTCCCTCTCTCTCTGCCCCTCCCCTGCTCACACTGTCTCTCTCTGTCAAAAGTAAATAAACGTTAAAAAAAAAAAAAGTAGGGACAGCAGTGGCCCAAGTGGGACAGGTTATTGAGGCAGTGCTGATTGTAGCTGTGAGCAGGACATTCCTCCGACTGCCCCTTTTCTGTCTCCGCATTGTCACCATGCAGGTCCTACTCCACATCAGCACCCTCAGATCCTAAAATGCCTTTTTTCTTTAACATCTAGATTTCAGTCCCTTCTTCAAAAGCACCACCAAACCATTGGCACCTGGCACCATCTCTTGACCTGTCACTACTTCCTTCACCCCAATAAATACAAGACCCTGAGCCCCACCCATTACCTCCTTCTGAATTCTTTTTTACTTAAAACATAGTTGGCTTCGGGGGCACCTGGATGGCTCAGTTGGTTACATGTTGGACTCTTGACTTCAGCTCAGGTCACAATCTCACACTTCATGGGCTCAAGACCCGCACTGGGCTCTGTGCTGACAGTGAGGAGCCTGCTTGGGTTTCTTTCTCTCTCTCTCTCTCTTCCTCTCTCCCTGCCCCTCCCCCGTCTCAAAATAAATAAACAAAAATAGTTGGCTTTGGAGGAATAACTGGGATCGTGATACTGTTTCAAACCAAAAATCGTAGATTTTATTACCCATTTCGTTATCCGTTGTAATCATTGTACGTATCCACTCATTCGTTGTACCCATTATTTGTGTATGTCTCAGCGTCTCCGGGCTGACTATGAATGAACACCTCGAGAACGACAGTTGTGTTTTATCTTCCTTCCTCTAGTACCTACCACACTCCTACAATACTAGGCACTCAAATATATCTGGAATCAAAAATGAATAAATCAACACATCCTTTGCACAAGGAATGCTTTAATAATTCCCCAAATTATAACAACTTCTGCACTGTGGTCCTCTCTCAGTTTACAAACGACGGTCAGGAGCCAGAGGCCTGGGCCTGGATGGGTACAAGGAGGAAGCCCTAGGAAACCGTTTATTCCTGGGGCTCCGGTCAGTTCTTTTTGAAAAGGGGAAGGAAAGGAAAGAAAGCAAAGTGGAGGCAAGAGGAAGGAAAAGCGAAGAATGCCGCAGCGAGCAGAGGAGCGCTGGAATGAGTCCGCACCTGTCTCATCCCTTGTAACAGCCCGTCATCCAGTAGGAGAGGGGCCGGCCCGCACAGTGCAACCTCCATGCCGCCCTGCGGAGACAAGAAGGTCGGGTTCTTGCTTCCTACTCAGTACCTCCTTCTCCACATCCGTGCCCCAGCGCTCCGCGAGTCTCTCCCGGCACAGCAGGTGCTCAGAATCCCCTTCCCTCCCAGCTCTCTGGTCTGCGAGCGAGCGAGGCCTTCTTTTAAATTTCTCTTATCCCTGGTGTTTGTCTCCTCCCCCTGGTCAGTATGCTTCCACATTTTCAAATCCTCATCTCCCCCGAAGGGGGAGTGCACCATTTTACAGGGCTGAGAGTCACTAAACAAATAAAAAGATAAATAATCAATCAATCGATCAATCTTGGGTGCAACCACTGGCTCTCCCTCCAGAGAGGATCATCCCTAATAGTCATCCAGAAGAGAGTCATCCAAGCGTCTCTTCTGGGGGATCTACCCATGGGTTCCTAGGGTAGACACTTAACTCCTTCTATCCTCACAGACGCCTGTAGAGGCAACCATTTATCATAGATAAATTGGAGATATATATATATATATGTGTATATATATATATATATATACATATATACATATACATATACATATATATATATCTCCAATTCGAAGCACAGAAAAGTGAAGTAACCATTACACCACCATCTACCACATGTAAACTGGCAGCTTTGGGAGCATCTGCTCAGCTTAGGAGCTGCGCACTTTTTATAGAAAACGTTACGGAGAGGGGCCCCTGGTGGCCACCTCGGTGGTATTGCTTAACTGCTCCCACGCCTACAGCTAACTGAACCAACCAGCCCCTGGGTCCAAGCTGAACCAATCAGACTCTCTATCCCAGCCACTTGGACTGGGGCTGAGACTAGCCAGTCTTCGTGGCTGCTCCGAACATTGGCCCACTGACCTGGGGGCAGCCACCGTCTGTCCTGTAGAGCGCGGAGCAGAGATGACTGCTCGGCAAAGAAAGTAGGGAAGCAAATGCACGAGGACACAGAAAGTTGGCAGGGAGAGCTCCCTGACGGTTTCCACCTCTGCTTCCGTTCTCTTCCCGAAGTCCACCTGCATCCCTTGAGTAAGCTCAGTGAGACCCCTTGTCCCCTCAGAAGACACCTCCCTCAGCTGACTCAGGTTGCCTTGTTACAGCTTCCAAAAGTGTTTTAAATGCAACGTCAGAGAAAGACCCAGATGCCAAGTCTTGTAAGTCCTGGTTCCAAGCCCTGCCGCTCTCCCACATTTTTCTAGACTGTTAGAAGGGGTCTAGTCCTTGCCTCCTGTCCCCTTCTCTGTCACTACATCCTTCTTGGGGCTCTGCCTGTTAACTTAGTCCCACAGTGTCCTCCTCACCAGTTCTTCATCCCCCCTGCTCCAGACACAATCTTTTTCACACAGTTGATGGTTGAGAGAAGATTGGGGCTCAGCAGTTCTGAAAGGGAGACAGAGAATACCTGTGAGAACACGGAGGACAGTCCCAAGGACTGAGGCACTCCCTGCACTGGCCGATGCCACCCAGGGACTGAGTCCTTCTAGATTAGGCAAGGGCTCCCTCGCAGAGGCCCATTTAGACATCCCTACAGTGGCTGCTGGAAGTCAAGGGTGGCCAGGGGTGGGGGCAGGAGGAGGAGTAAATATATGTTTCCTACCACATGTCCTTCGTAGGGGAGATGGTTCCCTCTGTGTTTGAGGGTTTCTAGGGAAAGGAAATGTCAAAACAGGCAGCACAGAGGCCAAGGTAAATCTTGCCTAATGAGAGAGGCTCTTCAGGTGAAGAGTCCAGGGATATTGATCAAAGTACGAAGGAGGGAGTGAGGGGCAAAGTCATGGACCTGTGCAGCCTCCGAGAGCAGCTCCAAGGTGGGGAGTTTGCACTTGGCCTTTAATCAGACCATTAGCCAGTCTGGCTTTCAGCACTGGTTCTCTGAGCCTCAGTTTGCCCATCTGTAAAGTGGGGATCATGATAGTTTCTACTGCCTGAGAAGTTGGCATGTAAAGGGCTCGGTATAGAACACGCTCTCAGTGAACGGTGGCCGCTGCCGTGCCCGCCGCCGGCTGTGCAGAGCCGTTCTGGGGCCTGCACGCCGGAGAATCTCCTAACTCGAGGGGCATTACAGCCACTCGTCAAATCCACTGCTCAGCAAAAGCATTCCTTGGGCCATCCCTCTGGGTGCATTCCCGGGCTTTGAGTGGGAAGAGAAGTCGTGTGAGTAGACCCCGGTCACTCTCTCACCTCCCCCGCCCCGGGACCCTGGCCAGACCTTTGCAGTCCTCCTGGCAAATGTTTTCCGAGTGACTCTGGTAATCGTTGCACCAGTAGTGGCTGTTGATCTGGAAGATGCCGTAGTCGAAGCTGCCGTCTGCATTTTCATTTACCTTTGACAAGTTGAAGTTGCTTTCCACGAAAGCCAGGCACAGCCCTTCGAACAGGGAGAGAAGGGCTCTGAGTGGAGGGACAGAGGAGAAGGAGGAAGAAAGGAACAAGGCCTAAGAGCCTAGATGGGGCAAGCTGGCTAGAAACACCCTTTGGCTTCTCCCCTCGCCCTTCGGTCCATCCGCCGGCCCCTCTGCACAGCCACTCATCATCCCTCTGTCCACCCATGCCTCCTGCCCTTGGTGGCCACCTCCTATGTGCCATGAACCGTGCAAAACCCAGTGAGGGACATTTAGTTGGGTCAAATGCCGCTGGTGCCTATGAAGATACCTTCAAAAACCGCAAGACAAGATAAAAGGAGCACAGCACAAGAGAGGTGTGTACGAAATCCGGGCAAAAGGAAGCCGGCCCCGCCATGGAGTAGGATGAAGGCTTTGCACCGCCTGCTCCCTCTGCCTCGAACGCTCCTACCCAGACATTTGGGTGACCCGGTCCTTTGCTTCATTCCGCGCTGCTCAATGTCACCTCCTCAGAGAGGTGTTCCTCGACTTCCCCTTCTAGGACAGCGTTACCTATCACTCCCCCTGCTTTATTCTTCTCCATAACATTTATCACCACCGGGAAGTGCTTCACATGTTTGTGTATTTGTTTGGGGCTCGCTTCTCCCCCTGGAATGCGAACACTGTGAAGGAAGGGGCTTTACTGATGTCTCTATCCCCAGCGCCTAAAATAGTTCCTGGGACATAGTAAGTGCTCAGTTAATAACTGTGGCATGGCCATAGAATGTCGGGAAGGCCTTCTTGGGGAGGGCTGCTTTCTGAACTTGGCTTCGAAAGATGAATGGCGGAAAGAGGGCCACCTAGGACGTGACCGGGAGCGGAGGAGGAAGGGGGGGCGAGAGCATGAGAAAGCGGCACTCACAGTCACTCAGGGAGTAGCCCTCAAACCCATCCAAATCCTCCCTGCGGAGCACGCTGGCCAGGTCACAGCGGTTGATGAGCCTGGCCTCATTTATGGCAACGAGGCAGCTGACCAAGGACATGAGTAGTGTCCTCGTCATCTTCGGAGGGGAGAAGGTGCAGCCAAGGGCCCGCAGTCCTGAGGATCTCCCAGACGTGCCACCGGTCTCCTCCGAGCGCCCGAGGAATCTGGAGGGAGCATCAAATGTCCTCGCTCACTCACGGTCCCCACCTGGCTGTTTCTCTCTCCTCTCGCCCTTTTGTACATTTTTACTACAGAAGCTTTTCAATATTTACCAAATAAGAGAGAGTGATATCATGAATCTCCGTGTACCCATTGCCCAGTGTCAACAGTGAAAAACTGAGGCTGATCTCCTGTCATCTGTAGGTTTTCTCCTCTTTTAGCCATTCTCGCTCTTGTAAGGGGCACCTGGCTGTGGGCAGCACTTGGGTACAAGGGTGAGGAGTGAGGCTGGCAAAGGAGGGCAGTCAAAATTAACACCATCAGTGAAAGACAGAAAGATTATGTACTTCCAGAAGTGATACCTGAGAAGGATATGTATCATTTTTGCAGTATCCCGGCCAGGGATGCATAACTTGTATCTAATCCCAAGGAAATATCAGACAAAGTCACGCTGAAGGAGAATCTATAAAACGACCCACCTGTGTTCTTCAAAACTGTCAATGCCATGAAAACAAAGAATGGGGCTATTTCTGTCACTGTGTGTGTGCTCGCGTGTGTGCACGTGTGCGCCTGTGCCTGTGCCTGTGTGTATGTGCATCTTTCCCCTGATAGTAGGTGTAAGTTCCTGAGAGCAAAGGCCTGGGCTCCTCCACCCACAGGCTTCAGAGTCAGGAATCTTCCGCTGGGGCAAGATGGCCACCCTGATGGCTGTTTCCTCACAGATGTCTTCTAAGACTCACTCTGTACCAGCCTGAGCTTGTGAACATTCTTTTGCTTCTCTCTCTCCCCCTAGAGTTGCTGGATTTCATAAATACAGTTTTACAGGAGGCCCAATTACATTAGAATTTCAGACAAACAACAAATAATGTTTCAGTATGACTATGTCCCACACAACCCTACTCCACCCTGACTCAGGAAGTTCCCTCAGAGACTTGTCAGGGGTCACTGAGCTTTGGGAAGCAGGTGAGCTCTCTCTCTGCCCATGAAGTCCCCTCTTGGGGGTTCCAGGGGGAATATGGTGCTTCCGGCAGGTGTACTCCCACCTCCCCTTCCGATGCTTACCTCTTTCCTAGCCCTCTCTGACCCCGGGTCCCGGACAGCCCAGGGCTTTCCTGGAGAATCAGTAGAGCAAAGAGTCTCTTCCTCATGAACTATACTCTAGCCCCACCCAGTTCACAGCTCCCCACGTTCTAAAGAAGGAGGGAGTGCCGGGCCACCTCGCCTTCTGGAACCTCCGTTCTGTGACGTCATCATTCTCCTGGAAATACTGGTCTTAACCGTGCAAATCAAGGCCCATTCAAGCTTCCTGTAGAAAGTATAGATGGGTCTGGAAGCACTGGTGATAATTGTCATGAGGACCACTGGGTGGGGCAGGGTAGAGGGTCCTGGTTGTTCTGTCTTCTCCCCTCCCTTCCCTTTGGTGAACGGTAGCAACTTTGGGGGAACTCCTTCCCCCATGGGGTAGTAGTGGAGAGTCCAGTCACAGGACACTGGGCTCCGGGTGACAGGGTGTGCCTATGGCCCCCACCATTATATTTTGAATAGAAACTAAGTGGAACAGCTCAGCTTTTCATGGGAAGCCTTCAGGAGTGAGGCCAGAGGCCAACAGTTTGGAATCATGTGGACACAGCCTATCTGAGAGCATAAGCCTCCTTGAAGAGGGAGCAGAGTCCAGACAGGATTCCAATCACAGAGCCCGCCCTTTCCAAGACCCAAACACAGTCTCGCCCTTACTGCAATCCTGCCATTCAATAAATGTCCCTTCCTGCGGCAACAAGTCTGAGCTGAGTTTCTGTCAATTGCAACCAAGAGAGACCCGCCTGGTAGAGAGCATGGGGTTCACCATCTGTGAAGCGGCGACCTGACAACCTGTCACCTCCCTGCGAAGCTCACACATCCTAGTGTCATTAGTCCCCATGAAGTGTGAGAGGTCCTTCCACCAGCCGCAGCAGAAAGGAGGCAAAGGAAAGTTTTGTTCCTGGTGGCCACACTACCCTCTGAAACAGGATGGTCGGGGCTGACAGAAAGAAGGCAGTAGGAAGAGCTTCTAGGTGGGCAGTGCTGCTCTGCACTTTCCGCCTCCAGATTTCCCTTCCCAGCCGGGCACAACGACACCGCAGCTTGGGCTGGCGACGTTGGGATGAGTGATAAACATACACCTCAGTCATAAATGGTGACGACTCTCCTATGAAATTTTTCTTCCTTTCAGCAAAATCACTAATAATGTTATTTTTTAAGGTTTATTTATTTATTTTGAGAGAGAGAGACAGAGAGAGTGAGTGGGAGAGGGGCAGAGAGAGAGAGGAGAGAGAGAATCCCATGTAGGCTCTTCACTCTCAGCGCGAAGCTCGATTGCGGGGCTTGAACTCAAGAATTGTGAGATCATGACCTGAGCAGAAACCAAGAGTCGGATGCTTAAACAACTGAGCCACCCAGGCGCCCCTAATTATGTTATGATAATCAAGATATTAGGGGTGCCTGGGTGGCTCAGTCAGTTGAGTACCCAATTCTTGATTTCAGCTCAGGTCATGGTCCCAGGGGCCTGGGATGGAGTCCTGCATGGGGCTCAGCATGGAGCGTGGAGGCTGCTTAAGTTTCTCTCTCTCTCTCTCTCTCTCTCTCTCTCTCTCTCTCCCTCTCTCTCTCTGCCCCCCCCACTCACAACTCTCTCTCTTAACAAAATATTTTAAAATTTACTTAAGGATTAAAAACATAATTATATTCAAAGAACAAAAATGTAAATATATTTATGAAATTTTTTATGAAAAAATTTTCCAGTGCTTTTCCAAAAAGTTAGTTTGTTTTCAAATATTGAAAAGTATCTACTAATGCAGAAGGCAAAATACAAATTAGAATGAATGAATATCAAATTTTTATATCAAATATACATAAATCCAAATACTGTATATCATTTTACTCTCTAAAACTTTAATTAAATTTTATTAAATAATGTAATTTTACAATTTAACTTAAATTTTATTTAAATTATACTTTTAATCTAAAATTTGATTATAAAGAAGTTATTATTTATTTATTTATTTATTTATTTATTTATTTATTTTTAGTAACCTTTAACCCCAACGTGGGGTGCCTGGGTGGCTCAGTCGGTTAAGTGTCCGACTCCAGCTCAGGTCATGATCTCGGGGTTCGTGAGTTCGAGCCCCGCGTCGGGCTCTGTGCTGACAGCTCAGAGCCTGGAGCCTGCTTCAGATTCTGTGTCTCTTTCTCTCTCTGCTCCTCTCCTGCTCATGCTCTGTCTTTGTCTCTCAATAATAAATTAAAAACATTATTAAAAAAATATTTATTTTTTAAATGTTTAATGTTAACCAACTGAGCCAGCCAGGCATCCCCCAAAGAAAGTAAGTTTTTAAATAAAAATGTTGAAATTCATAATTCTAACATCCAGTGTCCATCTTGCTGCCTCTGTGAAAAATCAGTATCGTCATTCTAAAGTGTAGCTGTATATACACATCTGAATAATGTGTAATGTGGCTTACGTAATATTGCAAAAATGTCCTCAGTTTCCATTTACAACTGATGCAAATGCCGCCCTAATTCATGGGTAGTACCTCCAGGTCCACGAATAGGAGGATGAAAACAAGAAGAAACTGTACACTCGCCGCTACTAGAAAATGCCATTTCATCGTGCTCAAATCTATTGCATTCCGGCTGAGAGGAAAGATCCGGCAAGTTGATTTGTCTCCTCTCTTACCTAAGTACTTCTCTGCTCAAAATCTCTCCCCACTCCGAGATGGTACCTAGCAGGGGCCCCATCAAGCTTTTGTTAAACCTTTCGAAGCAGATGCATTCTTCTCCCCGTCAATAGAGGGTAAGAAGGGCAGCAGCTCCCTGGAGCCTGAACATTGTCGGTCAAGAGCAAGGATGTGCAGGGTTACGTCCTGCTGCGCCCGCGCTGAGCGCCAGAGGCATCGTGCGGTCCTTAATAAATGTAATTATTGTGTCGCGGGCACAGAGCCAGCCTGCTCGGGAATGCCTCTTGCCAGTTCTCAGGGCGATGCTGGAAAAGTATGCTTCTGGAAATTGCTCTAGAAAATAGGACAATGTAAGGAAATGTCTGCTTTGAGTTTTCCATAAAATATGAGAAAAATGGAAACAGCTTGCTGAAACGCAGAATACAAGGAACCCAAACCCAGTGCCGGGAGTGAGATCTGCATTGAAGGCGGAAAGAGCAGAATCCACAGCATGGAAAAGTCGCTCGAGGCTGTCCGCCACACACTTGAAAAGCTCTCCAAGTGCAGAGCGGAAGGGCATGTGGAAAACAAGGAGACAAAAGGGGATGAGTACAGACCACAGGGATTGTAGACTTAAACGCGGACAGAGACACCAGAGACAGTCCGCCACTGTCTTCGGAATACATTCAAACTATATGTTAATAAGACTGAATTTTTGGCTTTCTTATCGGGCCGTACTTTATCCAGAATACACACCTTTTCAAACACTTCAGGAATATTTACACAAGTTGACTATAAAGTAGGCTATAGATAATAACCTCAAGCTCCCCACAAAGGAGGAATTATATAGCCTCTACACTCAGGCTATAATGTAAAAGAAACCACGCAATTTCTTATAACTTGAAAAGAAATACGCACATACTTTTTCCCCCCTGACTAATTATTAGGTCAAAGGCAAATTAAAATCTGGAATAACAGGTTTCTAAAACAATGAAAATGAACCACCATAGGCTGTCTCTGAAACGTAACCCAAAGTGTATTTAGGACTAAATGTGTAGTCTTAACTGCTTTCATTCAAACAAAGCAAAACAAATGGACTGAGCATGCAACGAGAAGTTAGAAAAAACAGAAGGAAAACATTTCCAAGGAAAACAAGCAGCAAAGAATAAGAATGGAAGCATAACATGCTTAAGGGGCTTTAGGGGGAAATGCATAGGTGGTGTATTAAAAATGGAGTCAAGAGGGGCGCCTGGTTGGCTCAGTCGGTTGGGCGGCCGACTTCAGCTCAGGTCACGATCTCACGGTCTGTGAGTTAGAGTCCCACATCGGGCTCTGTGCTGATGACTCATCAGAGCCTGGAGCCTGCTTCAGATTCTGTGTCTCCCTCTCTCTCTGCCCTTCCCCTGCTCACACTCTGTCTCTAAGTCTCTCAAAAATAAATAAACGTTAAAAAAAAATTTAAAAACAGGAGTCAAGAAACAAAGACTAGGGCGCACCTGGGTGGCTCAGTCAGTTAAGTGTCCGAGTCTTGGCTTTGGCTCAGGTCATGATCTCACGAACCGTGAAATAGAGCCCTACATTGGGCTCCACGCTAAATGTGGAGCCTGCTTAAGATTCTCTCTTCCTCTCTCTCTCTCTCCCCCCCTCCCCTACTCGCATGCATGGATGCGCGTGCACACACACTCTCTCTTTCTCTTTCAAAAGAAAAAAAAAAGAAAGACTGGAAACCCCACCTATTACATGTCCCACCATACTTGCTATGGACTTTGATCCTTCTCTATAGCACTAGACCCGATTAAAGTCAATTCTTCAAGGTTTCTGGAACGAGGTCCTTGCAAGAACAAGCCAGTTGGAAGTCAAGGGTTACCACCAGACAACAGACTCCCTTAATAATAACATGGTGGATAGATTGTCCAAGAAGGTAAGCAGAACCAAAGGCAGTATTTGTAGTAGAAGTTTCTTTTTTTTAAGTTCATTTATTTATTTTGAGAGAAACAGAGACAGAGTGAGCAGGGGAGGAGAGAGAGAGAGAGAGAGAGAGAGAGAGAGAGAATCCCAAGCAGGCTCCATGCTGCCAGCACAGAGTCTGACGCAGGGCTGGAACTCACGAAACCATGAGATCATGATGTGAGCTGGGCGCTTAACCGACTGAGCTACCCGGGCGCCTCTGTAGTAGAAGTTTCTAAAGTCTTGTTGCCTCAAAAGCATTGCTAAACACTTTCTTCCGTAAAATTATATTCTGCCCTGCGACAGGCTCCCAGCAGGATAGAGATGCGCCAATGCCTGCTACTGGCCCGTAGAAGAGGGCCAGAGGTCTTGAGTCCCTGTTCAGAAAAGTGCCAGCAGAAAGCCCCCATGTTGTTCTGGGAAACGCAAGGTAAGTAAAATGCAAGCATGCCTTCGAGAAATCAGATACGGACCTTCACGTGTGAGACTGGGCCACGCACAGAAATCCCATGGTGGTCCAGCCCAAACGCGTCATTCACATAATTTAAAAGGAAGCATGCCTTCCTAATGGTCAGCCCTGTGAGAAATCCTTCCACTGAGCTGACATCTGCGTGTGTCCACCTCTTCTGCTCAGTCTCAGTCCCCACGCATCAGGCCACACAGCATTGTACCCTCCTACGCGGAGCGGCCAACCCCTGGGCTTTGGAGCCAAACCAAAGCCTCTGGCAAAGAAGTGGGTTCACATAACTGTACATATAGGTGAAGTGTGTGACTACATCATTTTATGTCCCAGTGAGACCCTGCCTGAGCACTTACGTGGGACTTGCCTATTGTTTCATCACTTTCTTTCAGTTTCTATTATATTTAATGTATTATATTGATTTTTAAAATTACCAACATTCTGAATGGATAAAGAAATTGTGGTACATTCATATAATGGAATACTACCTAGCAATAAAAAGGAATATACTATTAGTACATGCAACAACATGGATAAATTTGAAAGTAACTATGCTGAGTGAAAGAAGCCAGACCAAAAAAAGGAGAAGGAGAGGGAGGAGGAGGAGGAGGGGGAAGAAGGGGAGGAGGGGGAGGGGAAGGGGAAGGAGGAGAGGGAGAAGACACTGTGTGGTTCCATTTATAAGAAACTCTAGAAAATGTAAACCAATCTAGAATGACAGACAGCAGATTAGTAGTTGCTTGGGTTGGGGGAGCAGAAAGGGGCAGAGGGAGGGGTCACTGAGGGGCACAAGAAAACTTCTGGGAGTGAAGAGATATCTGTTATCTTGATTGTGATGGTGGTTTCATAGGTATATACATATGTCAAAGATCAAATGGTATGCTATAAATGTCATTTAGTAGATGTCAATACCTGAATAAGGTATACTATAGTTACACACAATAAACTTTATGAGAAGGGGGTTATAAGTCTGTCACGGTTGAGAACCCCAGCACCAGGCTGATTCAGAAGCGGGGCGGGGGGGGCGGGTGGTGGGTGGGAGACTTCTCCCACATCGTAGTCTTCAGGCCGGCCCGCTGTGCCATCTCTCCAGTGGCCACTAGGGGCCAGCAGCGGCCCATATACAGGAAGCGTGGGTTGCTTGCACCAGCATTTACGTATTCCCTCCAGTGTGCTCCCTGCTGGGGAGGTGAGCATTAATATCCCCACTTTACACAGTAGTAGAACTGGAATTTGGACTGTGGTTTCTTTGGGTCCCAGTTCCACCTCATTGGTCCCTCAGGACCAAAACAACTCCCTGTCTCCAGTGGGGGCAGCTAGCCCCAGCTCCAGGTCAGTTATCTGCAGGGCTGAAATGGAGTAGCTGGAGATGGCACCAACAAGTTGCGATTCTCAAGGTGCCTTTGGAAGACCTCCTAGGCCTGGAGTAGCCTCTGTATTTCGCTTTCCACCTTGCCTGAAACCCCACCAACTAGAAAACAAGACAAGATTCCATTAGCCAACCAAGCTAAAGAATGAAGCACGGGAAAGATTTTTGTAAGGGCCAGGGCAAGTAGACGGGGTGATTGGGGGTGGGGAGGAGACGGCGGAGCACCCCTGGGATGCTGCAATGGAGGCTTCCCAGTAAGAACCGCCGCTAACACGTCCTGAGCCTTCCCAGTGTGTGAGCCATGATGCCAAGCACTGTATGCAGTGACCAGTTTCACCTTCACAGCGCTCTTGGGAAATCAGTGCAGAGAGGTTAAGGAATGCGCCCGAAGTCACAGAGCTAGCGGGAGGATTTGAAGCCAGGTTTGGTACTAACATGGTGGGTTTAGCTGTCGCTCTCACTGCTCATTTTTTAACAGTTTTTAAAAAATTTTTTAATGTTTATTTATTTTTGAGAGACAGAGAGACAGTGTGAGTGGGGGAGGGGCAGAGAGAGGGAGACACAGAATCTGAAGCAGGCCCCAGGCTCCCAGCTGTCAAGACAGAGCCCAACGTGGGGCTCGAACCCGTGAACCATAAGATCATGACTTGAGCTGGACGCTTAACTGACCAAGCACCCCCTCTCACTGCTCATTATAACAGAATTGTCTTTCTCTCTCTTTGGGGCTGGGGTACTATTTAAGTCATGTGTTAAACTGGTTGGTGGTGGTAGCAGGTGGTGAGTATTTCAGTTTATCCTCCTGGAGATAAAGCTCCTGATGCTTCCAGAGAATTCTAAGCATCTCTGATAGTCCAGGAAGTAAATCTTCCCTATTTATCTGCTGAGCATTCACACTGCGTGAGGTTCCGTGTTAAGACCGATACTTTCATAGTGATGGTATTTGAAGGGCAGGTGGACAGAGACCAGCAACCAGGAATCGAGGGGCAGGTGACCTGTAGCCCTGCAGTGGCATTGTCCATGTGTGCCCACAGGAGTGTGTCAGAGGCAGCAGTACCCCACCTCAACTGGGGTCCCCAGCAGGTTGGCCAGATCAGGATGCAGGCCAAGAGAACTCACCAGAATGCCCAGTTATCAGAACAAGTGAGCAGATGACTCATGCCCATGGTTCATAAGTGAAGTTCATCCTTTCCCTCAGGTTTGGACCAGCCCACCTGGGATCGGGCAGCTTGATCCTCCAAGCGAGTTGCCCCAGGGAGGTGGCCTCTTCGAGGTTCCGCAGGAGCCAACAGCTCTGGTCTTCCGGCCTGCCTGCTGCTTTTATGCTCCCGTGGCCACATGGTGGGGTTGATACCGGCACCGAGTAAAGGCTCCAGGGCTGCACATGTGAAGACAAAGCAAAAGGAAGCCAAGGTTAAACACTGGGTCCACTTGCTTCATTTCCTAGATGGGGAAACCGAGGCCTGGGGAGAGGAAGGGACTCCAGCGAGCTAATGGCCGAGCTGGGGATTAGACTCCCAGCAGTCTCTTCTCCCACACTCCCCCTGCCCTATTTCACAGTAGGTCCCTGCCGCTGGGTGTGTCTCCGCACTTTGTCAATCACTATTATCTTTCTTGAAACAACGCTTCTTTAACATCGGCATGTATTCAGTCAGTGTTCAACTTCCCAATGGTGTCATGTCAGGAAGCACTTCCGACAGTTTGATTCAACGAAGATTGGAATCGGATATGCTCGGTTGTGATTGGTTGATGTCTCTTAAATCTCTTTAATCCATAGGTCCCTCTTCCATATTTCTCCTTTTGCTTGCAATTTATCTTGCGGTCTGTCATTGGAGAAGGCGTGTCGTGTATCCTGCAGATTGTCCGCAGGCTGGGTTTTGATGATTGCAAACCCATGATGTGGTTTCACATACTGCTCTGTTTTCTAGATTTCCTGTAGTTGAATCTAGAGGTTGGATCAGATCACGATTTGGGTGGTTTTTGTTTTGTTTTGTTTTGTTTTTGCAAGACCACTTCCTAGGAGGACCGCCCTGTACAGTCTTAAACATCAAGTTCAGCCACGTCATGTTCAGATGGAGAAGCTGAGGACCAGAGAGGTGTAGTGACTCATACAGGCTTGCATACATAGCCAAGCTCATGGACATATTCTTAAAGGAAACCGCTGAAAATCCTTGTGATCAGTTCCAGTGCCTCCGACAGCTGCGTGCGATGTTCTCGCTCTACAGCCTGTGCGCGTACCCACCACGCTGGGCCTGCCTCTCGACCTCGCCTGACTTACTGCTGTGATCCCAGTGCGGAGGATAGACACTCATCTGCTGAATGAATAAACGGATGAGGTCACCATTGGTTTTATATCTCAGAAACTGGCTCCTCCTGGCTCTCCACAGGGGAAGGTGTTGTAGGCACTGGCCCTGCTGTAGACGTCCAGAAAGCGGCCAATCTGTTAGGCATAGGCAGGATCCAAAGGTAAAGGAGCAAGAGGGAAGCAGGGCTTACCCCGGAAAAGCAACCGGAATGAGGGGCCGTCCTCCACCCTGGCAAGAGGCAAGCCCAGCCGCACGAACTCCTGCAGGCAGCATGGATGGGGTGCGCCAGCAGGTGGCAGGGTCCAGCCACTGAGATGGGGCGGGGGCAGAACTCCAGTCTGCAGGAGGAGCAAGCCAGGACCCTCGTCCTCATGCCGGGCAGGAACTCAGGCCAAAGATCAAGTCCAGAAGCCCTGAGTATTAATTAGGATGAAGTTGGGTTGACAGGAATGAGAAAGCCCCAAAGGTCATTGGCTCAAATAAGGGAGAAGCGCATTCCTCCATCATGTTAAATGCCCCGAAGGAGTCATTTCACAGCCATCAGGGTGCTCCGTGGGGCAAAGGTGACAGAGAGGACCCAGGCTCCCCTGTCTTATCGCTCCCCTATCCTCAAGCATGACTTTGTTCCGTGGCACCATATGGCTGCTGGAACTCAGCCTTTCCATGCCATATCCCAAGTAGGAGGAAAGAACAGACGGAAAAGAAGAGCACTCTCCTTTTTAGGGCAGTGTTCAGAATTGTGCAGTCTACTTCATGTACATTCTATTGGCCAGAACTGAGTCACGGGACTACACCTCGCTGCAGATGACCGTGAGAAAGATAGCCTTCATCTCCGACCTCCATGGGCCCATCGGAGAGTCTGTAAATGAAGACCAGCGAGCACGCGTCCAGGGACTCACTGTGATACAAGGCAGGAGGGAGCAGAGCACTCACAGCTTAGGCCCAGGTCCCTAGGTCCTTGCTGTAGCTGCTTGTGTCCCTGCTGCCTTAAGTCCTGGGACTTGGGCAGCATGGGGTCCTCTCAGTCCCGCTGTGGGAGGGAGAAGCTCTAGAGCCTAGCCTTGGGGCCTGACTGTTAAGTACCTGCCACTGCGCAACAGTGGGCATGTTGAAGCTAAGCGTGGCACCGGCCCAGGAAGAAGCATCGGGAGAAGCATCGGCGGTCAGAAAGCAGGTGTGTTCATTGTCAAGGCCAGGCCAACGACTACTCGATGCTATGAAAAGCATCCTCAGTATGATGAGTCCAGGGCCACAGACGGTCGTTTCCCAGGAGGCAGCGAAGGAGCTGATGACAACTGCTTTTTTTTATTTCCTTAAAAATTTTTTTTTTTTTTTTTTACTGGAGAATAACCTACACATGGAAAAGTATGCAAATCCTAAGGGTACAACTTCACAATTTTCACAGAAATAGACACACCCAAGTATTCAACACGCAGATCAGAAAATATGAGGCGCCTGGGGGGCTCAGTCAGTTAAGCGTCCAACTTTGGCTCTGGTCACGATCTCACAGTTCGTGAGTGCAAACTCCGCGTCTGGCTCTGTGCTGACAGCTCAGAGCCTGGAGCCTGCTTTGGATTCTGTGTCTCCCTCTGTCTCTGCCTCTCCCCTCCTCGTGCTCTGTCTCTCTCTCTCTCTCTCAAAAATAAATAAACATTAAAAAAAAAAAAAGTAGAACATTACTACAACCCCAGAAAAGGCCCCCAGCATCTCCTTTCCGTTACTACACCCCGCCCTGCTCCTAGTATTTAGAAAATCTTTCCAGGTGATTCTACAGTCAACGCTGAGAATCACTGCTTTTATAACAATGGCTATCAAACTTGGCCACGCATTAGAATCAAGTAGGGGAGCAGCTGTGCTTTGAGGTGGAAGGCAAACAGGGACACAGCTAGGAAGGCAGTGTGGTGCAGGGGTGAAGCCTGGGAGCCAGACAGGGCTGCCACGTACCAGCTGTGTGACCTTGAATGTGCTCCTTCACCTCTCTGAGCCTCACCTGTGACATGTGAATACTGTCACACACCCTGCCGAGTTGAGGCTAAGAGGTGGGGGGTGTGTAAGCCCAGGCACACATAGGGTCAATGTATGGCAGCCACTGCTGTCCTTTTTATTAAAGGGGAGCAACGCCAGGAAGACTGACAGCCCTTCTTCATGCAGATGGGACCCAATCTGGGGAGAGTGGGGGAGAGTGGACGCAGGGGACATTGATAAGAAGGTGAACAGGCAGTGGTGATGAGAAGCCAGGGTCGTTCTGGGGAGCACGGGAAATTCCCAGGGGCAGCAGATTCCGAGCCAGAGCTGACGAGTGGTGGCTGCCGGCTAGCACAACCACACGGGCACCAGGGACCGGCAGCTGTGGATGAACTTGAATGGGCCCACGCTGGGCAAAGCCAATCCTTTTCCTTCAACAACAACAGCAACAACAACAAAGAATAACGAAGCTGACTGCCTGCAGGCTCCGACTATGAGCTGCTTATCGAGAAAGAAGCAAACTTGGTTGAGCACCTACCTCATGCCAGAAATTGCACATTCATGCCTTTGATTCTGTGATGTGGGCACACTCACCCCAGTAAACACTTGAGGAGGCTTAACTCAGGCTGCCTAAGTCACAGAGCCCCGGTGTCTCTGTGAGCCTGGGACGTGCTTCTCGGCTGGGCTGCAGTGGCAGGGACACAAAGGACCTGAGAACACCTTCCTTTGATGAGGTGCTCATTTCTGTATTTTATTTCAAAATAAAAAATATACTTAAAAATTTTTTTAATGTTTATTTATTTTTGAGAAAGAGACAGAGCACAAGCAGGGGAAGGGCAGAGAGAGAGAGACACACACACACACACAGAATCAGAATCCCAAAACAGGCTCCAGGTTCCGAGCTGTCAGCACAGGGCCTGACGCGGGGCTCAAACCCATGAACCATGAGATCATGACCTGAGCTGAAGCTGGACGCTTAACCGACTGAGCCGCCCAGGCGCCCCTTGATCATTTTGTTCTTGATTCAGGAACTTTAGCAAAGAGGCTTATAGAATGTATCAGGTGAATAAGACAGAACTTTTTTTGGTGTAAGTGACCAAAAGTCAGCTTGAGGGAGCTTCACTCACAAGAGGGACTGAATGGCTTATGTTACCAAAGTGGGGGAGAGCTCAGGGTTCTAAGCGCTGGGACTTTCTCTCTCTCATACCTGTTAAAGCTGTTGCTCTCCGTTCTCTTCTCCTGCCAGCCCCTGGCGACCACCAACCTGCATTCTGTCTCTGTGGACTTACCCCTTCCGGATATCTCATATACACGGAATCATACAGCATGTGACCCTTTGTGTCTGACTTCTGGCACTTTCCAGAACATTTTCAAGGTTCGCCCATGTTGTAGCATGTATCATTTGTATGAATAATATCCCCTTGTCTGGATATATCATTTTGTTTGCCCAGTCATCTGTTGATGGATATTTGGTGCTTTCGGTCCACTTTTTGGCTATTGTGAATGGCGCTGCTGTGAATTTTCGCGTATACGCATTTGTGCCAGTTTTCAGTCCTTTGGGGTATATACCTGTGGGTGGAATTTCTCCTCATTACCTTTCACCCGGTCAGCTGCAGCCCTCCAAACCGGCCTCCACATGGTTGCAAGGGTGACCATTTTCTTTTCTTTTTCAAAAATATTATTTTTCTTCTAAGAAATGAAGCGCTTCGTATAAAGGATATATATGTTCCCGGTCAACGTTTTGAAAAATACGGAAAAGGCTGAGTGAGTGCGTGTGTATGTGCATGTGTGTGTGTCTCCTCCAGGGGGATGTAACTGACGTCCACGACTGGCTTTAATAAAGTCTCTGGTGTCCTGGTGCCTGCCCACTCCTCAGCCTTCTCCCCCGACAGTCCTCTGCACTGCAGCCCCGCCCCTGGGTCCCCGCCACAGCAGCCCGAGCTCCTGTGAGCTTCTGAGCCTCCGCAGATGCCGTTTCTCTGCGGATTGCCTTTCCTTGCCTGAATTCTCCTACTTGCCTTTTCCGACTCAGCTCTCGCTGTCACTGCCCCGCCAGCATGTTACACATACCTAAACGTGGCCAGGATCGCGGTGTCCGGGACGGTGCGAAACGGAAGCTGATCCATGGAGGACGCTGTTGGGTTCCTCTGCTTGACTCTAAAGCGGCACTGATCCCACCTGTCCCCGACCTGCCTTTCAAATACGCCCCCCCCCCGCATCTGAGCTCAGCAGGGAACCCCAGACTCCCCCCGCCCAGCCTTGTCGTTAGGGGTTGGCATCTTGCTACATTCCCCTGTTGTGACAACTGGCAGTGAGGCCGATGCACAAACAGACAATCCAGAAGGATCTTTCTCTTCCTTTTTCCTTCCTCTGAGCTTGCTCTTTCAACTGGGGAAGCCAGATGCTTTGGAGTTTAATTACAGGCTGCAGTTGGTAGCAAAGAATGTCAGAGCTGGAAAGGAAGAACCTTATTATAAATAATGGCTACCAGCATTTATTGAACATTTACTCTGTGCCAGGCCCGTTTCCAGGCATTACCCTGTTCGGCCTTCCCGATGATTTAGGGGGCAGGTGCTATCATCGTCCCTGTTTAACGAGGAAGGGAGGACATGGAGGCTTTAGCGACACTGCAGGGCGTTTCCCAAACTGTGCTGAAAGATACATAGTGCAAAAAATATTAGTGTGTGTTAGTTAAATGCTGCATCCTGTATCCCCACCCCCCTGGGAAATTCACAATGCCCACCAACATATTAAAGGCCCTGAGAAGTCCTGTGTTAAACAGACCTCTTTAGGTCAGCGGCACCTCTACCGCGGGACGCAGGTATTAATCATGCTCCTTATTTTACGACTGGGGTAACAGAGGCGCAGGCTCCTCCTGAGGTGCAGACCGGGCACAGCTCCTCGGCCTCATGCTCTCTGAGCCCCTCAGGAAATGTAGAGCAGAGGAAGGCAGACTATGGTGCATCTGACCCCCTACCTGTTTTTGTAAATGAAGTTTTACTGAAGATGATCTGATCCAAGTCCCTTGATTTACAGAGGAGCCAATCGAGGCCCAGGGCGGATGGCTGACTTGCTCAAGGTCAGAGTCAATTAGGGGCAGAGGCAGAAACAGATCCTAGATCTCCCAAATCCAGGTATTCTCCACAACACAGATCAGACAGGTGGGGGGAGGGGAGGTGGCTGGAGGTGGGGCGTGAGGCTCCATGATCCCCGCGATCCACGTCTCCGTTATCTGCTGCACGCGACTTACACGCACACTGCCCCCTCGCTACTCCTGCACAGATACCCGGGACGGGGACGTGTCTCTCCCTCCTGCCGCTTTGGGTAAACTGCCTTGGCCTGAACTGCCTGGGGCCCTCCTCTGCTTTCCACTTTGCCTGGGGGACAAAGGCTGAACCGGACAATTGTGTTTGTTTTAATTCTGTGAGAGATGCAGTAAAACATTATTAACTTCCCGTCTGCCAGGGTGAAACATGAGATCATTTGGACAGGAACCGGGCAGAAGGCAACCTTTGCAGGCTCGGGGGAGCGTTTGCCAAACAAACGAATAGCACAAGCAGGATCCTAGGGAGTCGTTTGAGACCACTTCAGAAAATAAATTATGTCCAAAGGTTCTTAAACTCCCTGAAGTATGTTATACAATGGTCATCTAGTTGCCTTTTTCAAGTGTGTCTGTGTAGTTCGAAGATACATATAAAATCATTCTTATCATTAAAATGGCCCGGGGTGCCTGGGTGGCCCAGTGGGTTAAGTGTCTGACTTCGGCTCAGGTCATGACATCATGGTTTGTGGGTTCAAGCCCCGTGTCGGGCTCTGTGCTGACAGCTCAGAGCCTGGAGCTTGCTTCGGATTCTGTGTCTCCCTCTCTCTCTGCCCCTCCCCTGCTTGCACGGTCTCTCTCTCTCTCTCAAAAATAAATAAATAAACCTTTGGGGCGCCTGGGTGGCTCAGTCAGTTAAGCATCCAACTTTGGGTCAGGTCATGACCTCACAGCTCTTGGGTTCAAGCCCCGAGTTGGGCTCTGTGCTGACAGCTCAGAGCCTGACGCCTGCTTCGGATTCTGGGTCGCCCTCTGTTTCTGTCCCTCCCCTACTCGTGCTTTTTCTCTCTCTCAAAAATAAATAAACATTTTAAAATATTTTTCAAAAATAAACATTTAAAAAAATAATAAAATGGCCCATGTATAAAGTACTTTTTAGCCTTGTTTGAAATGTGAACAATTTAAAATATCTGCAGATTTAAATATTTTAGTTCAGAAAAGCCCCAGTAGTAGTATTAGTATTAGTACCAAGTACCAATAGTAAGTGGTACTAATTAAGGAGGCTTCATTAATCTCTGAATCTAGGGGACGGAGGCATCGTACTGACCCTGGATGGCCAAGCTATGCCAGAGAGCTAAAGGTTCATCTAGAAACAGCTGCGGGGACAGCAGGGCATAAATGGTGGCCTCAGGGTGGAGGCTGTTCCTGGGACAGCCAGACTGCCCAGATGGCCTTTCCAGAGCTGGGAGAGGCAGACTTGTCACTGAGGTAGAGGGTAAAAATAGTCCTGTGTGGGTGGCAGCTGGGCCCAGAGGCACCAGCTTCCGTGTCTCTAGAGCAGAGAAGGCAGCCTAGTTGACAGACAACTCCTTAGGCTCCTGAGGCCTCCCCCAGGCTCTGAGGGCTGGGGGAGGGTTTTTTTTTTTCCCTAACAACGAAGCCCACCCCAGCCCCCTATACACACGCCAAATACTGGAAAGAGCCAGGGTTAGGTTTTAAGGTAGCAAAGGGCTTGAATCCTGGCTGTATCAGCTACCAGCGCTGGGTCCTCAGGCAAAGTTTCTCTCCTTTCTGAGCCTCCATTTTCTCATCTGTCAAATGGGGCTAATGATTTCTCTCTATTTGGTTGCTGTGAAACTTACATAACAATGAGAGCTAACACATTTCCCTCCACAACCTTACTCTTCTATCCCTCTCCCTCCCACATGCCCACTGCCCAGCATGGTCTTCAAGAGGGGCTCTGTGGAAAGGTCTGCACGGGCAGAAACTGAGGCCTCAAGACAAGAGCTGTGGCAGGGAGCCATCTTGGAAGCCGATCCCTTACCCACAGGTGAGCTTTCAGCCTACCCCCTGGCCAACCCCTGGGCTACAACCTCACCAGAGACCCTCAGCTAGAACCACCCAGCTAAGCTGCTTCTGGCTTCCTGGCCCTCAGCGAACTGTGAAATCATAAACATTTGCTAAATTGGGGGATGAACTATGACGCAGCAATAATAACGAATATGTTTGCCTTTGGGGGCTATTATGAGAACCGAGACAGTGCACATCAAATGGCAAGTAGACCTACTGGGACCAGAGGCAGAAGGCAGAAGGAGGGAGCCGGAGACAGGAAGCCTCTGTCCAGGACCGTGCCAGGAAGGCCCCTCCTCCAGAACCCTGGGGAGGCGGCTGAGAGACCAGATACACAGACAAACAGTCGCCACACCATATATAAAAACAGAACTCTGACCACTACCTGCCGCGGCAGCCAAGGACGGGAAGCCAGAGCGCACCCGTGTGGCAGTCACCCCAGCCACAGCCAAGACCTGACTGACAGCTGACAGCTTCCTTAATTCTGCCCCTGCTTCCGATGTAGGACTAACTGGAAAAAGTCAAACATGCTCCCCGAACCCAATCACATAGGGCACCCCCCTTTCTCGTGAGCACATCTACAGCCTCCGTGCCAACAGCCTCTGATCAGGACCTGAAGCCTTCCCTTTCTCTCGCTCTCAAGCTTTCCTAGTCCTCTGCCTGCCTTCAATTCTCTTCCCGACTCAAGCGATGGCGGCCGACTGCCCTGCGGTGCCGAGCTCTGAAAACACAGCTTCTGCTTGTTCTCATTGGGGTGGTCTTGGTTCCCTTCCACAAGCCCATGTTCTCTCTCTCCCTTCCTGACCACGGGTCAAGAAGACAACATCATCCTCTTCCCCGCAGGCAGCCACCGAAAACCAGCTCAGGGATGACGGAAGAGAGGGGCATGGGAATGATTAAGAACAAAGCTTTGGAACAGGACAGATCTGGGCTCAAATTCTGGCTCTGATGGTTAACAATCTGTGTGGTCTTCAGTGAGCCAATGAACCACTCTGAGCCTCTGTTTTCTCATGTCAAGAGGACAGTCCAGTGAAACCCAAAGGCTGGTGTAAGAGCAGTGAGGTAAGATGTTTAATGTACTGAGCGTCCAGTAGGTGCTTAATAAGAGAAGGTCAGCCCTCAGTCTCCTCACAGCCTCCTGCCGGAGTAGGCAGGCCCGGGACCCCATCTTTACTCCTCCTGCATCTGCTCTCTGTGCCACAGGCAGCCCGACCTCAGCTGGATGGTGCCAAGAATATGGGCTCCACCGCCAGAATATATTCAAGGTCAGGGGTTGGTCTCAGGAGACCGATGGGCAAAGGACACAACCAAGCATTTCTCTAAAGAAATCCAACTGGTCAAAAGCAGGACACAAAATATTGGATCAGAAACCTGTTGTCTCGCTGTTCTACCCTGGCTCCGGGGGTAGTCAGGGCAGGGAGGCTCCTGCCCAGAAAATTGTGAGCGCCCTTGTCCCAAGCGGCTTTTCCAGGACAGAGAAGGGTGAGCAGGTCTTCCCCTCAGTCTCTCCTGCGTGTCTCCGTGTGTGTATTTACATGTGTCAGTTTCTTCATCTTTAAATTTTTTTTTAAGTTTATTTATTTGGGGAGAGGCAGAGACAGTGTGAACAGGGAAGGGGCAGAGAGAGAGGGAGAAGAGGGAGAATCCCAAGCAGTCTCCGCTCCAGCACAGAGCCGGACACGGGGCTCAAACTCACGAAACTGAGAGATCATGACCCGAGCCAAAACCGAGAATCCGACGCTTAACTGAGCCACCCAGACATCCTTCTTCATCTTTACAATGAGAAATTTAATAGCTTCCCAGGAGACACACACACACACACACGTGAATTAGTTCTAACGGGGAGCAGTGGCTTTGAGAGGCTCCACTGGGGGAACATCCTGGGTACCCTCACTCCCACCTGCCAAGCCCTTTCCATCCTCAGGTCTTCCCCCCCTCTCCCCACAAGCCTCCCACAGCATCTTCTGCCTGGACCATGGAAAAGACTCCTAGATGCTTGCTTTCCTTCTCCACACCTCAAATAATGCAAATTATACAAGGATGAGAACCCGTCCCACATCCCATAAGCAGAGGCAAAGAGTTTTTAAATAATGACAATAACCAGGATTGGGGGCAATGCTCCCCCCCTTCCCCACAGGGCTGCAGGGTACACTGGTACCTTTCGTAGGATGTCATCTTCAGATTCTGTGGGTCCGTTGTTCAAAATATAAAGAAAAAATTAGTTTCTGCACAGACCTCCATGCAGGCTCTTTATGGTAACATTGGTCCTGATGCAAAAAAAGGGAGGGCAACTAAAATATCCAAAAACAAACATTTTCCTTAAATAAATGGTAGTAGCCTCTACCTTGAAACACCACTCCTTCACTAAAAATTACATTACAGATCATAGTTCCCAAAGCAGAACGAGCATCCCCTGCGAGTGTATTAGTAATGCACCATTCTGGGGCCCCCAACCCCGACTAAATAAGTCCTCCAGAATATTCAGAACCACTGTTGTAGATGAATATCTATCACTACGAAAAGATACACGGTTAAATGACAAAAGGTTGCAAAACAACACGAACAAAACAATAGGTACTAACAGTGCCTCTCTATTTGAATAGATGTATTGAGACACGCAAAGAAAACAGCCCGACACTCTGGGTGGTAGGATTTTGAGGTTTTAGATTTTTTTCATTTTGCTAATCCATACTTTCTAGTTTGCAATGAGTGAGTTTTTGCAAAAAAGGAATGGAGAGAGAGAGAGAGAGAGAGAGAGAGAAAAAACACGTCAATAACTTCTTTTTGAATTAAAAAAAACAATCAAAAGGGGCCGGATGGGGTGGGGTGGGAAGGACGAAGAGAGAACGCCCCGCAGCCACAGCCTTCATCCTGGGGACAGCAGGCAGGAGCGGGTAGGGGCGTTGCGGGACCGCTCGGCGCCCAGCGCCACCGCCCCAGTGTTGAAGGGAGAGAAGGGGGCAGCCAACGCCGGGGATCACAGCTACTTCTCTGATGTCTAGGAAGGTTTACTGGGAGCCAAAGAGCGGAGAAGAGATTTAGGGCAGACTTCAGGGAGAACTGAACTGCTACGAGCACCGAATCCCGGAATGGGCGCCTTGGGGAGATTTTCTAGCCCGGAACCCTCCGCCACTGCCCGAGGGACTGGATCTCCGCCGGCGCGAGGGCGGGGCTGCCGGGTCTCCGACCTGGAGGACCCGGGGGGCGCGGCGGGACCCGGCGGGCGGAAGGTGGGGGGGGGAGGAGGTGGGGGGGAGGAGGAGGCGGGAGGGGGCGGGGCCGTTGCTAGGGGAGGGGCGGCGGGGCGAGCGAGCAGCGCCGCCGGCGACCGAGACCAGCGCTCTGCTCTCCGGCTCCGGCTCCCGCGCCGCCTGTTGCTCGTTCCTCCGGGCCGCCGCTTCCCGCCCGGGGCCCGGGGCCAGGCGGCCCGAGGGGTGCCGGCGCGCGGGCGGCCTCCCGCCTTCCCCTCCCCTCCCCCCGCGCGTGGCTGGACCCCAGCACCGGCGGGAGCGTGGGCGCCGGCCGACCTCCCCGTGCGCCCCGGCCCCGCGCGCCGAGACCCTGGGCGCCCAGCCGCGATGAACGCGACCTTCCTGAACCACAGCGGCCTGGAGGCGGCGGGCGGCTTGGGCGGCGGCGGCGGGGCCACCCTGGGGAACCGCAGCCACGGGCTCGGCACGTGGCTGGGCTGCTGTCCCGGGGGCGCGCCGCTGGCCGCCAGCGACGGGGTCCCCGCGGGGCTGGCGCCCGACGAGCGCAGCCTGTGGGTGTCCCGCGTGGCCCAGATCGCTGTGCTCTGCGTGCTGTCGCTCACCGTGGTCTTCGGCGTGTTCTTCCTGGGCTGCAACCTGCTCATCAAGTCGGAGAGCATGATCAACTTTCTGATGCAGGAGCGCCGGCCCTCCAAGGACGTGGGCGCCGCCATCCTGGGGCTGTACTGAGGCCGTCTCGGCCCGCCCCCGCCAGCCCGGCCGCAAGCGGACGAGAAGGGAGACCCGGACCCTCGTGCCCCGCCCGGACTCCGCCGCCGCCGCCCGGCGGGCCGCGCGAGGAACAGCGACGCGCCTCGGGGCGCCCCGGTCCAGGGACACCGCGGGACTCGAGGCGGTGGCACGAGAAGGGACTTCCACATCCGGCTCGGTCCAGTGTGTGCCTCAGCGTGGCGGGGTGGGAGAGGTCGTGGGAGGCTGCTTGGGGTTGAGGTCACGTGCGTGGGAGTTTTGTGTGTACATAGACGCGCCTCTGTGCTGATGAGTTGCGGGGAGGGGGAAATTGATGAATCCGAATCCCTGAGCTTGTTGGCCGGATTTTGCATTTGAAAAGAACTGTTGTAATAAAACTGCTACCGTCGGGCTTCCGGGCTTCCGGCGGCTTCACATTCGCAACCTTGCTCGGTGTGTGTGTGGGGGGGCGAGGGTGGGCAGGGTGGGCGGGCTGTGTGCCCCAAAGGCAGGTCCTGCAGGGTGGCCAGACAGCTGGGGAGATTATTTCAATCTTTGGGAAATTTGAATCTATTCATGAGATGAGAAAAAAAATATCAGTGACTTATGTGTAAAAGGGAACAGCAAAATTAATATATCAGAACCGTGAATAAATACAATTTAATGGGTGGGGGCTAGATCTAGTTAAATTACAAGGCCAAAGCCCCATCTAAGGGCTTGTTGGGACACCATCCTTGCAGTGTGGAAGAGTAGTAGGGGGGGGGGTGGAAGAAATGCCCTTGCTGTCTGGGGACAGGGGAATGTGAGTTGGGGAGAGGGCTTTGTGGTCCGGAGGACCCAGGATGTTTTCAAATGCAGAAAATGGCCTCTCTATGCAGCTGGATTCAGGGAATTTCCAACCTCCCATGATGACAGCCCCCTGGTGCCCAGACCCCAGCCACCTCTTGCAGGTGCGGAATTAGAGTAAAGCAGAGGAATTAGAGTAAAGCAGAGTTAACGGGCTGTTAAGATGCCACTCAAGGGGGAGTGCCTGTGCCTGCAAGTGTCTGATCTGGGGGAGGGCTAAAACCGGGGAGTGGGCAGACAGGAGGAGAGAGAGCTGGGCTTCATCGCCTCTGTATATCCCCCCCTAGCCCTAGCCCCACTCAGTCATCTTGGTGCTTGGAAGATTTGGAGGGGAAGGCACTAATGGATGTCTTCCTCTCCTCTCTTTCGCCACGGGCGGGAATGAAGGTGCATGGGAAGGAAGATGGCTGAAGCCTTTCTTGGTTTTGGGAAGAGAAGCGAAGGGGACAGTACGTCCTGTCTTCGGCACGAGTACCAAGAGAGGGGCCGGTATCTCATCAGAAGCATAGCTGGTCTCTAACTATGAAGAATCCAGAATCTTGCCGGCCCCTGGGCCCTCCTGCGTAGTCAGAATCATCATCACTGGGATGTGTCACCTTCCCACCCACCTCCCCACCCCAATCGCAGAGCTGAGAGAGCTCATCCGGTTCCACGGGCCAGGCCAGTGAAGACGAGGGACCAGAGACTACCTGTGAAGTGTCCACGCGGCAAAACCCACATTGTGCAGTATGTTCTGTCGGTGGTTTGGGCAGGCAGGTGGCGCAGAGGATCTGGGGAGAGCGGCCTTTGGTGATTTGGGCAGCCTGGGCACCTGGCCTCACGTAGTACAGGTGTCTGGAGCCGGGGCTGACCCAATGCAAGGAGAATGCAGCTCAGGCAGCCGCAGGGGATTCGGTAAAACCCCAAACGACTGGCAAATGGGAGTTTCAGGAGGAACAGAGGCTTAGACACTTTTCTGGCTGACCGAATTAGAGTTGACACTGTGAGAACCTTCCTCTAACGACATGGCTCTGCTACTAACCGGGGCAAGACGAGGGGATTCAAGGGCTCAGGTTCCTGAATACGCTAAAAAAGGAAAGCCCTAGTGGGGAAGCCTTGTTCTCCCTGTAAGAAAGAAAAGGGCCAATGAAGACATGTCTGTGTCCTCGCGTGCGTGTTGGTGCCCTCCTTCCCATGACCGGTGCGCTCGCGTGTTCAAATCACGCATGCGCACATGCGCACGAGTGTATGTTCAAGCATGCAGGCACGGTCAAAGGCCACAGGCTCAGGCCTCGAGGAGGACAACAGAGTGCGAGTGGGGTCCTGGGAAGGGGCGGAGGGTGAGATCACATTTGTAACCTGTCTTAGTTCCATCCAGGCCCTGATGTCCCGCAGCGCGTTTGCTGAGCTGTCTGACATAGAGCGTAGGGGCGGGGTGGGAAACCCGTAAGAGCCGATGAGGCCTCGTGCCCCATGGGAGAGGTGAGGCTGGGTCAGAATCCTGAGCTTGGAGGATGGAGGGGGGGTGCCCTACTTCTCCAAAGCCCTTCCCCACCCCCACTCTTGGACAGGGAGAGCTCTTCCTACGAGGCCTTCCTACGGATGCTGGGGCCAAATCGCCGAAGGTTCCCAAAAGATGACCTGAGACTCTGGTCTTTGAAATCCTAGCTGCTGTGCTTCCTAGCTCCGTGACTTTGGGGAAGTAACTCAACCTCTCTGTGCCTCGGTTTCCTCATCTATAAAATGGAAGCAACAGACTCCATAAATCCCAGGAGATGATGTGTATGAAGAAGCCAACACAGCACCTGACATGTAATAGTTAATAAGATGATTATTATTATTATTGTTATTTTTGTTCATTGCATGAACTTTTTCCCAGCAGAATATACTTGGTTCTCTGAAATGGGATCCCTGGACAGAAAAATAGTCATTCATAATTGCAAAGCATTTTGTAGTTTCCAAAGCACTTTCATAAACAAGACAATAATAATACATCACATTAATAATGTATTATTGTTAACATATATCAAGAACTGAGCTCCCATCCTTGTGAGGAGGGTTTCATTATTACTCCCATTTTACAGATGAGGAAACAAAGGCTCAGCAAGGTTGCCTGACGCCACACAGCTAAGAGAGGGCAGAGCTAGGATTCAACCCTGCCTGTATGACCTCAGACTCAACTCTCTATGGTCCTGTTTGCTCTCCACAACAGCATGGAAGTAAAAGCCGATATTCTCCCATGTGCATGAGTGTAGAAGAGGCAACTCAAGTTCAGCCGAGCAGGCTTGCCCAAGTTCGTTTATTCAACCAGTTGTCTCCTGAGAATCTGCTGTGAACCAGGTACCGTGCCAGGCGCCAGGGTGAGCAAGGGGGTGACAGAGCTGGAGTCTAGCCTGGCCTGCAGCCCACGAAGCCCCAGATACTCACGCTGGTTCTCAGGGCCACTAGTCCTGGGGCTGGGGGGCTGGTTCCCCGATATCAAGGACTAGGTCAAACCTGCTTCCTTCCCTCAGAGTTAGGGATACAATGTCTTTTTAAAAAATATATGTATATCTTTTTATTTTTTAGAGAAAGAGCACAGGCAGGGGAGAGGGGGAGAGGGACAGAAGGAGAGAGGGAGAGAGAGAGACAGAGAGAGAGGGAGAGACAGGGAGGGAGAGAGAGAATCTTAAGCAGGCTCCATGCTCAGCACAGAGCTCGAAGAGGGGCTCAATTCCAGGACCCTGGGATCATGACCCGAGTGGAAATCAAGAGTTGGATGCTCAACCAGACTGAGCCACCCAGGTGCCCCGAGGGATGCAATTTCTGGGGTCAGGTGCTCTCACTAGCAAGATGGCCCCTGGAATGGAGGACAGTAGGGATGGCTTACATCACGACAGCCGCTCACTCTCCCGCTTGTCTGTTGGAGCCCACTTCGCACGCCATGCTCAGCTGGCTGCTGGGAATCACCCTCCCTGAACCCCCCCAGACCCCAACTCAGCAGCAGCCCAAGAGCAGCCTCGAGCGTTAAGGGAGGTTTCAGAGAGAAAGGGAAGCGTGATGGTTGTGGCCCACATCCAGCATTCCAATTTGGGGGGAAAGGTATCTGTGTGCACGTGCACACATGAATGTACACACATACACACACGCATTTGATATGGACTTCAGAAGGATTTCTGAAGAGCATCCCTTGAGAGCAGCTCATGATGCTCTCTTGTTAGCCAAGGTCACGAGGGATATGTGGGATGCCCAGAAACCTGAACTCCAGAGGCCGGACAAGCATCTAGGCCTCTGAGATGGCAACTGAGGAAGTGTCCTGAGGAAGCACCTGCTTACTCTTGGGGCCATATGCCTTTAAACTCAGGACTCTGTAACTCCACTCTAGATATGGGGAGTTTAATCCATGGGGAACACTCTAGAATGTTCAGGGGGAAAAAATAAGCCAGAGTCAGGAAACCAGCTCCTATAAGACGATCGTCTGGCCTTATGTGTGTCCTACCATCTTGGAGGAGCCAAAGACCACATCACTGGGGACTGGTGGCCCTGGAGCTCTCCACACCTAGGCTGACCCAGGCCGGCAGGCCAATGGACAGCTCCTGACACAGACGTACCCTCAGACACCAGAGCCTTGAATCTTTCTTTGCACCCAAAAGGGCACTGTATTCCACAAACCAGATTACAGCAATGGTAAACTACCTTTCTTCCTTTTATTTTCTCCCTCCCTCCCTCTCTCCCTTCCTTCCTGTCCTTAAGCTACTCACTTTAAGGGCATTATCTAAATTCATCCTCCTAACAATCCTTTAAGGCAGATATTAGCACTATCCCCACTATACCTTTTACTGATGATGAACCTGAGTCCAAAGAGGTTAGGTAATGGGCTCGAGGTCACACCTGTACCTAAAGGGTGGCAGAGGTGACACGCAAGCCCAGGTCTTACGAACATGCCGGCCAGTTCCGGTGCATATTGGGTGTGCCCTAGAGGACTCTCCTGGTGCTGCCGCTGAGGAGGCTGCTCACATAAGGCAGCTCTGGCCTCAAGATGCTGGTAACATGTCACAGGGGGGACTCAGAGGTGCCATCCTCTGTGCCTCCACTGTTTTTTGGGGGGGGCCGGTAGCCAGCACTAGCCAGTGGGGTACAGGGTTCTGATGGGAGCTGGGAACCCGGGTTTCTCCTGGGGCCTGCTCAGCAGGGGAAAGCTTGGGCAGAAAGCCCAGGACATGGGACCCAGATGTTGGTGATGCCACAGCCAGCCAGGCAGGGGACAGCTTCTATCACTGCCGATCATGCTGTGCCAACTGCTGGTTCCCTGCTGAGCTGGGCCAGGCTGACAGACATGTGCTCCAAAGGTGAAGTTCAGCAAGGGTTCCAGGGACCTCACATGCAACCCCCACCTTCTTGCTGGTGTTCCTATCCTATTCCAGGTCCTGTTCCTGTAACAACACTGAGGGTGATTATGACTGGGCTTCAAAGAAAAAGCAGTGACCTTCTTTGAGGGGGCTTCCTCCCCTCCCCACATGGATTCTACTCTCTGGTTTCCACCACACCAGGCCCAGGCCTCGCTGGAAGGGTGACCTTTCCTCAAAGCCAGGCCCTGGGCTCTACCCCTCCCTCTGCTTCCCACAGCTTCACCCCTACTGTGGGGCAGGAGAGGAAGGAAAGTAGTTCCATCACCCCATCCTGCTGAAACCAAGTCTCCCTGCCTTGCTCTATGTGGACCCCACAGAGGGGGAAATGAGGGAGGTGCTCTGGCCAGGATCGAGGAGGGAAATGGGATCACTTTGGGGTCTTGAGTCCTTTCCAGGAGGGCAGCCAGATTGGTCCCTCATGGGGAAGGGGAAGTCTGGGCCATAAGAAGGCTCTGGAGACCTGGGAAGGGCCAGGAGGAGGAAAGACTTAGGGCAGGAAGAGGGACCGAGAGCAGTGGAGGGCTGAAGGGGGGCCCAGCCACAGAGGCCTCCGCCATGGCCCCACTCCAGGCTGCAGGAGAGGCCCGGTACAAAGCCATTGGAGCAGGTCTGGGGCAGCCACAGCAAGGGCCAGGCGACAGCGGCAATGCTTTCCCTGCAAGTCCTCCCCTTGGACCCATGATTTCCAGACTTGGCAGCCCATGAGAACTACCTGGTTGAGCTTTCAAAGTCCTGATGCTCATATCACACCCGAGACCAATTACAACAGAATCTCTGTGGGTGGAAACAGACTTCAGAATTAGAAGACCCTTCCTTGTTCAGTGACCATCAGGAGGTGCTGATCGCAAGAGAGAAGCCCTTGGTGTTTCGGTATTATGTAGTCCCTGCTTGCTACCTGTGTCCTGAAGACCCAGGTGCAGGGGTGCGGGTGTCATGGAACAGGGGAAGGGAGGGAATGAGTTCAGACTTTACAGAACCAGCTGTGTGTGCGGCAGCAAGTTAATTGAGTTTCTGAGTCACGCTCTGCTCATCTGTCAAATGGGGATCATAAAGCCTGCTTCCTGTTTTGTTGAGAAGATTCCATGAGATAATGATGGCTGAGTTCGGCACAGTGCTCTGCCCACAGTAGGTGTTGGGTAACTGGTTGCGAGTGTCATGATGGTGCTGGTTGACCTTGTAAGGGCTGTCCTAAACCTCCATGCCAGCACCTTTCCTGGCATTTCTCTCTCTGCTTCAGTGATCTGGCCCCCAGTCTCCACTCTGAAAATGCTACAGAGTTCACACTCCACGGCTCCTGGTGCTCTACTTCCCTTCCCTCAATGCTTTTCTTCCCCTCCTCTGTCTCTTATAACTACTCATTCTCCAAGGTCAAGCTCAAGTGCAACCTCATCCATGAAACAGAATTATGATCGCTTCTATCACATACCTTTGTATATCTACATAACGGTTAATGTTTACTGAGCCTTTCTATGTGTTGGGCTCTGTTCATATATTAACTCTCCTAAGAGGTGGCTTCTGCTAACATCCTTATTTTTACATGTGAGGAAACTGAGGCCTAGCCAGGGTAAGAGACTAGTCTGAGGTTGTATAGCCAGTAAGTGGAGCTGGGATCCGAATCCAGGCGGACTGGTTTCTGAGCTCACACTCCTAACCACCAGGCACACTGCCAAGGTGGATGGCGTGTGCCTCTCTCTGCCTTGCATTATGGTTACTGCTGTTCGCATCTGTCTCCCTCACCGCATTATCCCTGAGGACCAGAGCTGTTTTCCCTGTATATATATTTTCTACAGCACTCACCATGATGCTTTATTTAGTTTAGGAATATTATAAATCTTTGTTGAACTGACGACACAGCCCTTGCTCTCAAAGGGCCTCACTCATCATAGGAATCAAGGATATGTAATCCAATCGAACACGAGGAGAAGGGTGGGCGTTCTCTTTAGTCAGATGCAAATAAAATTTTCATGGGAATGATTCCCCTTTTAGGTGCTAATAAGCACACTTGCCACTTAGAGAAGATCTTTCACACACCAGAAATGGTGTGGAGCAGTTTTCCTATTTTATCTCACAATCCCTTTCTGATTCTTCTACAGCCCATATCGAATAGTCCTTGCAGGGCAGATGTTGTTAGTCATCTTCACTCAAGAAACGAAGGCTCAAATTGCTTAGATCACTCGTTTAAGACCACGGCTAATCATTGGTAGAATAGGGTTCAAATTCAAGTCTATCTGAGTTCAAAAGATATTTGGAAGGTGAATAGCTGGTACATTTCATAATTTTCATTGAAATTTTGAAATGAAACCATGCCTTGATTTTTCCATTTTGTTGTTTGGGATGTTGGAGGAATATTTTTGTGAGCCCTTCTCCCTTTTCTCTGTTGCAGATGTGAGGGCAACGCCTCATGCATGAGATGTATTATTACCGATGATGAAGGAGATGAGGGCGAGAGAAACAACCCAGCACCATCCTTAGACAGACTATATGGTGAAAGCTGTTATTATAAAAAATGAAGGGGCGCCTGGGTGGCTCAGTCGGTTGGGCGTCCGACTTCGGCTCAGGTCATGACCTCACCGTTCCCGAGTTCGAGGCCCGCGTCAGGCTCTGTGCTGACAGCTCAGAGCCTGGAGCCCGTTTCAGATTCTGTGTCTCCCTCTCTGTCTGTGCTTCTCCCCAGCTAATGCTCTGTATCTCTCTGTCTCTCTCAAAAATAAATAAACATTAAAAAAAATTAAAAAAAAAATGAAGTAGAGAGAGAAGGAGGGGGTTAGGTCAAGATGGTAGACAGAATACTCCAGCCAGCTCTACATCATTATGAACACCAGGACGGATAGTGAAGAAAATCCATAGCATTGCTGGAAAACAGGAAGGGTGCCCTCAGCAGACTAGAAATGATGAAGATTTCCTAGAAAATAGTTAGCCGATTAGGTTATATTGAAGAAGGTGCCCACCGCCCGCAGATCAGGCATGCAATTCGGTCTATCACAAAACGTGGGAACAGGGATGCTCCCAACTGGGATGCAGGGCCAAAGGAAGCAGGAGGAGGCCTTCCTGGGTCTCACAGAGGTTGTGGTCAGAAGGATCAGCCTTCTTCCTGTTCCAGACAACTCTGAGGTTTTGTCATGGGCAGAACACCAGCAAGGATATGGAAAAGGAGAACTTATTTACATCCAGGGTGAGCTTAAGGTGCACTGATCTGGAAAGATAAGGAAAGGTTCGCAATGGTAGTGAGAAGGCCGAGAGGCCCCAAAGATTGCTCTGGGTCCTTGATACCACGGGCCCTGTCTACCCCGGATCCTGCCTTGTTATGTTGCTGACAGCAGTCTGGGATAATGAGATATTCCACTTTTAAAAATGTGATCGTATATTAATTTTTCCCCAATGTACATATGGGCAATCACACGTATACTTACCAGACGGGTGAAAAAAGTGAATTGCCATGGAGATGAAACCTGGGATGAGGTTTCCATGGTAACTAAGTTGTTTCTTAAAGGCCACATCACCTTGGGGAAGTAGGAAGCTCCTGTCCAGAACCTGAAGTTAGAGGACAAATCACAGACCTTCCCATCAGGGCCGGGTGCTCTTTCAGTTCTTTTTACTTATCCTTTTTTTTTTCTTTTCATTCCTTGCCATCCCCTAAAGCAAGAGATTTAGATCCTGGAGACTTTGATACAAGCTCTGGTTGTGCCACTAATAAGTCATGGGGACCAAGTATCTGTGGGTCTGGAAGAAGTGTGAGAAGACAGGCTACTGGGCCTCCTCTCTAGCTTTGTACTGACTTGCCATGTGATCTTGGACTAGTCATTTATCTGTTCCTGGGTTTCCTCCCATGAAAAGCGAGGGAGGTGGACTAGATTATCTCTAAAATCATTCCAATAATTTTCTCTTTCTCTCCCATGACACTGCCTTGTAGGGCAAAGAGTTTCCCAAGGAAACAGTCTGGTTGAGCTGTCTATGGTGCTGAACATTTGGCTGCTGAGCTTTTGGGCTCAAAAGATCTGGCTGTTCTCAACACTCTTAAGACTTTTAGACTCAGGTCACCTCCGTCGGGAGTCTAGAGCTTGCTTGCAGCTTGAGAGGAGACTCCGGAGGGTCTTGGACTTCAGAAGGCACTGGAAAAGGAATCTGGAGATGTGGTCCTAGACTGACCCTGCCACGGCCAGCTTTTGGTATGTTTTTGATGAAGCCACACCTCCCTGGTGGACCTTAGTTTTCTCATCTATGAACCTGAGGTGGGGACTAAGATGATCTCTAAAACCTGGAGGGCCCAGAACGGTCCTGGAAGCTTGCCTGGGCCATGGGGGAGAGGAGAGCCTACAAAGATACAGTCATTCCCCACCTGTCTCAAAGCTCAGGCTTCTCTAGTGGTGACTGAGGGTGAGGAAGAAAGTACATTCCCTTGTTAGGAACATGTGTTCTTTTGTCTGGGAAAAAAGGCAGGCAGTGAGCAGATGTAGCATTTACATTTTCTCAAATGATAACCGAACGCCGAGGGTGATTAGTGCTTGTTATGAAATGTGTCAAAAACTATAATAAAATCTCCAGTTTATCCCATCTGCCTACTTATTGATCATCTTTCCAGAATCGCCTTCACTTCTCAGTAGTCCACGATGAAAAAGACAATGAGGGGAAAGCTGAAAAGGAGCTCACACTTGGGGAGACATTGTGATTCTCTCCAAAATGTTTTGTGTTTTTCAGCCTTTGACTTCCCCACTTGGCCACATAACGTGATGGTTGGGAATGTCAGGCCCACATCATGAAGGGCCCTGGCCTCCAGCCCTGCTTCTGCTCATTCTTAGTTGTAAGTCTGGCTTCTTGCACTCAGCCCAATACGTCCCCGTTGCCGCGAGTGTCGAGAGTTCATGCTTTATTGTTGCTGAGTGGTATTCCGTCATATGGATGTATTGCAGTTCTTTTTTTTCGGTTAAGTTTTTATTTTTGTCTGTCTTCGGTTGAAGGACATTTGGGCTGAATCAGTTTTTGGCGACTACGAACGAAGCCACCATAAATATTCACGCGCAGTTTTTGTGTGTATGTGTAAACGAAAGTCTTCATTTCTCTTCGGAAAATACCTAGGAGGAGCACTGCTGAGTCATACAGAAAGCATATGATTAGCTCTACAAAAAACTGCCAAATGTTTTCCACAGTGGCTATTACATTTTGCATTCCCATCAGCAATGTATGAGTGTTCTAGGTGCTCTACACCCTCACTAGTAGTAGGTATTGTCAGTTTGTGTGTGTGGTGTGTTTTGTTTGTGTGTGTGGGATCTAATATAATGGGTTAAATTGTATTTTCTAGTGAATAAAGATGTTGAACATCTTTTCAGGCATTTATTTTTAACCATCTGTATCTCTTCTTTGGTGAAGTGTCTTTTGCTCTTTTTTTTTTTTACATAAATTTTATTCATATTTGAGAGACTGAGCATGAGCGGGGGAGGGGCAGAGAGCGAGGTGGACAGAGGATTTGAAGTGGACTGTGCACTGACAGCAGCAAGCCAGGCCCGATGCGGGGCTCAAACTCATGAACGGTGAGATCGTGACCTGAATTGAACTGGGACACCCAATTGACTGGCCATCCAAGTGCCCCTGCTCATTTTTTAAGGGAGGCTGTTTTCTCATTGCTGAGTTTTGAGAATTCATTATATACTATAGTTATAGTCCTTTGGCAGGTATGTGATTTGCAAATATTTTCTCCCAATCTGTGGCTTGTCTCTTCATTCTTTTAACAGTGTCTCTCACAGAGTTCCACATCTGCCTTTTTTCCTCCCACTACTGTGTCCACCATCCCTAGGTAGGACCTGCATAGTAGATACGCCACAAATGTCTGTTGAATGAGTGAAGGAATGAATGAAAGGGAGTGCGGAGCTTTCTGCGTATTGCATCCCTCAGGACTGTTGCGTCTTTGCTCTGGTTCCTGTTTTTCAAATGACCTTCCCATCTCCGTTTTGGCTTCGTTGGTCTCCTGATGCCCAGAAATGTGTCCCCAGAGTAGTGAGCCTGTGTAGCCTACATGACTGAACAGGCATCCTTCATCCCTCTGTTCCGAATTTAGGAAGTGGCTTTCTGGTAGTTCATCACTGAGTTTGATCAGTCTGAAGAGGCTGGGCTCTTTCGAGTGTCCTGACCCAGCTAAGCTTCTGGAGCTTGGACCGTAGAGATCACTGAGCTCCACCCTGGGGGCTCCTGCCTCAGGACCCAGCCAATCTTCCTGATGTGCATCTCTCTCTTCCCTGCTCAGTCCAGATGGGAGAGTGGAAAGAATGGCTTCTGAGGACCTCCAGGGCTGGGAAGACTTTTCCATGGTTAGGGGGAGAAAAAAGGAAAGGAAAAGTTTTGGGGTGGAGGGTGGGATAGCCCAGGAGAGAGGCCGGAACGGAAAAAGTGCTCAAGAGATGCTCGCAGTAACTCAGTGGAAGGGGCTCACCACGCACAGGGGTTGGTAACAAAGTTTTACTTCCAAACACAGTTGAGACCCAGCAGGGCCTTTTCATGTGTTCTAAAGATAGTCAAATTGCCTCTTTCCTAAAGGAGATGATGAAAAACCTCTCCTGTCTCTAGAGTTTTTCATGCAGCCTGAGCCACAGAGGCTGGAAAACAGTCAATGGCTCTGGAGCACCAAGAAAGAAATGTAGAAAGGAGGTGGGGATGGGGCGGGGGGTGGATTCAGGTTTTTCTGAAAAGAGAGCAAAATACTTTTCCCTTTGAGCCAAACTTCTTTTAAGAAATTTAAAAATTGATTCGAAAATTGAAAAATTGAAAAACTGGAGGTTGCATGCTTTGCCGTCTTCCTCTGAGTTCCCTCTGTCAGTCAGACTGTCCCTCTGTCTGCTGGTAGGAAGCAGATGATGCTTCTGTTAAGCTACTCCCTGACCTTCCCATCCTCCTCCTCGCACCCCTCTCCAGCCACACTCTAGGTCTCTCCTTGCATTCTTGACACGGACTCACGTGTCCTGGGACACGTCTCTGCCTGAGGAGGAGAGCCTTGGGTGCCCAGCTAACTGGGTCAGGTCGCCCTGCATGGCCCTACAGACATCTCTTATCTTTGTGTTGGACTTAACTTCGGTAAAGCATTTCCCATGTCACACTACTCACACAGCCTCATGACAGCTCTTCAAAGTGGCTGCCCATTTCACTGTGGGGGGAGCTGAAGGGCCATACAGCAAGTCGCGATGGGGGTCGGGCAGAGTGGCTAGAGCTGGGTTCTCCCAACCGATATAAAGTGTGAGATTTTTAAGGATGGGACTCGGTCTTGAGAGCCTTTGGCTTCCCAGGAAGCTGGGTCCCTCCCATGTCCTCATCCCAAGACCTCCAGAGGCAGGGAGAACTCCTGTCCACCAGGAGTGGGTGGAGGAAGGGCAAGGCCTGATGGCCCAGTCACCACTCCCCGAGCTGGCACATCCTCCTGGAGTGGTTCATAGCCAGGCCTCAGAGTAGCTCATTTTTAAGGCTCCTTCCAGCTTCTGCTTCCAATTGTTCTTGGCTTAGTCAGGCTCTGAGACGCCTTGGTTCCTGCCGTCAGCACTTCTCTCAGTTTAAGAATAAAAGGAAGCCATTCTCTGAGCCCCACGCATGTCTCCCACCCCCAGAGTCGTCTTTGCTAGCTCCTGCTGTTGCAACTGTCAGGACTAGATTTTTGGGTAATTGTTGCCATGGAGACTCTGCCTTGAGTTATTGTGCAAATGTGTCCCGTCTTCCTCCTTATTTGGTGTGTGATATGGATGCTTGCAAAATGGTGAGGTTAAAGGCTCTTCTTGATTGCCCTGCAAAGGAGGGGTTTCGTTTGTCTGGGCCGAAGCTTCTTGGCAGCCTGCTTCCCATTTCTGTCCTTCCTGAGGTTCCCTGGCCAGTCACTGCCAGTGGAAAGTCCTGGACAGCTGAGGACAAGGTGACCTGCACTCTGGGAGTTGAATGGGGTGGCCCAGGTCCAGCGACATTTGGTGGCAAATGATCTCCAAAGCCACCGGTCCTTGCATGGGGAATAGAGCCAGAGCTCCCAGCACCTTCCTCCAAGAGACAAGCCTGTCTACAAGTTGGGGAGTCACTCATGCAGACCTCAACTCTATCCAGCTTCCATCACCGTCACCATGCACACTGATCCCCGGTGCAGAATCCTAGCCTCGCGCCTCGCCTCCGTTTCCCCTGAGGGTTCAGCCTCCCACAGGCAGATGATGGGATTATTAGTGCCATTTTTATCATGTCTGTTTCCTATCCAAGATCTGCCCTCATCTCCCCATTGCTGCTTCGACCAAAGACAGACTCAACTTGTGTTCAAGGGCTCCCACCGAATCCCTCCTCTCCCACCAAACTAACCAACCCTTAATGTCCTCTCTGCCCCACCCCTCCTCACCTATGCTGTCTGCTCTTGGTGGTTCCTTGCAAGTCAGCTCTCCGAAGGAAGCCTCACCCACCTCACTCCCACTGCCTTTACTCAGGTCATCTGTCCTTCCAGAATGAATGGCTCCCTGACTCCTTCATGTACATCTGCTCATTGCAGAGCTGGCGTTTAACAGGCTTCAGTGCAGGGATGGGGGCGAGAGGATACAATGACACTGCAACACGTTGAAGAGAGCGGGATGGTGCTGTCCTGTTCCTGCCATACTATCGGCTATACAGCTGACGCCATCCACCAGGAGCTGGGAGACAGTCCCCACGTGGCCGCCCCCTCAGCGTCTACTTGGACTTGACAAGCTTCCCAATAAAGGATTCGTCATTACACAACAGTAAGAAGCAAGGGAAACAAGAAAGCTTGTGAGGTGGAATTCTGGCCTTACACGGGAGAGATTTCTGTTTATATGGCTGCCCGAAGGAGACGGGATCTGAATTAGAATATTGTGAGAGTTGCCGAATAACATCTCTGATCCAGGATTAATCTTAGGGGCTGTCATCAGTTTTCCCCTGAAGGTTAAGATGGACCCTCCTGCTACCGGCTCTTCTCCTTCTTCCCTCCACTCTCCATCTCTGCAGGGTTGTGGTCCAGGCCATCTTTTCTTGTCTTGCTGATGAGGTTTCGCGAGGCACGAAGAGGATTCCTGATTGTGGAGGCCCTATTCTGATGTGAGGAGCGGTAGCATCTGGATCCCTGACCTAACAGCGGAGCCAGGGCCCCTGACCCCAGGATGGGCCTAGTCTGATGGTGAAGACATAGCCCTTGTTCTAAAAATGCTCTCTGGTCAGTTGGCAGGAGGTGGGGTAGGCGGGAGTGACACGCACAGGCTCTGCTCAAATGATACATCTGACCGAGTACGGCTGGACCCAAGTGCTAATGAAAGGAAGTAATAAAAAAGGTAAAAAAGGATGATGAGTTGAGAGCTGATTTGGAAGGCTTCCTGGAGGAGGTGAGTGCTGCAGGGACGCCACACCACACAGTGCCTCCGAGGTGTGCCTGGGCGGAGCCGGCCATAAAACCCGGAGAGTCTGTTCTTGATCTCATTAGTGAGTCTAGTTCAGACATCGAGTCCCCTCAAGCTCTTATTTGACTCTGGCTGAGAAAAGAATTCGAGGGGCTCAGAGTCTGTTCATCGTGGCCAGCTCTGCATCTAACATCTTATACTGTGGGTAGCTGGGGAGGGGACAGCAGAGACGCAGATGTGGCTTGGGTCTTATGGAGGGTTTCCTTTGGGGCTCCTCCAGTGAGACAGAAACTCAATGTAAATCTGCTTACATAGAAATGGGATTATTGGTCTCCCAAATTAGGAGATTCTGAGGCCTCAGGCGTAGCTCAATCCAGGGCCCTAACTGATACTGTCTTCTTCTCTCTCGGCTTCCCAGGCCCCATCTCTTAGAGGGTTTCATTCTCAGGCAGCCTCTGCACCCACACAGCAGAATAAAGACCTCCAGCAGAAGATGTCTTCACGTCACAGAGACGGTGATCACTTAGGATGACTGCTAAAGGGGGCCACGCCAGCTGAGTCTGTTTCTTTTGAAATCCTTTCCCAGAAGATCCACCCAGCAACTTCTCCCTGCATCTTATTGATGAGAACTAGGGGACAGGACCACTCCTGGTGGAGAGCAAGTCTGGAGAGGTATTTAAAACATTTTTTTTATGTTTATTTTTGAGAAGAGTGAGAGAGACAGAGACAGAGAGCGCAAGTAGGGAAGGGGCAGAGAGAGAGAGGGAGACACAGAATCCGAAGCAGGCTCCAGGCTCTGAGCTGTCAGCCCAGAGCCTGACGCAGGGCTCGAACTCACAAACTGCGAGATCATGACCTGACCCAAAGTTGGATGTTAACCGACTGAGCCACCCAAGCGCCCTGAGAGAGGTTAAGTATTTTTAACTGGGCTTCCTGCTAGATTAACAAAATTACGCTTCTGTTAGTGAGAACAAAGGGGAGAATGGACAGTGATGAGGGGACCCGCAGTGTCTGCAAGAATACCAGGGAAGAGTCTGATTGGACTCTGCATGGTCATGTGGTCATCCTCAAACTAAGCACTATGGTCCTATTGACAGAGTCCTCAGATTGCCCAGGCCTGTTTCGGGTGGTTCCACCCCCCTGCTGGAGGAGGCAGCTCTAGTTACACAGGAAAGAGGTTATGTTACCAGCAGAAGGGGCTAAGGGCTTGTGGTCTAAAGATGGGATGCTGAGCAGATAGACACTGTATACCCACTACAAGAATTTTCCAGTACAGAACACATACCAAAAAATAGCTTCATAAAGAAAAAGAAAGGTTCAGGAATCTCCCCCTCTCCCCGACGCCATATATACAAAGTTACGCTGCAGAAACCAAATATAGGCATGCAGAGAGGATGCAGAGGAAAACGGTTTAGAAAGAAAGACTTCCTGGCGGGCGTGGACTTGGAGCTGGGTTGTCAGTGTGCTGGTGGTTAGAGGGGGAGGTACCGTGCAGACACCATGAACAGGGCTGGCTGGCGGGGTGCACAGACCACACCCTGAGTGCTCCCTTGCCCTGCGGCCATGGAGGCTGGGTTTCCTCCCTGCGTGTACCTGGGTCCCACAGACTGGAGGCCCCCCCCCACCACCGCCCCCAGGGTTAGCAGCTGGCTTTGGAGCAGTCTTGATCAGCATGATCTTGCTCTGGGGGACTGGGCAGAGGGGAATGGGGAAGGTCCCTGATGCTAAGTTCCAAAGGAGAAGAGGGAGGTGACACTGACGCAGAAGCAAGAGGGGCCACGGGAGCAGGTTCCTAACCCGGTTAAGGAGGGGTTATATGGTCATTTCGAAGAGCTACGCCAGTTACCAGGCACCTCCAGGAGGCCCTGGCTGGCAGACCGATGATTCACCGTTACGCCTGGGGTGGGGAGCTGTGCCTGGGATGGCAGCTGGGGTGGGAATCTTTAAGGATGAAAATCCTGGGTAAGGAGTTTGCTGTTGCCATAGAAACGGACTCCGGATGGATGAGCTATAGTTCAATGGGTAATGGGGAGAATGCTGCCTACAACCAGGCTTCGCTCCGGAACCCACCATTCCAGCTGTGGTCATGGGCTCTGCCCACCACTGTCTGCGCCCTCTTAGGGACATCACAGCCTGGCAACAGTATCTGAGGGGCTCGGGAGAGAAGCCCTTGGCATGCCTCCTGCCACCTGAGTTAGCTGTGTAGAATATGGTACAGTGCCAGGCCATGGGGCTGTAGTTGGGCTGAGGGCCACAAACTAGGATGGCCTGGTGAGACTGCCCACGGGCAGCAGGAATGGCAGGAACACCGGGCTGGGAGTAGGTGACCCCCACTCTGATTCCAGACCGACCACCACCAACTGGCTGAATGACCCTTGGCAAGTCACTTGCCCTGAGGTCAGCCTTGGTGGTCCCTAGGGACCCCTTCCAGCTCCACTTTTCCTCTGTTCTGGCATTCGGAACCCGACAGTTTTCATCTCAGCCCCATGTCAGCCCACTGAACTAACCTGCCACGACCCAGGGTACCCCTCACCCCCCGCCCCTGCCCCCAGGGATGTTCCTGGAGCTCACGGATTCCCCCACGTGCTCCGGGTTAATAAGCTGCCTGTTGCAATTACTCTGCCCTTTCCCATAGGTGCTATTTTAATTGGGCTTTTCTCTGGGACGAGCGTTAAGGAAAAAGCAACTTGCAGTGTGGGGTTTTGGCCCTGGCACTATACACACTTAGCAGTTTAATATTCTCTCCCCTCCGTCTCTACCCGCTCGCTCTTGATCCTTTCTCTCCCCATCTGCCACCTCCATGCCTGGCTCCTCAGCCCTCTGCCTCCTCCCCACCCTCAGAGGGGCACCCGAGTGTGGGTGGGGTCCGGTGGGCTGGGAAGAGGACCCAAGAATCCTGCCCCGGGGCGAGGGACGGGAAAGAGAAATGATTCAGCTACTGCTCCCAGCTCCTGTGAACTCTTTCGGAGACACTAAATACTGAAAAGCCAGCAACTAAGAAGGACCCCAAGTTCCTACAATAAAAAAAGCGACTTCTTGCCTGCCTTCATCCCACACCTCCTCCAGAAGGCCCGACTCCATCACTCAGTTTCCCCTCTTGGACGCGCACTGTTTGCTCCCACTTCAAACAACATTGATAAAGTGCCTACTGTGTGCAGAGGGGTGGGGAGTGGAGGAGGGCAGAGAGTAATGAACCCGCTTTCAGATACCCTGTATCTGGCCTCCAAGGCCAAGCCCCAGCCCTGCCCCTCCTGCAGCACACCCCTTTGCTCCCACTACTCCCTTGGAGACCTTCCTCCCTAGCTGCATCCAGTCGAATCTGACTCACCCTTGGACTCGGCTCCATTGCGCCCCCCAGGGACTCAGGTGAGTGGATGCTACCGGGTACCTATGGAAATAGAGGCTGTGTGTTTCACTGTTGTGAGCGGGATGTGAGCACCGTTCACGGGGAGAGTGGCAGACTGTACTTTCCACAGACGGCCACCGTGGGTTTATCCCACCTGCTCGCTCTCAACTCCGTGGCCGACACTCTTCCCCTGAGAGGTGGTGGGGGCTTGAGACTGCAGAAAGATGTCCTGCGACTTCCGAGGCTTGGTCACACCTGGCTCTCTCCCTCAGGCCACTCACTCTGGGAACCATGAGGCTGTGAGGAGGCCTCGTCCGGATGTCCCAGTGGACAGCCCCAGCTAAGGAGCCCGGCGGACATCAAGCGCCGGACATGCGAGGGAATCTTCAGATGATTCTCCTCCTCGGCCGTGGAATCTTCCGGTTGAGGCTCTGGCGTCACGGAGCAGAGGCGAGCCATCCCAGCCGTGCCCTGTCCTAAGCCCAGATGGTTAGAAACCAGGAGGTGTAACTAACCAGAGTGTTGTTGTTTTAAGCCCCTATGTTTTGTGGTGACTTGTCACAACAATAGATCACTAACACAGGCGGGGCCTCGTTAACTCGTGTTCGTACTCCAAGGCCCAGCCCCAACACTGGCACATAGCGGGTGCTCATGTAGGGTTTACTGAATGAATGGAGTGAGTGTCGCGGGCGGCAAGACCAGTCTGGCCTCTCAACCATCCCTCCCCTCTCTTCATCCCTTCCCCAGAACCCCACTATCCTCAGGGAACAGAGGCAGTCCCAAGCCTGCCCTTGACGCCCGAGGGCACCGAGCCCTTAGTCAACCAACACTGCGGCCTGCCCCACCTTTGTGAGTTCTTACTGCTTGGCTATTGGGAGTCGGGGCTGCTGGGTCCCACGGTCCGGAGCATCCTCACTGGTGCACGTGCCTGGTCGTTTCGTCCTCACTACCCTCTTGAGGAAGGTCATTATTACCATCCCCATCTCACAGATGAGGATACTGAGGTGGAGAAAGAGACAGGGGGTGAGCACTCGTAAGTAATAAAGTGGGGATTTCAATTCGGGTCTTCTGATACCAAACTCAATATTATGTCCACAACGCGATAGCTGTTCACAAAACCAGTGCGACTGGAGAATACCGGGGGTACTTTTTTTGGGGATGTCAGACGTCTGACTAACCACCACATCAAGTCAAAGAAGGGACCAGACTCGGCAATGCTGACTAATAGCAACAAAACTTCAGCCACTGTCGTCTTCTGTCCCAGTCGGTGTAGCAGGCACTTTATATACACTGCAGTGTTCGCTGGCTCCCAGCCGGCCCGGGAGATGGGCACTATTTATCCCTGGCAGGTGAGAGAACAGAGGCGTGGGTCATGTGACTTGCATGGGGTCCCGCCATTAATAAGGGATGGGGCCGGGCTGCATGCCTGGGACTGCTGGATTTCATCACTTAAGCTCTCCTGCCTCCTTACAGACCACTTCCACTGACTGGCAAGATTCCGAGTGCGGGCATATGAACCGCCATTATGTATTATTATCATTCCCAGCACACACACAAAGAAACGGGTGAGCATGACTAGGCCCTAGGTTACCCTTGCCAAGAGTGGAAAAGTCAGGACTGTAGGCCACGTCTGCCATCCGCATCCCAAACTGCGTTCCACCGCCCCCATCATCCCATGTCGCTTCTCAAAAGATCGTGTCCGGGGGTCCCCGGTTCCGGTCAGGTTCTCCCAGCAGAGATGAGCTTGTCCTCACCTTGCCCCCCTGGCCCTCACCCGCATGTCACCACCAAGTAATGAGCAGTGGGGGGTTCTCAGGGAATGCAGCAGCGCCAGCCCCCCATACCCAAGCCCACCTGGTGGTTTCACCAGGTAAGGGGAGGCCAGGTGGCCGGGGGCTCCTGAGACTGGCCAGCCAGAGCCCCCAGCGCACTGACACCAGAGGAGGCTGTACACCAGCCCCCCATGGGGAGGCTGCCTTAGGAGCGCGCACCCCTCTTCACTGGGCAGGGGCTCCTGGCTCCAGAGTCTAGGGCGTGAGCGGGACTCCTTCCCACACTTCTGGTTGCAGGACGACAGCTAGGGGTCCCTATGTGGGCAGTCACGCCAGCGCCTCCTGGCCTTCCTCCATCATCCCCTTTCCTGCTTCCGCACTTCCCCACTCTTTCCACAGGACACCCGAACCCAGCCAACTGAAAACGGGGCTCCCCTCCCCGACTTCCCCCAGGAAGGTGCGTCAGTACCACGGCTCCAGAAAGTACACACTCCCCCCCCACCCCCCCGCCGGCCGGCCGGACTCAGTCCTTCGCGGCCTCCGGTGTCTACCCCACTTGCTTGGCACCTACCACTGCCAAATGACATCTCTTGCCATCATTAAATGGACTCCTCACGCTAAGAGGATACAATACTAGGACTGAGCTCTTTCTTTGTTCCTTAAGTGAATGTCTTAGCCTTCTACATCTTTTTTTTTTTAATTTTTTTAATGTTTATTTATTTTTGAGACAGAGAGAGACAGAGCATGAGTGGGGGAGGGGTAGATAGAGAGGGCGACCCAGAATCCAAAGCAGGCTCCAGGCTCTGAGCTGTCAGCACAGAGCCCGACGCGAGGCTCGAACTCACAGACCGCGAGATCATGACCTGAGCCAAAGTCGGACGCTCAACCAACTGAGCCACCCGGGCGCCCCAGCCTTCTACATCTTTAATTAAGCGCTGTTCCCTCCAAATGGGTGCCCTCAGAAAATTCATCCCAAGGTGTTTTTGCATCCAAGGAGGCAGCCACGACTTCCATTCTGGAATTCTGGTCTGGAGGCTGCTTTCCAAGAGTCTCCCAGAGCCCCTGGACTGTGGTGAGGCTCCCCTCTGCCCAAGGAGTCCAGGAGAGGGGAGGAAAAAAGGGTTTCCTGAGGAACTCCTCACGGACACGGACTTTACGCTCACCCCACAATACAGCCACGAGAACTTGGGACAGTATCAGGAGGGTTCGGGGGGTTATCTCTTGCTACTTACACGGATATGGAGAGGTCTGAGGAGCAGCGGTGGTTCTTCCTCCTACAGAGGTCCAACGCCCCGCTACCTCGCCTCTGTCCCTGCACGTGCCCCGGGCACGAGAAACTCTTAGCAGGGCGTGCATGCCAAGAGGTAGCGAGAGGTGAACACAGCCAGAGGGTGGGTGGGCCCCGCCCCAGGGGTCCTGGGAGGCAAGAACAAGGAACCCATTGTCCTGGCTGGGGTGGCCTCCCGTCCACACAGCGCACACCCGTACAGCGCACACCCGCTTGTGTCTGCTGACTTACTACCCACCAGCGATTCAGCCCCGCCTCAGGCTTCCTGGGCCCGTGAGCAGCTCTTCTGCCAGGAGCTGAGTCAAGCACACGACAACGGCACCTGAGCCCTGTCAGCCCTCTCGGCACCTAAATGCCAGTCAGAGTTCATTACCTGCCCCCGGCGTAGCCTCTCCAGCTCCTGACCCCCCACCTCACTCTCCCAGAAAGCCGCTCCTAGTTAGCCCACTGTGACAGCCTCTCTGGACTCTTGTCCCTTAACCTGGATTCTGCAGGTCACTTTGTCCTCTGGTTGTTTCCTGTGAGTTCCTGTCTTTCCAGTTAGATGGGAGTAGCAACCAATCACACCTGGGAGGCGCTCAGAGCATTGGTCCCAACCTTGGCTGCACAGGAGACTCTCTTGGAAAATTCAAACAAATACTGAAACCCAGGCCACACCCCAGATCAAGCAGCCCAGCAGCTCTGGGGGCGAGATCCCGCATCAGGACTTTGTAAGCTCTCCAGGGAGCAGCGAAGGCTGAGAATCACTGCCCTAGACCTCTGGAGTCTCTACAAACGCCCAGTCATTTGGGCCCTGTGTCTGCCGTGGGAAGGGACGTGGGACGGTGTTATTTACCCCCAATCTAAAAGGAGAGAGCTGAGGCTCCGAGAGGTGCCTGCCAACCCGTGGCCGGGACTTGAAGGCAGACGTCTGCACCCTCGGTTCGGGGGCTTTTACCGCTGCCTCCTCACCGCCAGCTGCAGAGGCCGAGGCTGCTTTCAAACCAGGTTTGCCCTGGAAGGGAGAACAGTGCCGGCCATGTGCCGGGTCCTAAAGACTGGGCCAGGCCAGCTCTCCAGGAGACATCATAGGAAACCAGGAGGGGGGCCGATGAGCCCTGCTAGTGGAGTGGTTAGGTCAGGGGTCAGGGGCCAGCGTCCAAGGTCACAGTGCCCTATTCCTGGGTACTCTGCATTTGCCGGGACTGTCTTAGCCACTAAGGGCGTCCTTAGCCAGGATGGCCAACTATCCTCATGTTGTCAGGCCTGAAGAGGAGTCGGGACTTTCAGCTTTTTTTTTTTGAGAGAGCGAGCGAGCGAGCAAGAGAGCATGCCTGTGCAAGCAGCAGAGGGGCAGAGAGAGAGAATCCCAAGCAGTCTCTGCACTGCCAGCGCGAAGCCCAACATAAGGGTTCGATCCCACGAACTGTGAGATCATGACCTGAGCCGAAATCAAGAGTTGGAAGCTCTACTGACCGAGCCCCCACCCGGTGCCCCAGGACTTTCAGTTGTAAGGCCAAGATGAATCGGTCACCCTACTAAGCTCTCCCCTAACAGTCCTTGTTGGTGCATTTTTCCTCACGGAGTCCCATGCCTCTTCTCCTTTTACTTTGGCCATAGCACATGGATAGTGGCATCAGTGGGCTCGAACCTCTGGCTTCCTCCCGGCCTGGCCACAAAAGCTTTGCTGAACCATTGTACCTATTTCCCAGAAATCTGTCACCTGCACGGGCTGGGCTCCTCGAGTGCCCTCCTGCAGGCCATCGACCCCAATGGCTACTGAATGCCTACTACACGCAAAGGATGCATGAAGTCCCTGTAGCAAAGACACACCTAAGCGACTACTGTTCCCCAGGAAATGTGCGATGCCAGAGGTATGCTGAGGGGAGGACAGGCTTCTTGGAGGTGACCTGGGTTGTGGGGGTGTCTGTGGCACACCCTGGAAGAAACATCTTGTGCACAGGTGCAGATGTGTGCAAGAGTTTGGGATGTTCCAAGGCCGAGCAGTCCTGGGGAGGGTGAAGTGGGGAGGGGGAGGAGGGCCGAGAGGTGCACCAGAGGTGGCGATGAGGCTGGCCTGTCACACTACAGTGCTCTATTCAGCAGACACAAGGGCCTCAGTCAATGGAGTGTGTGTGTGTGTGTATGTAGGCTGGCCAGGAAGGATTTGGCCCCTTCCCCAACCACATGGGAGAATTAAGCTTCCGCCCTTCCCAAGCCCATCCCAGCTGGTTAGGGCAGTGGTTTTCCTGGTGTGGCCTCAGGGAAGTTCGTGGGGAACAGCCTCACCTTGTGTAGAATGTTCGAGTGCTAGAGCAGTCTTTCTCACCCGTCTACACGTTACAAGCGCTTGGACAATCCTTAAAACTCCAGGGTGCACCCCAGGCCAATTAAATCGGAACAGATCAGGGTAAAAACCACACACGGGTACTTCTAAAAGCTCCGGAGGGCATCCCAATGTGCAGCCAGGGTTGGGAGGACCTGCTCAGAGGGGTTCCTCTGGCAGGAAACTTCCCAACTGCACTAGAGGGAGGCCCTCCCTCATCCCATCTCCCTCCTCCCCACTGTGCCACGTGAAATGAAAGGACACAAAAGGGGAGTAGGAATGCACACACACTTTGCGAAACGTTTTCCATGCTTGTCTGCAATATGCCCATGTGCAGAGGGAGAGACTGAGGCAGAAGGGGAGTCTGACAATCAGAACTAATAGGTTTCAGGTCATTTTCAGTTTTCTCCTGACAGCCTCAGGGAACATCCGAGCCCAATCCACAGGCAATTCTGCATCTAAAAGGAACCAACCCACACCCTGCAGTCGGTTCCTCTTCTTCCAAATCCGCCGGGCCTCAGCAACCTAGAGTTCCGGCTGAGCAGCCACAGACGGGGTTATAGCGCTGCCTAGTGGCAAGGCTTGAGTCCAGCTCCCATCCTCCACCTCCAGAAGCTTCCCCCACAAATCCCCTTTCCTGCTTTCAATTAGGAAAACAGTTTAGGACAGAGAATCTGACGTGTGAGGTACAAGCGCCCTACAGCCTACAGCTCAATCCGGACATACTGCCCTACACCTCCTGCCCCCCATCCCGGGCACGGAAGGCACCTCGGTGCTATGGCTATGGGCTTGGGCTATGAAGCCAGACAGCCGGCTCCCCCACGACTCCCTGTGGGGCCTAGAGAAAGTCACTACATCTCAGCCACTTGTACCATGGGGAGAATATAGGACTTGACTCAGAGGGTTCGTGAGGGGCAGAAGGACGACCCAGGAGACTAACCACATCTGACCTCCACTAAGGGCTGCAGACAAGCCAGAGGCATTAAGGGTTTTCCTCGGAGGAAATGACATCCCTGCCCGCCATTTAGGCAGTAACGGATGGTGCTTCTCTTTGCTCCAGCTGCTGGGGCTCAAAACTAAGCCCAGAACAGTTCTTAAAGGGCTTCATGACTTGCTTTTGGGTTACCTTTTCTTGGTAATGCCATTCTGCTCTGATTTGTTCTTGGTCCTTATTTTGCCATATTTCACTGCTTTAGCTACTACTTCCTATAAGCCTCTTCAAATCTTTTCTGGAATACGATAGGATATAAACAAGTAAAACTTTATTTTGGACTTGATAAGTTTTGCTCTTTACACATATATGCCCAGATAGTTAAGCACAGATTTTCAAATGAGATCATCTTTGATTAAGACAAAAGCTTTTTGTCTAAGAGACAGAAGTTCCAAAATTCACACATCAGAATTACCTTAGAGACTCAAAAAATACCTCTAATTTAGAAGGTTTGGGGGCACCTGGGTGGCTCAGTCAGTTAAGCGTCTGACTTCAGCTCAGGTCATGATCTCACAGTTCATGAGAGTTCAAGCCCTGCGTTGGGCTCTGTGCTGACGGCTCAGAGCCTGGAGCCTGCTTCAGATTTTGTGTCTCCCTCTCTCTCTGCCCCTCCCCGACTCACCCTCTGTCTCCCAAAACTGAATAAATGTTAAAAAAAAAAAAAATTGGAAAGTTTGGGATAGGCCCCAGGAATCTCTAATTTTAAAAAAGTTTCCCAGCTGCTTCTAAGGCAGCCAGCCTACCCCTGGCCATGGAGCAGTGCTTGAGAATCTCTGGCCTAGAAACAAAAAAAATTTTTTTTAGTTACGAAATATAATTCTCTAAATAAAATAACTCTCTCAACTTTATTTAACTGATGTGTTTCAAAAACAATGGGTGTAACTCCAAATATGCAATTCAAACCCACTTAAATTCATTAGGGCAAAAGACTGGTAAAAACCCAGCAGTGAAGCCTCCTATAAAGTCAAGACTCTCCAACTTACTTGGTCTTCTGAGTTTGGCTTTTCTTAAGGTGGTTGCACCCTGGAGTAAACATCCATGAAATGAAGATATTCCCAAGTTCTTTGACAACCCACCTGTCAACAGGGGCACCCAAATCCTGTACAAGGTCACAGATGCTGTCCGCCGGAGATTCCCACACCAGCCTGACCTAAGACTTCACCCCAGCTCCACTAGAGGGTGCTCTTTCCTTGGCCTGGAACCCTTCCCTACACCACGGAGAGGGGCGGGGGTGCTGTAGAGACAGTAACACCCAGTTAGGCCAAGGTGTGTTTCTCACAGGACACTGAAAGCCAACTCAGGTCATCTCCGTGCCCTTGGGTCTCCAGACACACTGTGGCTACTGTTCCCTAGCCCTGAGGGGTAAAGACCCACGAACTGCCTCCATAACTTGTATTACAAAGCAGGGAGAATGGCTCTGAAGGTACAGCAGGGTGGACAGCCTTACTCTTGGCTCATCAAGACCGGCAATCACTATAAAGACAAGTGTAGAAATACACTGGTATACACTACAAATAGATCACATCAGCCGACGGAGGGCAGGGTGCTCGGGGTGGGGGGTGAGGGTAGTTTCTGCCCCCTAGAGTTCAGGTCCATGTGGCTTAGTTGCTTCTTATATACCTTCCTCTGAAGTACAATCTCTGGCAGGACCCTCAGATGCCCAGGGGCTAGGAAGCCAGGTCTGTGCAATTTAAAAATCCATTTTATGGAACCCTCTTTATGGACTGCTAAGACCCCTGTGCTGGCAGGGGTGCTGGGGGTGATGGAAATTTCACCTTCCCATAGGTCAGACCTATGTCTGAAGACACCCTGACCCCTCTGTATACGCTCCAGGCCACCACTCTCACCCTGAGGAGGCCCTCAATCCTTTTATGAAGGAGTCATAGATTCCCCTTCCTTGGAAAGCCACAGCCTGTGTAGCCCAGAGGGGAAGAAGCGATGGAAACAATCCCGCCATATGTGAAATCAGCACCCAGGAAACTCATGTTAAAAATCTCTGACAATTAAGAAACATTCACCAAAAGGTATGCCAGAAAAGACCAATACTGTGACAGAAACAGGTGGGAAGTAGATAAGGGAGGTGGGATGGAACCCACACAGAAAAGGAAAAGAAGACAGAAGATAGTCCAAGGGACAAAAAAATAAACGTAGGAAGTAGGTGGAGCACGACAATCAAAGGTGGAGTTAATACTGACCAGGTTTCCAGTTCTGGGAAATTCTGAGATTATTTTATGTCTTGCCATAAGGCAACTGGGCCTACGGCTGGTAGGGCCTGTGACAGACGAGAACATCTCCCTAGTATCTGCAGCGCTCAATCACAACAGAGAGGCTGCCTTTACAATAAGTTCCGCGGTACGCCAGGCACTGGGCAGCCGTAACCCGGGGTTGGTCACAGAAGGAAAAAGGCCCTGGGTCCCTGAGATCAGAGACTCACAGGGCACCCGGGACGTCTCCAGGGTGATGTCTGCCCACACCGGCTGGGTGGAGTGGGGGCTTGGCTGGCAGTTGCTAACAGATTTCAGGGAAGGGAAGAGAGCAAAGAATCAGAGACACCAAAGCTAGAGAAGACGCTGTAATGGACAAATCACAGCAACTTTCTCAGGGGCAGAGGCCCACCAGAGCCCAGGCAAGATGCCAGCCAGTCCTAGAACCGCAGAAGCCAATCATTCTGTTAACCACTGGAAAAAAATCAGTGATTAGGGTCTTCAGTCTCAAGACTGAACACTCTCAGGGAACAATACTGGCCTCACTTTAGAAAGGAGAAACACCCAACGACCCTAATGTGGAAAATCTTACTTGCTGTCTGCAATACCATCAGTGCCTCTGTTTCCTCTGGGTAGCTGCTTCCAGGGAAGGGTGACAAGTATCAGCAATTAGTCATCTGCATGTCACGGGGGGTGGGGGACGCAAGAGTGTGGAAATCCATGTGTTATAATGACGCAGGAGAAGAAGGCCTCTTCCCTCTCCTTTTGGCTTCTGCTCCGGGTTACCCACCAGGAGCCAGAAAGGTCAAATGATGCCAAAGCGAACGGTCCTATCTGCAAGGCTCACCCTGAAAGCCTTCCCTGGGCAAGGATCAGCTACACGGACAAAAACAGCAAAGCCATCCTTTCCCTCCCCCTTCCTTCTTCAACCCCTACCCTTACATCACTTCCTCCCCCAGTGAGGGCGAGAGAGAGAGAGAGAGAGAGAGGGAGGGAGGGAGGGAAGAGAGAGAAGAGGTACTCTTTCATTTCCTTAGCACCAGGCATCTTGGCAACACTCGCTTCCCCTCCACGGTGTTACAGGAAACAGAGCAGGTTCGAAACCCCCGCTAGGTTACAGATCACAATTATTCCCGGTGGTCTTCACAGTTAAGAAGGGCATACACTTCAGAAGGCCGCCTCTGGGCCCCCCCCTCACGCACACACACTCACACAGACTCTCGCGCGGTGGGAACGACGTTCGGCCACGGGGCGGGGCTGGCTCAGGTCAGGTACTGCACCACGAGGAACATGAGCGCACAGGTGAGCAGCATCCCGCCGATCATGAAGTACTTGTCCTGGAAAGCCCGCTTCTCGATGAGCCGCATCACGGTGTTGGACAAGCCCAGCATGTTGGCAATGTCAAGGATCTTCTTCTGAGTCCCCTGGGGCGGACGAGAAAAAAAAAAAAAGAAAAACAAAGATCAACTCCTCTTGCCAAGGAACGGGACTTCCCCTAGAGACAGTTTCTTGGTCATGCCTAAAAGCACGGGCGGCATCAATCAGGAATAGAGCCAGTCTACGGTCAAAGACTTTTGATCAAGGTACCGGAACAAAGCAAGGAGGACAAAATGTCTTTTCCACAAATGTGCAGGAACGATGCACCCTAGTACATACATATATCTCGTGGACACATATGCATACGTGTCTCATACATATGCGTGTCTGTGTGTAAAAAGATCCTCAGCTCATATTATACACAAAAATTAACGTGAGAAGGATCACAGAATTAAACATTAAGCCTCTAAAGGAAAACACAGGAGAATGAAACGACCCAGATGTACATCAACCAGGGAACGGATAAACCACTTCCAGCGTATCTGTACAATGGGATATGTACTACTTGCCAATAAAAAGGCCCTAACTACTAACTTGGACCAGTATGAGTGAGCCTGGAAAACATTCCTGAGAGGAAGAAGCCACACTTAGTAATATATTTATTTCCAATAACGGGCAAAGCTACCTTACGGTGAGATAAATCGGAACACTGGTTGCCTGGAAGGCAGGCTGGCTGGCTGGGCAAAGCAGGAGGGACTGTCCGGGGGCAGCGAGCAGGGTCTACGTCTTGACAGCACCGTGAGTTACGAAGGTGTGTGCAACTGTCAAAATCCAATGACCCGCACGAATTAGATCCGTACACCTACTGTCCGTACATTACACCTCAAGAAAAAAATTTTAAATTAGAATGTTTTATATGTTTTTTAAAAAGGGAAACCTCAAAAAACTTTTCCTCTGCTCCCTGACTCCAAAATCCTGGCTTTCAGCCTGTTCACTTTGTGGAGCAGAAACTTCTGGGAGTCTGCTGCGTCTAACGTGTGGGTCACCGTCCACGTTCGCCAGAGGGTCAGAAGTGGGTGACGTGGAATGACCATCACCAACACACGACCCCTTATATAAATGCCATCAACAGCAAAAGGGTATTTTACTCCTAAACCAACAGCCCACAGCACTCAGCCTGCCCTTCCTCTCTGCTTTCCGGCTTTTGTTTTAAGCACACTCGACTGCTCATGAAGTGGCAAGCATCAACGGTACCGGGCACCTCCACGCACATGGCCCACCGCATCTGGACGGACGGCATCTAACCTGATGCCCCGCATTCAGTTTTTAAATGAACAACACATTAATGAGCAAGAGAGAAGAGGCAGAAGTGAAAGGAGCTTGAGGCATCACGGACCGGAATTCAAACCCTGGGTGCAGCCCAGTGATGAACAAGCCTCACGGAAAGAGACCTTTCAGGTCGAACGTTCCTGTTGCCAGCAGAGGCCTGGAGAGCCATGTGTTTCCAATGACAGTGATGGTAAAATTTAGGCACTTGCTAAAGATTCTGCTCAGCTCTGGGGCGCCTGGGTGGCTCAATCAGTTAAGCATCCGACTCTTGGTATTGGCTCAGGTCTCGATCTCACGGTTTGTGAGATTGAGCCCCACACGGGGCTCTGTGTTGACAGCTCAGGGCCTGCTTGGGATTCTGTCTCTCTCTGCTCTTCCCCTGCTTGTGCACACGCTCTAAGTAAATTAGAAATCAACTTAAAAGATTCTGCTTAGCTCTGAAAGCAGATTATTTCATCGCTGTAGTATGTAAAATGGCATCAAGCTTCTAAAAGCACCTGAAAATTAACATAAATTTAAAAAAACGTATTCCTTCCCAACCACAAATATCCCCCGGTCACCGCCCAGCAACTTCCCTCTCTCCCTATATTCCCTTCAATGGTTTAGGCAGGAGTGGGGGGGTGGGGTGGGGGGAGGGAATCAGGAGACAAAAGGCCGGTAGGTAGCAGCAGGTGTACAGAGGCAACTGAATTAGAAACCTCACGTGCCGACCCTGACCGCCTCACCGGGCTGCACTGCACGTCCTTCTGGGGACAGCATAGGGGCAGATGTCGCTCAGACTCTGCAGTGACACCAGACTTTGATAGGAAGCGAACATTTGCTTTCACAATAAGCTCTGACTAACCCCCACCGGGTCGACGTCAGTGCGACATGGTGAGTCTTGTCCTAAAAGGGTTTTACTGTTTTCCTGAGATGGCGATTTTCTAAAGAAAGGGCAGATTAATCACCACGTATCAGTTCCAGATTCCTGCAGGTGGCCGTTCAGAAAGAGGGGCACCCGCGAAGCTGTCGGAGACACACTTCCAGACCACCAGAAGCACCCCCGCCGGCAGCAGGGCGCGAGGGTCACTCACGGGTTGCCTGACCTTCTCCCTGGTGAAGACGGCAGGGGCCGTGCAGCAATGTACCGAACTCCTGCGGGGCTGACGGGCTCAACGCAGTCCAAGAAAAACTAAGATAAAGCTCACACTTCCGAGGGACTGTTTCTCACAGCTCAGTGGCTGGGAGTGCTGCGTTCACAGGGGACCACACCCTGATAATAGGCACAGCCCACACCCCATTATCCATCAGGGCTGACACAGGAAAAGGGCTGAGGCTGAAACACCATGACTGACATCCGAATCTGTGTGATGTTTCTGTAAACCACTCCCAGGGGGTCTGAGTCTCGGCCGGGGGGGCGGGGCTTCTAGGAATACCTGTGACCAAAGAGAGGGCGGCCGCTGCGGGTCAGCACCAGATGTTCTGGAAGCCTTCTGCGCCCGCGGCCGGCCAACCCAGGCAGCCCTGCGGCCCCACCCACGGGGGCTCAGTTACAGGAGCACAAAAGGTCTCGGTTATCAGGTGGTCTGTGGGAGGGGCTCTCCGGGAAACCACGTGAGGGCGAGGTGCCAAGTGTGGCCACGTCTGCCTTCCTAGAACTGTGCATTCTGTAATTTCTGTAACTGTGGAATTTCTTGGACTTACTGCTTCCTGTCGTAGCAGCCACTTTCATGATTAAATTCAGAAAACTGAAAAAGACCTAGATACCAAGAGATGCCAAATTAGGGTTCACTGCGAGCACAAGAAATAGCAACAGGTGAAGGGAAAGTGGTCACCTGCAGACTCCTCACACTTCAGCTCTGAGAGAAAGCATCCCAGACAGGGCTCCATCTCACCATCGAAATATCGAACTGTGAGGATACGTAACTGAGACGTCAACGCGGGTACCCAACGGTTGGATGAGGCCAGACAAGGGGCCTTCTCCCTGTCCCCCAGAAAAGCCCCCACCTTCAAGGTCAGTCTCTGGGCCCTCAGTCCCTCCAGAATACTGTGCCCGCCTCCAATGAGGTCGTCCATGCCGTGGTGAATTTTCTGGAGGGAGGAGTTGAACTGCAGCGAGTCATCCATTGGGATGGTCGTGTCAGAGTCCTGTGAAAGAGACGCAGGCACGCGATTAGCTCTGCCGGCTGGTCAGCTCCTGGGGTCCCAGCGCGTCTGACTGCTCTGCCTGTTGGCCAAGGCCAAGCCAGAGGGACAGCCAGAGGAAACGGTGCGAGAATCAGAGGAATCTAACAGAGAAGAGAAACCAAAGCAAAGACCTGGCAGGGCCTCTGTTCGCTCCGAGGAAGAGCAGCTCTCCTCAGACGTGGCGCTCTCCAAACGCATTCCGCCGCACGCGGCCTGGTAATTCCTGCCTCTCTGCCACGACCGCCGCTTGGGAAAAAAACATCAGTCCTTCAAGGCCTCACCGGGCTTCTCCTGAAAGCCTTCTCTGACTACTTCTCTATTTACCTGGCTTGTTCCAAATGTTCCTTTCCTTGACTTTCCTTAACGCAGGTATTACACGTTCGCTTTTGTTCCGCAGCTATTTTATCTACCGCTCATCTCTGCAATTAGATGGAGTCTGACTAAGGACAGAGGAGACGAAGGCCTCACGGGTATTCGGGATGGGACGCTCCTCCTCAGCAGTCAAGAAAGCCCCATAAAGAGATGAAGGGAGAAAAACTGACGCTGATCGAGTGCTTTCCACCCCACGTGCTCATTTCCCTAAGCTCACTTCATCCTCGTTCCAACATCACAACACCGTCACCAGTCTATCCCCAGTTTAGAGGTGAGGAAACGGAAGCCGAGGAAGACGCGCCGAGGCTGGTCCCGGGCTCGAGGCGTACACCGAAAGCGGACCGGATACAGAAGGCAGTCAGGACTGGCCGTAGTTCCCTTCTCTCCCATCTCCTGACGATCGCACACTCTTCCGCCCTGCAGTGTCATTCTCCCCTCCTTCAATCCTCACGAAGAGGTCAAAGCACCTTTCTTTGCTGCACGCATTCGGAATCATTTTTCACGCACCTGCTCTCGGTGCCCGCCTGCTACCGCGGGAGTTTCTCGAGAAGCAGGCAGGGGCCATGGCTTTTCACTTTTTCACAAGCTTTACTCTCAGCCTCTTAAACAGTGTCCTGCATACAGCTGGTGCTCGGTGGGTCACAAGACGCCAGTGTTTGAATGAATCAACGAGAGGCTGCTCTTCCTTTGACAAGCATTTATTGAGTGCCTTCTGTATACAAATCTCTTACCTTGCCGCCTGAAAGGGTGGAGCTAACGGGGCATTATCTCTCAGGAAAACCATACACAGTTCCAGCTCCCAGAATGACCGGCAAGAAGTCCATCTGGCAAGTCAACACTGATTAAGGGGCACTGCGTGCACAGCACCGCACCGAGTTGATAAGCAACAAAAGAATTCTGAGCGATCATCCCTGACCTAAAGGTTTGAACACCCAACGCCATAACGATCAAAAGCCCACACACCTCTTGGAGTGTTGTATAGTTCATTACGCTTTTAAAGCAGCTATGGAGACTTGAAACTACAAGAAGAAGAAGAAGAAGAAAGGAAGGAAGAAGAAGGAAAAAAGGAAGAAAGAAAAGAAAGGAAAGGAAAGGAAAAGAAAAGAAAAAAGAAAAAAAAAAAAAGAAAAGAAAAGGCAGACAGGCCTACCACTATGCCTCCAACACGTCCGCATCACACTTCTGCACCGTTAGTCGCTGTCACTCGACTGCTTGCTCCAGAGAAGCAGAAACTCCACAGGTGCATTCTGAAACACTCAGGGAAATTTGCCGCGAGCGGGGACACAGCAAAGAGACTTAAGCATCTGTGAAATGTCGACTGATTTGAATTCTGACGGCAGGGTTAGAAAGCTAAAATCTCTTTAGAAAATGAATCTCTCTGTTAAAACAAAACAAAACACCCAAAACCCACCTCGATTGGTGGAATTACATTATGCGGGACCTGAGAGAGGCCAGTGTGTCCTAGAGCCATCTGCAGCCACGCGTGCACAGAAAATGATCCTATTAAGACCAAGGGACAGGGGCAAGAGTATTCCAAAAATCAAACATGCAAACCAACAGGCCACTTTCGAACAGGCTCGAGTCAAGCGACCCATCCAAAACAAAAGACCTACTAACAAATTCCTCCAAATTGCTGCTCGGCTTCAGGGCAAAACCATTCAAAGGCATCTGACGCTGGAAAAACACACACACACACACACACACACACACCACCCCCCCCCCACAATGGCGAGTGCCCGAAGGCAGCTCTGAAATGCTGCCCCTCATGACGAATGGTCTCAGTTCTAATCACCGGTCTCTATCTTATCAGAAACTCCTTTCCACCACACGAACTTCCACCTCTCAGTCAAACCGGGTAATTTTCACCCCTGCCCACTCCTTCAATTTAACAGCTTCCACTTCGGGTTTTTGTGTTAGGGAGGTTCGCTGTCTTAGTCTAGTGTCTGTGGCAAGGCACGAAGTCCACTGTCACTTCCGGTCAGTCGGCTTCAGACGCCCCCCAAAAAGACGAAGGCCCGACGAGCTGCTGAGTACCTGCAGACCTGCCCCCTCCCCGAGGAGCCTGGCTTACGTTAGTGGTGAAGGTGCGAGCCAGAAGCTCCTCTCGCTGTCTCTCCTGCTGTTCCCTTGTGTATCGCCGATGCTGGAAGTTGCTGAGAGCAGTCTGCAGGTGCTGGACATCATACTTTAGCTGGTCAACACGACTGGAATTGATAGAGAGAGAGATTACATGCCAGGAACCCAGGGCCGCCCAGTTTGAGCGGCCAGGCTTTGTATTCAGGAAAGCCGCTTCCTTACTTCTCCCCACAGCACCGCCTGCTGTCCCCGCCAAAATGATCGGGTGTTGATCGATGATGTTGAATATAAAGAAGGAGCCTGTGGTTCAAGTGCGGCTGTAGCACGCCAGATCCCGGCAGCTTTACTTAAGCATCTGCTGGTCTCTGCTTCTGGACGCATGACAGGAACAGGTGACAGGAAGCAGACTCGAGGACTTCTCCCTGACCTTCTAGGATTATATGGCTTTTCAAGAAGGAGCCCAAGGGCATCTTTCGAGTAAAGCATCAACAAAGTTTCATAAGAGCTTTTGGGAGCAGGGGCTGGGCTGGAGGTGGTGAGGGCTTTCCTTTTCATTTCCTGGGGGAGTAAACGTCAGATCCGTATTTCATTATAAATCGGCTGACTGAAGTGATTAAGGGCAAGATTTCACTTCAATCCCAGAATGCAGTGGGAACCAGAGGGCAGAGCACACGTCCCTGGCAGCAGCGGGCTTCAAGTACGGCCATGGGTCTGGCCAGAAAAACAGTCCTGGAGGCAAAATTTCTAAGTGACCCAATGTAAGGAGACACGAAGCCTCTGAGCCACTAACCCCACAGGCTTTGTATTTTGAGGAAGTATCACTGAAATGGAATTGTGCCCTTCAGGGGGACTTCGTCTCCGCAGAGTCTGTTTTTCAGTGTGTAAATGGATTTTCAGAACATGTGACAGCCTCCCCGGGGCAAAAGGCGTCGGGACACTCACAGTTTGGCATTCTGTCTTTTGTTAGGGGGCTCCTTGCTGGACAGAATCTCCAGACGTTCTAGATGGCTGAATATCTGGTCAATGCTTGCTTGGATTTCGTTTTCTACTACTGCACAAAAGAGAAAAAAGAGTAATTGCTGGAAAAGAGACAGTGAGCTTAAATTAGAATGACACAATAAACACACCTTTTTCCATATCCAATAAATTCAAAAAAACCACATTTGCAAAGGAGAAAAATGCCTATGTTACTGAATAATGGAAAAAAAATTCCAGGCATACTGACTTGATAGATGTTGTTCTATATACGCACACACGCATATATACACGTAGCTGTTAATGTCATAAGAATGCCGATTTTTTTAAAAAGCTAAAAAAGACAAATCTGTAGGAATAAATTTCCTGCCTTTAGAAAATAAAATGAATATTTAGGTGGTCCAAATAAGACATTTTAAGCAAAATGCAGTATCTTCTGAAACAGAATGAGGTCTCTTTTCCTTTGAGATTATTCTCAGATACGAGTTATAAATATCTAGTAAGAAGGCTGCCAATTGAATTCCCTGCAGTAATGAGGTTAAAAGAGAAAAAAGCACAAAGGGGAAGATTAGTGTGTGAAACACAGAGAAGGGCTCCCTTGAGGCTTTCTACAAGGGCGGGCAGGCTGATGCTGGAGTCCCCAAAATAGACCGAGTATCGCTAGGAAAGGCCCAGGAAAGGATCCACAGAGGTAAAGATATGATAAATACAGTCGCTTTCCTTATCCCTTTTGACAAACAGTCAACATGACCTCCTTTCCATGTCTAATCATGTGACAGTGAGGATGCTGGGAAGGCAAACAGAGCAGACGGATAGAAACTAAACCCTGCGCAAAAGAGGGCACCCAGGGGGCGCCTGGGTGGCTCAGTCGGTTAAGCATCCCGAGTGCGTCTGACTGTTGACTTCAGTGTGGGTCGTGATCTCATGGTTCGTGGGATCGAGCCCCACATCAGGGTCTGCTCTGATAGCTCAGAGCCTGTTAAGGATTCTCTCCCTCTCCCTCTCTCGGCCCCTACCCTGCTTGTGTGCTCGCTCGCTCTCAAATAAATAAACATTAAAAAAAAAAAAAAGGGTACCCAGATTGCTTCTTGCCCAATAAAGACACGACAGTTAAGACAGCCCCGTCGCACTCCCAGGCCGATCTGCAGCAGCTAACATACGCGCTTTAGAGTGGAACGGGGTGGGGCACAGAACCCAGAAAAGAGAGGCTTTCGACGCTGGAAAAAGGAGGCATGAACAAACAGAAAAGGGCATGGCGACAGCCGGGTCGGGAGGTGAGCGGGTGGCTTCCTCGGCGTGTGGGTAACCAGTGGTGTCTGTATGACCGGCTCAGAAAAAGGGCCGTTTCTTGCCAAGAGAAGAACCGCGAAACAAAAAGCAGCGCTCTTCTCAAATGAAACCATGGTGTGGGAACTAGACTAATTAATATTGCTATTCGCTTCTGAGTAATCCTCCTAAAAAGCCCCAGTTCTCAGCCCAGAAGCAATGACCAATTCCAGTTCAACATCTCTGAATCTGGACGGAGGACATTCCTCTCCGGGCTCGATAATTAGATTAAGACAGAGCAGAGGAGTCCGTTCCCATAGGGCCCTGTCGGGGTGAGCTGAGGGGTAATGGGGGATAAGGCCTGTGGGATTCCACAGGGCGCAATCAGGGAAGTCGGGGGCCTTGTCAGAGGGTTTTTCTGTCCACCTCGAACAACAGAACTCCTTCTGCGCGGAATCATTAAGCCCCCGAGGCAGAAAGGCGGTCAGGAAACCCAGCCCATCAACATCGTGTCATCGGAGAAAGGACTCCAGCCTCCACAGTTAATTACTCACAGTGCAGGGACTGCTTGTCCGCCGTCTCCAGGCGTCCCATGTGAGCCTGGGTCTCGTGGACCTGCCTGTCAAAGGAAGAGAGAGGACGTGAGTGAGACAGGAGGAACCGACAGTGCTTCGGTCAGGAAAGACAAATTTTCCGATGCCACCGTGTCACTGATTTAAACTGACGGCATCACTGAACTGTAAAATTTGTAAGTGGCACTTTAGGCCACATGTTTTGGCCTGGTTTCTAATGTTTTGCCGTGAATAGTAACAAGAACACAGAGAGGCTTGCCACATCGGGGACATTCTGCAAAGTCAATAACCCTATGGGGAAAGGACCATTATCATCTTCATTTTATAAATATGACAACCGAAGCCCAGAAAGGTTATGTAACTTGTTCAAGGTCACACAGCAAGTGATAAACCTCAATCTGGACCCAGCCAATCCCACTCTCTGTTCTTTGACCCAATGTGCTGAGCACTGGTCTGTTACGAGGGAGAGTCAAAGGGCAAGACAGATATAATCCTCGTCCTTGAGAAACAATGTAATTAGGAACGACAGGCCAGATAGCCATGAAAAGTCCCAAGAGGATTTAAGAGAACACTAACACATGTAAGTACAAACAGAAAGGAAGCTGAGGAACTACGCACGGTGGTGTGGTGCCAGGCACGCGTGAAAATAAAAGAGGGAGCTGGGGGAAACCGGCGGGGTGAAGGGAGTTCTGAAGACGGAAGACCTGACCTGATGAGGGACGAGGGCAAGAAAAGGGTAGGCGAAAGGGCACGTCACGTGGGTGACTAGCAGGTGGGCCTGCCTGAGAGCGAGCAGGGGTCAGAGGGGAGAAGGGAGGCGGCGACTCGTCGGAGAAAACTATCAGAGGGAGGTCCTGAAAGACCGGGATCTGTTTGGCAAACGTCTCTCCCTGGCGATACCGGGCGACTGTCATCTCGCTGGGAAATGCAATGCTGCACCCTGGGTCTCCGCCGTGATCCCAGAGCACTCTGCGGGGGCTCCCCGGGGCCTGACCAAGGTCACCCTCAGAGCCCTTCCCAGCAGGGCTCTGCCATCAGTTCTGGAACACTGCTCATGCCGCCCCAACAACTGCCTCCTGGTGCTTCTGGCCTCTCACACTCGAGCCACAGGAAAGGAGTCGGCTGAGCAACGGTATCGTCTCCAACCCCGAGGGACAGGGTGGCAACCAGCCTCCCCCACGAGCACCACAAACCGTGAGCCCGAATTTACCAGTGCAAGCCAGGAGCCCAAATCAGGTTCGAACTTTGTCTTGTCTTTTCCAGGGCTTTCCTGCAGCCTCTAAACGTGACCCATGGCATCAGAAGCAAGGCCAGCGCTCTGACGACTCTGAGTGCACCTGGGTAGGACCCACGGCCCTGAAAGGAAACTAGAAATCACTACCAGGGATGGAGACACCCGACTGCTACTCCGGTAAGACCAGTCCTGAGAGTTTGGAACGAGGGCGCATGGGGCTACGGAGGCCAGTGCGGAATACAGCTTGAGCTCACCAACACCTGTACCGGGGTAACCACAGAGACGGCAAGAGGACTGCGCGGCAACGCCGAAGGAAAGGAGAATTGGGATTTTACCGAAGGCCTGCGTGTAGGCAGTGAGGTAGATTTTCAATGGCAGCTTCGTAGAGCAAATGTGAACATTAGCAGCATTACTGCCAGGAACAGGAACATAATTAAAAAAGGGGTGGGGGAGGGAACAAAGAATATCGGAGACAACTCTGTATGAGAGGGATCACTTGACCCGCCTGCTATTAAGACTTATTACAAAGCCATAACAGAACCACCCCAAACCAAACCAAACCAAAACATCATAGCAGAGCAGAGACAGACAAACCCTAACCCTGACCCAAGAGCAAAAAACAGAGTCCAGAAAGAGTCTTCCATATTTGGGGACTTGATGACATAAATGAGTGGGGAAAGAGCAGACTACGAACAACGCCGAAGGCTCAGTCCGTTACCCGCACAGAGGAAGTCATTTCACATCACACTCAGACACAAACTCGAGATGGTTTAAAGCCCAAATGTAAAAAGCAAGGCTTTAAAACTTGCTGGAGAAAATCCAGGAATGCATATTAGGACTTCAGGTTGAAGAATTCCTTAAACGAGACAAAATACAAAGCTATCCCCCAAACCACACGAACCACAAGACTCGTCAATTTGACTACATTAAAACAAAAAAAAACCTGTCTACGCCAAAGGCACTATAAAAAAAAAATAAAAAAGATAGGCAGAGACTGGAAGATACCCGCGGATAAGAAAGGACTAATGTCTAGAATACATAAAAAACTGCTACCAGTCAATAGGAAAAGTCAAAGCACTTTTGTAAAATGGGCAAATGACAGAAAAGAAAACCCAAGTGGCCAGGGTTTACCCAACTGCACTTGACCAGTAATCAGGAGAATACAAATTAAAAATAATGAGATATCACGTTTCTCCCACGGATCGACAAATGCTTTAAACTTGAAGGATGAGGGCTTCACGGCAGGCTAAGTAACGGTCCCCAGGGGGAGGCCGGCAAAGATTCCCAGCACTTTACCGCAGGACTGCCTTCGGCTCTACGTTTTGTTCAAGATTTAAAAAAAAAAACAAACAACTTTGCGCACGATTCTGTGCTAAAATGAGCGGCTAGGATACCGTACCACAAAACAAATATTAACATTTTTCATTTAGGCTAAAACAGTAAGGTGAAATTTGTCAGGGATGAAAAGTATTCTGACTTAAGACTTTTTAAAAAAGGCCCCAATGTATGATATCGAATGGCATTCCACTCTGGAAGCCGTCTGTTAAAGGACCCTAATTAAAGGCTTCCCCCAATGGAAGAGGGATGAACAGGATGATTGGGAAAGACTCTAGAAGTCAAGTCATGAAGAGGAGTGGTCAAAAGAGCTAGTGATAATAAGCCTCTGAGAAAAGAAAAGAAAAAAAAGAAAAAAAAAAACTAAATTAAAACGGGGCAGCCGGTGCCCTTCAAATATCTCAAGCGGACACACAGGAAGAGGAATGGGCTTCTTCTCCACGGGGGCTCCTTAAGGGGGATCCAGAACCAGGAGCTCCATTCACGAGGACAGGTTGCAGCTCAACCTGCCCCTCCCCACAAAAACTCAAGAATAATTATGAACTCTATCTCTTCAAGAACAGGAAGAAAGGGGTGTGCCTGGGTGGCTCGGTCAGTTGAACGTCCGACTCTTAAAGAATAGATTTTTTAATGTTTATTTATTTTTGAGACAGAGAGAGACAGAGCATGAGTGGGGGAGGGGCAGAGAGAGAGGGAGACACAGAATCCGAAGCAGGCTCCAGGCTCTGAGCTGTCAGCACAGAGCCCGACGCGGGGCTCGAACTCACAGACCGCGAGATCATGACCTGAGCCGAAGTCAGGAGCGTCCGACTCTTGATGGGCTCAGGTCATGATCTCGTGGTTCATGGGTTCGAGTCTCGTGTCGGGCTCTGCACTGACAGCTCGGAGTCAGCTTGGGATTCTCTTGCTCTCTGCCCCTCCCTCACTCGTCCATGCTCAGGTGCGCATGCTCTCTCTCTCTCTCTCTCTCTCAAAATAAACAAACTTAAAAAAAAAAAAAAGGAAGAAGAAAAAGAGCTCCTGCACATTTAAACACAGGGTATGTGAACTGCTTTGGGTTTTATAAAGGGTCCTCCTGACTAAAGGGAGTTGGAATGGAGGTTTTGCCACTACCTTTCAATTTTTAAAGTCTATGAGGACAGGGTGAGCGATGACGGCAACACTCACCCTATAAACACCCTTCAGGTGGCTTATACTGTTTTCTAAGCCAAAATGGATAAACTCTAAAGTTGCAGGGAAACAGGACTGACTTCTCCCATCCAAGCTCTATTTGCTTTGAATGAACTGGAAGAGATACAGCCAAGAAAAAATGATTCCAATCTCTTCATTTCATACCTGAGAGAAAATAAATGCAAAACAACAAAGCAAGTAGGAATGGCATTGGCGGGGGATGGGGGGCTGAGGGGGTGGGGGGGGACTACTATATGCCAAGTGGCAAGTCTGGGAATTCAGACACCACACGTGAAGCTAATAAGGAACAGGTGATACACAGGTAGGACCTGGGGGTGTGGACACTAGAAACCAGAAGTCCTAGCCCTGTCCAGCATGGGGTCCGTGGTGGTCTTGGGTAATAACATCACCAAGCAGAGAGACCTAATAGTAAGAAAGCAAGGTCACTGTTGCTGACTAAAACCAAAACGAACAAACAAGACAACCCAGTCTATAGAAGATCTAGGAAGAATTTTAAAATGAGATTCCTTTTTAAAAGTCCATGGAACTACTCATATCCCTTCCTATATACCCATTTTGTATCCATGCTGCCTCTGACCCCTGTGAGCAGGGAACAGTTTGGAGTTAAAAGATACTGGTTGCACACTGTGGTCCCACTACATAGTGGCTGAGGAACCAGGAAGAAGCTATTTAACTCCTGGGTGCCTCAGTCTCAGGTAAAACAGGGAACACACATAAAGAATAATCACAATGATTTAAAGGCTCATAGATCCAAATGCAATATGAAATTGCTGTGTAACCTTGACAGCATCATATAAACGTCTGTGGGAACCATCTGGTCATTTTCACCTCACCCATCTTGCCTCTTCTACATTTAGCTTCTCACCAGAAGGCAAAATCAAAAACAAAACAAAACAAAACTGGTCTTTAGATAAGGTAAAAGTTTTCACACCCAGCTGCTCGTCAAAATCACTTGGAGAGCTTGTTAAAAATAGAGCTTCTTGTGTTCCAGACCTACTGAATCAGAAGCTCAAGGGATACGGGGACCTGGGTGGCTTAGTCGGCTAAGCGTCCGGCTTCCGCTCAGGTCATGATCTCACGACTCATTGGTTTGAGTCCCACATCGGGCTCTATGCTGACAGCTTGGGGCCTGGAGCCTGCTTTGGATTCTGTGTCTCCTTCTTTCTCTGCCCCTCCCCCAATCATGCTCTACCTCTCAAAAAAAAAAAAAAAAAAGAATCTCTAGGGATAACAAGATCCAGGACACTGAGTGATCCTAGACTATATAGGGGACAAATATGGGCACCTTGACAACCACCGGAATATCAAAAATAAAGCCTGGCCACTTACTCCTCTATAAAGTTCATCCTAATGCAGTATTATTTTAATGTAAAATGTTTATTCTCATTTTCATTCCCTCCCCCCCACCAGTCACTGCTTAGGCGATGAAGGAGTTTTCAAGAGACAGACCTTTAAAGTACTGATTTCATTCCGAATGTATTCTGTGTCAGGCACACGGCAAGAGATAACCACAAATTGGGTTCAAAGTTCCAGTAAAATGAATATGCTCAGTTACTGCTGTGTCGATTCGGCCTCAATCATTAATTTCTGCAATGGCAAAATTTAATTGCTGATGCTGGCAGGATTGGGCGTTTCCTTTTTAAGACACTCAATCACCAGTATCATGAAGCTGAAAGGAGCCTCAAAGTTTAACGACCCCCAAACTAACATTTTATGGTTCTGAAAAACAAAGTGAAGAAGTCTAGAACCCGAACTCCCGGGCCTGGTTCAATACTTGAGGGGAAAGACAAACTAAAGGATCTGTTCTTTCTTTGTAACATGAGAATAATTTTATTTCGTTCCTTTCCCAATGGACCCACAGGTCTGATTATTTAGTTCCTTCCTATTATTATTATTATTTTTTAAGTAGGCTCCATGCCCAACTTGGAGGCTAACATAGGGCTTGAACCCACCACCCAGAGATCAAGACGTGAGCTGAGATCAAGTGTCAGATGCTCAACCGACTGGGCCACCCAGGCACCCCATCCCTTCCTATAATCTTTATATGAGAAGAGGGCTCCCAGGGTAAGAGTAAATTCTGTCATTTTAATACTGTTACAAAATAGGTTCTGTTTTTTCACTCATTCAAACCGAACACTTCATCATTATGGTCTCTGGTATAAACCAACACAAAACAAAAGGGGAAAGAAGTGTAGCAGCAAAAAGATTCGTGTCAATCAAGAGTAGCGGCCGACATCATTTAGGAGCTGTGAGTTACAATGAAACTTTTTCAGACGACCCTAGCTCAATGACGGATCTTTCTAAACTGCTCACGAAGATTCCGTTTGTATTGTTCATTTACACTCCATCCTATCGTGCCACACCTTAGATCTTTTTTCCGACGTCCCTCGACTCTCCAAGTGAATAGTAAACAATGTGTAGGGACCCTGACTCCCACCAGCTCCACCAACCCAGAGCACTGAGTTGGCAGGTGCTGGGCAAACAATTATAATCTCTAAGTGTGACTTTCCCTTCACCTAGTCTACTCAGCAGGTAGTCGCGGCCTCGAAGATCCCATGAGCCGTCCGGCCCAACTTCCCCACGCTTCAGGCCGGACCCTCCATCCGTCGCCGACCTGGGCATCCCGCCAGAGGCCGAGAGCTTCCGAGCTGCCCCCGGCAGAGCCCCGGCGGAAGGGCTCGGCCTCTACACTGGCGGACGCCCGAGGCCCTAGCCAGGGGAGCTCTCGGCCTCGCCTAGCCTGGCTGCGCCCCCGCCCGTGCACCGACGCGGCCCTCACTTGTGCGTTTGCTGGTACAGCGGCTCCATATCGCCGGCCCCGCCGGGTCCGGCCCTGGCTTCCTCGGAACACGTCCTCACAGCACCCCTTCCGGCTTCCGGATACCGGCTTCCGGTCGCAGGACCCGCCCCCTCCTGCCGGCCAGGGCTGCCCCGACGCGCGCCCTGCTGGTGGTGATGGAGACAAAGGAGGAGGACAACGGGAGGGGAGAGAGGCCCGGACAAGAAGGCTAAGTGTAGTCAGAGGCGCTGCCGCAGATCGGGGACGAGGAAGCATAAGTTTTGGCAGGGGGCGCGATCTTCAGTATCGAGTCAGGCGTTGACAAGGGCAGCCGGAGAGGCAATGACATGAGGTCCTCAGAGCAAACCTGCAGGAGAGCTGGTGGATACCTGCCCTTCCCGGGCGGAGGTTGGCCGGGAGAGTTCTCGTCGGGCTTCGCTGTAGACTGGTTAGTTGTGGGTCTGGAGATTTCGCTCCCCTGGGCTCTTGTGCGCAAGCATCTCCTATGTCAAATATACCCGGTTACTACACCGCCCCCCCCGCCATTTATCCTTCCGATAAACTCACAACGAATGAGTGGTAACTGTATCCTGTGTGCTGTGGGGAAACCGAGTTCCTCTTGCCCGCAAGAGAGGTCGCGGTCTAGGAAAGGAAGTAAGATAAGTGTACAAATAAACGTCTACAAGGGAGAAAATCCAAAGAGACAGCCGAGCTGGGTTCAGCCCCGTCGAAGATTCAGGAAGGACTTAATGTAGGAGGTGGCATTTGAGTTAAGACTTGAAGGATTTGGACGCTTTCGGTCTCTCCACGTAGACCTAACCCATGTCCACCCTCCAGGCTTATCTGCAGTTCCTCCCAAGGGAGGAGATGTTCCTCTTCCTTTGACAAGTTGAGGCTTTTATTTTCCTGTATCCTGGAGCCCACCCAGTTTTGTGTCCCAAGAGACTGTCCACCCGTGTACATTCTTTCCCTAACGTTTTCACATTTATTCTAATAGTTACTAATGAGCACCTACTATTACCAGACACGGATACTGAGGGGAGGAATACAACTAAGATAGCCCTCAACTCTCACAGTCTGTTGAGAGGGTTAGTCATGCCCTCAAACAACATTATCAGGTCAAGTACTACAATTGATACAAAATACCATTTTTCTAGAGAAAAGCAAGAAGGGTTCATGGGCTAAATAGCCTATGAATGGGGCCTTCAAGAATCAATAGCGTTTTCACAGTGTCTTACACAAGCCAACCACTCTGTAAATGTTGATGTTGTTGGCTTCATGGAAATTTAGGAATGGCATTTGAAGCTGAGGGAATAGCTTGAGAAAAGGGAAATAGTGGGAAAGAATATCAGTCTTCCGTGGCTGGGTTTAGGGGGCCTGGGGGGCAATAACAGTGTTAGAAGGAAAGTTGGAGCCAGATCATGGGGGATCTTAAATGTCATGCTTAGATTTTTATTTATAGATTTTTTTTTTATTCTATACATAGTTAGAAGCCTTTAGAAGTTGGACAGAAATTTTAAATTTTCTCAAAGAATTTTTGTGCCAGTATCTTGCTCTTCTTTGGACCGCACAGCATTCTAGTGAGGTGGGCTAGGCAGCTAAGGAAACTGAAGTCCAGAGAACCTCCCCTCTGTTTTTCAGTCTCTAAGGTCTGTATACAGACATCTCCTTTCTCTAAAGAGAAGATGCATTTCACCATCTTGCTGCACTTTAAATTGCTCATTTCTTTTTCTTTTATGGCTAAACCACATGGACAGCAGATCTACACTGCCAACATCTCTACGGGTGGCTTGCCTTCCAGCCTCTCCTTTGTTCTACTAGAACTGTTTTCTAAACTCACCAGAGTCTACCCGACTTAGTCCAGCGGTCTCTTTGCATGACTCTCCATACATATATTCACTGGGTTTATACTATATATCAGGCACAATGCAAGGCCCGGGGCACAAAGAGGAGTAAAACATCCATCAGCTTGCCTAGAAGGTCTTCGATACACACATCGATACACACATCTGCACAGGAGGGAACCATCTACAGAGATAATTAGAATACTATGTAGCCAGTGTGGGACAGAGGTAATTAGGAACTGTGTGATGACAGAGAAGTGACACTTAGCCTAGTTTGGGGATTCAAGAGGGCTTCAAAGAGGAGATGGTACCTGAACCGAGTCTTGATTGATTGATTTAATGCTAGTTACATTATTACTCATGGTGTCGCATCATCCTTCTCACTGAACGGGAATACCGACTTCCAATGACCCAAAGTTCGTTACTGTGCTCCATTGACGATGACACCAATGGCAAGTTTTCCCTAGAGTATGCAGGAAACTATGAACAGTAATTCACTGTTCAGAATTACTTAGTATAACTTTACAATAATATATCTTCCAACTACGTTTTTTTCTTGAAATGTTTAGGCCTTAATCTCTGCTTTCCTAGAATATGATCGCTCGCTCTCAGTGTTGACTGCAGCACTGCCTTCCACATACTGAAACCATTTGGCAGAGGGAAAGGGGGAGTTAGGCTAGAGGTGCATGGACGGAGCAAGAAGAGAAGTTCTGTTCATGCAAGGAATACGTGGCCCTCACCTGGCCCTACTTAAGACTGACCCAGTGGCTCATGGTGTCACTACAGTGATCAAAAGAAGGAGAAGACATTGATTATAAAAGCCAGTTGGCAGAGTAATGGTTTCCAGCAGAAGATAGGCTTGGCCGCCACTGGAGCATTGCCTGACACGCAATGCAAAGCCTGTGGTAGGCGTGGGGTAACCACCCTTACCAGGTGGAGGTGGAGAGCCCCACTCTTCTGGTGTGTCGTAGACTGGAGGCAGCCTTGTGGTCAGAACACAGGCTGGCAAGGGCCATGACATGGACTCAAATGGGTGGCTTAACTCCAAGGGTCAGTGGTGGACTGTCAGTAGAATCCTGCACTCATCCTGTATCCAATGTGAATGGGAGTCACCCCAAATCAGCAAGTCAGTACCATGCAGGCGGCCTGATCTTGTGCGATGCCACAGAAGAAATATTGTGTTGGCAGAAAGAAGCCATCTGCTTGCCAGGTTTCCCCGGACAACCCACAGGCATGGGCCCCGAAGCTTTTCAGGGCACTTGGTCAGCCCCATGCATGAGGTGGGATGTTGGAGAGTACCGTGAAGAGGAGAAACAGAATATAACGATCCCAGCCGCTGAAGAGGATTTAGAAAGATTCAAAAATAGCACTCCAAAGTGTACGGCCCACTGAGGCCTGGGACCTGGGCCAGGGACTTTACTTGCCTGGGTCTTAGGACTATATCGTGTGGTTGAATAAAGGTGGTTTCGTATTTTTTGCTCCCATTAAAAGGTGGATTCTATTTCCCTTTTAATCTGAGCTGGACTTAGTGGCTTGTTTAATCAATATAAGGTGACAGAAGAGAAACTCGGGGTTTTCCAAGGCCAGGTCATGAGAAGCCTTACAGCTTCTACCTAGATCTTTGGAGCACTCACACTGGTAACCCCAAATCACTTCGGAAGAAGTCCACCTTCCCTAAGGCCATCATTCTGGAAAGCCCATATGTGTAAGTGCTTTACTCGACATGCCCAACTGAGCCAACTCTCCCAGCCGAGGCGCCACACACGTAGGTGAAGGCATCTCATACCCTTTAGCCTAGTCCATCCACCAGCTGCACCCCATCAAGTGACCTCTCCAGGAAGAAGAATGGAAACGAAGAATCGCCCAACTGAACCTATGCCTGAATTCCTGTCCCGGGAAGTCAAGAGATACAGCAAAATGGATGGTATCTTAAGCCACTGAATTTGGGGGAAGTTTGTTATACAGCAATAGACACCTGGCCTCAAAAAGTTTATCATCTAAAAAAAAAAAAAGTTTATTATCTAGAGTACAGGGCTTATGAAAAGGTGACAATTCAGTAAAGATGATTAGGTTCTGTCACAATGCAGAGAAGAAAGAGGTCTCTTTGAATGTGGATGATGAAAGAAGACTTTCTAGAAGAGAGGAGATTTCAGCTGGACCTTGGAATACAAGAAAGATAAGACGTATGGCGAGGCAGACACAGGGCATTCCTGGCAAGCAGGGAGGTAAACCTGGGAAGGTGTAGGCAGTCCCAGGCAGTCCGTGTGGTTCCTTCGGGCTAGAGCAGATGGTTTCTGCAGTAGAAAAAGACGAAGCTGGTGTAGTGTGGACAGGAAAAATGCCTCCCCTCCATCTTGTAGCCCTGGGGAATGTCTGAAGGGCTTTGATCCTTGGCTAATGGAGTCAAGTAATATTTCTAGAAAGTCATTATGAGGTCTTCAGACTCTCTCCTTTTATTTGAGCTTCAAGAGGTGCCCTCACAGTTTCATGGTTCCAGGGTTTGGCAAACCAATCCAGAGTCAGCCTGTTTGTTTCCCTTGGTGGTTTGATAAACTTGAAACCTCTCAAGAGTATTCCAATTTGGTGGAACTTAATTCTTGTCTTTGAAACCCAATTAATTTGTTGTGTGTCTCTGGCCACTTCATTAAGATTGAATAGAGCTATTCTGTTCTCCCTTCTCTTAAATGGTCAGTGCTCCCTGTACTCCCCCACTCTGGTCTCTGCCCTTCCCCCCCTAGTGCACCTTCTGGTCCTGTTTCCTCCTGAGCTCCCTTTGCCCCTATTGTCCCTTCTACCTGTGCGGCTGCTCACACACCCCTGTATCAACTGTGACTATGTCTCGCTTCCCCTACCAGACCCTAAGAGCCCATCGAGACGTCCTGTCACTCCTCAACTACTCCCTCCCCTTTTCAATCATCTTGAATGATGCCCAAGAGATCCTTATAACGCAGAGATGTGCTGTCATACATACGTTGAACCTTTGATAGCTCCCTGGTGCTTACAAAATCCAGTAAAAAGTTCTTATCTTGGCAGATAGAGCCCTCCTTACTGACCGCATCCCTGGCCATTTCCACATCCTAACTAAAGTGATTGCAGCCGTTCTCGCAACATCTTCTGCTCCCTGTCGCCTTTGCATGCTCTATTCCCTGAGCTTCAGACATCCTTCCCCCTCTGCCTCAGGCCCGATTGACTCCCGCTCAGTCAAGTCTCAGCTCTGGTTTCACCTCCCTTGGGGTCCAGACACCGGACTGAGTGAGGACTCCTCCCTCGGTGCTCCTCTGGCACCTGGTGCTCCTTCTCAACACTTGTCACTGGTGTCCCAGTTCTCTGTCCAGCAGTCTGAAGGCAGAGGACACGGCTTCCCCCATGTGCCTCCCCAGTGTCCAGCTCAGTGACTGGTATAAAGTGCGTGCTTGCTAAATATCTGTTGCATTGCCATGGACGCTGTTTAATCAGCTCACTCTCCTAAGTGTTCCGCCTGCCTGCCATTTCGGAAGCCCAGGATTATTTGAGGCTTGACTTTTAGATGATTATAAGCCACCTGTATCAGGGCAGCCGTTCTTGCTGAAAGACTTGTCCCTTGAAATCGATGCGGAGTGCTAAACATAATGCCTCCTCCTTAAGTACTTTCTCAGCAGGTTCTCATTCTGTGCTCTTAACGACGTGGGAGAGGCAGCACCCTGGTTTTCTAGGCAAGCATGCTGAGCTTGGCCAAGCTGACAGTGGGACAGGGGAGCAAGATCCCAGCTGCATTTTGACCCAAAAAGGGCCTTGCCACAGATAAGACACCTCGGATGGCTTCTGCTTTTTACAGCAACAAAACCCTAGTCACTCTCCAAAGCCAAAGAAACATAATCTCATTGCCTCTGGGTTTGCTCCCAAACCCCCTCGATTAAAGCTGAGCAGACAGAAAGGATGGCATTTCTGAATTCAGGGGCTGCAACGAAGCTAAAAAAAACAAAAAACAAAAAACAAAAAAAAAAAACCCCAAGCATGTGTGGGCTCCTTCTCGGACCCACCAGGTGGAGGGGATGTTGCCCCGGGTGCTGCGGGAGGTGGGGAGGGGTCTCCAAGGAAGCCGCCCTCCCCGGACAGTCCATCAGCAAATTGTCTCATGTAGCCATAACAGCCAGGAGCAAGGTGAGGGGAGCAGGGTTTTGTCCAAGGAGAGCCAATGTATTGTAAACAGGATAAAAGGGGCTGGAAAGCCCCACTTATCACTGACTAATGTGTCCCCAGGTCATCAGGGAGCTAGACCCTCACCGACAGCCCTGAGCAAGGGAAAGAGAATTCCCGATTAACCCCATCACCTGTGAGCAGAGCCAGGGCAAAGGTCTGGCTTTTCCTCTTGCTAAGTGATTCCCATGGTCATTAGGCATCCATGGGGATCAGCGCAGTTTCTAGGAGGCCCTCTGCCAGACTGGAGAAATGCCTTCTGGGTCCTCAGCTCTCTGGGGACCCAGGGTACCAGGTGTGCGTGCCGGTATGCTTGGGAGGAGAGGAGGGCTGAGGAAGACAGAGGTGGCATGAGGTTTGGGAGAAGTCGCAGGGGGAGGGTGGTGATCTCCTGGTTCATCGTGAGGGACAAGGAGGCCTGTGTGCCAGCACACGGAGCATTCGGTTGGCTTAACTTAGACTTGAGGGACCAACTGAGAGATTGCTGTCTGGGCTCTAATGATCTCGTTCATTCTTTCCAAGCCCCTTGTGTGCAGGTACGCTGATTTACAGATGAGAAAACAGAGGCTCGGAGAGGTTCAGTGCCCACAGTAACCCAGTGGGTGGCCTTACTACCTAGTGGCCAGGGCATCTCAGCGCCAGCTGGAGCGGGTGTACCAGGTCAGTACTTAAGTGTGACAACTTTTGAGAGATGCGTGGCTTACAGGGGTTCTACTTTCCTCTGAACATACTTCACCCGCCCCGAGAGCTTTCCTCGGTCATCTCTTGTCTCTTCCTTTTGGGTTCCCATTTTCCTGGACCATCGAGGCATAGGGTAGTAGGAAGAGTTCAAGATTTGATACACGGAGCCTGTGTTTCATTTTTCAACGTGATTCTTTGGACGAATCAATTCATTCCTCTGAGCTTCAGCTTGTTTATCTGTTAGATGGGGACACTCTGTGCCCTTTTACTGAGTCGAAGGAGGATTCATGAGAAGGGGAATGAAGGGCTTTGCACAAGATTTGAGTGTTAATTATTTTCACAGTGACTATCATGGGACCTTCCGAGTAAATTTCTTGCCTCCGGTTTTGTCTCCACAGCCCGCCTGCCTCTCCAGGCATACCGTTTTAGATCCACCTGCCTAAAACACTCCTTATGCATGTCTCTTGCACAGGAACCAGCAGCGGCTCCCTGCTACTGCTTCCTTGGCCTGGAACTCACCTTTCCAGGTCTGGACCATCTCCAGCTCCCAAAACCAGAGCCTCTGCTTCCTTGTCTGACCATGGGCTCGAGTCACAGATCTCACTTTGGGGGGTCCAAACACACGGTGTGTTCACATCCTCTCATACCCGTGGGCCTGTGGCTCCTAGCTGGCCCCTCCTACTCTTCCAAGCTGGCTCGGATCCCACCCCCTCCTCCAGCCGACTTCCCTACCACCCATCCTACAGCAGTCTCTCTCCCCTCTTGTCTTTATCTTCCTCTGTGCCTTACCATTCACCTCGTGGGAGTGTTGGCTTTCCATGGATAATCAGTTTCCAGGTTAGATCATAAGCTTCTTGAGGCAAAGACCTGGTTGTCTTTTAATGAATCTGCTCAACTCATCTAGGCTAGAGAGGCAGTGGGCTTAAGGGGGTGTCCTCAGGAATCAATCCGTCTGAATGTCAGGTGACAGCGCCTTACCCCAACACCTGAGCCCCTGAAGCAGTGGTACTCTGAGGATCTGGCTTATGGGCTCAGTATACATCCGTGACTTGACCAGAGCTGTGGCAGGGCAGCCTGTGTGTGTGTGTGTGTGTGTGTATGTGTGTGTGTGTGTGTGGTGGGAGGACTGTGTTTAGCAGGTGGGACTGGGAAAGGGCGCTCATTTAAAAGCCTCTATTCTATAGCCCCATGGGCTTGCCCTAAGCATGCAGGAGCCCCCGTGTCATCCCCTTTCATTTCTGCCCCTCAGTGAGTCTTCTGGGGTTTTAGGTGTGGCATGGGCGGTGAGAGGCATGGAGAAATCTCCTTCCATGCCCTTGATAGCCAGTGAACTGATAACCAATCAACTCACTCATTTCCCATCAGAGAAACTGAGGCCCAAAGAGGGGGATATGACCTACCCCTATCACAGAGAGTTCAAAGCCTAGCTGGGGTTGGAACCTGCATGTCTTGATTCCTGTCCAGGGCTTACCTCCCTACCTCACACTACCTGTTGGGTGACACCCATGACGAGGCCATGTAGACAGGGATTCTAGAAGTGCAGGTCTGGGAGTCAGAGCTCAGGACCATCCCCCTAGCCAGGTTGTCTTCAACATGCCAAGAGGTGAAGCAGGCTGGGCCAGACCGAGAAGTATCCAAGAAGGAGTCCCTAGGCCCCTCTCCAAGGCCCCCAAACCCGCCATGCCTTGGCGCATCCCATCTGGTTGTTTTCTCCCCTTGAAATGAAGGTGCTGTCCCCACAGCCCCAGCTGCATGGCTGTCACTAGCCACCAGCCACATGTGGCTATCGAGCCCTTGAAATGTGGTTAATACACATCGATATGTCCTGCAAGTGTAAGATACACAATGGCTTCCACGAAACTTAGTACAAAAATACATAAAATATATAGATACTTTCTAACATTGATTCATGTTGAAACGATAATGTTACTAAAATGAATTTCATCTATTTCCTTTTCCTTTTTTAATATGACTTCTAGTCTAGAAATTCAAAAATAAATCCATGGCTCACGTTTGTAGCTTCTGCTGTGTTTCTGTTAGGACAGCACTGGTCCAGAGTATTTGGCCTTGGCCTTCCTTCTGAGCCTGCAGGCTCTTGAGGGCAGGGAGCTGCCTGGAATAGGACTTCTCCACTCAAGTGGTCCCTCTCAGCCTGGTGTCCCAGGACCTGCATGCGCTGATGCACAAATTGGGTTCTCAGTTCTCCGGACTGCATAGCCTGTCCGTGTGGGCTCCTCCGGGGTCCCTTGGACCCACAGAGTCTCAGAATGGGGCATGGGAACAATCAAGGCAGGCTTTCCGTTGGAGATGAAAGGGGCTTCGGGTCCAGGGCCAGGATAAGGCAAGCCAGGTACCAAGGGCACAACATTTAAGGAGGCACTCATTCTCAGGATGGGGCTAGAAACCTCACTTGCCACTTGTCTCGCTCCCAGCCTTGCCAGCCTCCAGTATGGTTCCTTCAGAGGGACCCAGGCGGGAGCCACGTCTCCACAGGGGTCCCCAGCTAAACTCACCGCGGTCCCAGGGTGATCCTAACAGCCACCTTCCAGGGCAAAACCCTCACTCGACACCCCCCAAGTCAACTCCAAATATAATCTAGATTCAGCCCTGATTCCTCCACACCTAGGGCCCCTTCGCTGTGCCTCCAGGAGACAAGCTGCATTAATGGCGATAATTTTGCAGCTTTGAAAGGGAAGCTCCCGAGACCCTGAGGCGTGGGGCTACGGGAGCTCTCTGAGGAGAAGGCCAGACAGCAGGCATCCCTCAGAGGCCTCCGTCCCGCTGCAGGCCATGGGGCCAACGTGTCCCAACATTGACAGGCTTCCTTGCACAAGCCAGACCTCACAGAGTGAGGGGCGCGTGAGGAGGGGGGACAAGGAGGCTCAACAAGAGGGTCGGGGGCTCATCCATCAAGAACCGTCAAACAGCAGGGCCACAAGCCTGCCTGAACATTAGGCTTTCTAAAGGGGACTTCTGCAGCTCCCCCACCCCAAAACCTTAGCCTCCTGAAATCAAGCACATTCCACCGGAGAGGGATTAGGGGGTTGGCAACCCAGGCCGGGCTGGCCCCTGCCTGCTCACCCACACTGATGGGACCGAACGCCCCCCCACCGCCCCCCAACTAGAGCTGCGGTTATGGGGCCCAGGGCGAGGCAGACATTGGTGGGGCCTTTTTGTCTGCCCCTGCTTTTAAGAAAATAGCACACAATTTGAGAGGCAATAGTTACTATCTTTTCTTTTTTTAGATCAGGAGAGGTGGGTCGCAGTGGGGGTCTCCAAAGCCTTGGAGAGTGTGCTGGGGCTGGAGAGTGGAAAGGGCCCGTCAGGTAAGAGCAGAGGACCAGTGTAATCCTCCCCACTGAAGCCAGCACCTGCACTGGCTCACCCTCCACAACCGCCGGCGGTCAGCCAGCCTCAGGTGGCCTGAGTGCTCACGGACATGGCTCATGCCAGGGGGGACAAGAGCACGGACTCCCCTTCTCTCCTTCCCTCCCAAGGGAACCCCAACTGGGGCCCTCCAGTCCTGAGAACAGCGGGCCAAGAAGCACCCCAAACCTTGACAGTTGCTTATCAAGGCATCAGACAGACCTGTGTTCAGATCCTGACTCAGCCCGCTGCCACCTGTCGACCTTGGCAGGCTACTCGACTTCTCTGAGCCCCATTTCCTTAATTGGCAAGTAGTCCTAGTATACTCCCGGTGTAGTGGAAAGCCATCCGGTCTGGCTATCAGAGAGAACTGCGTGGGGCCAGTGGCGTGCTGCGGACCCTTGGGTAAGTTACATGACTTCTCTGATCTTCATTTTCCTAATGAGGTTTTCACAAGGATTCAATGAAATCACATGCCTGAAAGTGCCTGGCACAACACTGAGTGGGTGCTGCCCTCAGATGGAATTCATCCCCTTGTCTCCTGCCCTCCCGCCGCTTCACGGTATAGCTGCCCTGGGGACCTTCACGATATAGCTCTGATCGCCCTCATCACCCTAACTGCGGTGTAGCTGTGGCAGCTATATGCTGGCCTCTCAGGTTCCAGGCAGGACGCTGTGATAGCACCTAGTATACATACGTTGCTCCAGTAGTGCTCCTTTTTGTGTACGTTTGGGAGGAAGGGTTGCATATGAGTTAAAGGCATCAACTCTGCAGTTCAAAAGCTGGCTCCGCTGCTTCCTGGATGGGCCGTCTCAGGCCAGTCGCTTAACTTCTCTGTGCTCCAACTTGCTCATCCGCAAAAATGAGCAGAATGCTAACACCTTCCTCACAGAGTTGGGGGGGTGGTGGGATGTTAAATAACGTAGTAATTATAAGGGGCGCATACTACATGCCGCAAGGGTGTTTAGTTAAATCAAATTTATTGAGGGGCGCCTGGGCAGCTCAGTTGGTTGAGTGTCAGACTTTAGCTCAGGTCACAATCTCACGGGTCGTGAGTTCGAGCCCCGCGTCAGACTCTGTGCTGATGGCTCGGAGCCTGGAGCCGGCTTCGGATTCTGGGTCTCCCTCTCTGCCCTTCCCCTGCTTTCACTCTGACTCTCTTTCTCTCTCAAAAACAAGTAAACATTAAAAATTTTTTAAAAATTATAAGTCAAATGTATGGACCACCTTCGCTGCCCAGAGACGCTCACCATCCATCCGCTGGCCCCAGTTCAGGCCTTTGGCAGGCTCTGTCCTATTAGTTCAGGGAAGTCCTTTCTGACCCTGTGTCTATTTCCTTATGGGAGAGGGGAGGGAGCCAAGGTCCCGAAGAGGTGGGGGGAAGGCCTCGGCTTGGCCTCTGGTCCTTGCCTCCCACCCATGAGCACTGGTCAGGAGCCAGGCTCGCCGCTCCTTTCCTGGGCTGGCTTTCTCCAGGGTGGGGGCTGGGCTGGGCCGGGTGGGCTGCCCCTCACTCTCAGGAAGAGATCCGACAGGCAGGGAATGCATTTGCAACCGCCCAGTGGTCAGCACAAAGGTGGCTACAGGAGGAGCTTCCTCTCCAGGAGGAAGGGAGAAGGTCAGCGGCCCACATCCGGCCCTGCCCGTTCCTCCCAGATGCTATGGAAAGATGTCCTAGCCGCTTCGTCATTGCTGGGCGGGGTCTTTCCTTCACGCCGGGCCCGGTCCCTTGGAGGACCCTGGCCTGCGGGGCTGGGCGCACACTCGGAGGCACATAATCTCTCCGCCTTGTGCTCCCAACCCCTCCCCCCCAGTCCTGTACACACAGTCCAAGGGTCGAGGGACGAAGCAACCAGTTACTGGCTTGGCCGTCTGCTTGACATTCCACTGGGCTGTCCCGGGCTCTAAGGCCTGACTTGCCTGGATGCACAACGGACTTCTGGGAGCGATGGCTTAGCCGTCTGTGTTTATTGCCCAAGAAGTCAAGGTCATGGGTCAGTCCTTAGATAGGGCCAGAGACTTCCTTCTCTTCCAAAGCCACAGATGCCACCCCGCGGCGGGGCTTCCTCTCTCACCCATGTGCAACGTGTACCAAAGGGATCAGCGGTGACTCAGCAGAAGGAGAAAAGAGCGTCTCCTCACTGCTGCCCACCCTGGCTGGGGGTGGGTTATTCTGAGCATCATCTTCATGGGGGACCTTTGGATTCGGTGATGTAGGCGAAGATGATCTCACTCGGGCCACTGTGTAAAAAAATAGAAACCTTAGGATGCGTGGAGACCTGCCCCAAGGTCCCAGAGCTGGTTCTTTTGTGGTGGGAGTGGGCAGCTCCTGCTCTGTGTTTTGGGAGGTTGAGGCCTGGGGAGGGGGCCCAGGAGATGGGAGCACTTCATCTCCAAGGCAGAGGCAGAGATCTGCGGGAAGCCCTGGGCAAGGGGGCTCGTGGTCGTGGACTCAATGGCATCATTGAGAATTAAGACTTTTTCTATCTTTCTGCCTGACTACTCCCCAAGTGCTGGCCAGTTCACCTCATGGTGTCAAAGTGGCTGCCACACATCTGGGTACTGCTGACCAATACGGTAAATGCCTGAAGTGTAAGAGGGACAGTTTCTTCTTGGGTCCCTTTTTAAGAGAGAGGGAGCCGTTCTTACAAGCCCAGCAGAACTTGCCTTCAAGTTTCTTTGGCTAGCATTGCGTCACCTGCCCGCGTTCAAATTAACCTCTGAAAACAAAAAAGGGATGATCACGCCTGGATTTACCCCTGAGTTGGGGGTGGGGATCCCTTCCCCAGAGGGAATGAGTATCGCATCAAAACTGGCATTCTTTTACCGAGAAGATGGGGGAGCTGGTTACTCACAGTGTTTGGCGGCGATCAGATGAAAGACCCAGGAGTTTGTGTTTCTTCCCCCACCCCGGGACGGTAAACCCACCCCTGGCTTTTCTCAGCTCCCTGCTCTGTTTGTTTTTCCCTCTAGAAGGACTGCTTGGCCACAAACTTCTCCTTGTTTGTTGTTAAAACTTGGCCAAGTGAAAACTTCCTGCCAGAGCGTTTTCTCTCTCTCTCTTTCTCTCTCTCTCTCTCTGTCTTAAACACACACACATACACACACACACACACAATCTAGTGTTCATTGAATTACTCTGAATCCCACCAAGGTATGAGCAAAATGCCTGTTCCGGTGTGTCGCCCAGTCCCCCGCACAGACACCACCCACGTCTGCTTCTGACAAGGTTTGCACAAGTAGGTGTCTATGAGCCTCCGGTTTTTCATAAACAATTCACAGTCAAAGACTGGGCTTGGTGTAAAGCAAACGAAAAACAACGTCTAACCTCACGTGCTCCACGTGGCCCAACCGGAAGGAGGGTGCTCACGAGGCGGCGTTCAGGGAGGGGGCGCACCTTGTCTAGCTGTGTCCAGAGCAGGCACTGGAAGGAGGAGTCTCAGTGGTAAAAATCCTGCCGCAGCCCGCCCAGAGGCAGTGCCTGGGCCCTGGACATTGCGAAGGGAACCGGAAGGTCTGTTGCGAATGACCCAGCCCCACTCCGTTGCTCCGGGCACGGGGAGACGCTCTACTAGGTATACGGGCTGGATTCTGCTGTGCCCTGCCTGTCGCTACCTCACAAGGAGTCTGCAGAAGCTTCCCACGCGGCTGACGGCACTAGATACAAAAATCGAGTCCCCAGTGCAGACCTGTTTCCTCTGTGTCATAGGACCCCCGCCTACCTCAGGGTCTCCCCTTGCTGCCCCCTCAGCTCCAGCCACTGGGGCCTCCTCGCTGCTCCTGAAATGTGCTGGGCTTATTCCTGCCTCGTTTCCCTCCGCCTCAAATGCCCCCATCCTGTCTTAGCCCACAAGCCAATTTTTCAGAGAAAACTTCATTGAACGCCTGTATCAGGTCGTCTCTCTTACCTTTGTTTTATTTCTTTCAATTACAAGATAGCTGGACAGAAAATACATTATTTATAGGTTCCTTCTCTCTCCCCACCCTCAGAATAGAGGCCCCATGAGGACCAGACCCTGGACGGCTTGGTCCCCACTCTGGCCCCGAGCACAGAGCTTGGCCTGTAGACGGTGTGCAATAAAGTATGAATTAATGATATCTCCAGACTAGACTACTTCTCTGGGATGAAATGAAAAACAAACAAACAAGCAAACATCAATCTTCTGGAAAAGTGCCTGATATTTCGGGGCGCCTGGCTGGCTCAGTCGGTGGAGCGTGCGACCCTTGATCTTGGGGTTGTGAGTTCAAGCCCCACTCTGGGCATGGAGCTTACTTTAAAAAAAAAATGTTGTGAGGGGCGCCTGGGTGGCTCAGTCGGTTAAGCGTCTGACTTCGGCTCAGATCACGATCTTGGGTTTGTGAGTTCAAGCTCGGATCACGATCATGTCGGGCTCTGTCTGACAGCGTGGAGCCTGGAGCCTGCTTCAGATTCTGCGTCTCCCCCTCTCTCTGCCCCTCCCCCTCTGTCTCTCTCTCTCTCTCTTCCTCTCAAAAATAAATAAACATTAAAAAAAATGTTGTGAAATCAAAAGTGCCGGAGAGAGATGAGCTACAATCATAGTCTTCCCACCCTGCCCGTCCTGCAGTGCTGATCACGAAGGAGTGAGTTGACAGTGAGTAGCAGGTGTAAGACTCTCGCTATTGCTTCTTCTCCTTATTCTTCGTCTTTCTCATCCTCTAAGAGCAATTGCACTTTGAGGGGCTTGTGAAGTAGAAAAGAATGGGAGGAGGTTGTACACAGTCTGTAATGGCAATGATGCCCACACGCGCGCGGTGCTGTGCTGTGCGGATGGCATTCAGATCGTGGCACCCATTTTACAGAAGAGGACTCTGAGTCTCATGAAGGCTGAGGGACTTGTTCAAGGTCCTGAACTAGGAGAGGGTGGAGTTGGGGTTAGACTCTCACAGCTGGCCTGGAAGTTCTGCACTCTCAACTACTCTGCTAGGCCACCTCCCTACCTCTGACATGGGTCACTGTAAGATTTAAATGAGGTAACAATCGGCTTGCCTGACACTGTTTCCTGCATTTTCTAGGCAACAGCTGTATTGGGAGAATTCACATATAATAAAGTTCGCCTTTTTCAAGCGCACAAGTCAGTGGTTTTTAGCATATTCACAGGGTGGTGCAGCCATCACCAACCACTCCCCTCCTCTCAGAGAATTTTCGCCACCTTCTCCCCAAAACCCGTGCCTCTTGGCAATCACTACCATCCCTCCCCACCCCCCCCCAGTCCCAGTCCCAGGCAATCACTGCTCTGTTTTCTGTCTCTATGGGTTTTTCTCTTCTGGACGTTTCTTGTAAATGGAATTGTGCCACGTGCAGTGTTTGGCGACTGGCTCCTTTCACCCGGCTGACTGTTTCCAAGGCTCACCCACGTCGTAGTGCGCGTCGGCGTGTCGTTGTGTCGTTCCTTTTGATGGCTGAACGCTTTTCCGTTGTGTGGATAGACCACCTTCGTTTCTTCATTCACCAGTTGACGGACTTTGGCTTGTCTCCGCCTTCTCGCTCTTGGGAATGCTGCTGCCGTGAGCGTTCCCGGACCAGTGTTTGGTACAGACACGTGTTTCCGCTCTCTTGGGTAGATACCTAGGTGTGTGATGGCCAAGTCACAAGGTAACTCATGCTTAACATGTTGAGGAATTGCCCAAGTGTTTTCTAAAGCAGCTGCACCATGTCATGTTCCTTCCGGCAGCTTAGGAGGCTTCTCATGCACGAGGGAGTCTAGATGCTGCTGTTCTTACTGTGGAAAAAGAGAGTTGACTTACTGTTGAGGCTGGCTCCCTTATGCGAGGATCCTCCCTGAATTTAGAGGTTCCACAAGGCAAGAACCCCCAGCGTGACCTTTATTATTATTCTGTTGTTTCTCCTCTTCACCCGCCTCCTTATTTCCCTCCTTGTCCTAAGTCCTGACTCTTCCCCTGACTCTTTGATCCCTGCAGGCCTCGCCTGTGGCCTCAGTGGGGCAGTTGGAGGCCCCAGTGGGCCAGAGATGAGGCCAAGTCTCATGACAACAGCCATGGGCACGGGCCACGGTCAAAGAAGAGCAGAGCAGCCAAGTAGCTTACTTCCTGGGGGACCCTTGAACTTGGCAGTGGACACTCTTAGAGTAGCAGGCCAAGGATCCCACGGGGATTATCGAAAATGTACCCCTTTTTTAAAAAGCAAAATTATTAAGATTTCAGTTGTTAAAAGCTTGGAACTTTCTCTGTGTACATTTGTGATATTCTGAAGCGGTGTATTTGTTGCCTAGGAGAGGACGGGGAAGTAGAAAGGGGAAAGTCTTCTTCCAGATCTTCCCCGGGGTATCTCAACAAGGTCACTGCGGTGTCCAAGGCCGAAAAGTGTGGAGAAATGTTAGCCGTTGAGTGGATGGGTTGGAGAGCATGTGATTTAGGGAGCCCCCATCCTTGATAATGGTCTGCTCTGTTTCTGGGGAACTAATGCTGCCTCTTCCAGGAAGCCCTTTGATCCTACTCCCCAAAATACTTTCTGCAAAAAGAGGAGATTATATTAAAAGGCCATATACTCCTTGTATACACTACCTCTTGTTTTCCTCTTTAAAAAGTTCACAGTGAGAATCCGGGACCCAGGTGGGCAAGAAGCCTTTTGGTTCAGGTGGTGGAAGCAGCAGCCTAGAAGACTCTGTGATATTTTATTGCCGTGCAGAGTCAGTAGAGGAAAATACACCCAGAGCCTATACGAGGAAAGCCAGGCATTCAGCACCAGCATGACCTTACTACGAAGTTCCTCAATCCAATACAAGGCCAAGGACGGGGAGCAGGAGGGAGTGGCGCACCTGGGTGGCTCAGTCTGTTAAGCCTCTGACTTCTGCTCAGGTCGTGATCTCACCGTTCGTGAGTTCGAGCCCCACACTGGGCTCTCTGCTGTCAGCCTGGAACCCACTTTGCATCCTCGGTCTCCCTCTCTCTTTGCCCCTCCTCCGCGTGCACTCTCTCTCAAAAAATAAATATAAATAAATAATAAATAAATAAAAACTTAAAAAACAAATTAACAAGCAAGTCCAAGGACAGACTAGACACCAGTAACTCTGTGGCCAGATGAACTGGCTCACGGCGATGCTAGAGTTCTAGTTCACGGCTGCCCTGGATGGGCTCTTCAGGGTTTTAGGTGCCTGTGTCCTGTGGGCCTAGGTGGTTCTAGGGGCCAACAACACGAGGTGAAGGCAGCCCTGGGTGTTTAGATGAAGGTGGCCCTGACCAACGGTAACGTCTGATTCTAGGTATCAGGGACTCTATGTCTGACCCTTGAAGACAGTAGCTCTGGACTTTGGTAGCCCTGGCCAATCTGGGTGCTTCTGATCCTATGGCATTGGTGATGGAGGCCCCATGGTTCTAGGTGCTGGCAGCCTCTGGTACTAGGTGACCAACAAGTCTGTGAGCGTTGGCTGGAGCCAGTGAGAGAAGAAGGGAAGAGGAACTAAGGCAGAAATGCCCCTCCTGCTCCCGAGGGGCAGCTTCAGAGCCTGCAGGGTGAAGCCCTGGGCTGCGGCTACCTCTGAGCTAAGCTATCTGGAAGGACTGTGAAAGGGACAGGCACTGTGCACAAGTTAGCTATTACAAGTCACCGACGGGGCGGGACTGGGGGGATCCCAGCCAGCAGCCTCCACGCTGACCGATGGCTGAACCCAGGCTGGGCTCCCTGCCCTGGAAGCAAGGCAATGCCTGGGGACGGATGGCCTCGTGTCCTCTCGGCCTGGCCCCACGGGAGCCTAAGGCCACCTCCCAGTGGGCTCCGCTGAGGTGCAGGAAGGGGCCGCCGCTAAGGACGGTGGGGTCCAGCAGGTCTGGGCAGGTCTGCTCTGCCGAGGCCGGGCCCTCTCCTGGGTGGCTGGGGCGCCCCAGAGCGGGCAGGCAAGCACGTCCCAAGCGCAGGCCCCTGCCCGGGAGGCCCGGCTAATGACCCCGTGCATTCCGGCCTGCATGGGCCGGGGAATTGGCTGAGGGCAGACCCATTAGCTGGAATTCTCCCAATGCTCACACATCAGAGTGGAGGGGGGAGAAGTGAAAAGTTGAAAAAGAGCTAATTATCGCTTTTATCAGAGCGGGTGGGTTGATGGGTCCGCCCGAGGGCAGCTGGGGCTGCATTAAAGATTAAACGCCAGGTAGGGGGGAGCGGGGCTGTCATTCCACAGGAGGGAGGCCGGCCGGCGGGCCGACCTACGGAGACCTGGTGGCAGGCGGCAGCCTTAGATCTGTCAGCCGAGCCCTCTGTCCCAGCGCCCACCATGGCCACATTCCACCAGGGGACCCCCGCAGCGCCCGACGCTTCCGCCTGCCGCTGCGGGGAGGGCGGCCGAGGTCCACAGCCGCCCCCTCGAGGGATGAGGGGTCGGGGCAAGCCTAATTACCCAATTGGTAGTTTTCCTGGGACCTGTCTTTGGGGAACTGAAATGGGTCCCTGCACGTCACCCAGTGACCTTGTGTGTAGAACCTACTTTGGAATCCTATGAGGCCTGGCAAGGACTCAAGGTCAGGGCATCGGATCCTCCTTGTTATTACGAAGCAGGAGCCTAAGGCCCAGAGGGGGAAAGGGACTCACTCAATCATGTTAACTGTGTGGGAAATCCCAGGAGCTTGTAAATCCCTCGAGGATGGGAGCTCCATCTTCAATTCTCTTTATCTCTAAAGGAACTGGAGAGATTCGCTTTGAGCAGTCAAGGGCAGGGTGACTTCATTATGTCATTGCAACCCAACGGCCTTGTGAAGACACTGGGTGTTCAGTGAAGGTGCGTTTGTTGAGTGGGTGATAAAACGGAAGCGCCTAAGGAGGGTGGTCGTTTGGAGCATTCTCCAAATCTTGGGAGCTAATTCACTGGTCATGACGAAGGAATGTAGGTGGCTATTATGGTCTTGAGTTTCTACGACAAACCAAAGCAGGGGTTGGGAGGGGGTTGCTGAGTGCCGCGGCAGACTGGCTGTAGGCCGACGGTGTCGAGGCAGCCAGCCACTCTAGTCTTCATTGTGTGTCTGGACAAAGATGTCCACACAGACGTCTCCACCCCCACAGAGACACTGGAAGCATGGTCTCCACTCTCTGGGTCCCTCTAGGGGACCCAGAGCCCTATGCGGCCACTCGGCTCTTCTGAGCATCCGCCTGGGCCCAGAAGGACGAAGTTAGACTCCTTGCTTCTTTCTCTCTTCCTAGCTTCTAGAAACCAGAGCCTTTCCGGTTTGGTTTCTTTTGTTTTGTTTTGTTTTTTAATTTTTTAATGTTTATTTTTGAGAGAGAGAGAGAGCATGAGTGGGAGAGGGGCAGAGAGAGGGAGACACAGAATCCGAAGCAGGCTCCAGGCTCTAAGGTGTCGGCGCAGAGCCCGATGCAACGTTTGAACCCACGAACCGTGAGATCATAACCTGAGCCGAGGTAGGACGCTTAAATCACTGAGCCACCCAGGCACCCCTGGTTTGGTGTCTTGAGGCTTCCAACCTCAACTCGGGATTTGGTGCTGTTCTCACCTCTCCCTGTGGTGAACAATAATTTATTTACGATTCAGACCTCCTGAAGCTTCTGCCAGCAGGGCAGCAACCCTTGTGGAATAAATATTCGTTGAAAGAGGGAGGAATGGAAGAAGGGAAGAAGACAGAAGGGGAAGAACTTTTGCAGGAATTGAGGTGGATGAGAGCCAGGCCTTGCTCCCCAGGAGCCCCAACCGTCCAGTGAGGGGGAGAGACGGCCGCACCGTTGCCCACAATGCAGGGCAGTTAGTGCGGACACAAAGGGGAAGGAACAGTCTGATGGTGGAGCTCCCAGGAAGGCGTGATTCACTTCGGGGAGCGGTGGGAACCTTCTATGGCTGAGTCTTTAAGGTGGGGAAGGAATGAGTGAGCCGGAAAGGGAGGGAGGGCATTGTCCGCCGGACTGGCGGGAGCAGACACACAGAGGTGGGAAAACGTGGCCGCATTCAGGGGAGAGCGGGAGCGCTCGGCTGCCTGGGGCCTGGAGACGTGGGCTGGGATGGTGGGGAAAGGCCGAGGAGCCACGCCTGGGGGTGACAGTCAAGATTTCCGGCAGGGGTGTGACACATCCAGCCCGTAAGACAGTGAAAAGGAGGACTTTGAACCCCTGAGGACTGACTTTAACCTTCACTAGAAATAGAGACCATTCTATTTGGAGCCCGAAAGCTGCTGGGGTCTCTGAGGCTCTGCAGAGAGTGATCCTCTGACCCTCTTGAGCAGAGCTCAAAAAGGACCAGGACGGGGGGCGGCGCCTGGGCGGCTCAGTCAGTTAAGCGTCCCAGCTCTTGGTTTCGGCTCAGGTCATGATTCCACGGTTTGTGAGATCGAGCCCTGCCTTGGGCTCTGTGCCGACAATGAGGAGCCTGCTTGGGATTCTCTCTCTCCCTCTCTCTGCCCTTCCCCTACTTGTTTTCTCTCTATCTCAAAATAAATAAATAAACTTATAAAAAGGAAAAAGGAGCAGGACCTGGTGTCAGGGCGAGACTGGGCTGCGGGTGAGGACCTCGCAGCCAGAAGGCTTTGGGGCCGGGCAGTGTGGGAGGCATTTCATTTTCTCCCGACATTCTCTACAGATTGGCATCCTCCCAATGGAATGGGCGGACTGGGGCAGGGGAATTTGGGGGGGGGCACATGAGCCCCCGCCACTCGGGTACCCTCTGGAAGCCTCTCAGCTTCTAGGACGGTATGGCTGGGGACGCCGCGGAGGGTGGGCCGAACGATGACTCTCCCATTCCAGAAACCAGAATGCAGGGCCCCCACGCCGCACACCTGGGCCCTGCGGACCGCGCTCTGAGTTCTGGCTTGCCATCTTCCACCTGCCACCGGGGCAAGGGGCTTCGCCTCTCCGAGCCTCAGTTTCCTCATCAGCAACAAGGGCTGATTAAGTCCCCGGCCTCTCCTGGGAGCTACTGGTGGGCTCAACAGGTGAATAATGGCCACGGAAGACACTTCGTAAGTGGGAAAGTCCCACACGAAAGTTAGATGGGATTTGTAAGACGTAATACCTGAGTCACAGAGCAGGCGGGTCAGGACTCTGTACCCAAGACCCTGCGAGGGGCTGGGACCAGTCAGGGAGAGTCCCTGAGGCCCACTCTGTCACCTTTCATTAGACGCTCTGCAAGGGAGACAGACTGACCCGAGTCCAGATTCTGCTTTCCTCCTTCCTAGCTGAGTGACAGGAGAGCCCACCTCAGGGGGCTGTCGTAGGAATTAAGGGAGTCGAGGCCTGCTGAGTCGCAGCACACTCACTGCTGGGCCGTGGGGAGCAGGGGCCACAGTGGTCCTTTGCTTGTCTCACTCCCCACCTTGCATACAAGCCCCTCCCAGCCCCCTTGTCTTGTCTCTTCCCGCTCTTGTCTGGTCCTGAGGAAGCCTGTGGCTGGTGAGACCCCTGAGGGGAGGGACGAGCAGGGCTGAGGAGAGAGGCAGCATCTGGGACTGGGGCGCAGGACCCAGTGGCCTTGCCAGGAACCTCCCAGTTTCAGAATCCCGTGACTCTGCGACTCCTCTTGGACTGATTGCCCAAGACGCATGTAGTCCCCAGTGGGCTCTGTCCGTCACAGGACACTGGGCTGGGAGTCTACCCCAGGGCCATAAAGGCCAAGATCCTGAGACCCCCCCAGCTCCCGGGTCTCCTGCTCACAGCCCACGCGGCACCTCCTGGCCCCCACCCCCCGGGCCGCGCAGCTCTGAGGCAGGAACCCCCCTGGGGAATTCGCAGCCCCGCATTCCTTCTCCGGAAGCTTCCTCCAGCTGGGCAGCCCTTGCCCCTTGTGGAGCACTTTAGGCAGAGCTGGGAAACCACAAAAATTTTAAGCTGAGATGAAGGAACGTAACGGGCTCTAATCTGAACTGACAGCAGCGTGATTAGCTGGCCGAGGGCCTTAGGAGCGGCGGGTTTATAGGGAGGGAAGGGGACACGGGGGGAGGGGGGACTGGGGACAGAGACACAGAGCAGACGGGGAATGAGGCAGAGCCAAAGTGGTGGTATGAGGCGGGGGAGCCCAGGACCCTGGGGGGCAGAGTCTTCTAGTAATAACCGTGATGATAATAATAATAGCAGCTAATGCTGGCTTAGAGCTGATAGAGCGCCAGGCCCTGTTCTAAGCTCCCGTATTAATGAATGTTATCCTCGCAACGCGGGCGTTAGTGTTACTACCCTCATTTCACAGATGCTGTAGAAATTACGGCCCAGAGAGGTCCATCAATAAAGATTGCTGACCCTCTTCTGCCAGGCCGGAGTCTGAGGCTTTAAGAGGCCTTCTGCTCTCTAAAGGTCAAAAGTCAAAGGCCCCTCTCGGGAGTCAATGAGATGCAACCACCACACGGAGGAGTGTGTCTCTTCCGGAAGGGAAGAAAAGACATGTTCTCATAACTACCACCCAGGCGCGGATCTCGGGGGTCAGGTGAGCGCCAGGGCGGAGGGGGGCCAGGGTCACGGAGGTCAGAGGTCTGAATTAGGCTTTAGGAGTCAGAGATCAGAGGTCCATTTAGCCAGCCCGGGTGCCGGAGGCCATGACCGCCGACGGTTGGCTGGACCCTGCCAAGGCCCGGGTGAAGCGATGTGCTTACGTGACCCCTGCTTTCTTCCGAGAAGTAGAAGAGGGGCCCCGGTCACCAGCACGGCTTCCCTGTGGCTCACCAGCTCACAGAGGGGTCAGGGCTCTTCCCCTCTGGCCCCCAGCCAATGGGAGACATGCTGAGTCCCCCCTCCCTGCCCCGAGGGAAGCACTTCCTGTCAGGCCAAGGCCGGCACACCCTAGAGGTCCTGGCTCCAGAGGGAACAGTGAGCTGTGCACCCCCACCCCATCCTGCATCTAGATGTGCTCAACTCCCGCCCATCAGGCCTCCCTGGAAACCAGGCTTCCAAAACTATTGCTGTGACCACGGGTTCCAAGTCTAGAACGCGAAGAAGGTTTGAGTTGTGCCTCGGGGGCTTTGCTGAGTTGGAGGAAACAGTTCTCTTCCTGTCGCAGGGAACGGCTGAGCAGACAAGCAGAGAGAATCTGAGACACAACGGCTCTCCTTTGGGGGCCAGTGAGTGGCTGAGAGGCCGCCTGGAGGCAAAGCCTGACCACGTGACCTCATGAAGGTGACTTAACCTTTGCATGTCTCAGCTTCCCCATCTGTGAAATGGGGGTAGTGATTATAGGACCTCGCTCCCGACGGGGTGGCCGTGAGGCCAAGGAGCTAGCACGCCATTGGTGCTTACCACACTGGTTCCTGTCGCCATGTCCTGCATTGGGCCTGCGGCGAGGAGGGGATTCCGTGCCTTCCCAGCATGGGGAGCTTTCTTGGTCTGTGATGTGAAACCGCCCAGGCAGGCGTCCTCTGCCTCGAAAGCCCGCGGTAGTTTGGGTCCCGTGTCTGAGGGGGAACCGAGGCTAGCAGGAGCCAAGCGCCCGCTCCCCGAACAGGGTACCCTCAGCTCAGGTGCTGTCTGTCTGTTTTCCTGCACTTGGGGCCCAGTCCGCGTGAACCAGATGCTACGGCAGCGCCAGGACTGCCTGTCACCAAGGGACACCCAGAAGCTCCGGGCAGAGTCCGTGGCAGCACGAGGGCCCCCTCTCCCTCGGCCCTGCCCATGGCTGCAGCCATAACTGGAGAACAATAGTAGTATGGCTACTATACATCAAGCATATTCTGGGTGCCAGGCACTTTTGAGAAATACCCTCCGATCCTCCCCGTGGCCACCTTCCCTGTGCCACCTCCGTCATCCTGCCCCTTGAACTCCCCACCTGGAGGAGCCGCAGGCTGGATCTGGGCTCCCGCTCCTCCAGGGAGCCTCCTTTTCCTTCCCTGGGCCAGGCCTGCACCCTGCTCACCCCCACAGTCTTCCCTTAAGCACCCTGTACTTATCCCTTGTCAACACTCATTGCACTTTATTTTTATTCTATTTTTTATTGTGTTTGTTTTGAGGGGTAAGTAATGCATTCACGTGGTTCACAATCCAAAAGCAACAACAAGGAATACGGTGAAAAGCCTCTCTGCTCTCCCACCCCGGTTCCCCAGCCACCGAGTTCAGCTGCCTGGGGCGACCAGGGTTGTCAGTTTCATCATGCTGAATAGTGATGACTTGTTTATCTGTCTTCTGTCCTTTAGGAGGCTGGGACTGCGCCTGCCTTGTTAACTGCTTCATCCCCAGGGCCCAGCACAGTGCCTGGTACATATAGGAGTAACTATGTGTGCAATCTGTCTACCTGTCTGTCATCTATCTGTCTGTCTGTCTGTCTTTCTATCTATCTATCTATCTAGGGATACTTACATAGAGGTTTTTGTCCTATTTGTTTTAATGAGTGAGGCTCAGAGAAGAAAGGTAGTATGGTTGCTTGGCTCAACCAGGACTCTGTTTATCTGACTTTTAGAGACTACCTACCCCTTGGGACGCCTGGGTGGCTCAGTCGATTAAGCATCCAACTCTTGTTTGGCTCAGGTCATGATCTCACGGTTTATGGGTTCGAGCCCAGTGTCGGGCTCCACGCTAACAGTGCAGAGCCTACTTGGGATTCTCTCTCTTTCTCTCTTTCTACCCCTCCCCTGACCTCTCTCTCAAAATAAATTAATTAATTAAAAAAAAAGCCTACCTATCCCTTCTTCTTGGATATTTGATCGTCCTCTGTGAAAGTGATCCTGATTGCATTTTTTAAACCCTACTGTGTAATTGAACACAAATAGTAACCCTCAATAAATGATCGCAAGAGAAGAGCCATGTGTCAAGAAATAGAATGTCTCCCCACTTCAGAAGGTCCCCTGGTACCCGCCCAATCCTGACACCAACGTTGCGTTCAGAATCTTATTGCTGCTACTTGCCTTGGGGCTCGGTTTCCCCATCTGTAAGATGGGAAGAGCCCGTTTAGGTCTGAAGTTCTGTGGATTGCTGTATTTCCTGTTTTTACCCCGTCCAGCTGGTACTGCTTTATGCCTGCACTCAAATGAAATGGGAGCTACGAAGGCTTTTGGACTAAAGCAAACGCTTGATACCATTGCAAGGAATGTGTGAGGTGGGTGAGGACAGTTTTCTGTCTGTCCTGGGGTCTACACCACCCAATCTGGCCAGGTACTAGTTCTGGCCCAGGCCAAGCATCAAGGACACACAGCCATGGGTCCTCTGAAAGCTGGAGGGAGAGGCAAGAGGGGGAAGGTCACCCTGGGGGAGCAGGCGAAGGTGGGGGTGAGGACCTCCTTCAGGACGGATTGGCCCAGGTGCCATCTTTATAAGCAGACTGGTAGCGTTGGCTTCTGCATGGCCTTGTTACTGATGGTTGGGCGGCCAGGGGTTCTGGGAGTTGGGAAGGTGACGCAAGAGGGAGTGAGGGGAAGGAAAGGGAGGAGAGCAAAGGGCAGGGAACTTGACCAATGAGGAGCCAGTGTGTCAGGGAGGGACATGGCGCCAGCGGAAACAGGAAGCCTGCCCTGGAAGACGCTGGAGGACGCTGCTACGGAGGGAAAGGGGGATAGGGATCGGGATGGAGGGCAAGATCCATAAACTCATTTTCCTTCATCTTTTCATTCATTCATCCAGCAAAGCACGGGATGCTAATATTGAGAGATATTTGCTAATCAAGGTACATGGGGAATGTTAAGTCAATGTAAACAAGGAGACGAACTACTATTTGATGGGGGCGCCTGGGTAGCTCAGTCGGTTAAGCGACCAACTCTCAGTTTCAGCTCAGGTCATGATCTCACCGATTCATGAGATCAAGCCCTGTGTTAGGCTCGCACAGAGTCTGCTTTGGATTCTCTCTCTCTCTCTCTCTCTCTCTGAATCCCCCTTCAAAATAAATAAACTTAAAAAAACAAAAACAAAAAAAACCATGGGTTGCAGGAATGGGGAGGAAAGGGGCAGGTAAATTTCACTGAAGATATTTAGGCCAAGCCGTGAAGCCATCATAGATACCAGTCCCCGAGTCTTCCCCAGCTCTGTGGCCCATCTCTTCCCAAACCTCCAAATCCCAGTCTAGCCATCGCCCTCGCTGGGTCCGAGTCCTAGGTCTGCCACATACTTGCTGTGTGACCTCAGGTAAGTCATCTAACTTCTCTGAGCCTCCCTCCGTCTTCTCAGCTGTCAGGGAGGGACACCGCTGCCTTGCGATTCAAACCCGGCAGGGCACGAGAGGCACTCTGCGTGGTGCTCGGCGCCTGCACAGACGGGGCTCCCAACAATGCAGTGTTGATACTGTCGGTAGCGGCGGCGGCGGCGGCGGCGGCGGCGGCAACCTCGCTTACCCAACTCTGGGCCTCTGTCCTTGGGCAGAAGAGGAAAGCCGAGGCTGTTCCCAGCATCTTCCGTCCCCGCCCGCCCCCCCTTAGGAGAAACATGAGAAGCAGAGCTTCAGGATCTAATGTGTGCCCCCCACGCCCCTTAATCCTTCCTGAACTTGGGGGGGGGCGTGGCGTGGGGGCCGCACTGCCGTAACACCTGCGCGGCTCTCACATCTCCCGCCTCTGGGCAGAGAAAGCAATTTCAGAAATGACACGTTGCCAACAAGCAGAAATCAGCTTCTGAATTAAACTGTGTTGGCGTCAGGTGACCCCAGGCTCGGAGGGCTGGCTGCATGAAGACAGCTGAGATTAGGACCTGTCAGCCACTGGAGGGGCCGCGCGGGAAGGGGTGCGGGGACCCGGGGGCTACCGTTGGCCGCCCGGAACTTGTTCGGACGGAGGGGCAGGAATTCGGACTCTGGGTCAGGATCTCCTGCGACTCTGACCGGCCCTCACTTTCTCACCTGTCCACTCTCCACGGTGGGGGCAGGGCGGAGAGAGTCCGGCCTGAGCTCCCCTGGGCCCGCTCCAGCGTAAACACATTAATGGAACCGAGAGAGCCAGGGAGGAATGTGGGCCTCACAGCCCCTGGGGACTAGAGGAGGGATGGTGGGGGGATCAGACACCCAGGAGGCAGTCAGCCTCAGCGCTACAGGTATGCGGGGCGGAGAGACAGGGAGAGGGAAGGAAGAGGAGGAGGAGGACCTAGTGCGAGGGAGGGGACATCACCAACCACACTGAATCCATGAAATATCCTGATGCCACCTCCCTCCCCCCACCCCCAGTGCCCTGGCCTTTGCACAAGCTGTGCTTGGCACTTGGGAGAAGGGGCATGAAGGGGCTGCTTAATGGCCGGCCCTGTCATTTACTGTAGGGCTTCGGGCATGACAGGGAACCTCTCTGATCTTCTGTTTCGTCATCTGTAAAATGCGGATCGTGCTTGGATGTGTCCCTGCGGTGGCCGTGGAGGCTAAAGCAGAGGCCCCGGGCTGGAACCCCCGGCTTCCGGTGCAGTCCGGCGCCTCTCACGGACTTTAACCCCGAGCGACCTCTCTCCTGGCCTGTCTCTCGTCCTGTCTCCTCGGCACCCCGGCACAAGCCTGGCACGCAAGTCTGCCGAGTGAGCAGTCACGTGAGGGCACAGCAGGCGAGGGAGGGTGCGAGGTAGAACGGGAAGGGCAGGAGACAGAGCCAGAGGACACCCCCGGCGGCTCTCGCTCCTGAATGTCCCCCCACCCCAGTCACGGGCCGTCCCTCTGGTCCTTTACAGCTTTTCTTCTGGAGCACGGCTCAGGCAGGCTCTGCCTGCTGGCTAGACAGTGGGGCGCGGGATCATCCCACGTGTCTTTAGGAGTCAGTGGAGGGCGCCTGGGTGGCTCAGTCGGTGAAGGGACCGACTTCAGCTCAAGTCATGATCCCACGGCTGGGGAGTTCGAGCCCTGAGTCAGACTCTGCTGACAGCTCCGAACCTGGAGCCTGCTCCGGAGTCTGTGTGTGTGTCTCTCTCTCTGCCCCTCCCCCACTCATGTTCACGCTCTCTCTCTCTCAAAAATAAATAAACAAAAAAAGATTTCCATAAAATACAGTTCTTAAAAAAAAAAAAAAAGGAGTCAGTGGAGCAGAGTAACTGACCTTGGGCCCTCCTCGGGAACTCTAGGAGTTGGGGTCACCACAGTCATGCTCCTCTGAGCCAGGAACCCAGCGGAGGCCCGAGCGTGGCCCGCAGGGGTGGGGCTCCTCAGGGACAGCGAAGATGAAGCCGTCAGCGCTCAGAGCCTCTGAGGTGAGAGGCAGGCCCAGGAGGCCGGAACAAGGTCAGCTCATGATTTCCAAGAGAGGAAATCTCTGTCCACCACCCCTACCCCACCCCTGCTGCTCTACCCCCACCCCACCCCTGCTGCTCTAAAGGCCTCCCCACCTGCTACAGGAGTGTTCTGCTGGGAGAAGGCGTGGCTCCTCACCCCTGCTCAGAGCCAAGTCCTCGGAGCGGAAACTCAGAAGTCTGAGAAGATTCCAGAGGGCAGCGGGTGAGAGCTCAGACATAAGGAAGGCCTGAGTTTGAATCCTGGCTCTGCCACTCCCTCGGCCAATGCCTGAATTCCCCTGAACCTCAGTTTCCTCATCTGCAAGATAGGGGTAACAATTCTCACCTACGGGGTGATTGCGAAGATTCAAAGGAATACCGCAGGGGTAAGGAAGACGGGAAAACTCTCCATAGAAGAAGGCTAACTAGGGGGCGCCTGAGTGGCTCAGTCAGTTAGGCATCTGACTTCAGCTTGGGCCACCATCTCGAGCCCAAGACTCGGGTTCAAGCCCCGAGTCAGGCTCTGTGCTGGCAGTGCAGAGCCTGCTTGGGGTTCTCTCTCTGTACCTCTCTCTCTGCTTTTCCCTCACTTGTGCTTTCTCTCTCTCAAAATAAAAAAGAAGAAGAGGAAGAGGAAGAAGAAGGTGGCTACCTACAAAATAGGCAAGGAATGATGGAATTCGAAAATCAACATTTGCAATCAGTTTAGACAAGGACTCCAAGGGCTGGGAGTTTTTGGGTATAATGTTTGCTGAGCAACAAGATATTCAGGTAGTCTCGAAACATCATCCCGTAGATGAATCACAAAAGGAAAAGGGACACGTTACATCAGAGAGATGCGGTGGAAACCACCTGAGCCAAGGGAGGAAATTCAACATCACCAGTAATGTTTTCTCAAAAAAATTTTTAATGCCTATTTATTTTTGAGAGAGAGAGAGACAGAGACAGAGAGAAAGACAGAGCACGAGCAGAGAAAGGGCAGAGAGAGAGGAAGACACAGAATGAGAATCCAAAACAGGCTCCAGGCTCTGAGCTGTCAGCACAGAGCCCGACATGGAGATCAAACTCACAAACTATGAGATCGTGACCTGAGCCAAAGTCGGACACTTGACCGACTGAGCCACCTAGGTGCCCCAGATCATTGGTATTGTTGACAAACAGACATCCCATGGCTCCTGACAGCCCACGCAGAGAGAGACACACATCACCCCAGGAGCATTCTTGCCAAAATGTTTAATCAGAATCCAGTCATAAGGAAACAATCAGAAAAATCTCAATGGAAAGGCATTCCGCAAGACATCTGGTCTGAACTCTTTAAAATATCAATGGCAGGAAAACAAAGAAGGCAGGGAGACTCTTCTAGACTACTGGAGAGACAGAACAACAAAACACAATGTAAGATTTTCTAGTGGATCCTAGATCATGAAAAAAAAAAAAAGCTAAAAAGGAGGTTTCGAGGGCCGCCTGCAGAAGTTTGGGGTGTGTGGTAGATAATATTGTGTCTTGGATGTGCTGGCGGCCCTGTGGTTCTTTTGGAGAATGCTCTTGTTTTTAGGGGACGTGCAATAACGTATCTTAAGTGTCCTGGCGTCTACAGTGTTCTCACAAATGGTTCGGCAAAATAAAGATGTAGGTATGGAGAGAAAGAGAGGAACAGCAAATGCAGCTAAGCGTCTTTAAAAGGGAAGATACCAGGGGCACCTGGATGGCTCCGTCAGTCGGTTAAGCGTCCAGCTTTGCTTGGGTCACGATCTTGCACTTCCTGGGTTTGAGCCCGGTGTCGGGCTCTGTGCTGACAGCTCAGAGCCTGGAGACTGCTTCGGATCCTGTGTCTCCTTCTCTCTCTCTCTCTCTCTCTGCCCCTCCCCTGCTCACACTCTGTCTCTCTTACTCTCTCAAAAATAAGTAAACATTAACAAAAACTTTTTTAAAGGGGAGATACCATGGGTAAAGTACCACCCAGTGACTGTCTAGCAAGCAAGGATCCTCAGGAAGAGATGCCCTCACCGAGTAGCTGAGGGCGGAGAGGCCTGAGGACCTGTTTGGGAACAGGTTTGTGGGCAGGAGCAGATGGGGGGGGCGGGGCTGAAGGCAGGATAGAGTTGAAAAAATGTAGGGTTTGGAGGCGAAGACCCTGGTTATGTGCTATGTGGCTTTCGGTGGGTCTCTTAACCATTTTGTGCCTCAGTTTCCCAATCTGTAAAAAGGGAAGAAAGCTGCCTGCCTTGTGAGGCATGTTTTCTTACATGTAAGGGGCGCCTGGGTGGCTCAGTCGGTTAAGGGTCTGACTCTCAATTTCAGTTCGGGTCACAATCTCACAGTTTGTAGTTTTGAGCCCTGTGTCTGGCTCTGTGTTGACAGCGTGGAGCCTGCCTGAGATTCTGTCTCCCTCTCTCTCTGCCCCTCCCCGGTTGCTCTTTCTCTCTCTCTCTCTCTCAAAAATAAATAAAAATAAACTTGAAAAAAAAGAAAAGAAAAGAAAACGGGTAAGAGGCCCGTTGGAACCCCGGAGCGTGTGGCCATGCGTGGATGCTTCCGTCGCTGCTCAGAACCAGCCGGTCTCCAGGCCCGAGGAGCACCGGGTGGAGGGGACGTGCTTAGACAGACACGCAGGTGGCAGCGTAGGTGCCCTCACGGTTGGACTGGACGGCCCTCTGTCTCCCTCTCTGGGGGCCTGGTGTGGCCCAGCAGGGCTGGCGAGCTGGGCGGCGGCCAGGCCCTCTCTGCTGCCCTCTGCTCGGTGAGGGGCCTTCTACCTCAGCAGACCCCCAGGAGCACTGCTGGTTAAGGACAGGAACTTCCCAAAGCATGCTGGGAAGGCAGGATGGCCAGAGAGGAACCTTGGGGTTGATTCCTAAGAGGACCCAAACCATTGCATAGCTGGGCCTCCCGTCTCTTCTACTGGGCCATAAGGGGGGGGGCATGATCTCGCCCCCACCCCAACCTGCACTGCCTGTCATGGAATGAGGGCACCAGAAATACTTAACTCCAGGAGGGCACCCCGGCTCTGGCCTGGTCTGACTTAGCAGGCAACCTCGGGTGGTCCCCTCCTTCCTCGAGGCTTTGGTTTACCCAGAATCCATAAAAGGGGGTGACCCATTCCCGCCCTACCTATCTCGGAGGGGAGGCAGCAGTCCAGAGAGGAAACACGCCATTTGGACCAGCGAATTGAATTGAAGACCAGCGAATTTGTACTCAAATCCTGACACCTCTGCCTTTACCGGTTGTGTCCAAGACGCAGGGTTTTTGCAATAAATCAAGACGAAGTGGGTACGAATGGCTGACATGGAGTTTATTGGATTTTATCATCTCTCTCCGCCCACCGGAGCGTCAGCCCCACACGGCAGGGATTGGTTTCGCTCGCTGCCGCACCCCAGCGCCCAGGGAGCTGACTGGCACTCAGCTGGGGCTCCCTAAGTAATTGCTGAATGAAGGAATGGACAGAACAGGTGCTCGATATATGATAACTCCCATTGTAACTCTACAACGTGCTGAGACAAAAAGCGCTTGAACTTCATGGTTGTTGACAAAGGAAACTCGGGAAAGCAAGAAATAATCTTCAAGGCTGGCACGGGTCTGCCTGTGGACCTGTCCGCCAGGCAACGAACGAAAGACACAGGGACTCTGGGCTTATCTGGACAGGAGGACGGACACAATGTGCCCCCAAGAGCCAGGCCGGAACATCCATGAGCGAAGTCGACCGCGGCGGGGGTGCTTGGCCAACTGGGGAAGCCCCACGCAGCCTAACAGGGCTCCCTCTTTGTAGCTGACTGTGGCCAGGTGAGAACACGGGCCCCGTTTGAAAGCACAGCTGATTTTACCCGGCGAGCCAGAAATCCAATGGCAAACGATTCATTCTGAAGAGAAAAACACACATGAGAGCAAACAAAATCCAGAGATTTCGTGGGCTGGGAGGGGCCCGAGAGGGAGCCCAGGCCTCTCCGGCTGCCCCTGGCGTGGCTTCCACAAGGTCCTTTTCTCTCCAGGCCTCTCGGGCCGTCCCAGCCCCTGAGACACGGGACTCCACTTGGAGAAACGCTGAAGTGCCGTCCGGGTCCAAAAGGCCAGGGTCACGTGCAGCCAGGGGAGCGGCCACTTCCCTGGGCTCTTGGGCTCAGGGTGTAGACAGGCTTCGGGGCTCCTGGGCTCAGGGCAAGTCGGCTCCCATGCGCCTGGCCTGTGCGGAATTTCAGAAGTACCCGTTGGACCATCCCCCTCAGTGTGACTTAGGGCACCGGCCTCCATCTCCATAAACCCAGCGCAGGAATGAGGCCCCACCCACGTTATAGGGAGGAAGGACACCCAGCAGGATGGAAGGGACAAGAGGGTTTTTGGAGACCCAAAGTGCTCTTTACAAATGCAAAAAGTGTGGGCATCTCTGTTGTCGTTATCATTAGGAGCAAGACAGTTTGGCCAGAGCAGAAGATGGGCCTGGAACCCAGAAAAACAATTTACAAAAACTTCGCAGGGAAGATATGGACCGCGCCCACTAGGGCTCGTGCCCAGAGGGGATGCGTTCTCACCAGCTCCAAGATAGGCTGGTCACAGGAACCTAAAAGACACCCGGGCCACCCGGCAAACAGCTCAGCACCAAGCTGTATTTCCCCAGACAGATGGCTTCCCACAGAACACAAAAGCCCCACGGGTGCTGCCCATGAAATATAGAAATTATATAAATATTATACATAAATATTTTCTCATATATCTTAGCTATATAAATTATTCTCTTCTGCCCTAAAAACTATATATGTGAGGTAGACAAAAGAATACCCTGTGACTGTTTCTCTTAAAGCTGTAGAATGAGGGGTTGGTGGCCACTGGTCCTCAAGGGCCCCAGCAGGGCTGATGTGGACTTTATGGGGCACCTGGATGAGAAAGGGACAGGAGCAAAGAAGGAGGAAAGGGAGGTTGTGCTGGACAGAGAGGAACCCCCCAGGCCGAGGGACCCTCAGAGCCCACACTCGTGTCATTGGCCTAGGTCAACAGTGTTGGTGGCCAGCCATGGCCTTGGTCCCTCGGAGTCTGCCTTTATCCTCTGCAGCCCCGGCACTACCGGCCACGGAGTTGGGGTGCAGATGGCGTGTTTGGGCATCGGGTCCCTTCTTCCCACTGGTGAGGTCTCTGCTGCCTTACACCAAGGGCTGAGAGGCAAGGCGGAGGCAGAGTTGGGGTCCCAGAGGAACCAGATGAATGGGGCTGGCAAAGAGACAGTCTCTGTACAGTGGGGGAGTGGAAGAAACGAGAAGAACAGCACTCTCTCTCTTTCCTTCCTGTTCTTCTTGCCAAGACGCGGGCCGGCTGCCTGGGTCGGCAAAGTCAGTCCAGCGAGGGGGTCTCAGGTGAGTTTGGCTTCTCATCAGAACCTCTGCAGCCAGAGATCCTTCCAGCATCTCACGAGCTGCCCTGACCCACCAAATCAGGGCAGCGCCTCACCCTCGGAGGTCCCAGGGAGCCCGGACTTGCGCTGGTGGTTTCTGAGCATACGGCTGATTCCGAAGTTTCTGTTCAGCGGAGGGTCAGAGACTCTGGGTTCAGGGAGAAAGGAAGCTGACAGAGGGCGCGGCAGGTCAGCGAAGCGGCCAAGGGCTTCCCGACGGAGGTCACTTCCTCCTGGCTGGCAGTGGGTCCTGCTCAGGGGAAGCACTCAGCTTCCAGCAGAGCGATCCCTGAAAGGCCTTGGTTCTGAACCAGAGAGTATGTGCAGCTTAATGGGAACCCTCGGCCTGGCGGTCCGAGGGGCATGTGTGTGTGTGTGTGTGTGCACGTGCATGCACGCGTGTGCACCTGTGTATATGTAGCAATTACTCTCTCTCCCCCCACACGGGGCCTTGGAAGGTAGCACTGCAAATGTCCACAGGATCAGAGGAAATGAGCAGTCACTTCTATTCCTCAGGTAAGAGCCAAAGTGGGGGCCATGAGTAAGTGATGGAGGCCCCCAAGGAGCCAGGCCTAGCCAAGACTTTTCTGCGCCTGTAACTCCAGGGCACAAACCTTAATTAGATGAGTAGCTATACAAGTGGAAATATAACCAGATTCAGAACTCTTCTGGGCCACGGAAGTCAGCTGCGTTAGGGCCTCACAGCCACAGGGAGGTGATCAAACTGGGCTTAAGGGGAGGCTGAGAAACGGAGTTCCCTGCGTCCCTGCCTCGAACCGGAAGTCGGTCACCCTCTCCCGAGCTGGGACTAAAAGTTCCACATCCAGAAAACGGCAAGGGGGCACTGTCTCTCTGTGTAACCTCGGTGCACCAGCCGGCTCTCCCCACCAGTCCCCCATTCACGGGCGCTCCTACCCAGCAGGGCCGGGTGGCTGTTGGGAACTCAGCTCTCAAGGCAAGAATGGCGCCTTGGTGCATATTTTAAAAACCAAATCAAGCACACGGGGCCCCAGGGCACGTATCTGACTTGGCTTCACTCAAGCCCGGAAAGCTTTCCTTTCTCCAAACGGCCCCTCCCAGCTGGTCTACCCATCCCCCACCCCACCTCGAGCCCAGCAAAGCCACAGGTGGCGGAGCTGTGTGGCCCCCAGGGCTCACCGCCACCTGAGCAGGGCCGGAGGGCTGGACTGACCCGTAGCCGCCAGGCTCCAGCCCCTGCCTCCAGAGGACCCTACCTCCCAGCGCCCTGCTGGCCCTGTCTTGCTAGTTTTAGGCCGCTCATCCGAAGAACTGAGAGAGCGAGATGGCCTCCCCTTAAAAAGAAACCCTCAGTCCTTCCTCCTTTGGCCTCCCTTACGTCCCCCCACCTCCTTTCCTACTCTGCTCTCCTGCTCCAGCATGGTTGGGGACCCCCGTTCCGGTCCCCCCCCACAACCTCTCTTTGCTGGGGTGTCGAGGGAGGGAAAGGCTGCTGAGGCCGGGGGGAGAGAGGGGTGCACGTGCACGGGCACAGACTTCGGCGTGCAGGCTGCGTGTACCTGCCTGGGGGGGGGGGCGTCCCGGCAGTGCCCCCGGGCACACCGGGCCGCAGGCCTAATGCTTGCAGGTGTATATGAGCTCCTCCTGCACGCACTGCTGGCACTCCACGTAGCAGCACCACTGCACCTGGCAGTGGCAGGAGAAGGCCACCAGGCGGCTCTGGGTGTCATAGCCCCGCCCGCAGCACAGGCTGCTGCAGCTGGCCTCCCGGGAGCACACCCTGCCCGCCGTGCCGGGCGAGTACTTGCTGGGCCGGCAGAAACTGGGTGAGTCCTCCATGTAGACCAGGTCCCCGGGCCGCGGGGCCAGGCCCTTGGTGGGGCTGCCTGGCCGGGCAGGGGCCAACAGCTCCAGGCGGCCCAAGGCCTCATTGGTGGCGCTGGACACCTTGACAGCTGAGTCGTAACGCAGTTTCAGCACCTGGCCCGTCTCGCGGAAAGGGGAGAGCTGCTTCCAGCAGGTTCGCACGGCGCAGGAGCCCGACACGCCGTGACACTTACATGTGGTCCTGAGGCCACTCTTCACAGCCTGCGAGGAGACAGGGAATGCAGGCGTGGTCAGGGGCACGGCCCCAGCCTGCCTCCAGGGTGTAGACCCCGGCAGGGGCGGGGCAGCGAGATGGGCGAAGAGGGGGCAAGGGAGCAAACGGGACCTACGCTAACCCACACGCCACCTTTGTGCAAACTAGCTCGAGGCCACCCTGCCGCTGGGCCAATGTGCGCACCCAGGGGGAGAACAACGTGGGCCAGATCTCAGCCCCAGCTCCTTCCCTTGGCCCAGACTTCCTGCGGAGTAGAAAGCAAGAACTGAAACACAGTAGCCCTGTCAACCCCAACTCAGCGGTGAGGACCCAGGACTCTGTTTGCTAAAGAATTTGAACCCTAGCCTCCCCAGCCTCTCATCCCAATAGACCTAGACACCTTTTACCCTCTGGTCCTCCCACTACTGTGTGTCCTCTGCTACGTCCCTCCCCTTCCGTGGACCTCTATCCTTCCATCTGTAAAATGGAGGAAGAGGTGGTATTGCACCGTATCAAAGTTTTCAAACTACGTGGGCTTCTAGGATGTCTGGGTAGCACAGTCCTTGGAATGGAGACCCCTCCCCGCACAGGTTTGTGCCTCATCGTGGCCGCATCCCGAGCCTGGCTGCCACCTGCTGCCCAGGACCCTTCCCTGCTCCCCACTACTTGCTAATGGTGTGCTGGTTGCAGGGACGAGGTTCCTCCCGGGACAGCTCTGTGTGTGTGCCGCGGGGCACAGCGAATGCCACCTCCTACAGACCTTGCTCCCTGGTCCCGCGCCCCCGGCTGGGGCAGGGCTTTGGGCCCCCCTGGCAATGTGCTCACCTTGATGCCCACGTGGGTGTTGTGGGCGTCCGCCCGTGCCCTCAGGTCTTTGCTTCCTCTCTTGGGCCGCAGGAAGTTGCTCAGGAACTTGGTGCTGTACTTGAGGTTGTCGCCACACACGCCCCACTGCCAGGCCTGCCGGCTCTCCAGGCCCGGAGAGTCGTCGCAGGTGCAGCGCTCCATGCGGCCGGCGCTGCAGGCCCGGGCCAGCGTGTGGGTGAGGGCAGCGGAGGACACAGCAAACAGGAAGGCCGTCTCCTTGAAACCTGGGTCGGGCACCGGGGCGACCCGGGAGGGAGGAGGAGAGTGGGCTCAGAGGCTGCCCTTTGCCCTCTGAGGGCAGAAGGGCTTGATGGGGGCGCCGCGATGAACCAGGCGAGGGCCATATGGACCTGAGGACATGGCCCGGGGCGGTCTTGTGACACCTGTCCCTAAGACTCAGGCTGCAAGCCGTTGTTTAGATGGAACTTTCGAATTCACTATGGAGCATATGCCCAGACTCCCGGGGCAGCAGACAGGAGTGCCTGACTCTACCGGACAGATGAGAACACTCAGACGCAAAGAGAAGTGACTTGGCACCTGGCGAGGGGCAGAGCTGGCGCCAACCCGCTGATCTTGACCCAAAGCCCACATGTGAGCAAGTTGAACCAACGCATTTCTAAGACCCCTGGTCCCCCAAAATATGCTCTGTGGGCTTCCTCTGTTTCATGATGCCTCTGATGTGTCACTCTCTGCTCCCTACCGTAGAGCAGACCCAATGACAGAGTGACTCTGAGTCTCCTACGTGACTTGTTCCAGGCTGACCATCCCGCCCACTTCAGGGACCGTCACTACTCTTGTGTTCTTCTTGGCTGTGGCCCAAACCCGCTTTTCCCCACCTGCTGTCCGGGGTACCTGGGTGCTGACCACACCGGTAAGGGAGTAGCATCAGCTCTATCCCAGGCCTTCCCCAGCCACGGACAGCAGCTGGCCCAGAAGGGGCTGGCTCCTCCCATATACCGTCACTGCCTTTTTTTTCTTTAAGTTTATTTATTTATTTTGAGAGAGAGAGAGAGCACAGGCGTGAGCAAGGGAGGGGCAGAGAGAGAGGGAGAATTCTAAGCAGGCTCTGCACGTTAAGGGCAGAGCCCACGTGGGGCTTGAACTCACCAAGTGTAAGATCATGATATGAGCTGAAGTCACACACTTAACGGACTGAGCCACCTAGCTGCCCCCATCGCTGCCTTTTGGTAAAAGCCCCTTGCTACTTGGTGACAGAGGTCACGTGATGACCTGTTTCCCCCTTAGGCTGTAAGCTCCCAAGGGCAGCCGGGGTCTTGCTCAGCTCTGCGCCTACAGCATCAGCACAGTGGGTGGCTCACTGCGAGCCTCACCAGATACTTAGTAAATGAGGTGTGGGAGGGCACAGGGAGGAGGGAAGAAGGCAGGGTGTGAATGGAAGGAAATGATGGGCGTGACGAACGAAGTCACAGTGAATGAGCGACTGTGAATTCGGCCCGTCTTGGGGCATTTGGCCAACTATTACCTGCCTTCCACCCTTATATGTTTTTGCGCCTCGTTTTGCATGTGTGTGCACGTGTGTGTGCGTGTGTGCAGGAGGCTGAGGCAGGGGACTGGGGGTCCACCTATCCCATCTAGGATCCACCAGGACCCAGGAATGGGCGGGGTCTCCTCTTTCCCTGTCTCTCCCTTGCTCCTTCTTCCCCCAAAACTGAGGGAAAGACTGGGACTCGTTTACTCCCGGGACTCTTCTCACTGGGACTATGCTAGGTTCCCAAGGGCAGCGTGGCCTGGGCCCAGGTGCCAGGGAAGCAGGAATGGGGGCCTTGTCCCCGGTCCCCTCGGTGCCCATTCCCCAGCCCCCTCCTCCCTAGCCCTTTCCTCCCCAACCCCTTCCTTCCCAGCCACCCTTCCTCCCCAAGCACCCTCCTCCTCCCCAGCACCCTCCAGCCCCCTCAGCCTCCTCCTCTCCAGTCCTCCTTCTCCCCAGCAATCCCTTGTCCCCAAGCACCCTCCTCCTCCTTCCCAGTCCTCCCCAGCCCCCCAGCCTCCCAGCCTCCTCCTCCTCAGTCCTCCTCCTCCCCAGCCACCCTTTCTCCCCAAGCACCCTCCTCCTCCCCAGCCCCCCAGCCCCCTCCTCCCCAGCTGTCCCCCCTCTCTCACCCCCTCACTCCCAGCCCCTCCCACTACCTCTCTTGAGCAGGCCCGTCCTCCCCTCCAGGCTGCAGTTCCAGCGCTCATGTCGGAACTGAAACTGGCACTCGAGCAGGCTGAGGTGGGCAGCGTCTTGCAGGGTCTCGGCCAGGCCGGGCTCCCTCCGGCAGAGCTGCTTCTGTCGACGGGACAGCTTCAGCAGGTCACACTGTTTCAGGTGGGCCCCGCTCTGTGCGGGGGCCGCGGCGGTGCCCAGCCCTGGGAAGGGCGTCAGGACCTCCCGTCCAGTCAGGCTGGAGAGAGCAAAAGAGGGAGATGGTGACCCTCAGGGGTCATGATGGGGGAAGGTGGAGGAAGGAGGACATGGGACAAGCAAGAGGAAAGGGACCTTCCAGGGGGCTTCATTTATTCCCTGCTGGGAGGCAGGCCAGCCCCACGGGGTATGTGCCCATTTCACAGAGTAGAAAACCCAAGTGCTTGTAACAAGGTCCAGGGCCCAAGTTTTCCACGTGCCCAAGTCTCTGCTCTTCTTACCCAGTCTATTCCCCAATTTACCCGATCATAAAAATCATCCGGGTGCATATTAAAAACACGGACACCCAGGATCTACAATTGGCAATTCTGATTCTATTGGTCTGGGGCGCAGCCGGGGAGTCTGTATTTCCTGCACACCTTAGACAGCTTCTGTGATCAAGAAAGTTTGGAAAAAAACTGCATGTAGGATTGGCTGCTGCCTGGAGGGTAGAGCCATGTTCCTAGGAGGGGGCAGGCGGACAGATGTAGATGTGGGGCAAACACTCAGAAACTTCCCTGATATCCCTCCCTCCCCGATGTTATATTGCTGCCTGTGTAATCCCATTCTGACCTGGCCTGTTTCCATAATTCCCAGCTAGCTTTTCAACCACCTGGCCACTCAGTGGTCAGAATCTCTGTTACAAAGAGATTCTTAGGGAATACCTGGATGGAGGAAGGAAGGAAGGAAGGAAGGAGGAGGGAAGGGAAGAAGGAAGGAAAGAAGGAAAGAAGGAAGGAAGGAAGGAAGGAAGGGAGGAAGGAAGGAAGGAAAGAGGGAAGGAAGGAGGGAAGGAAGGAGGGAAGGAAGGGTGGAGGGACAGATGAACAGATGGATGGATGAACTGACAGATGAGCGGATGAATTTCCATCAGGCCATCAGCCCCAGTCTTCCTGTTCTACTGTATCTGAAGTTCATGGATTCTGAAGTCAGGCTCCCACTTCCTAGCTGTGTAACCTTGAAGCCTAGGTTTTCTCCTCCGGGAAGTACGAAGAGGATTCTTTCTACTTCCCGGGGCTGCTAGGAGGATTATATGAAAAGTACACTCCGCAGCACCTGGGACACTCTGGTTCACCTTTCTGCTGATTAGAGTTTCTCGAAATTCCTTCCTCTTGCAAGGTGCTTTATTCTCCAACTTGGCCAGAGTCTTCTCTTTGTCCAGATAAGGAAACAAAGTTGTATGAAGAGGCAGTGGCTAGCCTGAGCCATACAGCAGAGATGGTTCTGGAACAGTTCTCCTAGTTCCTATCCTATACTCTAGTGGTCCTCAGCATGGGTCGAATATATACCATTCCAGACCGAGGCTACAGGAAGCAGCCCACTTCTGGAACATGCGGGCCTCTGCTAAACGAGCAAAAATGAAATCAGGTGATGGCTCTTAAAGGCCCTGCTTGGATGTGGCCCTCGTCACTCTTGTTCATACGCCATGGCCAAGGCGAGCCCTGGTCCAGCTGAGTGGTCAGAGAGGCACTTAGTCCATGGAACCGAGGGCCCAGCTCTCCTGTGTGGAGCCACCTGACCCAGCCAGGACATCTGGCTGGATGCCACACTGCCCCAGGGAGAGTGTGGGTTCTGGCCAGGCCCCAGGTGCCCCCAGAAAGTGCCTGTAGATTCTAAAGCCATCCAGTATGGAGCATATCTCCGAAACCCCTGAGCAGAGACAGATGCTATCAGCCTCCTCCTGGCCCAGCCTGGCCCTAGGCTCCCCTGCTAGACAGGGTGAGGGCAGGGACCCGTTAATCATTAATCTAGGGGCAAATGGGTAAATTTCCGGTCCACCAGGTCTACACCCAAACCCCTCCCTGCAGCCTGGCAGGAAACCCTTAGAGCTTGACCGTTGGCAGGTCCAGATGTCAGCTCTAGCTGAGGCGGCCCCACCCTGACTGGCTTCCAGTGGGAAGGGCGCAAAGGGAGCAAGAGCCATCTAGTCCCTCAGATGTCTTCCTCCCCACGGCAGGTGCTGGTGTGGGGGAAAACTGCTCACACTGTTCCTGTGTGTTGGAAATGGGGACCCTCCCCGCCCCTTCTAGCAACTGATTGACAGATGAGAGAACAAGCAGGGAGCGATGGCAGTTTTGACCAGTGGGGCTGCACATCCTTCAAGGCCTGTCTCAAATGGCCTTTTAAGAACAATATTATTGTATCATTACAGCTCTATGATATCTTTTATCTTATATAATTTATATTAGTATCACTTTTTGAGTGCTTATTACTAAGACCTTTAGAGTGCAGACATCGGTTGCCTTGGCTACCCACTGCTTCTTCGTTGCTACATGGATACCATGGGGTCGGCCATTTTATACCACGTGACCTCGCTGCTCTGGCCTACTGATTGGACCAACGGGGAATCACATGACCTAAGCTGGGCCAATCAGTCGTTTCTCTGGGAATTTGGAGTTTGAATGAAGAGCACATACAGTTGCTTTCTCACTCCTTCTTGCTTTGGGCGATTGGGCCTGTACCTCAGGAGATAAAAAGAGGAAATTGGTCCAAAGACAGAGAAAAAGAATGAGCCGAACACATAGAGGGAAGCAGAAGTGAGCGTGGGAAGGAGAACATGGGGAGCTTTTCAGCCCTGGCCCCAGAGTCTTCCCGCATGCAGCTGCGTTCTTGCCTATGGACACTCCTATCCATAGTACGGTGTCAAGGCCCGGAGTTGGTTGTCTAACTAAGGGTGCTGTCACTGATCACGACCTTCTGAGAACTGTGGAGTACCGTCATGGCCTCACCTGCACTTGTGAGCCAAGCTCAGCAAACACCCTCTCCCCATCCATAGGCACCTATTTTTTTAAAACTTCGTTTAATAGGCCCTGTGATTGATGGCCCCAGAAGTCCAGTATAAAGTCGGTTAATTTTATTAGCAGTAATGACACTTAGTAGCGATTAATGGTCAGGAAAGGCAGCCGACCGCAGAGAGGCCTCAGGCCACACTGGGCCCTGGTCTGCCCAGGGCTCCTCTCCGAGAAGGCTCTCTCGCACGGCCTCAGGGGTCCCCGCGGGTCCTAGGAAGACAGCTGGAAGAACTTCCAGGCCCCAGTTCCCCTTTCATTTATCTTCTACATCACGGCTGGGATCCTGTTTCCTTCGACGAGACGGTGCCATGACATCGAATTTGGAAAACACCGGACTTCCTCAGGTGGTGTTAGGGAGCTCCCCTCCACACGCCCTTCCGGGGGCGTCTATTGGGGAAGCCTTCTTCCCGGACCTCGGGAGCATTCCAGGCGTTGCAGGCTCCAGTCTGTTTCAGGATCCGCGGGCGTGATCCCCTCCCCTTGAAGAAACCACACTCGCTGGCACCCCAGGCCTGAGAACCCCGCCCACCTGCCTCTCTGAAAAGTCTTAATTGCCCGCCTGTCGGTTGGGCCCCATGAGGGTGAGCTGTACGGGAAGAGAGCCTCATCGGTCTCGCGAATCCAGACAAAATTTGGAGTTTTCATAAAGATACTGCCCGCGGTCAGGTCGGGGGCCATCGGCCGCACAAGGAGTCAGTGTTCTGAACTGAAGAGCAGAGGATGAGTAATTGGCGAAGTTGCTAGTTGCTCTTCTGGGCTGCGGGACAAGAGTTCCTTCAGGCTTCTGCCTGACTCGTGTGTTCCGGAGCCATCGGGGACCACCCCCCCCAACAGGCTGTATCTGCTTTGGCCCAGCTGGTCTCCCCCATTCCTGCTTCCAGTCGGGCTCCCCCAGGCTGACTTCCAGCCCCTCTTCTCCTGTCAAGAAAGCAACAACCCCAAGTGACCAACTCTATTCTCCTTCCTTCTTTGTCTCCAGCCTGTGACTCTCTGCTCTCTGTACCCTCAGCCCCAACCCGTTAGTTTAATAATAAGACCAGAAGCCCCCACCCCTACACAGCTGCAGAACATCCCCAGCTACTCCCCGGGCCACCTTGTCTTCACCCAGGGTGGGAAAAGTCAAGGGCGCCCCTCGGGACTTCAACTCACATACACCCCCACCCCCAGGCCTCCTCTGCGCACCCGGCCCCTCCTGCCCCGGCCCTCCTTTCACTCTCCAGTGCTCGCCCCATCCACAGTTTTGGCTAGCGCTGCCCCATCTGGGACGACCTTGAAGGAAGGAAAAGAAGGTTCTCCCAGGACTTGGAGAAAGTGTCCCAGGAGACTGCTTTCACTTACCTTCAACAGGACCCCAGTCCCCACCAAACCCCAGAAAGGAAATGAAGCTCACCTTGGAACCCTCACCCACCCCTGGGAGTAGGGGGACCCAAGGATCTCAGGGCCCCCAAAGCTGTTCTGGCCTGGGTAGTCTGGTTCCAGTCTGTCCACACTCGCTGGTGACCTTGGGGACATCCCCTCTGCCCCTGAGCTCACCCCATCTAACAAATTCACACTGAGCAGCGGGACAGCACGAGTGGCCCAGACTGCTTGGGTTCCAGTCCCGTTTCTGCCTCTTACTAGTTGTGCGGCCTGGGGCAAAGCACTTCACTCCTCTGCGCCTCATGTAGAAAATACAGATAACCACAGTACCTACCTCGCCAGGGTTCTCAGGAGGATTAAACGAGCTAACTTTGGTACAGCTCTTAGAACAGTGCCCGACACCTAGTAAGCTCCAGGCAAGCGGCATTCTGTGCCAGGCGCCAAGCTGGCTGCTGGGACCTGCTCCTGCCCTCCAGGTGCTCACAGTCTAGAAGGAACTTAGTTGCGTTTGGGAGTACCCCAGACTTTCCCAAGGCCCCCAGAAGCGGGAGAAGGAGAAGAAAGCTTCAAACCAGCTCACCTCCCCACAGGACAATCAGTGACTGCTCAGGGATCAGAACTCTTAGCTCCATCTGGGTGAGAACCTGACCTTGGCCAGTCCTGTCCTGCCTGTAGTGGGAGGCCTGGGGCGGGGGCGGGGAGGCAGGAGGAAGCTCCCAGGGAGCACCCCTGGCTAGCTGGGAAGACCTGGCAGCTGTAGTGCGTTTCCCGTCACTTGGGGGTGCTCCTGGCTCCATTCTTCCACCCCCACCTCCCCCCCTTGTTTCTGCTTGAGAAGTTTGATGGTTTCCAGGGGAGGGTGCCCCCAGGATGTGGTTGACCGAGTGGGGGGGTGGTGGAGGGCAAAGCTGGCAGTTCCCGGGGCACCAGGTAATGCCAGCCTGTCTGGACCCTTAGCTGGAGGGGCCAGGGGCTGTGCCTGGCACCAGGGACCATGCCAACTGTGGGCAGCTGCCTGGGAACCAGGAAAGCCTTGCCCTGCCTGAAGCATTGGCCTTGGCCCTGCAAACCCCCATTAGATGCTCTTGATAACAGGCTTCCGCTGCAGGGCCGTTTGCATGGTAAGTGCTCGCTTTGAGCTTTCATCTCGAACATCTCAGCCCGCCGTCCCCAGCCCTCACTAAGTCCCCCTGCACACACACACATGCTCCCCACCCCCACTCTGTGCTCTCCACCACCCATCTCTTCCCAGTAGGGGAGGGGTGCTGAGGGCAGTGCGTGGCCCAGGAAGAGAGGGCATACCGCTCTGACAGTCCTCCTGCGGAGCGGGGAGTACCTTCAGCACCCACCCCAAGCTTCTCTCCCCTCTTCCTGTCAAGCCGGGGGGCTATTCCCTGCGTCCTTCAGACCCCTCCCTCCTCGCCGGGACTCGGTGTCAACCTCACGCCTCCTCCAAGAAGTCCTCCTTAAGGAGCGGCCTGGCAAAGTCACCAGCTGCCACTTCCTACCTCTCCTCCAACAAGCTGCATCCCCTCCTCACTCACCCCTTCATCTAAATATAAATATAAACGACTTTCTGGACGGCAGCTTCTGCCAGGTCTGCCCACGGGAGACCGAATTACACAAAAGATCATTCACGACTTCCTTGTCCGGGTCCCCCTCGGCCTCTCCTGGGTTCAGCCTTCCCCCCCCCACCCCGGCTCTTCAGTTCACGACTCCATGCGTCCACGTTGGGGACCGCATATGGTCACCACCTCCCCTCCTGAAGCTCATCCCCGGAGCTGTGCCCCCCCCAGCCCAGCCCAGCGCCGGCTCAGAGAGAAAAGAGCCTGGCCCAGCTGCGGGCTTCGTCTCTCCGGAACCTTCGTCTCTCCGAAAACGGCTCCACTTCCTGCTGCACGGCCGCGGCCCGGGGGGCTGCCCTCTGCGGGTGGCGTCGGGGAGGCGGGTGCGGCAAGCATGCTTTGCATCTCAACAATCTCAGCACAATATGTGCCGAGGAGATGCTTCCCCCTCCTCCTCCCTGTCTCTCTCCCTCTCCACTCAGGCTCGGGCAGAAGCTGAGGCAAGGAAACCTTCATCATCCCTGGCCTGTGTGGGTCCCCACGTGCGGAGGACTCCCTCGCCTCCGCAGGCCTGAGATTAGGAACCTCTCCCCCCAGCTCCCTGCCTGGGTGCGAATGCGCACCGTTGGAATCGTTGTGGTTTAAGGCCGGAGAAGCCCTCTGAGATGGCCCGGTCCAGAGGTTTTGGCCGGATGACTCCTGCGCGGTATTCCAGAGGCTTCTGGGGGCACGAGTGTGCAGGTCTCTGCTTTCCCCTGTCTGGTGCCCTGGAGTTCATGTAATTATTGTAAATATTGTCCAGGGTGACCCACTGAGTTCGCGGCGGGACTAGGACTGTGGCCCGGGTCCCCTGATTGTTTCTGTCAAGCTGGGCAGTTTCCGCTTTCAGTTTCAGCTTAGCAAAGTCAGTCACCACCCCGGGGAAATGTTTAGGATGAAACAAACGAAGACAGGTTGGTTTGAAAGGAAGACAATCTGGTCAGAACTCCTCTGGGCTCCTGGGCAGCGAAAGGGAGGAGAGATGTGTGCTTTGTTTAAAAGACTACTTTTTCCTGGCCTAAAACTCAGTTTCTTTTTGGCTAAAGATCAGAAACAAAACATAGAGAAGTGGCCTGCCTATTCATACTAAAGTGTGAGAGTCTGATATGGTACTAGTGCCTGAGAACATACTTGGCTAGATAGAAGGGAGACCAAAGGAGAGGGTCTGGGATCATGAAGAAACAGAAGAGAGAGGGGTAGAGAAAAGGGGGTGCCGGAAGCTTTAAGACGAGCTCCCCCAGCTTCCAGGGCTCACGGGCCCAGCCCTGACTCAGGGGAGAAGCAGTTTAGCGTACCTGGGATGGAGGCTGTAGGGAAGAGCAAGTAGTCGCCGAGGCCGTCTCTTCTTGCGGCGGGCCACCCCCCACCAGGTTCCGCCCCGACCCTGAAACTGGGCCTCCTGGGTTGGGTAACTTCGGCCAAGTTATTGAACCACAGTAAGCTGACCAACTAACCAGCGTGGCAGGCTCTTGAGGGGTCACCCTCTGCCCCGCGTGAGGAGGACACTTCCTCCGTTTGCAGCTGCTCCTGGAAGAGATGTCCCTTTGTCCCCCCGCAGGGCCCGGGGACGGTCCGCACCCCCACACCTCTCCTCTCAGCTCCAAGGGGAGCAGGGGCCTCCCAGCCCGGTGAAGGAGCCACTCCCTAACATGCCTAGGAACTCCAGAGTGGGCAGGACAGCCCTCAGGGATGACGTTGTAAGGGGCTCCCTCGGGAATAGAGCAGGAACCTCCCCCCCACCAGGGCCAGGCCAGAACAACTTCTCACCTTGGACTGTCCTGGACTCAGGGCCAGCGGCGGCTGTGGCAGAGGGCTCCGCCCCTCAGGGCAGCCTTGGCTCCCACAGTCCGCTCCCTGCCTTCCTTCACGCTGGAGCCCCTGCCTGGGATGCCTCTTGCAGTCTAAAGGCCTTCACGGACCCCCTGGACTCTTTTATGGCCACGGCCTTTGTCAACACTTGACTCACAAGGCAAGGAATAGGGCAGGTGATCCTGAGGCCCCGTCCAGTGCTAGTGTGCTCTAATGCTTAACTGCCTCCTCCAGGAAGCCCTCCTTACTTGCCAGCCCCATCTCTCTCTAACCAGCCTCTTTCTTTGTCTTCTCTCACCCTTAGTTCTGCATGGCTGACACTTTTTTCTTCCTCCTCAGAGCTGCAGACAGGTCTCTCCAAGTAGTCTGGCAGCCCCTTGCAGAGGTCCTGGTTTCACATCCACGGAGGTCCCCTAGCCCCAGCTCAGATCCTCCAACCCAAGCAGGTGCTCCTCAGACACCTACTGGCTGCATAAATCCCTCAGACACCCAACCCCAGGCAAAGAGGATAGATCCAGGCTGTCCCTCCAACTCCCCCACCTCCACTCCCACACCCTTGGCCTCCCTGGGGTCTCATTCGAAGGCCCCAGGGGCCACCCGACACCCCACACCCCCGACCTTCCCAAGCTCGGCCCTGCAGGCGCTGGGAGGGCGTGGCCCTCAGACCCTGATGCCTGCTCTCCCCAGGGCCGGATCTCAGGGCCAGTCAGACCCCGAATCCTCTGGCCACCGGCTCAGCCCCTGTGGGGAGTGGGAGACCCAGGTCTGTTTCCTCTGAACCTCAGTTCCCGGGGACGAACCCTCCCTTTGATACCCAGTGAGGACCAGACGAGACTTAGCCCAAATCTTTCTGATGCAGAGGGGCACAGGCACCCCAATGTTTACAGCAGTGCTTTTAACACTAGCCAAAGTATGGAAAGAGCCCAAATGTCCATCGACTCTCAAATGGATAAAGATGGGGTTTATATACACAATGGAATACTACTTGGCAATGAGAAAGAATGAAATCCTGCCATTTGCAACAACGTGGATGGAACGGGAAGGTATGATGCTGAGTGAAATAAGTCAGTCAGAGAAAGACAGATACCATATGTCTCCACGCATATGTGGATCTTGAGAAACTTAACAAAAGACCATGGGGGAAGGGAAAGGGAAAAAATAGGGAGGGAGGCAAACCATAAGAGACTCTTAAATACAGAGAACAAACTGAGGGTAGATGAGGGGGGGGGAGAGGGGAAAATGGGTGATGGGCATTGAGGAGGGCACTTGCTGGGATGAGCGCTGGGTGTTGTGTGTAAGCAAAGAATCACGGGAATCTACCCCCCAAACCAAGAGCACACGGTATACACTGTATCTCAGCCAACTTGACAATTAATTATATTTAAATAATAACAATAAATAAATAAAACTCAGCTTGCACAACCTCTAGCGGTAACACAGGCTGAAAGTTTACTGCAGGTTCGGAAACCTTCATCCACAATTCCAGAAAGCTCGAACACTGCAAACTGTTGTGCAGTGATGGTGAGCTCATACAACAGCAAGTCCTGCCCTGAACCTAAACGAGAAGATTTCTGGTCTTTATTTATCCCAACATGTAGATGTTTTCCTGCAAAAATAATAAAGTGTCTGATTATAGGGTGCTGCCCTAGACATGGTACATGCATTATATGATCTTTCTAATAATAAAAACTTCTTGAATTCTGACCTGACCTGGCCTTAAAGGGAACGTAACTATCACGAGAGATCTTCTCAGCTCTCACCCTGAAACCGGTCTCTTTAGAACTTCCAGAACTCTGGGGGCTCCTGGCTGGTGCAGTGGGTACAGCATGCCGCTCTTGCTCTCTGGATAGTGAGTACAAGCCCTGTATTGGACGTAGAGCTTATAGAAAGAAAGAAAGAAAGAAAGAAGAAAGAAAGAAAGAAAGAAAGAAGAAAGAAAGAAAGAAAGAAAGAAAGAAAGAAAGAGAGAGAGAGAGAGAGAGAGAGAGAGAAAGAAAGAAAGAAAGAAAGAAAGAAAGAAAGAAAGAAAAAGAAAGAAAGAAAGAGTGAGAGAAAGAGAGAGAGAAAGAGAGAGAGAAAGAAAAGAATTTCCAGGACTCTGAACATGGTGGCTTAAGAATATTCTGGCTCTTTGAGACTCTTCACCCTCCCCCTTGGGTTTTCATCCCCCAGCGAGGGGGGTCTGTCCTATCCCCCAACCCATCTCGACTGTCACTAGGATTCCCAAGGAAGGCCCGTTGTGGCTGACTTCTGCAGTCTGAATGAGGCAAGACTCCGCTTTCTGCTCTGTTTCTACTTCCCATCCTGACAGAGGCCAGGTCATGACCAAGCAGCGTGTGCTCACGAGAGCCGAGTGTAAGCAGAAGAAGAAAGAGCAGATACGATGGAGCAGAGGAAGGTTCTGGCGGGGAGCAAGGGCCAGTGAAAGGGAGGGGGCTGCCCATTTGGACACTCATGGTGCACCACGAGGCAATGCCGGGAACTGAGGGGGACTCGGCCAAAAACAGGGTCCCCAAGATCCTTGCCTAAAGGGAGCTATGCATGAATTGGAGACATAAGCACATGAAAAAACAAAACAAAAAAACAAACGGGTAACAACACAAGGACATGCAGTGCAGGCGGTGCCTAGGGCTTATGCCAGGTGGAGGGTATGGGTGACAGAATGGAGGGCTCAAGGGTCAGAGCCACCCCGGGGGAGGCAGACCCTGTTGAACCCCAGGTCAACATGAGGCACGGAGGACGGAGTTGGCTCTGGATTCTGACGAGCTAGAATTCAAATTTTGGTGCCGCCGGCCCCTAGCTGTGTGACTTTGGGCAAGGCACTTGGCCTCCCTGAGCTTTATTCCCCACACACCTGTGTGAAGCTAATTATTCCAGCACCACCTCCTGGGATATCTCAGTGGTTAATTGAGATCGTGCACATAAAATGCTGAGCATGGAAAGGATTCAAATTATACAGTGACTGGGGCGAAGAGGAAAGGAGAAAGGAACAAAAGAGGCTCCTTAACTTGGGAGGCTCTAAGACCAGATCGCTAGATTTCTCCAACTCCTCACATATGCATAGCATTTCAGCACCTTTATTTTTAATTTTTTAACGTTTATTTATTTTTGAGAGAGACAGAGTGTGAATGCGGGAGGGGCAGAGAGAGAGGGAGACACAGAATCCAAAGCAGGCTCCAGGCTCTGAGCTGTCAGCACAGAGCCCAATGCGGGGTTCGAACTCACAGACTGCGAGATCATGACCTGAGGTGAAGTTGGACGCTTAACCCCCTGAGCCACCCAAGCACTCTGAGTTTCAGCACTTTTATCTGTACTTATTTAACTGTCACGATAACCCTGCAAGGTAAAGATTCGCCCATTTTGTAGATGGGGAAACTGAGGTCAGAACAGTTAACTGACTTGCCCTCGGTCACAGTTACTGAATGGTTGGATGGAAGATTTGAATTCAATCCGTGCGACTCCAAGTTCAGTGCCCCTTAAGCTGTAGCAGGGTCTTGGGCTCCCTCTCTCCCTGCCTAGGCCGATGCCAGGGTGGGGTTCACCCTCACGGCACCCGGCCCGCCTCCTCCGGAGCCCGACTTCTGCCTGATCGCATTATCTTGAAGGCACCAGGATCTCTCTTCCAGGGGATTCCAGCCCAGGAGGCCGCCTGCCTTGCCGGCCCTCCTCAGCCTTAGCAGACCCACCACCACCCATGAGAAGGCTGCTTTGACCCTGAGCTCAACTGCAGAGCCCAGCTTCTCAGGGAGGGGGTTGGGAGGGCTCACAGCTTAGCCAGGGACAAGGCGGCCTAAATTCCTTCCCCAAACACAATGATTCTTATCAGTGATGTTTGGCTTTCAATCCACTATCCCAAAGCAGTAAAATTTCTTTTACCCTTTCTTCCCTCCAACCCCGAGTGTTCCTCAGGACCCAATCGACTTCTAAAAATATTTTCAGATGAAAACAATACCATCCAAGTATATAAAACCTTCAGGAGTACGTCTTTTTATTTGCAAGACCTGCGTGCTGAAAATTACAAAATATTACCGCAATACATTTTAAAAGCCCCAAGTAAAGAGATATGCCCGTTTATAAGTCAGCAAATTCAATACTGTTAGATCAATCTTCTATAAATTGATTTCTAGGTTCAGTGCAATCCCAAACAACATCCCAGCAGGCTCTATCTATCACAACAGATATTGACAAGCTGATTCTAAAATTTATGTGGGAGGGGCGCCTGGCTCGCTCAGTCAGTTCAGCATCTGAGTCTGGATTTCGGCTCGGTCATGAGCTCACGGTTCGTGGGCTCGAGCGCTGCGTCAGTCTTGGTGCTGACGATGTGGAGTCTGTTTGGGATTCTCTCTCTCCCCCTCTCTCTGCCCCTCCGCTGCTCAGGCTTGTACTCTCTCTCAAAATAAATAAATAAACTCTAAAAAGGTGTTAAAATTTTGTGTGGAAATACAAAGGACCTAGAATAGCCAAAACAATTTTAAAAAAGAGAGAGAGAGAGAACTTACAGTACTTGGCTTGGAGCTACTATAATCCAGACTATAATCGAGACTATGGTATTGGCATAAGGGTAAACACGGAAATTAATGGAACAGAATTGAGAGTTCAGAAATAGGGCCTCATGTATTGAATCAATTAATTTGCACCAAAAATTGATAACAGTGATCACTTCATCAATAAATGGATGGAGGGGTGCCTGGGTGGCTCAGTCGGTTAAGCATCTGACTTCGGCTCAGGTCATGATCTCACGGTTTGTAAGTTCGAGTCCCTCATCAGGTGAGCTCGTGGCCTGCTCTGGATGAGCCCCACTTCTCTCTCTCTCCCTCTCTCTCTCTCTCTCTGCCCCTTGCTCATCTGTGCCCCCTCTTCAAAAAAAAAGAAAAAGAAAAAGAAAAAGAAAGAAACGAACAATAGACCTAAGTGTAAGAGCTTAAACTCTAAAGTTTCTAGAAGAAAATATAAAAGGAAACCTTTACAACCTCTGAGTAGACAGAGATTGCGTGGGTAGGACACAAAAAAAGCACAAAGCACGTAAGATGTTGTAAATTGTGCTTCATCAAAATTAAGAACTTCAAGTCTTCCTAAGATGCCAATAAGAAAATAAAAAGGCAAGCCCCAGATAGGGACGAAATACTGCCGATACTTTCTGACAAAGCACCTGTATCCAACATATACGAAGAACTCTTACAACTCAATAATAAAAAGACAAATAACTCAATGAAAAAGATATTCAAATGACTACCATGTGCATGAAAAAATGTGCAATGCACCTTTCATCAGGGGGAAAATGCCAATTAAGACCCCAATGTGATAGCAATACGTAGCCATTAACATGGCCAAAATTAAGACGGACAGGGAGAGGCCTGGGTGGTTCAGGCTGCTAAGCCTCCGACTCTTGGTTTCGGCTCAGGTCATAATCTCGCGGTCTGTGAGTTCGAGTTCTAGGTTGGGCTCTGCATTGACAATTCAGAGCCTGCTTGGGATTCTCTCTCTCCCTCTCTCTCTGCCCTTCCCCACCTCAAAACAAGTAAACAAACCATTAAAACGTTTTTAAAAAGATGGACAAAGGCTAACGAGAGTATGGAGTCCTTAGAATTCTCATATATTACTGTGTAAAATGGTGCGGTCACTTTGGAATAGTATTTGGCTGTTTCTTGTAAAGTTAAACACAGGCATACCATATGACCCAACAATTGGGTCCTAAGTATTTATCCAAGAGAAATAAAAACACACATCTACACACGTACATGTACACAAACTGTACACAAACGCTTAGAGCAGCTTTCTTTGGAATAGCCCCCCCCCGAGCTGGAAACGATACAAATGTCTATCAACTGGTAAGTGGATAAACAAATTGTACATACATATCCAGACGGCGGAATACTGCTGACCAAGAAAAAGGGATGCACTACCGATATACACAACATGGGTGAGTCTCAAAAACGTTGTTTTGAGCAAAAGAATTCAGACACAAAAGGCTATAGACCAGATGGTTCAAGTTGTACGAACTTCAATGGGCAAAACGAATCTGTAAGGACAGGAAGCAGAGAAGTGACAGTGTGAGGCTGGAGGGGGAGGGGGAGGGTTTACTGCAAAGGAGCGTAGGGCTGCTCTGGGCTGATGGAGAGGTTCCGTTTCGTAGCGGGGGATGGGGTGGGCACAAGGGGTATACGTCTGTTAAAACCCAAAGTGTGCCTTTAAGATACTTGCATTTTACTGTATGTAATGTTGACCTGGGGGGAAAATTAAGGTTATGTCTTGCCTCTTCACAATGATGACACCTCTACAACCCAAGAAGATGGTTTAGAGCACCAGCCACCACCTGAAGTGAGCCCGTGCAGGGCGCCCAATTGAGACCTTTCATGCATCATCTCAATGAAGCCTCGCATCAGCCTTTAAGATAGGTATTAGCGCCACCCAAAGCTCAGCAAGGTTAAGATATTGGCTCCAAGTCACACAGCGAGCAAGACAAAAGGCCGGGATTCAAACTCAGGTCTAGCTGACTCCAAAGCCCGCGCTTTCATAAACTTCTCCGTACCATCCCTGGAGAGCAAAGAAACCCAAGTAAATGCAGAGATCACGCATTTTAAAGGCACCACCGAAGTCAACCAGGATTTAAAAAAAAAAAAGTTGTGGGGCGCCTGGGTGGCTCAGTCGGTTGAGCGTCCGACTTCGGCTCAGGTCATGATCTCGCTCATGGGTTCGGGCCCCACATCGGGCTCTGTGCTGACAGCTTAGAGCCTGGAGCCTGCTTCAGATTCTGTGTCTCCTTCTCTCTCTGCCCTTCCCCTGCTCATGCTCTGTCTCTCTCTCTCTCTCAAAATAAATAAATGCCAAAAAAAATTAAAAAAAAAAAAGTTGTATCCACAGGAACTACTTCTACTTACAAAGCCCTTGGGATGACTTAGAGACTGGATTAGATGACAGGGCTCGCTCACGGGCTCCGCTCATCACATAATACAGTGCATGTTCATTTATAAAACACCACACACGTTAATATTTGCAGAATTCCTGAGCCATCCAAGTCAACAGAGGAGCTCTTGAGTCATCCTAGGTTTCCAGGCCAGGGTCGGCCCATTGGAATTAGGGAACCTCGGGGCGCCAGGGTGGCTCAGTCGGTTAAGCATCTAACTTCAGCTCAGGTCATGACCTCGTGGTCCGTGAGTTCGAGCCCCGCGTCGGGCTCTGTGCTGCCTGCTCAGAGCCTGGAGCCTGCTTCGGATTCTGTGTCTCACCCTCTCTCTGCCCCTCCCCCACTCATCTCTGTCTCTCAATAATAAATAAAAGTTAAAAAAAGAAAAGAAAAGAAAAATGGAAATAATAATACATGACCTGTTTGAAACAGGGAGTTGGACCACAGATGTTTCTGGGACATTTTCAACTCTTAAATCTATGATTCTATGATTTCAAAGACCCCAAGAAGATTGGGGTCACCCACTCTCACCCACTCTCCTAATGTTTGAATTTACTTTTTTTTCTTTAATGTTTATTTATTTTGAGAGAGATAGAGAGCAAGCTGGGGTGGGGCAGAGAGAGAGGGAAACAGAAATCCCAAGCAGGTTTCGCACTGTCACGGCGGAGCCCAATATGGGGCTTGAACTCGTGAACCGTGAGATCATGACCTGAGCTGAAACCAAGAGTCGGTCGCTTAACCGACTCAGTCACCCAGGTGCCCCTGAATTTTCTTTCATCAAATGCCCAAACATTCATCTCATAATCAGAAATGAGGTTTCAAATGCAAATGACCTGGAGAAAGGAGAAGGAGATTTCCTCTCATTCTCACTAGCGTGTGGATGACTGATATCAGATTCCTTCCAGAGAGCAAATTCCGATGGGAAGCTGGAAAACTGTCCTGAGTCACAATAGGGCTTCCTCAGTGGGAACTCAGGCTGAACCCTGTCCAGTCTCGAGACTAAACACATAATAGAACAAGGCCTCAGTTTTAGCTTATTCTCTAAGTATTTGTCCCATTCCCCAGACTGGGAAGGGGCAGGGGATGGGGTGGTGAGTCTACTTGGTCAGCTTTGCCTAGTTTGCATTCATGACCTGGAAGAGGTGGCCCCAGTACTCACGAGATCCCTCTCAACCCTAACCCAGGCCTAATCAACCATCCCCTCCCACCCCGATTTCCAAGGCCGCCCCCCTGCTCACGAGTCTCAAATCCTACCCCCGTGCACTGCTAAGAACTCCTTTCCCTTCCAACCACACCAGCCAGGATGGTCCGGATCTCCTGGAGCCTCCTCCCCTTACGCCCTCCGGCCCTCGCCCCATCCCCAGCCCCAAAGCCCAAAGAATTGCGGAAATGAGCCGGGGTCCAAGTGGATACAGGTACATTTGTCCTACTGTTCTTCATCCCAGCTCAGAAACCCCTGTCAGGGCTGGGATATCAAGATGCTATGCCCAATCCATATACTAATAATAATAATTGCTGGCGTTAGTTGAGCACTTACTATGTGCTAGATACTGTCCTAAGTGCTTTACATGTACTAATACCCAGAATGCTCAGAAGAAACAGGCACTATTCTCATTTTACAGATGAGAAACTGAGACACAGAGAGGTTAAGTGACTTGGCCAAGAGCATACAGCTAGCAAGTCGCAGGGTTGGGGATTGAACCCAGAGTCTGTGCCCTAGCCATTATATCCTGCCTGCTGAGGCAACGACAGTGTCATCAAGCCTGAAGTCACTGCCATACATGTTTGTACCCTGTTCTCAGTGTGGAGATAGAGCTCAGTTCTAGCAAGTTCAGCCCCTTCGTACAAAAGGGGTCACGGAGGCCCAGAGACTGCTCTTCCTAGGTCCTGAGCAAGCTGAGCTCAGCCCTAGGGTCTGGGCTGACCTGCCTACCCCTTATATTTCAAGAGAGGCCCCCTGCTCGCCATGGAGGCACGTTTTAACCAGGGGTCATGACCCGGAAATTAGCCCGCAACCCTTAGTTCAGCCCCTGCAGGGATTTCTCCGATCCTTACTCTCTCTCGCTCTCTCTCTCTGGCAGGTCACTGGCTTGGTGTTTTATTGCCTTCGCTTTAGTCAGACTGTAAACCTCACCCTGATTCGGAGTGAAGATCACAAAAAGTGACAGGATTAAAGTCACAGACCGTGCGCATTCGGAGCGAGCTGTGGGTGGAGGCCAGGCAAGCGCCCTTGCAGCCACGACCCCCCCTCCCACCCAAGTCCCCGGGTCAGAGAGAAGGGACAATCGCCCTGTAACTTGCGCTGCACTCAGTCCCCGCTCCCGCCCGCTCTCTCCCCAGGCGTCTCCCCAACTCGGACCCCCCTTTTCCAATCACGAACACCTCCTCCCTCCTCCCTCTGTGATTCTCCCCCAGAATTCCCCCGATGCCAGGTCTGAGATTTGGTTGGGCTTCCCTCGGGGAAGGTTCCCTCCTGCACCTCCAGCTGACACTCCCCGCGGTGCGCAGGTCCGCATTTTCCTGGTGTCCGCGCGGTCCCCTCCCCCGGCTGGGGTTACACCCCACCCCGCCCAGCCCCGCAGCCCGCAGGGTCTCCCTCCTGCAGGGGGGAGGCAGAGAGAGGGTGGAGAGAGAGCCCGAGGTGAGGACTGTGGCCGGACGGAGACCAGGTTACGAGCGGACAGGGCACAGAGCGAGGACCCAGAGAGGGCACCGGAGCGCGCGGGCGGGACGCCTGCACCAGCAGGAACCGCGCGCGCGGGGACAACGGGGCCGGGGGCCGGGAGCTCGTCGGGCCGGGGTCCGAGGCCGCGCGGAGTGGGACGGGATGTGGTCGCCGACAGGGCGGGGCGGGAGGAGCTGCGGCGGCGCAGGGGACCGAGAGCCGGACACCAGGAGGTGCGACTGGGGCCCGAGCGGGGAGTGGGGGGAAGCCGGAGACCGAGTTCGGGGCGCGAACTCCGACAGCCCTGCCGGGACCGGGGCCCGCCGGGGGTTGAGGTCTGAGTTCGAGGTCCCGCCTCGGACGGGACCCGGCGCGAGGGAAAAGTTGGCGGTGCCCCGGCCGGAGGAGGGGAGGCGGGCGGGCCGGGGGCGCGGGCCGGGGGCGCGGCGGGCACTGACCCGAAGTAGGCGGCGGCGGCGGCGGCGGCGGGCAGCGCCAGCAGGCAGAGCGCGGCCAGGGCCAGCGCGGGCGGGGGGCGCATGGTGCCGGCGGCGCGGCGCCCTGTCGCATGTCCTCGCGCCGCTCAGCGCTCGCGGCGCCGCCACCGGCCGCCCGTGGGGCTTTAAACCCGGGCGGGGCGGAGCGCGGGTGGGGGAGGGAGCGGCGCTGGCGGCACCCCACCCCCCACCCGCGGCACCCCGGGCGGTGAGCCCCCCGCCCCATTGGCCCCGCCGGCCTCGCCCCGCCCCGTGGCGGGAGGGGCCGCCGCCCGGGGCCCGCCCCCGCCCCGCCCCCATCCACCGCGTCCCCCCCCCGCCCCCCAGGTGAGAGCTCACCTGTCGCCGCGCCCGCCGGGGGACGCGCGCCGCTGGAGCCCGAGGGCCCCCGGGCGTGGAGGGGCGGGGATGGGGGTGCGCGGCGGAGGCCGGGGAGTCTCTGCATCTCCCCGCGGGGCGGAGGGAAGCGCCAGATTCTCTCCCCCGAGGTACGGGGGTGTGGGGCACCGAAGGAGGGAGGCTCCTGGAACCTGCCGAGAAGCCGTGTGGTGTCCGCTCCCCTGCGCGGCGGGCGCGGGTCTCTCCGCCTGCCTTCGAGGACTCTGAGGGCAGGGCCGCTCTCCCGAAACGGGAGATCCACCTCTAACGGCTGGGGGGCCCGTTCTGTCCCGCAAAGGGAATCCTGGAGGTGCACCCCTTAGGGCGGGGTGGGGGAGGCAGGGGGGAGGAACTATCCCTCTTTCTAAAGGAGGGACTGTGTCAAGGGCAAGGTGCACAGCGCGGGCCTCAGTGGGCGTTTGACAGAGTGCCGCTGATGTTCACTGCCCAAAAATCCAGATTCTCTGGTTCGTGGGGCAGGAAAGGCAGGGGTGGGAATGGGAGGGCCAGGGAGGAACCTGCTTTCCAGAGTGTATGGCTGCCAGAACCTCTGTCCAACAGGATAAGAATCTTCATTATTGGGCCACAAAGGTCTGTCTTGCTTATCCTTTTTGAAAGTTTACCCCCAGTTCCTCCAGCGAAGGTGCCAAGATCAAGGCAGCAGGTGACACCAGTCTATGCGAGAGACATACCCACCAATGACCCGAGCAAGATTTAAAATCGTTTTGAGGGTCTTGAGCACTGGGTCAAATCAAGCAAAACAAAACATACCGTGCACCAAATGTCAAGATCTGCACACAAAGTTTCCAAAACCTCAGCTGTGCGTGTAAATCATCAGGTGACAGGGACTTCGGCTTTGCCGTGGACACCGGCCCACTGGGGGCCTGGGGGAATGGTGGGGAGATGGCAGCTTCCACCTTAGGCGGGATTAGCAGAGGAAGCCCCTGCCACAGTGAGCCTCTTTGAGCTCAGTTTCCCTGCGCGCCGGGTGGAGGGATCAGATGATTTTTGATCTCTAACAACTCGGGGGGCCCTGTCAGCTCTCATGGTTCTATTTATTGAGGCGCGCGGCCCAGGGTGGTGAGCGGAGACCTAGAGTCAAATCATGTACATCGCGAGCCCTGGGTATGAAAGGGAGATGACGGTATCTCACGGGACTTTCGTGCAGACGAGTGTGATGCCAAATGCCTAGCAGGGGCGAGTGGGCTGTTACAACGGCAGGCGGGACCGGTGGCGTGCTGGTGTTTTACCCGCTTTCAGGGGGCGCATGGGAGTCTGATTTGTATCATTTGCTGATTTTTCTGTGCTGGAAATATTCCCGCCAGGGCTGACTCCAAGATGCCAATGTGGCGTCATCCCTGAGCTCCTTAGGAAGAGGTTTGCAGGATTGGTTCTGCAAACGGGTCAGAGCTGGCCCCAGCACACCAGTGGTACGACCTTGAACCAGACTCAAGGAGGCTGGGGGGGGGTGAGGGGGGGGACAAGCTAAACCAGTGCGAGCGAGGGAAGAGGAAGAGCCCCCACCAGGCTCCACCACACCCATTGGGCACCACTGGAGTTCAGGCAGGTGAAGAGGGAGCAGATCCATCAACGCCTCTAACCTCATGCCCATAGCACCCGCCATTGTACCCCAGCGCACACAGGCAAGCGCGTGCCTGGAGAAGGTAGGGGGTGAGGGAGGACCACATTCTCCCAAAGTGACATCTTCTCAACATTTCATAAAAGTTGCATGTTGAGGGGTGCCGGGTGGCTCGGTGAAGTCTTCAACTTTGGGTCAAGTCGTGATCTTGCAGTCCTCGGGTTCAAGCCCCACGTCGGGCTCTGTGCTGACAGCCCAGAGCCTGGGGCCTGCTTCGGATTCTGTGTCCCCCTCTCTCTCTGCCCCTCCCCCAGTGGTGCCTCTGTCTCTCTCTCTCTCAAAAATAATAATGTTTATTATGTTTATTTATTTTTGAGAGACACAGAGCACGAGCAGGGGAAGGACAGAGAGAGAGAGAGAGAGAGAGAGACACAGAATCCGAAGCATTCGACGCGGCACTCGAACCCACGGACTGTGAGATCACGACCCGAGCCAAAGTTGGAGGCACAACCAACTGAGCCACCCAGGCACCCCCTGAAAAAAACTTTTTTAAAGTTGCATGTTGACATCTGTTGGTTAAGGCTGTGGTGCAGATATTGGAGGAAAAGCCCCAAGATGGGGCGGAGTCAGTGGCTAGAAAGTGAGATACACATAGAAAATACCCAGATGGGTGTTCTTGAGCCCTCCCCAGCCAATGGCGTGGACCCAACCCTGGCGCCTCCCTCCCGATGGTAGAACTGTGTAGGTGTCTGCCTGCTGGGGTGACTCCTGCCCATGAAGACGTCAGAGTTCCCCTTCTGCCTCCCCCCTCCTCCGACCCCAGGGCCTCGAAGAATTACCCAGGAAGCAGCACCCATTGGTGATAATAATTCCAGCCGCAGCTCCCATGTGCCCCCTGCGTGCATGTGTGCGTGCATGCGTGTGTGTGTGTGTGTGTGTGTGTGTGTGTGTGTCAGGCCTGGTACGTGGTCTCTCTGAGGCCTCCCACCCACTGCGAGGTCAGGGCAGTCATGATCGCCATTGCAGGTGAAGAAGCTGGAGGTCCAGAGAGGTTAGGAAGCTGATGAGGGTGACCCAGCCGTAAGTAGTGGACTCAGGAGCTGAGCGCCGCCCCAGGAAAACGGTCACACAGGTTGTGATTGGCTGTGGCTGGCCGAGGGCTGCCCAGGCAGAGCCTCGCTCACGGTGGCCTTTCCATACTGCATCCTTACAAAGAAGCATCGCGTCCTTCCTCAGGGGCTCCCCCCCGGACGCCGAAAGCATATCATCTCCACAAGCGTGACACCGTGGAATCCCGGAGGAAGGCCGTGAGGGGTGGCCCTCAGGACTCACAGCCTTAAGCCATAATGGTTCGTCACTCTCCCACCCAGTGAGCTCCTTCAGGGCAGGCCTGGGCCGCGCACACAGTCGGTGCTCAGGAAACGTGTGTCATTGCCAGCTTATAACAGGTCTGTGGCCTTCGTGTGTGTGGGGCTGCGGAGATAATAGAGTGTTACTCTGACGAAATGCGTGCTCACAGCCTCCCCTGCTGAGCTCAGACACATGGTCCGTCCCCCCCCCCCACACACACACACCTCTGACACTCTACAACACAAGTCCAGGCATTCGGTGACACTCGGGCTCCCCCGCACCTCCCCCGCGGATGTCTAAATTCCTAGGCGGACCCACAGCTGCTCCGGGACCCACAGGTTCACACAGGTTTGCAGGAGGAGCATTCTTAGACAGCCACATGCAGCTACCTGTCTCCATTAACCAGCCCAAGGCAGCCACGCTCAGGGATAGAGTCCTCCCCTCCCCCAACACAGACACACACACACACACACACACACACACACAGTTTGGAGGGCGCAAGCATGAGCCTGAATGGGTTGCAAAGGCTGCATTGAATCGAGTTCCCAGGTGTCTCCAGACCTCCCTCCTCCCCCTGAACCCTGCCTGTCCCCAGACCAGGCTGCCCTGCCTGTCTCTAACCCTCAGGAAGCATCCCTCTTTGTCTGGCCCCAGGGCCCCCCAGGACTCCAAACCCCAGCTCAACCTAGGCCCCAGACAGAGCCCAGCAAACACACAATCCCCCAAGCTTACGATCAAGCCACGAGTGAGTGGAAATGAGGAATTCCGGGCGGGCTATCTCCCCCTAATCGCCCTCACGGCTGCACAGGAAATGGACTTCACCCGACAGGAAGTGGGGCAGGCAATGCCCCAGCAGCTGTGAGGGAAGGCACCAGCACCCAGGCCAGTCCAAGGCATGGCTGGGGAGGCTCACCTATCCCTCTCTCTGTCCTACCTCCTTGTGACCAGCCTCTCTGCTGTGGCCTCAGTATGACTACTTCTGTTCTGACCACTCCCAACCATCCTACCTCTGCACATTTGAACCGGACTGGACTCTCGCTTGCATTATTGGACTCTGGGGTGCCATGAAGTAGTGTGCTGGGCATCGCTGTCCTCACTATTCAGAGATGACACTAAAGTCCCAAAAGTTGAGTAACTTCCTCAATGTCCTGGAACTCACTGGCACCTGATGGTTGTTTGTCTCCAGAACATCAGACTGAAATAGGTCTGAAACTTAGTGGGGGCAATGGGTTACCAAATCCCACGCTCAGGAGACTCCTGGCTGTGCGTGAAAACAACAAAACAAGATGGCGGAGAAAAATACCGAAATGTTGAAAAAAAAAGTGGGTGCTCTGGAGGTTGAAAGTCTAGGTAGAAAATGTTTTTATCCTCTTTGTATTTTCCAACTCTTGTATTATAATGAAAGCATTCTTAACAGTTATAATGAAAATTTCTTAAAAGGGGGACGGGACAAATACCCAAGAATAAGTCTCTAATGACAGGACTTTAAACATTGGCAGGCTTTGGGGCACCTGGGTGGCTCAGTCGGTTAAGCGGCCAACTTCGGCTCAGGTCATGATCTTGCGGTCTGTGAGTTCGAGCCCCGCGTCGGGCTCTGTGCTGACAGCTCAGAGCCTGGAGCCTGCTTCAGATTCTGTGTCTCCCTCTCTCTCTGCCCTTCCCTTGCTCACTCTCTGTCTCTATGTCTCTCAAAAAAAAAAAAAAATTAGTTTAAACATTGGCAGGAAACATATTGGGAGGAGTGGGGGAGGGGCAGGAGGAAGTATTCCTGGATGTCCTCTGACCCGTCCGTGTAGGAGGTGCCCCTGTCCACTCCCGGGGAGCCCACGCCGATGTTGGCGGATCTTCCCCACCCATGGCAATGGCAATTCAAGGCCTTCTTTGCCTCAATTCCTCTCTCCCTTCCTCGCTTTCTTCATTCCGGAACAACATCCTGAGTTGAGGTTGCATTATGCGGAGGATGGATGGCAAGACCCTCTCTTGCCCCCTGCCTGCACGAGGCTCTTCTCCAGCCCTTGCTTGATAACAGCAGCATCTTTGAGCTCAGCCAAGGAAGACTGCGTGCAGAGGGGATGCATCCGCTCACCCAGCCACGATTCCCTTGCCAAGGCCACCGAGTTCCCTGCTGTGATGCACACCCCCCCAAGCCTTACCCGCCTTGACTGACCACTCCTATCTCTGCTCACTCACCACTATGGCCCTGGAGGATGTATGGGCACGGCTTAATTTTATGATCATCTTAATGCACCTTGCCCCTGAGATCGGGGGAGGGCGGTGTGAGGTACCCCTGCTGTGTGTCGGTCCACTGCAGATTTCTCAAGGTCTAAACCCTGACCCCTGCTTCTTATATATATATACAGAGCTCAGCCCACAGTAATCATTAAGTATTTGAATTAATGAATGAATAAACACAGGAAGATGAAGAGGTCAAACCTCAATTCCTGATGGCTACAAACTCTGCCCTTGATGTTATAATCTTCATGAAAGACAAGATTTTCAACCCTTCATAGTAGACTCTAATTCCAACCCTAACCCCAACTCTAACCCTAACCCTAACCCTAACCCTAACCTTAACCCTAACCCTAGGATGTTTAGAACTTTACGGGGGGGGGGGGAGCGTGTTCTGATCAGTCCAGTTCTGTCGAGGGATCCTAGATTGTAGGTAGGTGGGTGGCTGGGTAGTTAGATAACAATCTGAAAGGACAATCGCAATTTAAATAGCTTGCTCCAGAGGCACCTGGGTGGCTCCGTCAGTTAAGCGTCAGACTTTGGCTCAGGTCATGATCTCACGGTTCATGGGCTCAAGCCCCGCATTGGGCTCTGTGCTGACAACTCAGAGCCTGGAGCCTGCTTCGGATTCTGTGTCTCCCTCTCTCTTTTTGTCCCTCCCCCCCCCGTCATGCTCTGTCTCTCTCTATCTTCCAAAAATAAATAAATGTTAAAAAAAAATTTTAAATAGCCTTCCCCATTGTGCCCATATGAACTCATAAATGTCAGGTGACATGTAAGTCCTTGCTCTGCCTGGGCCCCGAGGCATGAATATACCCGCCCTCTGGGTCCTGCTTCTAGAAACATTAGAGGACAGCAAGATGGCCGGCCAAGCGGTGCTGGGCAGTATCCATTCTGTCTTGGACGGTTGTGAATCCCCTGCAGGGACTTCCCGTGGGCGAAGCACAATGAGAGTCTGCCTTGGGATGTCTTATGGCAAAAAGGTGTTCCACACAAGGTGCATACTGGTACAGCTCAGAGACAAAGGAAGGAAGAAGGGAAAGAGGAAGGCAAAACAACAACGACAAAGCCAAGTTTCTTAGCAAAGAGAAACGAAAAGTCATCCAGAATTTATTACAAATAACCTTCCAAAAGTTCGACTCCGAACAGAGGCGTTCCCAACATCTTCTCTTTAGTTGGGTTTCATCTGGGTACATGCTGGCTCTCTGGAAGGGAAGGGTGAGGGGAACGGAGGCTCGTCCTGAAGTTCCGAATGCCTCCAGCGCTCGGAGGACCGCCTTCCCCTGCAGTTGTAGGAAAAGCCAGCCCAGACCGCTTGCTCCAGGCCACGTGGTCACAACTCCAGGTACAAACCAGCTTGCGGGGAGCAGGTTAACGTGTTCACCAGTAGACAGCGGCACGGCGGCACGCCTTCCTGAACTCAGTGTGGGACCCCCTTGTCCAACCTGGGGTCTTTTTTTTTTTCATTTTTTTTTAATTTTTTGACGTTTATTTATGTTTGAGAGAGAGAGAGAAAGGGACAGAGGGTGAACGGAAGAGGGGTAGAGAGAGAGGGAGACACAGAATCTGAAGCAGGCTCCAGGCTCCCAGCAGTCAACACAGAGCCCAACGTGGGGCTTGAACTCACGGACTGCAAGATCATGACCTGAGCTGAAGTCGGCCACTTAACCAACTGAGCCACCCAGGCGCCCCAGACTTCGCTTCTTAAAAAAAAGAAAAAAAGGTGACTAACTCCATTTTACTGAAAAGTTTGCATTTCATATGAAGTATGATTATATAATATTCAATTTAGTAAACTTTGATTGAGCCTCGGTGTTAAGCCCTGGGCAGAGGAGATGATTAAGCCCGGTCTTGTCCCTAAGGAGCAGGCCGCTTGTTGGGAAAGATATGTCAAAAAACACATACAGCCTTTCGACATTTCTTTATAAGTGTAAGCTAATTATTTCGCAGTTACGATGTGTCAGGCATTGTTCTAAGTCCTCTGGGAATATTACTTCGTGTAATGGTCACATTTTACAGATGAAGAGACAGAGGCACAGACAGGTTAAGTAGCCAGCCAACTAGTAAGCCCGGACCTGGGATTGGAACCCACAGAGCCGGCGGCTGAGGCTACGAATTTCACCGCTGTGCTTCCGCAAAGAGTAGAAAGTCCCAAATGAGAGGAAAGCGGCCAGGGGACAATTTGCTCATCGTCGCAGGGGAGGGGTGTCTGGGGCAATACCAGGGTGGAGCGACAGTTGAGCTGGGTCTTGCCGAGTGGCTCTTTCATTCCATCTTCCTGAGCTTTACCAGATAGAACCATCATCCGAAAGTGCCGCGGAAATGTTTGAGTAGGAATCAAATTTTCCCAGCGGCTGTCCTTACGATTCTAAGAGATGACCCCCCAGAGCCTTCCTTTGCTATATCGAGTCCACCTTTGGAGTCAGAAGTAGATTGAAAGGGTACTTGGGGTGGGGGGTGAGGGGTACCTGCGCGGCTCAGTCGGTTAAGCGTCCAACACTTGGTTTCCTCTCAGATCATGGTCTCACAGTTCATGAGACTGTGCCCTGCCTGGGGCTCTGCCCACAGCACGGAGCCTGCTTGGGATTCCCTCTCCCTCTCTCTCTGCCCCTCCCCTGCTCGTGCTCTCTCTCCCTCTCTTTCTCTCAAAAATAAATAAATTTTTCATGTTTATTTACTTTTGAGAGAAAGAGAGAGAGAGAGGGAGACACAGAATCCAAAACAGGTTCCAACTCCAAGCTGGACGCGAGGCTTGGACTCACGAACCGTGAGATCATGACCTGAGCTGAAGTCTGAGGCTTCACAGACTGAGCGCCCCGGGTGCCCCAAAATAAATAAACTTTTAAAAAAATGTTTATTTCTTTTTGGGAGATTGCAGTGGGGGAGGGGCAGAGAGAGGGTGGACAGAGAATCCAAAGTGGGCTCTGTGCTGACAGCAGTGAACCTGATGTGGGGCTCGAATTCACAAACCGTGAGATCACGACCTGAGCGGAAGTTCAATGCTCAACCAACTGAACCGCCCAGACACCCCAATAATTAAACTTTAAAAAGGAAAAAAAGAAAGGGTACTGGGGACTTCAGAATAGGAACTGCCTTTGAGACTTGCCAAGCCTTGCCACCTTGTAGTACTGGCTGTGGACTCTCATTTTCACACCAAACCCTTCAGCTCCAAAGTCTAGGTCTACCCTAGTCTCTCTCTCTCTTTGGGCTTAGAACCCAGAAAGTGCCTGCGTTCTTCTCACGGCCTCCGAGGCATTCAGTGTCTACTAGGACCTGGCTGTAATGCCACATGTCTCCGATAGGGGTCGCTGACTAACGAGAGGATGGGACACCTGTGGTTGAATGGAGAGAACCCTCGGTCCTGACTTAACCTTGTTCCTCGGCTTCCTCTGTGACCTCATTTCCTCGTCCACAAAATGGATATAACACTTGCTCTCTGTCTTTCTCAGAGAACAGTGGCGACACATGTGAGGATGAATGTGGACACCTTCCAGGGTGATTCAGACGCGGCAGCTCCTGGCCAGGCGATTTCAAAAAAAAAGTCATTCCACATCAACCTTTTGAACATCACTCATCTTGCCAGGTGCCATATGGAATCCAGAAATTATTTCTATCTTTGTGTGAAAGGACTCTGAATAAAAGTTTTAAAGCAGACTGTAACCCTGGATGGGGGGCGGTGGGAGGAATTCTAACTCTCCCTGGAGTGCAGTAAAAGCAACACCCTCTGCCCTGGGAAGATGGTGAGGGCTAAAGCGGCAGGACAGCTACCTCCACCTGGGGCTGGAAGTCTCCGCGACCCAGAGAACTCATCTCGTCATCACATAACCCAATTTGCACATGGAGAAACTGAGGCACAGAGAAGCTAAGTGGCCTGCCCGAGAAAGAACCTGGATTCCAAGAATCTCCCAGCCAGCTAATTCCAGAACATGGAGTGGGTAGGGGCACTAGGGGAAGGCAAGTGACCCGAGCGGGCCAGGAGGGACCAAGGGAGGACTTTCCTGTCCGGACACCGGGTCGGGGCGAGGCCGACGGAGCGGATGGCTGCCGCGGCTGCCAGCCTTCTGCAGGAGCGCCCCCTGCTGGTCCCCGGTGCTGCCGCTTACGGCGACGGCTCGAGGAGGATGCGCAGCGCGGGACCCGTGACCACCCGCTAAAGCAGGACCCGCCCAGAGGGGCGCCCAACCTCTTCGCTTTGCACGTGGCAAACGCGAAGCTCACAGGAGGAAGTGACTTGCTCAAGGGCTCTTAGCAAGCCAGTAGGACGCGGGTCTCCCAGGCGTCCCGCCTCCCCTCCCCTCCTTAACCCCGCATTCCCGAGCCCAGAGGGCCTCCCGCTCCCCGCTCTGCACGGAGCCAGCCCTTCTCCCTCCCCTCCCCTCCCGTCCTGTCCCGCCCCCCACCCCCCACAAGTCCATCGCCCTGCAGCTCCAGAAGTCCCCTGCTCCGAGGCCCTATTGCCTCCCAAGCCGCACGTTTAAATAGCTTTCAGTTCCAGGCGTGGTTTTGTCGGCCTGTTGGCACGATCTTGAGGACCAGCGATGAGGCCTCCTTCCTTTGGATTCTCCACTCACCCACGCAACGCTTCCGCGCCCAGAGGTGCCCGATCCAGGGCCAGACTCGCCCTCGGTGATGCACCTTGATGAATGTCTTTTTCTTCTTCCCCTTGCAAAGCAGCCCAGCAGTGTCTATGGCCCTCACGGCGGGGATGTCTATCTGGCTTTGGGGCTTTCTCTTCCAGCCTGTGACCTGGGGCAGGTCTCCTTAAATCTCTCAGGGAGCCCCTGTTTCCCAGCTGTAAAATAGCAGTAAAACTATTCACTGGGCCGGTTGCGAGAATTACATGAAATAATGTTTAAAAATATGCCCAGAACACAGTAGGTGCTCCATAACCGGCAGGCTTGCTTAGTCGGATTTCAAGGGAGCCTTCAGCCGGTCTCCCTGGCCTCATCCCTCTCCCGTTCGGCACCCTCTCTCTTGGATGTGAACCTTCCAAACTGTCGTGAGCAGCATGAGGGCAGGGGCCACACAGTGCCCGTGGAAGGGCCCTAGCAAAGGAGGCCGCTGGGAGAAGACAGGAAAGGCTCAACAGTGCAGGGTAATCGAGCCACACTGAACATGACTTTCAGGTCCCTGGGTCCACCCCTCTCACTCCTCTTTCTGCAGTCTTCCTCACCCTGCACTCTTTCTCAACACCCCTTGCTGCTTCTGTCTGTGAACTCCTGGCTCCCGTCTCCTAGAACTTACAGCCTGCACATGGCCCATCGTGGCTTCCGTGACTTCCTCACAGTGCTATGGCCATTCGGCTCTGGAGCCCGGTGGCATCTGCTATGTACCCCAACATATGCCTGAGAAAGACACGGGGACGGCACGCCGGCGCTTCTCGGACCTGCCACAGGCTATGGGCCAGGTGTGGACTGGCCACCCGAGGGCCAGGGGTCCAGACCACACTGGGTCCGGCGGGCTGTGGTCACGGGGACAGGGAATGTGCCATGAGGTGTGGCCGCAGATGCATTTGCACGCCTAATGGAACAAGCATTTAATAAACACTGGCGTAAAGAATAATGTTCGAAACCCGTGGGCATTCCTTCGAAATTCGTTAGTAGAGGAAACGACCCCCTGGGAACTGCACAGACCTGCGTGCCGAACTATCTGTTCTGTACACCCAATTTTTATGACGGCTTCTGCCGGACTCTCGGTACACTCACATGCTTGTTGCCACAACTACTGCTCCAGGAAACAGGCTTAGGGGCCCCAAACTTGACCGATGGTCTCGGGAGAAAGACTTTCTTTCCCTTTGCCTCCAAATGATCTACAATGTTATTAGAAAGAAAATCTGCGATGGGGGAAAAAAGAAGCCAAACTCCTCCTCGGTCTCTTCCCTTATGCTTACCCACTGGGCTCCTGACTCTTCTCTCCCTCCTTCCCGCCTCCCCTTCATCCCCAATTATAAAGCCCTGCTCTGGCAAGGAGAGCAAAAGCCTGAATCCTCAGCCAGAGAGCTCTGAGGGGGAAACAGCAGGACCAGGGGTACAGTGAGGGCTTTGGCTGCTTGTCACCCCTCTGGTGACTGTGGGGGCAGAAGATGCACAAGGATTCTCCGCTCCCAGGGCTGTGACCTGGAGTTGCCCCAACAACTGCTCGCTCCCTAGGGCGGAGGTCTCTGGGAAGATGAGTGTGCACGTGGAAAAGGCTGGCAGGACACTGCCCACCCACACGGCCCCTCCAAGTGGTTTAGAAGCGGATATGTCCCCCTCCAGGCTCTTTACTTCCTGCTGCCGGAAAGTGATCCATGCAGAGTTCTTGTGATGCCAATGGTGCATCCTTGCAATGGGGAACCCTTTGTGGGGTTCTGTTTTGCAGTGCCCAACCTGTGCAGCTGTGCATGGCAGCACCAGAGGCGGATACCAGGTGGCTTCTCTGCCCCGTTCAGCAGGAAACCGAGGCTTGCTGACCATGAGCTCTCCTTCCAAACCTTCCCCCACGCACATTCCCGGTGGGGCCACCGCCACCCTCCTGGGTACCCCGCCTCAGCTTTTGGAAGTCACCCCTCACTTCCAGGCTTCGGAATTCACATCTCAGGTCTAGGACTCACTAGCACTGTGACCTCCTCAATCCCATAGGCTTCCTGGGCCACAAGGGCCTTACTGTGAAGGGAGAGCAGTGCCGGCCTTGACACGGAGCCTCGGCGAGGATCAGTTAGGAAAACAGACGTAGTGCGGCACGGTCAGGGCCTGGCGCCGCCGAGTCCCCGGCCTCAGCCCCCCTCCCTATATTCTCCCACAATTACTCCCAGCTCTGCCCGAGGAACCTGGGGAGGTTCTCGCTCGCTCCGCCCTGTCCCTGCAGGTGGGGTTTGATCATCCTTTAAACCTCTCAAGTAAAGAGCCGCAAGGGCAAAACAAATGATACGAGACATACTTCCAAGAGCCCTGGACCGAGGGCCTGCTGAAGTGAAGGAACCAACTGAAATCCTTGTTCCTGGATTTCCTTATGCCCACTCCTGGCTTTTTATTTATTCCAGGAGGGAGGGGGGGTTGCTGAGCTGTGCACCTGTGTGTTACGATGCAGGGCAGCTCGTGGCTTCCGACCAAGACATCACCCTTCAGTCCTGGGCCGTTGCTCACCAGCCCGGCTCGCCAGGGAGGCCGATGGCTCTTTCTGTCTTTGGTTTCATTTTATCAACGAATTGCCCCAATATATTGACCACTTGTCAGGCACTAATTCATTTCATTATCTTATTCATTCCTTCCAGTTTCCTCAGAAACTGACATTACAATCATCACCCGAACTGGTTTTAATTCATCAACAATCACACACTTTTCTTCCTCTTAACAATGCGATAAAACAGAGATCTCCAGAGGGTGTCCTTGCTCTTGGCCCTTACAAATTCCCTTTCACATATAAATGCAAAGAACAATCTCAGGCTTCTTTCTGGGTATATCCCTAGAAACCAGACTCGGAATGAAGTTCATAAAACACCACCAGTTCTGAGTGAGGCAGCTCACGTCCCTGGGGCCCTAGGCGCCCCAGTTGGAATTCCAATGCTCCCCCCCCCCAATTCCAATCCCTCCGCACCCTCGCATGGTTCTCCCCTGGGAAAAGAATAAAGGTTTAATATCTGGGAGGGATCTCAAGATAATTGCCCTTCCCGGCACTGCCCGCCCCCCAACCCCATCGCCAGCTCTTTACAGCTGCCATTCCTAGAAGGCCCAGCAGGTGTCACTGTGACCCTGACCATCCTCACAGGCCCCTCCTCTGGGCCAGTGCACAAGACACCTTTGAGGCCTGGCGGGGGGCGGGGGGGGGGGGCAGAGGTGGGAATTCGCCTCTAAGTCGAGTCCCACGGGAAGGGCTCTGTCTCTGCTGCACTCTCTCCTTAGGGAAGGGCTGTGGTTCAGTGAAGGTTCAACCTCATGACCAAGGGGCTAGGTGGAAGTTGCAGAGTGGAGAGTGAAGGTGTAAGTGGGGTCCTAGACTGTCCTCCCTTTCTTGCCTCAGTCACTTCTCGCATTGCATTAGGAGAGTGTCCTCCCCACACCAACCCGCTCCCCCGCTCCCCCTCAACCTACCTGACCACCAGCCCTGAGCTTTGGGGACAAATCTTTGGAGACTGCTGAGGGCCACTCAGGGTCAGGAATCACTACACTGATAAGGAACCAGAGGGCATAAAGGGGCCTGTATGTCAGGGAGGCTTCCTGGAGGAGGTGAGTGTGGCCTCCAGAGATGAGCTCTCCGCCCTGCTTCACATGAAGGACAAGGGAGAAGAGGGGCCAACCTGGGGGCTCAGTACTGTCTGGGGGAAGAATGTTGAGAGGGGAGTTCATCGGTGGCCATTTTGGGGGATGTTTCTAGAGTCAGGTGGGCTTCCAGCGGGTCTTTCCCTACAAGTCAGAGAAGAAGGAGCCACAGACTGAGAGAGAGAGAGAGAGAGAGAGAGAGGGAGTGCGTGTGTGTGTTTAGATGGAAGAGAACCTTGGGAGGGGCTGGCAAGGGGTTCTGGGGGGATAACAGGATGCCGAGAAGGGAGAGGGGAGAGGGAGACCTTCCCTCCAGGTTAAAATTGGGTTGTCTGGATGGGGGAGGGATGTGACGGGGAGGGGGGAGGAGGGGCAGGGAGGAAGCACTAGGCCAGTGCCCGGCCTCAGGTACAGGGTGCGTTTGCTTCCTTGAGCCCTTGGCCTTTCTTGGGGTGGAAAGTCAGTGACAAGCCAGCGGGATGGGCTTTTCCACCAAAGGTGGACCAGCCCATCCTGAAGCCCGGCTAGACCCCAAGGGCCCGGTAGAGCTGTCCAGTTCCCTCCTCTTCGTGACCCCTCTGTCCACCCCCCTGCCGCCCCCCCCAGAGCCCCTCAAGCCATCGGTACAAGTCACCCCCCACCCGCCCCTCCCCCACCCCATCTCCCCCTCTCTCAGAGCTGCCAGATCTGCCCTTTTGGTTATCACCTCGCGGAGATCTGACCCTTCTGGAAGCAAGCCTTGACACCCGGGATGGGGCCTGGCCCAGATGGGGACAGGAAAGCCTTGAGAACTTGTAAATACACGCATACTTCGGCAACGCACAACACGCGAGGGCAGCTGGAGGAAGAGCAAGGGTCTTCGCCAGAGCCCGGTGGGCAGTCTCACCTTCTCTTTCCTTCAGGGGTCCTGGCTCCCTGGACGCCACCGCGTGTGGAAAACGTCTCAGGGCACCCGTGTGTGCGGGGGGAGAGATTTCGCAGAAGATGCAGTGATTTCTCCGTTGGGTCCAGAGCTGGCCTCTGGTGAGCTATTTCACACCCCAGGGCGGGGGGCGGGGGGTGATGGGTGGGGGACAGCCTGCCTGCCTAGGCAAGCCTCCTGCAGCGCCCCCCTCCGGTGCTCACAGAAGCCAGACCACCAGCTGGGAAGTTGGGGTGGGTGGGCTGTCTGCTTCTTCCCAACAGACTGGGGGGGAGGGGAGGGCTGGTGACGCTCCCAGGACTAGAACTCAGCCCCCGGTGGCAAGCCAGAGGATCAGAAGAGACTGCGCTTTCTCTCATCTGACGGCTGCGAGAAGCAGCAGAAATCACAGCCTGTTTTCAGAGGGGCAGAAGGACACAATGCCGAAGGAGCCCTGGCACCAGGGAGATGGTCCCCACGTCGCATACGATCCGCTGGGGCTCCAGCCCTGGGGCTCCAGCCCGGCTCCCGAGCACAGGAGCAGAGGCCGCAGGTGCCTGGCCCACTGACAAGCCCCTGTACTGAGTGCACGGCGCGTGACCCCCGAGGCTGATGTCTCTTGACGGACAGCCAAGGTCTGGGACGCTGGAGTCCTCGCGTTGCCAACAGCCCCTACCGCCTAGTTACTCCTGTGGCCGAGTGGTGGACTTCCAGTAGAAACAGACGCAGCCACAACAGGGCTGCGACGGCACCGTCCCCCCAAGTGCTAAGGCACAGTCCTGGGATCCCCACAGACCTATCACGCGGTCTGTGACAAGGACCCGGCGGCCAGAGTGCAGGTTGGGGGACTCATCAGCTCCCCAGTCCCCTGTGGAGGACTCTTAGACGCCTAGACGCCCCTGTGCCCTCATGGCCCACCCAGAGCCGACGGAATAGCCTTCCACGGACACGCCACATCAGATGCCCCTGGCCTCCCGGCCCCTCCCGGCCCCTGCCGGCTGCCTGGCGCCCCTGGCTGGCGAGTTTCACCCCAGAGGTGGCTGTGGCCTTTTGGTGGCCAGGGCCACCGCCTTCCCCAAGTCCTTTTCCATCGCTCTACAGCCCGGTCTCACTCACCCATAACCCCCAGGAGCGGGGGCAGGGCCGGGGGCGCAGGGGGCTCTCTCCAGGCAGCGGCAGGGGGCGGGGGCCAGGGGCTCCCCTAACTGCAGAGGCTAGCCTTACACACCCAGCAACACATGTCCCCCTTTGTGGCCGGGGCTTTCTCTCGGTGCTTAAAGGCAACAGTGAAAAGAGCAGGACTGATTCTGGCTGCCTAGCCGTCTCCTGGCAACAGGCCTGGCAGGAGGTCTTTCTTTCTCCCCCCCCCACCTCCCTTCTCTTCTCCGCCACCCCCCTTTTTCTTTTCCCCCCTGTGTCTTGTGTTGTGTATCATTAAAACTTCCCTCCCAGCCACTTCGCAGCCAACAACCAGGCCCTTCTGGGGCAGCTCAGCCAGCCGGGCCTGGGGGTGGGGGCTCCGAGGGGTCAAGCCCCCAGAGACGAGGCTTTGTGTTCTGGAACCAAGGCTTAAACTCAATTTGGCAACCTTCGGCACGTTCACGAGGGGCAGCCACTAGAACCACCCCCCACCCTCGTCCCGCACGCCCCTCTTCCTTCGCCCCGCCCCGCCTCCGTCTCGGCCTCTTCTGTTAGCGCCCTAGGCCTGCCAATAGTGCCCAGCCGTGCCAGGGCCTCACAGGGCTGGACACCAACGAGCCCTCACCTAGAAGGACAAGCCTCCGCCGAAGGCGGGGACAGCCCCGGCCGGAGGCCTGCAGCCAGCTCTGGCCCGGTGTCCTGGTCTCCCCTGAAAGAGGCAGGAACACAAAAGGTAGTGGGCACGGGGATCACGGGGAGGCGGATCATCCCCTGTGAGCGTCAGGACCGGAAGGCCTCCTCCTTTGGCCACTTCAATCTAGAGGGACACTGAGACCCAGAGAGGGTAAGTGCTTGGCCTGGGAGCACACAGCGTGTCAGGGGAAAGACGGCGCTGGAACCCTGGTTTCTGCTCTCCCTCTTCTGTGGCTCTTGACACTCCTTACAGGAGGGAAGCAGGTGGCTCTCCGCGGCTGGTGCACCTTCGGCGCTCTGACTTGGCCGACCTCAAGGCTCTCTGCTTCATCCACACGAAAACCTTCCCTCAGGCCTGGACTGGAGGGATCCCCGGCCGCTCTGGACAACTGGGAGATAGTTGAGCTTCCTCCTCCATCCCCCCTCCCCCCATGAGTGTCCGGGTCACAGAGGCCTGATGCTGGGCCACCCTGTCATCTAACATATCCGGAAGGCTGGATGGGTGGCCCCGAGTTTCCCATCTGACACACCAAGGTAGGGACGATGTTGAGAGTGAAGCTCAGCTCTCGGCCAGGGTGCCTTCCAGATCTAACTGCGATGCCTCTCCAGTTCTGCGGGCTCCAGCCCGGCTCCCCCTCAGGGCTCCCCGGCCAACCGGCAGGCGCAGGTCACCAAGACGGTGGCCCTGACCACACGGGGCGGCCCCCGCAGGACACCCTGACACCGCCAGCACTCAGCTCCGCTGCGCCCACGATGTGGTGTTTTCCAGACTTCCAGGCATTTCCATGCCGCATTTACGCCATACTCCCTGATCCGCTGTCTTCCGAACACTTGCCTTTAAATCGGTTTGCTTTGTTCTTAAGAACTTCAATTAAAGGGAAATGTGAGATGACTATGATCTTTGACAACGTGATTTCATTCTAACCAGATGCTGCGCACCGCCCTCCCCCCCCCCCCCGGCTCTGAATGTGTGACCCTCTCTCTTTATCAGAAAGGAATCTTAGGGTCGTATTAGCAGCAAACAGACTTTCCCCTGGACGATACTCAAAAGGAGTGAAGGAGAGTGGACTAGGGAGCGTGGATAAATGAGCGCCCTCGCCGTGTGATTCGAAGTTATTAAATACCAGGCTTCCTCTCGCGGGGCATCCACGCTCCTCTCCGGCTTCTGAGAAACGTCACCGTTAGCGAGGGAGACGCTCTCCAAATTCCAACCTTTGGCCAAACTAGATTGCAGACTTTCTTAAATTCTGGGGCAGGAAATCAATTATGAAGTTAAATTTAAAATATTTTGGCGACACCGTGTTCTCCGCTTTGGACTCGGAAAATGATTTCTCCCCTTACCACCCGCCTGGGTGTGCAGAACGGAAGTCGGAGGGGTGCCGGGGAGGATCCAGGTAGGGAGGGGTAGGTGGGAAGGAGAGGGGAAGAAAGGCTTCCGGGCCCAGCAAAGGGTATCTGGGAACATCAGCCCTATCACCACCGGCCCTTGGTCATGAGACGGTCTGGTCAAGACGGCCATTGGGGGGGTTAAAATAAGTCTTAGGGTACCAGCATTTGCTGCCCCAAGCCCTAGGAGCTGCGGAATTGGCATACCCATTTGACAGATAAGAAAACAGGCACACAGAGGCCCAAATAAATTGCCCAAAGTCACAGCAAAGCAGCGGTGGGGCCAGGATTTGAAATGCCTCCGTCTGATCGCACAGCCCCTGCTACCCCCATGGCGTTACTCTGACGCACCCCCTGCGACCTGAGGTTAGCTGACCAGTGGGGACAGACCTTAGGAGATCCTGGCACCTCTGATACAGGAGTAAAGCTGGTGCTCAGAGGCCTGAATGTAGGGGGTCCAAGACAGAATGCAGCTCCCCGCCCCCCACCCTGTTCCCAGGGGAGCCTTCCCCCTCCCCAGAGAGCCCGGGATTACAGGTGGAGAGAGTGTGGGAGGAAGGCAAGTGGAGCTCGAATGGTTTTCCCCTCTGTTTTTTTAATTTTTTTTAATGTTTATATATTTTTGAGACAGAGAGAGACAGTGCATGAGTGGGGGAGGGGCAGAGAGCGAGGGAGACACAGAATGTGAAGCAGGCTCCAGGCTCTGAGCTGTCAGCACAGAGCCCTACCTGGGGCTTGAACTCACATACCACAGGATCATGACATGAGCCGAAGTCGGATGCTCAACCGACTGAGCCACCTAGGCGTCCCTCCCCTCTGCTGTTAAACGGAGATGTGATTCATACACCATCAGATTCACCACTTGGAAGGGTCCCATTCTGCGGCTTTCGGTATATTCATTAGGCTGTGCGACCATCACTGCGATCTAATTCCAGAACCTTCTCACACGAACCCCGAAAAATGCTGGTACCCATGAGCCGTCCAGCTGCAGTTTCTTAAGGAAAAAGGAAAAGGGAGCATGAGATGGAAGTAGACTCTAGATTAATTTCAGCCCCATCTCAACCCTACCCCGGCTCTCGTGTTGTTCCCTTCTCCCTCCGAGTGAGTCTCCCAGCTCCAGGCTCCAATTGCAACCTCGCCTCCACCCCGGATGAAACCCCCAAGCCAAGAAAAAGACCAGCCCTTAAATGGAAGCAGCTCAATTGTAAGTCAATCGGCAACGCTTAATCCGACCGTGCTGGCCTACACACCACGGGCAGGAGGGCGGAGGTTTCACTTAGGAGGACTGTGGTTGCGAGTAACAGCCTGGAGGGGCCTAAACAACAAGGAACATGTATTATTTCACATAACAAGGAGTTCTGAAGCAGGACTCCGCTGCGGTGAGCAATGTCCCAGCAAATGGTGTCAGAGACCCAGTTTCTTTCTCTCTCTTTGCTCGCTCTTCCTCCACTACTCGGCCTCCCCGTCAGGTAGTTTCCCTCATGGTCACAAGATGGCTGCTGCAGCTCCAGGCATCCCACCTAGACACGACGTCCCAAAGCAAGCAAAAGGGACAACTTCTTAGTCTCATTTGAAAGAGCCCCCAAACCTTTTCCCAGAAGTCCTTTTGCATCCTCCAGCGGACCTCCCACCTCCCCGTCAAGTCTCAGTGGCCAAAGCTGGGTCACCTGCCTCCCTCTAAACCAATCCCTGCTAAGAGGAATGATCCCAGCTTAGACCAATCAGGATTTATCTCTGAGCCAGGTGGTGGAGGGGTAGATTCCAGAACAGACTGAGGGCCTCTTTCAGCCTGGAGGAAAGGGGCCACCAGCAGCGAAGACTTAGCCTTGGAGAAGCTCAAGAAAGAGCCATAAAAATATAGAAGGGCTGCTTACCAATCACTTAATGTGTCCCAGGTGCCATTTCAGCCACCGCAGACATCAGTCCACTGAAGAGGCAACCGTCATTCGAGGCGGGTGTTACTCTGCAGGTGAGGAAAAGAGGCTTAAGAGAGGGTAGGTGTGCCCCGTGGCACACAGTGAGAGGCAGAGCTGGGATTATTGGGTTACGGTGGTGGCAAGAGATATGGGCTCTGAGACAACCACTCAGACGGAGGGTCTCCCCGCCAGACGTCCGAAACCCCGTCCAGGCCTTACCTGGAAGCCAGGATGAAGGAGCGAAGGAGACGGGCGCTACTGGGGGTGGGGGAACGCCAGAGAGGTGCCCCTGGCCTGCCCGAGGACCTGCCTCGACCTGTTCCGGCCCCAGCCACCTGCTGCTGGGCTCCTGCTGGTGAGGCGGCTCTGGCCCCGATACCAGCGCCCTGGGTCTCTGGCCGTGTGTCCAGGCTCCCGGGACCAACACCTGGGCCCATCCCGGGTTGCTGGCAGTGGCCGCTGTTGGCTGCAGGGCTCTGCGGACGAGCTAATTAGCTGGCAGAGCTCTGGCGGGTCCACACCAAGTTTCCACCAGAGATTTCTACGCCATCTCCGAGAATCCTATCAGTCCTGTTCTGTCCCATCTCCCTGATGCGCCCTGCAGAAGTCTTCCCCCCGAAAAGCCCTGGGATGGAAAGAAACTTCATGGCTCTCATCTTGGCCATCGTCCATACCGAGAAAAACCGTGCCGGCCATACACGGCCGGCCGCACAAAGGTCTGGCTCTACTTCCCTGGGCAGGGCTGCTTCCCCTGGTGGGCCAGCCCTGCCTGGGTGAGGGGCTCCTGGCCCTGAGGCAAAGGCGGAATAAGGGAGAAGGGGAAGGAAGGGATGGAGAAGGAGGGAAAGAGGAGCAGAGAGGGGGTCCTGGCAGCATGGGGGCCCCCAAGCCCCAGATGCCAACAGGCTGCCAACCCCTGACCTCACCCCACTTGGGGCAGTGCCAGAGTCCTCTGAAAGGGAAGCAGGAGCCGAAAAACAGAGTGGAGGAGTTGGGGTAGGTGGGGAGCTCTAGGGGCCAAGGTCTGCTCACGACGGGGATCCCCAAGGGCCCTGAGGAACCCAGACATGAGAGAGCAGTCCCCCTCATCTGAGGCCCCAGTCCCTGCCTCCCCCCTCCCTCTCTCAGCCAGTCATCAACAACACTTACAGGGCCCTACTGTGTGCCAGCCCCTGCTCTGGGTGCTGGGGCTTCAGACGTCCTGCAGACTTTTGATTTTACGTAGCAGGGGTCACTGAAGAGATTTTTTAAACGTTTATTTATTTATTTTGAGAGAGAGAGAGAGAGAGAGAGCTAGCAAGCAAAGGAGGGAGGAGCAGAGAGCGGAGGAGCGGGGAGGCAGAGAGGGAGAGGGAGAGAATTCCAAGCAGGCTCCGCGCTGCCTCCAGCCCAGAGCTGGACACACAGTTTTGATTTCAGAGTAGACCTGAAGCGAGCAACTTTACAGACATATCTGATATATGATGCAGCGAACATACGGTCAGTGCTAAGGGCTGTGCGGAAAAATAAAGCGGACTAAGAGGCCAAGAGGGACAGGTCGGGGAGCAGCTAGCCTTAAGGGGGCTCTCTCTGAAAAGGGAATTTTGGGATGGGGTGTCAAGTTGGAATGTCCCATGCGATTTCCCTGGATAAGCCCTGGGGGAGGAGGCTCTTGGACGCCTGCGCAGGGACTGCTGAGCTGAGTCTGACTGAGGCAGAAGGAGCGACCCCAGAGAGCAAGCAGCTTGTTCCTCGGCCCCTAAGAGCAGAAGAAAGAAACCCAATATTTATTATTCCCGGCCGCGGTCTGGCGTTCAGTCAGCACCGTTCGCATTTAACGCTGACAACTTCCCATGCGATGTCCAGTACTCTCTCCACCTCCCACAGAAAAGACGAGGCTCAGCCTTAACCGGCGGCTGGCCAGTGGTGCCCTTCCATTCCTTCTATCGCTCCCTTCCCTTCGGAAAGGACTCTGACCCCAAATCGCTTTCCAAAATGCCCTTGGGGCCCTCGAGATGACCAGCGCCAGGGGACTTACTGCGACAGGAAAAAAAAAAAAAAACCCTTCACTTGCCCACAGGTGGCACCTGTGATCCCGGGGTGCCGGGGTGGGGGGCAGGCTGGGGAGGACTCGGTGACATCACTCTGCCGGCAGATCTGAGGCAGCCGCGGGAGTTCGTGCCCTGGCGGTGCCCAGGAGGAGACCTCACATCACCTCGGCCCGCCCCGCGTCCTGCTTCTCGGGCCCGCCCGCCCTCCCCGCGGAGCCACTTGGGTGGGGAGGAAAGGGGAGCCCGAAGCCACCGCACACCTTATCCTCTGCTAAGCTCGGGATTGCGAAGTAGATTAAGGGCATTCACTCACGAGGACGCCTACTTAACCTGGATCCCCGAAGATCCGGGCGGCTCACCAACAAAGTCTCCGACTCCCCCCACCCGCGGGGTGCGGGTGCGGGGAGGGGCCGGGCCGCCTTTCTCGCCCGCCGACTTTCCGCCTTAGTATCAGCACCGCCGCCAGGGGGCGCGCCAGGGCCGGACGCCGGAGGGGCTGGCAGGCTCCCGGCTTTTTCGCGTGTCCTCCTGGCATTGGTCGCTCACCTACGGTGCTTACTCGGCGCAGGCTTCTGGCATTTCCAGGATGCTACCTCCACGCTGGGCAGTTTAAAGAAATCTCGTTCACTGAATTCCTGTGCTCACCACCCCCGCGACGGCCTGCCTGCTTCCAGGCTGTCCTCTCTGGTTGTCCGGCCTTCTAGTGGCCTGCAAGGAGGTTCCCTATGGCTCTTAGGAGGAAGTTAAAAGCCCCTCTCTCTGGGGAGAGACCAGTGGAGCCCCCCACTCGCCTCTTCCCCCCTGCTATTTTCCTCTCTCTTCGCCCTCCCCAGGCTGGTGCGGGCGCCAGATTTCTGAGCCCCGAGCAGCTTTCGGGCAGGTTCCAAGCAAAAATGAATAGCACGGCCCTCGATCGGAGATTTCCTCCTCCCTCCCGGCGACAGACGGGTAGCCCCCTGCGGGCGGGCGGGGGCCTGGCCGCCGTAGCCTTTGTCTCGGCGGTGCCTCCGCAGGGCGCCGGGCGAGCGGCGCTGAATACACAGCTGCCGACGGCGCGCTTCGGGGGAGCGCACTTCAAAAGCAACCTCGGGGCGGCCAGAGGGGTGGGGGTGGGATGGGGCCGGGCAGTCCCTCGGCAGTCACTGAGGTCCCCGATATTCACACACACAGCACAGAGTGCTTCCCACGTGCCAGCCCTCGGCTTCCAGGCCCCCGCCCCACCCCCCAGCCTCCTTCGCCGTCTTTCTAGAGGTCACCCTCCCATTCGGGGCGGAGGCCTCGGGGTCCCCCGCACCGACGCCTCCACCACACCCACCCTGGCTGGCCTTGGGGTGAATTTAACCCTTTCCCCCATCGCCTGCAACCCACTCTGAGGTTCGGGGTGCCTATTGGAGAGAGGGTGTTTCCGATTGCGACACATGGCGCGGGGGCGCCCTCCCCCTCCCGGGTAGGGACCATTTCTGTGCTCCACCGGCAGCGGCAGCGCTGGGCGGGCAGGAGGAAGGAAATTAAGCCTGTGTTGAAGGAAGGACACCTGGCAGGGGAGGGGAAAAGGCTCAGGAATCCCCTCCTCTGGGGAGCTTTCAAGTGGGGGGAAATCCCCATACAAACTTCCATTCTCCAGGGCGCCATGCAGGGCCACTGGCAGGTTCGCACACCTCCTCGCCAGGCCTCTCCTTCACTTCCCCAGGCTGTGCTGCCGCGAAGGTCCGGGATTCTACCCTCCCACCCACTTGTAGGCTGGCCTCTCTTCCCTTCCCGGCCTCAAGCCCCTGATCCTTCTCCCGGTGCACCCAGGCTGCCTGGAGGAGGCGCTGGGTACAAGTGGCCCTTTGGAGAATGACCAGTCTTGCCTACACTGTCCAGGGCTCCTGGCTGGGCATGTCTCAGCCCACCCACAGCCTCAGGGGTCTTTTGCCCCCTCTTCCCAGGGCTAGCACCTATGGAATGTTAGGGCCCCCAAATGACCCCAAGAGGTCACCTAGTCCAGCTCCTGCCTCCTGGCCACACTGAATCCACCATCGTGTCTCGGTGGCCAGGGCGGGTAGCCCTGCTTGGCTCTCAGAATGACGATTTGGGGCCCTGGAGCCTCCCAAACTCCCCGGCAGGAGGTGAGATCCGGCGGGCAGAGAGTACCCACTGGGCGGGACAGAACACAGCGTGGGACCTAACAGGCCACTCGGGTGTGAGGAGGGCTCTCTACCCCTAGAGCTGGGCCCTGGGGCTCCGCGGTCAGCGATAGTGGCAAACCCGCTGCAACCCCCTCTCCAGGGGAATCAGAAACAAGGCCCCCCAGAATTAGCCCAGACAGGGGTATTTCTGAAGGATCCCCATGTCTGCAGCCTGCACCCTGGTCGCTGGTCCTCCTGGGCAGGTTGGGGCTTTTTCTCCGTCTTGTTCATCCTTCTTTTCTCAGCCTCTCTCCTTCCCCCTTCCTCCCCTTCTCTCTCCTGGGGCTCCCCCTGCTAGTCTCCCGCCCTCTTCTCTCTGTACTGGTGTCTCTCAGTTTCTCTCTCTCTCTCTCTCCCTCCCTCCCTTCTCCACTCTGTGTCTCCCTGTTCTCCCCCTTCCCTCCTCTCTTTCATCTCTCCCCCCACCCCACCCCACCCCTTCAGCCCAGCACCCGGCTAGGAACGCGGCAGGAGCCGTGACAAGCCCAGGCGGCTCTCCCGACCCTTGGTGCCCTGGGGCCAGTTCCCCGAGCTCCACGCGCCCCAGCAGCCGTTTAGGGAGAGGGCTCTCGGGATGGGCAGGGGCAGCAGGTTCGAGCCGTGGGCACGGGTGGCCCAGATCAAAGGCCAGGAATGTCTGGCCCCCCGGCCCGGACTTCCTCCAGCCATGACACCCCCCCCCCCACCTAGTGGAGAGATGGCCCGCCATTCCAGGCCTCTGCGGGACTTGGGGGCGGCTCATTTGCTGCCCCTTCTGCCGCATTCCCCTGAGCAAGGGGGACCCCTTGCCCCCCACCACTGGTCTTGTTTTCATCCCAGGCCAGGGGCTGCTCTGGGGTCCCAGGTGCCTCTGGGGCTTTAGGTGGTGGGAAAGGGGTTTGGGGAGCGGGCTGCCCCGGGGGGACAGGGGACAAGTCCCCCAGCATCTGGCCTCTATATCTCAGGTCCACTCAGGGCTGAGACCTAATTCTTTGACTCTGGAGAGGGAGAGGACAGAAAGAACTCAGGGGGCCGTGGCGTTACTTTTTTCCTATGGTGGGGGCTGGGGGTTGGGGATACATTTGGCTTCCCCACAGGGAAAGGACCCGTTATCGCCAAACCCCAGGGGGGAGCTCAGGCAAAGAGTTGGGAGGAGGCCCCCCTCCTGGGCGGCAAGGTCTTCGGAGGACCCCAGCTGCTCCCTACTGGGGCAGCTGCGTTTCCATGGCCCCAAACGGTTCATCCATAAGACCCAAATGGGTCTGCGGGCACTGCTTCTGACCCGAGCTGGAGGCCGGGCCTGAACCCCTCGTGGAGGAGAAAGTGACCCGGCTCCGCAGCAGGAAATGCAACTGGCCGCTGGTGTCAGTTGCAGGAAATGCAAAGGCAGCAGGAGGTCCCGATACCGATCTGATCCCTGACAAAAGACTCAAATGACACTCAGCTCTGTCCCCCGGCGCCGCCCGCAGCCAGACCTTCGAGCCTCCGCGGACCTTTCTGCGCGCCTCTCCGACACCCGGGAAGCGACCTCCTGCGGCCGGGGTCGAGTGGGCCGGCCGGCGCTCGGGCTCCGGAGGCTGGAGGCTGGGAGGGGTCGTGTTTCCCAACCCCCTCCGAGACCCTCGGATCCTGTCCTGGCCGAGCGAGGCTTCTGGAAACATCTCTGTGCTTTCTACTCTCGATTTCTCACACGCCCACGTCCAGAGGGGTCACGGTCCCCCGAGAGAAAAGGAGCCACCCATCAATGCCCACGCCGACCCTGCACCACGTGAACGCCCCGGCCAAAGCCCCGGCTTCTTAAACCTGGCCGGCGGGGGGCCGCGGCAGTCCCGGGCCGGCAGAGGGTCCGACGGGCCGGCCCCCCTCCCCCCCTCCGCCAAGTTCCCACTGTGTCCGGGGCGCGGGCTTTGCCCAAGTTTGCTGGGCGATGCCCTTCCCGGAGCCCGACTCGTGGGCCGGGCGGGAGGGGCGCGTGATTGACAGGCTGAACTACAGACTCATCTCTTACCTTAGGCCGCGGGCGCTGATTGGCTGCTCGCTGACATCCTCAAACCCGGCTGCTCCGCGCTGGGCTCGGGAGGGGGGCGGCTGCGGGTGGAGGTGCGCTTCTGACAAGCCCGAAAGTCATTTCCAATCTCAAGTGGACTTTGTTCCAACTATTGGGGGCGTCGCTCCCCCTCTTCATGGTCGCGGGCAAACTTCCTCCTCGGCGCCGCTTCTAATGGAGCCCCACCTGCTCGGGCTGCTCCTCGGCCTCCTGCTCTGTGGCACCAGGGTCCTCGCCGGCTACCCAATTTGGTGGTAAGACTCGCCTCTTGTCTGCCCGCGGCCCGATTTCCCCGCCGAGTCCCGGGGAGGTGGGGGTGGGCGCCGGCTGGGGGTGGGCTGCGGCTGCTTTCTCCTTACCTCCCTCCAGCCCCCCCCTCCCACGCGCCCACCCCTCCTGGATTTTCTGCTGGTGTCGCCTTCAGAATCCAACTCCTGGCTTTTCTGATAATCACCATTTTCCCTGCTACTCGCTGCAGAGGCTGGAGGACTTTCCCCCCCGCGCAGAAGGTCTCTGGTTCTTAAATCCCAACCCTCCACCCGTCCCAATCTGGGGGGCCCGAAGACCCTCCCTTGGCTTGCAGTTGGGTTTCTGGAAATCCAGCGCTGTCCCTGGGGCCCAGCCACTCCTCTTCTCCATTTTGGGGTCTTCATGGGCAAAATCATCCTGTTTCTTCATTGCCACCCCATCTCTGCTGGCGCCTCCATCAAGAGATTTCCCCACAATAACCCCGTTTTGCCTTCGTATTTCAGACCCCGATGGCTTCAGGGATCCCCGGGGCAGGGGAGCAGGGGGGATTTCATCAGATTCTCCCCACTCTGCTCTAGATTAATCTTGAGCCTCAGAAGTGAATATGGTATTTGCCGATCCGAGATGCCATTGAATTCGGGTTTTATACATTTCTTGTTTGTCTATCCTGGCAACAGGGGGGCTCTTTGAAAATGTAGTTGTTGGGGAGGGGGTGGGTTTGTTCTTCGACCAAAACCCCAATTCTCCATGTCAAATTCGTTCCTTTTGGAAAACCGAGGACCGAGGAGAAAGGGAGAGAGGGAAAGGAGAATTCTGTCCCCGAGAAATGCGGATACAAAAGACATTTTTAGTAAATAAGGCTGGGAAGCCAGGCGCGGTGTTTGGGGGGGGTGTGCGTGTATGGGGGGACTGACCAAGGAATAAACAGCCCTCTGCGAGCCCCAGTTCCAGGGAGTCCCCTTGTTTTCCAAGCAGCCCCACCGCCCCCCGGCAGGTCCCAGAGGCCAGAGGGGAAAGACACACACAGCTCTCTAAATTATACCCCGCCTGTCCTCCGTCTCCAGCCCCCTGCATTCCGGAAAACTTTAATTAAAGAATCTTACCCTCCTGGACGTAGGAGAGCCTCGGCCTGGGGGGGTGGGAGGTGAGGAGGAAGAATTTGGGGTCTTTGAGTAAGAAGAGGGCCCGTGGCCCCTGGGGTGAATGTCAGAGAGGAATGCCACCGGGACGCGGTGCCACCTGCGTGTCCCCCTTTCCCTGACTCGCCGCCCCCCTCCCCAGCCCAAGGTAGGGGGAGCAGAGCCAGCAAGATTCCGGGGCCACACCCTGAGTCTGCCTCCAGTTGTTTGGGGACAGCAGCATTTGGGTCGGGATGGGGGCAGGAGCAGGGCATGGCCAAGGGGCCGTGTGGAGAGGGTGCTGAGAGTTGCTACCAGGACGTATACCCAAGGGAAAGTCTTTCTTCTGCCCAACCCATCCTTCCCGCAGCTTTGGGCTGGCCCGAGGCCTCCTGTACGTATAGAAGTCCAAGGGGTAGCTGGGCAGGCAGGGATTCCAGGTTGGGGGCTCTGCCTCTCGGGGGAAGGCCACTGCCTAAACCAGTCCTGCCTTTCCAGCCCTTTCTGACCCTCTTCCCATCCCTGGGCCAAGGCCATGCTGTTCTTTGCCTTCCTGGGGACTGGTGGGGGGAGGGTATGGAGAGAATTCTGCTTGGAGCCCCACTGGCTGCGGAGGAGAGGAAGAGAGACCAGGTCCCCTACCCTAGTAACTGGAGGATGGCACTTCCCGGGACAGTGCCTGTGGCGAAGGGTTGTGTGTGGGGGGGTGTCTCATGTGTGATGGTGTGTTGGGGAGCATCTGGATAGGAAGACGTTGGAAAAACCTGGAAAGCCAGGACACCTTCCCTAACATAATACTGGACACCACGGCTTGTTTGGGGGCTAGTGGGGGGGGGGACAAGGACGATGCTTTGTCTGAGCAGGGAGAGGGGTGTGTGTGCGCGTGTGTGCGTGTTCTAGGTCTATGATTCTAAGAGGTGTCAACTGTACACCAGCGTCTCTGAGCAGGGAAGAGTCCGTGCCTGCAGCCGGGCGACCATGGATGTGAACCCGTGCTCACATGAGTGGGATCCACGGCCGTGACAGGGTGTGCTGTGTCTTTGAAGACCCGTGTCAGCAAGTGGCTGATTCTAGGGTGTGTGCGTATGTGTGTGCGAGACAGAGAAAGTCTAGAAGTATCTATGCCCACGTCAAGGTCAGCACCTGTGTCTGCCTGTGACACTAAGCATGACTGCGTTCATGACTGGGCATGCGAGTGTTGTGTGTGTGTGTGCGTGCGTGCGTGCGTGCGTGTGCGCGCATGCCTTCGTGACGGTGTAAGGGGAAAGCCCCACAGCTGTCTTTGTGCATGGATATCAGTGCTCATGGCCATGACCTGATTGTGCTTGTAAGGATGAGTGTGAGGCTGCGTCTGGGTCCGCCTGTGACCCTGCCCTCAAGTGCCAGGGACTGGCGGGGCCCACGGTTGTGGGTATGTTCCAGACCTATGACTTAACGGGTATGAGTGACATCCGAGCTTGGGTGCTTGGTGGGTGTCCCTGGTCCTGGAGGGGCGCTCTAGCAGGAGACAAAGGTCTAACGAGGAAACTGCAAGGGGCACGGCTGACCGAGGGGCCCGGGCTGGGCGGTGTGGGGCAGGGCACAGGGCCTTTCCTGTCGCAGGCTCGTCCCGTCTGCCTGAGCACTGTGGTCAGCAGTCCTCCAGTCTCAGGCCACCTATCTTCAGTCTTGGGACCAGGGTGGAGGGTAAGTCACCTCCTCAGAGCTGGGGCCAGGCCTGGGACAGCCAGGTCTCAAATTCCTGTTCCCATTCTGCCTCCGGGGCAGTCAGTTGGACTCCAGTTCTCTGAGCGTCTGAGCCCGGCGTCGCCTGCCCTCTTCGGCCCACCCGGCTCACACATTCCCCAGGAGGATTCGCAGGGGAAGGCGTTTAGCTGGGATTCCTGTCCCTGCCGCCCCTCCACGAAGGCACCCCTGGCCCCCGGTGGCCTGTGCCGCTCAGGCCCCAGCCCCGAGAAAAGGCGGCCCAGAAAGTAGAGCTACAAGGGCCTCAGGCAGGGGCTCGGGGAAGGAAGAGACGTGCTCCGGGGCTTCCCGGCCAGGCCAGGTAGTGGCGGAGCTGGGACAGGAAGCGGGGTGACAGCCCTGCTGATTTCTATAATTCTTCTTGTCAGTCCCAGTTAGCGCCTGCTGGAGGAACTTGTCTTTCTTCTCCTTCTTGGGGCAAAAAACGAACTCCCTTATTAGGACCCATCCTAGGGTCCTTTTACATTCCAGAGACAGAGGCCCTGATGGAAGGGGCCTACCCGGGGGGTCAGGTGCACACGCTGCCTCTTTGTGACCCACCCGTCTGGGCTCCTGTTTCTCCCTCTTTCGCTCAGGGCTCACCAGCCTGCCCTGCCTCACAGCTGGGGGGAAAGGCGTTCTGCCGAAGTCCAGGGCAGTGAGCTGAGAAATAAGACACCTGAGTTCTCTCTCCCCCATCGGGAACCTTATTTCCTCCCCGCTCAAGTGGCGGCCCTAGTCCCTGCCTCAGTTTCCCCTATCTGTCAGGTGTCCCGCTGCCTCCCCACCCGGCTCCCGGCTCCACCCGCCTTTCAGAGGCCTGTGAACATGTTCAGTCAAACCCCGTGGGGGTCAGTGGGCTGGGCCCAAGGAGGCACCTGGAGACTGCGGGGGAGGAAGGCCCCAGGCCAGGTGTTAACACTTGTAACAGGCAGGAATTACAGCTGGCTGGGGCTGGGGCTGGGGCTGGCGAGGAGCTGAGCTGGCTGGAGGCTCTTGATCCCACAGACAGACAGACAGACAGACAGATGGGCAGATCCGATGGCCAGGCTTGAACCGGGTGGTCTCCCTTCCAGGGCAGGCCTTTCCCTGGGGGTGGGGGGGAATGTGGCGGGGGAAATTAATCCGAGTCTTTTGGGAGCGAGTTAACAACCCTCCTGCCCACCCCGCCCCCGCTGTGGGTGGGGTTTGCTGTCCACAGGGAGCAAAATTGGTGGCTGATCTGTTTGTATTCTTACGATGGGACCACATTTTGTTTAAAACAAAAACAAAAACAGGTCAAATGTTATAATAATACCAGGAGCCTGGAGCTAAGTTATGGTCTTGGAAGAACCTGCTTTAGCATGGCGGGGGGAAAGGCATGGGGGAAGCGGAAGCGGGCAGGGAAAGTTCTCCCAGAACCTCAGAGCATTTTTCAACAGTTCTGGGGCCAAGGGGTGAGCGATGGGTGGAGGCTGGGCCCCAAGCATCACCCCCACCCCGGGGATCTTGGGGGCCCGAGATCTGAGACAGCCGCCCAGTAGGAAGACCTTTTGGGGGTGGGGGTGGGGTCAAAAGAAGCAAGAACTGCACCGTGGTGGCAAGTTCTTTAGCGGACACTCTTCCTCCCTGCCACTTTCCTGGTGACAAACCCAGCCAGACCCCGCCAGCACCCACGCTCTGCCATCTGGGCGCGTGCTCAATAACTGCTAAAGGTGAAGAAACTGAGGCCGACCAAGAGGGCTCTAGGTGGAGCTCCCCAAAGAGTAGATTCAGGCGAGCAAGTGTCTCTCATCCGCCTCACTGCAGAACTTAATAATAATAATTTAAAAAACAAAACCTGATTGGCACTTGAGCAGGTGAAGGATGGAGAAGATAGTGGATACTCGAGAAGGTGATATGGACACGAGACAGGGGAAGGGAGACCTTGAGGGTTTCTCTAGACTTTGAATAGTTCTGGGCAGGACGCTAGGAGCTTTGAGTCAGGGTAGGAGAGGCGACTTTTCTCAGAGGAGGATGGAGCTAACAGACCCTTCCGGGGAGAGTGGAGAAAAGGAAGACCTTTCTGGTCTCAGAATGTGGCGAGCCCAGACACAGAGGGGGACCTGGTCTTCCAGCCTTTTCCACCCACCCTTCTGTAAGCCACAGAGTCCTTCTAAAGCCGCCAAGGAATTCCGGAGAGACATTCTCTACCTCCGTCCCTAACTGGGAGAGGAGGTATGCCTGACCCCTCCCTCAAAGGTCAGGGCCATCTGGTATTACGTCTACACCGTTATGTTTTCTTGAGTGCCAGGCAGGGGTTAGAGCCAAGTGGGGAGACTTTTGTCTGAGTTCTGAGTTCACCTGTGTGACCTAGAATGAGTTCCTTTTCTTCTCTGTGCTTCGAGTCCCTGCCTCCCCTCTGGGCTTCGTTCTCCTCGAGTACCGGGAGGGACCTCTTCTGCCCCTCGGAGTTCACGGAGCTATGACCGGGACTGATACATTTCTGCGAAGCATCAGCCCCAGGCGGCCCAGGGCCACCCCCCACCCCCACCCCCCGGGCCCAGTCAGACATTCGGTGCCTGCCTTAGGCAGCCTAGCCCCTTACTTCCGCAGCCCCGTCTGACCTCCGTCCCCAAGCGGGCAGCTTCTCTCCTGCTGGCCCAGGCTGCTCACATGCACGGCTGGCTTTTTCAGGTACTATCTGGGTAACCTAAGGCAAGTTAACCTCTCCGAGCCTCAGTTTCCCCACTTACAGAATGAGCATAGTGATTGCTTCTACCTCAGGGTGGTTGTGAAGATTAACGGAGTGGATACATGTAAAGTGCTTAGAACAATGCCTGGCACACAGAAAGCACCTGGTAAATGTTAGTTACTTCCGCCTCCTGTCTGCAAGCTACCTGGGCCCCTTCAAGTCCTAGATCCAAACTTGCCTCTTCCGAGAAGCCCTCCCAGGTTGGCCTCACCTGGCCCTGTTTTCTTATCTGCAGAGGTCAGCTTGCCTATTATACTTGGCACTGGTGACCATGAGCCTGTTACTTTCTTCTTTTTTTAAAAGTTTATTATTATTATTATTATTATTATTATAGTAATCTTTGCACCCAACATGAGGCTCCAACTCACCACCCTGAGACCGAGAGGCGCCCTGACTGTAGCTTTATTCTTCACTTGATGGAGTTAGGCCAGGCTGACCTAACCTCGGCTCTTCACTTGCCCCGGAAGGGTAGGTAGAGAGGGCACCGGAGCCTCTCCTAGCCCTCCGCCCACCCCACTGTCTGTGGGACGCTTGCAGCCACTGCCATTTCCAGCTGGTACCTGGAGCCACCTCGGGCCTGGGCCGGGCTGGGGAGGGGTGGGGGAGGCAGGCTCACAGGGGGAGTGGCACAGGGGCCGCCTGGAGCAGCCAGAGCACAGAAGTTGCTCCTCCAGGAGCCGAGAGATGATTCAGAGGGTGATTTATAGACGGAAGGCAGAAAGCTTGGCTCCTGGCCGAAGCGGCTGCTTAATTACATTCTTTAGTTTGGTGGGGGGGGGGGGGTGGGGATGAGTGGGGTGGTAGCAGGAGATCGACTTTGACCCCCTCCCCCTCCAGGCCTTGTCCCCATAGCCGCCCCAATTCCAAGCAGCATCTCCTCTTTTTCCTGCTCCCAGAGAAGGAATTCCCTATTCTTGATGCAAGGCGAGGCCAGGAGAGCAGGAAGAACCTTTGAGGCTGGAGGAGGGGGAGGGCAAGGGAAGAGGTCACAGTCCTATCTCCTGGAACTCCTCCGGGGCAGTCTGGCATCCAGAGGGGACTGGGAAAGAGGACCAACTGGGGAGGAGGATCACTTCCTCTCTCCCCTGCTTCTGGGCAGGTGAATAGCAGACCCACCCGATGGCAAAGGGTTTCTAGAATCTTCCCGAAGATTCTAGACTCCACACTTTCCCTCCAGTGCCCTATCCTACTGCTGCTTCTGGATCCTTCCTTCAAGTACATTCCTTTTAGGTTGTCTGGTTCTCAGCGAGCCGTGGGCCGGGGACTAGGGACCAGGTTTTATGCTCAGTGGTCGAAACCCAGTTCTTTAGTGGCCCGACAACTGACATTATGTGGGTACAATGTCTGCCTTAGATCCAGAGGGTTCTCCAGGCAGGTCAGCCTTGTATCAGAGGGAGAGGAACTTTGCTATCCTCATGTTAAACCAGCGTATCAGGGCCACCGCACACCTGCTGCTAAAGCTAAAATTACTCTGCACTGCTGGCGAGCAATGCCCCCTTCTGTTGGGTTACTTGCCGCGGTGACATCTGGATTCCCTCTACGAACACTGACCCGTGCGGCAACCTGACATCTCTCTACTGCTTCTGGGTTCCCATGCAGTCTCATCGCGGCTTTGAAACCCCAAACCCCACCTCTAGTTCTGGAGGCTAGAAAGGTGTGTGGGGGGCAGGGCGGGAGGGTAGCCGGGGCCGATAGCCTATTTATCTGTTTGCAGCTTGGCGTGTACGGCCGGGAGGCGTTGGCAGGGGTCAGGATGGGGACACTAGACAGCTCTCTGGTTCCCCCTGAGGCGGGCCTTCTCAAAATGGCCTCATTATGTGTGTGGAGTGAATTCCAGAAATGTCAGGCACACCCATACATCTCGGGGAAGGATGGAGACAGAGACGCAGAGGTGTGCCGGAGGACAGGAGGGGGCAGTGTGGGGCGGCGGGAGGCTTCTGGCCAGTGAGTTAGGTGTCCCGAGACCTGGCTCTGCCGCTGGTCGTGGTGTGACATTAGGCCAGTCCCTCCGCTGTCGTGGACCTCAGGGCATAGGGGACCTGGGCAGGCTGCTGGCCTTGGACTTCCAGCTCTGAGATTTCGATCCCGGATTCTGATCACCCAGCGACTTGGCTGAGCTAGTCCCCTGGGGTGGAGGGGCGGTCACTGAGAGCTGACCGCAGGGCAGGGTGGGGAGTGCTGAGCACAAAACTTTATACTCAAACAGCTGTGAGGTCATGGATGAGTCTCCAACCTTCCCAGGCCTCGGTTTTCTCACCGGCAAAGTGGGTGATAATAACACCATCGCTTGCCCTGCCTACCTGCAGGGCTGCCCAGAGCTTCAGAAGCAATCAACTTTATGAAGCCCTTTGAGAAGTTAGCATCACTGCTGGGCCTGCCAGAAAAGACGAGTGAGAGTCTGCCCCTGGTCAGAGGGTGCTAAGCGCGAACCCAGCAGGACTCTCTGAGCCTCTGAGCTTGAGAGTTGGTATTTTCGGTGGAGGAGGAAGAAATGGGCTGGATACGGGGGTCTCAGCTCCTTGCTGTGGGCTTCGCGAGGCTCAATGGGGAAGGGAGGGGCAGAGGTTGAGGCCAAGTGGCCACAGGACATGCCCAGGTTCACAGCTTATAGTACAGGACACGGGAGCCCTCGCAACCTAACACAGAGGCCAGAGGCCTGAGCTGGGCTCGGCCGGACACAGAGCAGGACTTCTAAGCAGGGACACGCAAGGGTGGGAGATGTGGGTGCAAGTGAAGCGGGGGTGAGAGTAAAGGGCTCCTCTGAGGCCCGCGGTCATCGGGAAACCCTCACCGCCTGCATAAGGACGCGCAAACCGGCAGACCGTTCACTCAAGCCAGGCTGGAAAAACAGAGGACCGGGTGTGTGCGCCTGCACGCGTATGCGTGTGCGCATGCGTGTTGGGGGGGTGGTGAGGACCAAGCACCCAGTCTGTTGGGAGGGCTGTTGTGGGAAACCTGCCCCTGGGCGCAGAGTCCCACTTATCTGACAGTGCCAGCCGGGCCAGCGAGAAAAGCCAATCTCTCCTCTCTCCTCGCAGGGCCATTAGGAATGCAAATAGGGGTTTGCGGCAGTGCGAGTGAACAAACACCCCGCCTCCTGCCCGCTTCCTCACCACTTATCTTCCTAACTGGGATTTCTGAGGGCCTCTCCCCTGCTCTAAAACCTCCTGTGGCTCCCCACTTCCCATCTGGCACCGAGGCTTCCTAGGATTTGGCCTCTGCCCACCTACTCAGTTGTAGAGCCCCCCAGGTGCTCTGTGCCTGTTCATGGAAATACCTCGCCACCCCGTCTCCCTTCCCCGCACTCAACTGGTGAAATTCCACTTTGTCTTGGACCCAGATCAGAACCTCTTCCTTCGGGAAGCCCTCCTAGATTTCCAAAGCGACATCCCCGTCAGCCGGGAATATGTCATCACTCCCTCCTCTGTGTCCCCACAAGCAGACATGCCACATATCCCCACCACCTTCTACCATGGGCTTTGGATGTCTTATTTTTCTCCTAGACTACAGATGCCCCCCTCGGGGGAGAATCTGGGTTGTAGTCCCCGTGTAACTGCCCCCCGCCAGTGCCCAGCCTGTCGTAGGGGGTCAGTTAATAAAAACGCGACCCTGTGCTGTATGCAATGCGCTCTGTGAAGGCAGGGACAAAAGAGTGCCACCTGCATCATGCCTCATGACGGTGTCATGAGCAGATTGAACTGATACAATCCCCCCTCCCGCCCTCCCTCCCCCTCCCCCCCGCCCAGCGTGACCTGAGGCTCGTGACCTGAGACTCGGAGCACATGGCTTCTGTTGACTTTGAAAGGCAGCCGGACCTGTTTCCCCTTGACCAGCCGTCAGCCTGCCCCGCTCCACTCAGGTGCCCCTGGCTCAGGCCACGTGGCTGACAGCTGTGGAGGGTGTTCAGGAGGGTGGGAGCCCAGACCTGAGCAGGCTGCTGTCTGAGCCTTGTCCCCAGAGGCTCTGTCCCCCCGGGATTAGTTTTTCCCTGCGCCCCCCAATCCTCACCAGCTCACACTATCCTCGGGAACCTAAATCTTTAGTTCTAAACTCCCATGTGGTGCGCCGTGTGTCTCTGCCCAGGATTAGGTGAGTGCCTTTGTTGGTGGCGTCTACGCACTGGTCCCTATACACGGGGATGGTCTTCTTCTAGAACCAATCTTGCCCCATTCTGTAGATGAGGACTCTTCACGCAGCCTGTACTCTGAACCCACATCCTTTTGGGCCCAAAGTTTTTTCTTTCTACCACCACTCAGGCTCAAGAGTTGGCTCCTTATCTGGGGGCAAGAATTTACTTAATCGTGTTATACCGTATTCCCCAAAGGGAATCCAAGGTAAGATTACATTTGACCTTCAAATTGCAAGCTGCCACTTTGGGTCTCTTGATACTATTTCTGAAACCCTGGGAGGTCCCTTCTGTGGGGGGGTGTGCGAGTCACTGGCGAGCGTTCCCCATGTCTTCAAGCTGGGCTGGTTAGGGGTTGGCATAAGAGGCCAGGCGACTGTCTAGTCGCCCCTCGGATGGGCGCGGGGTGCTCGGCAAATCTCTGTTTTCTGAGCCCTGGTTTTCTCACCCGTGAGACAGGAAGGAGGTGGAGTCGGTGGCCTCTTACGTTACTTCCAGCTCTAAGTTTTATCTTTCCGTTTAGTCCCTTCTGTCCCTTCGCGCCGACCTCTGTCATACACGTACCAAAGCAATCAGCCAGAATCTTTCTTGCCCAAACCAATTCTTGCATTAGTGTACCTGACACAGCTGATTTTTTTTTTAACCCGATCATCACAGTTCATTATTCAACTTTATTCCTCCCCGAGGAAAGCAGGGTCTCTCTTTTCAGATAAAATATGTTTCCCTTTATGCCCTGGCTGTTAGGAAACCCAGAGTCAAACTTGAAGTTCAGTCCTGGCACCTGTATTGGCCTTGACTTGGCCTATTTGTCTTCTCCTTCACCTTGATCCTGATTTTCTGGTTTTAAGGTTATTATTTAATCCTGTGTGTTTTGTATTATAAGCTCCTTGAGGGCACGCACGGTCTTGCACACTGGCTGTATTCTCTGTGCCTGGCAAGTACAGAGTAGATGCTCAATAAACATTTGTTGTCTTTGGAATAAACATTTGCTGTCAAATCCTTTCTGGAAAAAGGCAAGGCACACATACATTTTAATTTATTTATTTATTATTTATCTATTTATTTATTTATTTATTTATTTTAAATCTTGTCCAGAGCGCCTGGGTGGCTCAGTTAAGTGTCTGCCCTTTTTTTTTTTTTTTGGAATTAAAAAAAATTTTTTTTTAACATTTTTTTTATTTTTGAGAGAGACAGAGACAGAGCATGAGCAGGGGAGGGCCAGAGAGAGAGGGAGACACAGAATCCAAAGCAGGCTCCAGGCTCTGAGCTGTCAGCACAGAGCCTGACGTGGGGCTGGAACCTGTGACCTGTGAGATCATGACCTGAGCCAAAGTCGGACGCTCAGCCAACTGAGCCACCCAAGCTCAGATGCATCCAACTTTTGATTTTGGCTCAGGTCACAATCTCAGGGTTGTGAGATCAAGCTGAGTTGGGCTCCCTTCTGGGTGTGGAGACTGCTTACCGTCCTCTCTCTCCCTCCCCCTCTCCCCTTCCCCTGCTCCTGCGCTCTCTTTCTCTTGGTGTGTGTGGGGGGGGTGGGGGGGGATCTTGCTCGGTCAGGCAGTTAGTTTGCAAGAATTCTGATCAGTTTCTATTTCTTTATCGTCAGCTCCCCCTCCATCCGAAATCTATTAAAACCTTGTCTGTGGGTAAGTCACCATCTTTTCTCCTGTCCATGGTCTGCTTCATTCGAAACTTGAAATTAATACATAATCTTCCTCTTGGAGAAGCTCTCTCGTTTCTGGCCACTGATTCTGCTCTTCCCTTGCCCTGGCTCCCTTCATACGTGGCTCCTCCTGCCTCCCCTCGCCCTGGAAGCCAGCCAGCGCCATTGCTGCCATTCTGCAGGTGGCAGGATGCCCTGGTGGCATCCACCCTGTCTCTCCAGCTGGGATGCTCCCACTCCCCGGCAGCCACCGTGAGAACGGCTATCGCTATGAGGCGCAGAGGGAAGGTGGAGCAGAGGGAGGCCAGGCCCAAGGTCATGCAGCATGAGCACCAGGGCCCCTCCCTGCCAGCCAGGCCTCTCCCATCGGCAATACTGGCTTGGCTTGGAAGGTGCCAAGCCCCCATCTACCGATAGATCAGAGAAGGGCAGACGGCAAGGGAGGCCCGGTGGCCTCGCCCATCTGCCAGCAAGGTGTCCTCTCGGCTCTGAGTCACTTCTCCCCTCCCCTGCTTCTGCCCCGGGCGGCACCTCTGGAGACCATCCCGCTCAGCCCCTCGACTTTAGGAAAGAGAATGCCTAACCATGAGCTGGGAGGTCCTCCCTTTTAACTTCTGCAAAGAAAGAGACTCTGGAACCCACCTTGGCTCTCAGGAAGGATGGAGTCCCGGATGTCGGCTCTGTCCTTGCAACTGAAACAGTCCCGTGAGGCTGGCACCTTCAACCTTATTTTGTCTGTGAGATAATCAAGGCTGCCAGAGCCTAAGGAAGAAGCTAGGAAGCAAGTAGGGGAGGCAGGTCACAGTCAGCTGATAATTCATCGTGTACGGTGTGTGCTGAGGAGACACAGCACACTATTTCTTTTATAAAATTAAAAAAAAATTTTAATGTTTATTTATTTTTGAGAGAGAGAGAGAGAGAGGGAGGGAGAAACAGCACAAGTTGGGAGAGGGCAGAGAAAGAGAGGGAGACACAGAATCCGAAACAGGCTCCAGCCCCGAGCTATCAGCACAGGGCCTGACGGGGCTCGAACTCTGACTGGTGAGATCATGACCCAAGCCGAAGTTGGACGCTCGACCGACTGAGACACCCAGGCGCCCTTCTTTTATAAAATGTTTTAAAGTTTGCTTTTGTTTATTTATTTAGAGTGTGAGCTTGAGTAGGGGAGGGGTGAGAAAGAATTCCACGCAGGCTCCGCGTTGTCAGCATAGAGCCCGCTGTGCGGCTCCAACTTACAGACTGTGAGACCGGGACCCCAGCTGAAATCAAGAGTCGAATGCTTAACCAACTGGGCCACCACGCGCCGCAGCACACACTCTAACTCACCCCCTGCAACGATCTCAGGAGGCAGATACTCTTGTTATGCCCATTCTAAAGATGAGGAAACTGAGGTCCCTAGAAAAGCCAATCTGTTGCCCCCGCCTCCACAGCTGGCCAACCCACGAGCTCCGGCCACAGCACGAACTGCCCGTAGCCAGGCCCGCCAGGCCTCACGGCCCTTCCAGTGACACCACACCACATCCTGACAGTCAGGAAGTTCCTCCTTAGGTCTGACTGCAGTCTCCCCTGACTTAGTCCAAGCCCAGCTTCTCTTGTTTGTCCTCCTGGGGACATGAGCTTCCCTGTAGATTTCCAGTTTGCCTCAAGGACAGGGGTGTATTTCTCTCTGAGTCTTCCCTTCTCCCGAACAATCCTTCCCCGATGACCCAGTCTCCTGCATGCCTTTAGCCACCTTGCTTTTCCTCTTCTGATCTCTCCCCAGCTTCTCTGTTCTCTACATCCTTTTGGAAGTTATGTGACTCACATAACTTGCCTTTAGACCATGGGGTAGGGGTCCTCGCTGACCCTTTAAGAGTCTTAAGGCTGTGCCCCTCCACACCGGGCAGGGGGCCTGGGGTCCCTACCCAGAGCCCCCACTCTCCAAGCCCCAACCAATGCTCTGGTACTCAAGCGCCTGGACTTCCTTGCCCAGATGGCTGCGAGCCTGCTTCTGGGCTGCGCAGACCTCTGTCTGGATTTCGTCCTGTCTAGACAGACCGTGGGCCCAAGAGGTAGCCAGGGGAGGCCATTTGCAGGGACTGTGCATGGAGCTTGGAGGTTCTTTTGGGGTGTCCGGTGTGCGACAGAACAGGGATGGGCAGACAGCAGGCTGGGGGCTGGCTCCCCTCATGTTGCTTTTCTTTCTTTTTCTTATTTACTTTATTTATTTATTTAAGTCATCTCTACACCCAACGCGGGGCTCGAACTCATGACCCTGAGATCATGAGTCACATGCTCTACTGACTGAGCCAGCCAGGCGCCCTCCCCACCCCCACCGTGCCACCTTTCTAGCAAAAAACTCTGTGGACAACCAGCCGTTCAGGTGGTGGACGAGGATGAGAGAATGACTTTTTTAATGTTTATTTTTGAGAGAGAGAGACAGAGTGTGAGCAGGGGAGGGGCAGAGAGAGAGGGAGATGCAGAATCCCAAGCAGACTCCAGGCTCTGAGCCGTCAGCACAGAGCCCAATGCGGGGCTCGAACCCACAGACCGTGAGATCATGACCTGAGCCGAAGTCGGACGCTTAGCCGACTGAGCCACCCAGGCGCCCCCGAGCCTGACTTTTTCATTCGTTATTGAAGTGTACACATGGGATAGTACAGAAGGTCAAAGTGGAGAGCTCACCGAGCTGAACGGAACACGTCATACTTAACAGTTCGCTAACCTGACGCGAAACCTTTACACGCCGGCCACAGGTAGATGAGCCTCGACTTGCGCTCTCGTGCAGGCCCTGTGAATGTCCCGGCCGGGCCTGGGGACTTGGACAGGCCCCCGTTCCCCCGCCCCAGGCTCACGCCAGCACGCAATCCGGGAGAAGGCTTGCTTTCTCCAACTCTGCATCGCCTTCCATTTCCACCTTAGCAGGTTGACCTCCTCCTACGTGGGCAACGCTTCTGGCTCCTCTGCGGTCTGGGGTCGCGTCCCCCCTTGTTAAGATGGAACGTTGTCTTAACCCATCACGAGCCTCAAAGGCGCTTCCTTCATGTTCGCTCGGTTTTGTCATTTTTTAATGGCCCCATCAGAGGAGCGCTCAGCTGGCAGCTCTGACTGTTGTTCCCACTCCCGGGCATGGCCTGTGATGCCCTGCGTGATCCAGCCCCTCCCGAGCCCCCCACCTAGCTCACGGCCCACTCCCGCCCCCTCCCCATGACCTACTTTTCCTTGCATGGGTAGGAGTGTGAGCTTGGGGGACAGCAGTCCTGAGCTCAAGATGGTTCTGCCTTTAGTAGCCGGGTGACCCGAAACTCTCTGAACCTCAGTTTTCTCTGCAAAATGAGGGCTGCCCTCATTTCTCGTGTCAGTGGAGGAGGAAAGGACATAACTCGCATGAGACTTAGCGGAGGGTCTGGGGTCCACGCGTTTCGCTATCCTTAATCTTGTTCTGTTGTCTGTGTTGTTCTTACACTACCTCACACCTCCAGGCCTTTATGCTCGCCCCTGCCTTCCCTCCGAAGGACCTCTTCAAATTTATGTTGACTTTCCAAAGCCCGGTTTGGGCGACATCGTCTCCGGGTAGGCCCTGCCTCGGCCCCAGCTCAGCCCCTTCCGGCTGGAGTTCTTTCATTGACGAGACCGGAAGCCCCTGCGGGCAGGACCAGCTCTTGGTCACCTTTGAACCCACTGAGCCCCGCAGGGGGCACGCACGGGGTCCTCTAGGAGTCGTGGGATGAAGGGGACACTGCTCAGAGCCTCTGTGAGGCCCTCCTGGGAGAACCCAGTGGCGCTTGTCACGTATTTTCTTGAATTCTTAGTTAGCCCTTCTTGTGCATCTGCCTGGCCCACCCGACTAGAGAGTCAGCCCTTTGAGAGCAGGACTCCCCTGATTCGTCTTCATATTCCCAGTGAGCCTCGAGCGTCATCCCGAATAACGCGGGAGCACAGCCTGGAATTCCAGGCTCCCTCCCACGCAAGCTCACATCCAGGTCCAGCTGGTCCCCGCTCTCTGGGACAGCGCTCTCCCCCACTCTGTGATTCCTCAGAGTGTCCGGCTCTGAGCCTCAAAGCCTCTGGGCTGGAAGGCAGCCTGGTGTTCCAGAAAGAGGGGTCAAACTGGCCGGAGTGTGAATCTCAGATGTGCTGCTTAATAGCTCTGGAACTTCGGGGAGCTTCTTAAAAATCCTTGAATCTCCGTTTGTCCATCTGTACAACGGGGGTAAAATTTCTGATCTCAGGGCAGTTCCGAAGATGAAATGAAACAAAACACAGGAACTGAGTTAAAGGGGAATAAATACTGACCAAATCAAGGATGTTCTGAAGGTCATTCCCATGTAGCAAGGGTTATAAAAATATTCTATTTGTACAGGATTTGTACAACAAAAAAATCTGAATTCCTTCCCAAACGGAAAAGGCCACACTCTGGGAGAGCCATATGCTTTATGTGGTTTTGTCCCAACCAATTTAACTTGTTTGGAGAAAGAAGTGGGTGATGGGCACGCGGCAAAAGTCTGTGACTCAGTGGGCCCGATGCGATGTGGGCTCTGGCTGGCCTCGTGTCCGGGGGTCCTGTTCGGCCAAAATACTGACAGAGGCCTGCAGCTCTTGGGAAGAGAGGGCGAATCGGCTGTGGAAGCTATCAGTTCTTACTGGGGTTCCAAGGACTGGTCCATGCAGGTGTAATATGGCTCTGGTTAATGGCTTAGACACTGGCCGTTTCAGCCTTGTCAAGGGCCGTGAGCAAATTAGGCTGAGGGTACCGGGAGGCCTGGGTAGGATGCAGGCTGTCCCAGGGACAGCGGTGAGAAGTGAGGGAGGCCTGCTAGACCACAGGAAGGAACGTTGAGAAACTGAGGTACGGAAAGACTGCATAATGCTTTTTGTTCTTTAAAATATCTTTGATTGTTGGGGCGCCTGGGTGGCTCAGTCGGTTAAGCGTCCAGCTTTGGCTCAGGTCATGATCTCACAGTCTGTGAGTTCGAGCCCTGTGTCAGGCTCTGTGCTGACAGCTCAGAGCCTGGAGCCTGCTTCGGATTCTGTGTCTTCCTCTCTCTCTCTGCCCCTCCCCTGCTCGTACTCTTTCTCTCTCAAAAATAAACATTAAAAAAAATTTTAAGTGAAATATTTTTGATTGCGAGCTGATAAAAAATGTGTTTTATTATGTGATACTTAACACACACGAGAAAAAGCTTACCACATAATATATAGGTTATAATACCAAGACGAAAACCTGGGAATCACCATATTCCTGAACACCCAGAACATGATCAAGGTCATGGTATATCTGTGCGCTCTTCCCCAGCCCATCCCCCATCTCCCTCTAGACATGACCACATCTTGAACTGTGCATATTTGTTCCATCCCTTTAAAATAATAGCTTTTCCAAGGGCGCCTGGGTGGCTCAGTCGGTTGAGCATCTGACTTCTGCTCAGGTCGTGATCTCACGGTTCATGGGTTTGAGCCCCACATCAGGCTCTGTGCTGACAGCTCAGAGCCTCAAGCCTGCTTCAGATTGATTCTGTGTTTCCCTCTCTCTCTCTGCCCCTTCCCCACTCATGTTCTGCCTTCAAATATAAATAAACATTAAAAAATTTAAATAATAGTTTTCCCAGCTAAGAATGCCTAAACAACATATATTTCATTTTGCTTCTTTTTAAGCATTATAAAAAAAGGCGGCATGCTGTGTGCAGTCTTTTGTAATTTGCTTTTCTTCCTCTACCTTATGTTTGTAAATTTCAAGCCACGCTGTTGGATGTTACCTGAGCTCCTTGATTTCCACAGCTGTATAATAGCCCATCGTCCGAATATACCACCTTTGTTGATTCCATCTCCTGCCGACGGATGAGTGTCTCTGGGTGCACACGAGTGACGGGAGCCCATGGGGGTGCCTGTTGCATGATGCACGAATGTTCCCCTTTGCAAGCTGACAACCAAACTCTTCAAAGAGGTTGGTGCCCATTTCTAACTCTTTGCTCTATGTTTTCGCTGATGCTTGTAATGAAGTGGCTTCGTTTTTGTCAATCTGGCGGCTATCAAACGTGATCCATGGCAGAGACGGGACTGTGTTAAGGTCCCAGAGCTGGCAGAAGCAGGGACAGGGCGAGGCGACGCAGAGGACACGCATTTGGAAGAATATATGGCCCATGTCCGGTGTGTCTGGTGGAAATCCCCGACTTGGCCCTTCGGTCCTTCGCGATCCTCGCGCTCTCTGCCTGAGGCCCAGAGGGCATCACTGGCATACGGTGACGGGGGCACATTGTCTAATGGAGCCCCAGCCTTCTCTTCTCTGCCTCCCCTCTCCATTCTCTGTGCTCCTCAAATGCACCCTCCTGGGCTGTGAACGCCTGCCCACTTTCCAGAAACAATGCCGCTCCTTGCAGGACGTCCCACCCTGGAGGCCCCGTCAGACCAAGGGTCCGTTTCCCCCGCTGGCCCTCTCTCTGCCTGAGTTACAGCCAGAACATCTCCCAGGTGTCACTTTAAGGAAGATCAGAAGATGAATTTTTTCCCTAAATCTATCCAAAACTCACCTTCGCAGGATTTTCCAGAATCCAGCTCACAGCCGTCTCCCTGGGCACCTTCCCAGCCTAACTGCCGCCACCTCGCTCCCAGCTCATCTGCACGCATTTGGGCCAGGGCAGGGCTTCGCTCGTGCATTCTTACACCTGCCCCACATAATCCTGCTGAGAAGAAGGGCTTCTGAGGTCAATTAAGTTTGGGAAGTGCCACCTGCTACTTCCAGCCTCTTGGTGTTTACAGTGCTCATTAGCATATTAGCATCATTAGCATATTAGCAACCCGGGCCCTGCAGGGATGACCCTTGCTTTTTCATTTGTTTAGTCTGCTTCCCCAAAGTACTGAACTCGGTAGCCCTTTCTCTCTCCCCAAATAACAACTATTACACATTGGGAAAATGCGATCTGGAAGATTCTCCTGCTCCTTTCTTATATCAGTTTGTCCTTGGGGTCTTATTCTTCTCAGCAATCAGGCTGCGATTCCTCCTACTTTTTATTTTTTTATTTTATTTTAAAGTTAATTACTTTAGCAATCTGTACACCCAACACGGGGCTCGAACTCACAACCCCGAGATAGAGAGTCGCCTGCTCTTCCGACTTAGCCAACAAGGCGCCCCTCTGACTTTTAAAAATCATCCTTTGTGAACTATTTCAGTTCAGAGTACCCGCTCCAGTGGGGCTTGAATTGAATGAATGCATGTATTCATGAACGAGTGAATGAATGAATGAAGCAATCGGTGGATAGCCTGGTCACCCAGCTGTGAAGCAGTCAGGAGCAGTCTGGGGACACACAGCTATCTGGCCACCGTCAGAGCCCCTGCTCAGTGCAACGAATCACTCTCCCACACTGGGATCCAGTAATTTTCTTTTCAGGCATCTCTCTCTCCCGGTGAGACCGGGAGCCCCTGCAGGGCAGGGACCACGTCACCCTCACCTGTTTTCCCCATAAGTGGCTACATAGCCCCCAGTTGCTGAATGACATCTCTCCTCTGACTCCTTCCAGAGGGATCCAGAACACTGTGGTTAAGCCTGCAGGCTCTGGAGTCGGACTGGATGTGTCTCTAACTACCCAGGGAACCTCAGGCAAATTGCTTCATGTCTGCACTTCGGTTTCCCTAGCCAGATGGGGGTGACGGTAACGGTAGCTTCCTTACAAGGTTGTTGGGGGACCTCGTGAGTCAGTGTGTGTGAAGTGCGTGAAATACGCCCAACCTGGAGGAGAGAAACTGGAAGCCGGCTGGGGGATCCCCGCCCCTGGCGCCTTGCCTGGGGCCCTGTGGGTGCCCAGGAAATGTCTGCAGGCAGGCCATCCGTGCTCGCTTCCGGGTGGATGACATGGTTCTAAGAGGGCTAGGGACCGGGGGGCCAGCCCCGACTTCGGAGGTGGAGATGCTGAAATCCCTTTCCCCACGTGCCAGCTGGCCGTCTCAGACCCTGTGGCCCGACTCCGCTCTTCCCCACTTAAGGGGGTAACCCCTGGAGTCCATGGGGTTGACCGTCCTCTTTTTTTCCAGAGCGGCCAGGGCTTTAAGCCTAGCATCATCCGGGTCTCGCGATACAACGGAAGTGCGACGTGAGGTTGGGGGAAGGGCTGGCGGCATGACGTGGATGTAGGAGGCTGAAGACGAACACGCCACGGGCTGTTTATCTGGGAGCAGAGAAGGTCGTGGGGCTGCTTTCCCGGCAGGGGAGCGGGCGCTCCGTCAGCACCTGAGGAGAGGCCGCGGGAGCCAAAATGGCGGCTCCGAGGGCCGGCGGTGAGGTAAATAGATGAGACTGCCCGTCACGTGTCACGAGGCAAAGGCCCCCCCGTGAGCGGAAGCGGCCGGTGAGTTCGGCAGAGGGACCGAGAGAAGCGAGGCTAAGAACTTTCTGGCCTGGAAAGAGGAGGGAATTCTCAGGAATCTATGGACCGGTGGGTCTGTCGAAAGCTTGACTGGTGTGAGACTCTGGTAAGGGGTTGAATTTACGGCGTTTCCCCTCTCCCTGGGGGTATAGGGTGTTCTGTGAACAAAGGGGAACCGGAACTCCCTGAGGATGCGGAAGAGCCCCTTATCATGGTCCGCTGAGTTCTTTGGCTCCTCAGCCCCTTGGGATCCCAACTGAACTCCCAGTCGGGGGCTACAGAGCCAGAGGGTGTGAACACTGGGTCCCCTTGGGCCTTGGTTGTGTGACAGGTGACCCGCCCTCAATGTTCCTTCCAGCTCTGACAGGCTTCTTTCCGGGGGGGGGGGGGGGGGGGAACAGCCCTGGTCCCCACCTCACTGCCTGCAGGGTTATTTCACTTAACATAATACCCTCCAGTTCCATCCATGCTGCTACACATGGCCAGATTTCATTTTTTCTCATCAGTCGGGACCCCAGTCTCTGCTTCCTTCCCTCTTTGCACGTTGGGTTTTGGTCTTTTTGAGTCACATCAATGTCCCAAAAGTCCCCTTCCTCTTCCTTTTCTCTCGGGGCATAGAAATCCGCCTCAGAAGACCCCACCTTGCCTTCACCGACTGGCCTGTCTGAGGCTCAGTTTCCTCATTTGTAAAGTAGAGACAATATCCATCTCTCAGGGCTGTTGAGAGAATTAGCAAAGACGCTGTGTGGGGAAATGCTTTCCAAAGTAGAAGGTGCTAGAACGTTTGTCATCTCCCTCGACCCCTCTTAGGTGCCTCCTGGGAGGGGTCCTGAACTCACATGTCCTGTCTTACACACAAATCCCTCCAGCCCTCAGACAGAGGTTTCCGTCCCCGGGGGTGGGGGTGGGGGGTGTGCCTTGAGTGTGGGTCTGGCCCTTTCCGAGATACAGACAAATACGAAAGATCCATTACAACGTGCAAAAGAAGCGAGACCAACAGGCAGGGGCCCCAGCGTTGGGTTTACAGCTTGAGTCGCAGGATCGACTTGAGTACGAATTTCCTTCACCTCCTCTTCCGGCCCTCCATCAACATGCTCCCCACGGACTCTGTCCCGAGAAACGTGTCCCCTGGTTGCTTTATGAGCCACTCGGTGCCCCCGTTTCCTCGCCGTGTGACCCCAGAGAAGTTTGCTCAACCTCTCGGAACCCACGTTGTTCCTTGTCAGATGGGGGTAATTATAACCTCAGTGGGTTCTATGGCAAATTAAACGCTATATATTTTTTTTAATAGTTTATTTTCAAATTGGTTTCCATATAACACCCAGTGTTCATCCCAACACGTGCCCTCTTTAATGCCCGTCACCCCCTCTCCCCCCCCCACCCCCCTCACCCTCAGATTGTTCTTAGTCTTTGAGAGTCTCTTATGTTTTATCTCCCTCCCTCTCTGTGTCTTTTTTTCCTTTCCCCTCTTCCCCTCCCCCTGGTTTTTGCTTAGTCTCACCAAGTCCACCTATTCGTGGAAACATATGGTATCTGTCTTTTTCTGACTGACTTATTTCACTTAACATAATACCCTCCAGTTCCATCCATGTTGCTGCACATGGCCAGATTTCATTTTTTTCTCATTGCCACGTAGTAGTCCATTGTATATATACCACATCTTCTTTACCCATTAAACGATATATTCTATGTGACGTGCTTTACGCAGCTCCTGCACTAGTCAGGGCTCAATAAGTGTTAGCTATGATTATTCATAATAATAACCAGCCTGAGCGCCCCAGTAACTTGGTTCCCTCACTACCTTACTTAGAATTCAGTAATTTATTTCCTCCTGACCTTATGAGGCATTCTTTACCCAAATAAATACACCCTCTACCCTCTTTCCCACCATTGGGTATACACCTGTAAAGGTATTCTTCTTATTTCCTCTATAGCTCTGAGTGTCCCCATTAGCTCGTCTCGCCCGTGCTGGGTGGGCACCTCCTCCTGCCTGTGGTGACTCGGGCTTCCTCTCAGGCCAGAGTGATTCCTGAGGGAACCTTAACGGGACCTAACATGCGTCGACATTTTGCCCCTCATGTTGAACACGCATCTTATTTGTAGAGAAAATGTTCGTTTCTTTGTTTTGCTTTAACTGTTTGCTATTTGTGTGTGTGGCGTGTGCGTTGTGTTGTGTGATGTTTATCTCTTCTGTCTTAACATGTGTTTCTTCCCGGAAGAAACTCCTTCCTACTTTTGTCATGAATATGACTAGAACGCAGGACTAAAAATACAGAAATTCCCCGTGGCACCAGCACCTGCGTGGGCCGGGTCTGCTGGGATGACAGGGTGGGTGGAGGCGGTGAGCAGGGGTGATGCAGCAGGAAGTGGGGACAGACCCAAAGGAGGTGAGTGGGAGCTCGATCGTGGACGTGTGGAGAGAAGGCATTCCAGTGGGAGCCGACTGGGGAACGCGAAGTCCTAGATTAAAAAAAAAACAAGTAGCCGTGGGCAAGGACCGAGGCAGGTGTGGACCCCCCGTGGGAGAAGGCCTTGGTGCCTTTGGTACCTTGAACGCCAAGAGAGTTGGTGAGCTGCATCTCTGCAGAGAGAGTTTCCACGGGCTCACAACAGTCACACGCTGCGAGCCTAAAAAAATAGTTGAGATTCAGGAAGAAGGGGAAGTAAAGGCAGGAAAAAACCAGAGGATTGCAAGCTTGTAAGAGGGTCACCAGAAAAAGCCTCAGGCCGCAGGGGGAAGTCATCTCTCTTGAAATAGACTTTTTATCTCCTCTTTTCCCAGGGAATGTTAGCTCGGTTTTGTAATGCACGCAAAATGCAAGCATGGGGCTGGCTGGCCGGCGCTGTAGACCCGAGCGTGTGTGCGTGCGTGCGCGTGCGTGTGCGTGGGGGGGGGGGAGGGGCGTGCCCAAACGCTTTTTGCCAGTGCGCTGCTTCTGGGTCAAAAAAGTTTTGCTTCCCTCGCTGGGAAGAGGAGATTTGTCCAGAGCCCAGGAGAAGGGATGTTGAGAGAGGGCTCCTTCACCAGAGGAAGGTGGGAACACCAGCGTCTGGAAAGGATGGACTACTGGGAGCAAGAGAGGTGCGGACCCTGAGGCTGGAGGGCAGGGAGGGGGGCCCCCCTCCCGCCACCACCCTGGGCCGGTTCTGAGCCTTGTCCGTGACCCAGGAGGGCCTCCCCCCTGCCTCCTCCCCTTAAGGTGGAGGATACCCCAGAGAGGAGGGGGCACCCAGACCTGTTCCATCTGTGTCTCCGGGGGTGGGGCTCCGCCTCCGCAGCTGTAAGCTCCCCCGAGGCCAGGGTCGGGAAGCGGTGACCCACCCCCCTCGGAGTGCCGGACTGTTAGGACTGTTAACGCGGGCCTGCAGAGGTCTGCGGTGCCCTGGACTGCAGCTCCTAACAGGTGCTGCTGAGTAGATGTTTGCAAGACCCAGTCAAGGCGCCCGTGGCAATGAGCCCCTGGAGAAGAAAGGGCAGAGGGAATGAACGCAAGGACCCCGAAGAGGAATTGGCTGCAGGACTCGGGGACCGGTGAATTGGGGGCGGGGGCGGGGGAGGAAGATGTTGAGGCTCGCTCCAGCTGCCTGGTCTGCAGATGGGGAAAGGGGCCGGAGGGAGGGGCAGCCACCCCTTTGAACTTGCGTGGAGCCTCCCTAAGCAGAGTGGGGAAGTCCAGGTGCGGCTCAGGGCTGTTTCATCTGCGCGTGCTGCTCTGCGCCGGGAGTGGGGGGAGGGGACACGCTCCTGGGAATGTGGTGGAAAGACCCACCTTGGAAGCCAGGGAGCGAGCGGCGCCCCGAGGGAGCCTCAGTGACCTCGTGGAGTCTCGCGCGAGGCCCCGCGCCACCTGCGCATCTGCCGCGCGAGTCCCAGTCCCCCGGGATCCAAGGGTTCGGTCCGAGCCCGGCGTGGTTGCGGCCAGAAGTCCTGAGAATGGAGGAATTTTTATTGATACCGCTCCTTCAAAGTTTTATTATGAAAAGTGGTAATCCAGAAAACAGAAAAACTAGTACGAGGAGCACGCACCTTCTAGTTCTGTTTTACACTTCGCCACAGTTGCCCCGGCCCTCGCCCCCCACCCTACCCCCCGCCCCCAGTTTGGGGTGGTTTGTATTTGCTGAACCATTTCAAAGTAATATAGTCATCATGACTCTTCATTTCCAAACTGTAAGGATGACCCCCACGGCCATACACCATTATCATATTTAACAAAATTAATCATAATTCTTAATGATTCAGAGTTCCCCAGTAATCCTCAAAATGCCTTCCTTGCTAGGATTTTCACCCTAGGTTCCAATTATTTGATTGTTATGTCTCTTAAGTTTATTTTAATCTGAAGCGTCCACCCCAAAGCCCTCAATACACACACACACACTTTTAAAAAAAAGACGTGGAATTCTGGAAAGTTCAGGCCTGTAGCTCAGTGTTCCGCCCCACATTCTTGATTTGTCTCCTTGCTTCCCTATCGTGTCATTTGGTTTGTTCCTCTATCCTTCCTGTTTCCTGACGGGGATGACAGTTGACTTCTCAAAGCCTGGGGAGATTCAGGTCAAACATCTTTGACCGGAGAACTTCCTGCAGGGTGCCGGGTACTGCGTATTGCGTCATCTCTTCCCGAGCCATTGTCACACTCTGGGGGAGGTTTTTCATGATCCACTTTTCTGGACTTCTCCCCAGAAAGTCTGATTCAGCAGGGCTGGCTTTGCATCCCAGGTGTCTGTATTTTTCAAAACTGCCCCCAGTGATCTGAGCGCCACAGTGCTGCGACCTGGATCCCTGACTAGCAGTGACCAGCTGGTAAAGGTGGCGTGAGGGAGTAGAGGTGGGAAGATTGACGTAGGTGAAGTCCTCGAGACCCCAGCCTTCCCCAGTGTGTGTGATCAGTGCCGTCTAGGGTGTGAGGCAGGGTGGGTGGGCCTCCGGGTCTCGGTAGGGGAGGAGCACGTAGCCCTCAGGCTCTGCTGGGAGTTCCAGCAAGATGAGGGGTGCTCCACACACTTGTCTCTGCCCCCAGAGCCCAGCACAGGGCTTGAGCTGGCACACGTGTGTGTCAAGAGAAGATGCCACACCAAGCATGCAGACGAGCCCTGGGGAGATGCCGTGAGGGGGGATCCCAGCCAAGTGATTCTGCTCTTCGTGTTCTCTCCTGGGCTGCTTCCTAAGATTCAAACAAAGGATTTCTGGACGGTAGAGCCAGCAGCTGTGTAATAAGGCCCAGAGAACCAGTAGGGCCATCCCTGCCCTCAGCTTGTCCTGAGGGTGACCTGGGGACCTGAGGAGGTGAGAAAGGCTGGGCAAGACAGGGGGCACTCCGCAGGAGCAGGAGTGCTGGGCCTCTGGTGACTTGGACACGCTGCCCACCGAGCACCAATGAGTGACATCATTCATTCTCTCCACAGTCAGTGGTGAAACAGAGAGTCAATGGACAATTCAGTGGAATGTGTTTAAGCTTCCCCCGGGGTGCGTAGAAGAACTGGGAAATACCCAGAGGGAGCTGTTCAAACTGGACCATTAAGAGGGGGTTTCAGAATCGAACCCTGATGGGTGAATAGGAGTCCAACGTGAATGAGAGGGCTGGGCAGGCTCTGTCTTGTCTTTCACCAGAACTGGCTTGGAGGTAGTATGCGAACCCAGCAAAATCCTGGCCTGGGAACCAGCAGATGTGGCTTCTCAGAGCAAGCAGCCTGACCCTGTTGGGGCCCTCACATTCTGATTGGTGGAAGGGGAGACAGAAGAAACAGATGGGCTGAGACCGAGGAGTCAAAGTTGTCCAAGCTGAACTCCTTCTTCAGCAAGGCTCAGCTCCAAGGTGACCCCTCTGAAGATGGCTTCCTCGCTTACAGCCCCCGGTGGCTTCCAGTCGAAATGAGAGTTCTCATATTCCGCCACTACCGTGGTCACCTGCAGGGATGTCTTCCCTCCACGGGGGGGCGGGAGGGGGTGCTCCGAGGAGGGTGGAGGCTGCGTCTGATACAAACCAGGCGCCTGATGCACGAGTCCTGAATGAGGCCCCAGCCCGGGGATCTGAGGTTTCAAGAAGGAACTGCATGGTGTAAGGGAGACAGAGTTCGGGCTGGGGTCCCAAGGCCTGAGCTGACTCCCTGCGCTGCCTCCAACCAATGGAGGAACCGTGGGCGAGTCACACTGCTTCTCTGGGCCTCAGTTTCCCCCGAGGAAGTGGACTAATGACGTCCAAGACCCCTCCCAGCTTCGACGGCCTGGTACTGTGATGGAATAATTAACGCGTGTGGCTGTTCACAGAATGCTTCTCAAGCCTTTCTAGGGTATCCTGGGCCTCCTCCACCAGCAAGAGACCAACGGGGAATCTCCTTGGGGAGACGCTTTCATTCCACAGGTTTTTACGAAGCACCTACCTTGTCCCAGGGAGCATCCCAGAGACACCTGGTCCCACCATGGTTTCTGGAACCCCTTGCATCTCTCAGGTTGGAGAGACTGGACCTGTTGAGAGGGAGCTTTCAGAGAGTCACCCCAAACTGATAGGCGGGAGTGTTGCGACCCCGAGCTAGTCATTTCTTGTCTTTGGGCCTCAGTCGCCTCACCTGGAGAGAGCGTAACACGCTCGGTGTGTCCAAGAGCAGAGACTGGGCCGCGGCTTCCACCCATGAAGGCAGGACTCTGTTGAACCAGTCCGAGATCATGTGGGCTCGGCCGTGAGCCCTGAGCTGGTCCTCAAAGCAAGTGGCCCTGGGAGTGGCTTCCCCCGCTCTGGTCACCTGTAAGCATTTGTCCACCTGTGGTCTTAGTGCCTCTCAGGAAACTGGGAAACCCCTGGAGAGCCTGAGGGTGAGGCCCTGGGCCTGGACACCCACCTGGGCTCAGGCACTTCCGTGCCCCCCAGTGAGTCTTCCTGGGCCCATGGCAGCCTGAAGGAGGGTACCCCAGCTTACCGTGTCCTCTTGGTGCTGAGAGAGGACACAGCCCTGAGGAGACCCAAGACAGGCCAGAGCTGCAGAAACTCCCTCCCTCCATTCTCCTCACCTTCTCCCCGCTTCACGCCCCCCCCAGCCTCTGTAGGCCTATTCCTCCCCCCCCCCCCCCACTTCTTCCCAGGTCTCACCCTCCTTTCCTTCTCCCAGGTCTGACCCTCCTGCTCTGAGCCCTGCCTCCCAATTTGGCTGAAGGGGACAACCCCTCTCTCCCCACCCTCCTCCTCTTCTCCACTCCGATCACTCCACTTCTCCACTTTCCGGTGAAATCGAGAGGGGGAAAAAAAAACAACCCTCATGCTCGCAACACAACAAAAAACAGGTTTAAACATTTTACAGGTTTCAACATTTTTCAGGCCGTCACATCTTATCAGATCAGCCGGGAGCCGCAGGCCAGGCGCTCTGGGAGCTGCTTTGGAGAACAGAAGCTGTAACATTCCAGCTGAGGCTGGCCCGCCCTCCCCACCCTCCCTCCCTCCCTCCCTCCCTCCCTTCCCCAGAGAAACACCCCACCAGGCTCAGGGACTGGGACAGGATGGGGATGGAGCCCAGGGCCAGCACCTCCTCCCCCCGCTCCGACTAGGACTCAGTGTTTGATAGGCCCCTTGACTCTGTCCACCCCCAACCCCCCAGAGCTGAGGCTCCTCTGGGCTCTCAGGTGAGCTTAGTTCGCCTCCTCAGAGGGCCCCACTTGGCCCTACAAGGAGACCTCTAGAAGGTGGCAGGCACAGGGAAGTTGTCAAAGCCATTCACAGAATGTAGAAGTGACCACTTGGCCACTAGGGCCAGCACGTTGTGGAGAGTTTAGGGAGAGGAAGGAAGCTATGGAGGTGCCCGTGGCGAGTTCCCGTGGCTGCCCAATGGGAGAGAATGACTTTTTACTTTGGTTTCATTTTGGGGGGATGTGTGCATTTATCATCCACGGCGGTGTGGACAGTTGGCCTGGAACACCCCCTTTCCCTCACATTCACCCCCAGTCTTCGATCTTCCTGCTTCTGCCACACTCATGGCAACTTTGGGCACGCAGCATAGGGTGATAGGTCCAGAAAGGCTGCCTGAAGTCCAAAGGTGCAGATTTCAGCCATGCCAAGCTGAGGGAAAGGCCGAAAACCTGTGTTCCAGGGTGAGAGGGAAGGGCTCCTCCCGAGTAGGAGAAGGGTCGGGCTGGGAGGTGCCTCCCATGTGCACAGAGAGGGGCCCCTCAGGAGGACGAGGCTGTGGGCTGATGGTTTAGTGCACGTTCGGAGCTCTCACCCAGGGAGGGGGTTGGGACAAAGGTGGAAGAGGGAAAGACCGGAGCAAAGGAAGGGTGTGGTGACTCATTCTGTCCAAGTATGTTGGCCGCGCCTCCGTGGGGACCTCATCAGAAATACCGGGAAACAGAAGCCAGACGTGGGTGCTTGGTGCCAACGTTGGCTGAGTGAGGCCCAACCCAGCTGGCTCCTGCAGGGGTTTGGGCGAGCCCACCCCATTTCTCAGCCTGTAGTGTGAGTCTGCCTGCTGTGAGGTCCCGACCCCCATCCCTGGACTGCCCTGCATGCCTCGAGGCAACCCTGGGGCTCCTGCCTTGGCACATGGCATCCCATGTCCACACCACGTGGCTCCCTGGTGGTCTCGCCCTTTACTGTGTGCCCCCTGGGGAGGGACAAGGCCTCAGGTGTCATCTGGCTATTAGCACAGATTCCCCAGCATCTTTTTCCAGCACTGTCTGGACATGGGTGCCTGGAAGTCTCCTGGGCCCCACAAACCATTTATCTTTGTTCCCAAACCTACTTCATCTCTTAAGTTCCCTTTCTCCATTGACATCATCTCCAGCTTCCTGATTATCCTGCTTTAAAACCTTGGCCACACTTTCTTCCTTCCTCTTGTTCCCATCCATGGGCACTACTTCCTCTCTGCCCCTAATGGCTCTGTCCTGAGCCCCGCTGCCAGAGGCCCTGCTAACACGGATGGGTGGTGCCCAGCCCCAGCCAGTCGGTTCACCCCAGGCCAGTGAAACCGTGTCCCCCCCAGGGGTCGTAACGTGCAGCCAAGTCTGAGACTCTCTTTAGCACAAATGTCACACCAGTCCCCCTCTCCCAGCCTTGGGTCACTAGAGCCCACCCTCTGGGGCCCATTTTGCAGTTAGATTTTGTCTAATAGATGAATATTCCAAAACCAAGTTCAGGAGCCTGTAGTGCTGCCCAAGTTGCCTGGATTAAGCTTGGTACTCAGGGACCCTTTCCCCTGCTGCTCCCTCCTACTGTTTCTGGGCTTCACCTGGGGTGGAACAGCGGCAGTTCCCTCTCCCACCTCGTGCCTGGGGCTGTTTCCTGTCCCCCCAGCCATGCCTTCGTGATCACCACTGGCTAGGACCCCCTCGCCTCCGCCTTCCTGGATGCCTTGGCTCTGACCTACTATGGGCTCTCTGGCCTGGTGGTTACTTGGTTGTAAGCTACAAGGGCCTTGGGACCCTCGGTCACTTGTTCGTGGCACCCATGGCACCTAGACTTAGTAGGTGCTGGAAAAACGCTGTGGCTTTGTAACTGATAGATGCCTCCTGGCCAGGGTGCTCTGTGGGTGTGGCTTAATGCCCCTCTACATTCCCAGTTCCTGGCGCTCTGCCCGATTCCAAGTCATCACTCAAATGTGTGTTGAGCGAATAGGCGAGGAATGAATTTGTTTACCAAAGGAAGACTTCAACCTGCTCTCCCGAGAGCAGCCAGCTCTATTCACCCCACACGTTTACTGCCGTCGTGGGGCCCTCGTCTGGATGGCTGGGACCAAATCGAGACGGGAGGCTCGGGCCTCCATGGGCTCAGAGGCTCTGACGGTTACTCCTTCATTGATTCCTCTCTGGCCTCTGGGTCCCAGCTCAGTGCGTGGACCCTTTCCACCCTCCCCATCCCCTTCCCTTCCTGTATACAGACAAGCGTGCTGCCTAGCCTCCTGGAGACGCGTGGGAACCATATGGCCCATTCATGCCTCCTGAGTGAGTGAACCGAGGTCCAGAGAGATCGCCCAGCTTCTTTGATAAAAGGCATCGTGGGGGTGTCTCTAGGCCTGCTCCGTGGATCGCAGGAGCCCAGGAGCCCCTTGGGACTCAGAAGCGACTCCCTATGCTTGGCCTGCACTGGGATGGGTGCCGGGCTGAGTTAGTGCTCAGCACCCTTGGGGCCCCCATGTGCTCCAGGGAGGATCACTGGCTGGGCAAGGATTGATGTGCCTTGTGAATCTTGAATTAGGGCTCTCTTGCTTTGCCACAAGCTTCCTGCCAAGTCACCAAGTGAGTGTCCCCGCCGGAGGCCTCCCATGTCGGGAGCACCTCAGGAACAGTGATTGCCTTGCCGTGTAGTTGCCGGAGTCAGGTGCACCAGGGCTCCCCAGGCCCTGCCCCTGCCCCACTTGCTACATGCCACTGAACTTGTCAGGCTCTCCTCATGCCATCTGCCAGCCCTGAAGGGCCTCTTGACCTGAAACAGAAAGGTAGTAGCCTGGAGTTCCCAAACCAACACTTGGCTCTTTACTTCTGCCCATTTTCAAACCTTTCCTTCCCCTTCTGGAAGTTTTCTTCTTGTCCCAGGCCCGGAACCGGGGGGAGGGGGGGGCAGGTGGCGAGGGTCCACTGGACCCAGGAGCAGAGAGGGCACCTGTCCAGTACTGCCTGGGAGCCAGCAGGTGGAGCACCAACCACTGGGTCATTGTAGGGTTTCCAGAACATGGTGGTCGCCCCAGAGGAGAGAGAAGGAGAGACAGGTGACCACGGAGGAAGTGGTTTCTGACTCCGTCTCCGTTTTGTCTCCTGCCTTCCCTCTCAGCTCCCGTGTCAGGTGCCCTGCCTGACACCCAAGTGCTCAAGGCAACAAGTGCCCTCCTCTGTGCCCGTCACCCACTCTCCCCCCTCCCACACCTCCCTCTCCCCTCAGTTTGTTCTTAGTCTTTGAGAGTCTCTTATGTTTTGTCTCCCTCCCTCTGTGTGGCTTTTTTCCTTCCCCGCTTCCCCTCCCCCATGGTTTTCTTCTAAGTCTCTCAAAATCCACCTATGCGTGGAAACATATGGTATCTGTCTTTCTCTGACTGACTTATTTCACTCAGAGATAGTTAGGCTCGATGACTCCAAGAAAGACATGACTAGGGCAGGCCTGGCTCCGGGGCTCACCCTGAGACAGGAGGGAGGAGAAGGGGAGACTTTCCTGGGGCTGCGCCCCTCCCCAAATTCCACAGCCCCACCCATAGGTGACTGTGTGACTTGGGAAAATGACAGACCCTCTCGGGGCCTCAGTCTTCCCAGCTTGGGAAGGAAGGGATTGGACTAGACCAGAGGTTCTCGGGTTTCACCCTGCAGAGGGGCCTTTGGTGGGGGTAGAAACTATACTCATTAAGCAATAACTTCCCTCCCACTTTTGGCGGGTAACCTCTACCCTCCCTTCGTCACTAGGAATTTGGCTATTCTAGGTACCTCGAGTAAAGGGGAACCATACAATATTTGTCTTTTTATGACTAGCTTTTTTTCACTTAGCATCACGTAGCTCAGGTTCATCCACGTAGTAGCAGGTGTCCGAACTTCATTCCTTTCTGTGGCTGAATAATATTCCACTTTGTGGATTCACCACGTTTCGTCGTCCGTTCATGTGACGGGCACTTGGGGTGCCCGCCTGTTAGCTGCTGGGAGTCGCACTGCTGGGAGACGGATACACGTGTCTGTGCTCTTGACTTCGGTTCTCTTGGGCACGTAGCTAGGAGTGGAATTTCTGGATCACATGGTAATTCTATGTTTAGCTTTTCGAAAAACGGGCCCTCTTTTTATCTATTTTATGTAGAGCTCAGTGGGGGGGGGGAGGCTGTATATGATTCCACTTGGAAGAAAATAGCTAACAAATACGAAACACCCAAGACAGTGACTCCTGAGGCCCCTCCAATCTCTAAAACCCTATCATGTTGGTAGGGGGCAAGGTAAAAAATATAAACAAGTTTGGGTGCAGCAGAAGCGACTGGTTGGGTGCAGGGGCCAGCCCCAACAGATCCTTAAAAGGAAAGCAAGGCAGTGACGGCGCAGTCTGCACCCGCCTGCCGCACACGGTCAGCCCGGAGTGGGGCAGGCCACGACGGGCGGATGGTAGGATCTGTGGGCTGACAACGCCAGCGTCACTGGACGGGACACAATCACTGCTCAGAGACTTGTTAGTGTCACCGCGGCGTGTAAATCAAGTCAGCATCTAGGCTGACCTGCATTCTTTGGCTACAAGTTTTTTTTGTTTTTTGCTTTTTTTAAATTTATCGTCAGATTGGTTTCCATATAACACCCAGTGCTCATCCCAACAAGTGCCCTCCTCTGTGCCCGTCACCCACTCTCCCCCCTCCCACACCCCCCTCTCCCCTCAGTTTGTTCTTAGTCTTTGAGAGTCTCTTGTGTTTTGTCTTCCTCCCTCTCTGTGGCTTTTTTCTTTTTCCCTCTTCCCCTCCCCCATGGTTTTCTGCTAAGTCTCTCAAAATCCACCTATGCGTGGAAACATATGGTATCTGTCTTTCTCTGACTGACTTATTTCACTCAGCATCATACCCTCCAGTCCATCCATCTGGCTACACATGGCCAGATTTCATTCTTCTTCATTGCCACGTAGTATTCCAGTGTATATATATACCACATCTTCTTTATCCATTCGTAAGTTGATGGGCACTTGGTCTCTTTCCATGATTTGGCTATTGTCGAAAGTGCTGCTATGAACATTGGGGGCACACGTGCCCCTATGCATCAGCACTCCTGTGTCTCTTGGGTACATTCCTAGCAGTGCTATTGCTGAGTCAGAGGGTAGTTCTATTTGCATTTTTTTGAGGAAGCTCCACACCATTTTCCAGAGTGGCTGCGCCAGTTTGCATTCCCACCAACAGTGTAGGAGGGTGCCTGCTTCTCCACATCCCCGCCAGCATCTATAGTTTCCTGATTTATTCATTTTTGGCTACAAGTTTTATCTCTGCCCTAGCTCGCCACGCAGGCCCCGCCTTCGGCCCTCTGGAGACAGGAGGTGTCGTCGGGGAGAGGAAAGAACCGGGGCGCAGTGCACATATTCAAGGCCAGCCTATTTGGAAAGGGAACTTCCCTCTGAGCGGTCAACGTCGAGGGCTCCCTGGCAGCCTGTTGCTTGCTGGCACCTGCTGTGCCCATCTGCCTGGCTGCCTGTGTCTGTCCTCAGCCCAGCTGGGCGGTGGGCGGTTGGGGTGGAGGACGAGCTGTCCTCAGGGGAGGGTGGCAGGGCCCTCGGGCAGGGCAAGGCCAGGAGCCAGGTATAAATAGCCCTCGCCCAGCCGGGAAGGCCTGCCAGTGCCCTCCGCCCTCCCCCTCACCAGCTGCCGGTGCCAGGCGGGTCCCTACCTCCCTTGGGAGCCTGGCTATTGTCCGCAGGTCCTAACCATAGGAACTTCCTCAGCGGAACCGAGGAGTCTTGTCCTGTGTGGAGGCGAGACCTCCGGATGCCTGGATTCCTGGGGAGTGAGGCTAAGAAGCTGCAAGGAAAAGGCATCGGACAGGCCTTTGGGAGAAGGAGTGGCTCCTTCATTCCTTCCCTTGAGAATTAGCAAGTACCCATCGTGTGCCTGGCCTTTCGGTAGACCAAGTGCGCTCGTGTGTGTGCGTGCATGTGTGTGTTACAGGCCGAGGTGTTGGAGAAATGGGAGGAGACACGACCTCTCTCCTCTCTCCACACTCCTACAGCCAGATCAAACTGGAAACAAAGGAGTCCAGAGCTTAGCGATACGGTTTGAATGTGGTACAGCAAAGACACAGAGGCAGGAGAGATTACTTCTGTCTGGGAGCCCACGAAAGTCTTCAGAAAGGAGGTGACCCAAGGTGCATGTCTTGAAGGATGGGTAAGGTGCTCTGGGCGGAGGGCCCAGAGGAGGCAAGGACGTGTGAGGGTGCCCGGCAAAGCACCCAGAGCCACGTGCACTTTGTTAGGAAGAACTGGGGAGAATGAGGCTCACTGTGTGACCCCCACCCCCTCCAGGGGAATGTGCACCTCATGATGGGGGACAAGGAGCTGTGAGCCGACGTGACTTATTTGTGGCAGTGGAGGTTCAGACCTGAGCACTGTGTGTGCAGGAGGCCTGGGGGCAGGGGCGCCAGGCCGTGTCTGGGGGTTGGCAGCCATGTTGCAGAAGTCAATCCCATCATTAGCCCCATCACCCGCTCGTCGCCCCCAGCCCCAGAGGGCCTTGCTCATTGCCAGCGGGATATCCAGGTCTGGGCTGAAACCCTCGCAGGGGGCATCCTTGAAACGTCTCTGTGCCCTTGCCCTTTTGGTTACTGTTAGGACCCAGCCGGATCACAGATGTCTGTCCAGCCACCCTGGTTTGGAATGAGCTGTCAGGGAAGGGGCTGACTTTGCTCCGATCCAAGGCATCCTTCCCAGTGATGGACAGGAAGGCGTTCTGAAAATTCTGATGTGTTCTATCAAGTCAGGAATGGAAGGCAGGAGGCCGAGGGTGCTGACAGGGCAGGGACAGAGTGCCTGGGACACCCCCTAAACATGGTAACCACACAACCATCTTCTGTTCCTCTTATGTCTATGTTACAGATGAAGAAACTGAGGCATGGAAAGGCTAAGTAAACTGTTTGACATCAGGAGCTAGGAAACCGCACCGGCGTGCATGGTTGGTTGGCCCCCCGGCAGCAAGGAGGAGCCAGGGTTTGGCGGGAAATGGGAAAGGTCTCGTCTCTGAGGCAGGGAGTTGTTTTCAGAGGGTGTCATACTTGGAGTCAGACAAACCCAGGGTTGAATTCTGGCTCGGCCACTTCCCTGTGTAAGTTGCCCAGCTTCTCTGTGCCTCAGTTTCCCCATCTGTGAAATGGGCGACAACGCCCGCCTCACCGAGCTGTCGTGAAGATTCACCGCACATATGTGATGTGCCAGGCACAGAGGTGCCAAAGAAATGGTTGTCGTATGCCCGCTGGTGGTGTGTGTGACCGCAGAGGACAGGAGGGAATCAGCTTGGGTCGGAGGAGAGACTGCAGCGGACAGTGGGAAGGGCTTGGGCGTCGGGGGCTTGGTGTCCTTCAGAGGAGGGTCAGGGGACGAGGCGTGTCCCTGCTGGGAGACGTCTGGGGAGCAGCTGTGGCCTTTGCGGCCAGTCGCACCACGCCAGCTGGTGCCTGGGGGCTCGAGTGTTCTCCTGGGCTGGGGAGCCCCACCTTGGAGGCTGGGGGAGGGGACTGGTGAAACCAGGGAGCCAGGAGCCCCTTCGGGGCTGGGGCGACAAGCAGCCCCCGTAAGTGGAAATGAAGAGCCAGCGGGGCATCCCCAGTCTGAGGTCTCCCTTCCCTGCAGCCTGACCTGGCCCCGCGGTTCCGGCTGTGCAGCCATGGGCCAGCCGCTTCTCTCCATGGGTCTCTTGCTTTTTCATGTATGTGCATGGGTTTAGGGCTCCTCTCGTAGGCTCAGATCCGAGGCCAGGGCTCAGCTTCGCTTGAGGGTGCCTGGGCTTGCAGAGGTGCTGGACGGGAGCTAGGAAGGACAAGGAAGGAAAGTCATGGAGGGGAAGGGGGAGAGGAAGGCCCCCTGAGTGTCTTTCAGGCCCCACTTTCATCTCTGGGCAAAAGGGGGCCGGAGCCTTGGGGCCCTTGAGGCCTTGGCTGGTGAGCCGACGGGGTGGGGGAGGTGACGTGAGACAGGGCCCCCTGGTGCCAGAAGCCACTGTGGGACAGACCGGCCCTGATGAGAGTGTGTAGTGGGGACAGGAGGCCGAGCTGATGGCAAGCGTGGCTACCGCTGAGGCAGTCCACACCTCCAGACACAGGCGTAGACAGGTGCCTGTGGTGGGGACACCGGGGAGGCTGGCCCTGGCCAAAGGGGAGGGACACTGAGGCTGGGAAGTAGGCGCCAGGTCTTCCCACACTGCTCTGGGACAGGCATGGGGAGGGGGCAAGGACTCGCCACCACACTCCTGTAGGGGGCGGTCTTCGTGGCACCACACTCAGGAAAAAACCCTACTGGGGCTCAGCTCTTGTCTCCGACTGTCCTCCTCATAATGGAGGGAGGAGGAGCTTCAGGTCCCAAATGTCCAAGGAGGGAGCAGGAAAGGCCTGGGCTTCTTCCCAGGGGAGCCTCGCTCCCGAGCCGCCTTCTCGGCATGGCGCTATGCTGACTATCTACCCCCAACCCCGGGCCAGCTCCCACTCCAGTGTTGGTGGGGCCTGCCCGGACGGCTGGCGGGGCCTGGGCTGGAGGTGCTGGCCTGAACTGGGAGTGAGGCTCGACTCTGACACTTTGCAGTCCTGCGGATTTGGACAGGTTACTTGGCTTCCAGGCCTCAGTTTCCTTACCTCGGAAGTGGGACCATAACAATGATAATGAAGTTCATATCTCATAGGCTCGCTATGAGGATTACATAAGGTAAGAGACATGAGCGCCTAGAACTGACCCAGCATATACTCGATGATAGATATTTGAATATCATCATTATCCTGATAACCTGTTTATAACTGGAAACAGGGCGGGGGCAGGACAGGGCCCTGTTGGGTGCTGGCTGCCATGTGCCCATCTGGGGGCTCTGGGCTGACCTGCTCTGTCCCACTCAGGTGTGGGATTGGCGGTGTGGCTCAGGCCATTGATGGGCCAGGCCTGCACCCCTCAGGACCCAAGCAGGCATAGCCCAGAAGACAGGTAGCATAGTGATTTGTCCCATAGGCTCTGGACTCAGATGGCCTGGGCCCGATGGGCAACTTAGCAGCTCTGCGGGCTGGGCTGGTACTCAGTGCACGAGGCCTACACCATCTGAAAACACGGTTGCTGTCACACCCCCTTCTGTGTCATATAGCCGTTCTAAGGATTCAGTGAAGCAAACCCAAGGAAAAGACTAAGCTTGGTGAGCATGCCCTGCTCTGCCACAGACCTGGCCTCAAAAAGCCTTGAGCAAGCTGACTTCCTTCCTAAACCTCCACTTCTTCGTCTGGGCGATAGTAACATTCTCCACCCTGGAGCACTGATCAGAAATGAAGCACGTTGTAAGAGCTGATAAATGGCAGACATTTGGTTCAGCCCTGTGTCTAGTCTAGGAAGCGTGCGTGCGTGTGTGTGTGTGTTTCCCCCCGATCTGCATCTGGGGTCTTCTGGACCCTCTTTCCAAGGCTTCTGTCATCATTTTGTGTGGGGGGCTTGACCAAAGCCTTGGGCCCGTGCTGGGTGTAAAGGGTCCCAATGCAACCCTTCTTCCAGCTCACACTGTCTTGATCACAGGGCTGACTGCAACTGGCCTTAAAGTCCACTGAGACCCATTTTCTCAGTTTTTCCAGAAAATGTCATCCCTGCTCTTGCTGGGGGGAGAGAGTGGAAGAGCAGCACCTTGGTTTTTCTGGTTTTTTAAACTCTTGTTCCTCCTTCCCTGACTCCCTCCCAAGACCTTTCTTTCTGTTGACGCTTAATAAAATGTGAGAGGCTGACAGGATATTGCTTGAAAAATGAGGGTTAAAAGGTGAGGTGACTTGGGAAAGGTCATGAGTGTTGGCTAGGAGACTGTGATCTGACATCTCCCTCCTGACACTGAGCTAAACTTGTCTTGCAACAAAGCCAAGCTCCAATCTCTGGTGAGAGGGAAGATGGCACTCTAGAAACTTCTAGCAAGCTGCCAAGATGGTCCTAGAGGCCCTGGTGGACAAAGGATAGAGGACCTAGTAGAAGCCATCGGTTCCCTGGGGAGACATTGGGCAGCGTCCTGGGGAGAGGCAGTGCCATGGGCAGTGTGTGTGTGTGTGTGTGTGTGTGTGTGTGTGTGTGTGTATGCCGGTGTGCAAACCTCAGACACATATGCGTGTACAAGTTCCCTAGTGGGACTGGGGCTTCTCTGCTTCTCTGCTTTATCTGAGATGAGACTGGGATCAAGTCATCTCTTGCAGCTTCCTCGATTTAGGTTTGGGTTATTTCCCATGGGTCATTGGAGTCTGTGTGGTTCTAGAAACTTAGACTCCCTAGAAGATTGTCCAGCCCAACTGCTCCATTGCCCAGAGCCTAGGAGGGACTTAACCTGGGCTCCCGATAGTAACTTTCCAGTCCAGAGTACTTTTCATGGTATCGCATCACCCCCAAGGGCCCCCATGAGGACTTTCTGCGGGTCCCCATGCTCATGTCAGATACGCCCACACAGCCCACATCAGAGGGCTGACTTGCCCTGGGTCAGAGCTCTGCCCTTCAAGGGATGGTGTATTCTTGAGGTCAAGGCCGCACATTCAGGTGCCACGTTTCTCAAGGCCATGGGTTCAGGCTGACGGGCCCTCCATCACTCCACCTGCCCCAGCGGGCTCACGAGGAAGACGCAATGCCCATGACGGACCGTGTGCCCTGTGCCGGCAATGCCACCACCCTCTGTCTGCCCGCAGGTCCCTGGCCCTGGGCCAGCAGTACACCTCACTGGGCTCGCAGCCCCTGCTCTGCGGCTCCATCCCAGGCCTGGTCCCCAAGCAGCTGCGCTTCTGCCGCAATTACATCGAAATCATGCCCAGCGTGGCTGAGGGCGTGAAGCTGGGCATCCAGGAGTGCCAGCACCAGTTCCGGGGCCGCCGCTGGAATTGCACCACCATAGACGACAGCCTGGCCATCTTCGGGCCAGTCCTAGACAAAGGTACTGTCTCGGGGCCCAGTAGGAGGTGGGGGAGGGGCTAGACTGGGGGAGGGCATCCACCTCAGGTGCCTCAGATCCCAGCCCAGGGGCCCCAGGAGAGGGCAATACAGCTGGTCATGGCCCCAGAGGCTGCCGTACCTTCTCAGGTGCGGCTGGAGGCTGAGCAGCCTTGAGATGCTCTGTATCCTGAGATCCCAGGGTAGGTAGGTGGCCATGGCCTTCCTCCCGGTGTCCCTTCCTGGCTGCACAGCGGAGGGGCCAGGCCTTGATGTAGACAGTTGTGACATCTTCCCCAACACTGAGTGTTAAGTGCTATGCAAATCTAGCTTTTGGGTGGGATGAGGCTGTCACCACCATCTAGAAAATTCTGGAGTTGAGGAAATGCCTGGAGCTGGTGGTGTGTTGCATTACCCCCAAGCGTTTCAGGGAGACGATCCCGCTGGTCCCCGTGTGCCCTGCGAGCGTGCCCATGGACCGTGGAGGGGCTAGTGGGTGTGCTGGTAACTTTCTAGGCCTCCTGCAACCCAGGAGTCTAACCGGCTGTACCTGAAATGAATGGGGTTCACACAAGTTGACTTCACACATGACCAAGAGAGAGCGATAGGGGGGCAACTGCTCCCAAGAAAGGGACTTTGGGGCTGGTGAGTTCTGGGCTGAGGGTGGGCAGCTCTGAGGAACTGCAGTGTCCAGGAATGTAATGACCCCAGCTGGCCTCCCAGGAGCCACCGCGTCTTTCCTGCAGCAACTTGAACCCTCCCGACCACCACCAAGGCTTTGCCACCCAAACTGGCGAGTCCGGCCCTCCCTCCTTTTACAAAACTGTATTCATAGCCGGAAGGAAAAGGGATCTGAGAGTCAGGGGGATCTGAGAGGGGTGGGTGGCGAGGGCGGGGACGGACCCCCTCCGTTGTAGTGTGCCGTCCCCCTTTACCTGTGCCTCAAGTGTGCTGAGTCGGTCTGACCTACAGGCCATTGTCAAGGGACAGAAGGGCAATTACCGAATCAATGGATGATGATTCTGTTTACGCTTCTATTACCAAAGCTAATTATGCCTTGTTTACATAAAAGGTTTGGCCCCTAATTGGCGCCAAGTGGCGGCGGTTTGCATTTCAAACCCGATCTTGCCGGTGTGTCGGTCTCACCGCCTTCCGGTGCCCCACCTTGGGCCAGGTCGCGCTTAATCAAGCAGCCTGGCGTCTAGACGCGCTCCCCAAGAGCAAGACTCGCCTTCTGATCGCTCTTATCCTCTTGGGACATTTGGCTATGAAAATCGGGCCTTTGAGCTTAATTCCCCATTCACGTCCGTGTTTAACGTTTTAAATCTGGAACCCGCCTTCATCTGTAAATTGCAAGAGGGCAGTTTTGTGTTGGGCCGGGGCTGGGAGCTGGGTAACTTGCCCGAAACTCTAGGAATTTGACGAAGCCGAGGAGGGTCTGGGAAAAGGGCCCACGCACGCACTCGCGCCCGGAGCCCGGGCTGAGAGCCGGGTTCGAACCCTGCCCTGGGCTCCATGCTGGCACGCAGCCCTTGGCAAGTCCCCACGCACGCCGCGTGGGCCGCCGAGTTAACCTCTGCTCCCCGGCCCACCCCCACCCCCACCGCTCGGACAGCCAGGGCGGCGGGGCACGGTTCCGGGGCACGCATCTTCCGCGGAGGCCGGGGCCCACTCCCCACAGTCAGCCGGCCGGGGGGACTCGCACCACGCCCGCGGGGCGGGGACCGCGGGGGTCAGCGGCCGGAAGCGACGGGGCCGCGACGGCGGGGATCGCGTTCCGCGGGCGGGGCGGCGCGGGCGGCCCGGAGGGGCTTAGGCGGCTTGAAAGGGGCCCGAGCGCCGCCCCCCACCGCGCCCGCCCGGCCCCGCGCCCGCTGCGGCCGCCGCGCCATTCACACGCCCTCTGGCCATTCGGCGCGGCGGCGCGGGGGCGGGGGGCGCCGTTTCAATGCGGATTTCGCGGGCCGGCGCCGGGGCCGGGGGCGCGGCCCGGCCGCGGGAGCCGCCCGTTGCTACGCGGTGGCGGCCGGCCCGGCGGCCCGGGCCCGGCGGCCGCATTATGCGGGTAATGCGGTGTGACACCGCGCGAACAAAGGCGGATTGAGCGGCCCAGCGGGCCCCGCCGGACGGGGACCGGCACAGCGGGGCTGTCAGCGCCGCTCCCAGGCTAATCCCCGCCCCGCCCCTGCCGCCCCCGCGTCCCCGGGGCTGGGAACCGAGCGCGGCCTGGGGCCCGGGCGCCGCCGCTGCGAGAGGCCACGGGCCGGGCCGGAAGCGAGGCGCTGGCCCTGGGCGCCGTAGCCCCGGGGCGCCCGGGGGGGAGGGCGGGGCCGGAACGGGGGGCGGGGAGAGAGGGGCGGTGGGAGGCTTGGGCGGCTCCTCCGCAGGTGGCCCACGAGGCTACCAGGCTCCCTGCTGCGACCTCCCTCCGCACTCAGGACCGGAGTCCTGGCTCCTAAAACGGCCTGCGTAGCCTTGGGCAGGTCACCTCCCGTTCTGGGAGGAGAGGGAGAATTGGACTGTAGTCTCCCAGGCCTTCGCCCTGTGGTCATCCAGGTCTGCATCTGTAAAACGGGCCCATATTAAGACTTTGTGCCTTTGTGGTTAAGGAGAGTGAATGAGCTAAAGCACATGAAGGGCAGAATCTGGTGCATACCGAGGGCTCAAAGGTGGTTATCTGTATAAGGAGGTTGGCGGAGGGACCCCTGAGAATCTCTCCTTTTCCTTCTCGGGACCCTGGGGCAGAACCAAGGGAACTGCCTTGTTTTCTGATCCTTCCGGTGGTGGCGGGCAGAGGATTTGGGATGCAGGCCACTGCCTTCCTGGTTAGGAACTCTGGCAGCAGAGGCAAGTTACACCCGTTTTACAGAGAGGGTAACTGAGGCTCAGAAAAGGAAAGGTACGCCCAAGCGCATCTAGGTGGGGAAAGGGTGGACTTGGGTACGTTTAGGTGGTAGGTTCCCAGGCTTCCCGCCCACAGACCTCAGGCTCTCTCAGGAGTGGGAGGGTTCAGGCTGTGCGGTGATCTCTGGAGTTTGGGCAGATGGAGGGCAGGAGGCCTGGGACTAGGACAGTGCGGGACTACTTTATCTCTTCAGCAACCTGCCAGAGCTATAGTTCCCACCGCTGTTTCTAATAGGCTCGGCTCTGCCCTGTAGCAGGTGTTGAGGCCCGGGGTTCATCAGTTACTGCCCTGGGCCTCAGGTTGCTCATCTGCAAAGTGGGGATACCTCAGAGACCGGGCCAGTCAAAGGAGGTCAGAAGGGTGCCTCGGTTCCTCCCTCTTTCCTTGGGGCGTTCTTCCCGACTGGGGAGGTGGAGGTAGAGAGGCTGTCCCCCAGGACCTGGCCTGAGCAATGCCCTCCCCGCAGCCACCCGCGAGTCGGCCTTCGTGCACGCCATCGCCTCTGCCGGCGTGGCCTTCGCCGTCACGCGCTCCTGTGCCGAGGGCACCTCCACCATCTGCGGCTGCGATTCGCATCACAAGGGGCCGCCAGGCGAGGGCTGGAAGTGGGGCGGCTGCAGCGAGGACGCCGACTTCGGGGTGCTCGTGTCCCGGGAGTTCGCCGACGCGCGCGAGAACAGGCCGGACGCGCGCTCGGCCATGAACAAGCACAACAATGAGGCGGGCCGCACGGTGAGCTGCGGCCGCCCTTGCCCTGACGCTGCCGGGTACCCCCTCGCGGACCCTGCCCCTGCCCTTTCCGGCTGGCCTTGCCCCTGCCCCACCCCGCCCTTCTGGTGGCTCTTGTGCTTCCTGGGTTCCCTATCTTCTTTCCCCTTGGCGGAGCTCGGCCCCCACCCACGCCCCACGATCACCCCTTCCGTTCACCTTCTGTCCTCCTTGGGCTGTTCCCCACCTGCCCCCGCTGGCCCACCTGCCCCGGGGGTGTGTCAGCTCGGGAGTGTACCCGCCAGTCCATCCAGTGCACTTGGGCAGGCTGTGCAGGGCTGGGAAGACCGGTGGGCTTAGCTTTGAGTTCAACCTCCACCCCTTCCTCTGGTGGTTTGACCCAGGGCGAGTCACGTAAGCTCCCAGCCTCAGTTTCCCCATCTATCAAACGGGGATCGCATCCCTATTTCCTGCAGCTTTGAGAAACGGCTGCGGATTCTGCCAGTGCTTGGGCCATGAAGGGGAGGGTGACAGTGGTCATGATTTTTAGGTCCACACCTCGGTCCCCTATCTGTTCTCTTCCTGGCACGGGGTAGGGATAGAGGAGGCTCTAGGGATGGGGGTGGGGGGGGCAGAGTGAGAGGGCCTAGGTGTGCTCCTGGGTGGGGTCGTTCTGGGGGCCAGCTGCCACTCCTCTTCCCCAGACCATCCTGGACCACATGCATCTCAAGTGCAAGTGCCACGGGCTGTCAGGCAGCTGCGAGGTCAAGACCTGCTGGTGGGCCCAGCCCGACTTCCGCGCTATCGGCGACTTCCTCAAGGACAAGTACGACAGTGCCTCGGAGATGGTGGTGGAGAAGCACCGCGAATCCCGCGGCTGGGTGGAGACCCTCCGCGCCAAGTACGCGCTGTTCAAGCCGCCCACCGAGAGGGACCTGGTCTACTACGAGAACTCCCCCAACTTCTGCGAGCCCAACCCGGAGACGGGCTCCTTCGGCACCAGGGACCGGACTTGCAATGTCACCTCCCATGGCATCGATGGCTGTGACCTGCTCTGCTGTGGCCGCGGCCACAACACGAGGACGGAGAAGCGGAAGGAGAAGTGTCACTGCATCTTCCACTGGTGCTGCTACGTGAGCTGCCAGGAGTGTGTCCGCATCTACGACGTGCACACCTGCAAGTAGGGAGCCAGGTAGGGTGGCGGGGGAGGGGTTGGGGGGGGAGCTGAGGGCGGGGGACTGGGTTTGCCAGTCTCCTCTTCTCCAGCAACCTACTTCCATTTCTGAGCTGTCCAAGGCACCAGAGTTTCCAGGGCGGAAAGCGGAAGCCAGGATCTCCCAAGCTTCAGAGGGGACGGTCCATGGCCCATAGCACAGATAACAGCGAGGGTGTGCACACAGCCTGCAGGCGGTTGAGTAACATTTGTATGCAAGTCAGTCACGTGCCAGGTCAGGTTTTTTGCGTGGCCACTGGCTGTCCTTGCTGGGCATCAGTGGAGCCAGAGGAGGGCCACTGTGGGGTTGGAAGCCAGGACACCTGACTTCCCATCCCAGTGTCGCCCTGTTCCCGGTAGTCCCTAATTTCCTGTTCTTCCATTTTCATGGGCCTCAGTGTTTTTCTTTACCTTAAAACAAAGAGTTAAAATATTTGAAATAATAGGCCAAAGATCCTTTTACCCCTGGGGCAGAGTCATTTTTGCATCCACCTTGAACGCAGAGGGCTAGTTTTTGCACAAGCACAAATCCTACTGACCTGGAGGAGGTGGGTGGGGGGAAGCGGTGTATGTAAGCCCATATCCTGACAGATCTGAGGCTTGGGTGGGGCGGGGGCACTCTCACCGAGTTTATGGAAGGGGATGGGGAGGAGGAGGGATTCAAGTTCAGAGTGATGGTGGTGAGTAATCGAGGGATCAAAGGCTGGTGGATTTTGTTCCCAAGCTTCCCAGAGGTGGCCTGCGCGGCTGCCGGGCCCCTCTGTCCATAGGTCAGGACCGATGTAGGGTGGTCCTGGAGTCTTGGAGGTGGAAGGTCTGAGGCTGCTATGCGCCTTCTCCTTCTTCTCTGCCTGAGAAGGAGCCTAAGTCTATAGACTCATGAACCCTGGTCCAGCCGCCACTGCTTGCCAGCAGGGGGACCAAGACAAGACAGGTGTTTTCTTTTTTTTTTTTTTTTTAAATGTTTTTATTTATTTTTGAGAGAGAGAGAGCATATAAGCAGGGGAGGGGCAGAGAGAGAGGGAGACACAGAATCTGAAGCAGGCTCCAGGCTCTGAGCCGTCAGCACAGAGCCCGATGCAGGGCTTGAACTCATGAACCACAAGATCATGACCTGAGCCGAAGTCAAACGCTTAACTGACTGAGCCACCCAGGCGCCCCTGACAAGGGAGTTTTTATAGAGCTGCCTCCCTTATCTGCCATCCTCCCCCAGAGATGCTGTGGGGGACCAATGAAAGGACACTGGGGACAGTGCTTGGTTCATTGCAAACTCGCCTGCCTGGATCATTGTCCCCCTCCCTCCCCCTCCGCCAGGACAGTGCAGGAAAGAGCACCCCACCGGGTGATGCAATTCCACAGAGGGCACCTCAGAGCTGGTGGCACATGTCTCCACTGTGCGGGCCCGGGGATGGGGCCGGGTCTCTCTGAGGCGTGGGGGAACCCAGAGAGCTCTGGGTGAGGGGACTCACTCAGCCCATCTGAGAGGCCCCTCAGTGTAGCTCAGGTTACGACCTGGCTGGGATGGAGCCCGGAAAGGCAGCGGGAGGTACTTAGTGCTTGGTACTTTGTTGGTAGCTGAATCAGTGCGGTGTGGCCAGTGGAGAGAGGACAGAGGCGGTTCCAGCTCCACCGCGTACCAGCCCTGGAACCCCAAAGCCCAGTGTCTTCATCTGTACAGTGACGGTGGGAGCCTAACAGAAGTTTTGTGAGGCTCAAGTGAGCTACCAGAGGTGAATGCTTGTCTGAATCTCATACTGATAGGCGTAGGTGCCGTCAGAGAGCCGTGACAGGAGGGCGTCTTCGTGCAGTGACAAGGCCAAGTTTCATTTCTTGCTTCTCACAAGGATAGAAAAGTCAGCAACCATGGAAGAGCTCACAGGCCCATTGTAGAGTGGCCACTATGGCCAGAGGCAACATGGCGTCCCCACCGTCAAGCAGGATAGAGCTCCGGCCATTCTGAGAGGGAGGTGTGGGGAAGTCAGAATTTCACTAACACTAACACTGGGCATCTGTCTTGCTCACCCATTGCCAGGATAGGGACACTGAGCCCAGACCCCGTCAGTGGCTCTAGATCATTGATTCAGACCCCCGCAGCTGTGTTCTAGTTCCTCCCCTCCTCCAGGAAGGCAGCCAAGATGAGCCATCTGCCGAGCAGAGAAGGAGGTGTTGTTTTGATCCTCAGTCTCCAGAAAATCCCCTGCCTTCCGCCTCTGGAATTAGTCCTGACCCTAAGAGGAATTCATACATTCTTCAGGCCTCTTTGCTCCCATTTCTGAAGTAGAACGGTGTTTCCTCCAACGTTATCAAAGTGCTGCATAGACACGGTTTTGAGATGTCGCATCTAGGTAGATTGGAGCCCCCAGGCTCCTCCTCTGTGGTCACTCTGGAGCCCTCGCTCTGGGACAAGCAGAGGACTCTCTCCCCATGTGGGGCCCTATGAACAAATACTCCACTTGTTGAGTGATTTGGGGCAAGCCGTGTAGCTTCTCTGTGCCCTGGTTCCCTCATTAGTGGCCTGGGGACAAGAACCAACCAGTCCCTCACAGGGCCGAGGCGGCAGCAAAGGTTCCCAGGCCAAGCAGAGCTGACCTCTGGGAGCGACTTTCCCTAGGCATGCTGCTGGGTCAGAAGCCACAGGCCCAAGATTGGCTGAGACCTGGTCACCTCTTCCGTCCTTTCATCCACATTGACACCATGGGCAAGACGGAACTTCAAGACAGGCCAGCAGGGACATGTGCCCCCCACACGCTGGGTGGGGAGCCCCAGTCAAAATGGCTGTGTACCACCCTGGCCCTTCCCGTGTGGGGAAAACATCTTTTCCATTGCTTGTAGCTTCTGGGTCTCATGCTTACCACCCATTTCCTCCCTTGCAAGTACCAGGTTTATTCCTTGTTATTCAGATGTTGTGAGCACAGTAAGCCGGACAGGGCTCTGGACAAGAGTCAGGTGGCCTGGCTGGCCCCAAGTACTGGATCTGTCACTAACTGGTGGCAAAACCTTGGACATGTCCCTTTAATCTTACTGAGCCTTGGTTTCTGCCCCCGTAAAACAATCTTCCCCTGACCCTGTCGGCTCCCTGAGGAGTGGAGGGTCGATCGGGGATGCCCACGAAAGCACGCTGGGGCTCAGATCCTTTATGAGATGTAAGTACACAGATGAGTAGGATGTGCCCATCGGTGCTCTCCTGAGAAGGAATTATTCATAGTTAATTAAATAGACGTGCTCCTGTGTGGACGGCTCATCATCAAACTGTCGGTGCGATAGGGAGGCAGAGGGCACGGGTCCACTCTAGTTGGGAATGGGGGGACCCCGGACTGGCAGGGTTCCCCCGAGTCTCTACACAGGGCGGATTCCTGCAAGAGACCGTGGTGGCTAAAGTTCTACCGTTCCTGTTGAAATCTCGCGCCCTTCCTCGACGGCAGGCCCCAAAGCAGAGGAGGGGGTACGGAAAAGCCACTTAAGTTCCCCATTACCCCCGAGCACAACGAGACCTGTTGAGATCCCCCGTCAGCAGCCTCTGATCTCGGCACCCCAACGGGTGGTTTCTCTGAGAAAGGAATTATGTCTCTAATTCTTCCTCTTTGTTTTCCAAAGGGCAGTGGGAACGGGCGAAGTGTGTGGCTGGGCAGATTCACCGAAGTCCCATGGGAAGCAGGACCTGGAGCCGGGCTCAGCCCTCAGCACCAGACAGCAAGGAACCCGGACTGTTGCCAGACGGCCGTGCGGTAAATTACCTGGACCCAAGCCGCCCGCTGACGGGGAGGCCTCCCTCGCGCTCTCTCTTAAGTTTCTCACCCTGCTCTGGATGGTGTGTGGTTTTTAAAGAAGGGGCTTTCTTTTTAGTTCTCTAGGGTCTGATAGGAACAGACCCCAGGCTGATCTTTGCACATGTTTAAAGAAAATAAAAATGGAAAAAAAAAAAATTCTACTCCAACAGAACAGGCGGGGCTACCGTGAGCTCTCTGCCTGGTGGTGAAGACTTCAGCGCGGGCAAGATTCTGTTTCCAGACTGCTTCTCCTGGTGACATGCCAAGACGCCTGCGAGGTGGGAGTTACGAAGTAGGACAGACCCCTGCGGTCTCCTTTTCTCCGTCTCCTCCTGTTCCAATCTCATCTCCTTCCACATTGTGACAAAAGCCATAGGTTTAGCTAGGGTAAAGTGGCAGGGAGGCCCAAGGCGACTGCGGGAGTAGGATCTTGAGTTTTGAAGAACCGGGAGCGCCGGGTGGCCCGGGAAGCTGTTTGAAGAGCAGCCGTGTGTTCTCAGTCTCGTTTGCTCTGTGACCCGGTTCTGCACGAGAGGCTCTTGTGATCTGCAGTCAGAGCTCCCCATCCGCTGTTGCTGTTCTGTGGTTTCCGCCGGTAACGCAGCACGGTGGGGTTTTGTTTTGTTTTTGTTGTTGAGTTTTAGAGGCTGATGTAAATAGGTCATGTTTCAAGGGGGCGAGCCTTCTGCAGCTCTGGCGGCTTCTCCTAAAGCAAGAAGTGGTACCTTTAGACGGGGCCGTTCGGTCCCTCCCAGCGCCGCTCACCTGCAGATTCTCCACTGAGACAACTCCAGGTAGAGCAGTTGGGAGTCTAGGTTGCCTTGGGAGAAATTAGACAAAGGGTCAGAGAGTGGCAATCTATTCCTGAAGTTCCAATCTGGTGACTTGTCGATGGGGAGATTAAAAATCACTCCGTTTCCTCTCTGATAAAGACCCGTCTTCCGGCCTCCTTTTCTTTCTCTGGCCTGTGTGGGTAAACAGAAGTGCGGAGTTCTGGAACACACACCTTCCGGCCTCACCTGCATGCTGAGCTAGCACTCATCTGTGCAGTTACCAAGGATCAGGACGGGGTGTTCGGAGGGGGACAAGCGGTCACTCGGTCCCGAGGGTAAAGCGTCTCACAGCCGAGTTCCCCTGCCCCTCACTGGTCCCCTAGCGCATCCTGAAGGAGGCTAGTGTAATGGAGGCAGGCGGGTCGGACGGCAGGAGTCAATGCAGCTATGTCTTAAAGAGAATCAGGAAGGGGAGACGCAGCAGGGGTAGACAGACTAGAGCAAAGTTGTTTCCTCCTGGTCTCCCTCCTCTCTCTGGTCCGCCTAACGCTGACCTAAGATACCGGGGGTCAAAGCAATCTTCCCGCTTGCTCAGGCAGGCTTACCGCGACCATCTCGAAGCTATGCCCGCCCTCTTGAATCTGCTGGCAACGAGCCCTGATAAAGATACACATCCCATCCCCTCTCCAGAGTCTGAAATGCCCCTCCCCATCTCACCTTAGACTGAAGTTTTAAATCATGTCAACCGGATAATGCTTGCTTTATGTGAGAATTATTTCAGCAGAATGGATACAAATTTTCAAAAACAGTCTTTTCATATCTATGTATTCTATATTAAAAGTGATACAGTCATGTTTCTGGGGCGTATTCAAGTAGCTGACAAGTAATTATTTAATAATAGTACATTGAGTGCATTGTAATTATTCTTGCCATAGTCAGGTAATAGTATCCAACAGAAATTTCCTACCAACCTGCTGTATCCAAAGTTTTGTAAAAAGTTGTAGAAGTTGTTGATCTTTTTGATTTTATATTCAAAAAGTCTCTTTTTATAAATATTATTTATTATACAATGTATATACCTTTGAGTTAACTAAGATTATATATTATATAAATATATATATATTTGGAGAAAATATATTTCATCATGCAGTTTTTTTCTGTTAAGTCATTAAAGAGAAGGTAAACAAACTTAAAATGGATACATTGTACAGTGTGTGGAGTTTCCAGATTAACGCTCAGGAGGTCGAGAGTATCCGATTCTGGACCTGCTGGCCTCTACTCGCGCCCTGAAGTGAGTGGCCCAAATTCAAGCCATTGCTCTGTTCTCTAAGCGGGATCATCGGGAACATCACGGACAGTAGGTCTGATCTGCCGTAGGACTTTCTTACAGGCTTACTGTGCTCTAAGTCAACATCCAACAGATAATGCCCAGTTTTGCAAGTAAGCAGTTGGGGCGCTAATGCTTTTCATAGACTCCGGCGCTTCCACTGCACAAATTGTCACAGACACTCAGAGACGTGGCTCGAGGCCAGCAGACCACGGGGTTGGTTAATCCTTTCCTCACCCATGTTTTCAACTCCATTTATTGGGAAAATAGGATTTGCTCTATTGAAAATGAAACTTGACTGGAAATGGCTCCCCCCGCTGCTAGCTAATCTATGGACGGGGTAGGTAGGTCAGGAAGATGAAGGGGTGTGCCCTGGCCTCTGGGTGGCCTGAAACAGGTGTCATTTGAAGTTTGAGATTGGGCACAAAGGACCCACCAGTGGGCACGCTCTGGGAAGGGCAATTTCTCCTCAAAATGCTGCTTCAAAAGGACTCACCTGAGGCTCTCGAGCGATGCCCTCTCAACCACGAGAGGCTGTAACTTGGTTTTATGACGACAATCCTTTGGTCTTCAGACCTACCCATAAAATGTCACCTTCGGTTTATGTAGCACAGCTAAAATGCTTTTTCTTTCTTTTTTTCCTCCTGATTTACCTTTATTAGAAGCAAATCTTACTCATCTCGCTGTATAGAAAAACTAATAACATAAAAATAAAGCGGTCTGCCCTGTGTGGCGGTGATGGGCTGTCTTGTGCTACACTTCAGACCTCTGACCTTAGATTAGGAATGGCTACTAGAAGTTCATGGACCTTACTGTGCTCATTATGTGTCTTTATTTAGTCCCTGAAAAGCTTAAACCACAAAAATGGTTTTATTGGCTGCACAAGAAATTGGATGTGGAAAGTATATAGAAATCTCTGTATCTTACAGCCCTGCTCATCTTAACTTTGACAGAAAGCCAGTACTCATCTACCCCAACATTCTGGGTGCTTTTTTTTTTTTTTAACCTAGAAGATTGCCAAATATTTAAATGGTCCCTATTCATACTTACCAAGGCCATTTGTAATCCTTTCGACGATTAATCATATACTATGATTAAAGAGAACACAGTTTATTGCAGTGCTTGAACATTCAGTTTCTCCATAAGTATAAATACTAATAAACATCTAAAAACAAGATGAAGTTTAAAAAAAAAAAAAGATCCAAGGGACGCCTGGGTGGCTCGGCTGGCTAGGCGTCCGACTCTTGATTTCAGCTCAGGTCATGATCTCACAGTTCTGTGAGATGGAGCCCTGTGTCAAGCTCTGTACTGACAGTGCAGAGCCTGCTTGGGATTCTATCTCTCCCCCTCTCTCTCTGCCCCTCCCCCAACTTGTGTGCTCTCTCTCAAAATAAATAAATAAACTTAAAGAAAAATCTCCTGGGTGGCTCAGTTGTCTGAGTGTCCGACTTTGGCTCAGATCATGATCTCGTGGTTTGTGGGTTTGAGCCCCGCGTCGGGCTCTGTGCTGATGGCTCAGAACCTGGGGCCTGCTTCAGATTCTGTGTCTCCCTCTCTCTCTCTGCCCCTTCCCTACTTGTGTTCTGTCTCTCTCAAAAATAAACAAACATTAAAATTTTTTTAAAAAAGTTCCAAAAGAGATAATACAATGAGAAAATTTCTTTCAAAGCAATATTTTATGGAAAAAGGGAAGAAAGTTTGTGCACTTAAGCCTGGGAGGATGAAGAACAAATAAAGGCAAAGGAAAGGCAGAGAAAAGCAGGAGAGAGATGATGGTGAGGCTCTTGTAGGCGCATCCAGTGACGGTATCCAGTGGTCTAGTGGCAGACCCATGCCGCCTTGGGTATATGGACGGACACGTAAGCTGTGGCTGATCTACATACCACAGCAAAATCATGGTTGCTTCCGCTGTCCTCATTTCTCTTAGCTTAACAGCGAACTTTCTAGGAGGCCAAGAGTTACCTTACCATTAATTTTATACTCCCAAAATAGCGGGACAAAGTCAGTTGTGTGGAGAGACCGTATGTCGGGCAATTTTCGAACATGAGTCCTTGCAAATTCTGTCTTCCTGGCTCAGGATTCTTGCCCCTCACAGGCACTCTACAGCATCGGAATGCCACAGTGCCCGCACCACATGCACGGCCGCCGCAAGCGCGGCTCCAGGGCCCAGTCTCGGCACTGCTTGCCAGTGGAGGCGAAACTTAGATCATTTTGCAATCAATTCTGAAATTTATGTGCTTTTTTGAACTTTCATCCACACCTTCCCCAGTGTCTTCTTTGAAGAGGCTTATGAATCAAGCGGCCAGGCAAGGGACATGAAGTCTTGGTTTCACCTTCTGTGCTTGGGCTGGACCGGGCTGGCTGCTGATTGCGGACTCGGTGCTTCGACGAGTCTGTTTACCAGGATCTGATGCTCACACACTCGAATCTGCTCCATGACTTGTTTTGGAAACTTAAAGCAGAAGCTGTTTGCTGTAGGTTTTAGGACATGAAAAGACAGCCTTAAGGCAAACCATGTTTCAGATTTTAGCCACCGTTATAGTTTTTCTGTTATATATTTTTAAAGGTATTTGAGTAAAGATGTACAAATAACGGAAAGGATGAGATGACCTTTCTTTTGAGGTTTTAATTACGTCTTCTGACAAAAACTAGCCTGTTCACAGTGCATCTGTATGTGAAGAAACCTAAGGCAGCAGCTGGTCAGAGTCTTCTTTGCTTTGTCACCACGACTGTGACCTCAGACGCTCTCTTGCTCTGCCAAGCCCGGTTTTGAAGAGCATTGGGATAGCTTCAGGACCCCACCTTCTCGAGGCTATGCAGGGACCAGGGTGGCCTCAGGGTCCTCCTAGGAGGTATGGACAGCTCCTGGGGAGCTGACCCTGCTGTCAGAGAGGCTCTGAAACTGACCTCTTCCCACTGAGCTTTGCTGATTCTCGGAGCTGCTTTTGTCCTAACCTGATCCATCTCTGAAGATTGGGCTTTTAGGCTAATAGGTCCAATAGCTTTGAAAAATGCAAAAAGGAGGCAGGATTCCAACATGAAACAGGTGAAGAAATCCCACCAAGAGGGTCTGAATCCCTTGGTTTGTACGTTTCACAGGAAGGAATAATTCTGAGAAACAATTTTCCTTTCTGGATTACTCCTAACCCATTTATGGCTTTGGTATAACTTGTTCTTTTAATAAGGTGGAGATTAGTAAAATAAGCATGGAGGTTCTTGTCATGCATTAACTTCTTAAAATATGCTAGTGATCATTTTTCTTTTTAAATGACTATACTTCCTAAATAGTGAAAACCAGAGGTTTTCTTTTTTTTTTTTTTAATGTTTATTTATTTTTGAGAGAGAGAGAGAGAGAGAGAGAGAGAGAGACAGAGTGCAGGCAGGGGAGGGGCAGAGAGAGAGAGACACACACACACACACACACACACAATCTGAAGCAGGGTCCAGGCTCTGAGTTGTCAGCATCAAGCCGAAGGCGGGGCTCAACTGCACAAATCTTGAGATCATGACCTGAGCTGAAGTCAGACGCTTAACCGAATAAGCCACCCAGGTGCCCCAAACCAGAGATTTTTAAATAAAAACCATCCACCTCCTTAGGCTAATTGTAACAAAGCAAGGAGGGGCTTTTCTGAGCCTCTTCTTCACACATTCCTATCAGTTATACGTGTTGTTTTGTACAAAATACTGGTCTATAGAGTGTTTTCAAGTATAGGTATTCTTTATTGCATTCCTTCATCTGCATTAAACAATATATTTATATTTTTGAATATAGTTTGGACAAAACACAAAGACATTAACCTCACTTAACAAGAGACATAAGTTAATACAATGTGTCCTGCTCTCACGGGAAGAGAAAAGAGGCAAGCTGTAAAACAGATAAGGGAATCCAAGATACTGGCCACCGGGAATCACAGAATTTCACAATACAATCCACTTTTTAAAAAGCCACAAAATAAGCTAGGGATGAAAACCCAAAACAAGATAGGTATGACACTGAAGTCAACCAAAACTACACAGATGGCAAGATCTGGAGATAATTTGCCTTCTACCACGGGGACAAATGACAGAGCTACACCCAAGTCCACTGTGGCAACAAGTCCCCGGGCGGCGTAAAGGCCCTTCGGATGGCTTCTGATTGCTTGTCCCTGCATTTTAAGCAGCAGTGGGGAGAGAGTGGCACCTGCTCTGTAGGTGTCATCACAAATATGATGACCTAATCAATTCCTTCTGACTCTGTTGTAAGACAGACCACTGGCTCTCCTTCCCTTTGGAAGAAGCGTGCAGAGGGTAGAGGAAATGTGTTAAACGTACTGGAATGCATGTTAAAAGACTCAGAGGGTGAGGGCTAGAAAACAGTGCCTTCTGGAGAAAAGTGTTTCATTTAATAGATGCTAGATAGTACAGACAGTTTAAAATAAAGGCAGGATAAATTCTAAGTCGTTAAGCTAAGGAAACAGAAAAATGGTGATACTAATAAGAACAGGTCCCACTTAGAACTGGACACTAATTAGTGCTGAGAGTTTATAAGTGACTTTATTGTAACGACTCCTTTCTGTTTAGGGGCGTACGCTCTTTTCCACACAGGTCTTTAACAAGTCTTTAACAACGTCTACTAGGTGGTAACGGTTAGCAGATCTCTCGCCACAGAGCAAGTTAGTAACATTGAGGGGATGCCACTGCCAACACAGTACTGATCGGACTTCCTATTAAGAAAGATCTCCTGACTGCAACTTGGAAACATCTCTGAAAATGACTGAGAACAGCATTTAGAAATTCAAAGCCCTGTTCCTTCAGGGAAAGATAACAACCAGTTTTCTGGGAGAACCTTTAACCAAATACCCAAGAACCTTTAGTGTTAGCACAGGGCAGTTGTAAGATCATCCCTCGGAACCCACACCTCTAGCTACTCTTCCTGTTTTACATCTAGAAAGTCCTCCTTCTAATAAGCCAAGTGTTGTCTTGCAACATCGGTACATTTACTGAGAGTTCTGAGTGGGGGTGGTGGTGGGAGCTTAAAATGTGTAGTGTTCACGAGCGTAGTACGTCACCCACACTTAAAGACCGAGGAAGAAGAAGTCAGCTTGTGCGGAAAGGTAAGCACAGCATTCTAAAGCAAATCGGTACCTTCCACAGAACAGCAGAAGACGGGAGTAAGCACGGGGAGGGAGTTTTATCGCACTAATCATGCAGAGTGAGCATGTGTTGAAGGTAGGGGCCGTTTCACTTCGTCCAGGATCTTGAGTTAAGCCGAGTGAAGATTCCAGGCCATCTTTGCCTTGGTCACTTCTCTTGGTCACTGTGTGTGTGCAAAGAGTCCGTTTTCAAAGTCAAGGGGGCTACTGAAAAAGAAATGCCCAAAACAAAAAAAGAGATGAATGAGGGCCTGCAAAAACCCATGTGTCACAACATCACTAAAAGCTTCTTAACGGTTTTTCTACATTTTCCACTACGCATTTGCTGTTAGATAAGCATTTCACAAAGAAAACGGTCATAGCCCCATGCATGTAAAAGCAGGTTCCAATAAATATGTACCATCGAGTTTTTTCCTGCATTGTGACAAGGAAGTTTTGCGAAGCAGGACAAGGAGAGCAAACCAACAGAACAACCAATTTCCTTGCTTGGTCTCTCAGACCTACGACACAGTGAAGAACTCTAATAAATGGAAACAGTTGTCGAAGAAAGGTTGAGAATTCAAATTTATATGCACTATACAGCAACTCGTAGAACAGGCCGTGGGATTTAACAGGGTGGGAAGTCTGGCTGATGGGCTAAGTGTTGTGCGTACTTACGCTCCTTCTTCTCTTAAGAGGGCCAAGAATTTTCTCACACGGTACTCAGGGTCCATCTAAACGCACCAGAAGAAAGAAAGACGATGGGTTAATGGTGCCTTCTAATAACTATGCACTTGATGCCAAGGAAACGCGCGGTTTCATACCTCCCTCAGCGCGCCGCTGAGTCACAGAAATGTGTTACCCTGCTCCCTGACCAGGATTCTGACACACGGCGAAGCCGATTACATCGTTCCTGGGGAGTGAGCAGGATTTCCAAGCAGAGAATTGCTGTGCACGAGGTTCCAATGACCCAGCTGGTCATTCCCAGTCACCTCAGCCGAGTGCCCCCTTAAGCTAGCACTGTGTGAGAGGACATGTTTGAGACTGGACAGTGGCCACTCCTGGGGGTTCAAAGGGCATCCAAGTCATAGGACTTATGCAAGGTATAAAAGTGAGACCAAAAAAAAAAAAAAAAAAAGGTGGGACCAAACTTAAAACCAATTGAAGCTGATTAAATGACTAAAAAGGAGCCTACCATCTATTCATGATTGACAGGTTAGCTTTTCTCAGCTTTGGTCTCCTCACATAGTTTCTTCTTTGCAATTAACAAAAAAAAATGTGCTGAAAGTAAAAACCGAAGAGTGGGGCTGACTCCCTTAAGTGCCGCCTGGATAATCGGGGTCTCCCCTGACAGAAAAGCATCATGCATGGGGCACCTGGCTGGCTCAGTGGTTGGAGCATACAACTCTTCATCTCCGGGTCGTGGGTTCGAGTCCTGCGTTGGGTGCAGAAATTACTTAAAAATAAAATCTTAAAAAAAGAAAAAAAAAAAAAGCATCACGAATTCAGATGAAGACAGAGGAGTTCTGGTTCAGGGGCTAGATTTAGGTTACTACTACTTCTCTCCATTCATTTTCCTTTTATATTCATATTTACTCATTTCTTCAATTATAGTTTGCTCTCAGTGGTCAGCCGGAGATGTTATCTAAAAAAATGATCGTTAAAAACATCTTTAATTCCTTAAGATGAATTTTTCTTGTGAGAAACATACCTAACTTTTAAAACACGTTCCAGGACAGGAGTCTGTTTCCCGAGAGGGAACTCCCTGCCCTCCAGGAAGAGCCTGCAGACGTCGGCGGCGCGGCTGTGCAAAAAGGTGCAACTGGATCCCCCCCAACCACAGTTTTGTTTTTTAAGATTTCTTCTCTTCTCTCCCCAGAAAAACACTGAACAGAAGTTTCAAATGTATCAAAGTTAAGAGGTCAGACTACAAAGGCCTAAGAAAAAGTGTGAAGAGCTAACAAAAGAAACATTTTCCCTCTTTAGGAATAGAATTACATATGAATCAATTGTCAAGTGTCTTAAAAAAATGGAACTGGCTGGAGCTCAGCTGTAGTCGGTACTTGCAGGTCTTTGCCCATTAAATATATTTAATATGTGTGAGCAACGACTTACTGACTTGCCTGTAGCTATGGAATTAAAAGTCAAGAGAAAGGGAGGAAAAAAGTAATCTAGATAAATGACTTTATTCCCTCAGGTGACATCCAGTCAGAGCAGATACTCAGCACTGTGCAAGTTTTAACAGAATCGTGTAGAGTGAACAGAGAGGTAACATGACTTATATTCTGCTAAACTACATGCCTCTTCACTTAGACTCAGGCTTTCTAAGGCAGATCTAAAGAGAATTCACTCAGCTGCACGAAATCCATTTGACATGAAGGGGTTCAAGCTCAGAGGCCTATGAAGTGTCAGTCGCTGAAGATTAGGCCCGAGTGCCCCACTCTCACTTTCCGCCCCACATACAGGAGAGGCATTAAGGTGATCACTGACCTGCAGGCATCAAAGGAGGAAGGGGTAGGGACTGGGGAGAAAAGCTCACATAGTTTCTTCTCTGCAATTATTGAAAAAAAAATTATGCTGAAACCAAAAAAAAAAAAAAGAGTAGAGCGGACTGTCTTGACAGATTTATCTTTACCCAAGGAAAGAGCTGATACATCTGTATACGCACCTTTACCAAGAAGAATCCCGAGCAAAGTGATTAGTCTGTAAATTTAATTTACCACTCACCATGGAAAATAATAAATTTCAGTCTGGCTGAGAGTTCAATAGATTAAACTTTAGGTTTCTCAAAGCCACAATTTTCTTTTCGAATAAATGTGCCAGCAAAGATGAAGAAGCGGTCACTTCATGCTCTCAATCTGTCATTGGTCCAAGAGCCTATTGCAGACGTAGGCACGGAACTCGGACTCCGCCACCCGCTGCACACACGGAGCGAGCGGCAGGCCTGGGCAGCAGCACATCGTGCCAACAGCGCGGCCAGTGTGTCCAACGACCTGGGGTGGACCCACCTGATTACCGTTTAATGAGCGCCCTGCTGCGTGTCCGGCTCTGTTCTGGGCACTGTGGATTCCAATAGGACACGACTGCCAAGGTCCCTGAACCCACAGAACTTGCGGATACACGTTTATTATCTAACCAGTATGGCAGACAAGGACAGCAGATGGGCACGAGCAGGGGTAGAGTCCCCAAAAGAGGAAAGGCAGGTTGCCAGTAGATGTGAGAAAGTCCCAGAGAAACTGCATCTGTCTTTGCCCAGGTACTGGCCTAGGGTTCAGTTTTCTATGTGATCCTGGATGCTCTAGCCCTATAGTAGTTTGTATGAAATTTCCAGGAGCCCAGCCAGGGAGAAATATATAGAGCCTAAGTCGACTCTGTACAATTCAATTAACTTGTCCTTTAAAATAGTCTCCCAGGCCCCTTTGGGTGTGATGTACAGTAGCTTCCGGGCCTCTGATGAACACTGCCATCTTCCTTCCATCAATAATTGGCTATGTGATCTTGGGTAACTCCTGACCACCTGTGGGACACTCAGTACCCTCATCTCTGAAATCTCTGAAAGCCCTTTCTAATCCTAAGATCTAATGACTCCTAAGTTAAAATTGAAAGTAACCTCATAATCTTTTCTTCTATTTCTGAATTTTAAGAAGAAAGAAAAGTACCAATGAGTTATTGTTGGTCTCAGAAGCAGGCTACTAATAGCAAGTTGAGTTCAGAAAAAAGAGAATTATAACAAATTATTTAAAACCTTAGCAAAGGAAATATAAAACCTACTGGTATATCAAGAAGCTGCTGTGTCTGAATCATACGGAGGATGAAGCATCTTACCTGTAGTGACATCTCGATCAACATTAGTAACTTCTTGATTCCTATCCAAACCTTCTTCCCTTTGACTTGCTGTGAAATTGTGGTACGTTCCTTATCTTTGAAGTTGCCCAAAAGCTACAAAAACAATAAAAGTAATGAAAGCACTTTGACAGTAAGTTAATTGCAACATTAGTTAATGGTCACATTTATCCCTAAAAGAATGGTGGTAGGAACTACCTGACTGGTTCAAGTTGACAGGATTTTCTCACATTTTCCACTCCAACCTGACCTTCCTAAACCCACTGGGCACAATTATGAAAGTGAAAGCTGGTATCCTAAGTCCTATTTTCCTATAGAGCTCCATTTAATTTAGGGATGTATTTCCTGGCTGTGGGGGAAAAAAAAGCTCCAACCCATAATAAATATCAGTTATAATTTTAACATGTGTCAAATTTAGCAGAGACTAAATTTAATTCTAACCCTACCTCGGCACAAGGGCTGCTCACATAGGTAACCTGGAGGCATTTATCACGTAGATAATGTCTATTTTGCTGCGAGTATGCCCCAACCATATGGGTCTTGAGGATTTCAACAAGCGTTTACCACTCCTGAACAAATCGCTACGTAACCTTTCTTCACGGATCTCACCAAGTCATTTGTACACACTGATGTTAATCAAAAGTTTTAATGAAGAACATAGTTTTAAAAAATTAAACTTTGTCATCCTCAGAACAGTTTCCATATTATGAACTTAATAAAGCAGTTCCTTTTACTTCTGCAGCTTTGAAGTCTCTAATGTTTTAATCACTGTTCCAATTTATGAAATGCAAGTAAATGGGCAGAAAGCTGTTCCCAAGTGAGCGAGTTTTCTGCACGCTGACAACTCCATCCTCCCCTGCCCCCATTCCACGTTTCCGGCCCATGTGCCGAATGCACCATTCACGGCGGACCCAGGGTAATTCATTCCCGGCAGGCTGGGTGCTGCTTACACCAAGGAATGGGAGAGTCATTCACTTTCCCTGACATTCATCTCTTCCTCAAATTCCTGAAACTCCTGAAGGTACATCCCAGGCGCCCTGTTCTAGGTTAGCACAGAAACGAGGCGCCGGGTGCGAGGTCTGCGGTACACCCTCAGTGTTCCCGCGAGCCCCGACTCCTGTCTCACAGACGGTTTGCACTCAATTGACTGGTTTTCACCTCCAGAGCCTCCAGCAGCTGCTCTCCTGTGGCAATGTTGGGCACGTGGATGGTGGTGCTGAAAGCGTTCAGCATTTCCATCTCCTGAAGGACATCTTTGCGGCTGGTGGTCCCAATGATAAGAAGCTTGCGGCCCTGATCATAGGGAGAAAACATGTTACAACGCACAGGAGAAGACTGGTTAGGAAACCAGAGTAGGCCTGAACAATATCCCTTTATTGCAGAAATGCAAATGATGAGGCAAAAGAAAAGAAATTCAAAATTTTCCTCATGAAAATCTAAAGACAAGTATCAGGAATATGACTCAGAAAGAGAAACACTTTCTTTGGAACATGATCCAGAAAGAGACAACAGCTCTTTCTTATCATTCATGTCAATAAAATAACGGGTAAGTCAGGGAGACGCACAAACCAAATAAAAAGATACTGAAGTATATGTTGTAATTCATTTCTCAAGGCCAACATGGTGCGTATGGTAGGGATTGGAAAAAAGGAAATGAATGAACAGAAAGTCTGTATCACTCATTTAGCAAAGATACATTACGCTTTTAAGAAGGAGCAGGGTAACAAAAATTGCTTACATTTATGTAACACTTAACTGTGAAAGGCAAGGTGCTGAGTACTGTACATAACTGTGTCATTTAATATTTTTAAATTTCATTTTTATTTTTAACCCCCAAAGACACAAAAAATGTTCAACAACTATAGCAGGCCTATGCCACCATTCCCGTGTCCCTCTTCCCAAAGGCAATCATTTTAAGTTCTTAGTTTTTCTTCCTGTATTTACCTCCTTTTCTTACAAAAACAAAGTTATAACACTATTTTTAGATTTTTGTTTTCCACTTAAAATATAATTTACTACTATGGAAGATGAAGAACATTTACTATTAATTTTTCACCCCCATGTGTCCCTTTCCTTGTCCTTCCAATGTAGTTATTTTATAGTCTTTTGTTCAATCTATATTCGGTATTTATCATGATTGTATAAATATGATTGACTGCTAAGCCATGTAATATACTATTACATTTCCTTTCTTAGGAAACATTTCATATTTATTAGTTAATAACCGCCATTTTCACCCTTTGCTTCGTTCACCAGGTACCAGGTACCTATTACAAGTTCATCCCCAAACATACACAACCATGAGTCTCCTTTCAATACATTCAAACACGTTAGGGAATTTTAAAGTTTGTTTGTTTGTTTAAGACCTTCCCCTCCTAGAGTCCTCTGTTCTCAAAGCTTGGTCGAAACTGATAGTTCTCTCACCTGTTGCACAGCTGTAGTTCTAGAACCTTCTGCTCTCCTATTATATCTCCTACATCTCGGTCTTCCCTTTACTTCATTTAGTCCCTCTTTTGCATGGTGCATCTACTTCAGTAACTACCAGAGAAAGGGTGTGTAGGAGGTGAAAATGTAAAGACTTTGAATGTCTGGAAATGCTTTTATTCCACCATTAATATTGTCCACTTTATACTTGACAGTTTGGCTAGGTAGAGAGAACAAGCCTAAAAATAATTTTCTCTCCAGAATTCTGAAGGCATTACTCTATTGTCTTTTAATTTTTCAGTCTTGCTGGTTTAGAAGACGGATGCCATTCTGGTTTTCTGACTCTCTGCTTTTACTTTTTTTTTTTTTAATTTTTAAAGGATCTTTTTCTTATCCTTACATTCTATCGTTGCAAAATTAAGTACTTTGAGATAAGTCCTTCCTTTACTCCTTCTGCTGGTGCCAGATGGGTCCTTTCTGAAGTGGAAACCGTTTTAGGAAATATCTTGGATTATTTCTTTTCATTCATTTTCTGTGTTTTTGGTTTTGTTTTTTGCCTCCCTGCCCTACAGAATCTCCATGAGTTACGTACTAGTCTATGAAGACTAATCTATTTTTCTTTTCCTTTTTCTTGCTCCTGGTTTTTATTTCTTTCTATTTCTAATTCTTTTTGGGTTAGCATCAACATTTGTATATTTTCATTTCTAAGCACTCTTTCTTGTTTCTTGAATCTCTCTTTTTTTATTATTATTACATCCTATTATATTTAATGGCTATGATGCATTATTTTAAGTCTGTGTGAATACTATGGATTTTATAATGTTTTCCTCTGTTGTCTGCATTGTCCCTGTCTCTCTGGAGTTCCTTTTTTCCTATTTATTTCATTGGAGGTTTTCCTCAAGTATCCTGATGACTGTTGGATGACCACTCAGATTTAAGAATTAAACTAATGACTGGAAGCTCAGAGTCTGAGGGCTTCAATACAGGATGATCAGATAAAACTTGGCTGATTACTGGGAGTCCTTCAAAGGTCAAGATATGTACGTTTTTCCCAGGAAGAATGTTCCTCCTTCCTGAAGGGTATAAAGGCTAGTTTCCAGCATCCTGGGAGTCAGTGGGGGAAGGTGTCTGGGTATCTCATCACTTAATATGGAGACTCCCATTTATTCCTATTTATAGTATGGCATCTCTTGAGATCAGTGTCTCATTTACTGTTCATATAATCCTGACAATTAAGTACGTATATAATCTCTACTGATGAGGCTATTGAATCTCACAGATAGAGGTAATTTGTTCAAGGTCAAATAACTAACATATGATGGAGCCAGGAATGGAAACCAGATCCAGAATCCAAAATTGTAGACTGCTTTCTTTATGAAGAAAACACATTAAAAAATGTTTACCTGGAAAATGGAAGAGGAACACATTTTAAACTATGTCCCTAGATTGACGGCACACACTCATTCTACAGATAAGCCTTTAATACAATCATTAAACCTATTCATGGATCTTACAAACTCACGATGTTAAAATAAATGAGAAAATAAATTATTATGTGAAAACTGAAATAAATGCAGGATAAGATGTAAGAAATTGAAGATCAGATGACACCAAAACAATTTCAACTGGAGTTTTGTAAACATTATAACGGTACTGTCAATAAGGCATACTAACAGTTCTCAGTTTTATTCATTATTTTTGTCCACCTACTATGCCAATAATGGAAAATGAACCACAGGCATATCAAACAAACACATAAACAAAGGCATATCAAAGAAACAAAGTTGAGCTCTTCTGGCACAATTAGTGACTGCATATCAGATAACCATGCAAAGACTATGGGGTAGAAGTGTACTTGTGGGGGCGCCTGGGTGGCTCAGTCAGTTAAGTCCAACTCTTGATTTAGGCTCAGGTCATGATCTCATGGTTTGAGATCAAGCCCCTTGTTGGGCTCTATGCTGACAGCACAGAGCCTGCTTGGGATTCTCTCTGTCCCTGTCTGTCTGTTCCTCCCCTGCTTGTACATGGGCAGCACTTTCTCCCTCAAAATAAATAAATACACATTTAAAAAAAAGTATACCTGTGGAGTTTACAGATTGAAGGATAATCATTATTATTCTTCAAGAAATCAACTAGCTAAAAACCAAACACATTCTCAACAGAGCTTCATCAATCTCTTAGATGAATATGGAACAGACGCTGTATATACAGACAGCTGCAAAGAGAGAATGACGACCCACCACGGGCAGGTGGGAGGTACTACGCACAGGATGTCGTGGTGGAGGGAGAGGACACGTGGCACAGAAGGGGATGGCTGTTCCAAGCCAGAAGGAGCAGAAACACATAAGTCCGAATGAAATAACAAAAACTGGGGAGCTGGGGGAATTACAAACACATAAAGACACACACACACACTTCTGCAATCACAGAAGAGCGGTGCTCTAACATTCAGCACGAAATTCCATCTGTAAAGTTCGGAAGGGATCTCTGAAGGCTAACAGATGCTAAAGGCCACACGGGCTGGTAGAGCTGCATTACAATGAAACGTAACTAACTGTTACCTCTCCTTTTCCTTAGGTTTTTAATGTTCTATAGCCCATAAGTCAAACTCATCTTGTCTTCTCTCAAGGAAGGCAACGTTGGCCCTAGAAGAATGGCACTGAGGAAGAAGCTTCTTACTCCAGAAAGCTGGAACTGCCATCTTCCTAGTGAAAGTTTCTCTGACGTTAACAATGACTATGCCCTTGGGAGTGCTGAAAGACTGGGCAGCATAGAGCAACTTAGAATGGAAACACTGATTTATGTTTTGCTTTCCTTCTCGTTTAACGAGACTGCAAACACTGCAGAGAGGTCATGACCCAGGCGAGTTCAGGCCTTGACTTGTAAAGCATCATCTTTAAGAAAACACTGAAAATCATTACCAAATCATTAAATTGTGTTGGGCCATTTTGTCTTTCAATTAGTGGTCATGCCCATGAGGAAGCTTTCTCATGAAAAAAAACTCTGAGTGTATTAATGTAAGAAATCATGTTGGAGAACATTTTGGATGAAAAGCTGCCAGAAGCATGTAATAGGAAAGCCAGCTTTAAAAATAAAAGTAGAGCTCAACCCAAGAGGGGAAATCTAACTGGTTAGTGTGTGGCTCCTCGTCTTAAGTCTGCAGCATGGAAACATGTCCCTTGATGGAAAGGAAAAAAAAAAAAAAAAAAAAACAGAGTGATAACTTATTTGAAGGGAACAAAAAATTGTTCTCAGCATACTCTTTACTGAGATTTGCTAGTTCCTGATACAATAAAGAAACAGGCCTAAATAAAATGACTATCTGCCAATCGGATTATGATAAACATTGTTCCAAGGTTAAATAAGTATTAGTTAACTAATTCTTGGTACCATAAGAAGCAACTCAGGTGAAAACATTACCATGAAAAAGGCAGGGCTCAGTCAGGTGTTGATCCTTCAAAAAAACACTTCTTTACATGATGAAGAATGAACACAGTACTAAGAAGTATCTAAGCCTTTTGCCACACAAAGGACTAACCAGATAATCCACACCCTTTCAGAGGTCCTGCTCATTGATTGGCCCCCATAAACTGATTTGTAACAAAAGTTCATGTGGAAGAAAGCTTTTTTTTTTTTTCTTAAATAAAAATGCCACCAATATAATACTGCAGTGAAATGGAAGGGCTGATTTTAACCTGTGAACAAAAGTAAAGTCAGTTATGCAGTAAAGAAAGGCCATTCTTTCCGTATCATTCAATGCTGAGCAAGTGTAATACACCCTGGGTAAGAAGAATTAACTGTGAACAATTGGAAACCCTGAAATGGATTAAGAAGTAAGTTGAAAAGTGCAACTCAAAACTCCTATGTGCTGGGGGCCTTAAACTTTATTTTCTGATTGTTATAACTGAGAGTGAAAATTTTCAGAATAGTAAGAATTTATAAACCCAGTAAGCAAAAGACTCATTGATCAGACCATTACCAAGAATTTATTCTGTTCAGGTATTTACGGAATTATGGGATTTGGCCTGTGCCTTCCAAGTGATTATAACTTAGCTGGGAAGAGCGAACAGACATTCAAGGACCAGTACCAAGGAACATATCGGCAAACACAAACTAATAATGGCTGTGGGGGCACAGCATAAGGGAGAGTTTTATTGGAGTAGGTTCCTCTAGGAAGATTCCTGTAGTACCGTAGGGACATGACAGAGAGAAGGCCCTGGAGGAGAAGGGACGGGTCTCTAATGCTACTAAATCCTATGTGGGTGGTAGAGGCAGCTGAGCCAGAGCACTCTAAGTCTTTTTAGAGAGGGGAGTAGGCAGCCCCTAAAAGGAAGACTCAGAATGCTAACCTAAGGAAGGAGATTTAGTATAACAAGCAACAGGAAACTACAGAAGGTTCTTGAGGAGGCAGAACAGCGATGGAGAGAGAGAAGATCCTGGCAGCTAGAGGCAGGACGGTCTAGGGGCCCGCAGGAAGCTGCAGCACAAACGGTGTGCTGGCACCATAAGTCAGCGCGCCGAGGAAGGATCCGTGCCGTCCCACTAACACCTCGAACATGCCGTCCTTTTGAAGGCAAGCCCAGGGCTGGCAGGAAGCAAGGGAGGACAGGCAAAGTCCCCTGATGGCCAGGTGGTTTGGTGCGGGAGCAGAAGGGCAGGCTCCACCATTCATCATCGTGTGATTTGGGGTAGATTATTTAACTTGTGAGTATCTGTCTCCTTCTCAACCATACAAGTGGGATACAAATCCTATCTATACCTGCTCTGGTTAAGAATGCTTGGGGAATGGGGGTCTTGGCCATTACCGTCAGAGGCCAGAATGAAAGGAGATGCAAGTTTGAGTGCATGAGAGTCTTGAGAGGAACCTGAAGAGGTATCCTCTGCCTATGATGTTGGGGCTCCATAAGGTTAGGGTTAGGTCAAGGTTAGATCTGATGGGTGAGCAGTGGGGTGCCTGGAAACCCCTGTCCTCCCATCATTGGGCCCCGGCAGCAAACGAGGCACAGAGAGCGCATTCTCCCAGAGGGCCAAGACTCAGGGGAAGATGAGAGCTCCAACCTTCAGCTTGACTAAGGTTCTGGGAAGGCCCAGACGAGGCCAGAACTAAAGATCAAACACCCCCTTGAGTCGTGGAGTGGGTGAGAGTGAGTGGCCACAGGAAGAGACTTCTGAGGGGAAGGTCGGCTCAGGGCAGGGGTGTGAAGAAGCATTCCTGGTACATCATGCTTTGGTCCACCCCTTACCCTAGCTTCATTCTTGGAATGGGAATCATTTCACATGTTATTACTTAGTTTGTATTATCCAACACAGAGACCTTTAAAAAACATCCTACCTACCATAGTGCTTATACAACTTTATCGCTGCATTTATTTGCAACTCTGAACCTTGTTCCTAGCCTGTCAACTCCCTGGGGGTAGGAGCCATGTTTTATTCATCTCTGTCCTTGCAGTTGTTTGCGGCTGTTAGCACAACATGCCTGGCTCACAGAAGATACTCCTATGCTCCCTCCGCCTAGAATGCTCTTCCCTTGTACATCCACGTGATTCTTTCTCTAATGTCCAAGTGTCGCTTGAACGTCACCCCTTCCGCTGGGCCCACCCCCCCCCATGCTCCGCCATTTAACACCAGTCTCCCCTTCTTCATCTCCCTTTATCCTGCTCTCTCTTCTACTGTATGGATTTTAACATGCTATATATTTTACTCATTTACTACCGTCTTGACTTGTTTGTTGTATTTACTACTGGTCTTCCTTTAGGAGGACAGGATTTTTGTCTGCTCGGGTATACTGACTATCCAGGGCCAGCACAGTGCCTTGTATGTGCTGGGAAGTTAATAAACTTGTGTAACATGAATGAATGGTGACCTCACTGTAGGCTTCAAGGGCAGCAGGTCACTCCTGTCACATTCTCTCTTCTGGCCCTGGAGAAATGCACATTACGCCAGTGTTCGATAGGAAAACAGCTATCTACCATTTCGGAGTCTATTCCTGGGAGCCCTGAGTGGTGAATGCTAGAACAAGTTTTCAAGAAAATAATCCAGAATGAACAGCATGTATGCTTCATTTACAATGTAAGTGGATGCCTTAAGGCGGTCGTCTCTTTCTTTTAATCAAATCATCAATGAATACTTAAGCTATTGACTGGAAAATACGGACTTTTCTAACAGGGAAAAGATGGGACTTAGTGAATTAAGTCTTACGAAGCATCTCCTACAACTCTTGGTTTCCCTAAAAAAAGGGGGGAAAAATTGACTGCAATTAAAAACTACCGGAGTCTGGACAGTAAAAGGAGAGAAATGGGGCCTCTTTGCATATCCTGTGTGCATTTCTGATTTCTGGGGCTCAAATGTCTGTACTTTTTTTTTTTTTTTTTTGTAGTTAAATGTTTAAGTTGAATACCAAAGGAAGGATGTTTCAAATAAATCATGCTACAACTAGGCAGACAACTACACTTAAACTCTCCATTAGAGTTTACCCTGAAGCAAATTCTTAGTCTACTGTCTTTGTAACCATCCTCACTTGCTGTAAGGACAGAGGACAATGAGGAGGGGAATTCATGATGCAGATCGGATATGAAATGAGAAACTTCACCCCAAATAATTCAAAATAATTACTCTAAGCAAGAGCAGACCACTTTGTGATATTACAGAATATTTTAGTACCAATTTGTGAAAAAGACACTGAATCATCAGATTTTTACACTTGGAGTCGCTCTTAAGAGATTACCTCGTCCTCCCCTGGTTATTTTGTGGATGAGGAAACTGGGATGAGAGGTGAAGTAACCTGTCTGAAGCTTTTATATCCAGGCAGGGAGCTGAAGCTTGAGTTCAGTCCTCTTTGATATTTCCTTTACGCTTTGCTGGGCATTATTCTCATCTGTGTAATTCGTAACTGCTATCAGCAATGGCTGATCTCTTTATTAGGAGTTAGGGAGATACATCACCTAGAAATTATGATCTCTGAGCTCTTGGAAGGAAAGTTTAAATTAAGAAAATAAAGTTGTACTGACTGTGGCATAGTATTCTTAGTGCCAAAAGAAATAGTTTTGTAGACATTCTTTCTCATTAGAAACTGAACTAAGGGGCACCTGGGTGGCAGTTAAGTGGTTGGTTAAGTGACCAACTCTTGATTTGGGCTCAGGTCATTAACTCATGGTCATGAGATCAAGCCCTGCATCAGGCTCTACACTAAGTGCAGAGCTTGGGAGTCTCTGTCTTGCTTCCCTCTCTGCCTCTCCCCTGCCTGCACATATGCACTCTCTCAAAGTAAAGAAATAAAGTTAAAAAAAAGAAAAAAAACTGAATTAAGATGATCACTGATTAATTAGCAAATTCAAACTCCTCAGCTTTGCAACCACAGAAAATTTCCCTCTCTCTCTCGCCTTGTAGTTTGATATGCCCTAAAGTGAGCTCCGTGCTCTAATCAGGCCAATTTTCTTCTTCCTTCTCATTTTTTTTTTTTTTGAAGATTTCATTTTTTTGAAGTAACCTCTACATGCAATGTGGGGCTCGAATCCACAACTCCAAGATCAAGAGTTGCACACTCTACCAACTGAGCCAGCCAGGCGCCCCCTTCCTTTTCGTTTAATTTCTATCTCTGTGATTTTTACCCTCAGCCTTCCTCTTTATTAAAATTCTTTCCGGAGTTTTCTACCAGTTTGTAATTATCTCTTATGCCCAAGATATTTCAAAACTTGCCTTCTTTCCACACCTCACCCTCACTTAACCCTACACAACTCCATGTACTCCTGTAGGCCCCAACCTTTTAGAGCATGGATCAATATGCCCAGTAACAACACCTCACTTATCTGGAGGCCAATCTGCTAAGCAATTTCAGCTATCCAGAACACAGACAAGAACCAAGAAATAAACACAAATCCTCTAACTTCTAGGAACAAAACAAAACAAAACAAAACCAAGTGAGGTTCAAGTGACTACGTGCTGCTAGTGCCAATTTATCCACCAGGCGCAGTGGGTACAGTGGCCAGGGCCCATAAAACTCTGAAAGGTCCACAAAAATATTCAATTTTTTTTTAATCAGAAGAAAACAAAAAACTTTCAAATCAAAGAAAAAAAAATTTTTTTTTTTAAATTTTTATCTTTAAGTAATCTCTACACCCAGCGTGGGGTTCAAACTCACAACCTTGAGCTCAAGAGTCACATGCTCTACTGACTGAGCCTGCCAGGCACTCCAATAAAATGTTTTCAATACCAACAGTTGGAAAATAAAATTTTGAATTTTTTTGATGGAAGAAGGGGCCCAAGTATATTCACAGGAAAGCTCCTTCAGCTCTTGTAGCCTGGTTACTCTCATTTTATAAAACAACTCATAAGTCCTTGTGGTTGCCTTTTTTTAGTGTACAGCTGACCAGAAGCAGCAAATTAGAAAAGTGGGAACCGTCAGAGGCAGGGTGCCTGACATAATTCAATGGGATTTAGAAACAGCTAATAGTAAAACCATTAAGAACAAGGAAAGGTACAAAAAAATAAAAACAAAACAAAACAGGGCAGACTGGACTTATTTAATGACTATGTGGGCAGAGTCTTATACATTCCAATAGTTCTTGCTGTCATCCATGACATTACTGACTCAGGTGATTAGGATTTGTAATGATGATCTTTATTCTTTAATATAGTGTTTATTATACTTTGCTTCAGACACCAAACATGTACGTAACAATTTTTTCTCTTAAAAAAAGGCTAAAATGGGGAACCTGGGTGGCTTGGTTGGTTAAGCGTCTGATTCTTGATTTCAGCTCAGGATGATCTCTCAGTTTGTGGGATCGAGCCCCGCATCAGGCTCCACACTACAGTGTGGAGCCTGCCTGGGATTCTCCCTCCCTCTCTCTCAACGCCCTTGCTCACATGCTCTCTCTCTCTCTCTCAAAATAAATAAAGTTTTTAAAAAGGCTAAAGTATAATAACAATTGATATTTACAGAAGTCAAGCTTTAGTCATTTGGGAAAAAAAAGTTTTTGATTTCTTATGAATTCCTATTCCTCTCTCCAGTGAAACTTAATATGCTATATAAAGCCCAAGATGAGTAACTGTACACAAAACATGTCCTTAAATTTCCAAGTGTCAGTTAGTGTGTAAATAATAAAAATGTGCTAATTCTTGCATAGACACATCCTTCACTGTCTCTCCCCATCGCTTTAGAGCTGGAATTCCTTAGCAAGGCACAATGGCCCTGATAAATCTCCCTTCTACTCATCTTTCAAACCAAGATCAAGAACTATTTGTGAAACATTTGCAGATTCTCTCAGGAAAATGGACTCTATTTCTTTTATATTCCACTGAAACTCACATGACTTATAAAAATTAACTAGATACATCACGTGTACACATCTTTCTCCCTCACTGGATATTGACAGGGACACCAGTGGGCCTCGATTAGAAAAGAATACTCCTCCTAGGGGGGTGAACTGAAAAGAAGCCTGCAGCTACCCTAGGCCCATTCTCCAAAGCCCCAGCACCTTGTATGAGTAACTCTCAGCGTTAAGGCTGCCGGATGAAGCCTCGAGTATACCCCAAACACTGCATGAGATATACTAAAACATCATTTGATATCTTTCTGAAATTTGAATTTACCTGGACGTCCTTTATTCTTCTCTACTAAATCCAGCAACCCTCCTCGGGGCAGAAGCAGCCCCACACCAGGTGGGTGACTTGGTGGGCACGGTGTGGACTGAATGTTAACCCTCAACTGTCCCTTGACCTTGCACACAAACTGCACAACTGAACAGGTGGTCCTGTATAAGCTCTTTGAGGGCAGGTACAGTGTCTCACTCGTCCTTGTATTTCTATAGGTGGAACGAATGTTCACGAGCACATCCTAGTGAAAGCGTACATCCTGTAAAGTAATATTTCAAACCTTGCATGTCGAGAGGAATATTTTTGGCTGGAAAGAACCTTCCCATCCCCCTTCCGTGGAATGTAATACAACTGTCACCGTCTATCTTAGTCAACCTTGGGCACACTGGCATTCTGCATCGTACACTCTGACTAGAAGCACAACACTGAGCGGTATGCCAGGTGGGTGTCTGAGGTCAACCATGAGAGCCATGAGGCACTGTCACACTTGTCCTCTCAGGGACACAGGCGTCTGATGCAACAAACCTTAAACCAGCCTTAAAAGAAAAAACAAGGTTAAAAAAAAAATTACACGTAGACAAGGTTAGAGACAAAGGTACACCCATTTAAGTGTTAGTTAAATGGCACATCAGCTGGAAAAACTGGAATTAAAGAGTTTTGACAGTTATATGCTGCTAGTTAAAAATGAAAACGAGTATACACATTAAGTTTTTTTCCTGATTATAAAGTAATAAATGCATAGTGTCAAAAATTTATAAGATATAGAAAATAAAGCAGAAAAAAATCACTTATAATCCTATCATCTAGGATAGAGTGGGTGCCTTTAAGATGGAAAAAATAACAGAACCTCCTTTCATTTTTGATTGCGTTCTTTTAAAAATTACCCTTTTTGTGTATGTTTTAAAATGAACATCATCTTGCGGAATAAGAGATGTATTAGAATATTGGAAAGATGAGCTCAGATGCTATTTGACTGTAGGGGTGCGTCAGAAAGCTGAGGGGCTGTTGATACAAAGGCAATCGCAGTAAACAGTTTCGGCATACCTCCCCCAGCCCTTTCTCCTTTAGGACTGAAATCACTGAGGGTTAAGTGAAAGGTGATTTGATAGTTACGCAGGAAGTTTCTGACTTAAGTCCAGTTAATGTAGATGATGGGTCACTAGCTGCGTGGCCAGAGGTTTTCATCTGACTGCTGTCACCTGGTGGTGACACCTGGCGGTGTTTCTCCCTGTCCTCCCTTCCCATTATCGCTCCCCTTATTCTGGAAACTGGCTCCCTCCTTCCGCTCACTCCAGGGCTGACTAAGGCAGGCGGGGGCTGCAGGAGCAAGATGGCCGGCAGCTAGGGGCCAAGAAAGCTGCTATGCTCCATCCTGCCGGCATTTCCAGGGCTGGTTTCTTCAGCAGCAGCCACGTGGAGCCGAGCTCCTTTGATACGGGTTGGTGGCTTTGTGGTTTTATGTATTTTCTGTGTGAGGAAAGATAGGGTCAGAGTTTTCTTTGAGGTGAATAATAAACTAACAATTGAGTTGTGCTCTGCGGTTTACAGAGAACTACAATAAACATTTATCTTACTTCATTCTCACATTCTCAACTTCACTATTATTACTGCTCCAATTCTAGAAAAGGGAAAATTGAGGCTCAGAAGTGACTGGGTTCTATTTCAAGTCTTTGAATTCTAACTCCTGTGCTCCTACTTACACTGCAGATGCCAGTTGTGTGTGTAGTTAAGACCTACCTTCAAAATACCCATTCAGTAAATATTATCATTCACATAGCCTAATTAGGAGGGAGGGAAGGAGGAAGGGAAGGAGGAAGGGGGAAGGGGGAAGGAGGAAGGGGGAAGGGGGAAGGGGAAGGGAAGGGGAAGGGAAGGGAAGGGAAGGAAGGGAAGGGAAGGGAAGGGAAGGGAGGAAGGAGGGAAGGAGGGAAGGAGGGAAGGAGGGAGGGAGGGAGGAGGAGGGAGGGAAGGAAGGAGGGAGGGAGGGAGGAAGGGAAGGAAGGAGGGAGGGAGGGAAAGAGGGAGGGAAGACAGAAGGAAGGAAGGGAGGAAGGAGGGAGGGAGGGAGGGAGGAAGGGAAGGAAGGAGGGAGGGAGGGAAAGAGGGAGGGAAGACAGAAGGAAGGGAGGAAGGAGGGAGGGAGGGAGGGAGGAAGGAGGGAGGGAGGGAGGAAGGGAAGGAAGGAGGGAGGGAGGGAAAGAGGGAGGGAAGACAGAAGGAGGGAGGGAGGAAGGAGGAGGGATGGAGGGAGGAGGGAGGGAGGAAGGGAAGGAAGGAGGAAGGGAGGGAAGGAGGGAGGAAAGATGGAAGGAGGGAGGAAAGATGGAAGGAGGGAAGGAAGGAGGAAGGAGGGAGGGAGGGAGGGAAGGAAGGAAGGAAGGAAGGGAGGGAGGGGAGGGAGGGAGGGAGGGAGGGAGGGAGGGAGGGAGGAAGGAAGGAAGGAAGGAAGGAAAGCAAAGTTGGGATTGTCTGGGCCTTTCCTACAGAAACACTCTTTCCTATCCCCAGTGTGAGGTGTAAGGACGGCTGTCAAGATGAAGATGTGGTTATAGATCAAGGAGTGATTTAAAAAGATCAAGACCTCGTTCCACCTACATCCCAATAATTATCAGGAATACTGATGGATTGTTCTGGACATTTTGTAATGTTCCTCTTAGTGGCTCTTCTCACCCAACGGTTGTTATGCCAGCCAGTAGAAAGCCCTAGGAAATCCCCAAAGATCTGTGTGCTTGTCTTAGGGACAAGGAGGTAGAAGAAACACTGTTCTGTTCTACCTTAGTTGGGAGGAAAGGGAGCTTTAGTCACAAGCAACGGGCGGCTGCAGGGAAAGAGCCAGTATGTGGGATGGTCCTTAGAGGCTGAGGATAAATGTAACAGGCAGTGTCCGCAGGAACCTCACAATGGCCAGAAGCCCTAGTCCTCCATCTACTCCTTCCCAGCTGAGCCCTGGCATTCCCACCTCTATTTCATTCTTCCTATTATAACAGGGATCTCTAATTCCCAGACCAGAGCACTCAGGAAGTTTCTAAATTCCAGCAAGTGGGAGACAGGGAAGCAGGGTGTACTTGTTTTTTTCCCATATTGCACATGAGACAAGTTGTGCCTGGGCATTCCAAATTGGAAGCCTGAACTCACTCTCCATGAAAATCCGCTACAGAGAACAGCTGCATTCTTTAGTTTTCCTATCTTACAAGCTAAAAAGATTCTCTGGACTATCTAAAGGCACCTCTATTCTTAAAACAAAACAAGACCAAAAAACAAACAAAACAACCCAAAACAAACAAACAACAACCAGAAGATATATTTCTAGTTCCATACAACAGTCTTAATAAATACTAGATCCTCTGAGAACTTTGAAACAGCAACACAACAGGAACAAATAGTATCTGAGATGTCAACCCTTGAGCCCCAACTAATGGGTATATTCGAAACAAGGACAGACATCCATTCTCTATTTGAAGATGTTAGGATAAGACTCTGTAAGTCAATTCTTTACAAATGGCATGCTCTGTGGACAACGACACATTCCTACTTTTCAGTAACTCCATGCTTTTTATCATACTGCATTAATACCTTCTATCTGTGTAGTCCACAGGTTTACAGAAGACTTCACTATTCGTTATACTGTACATTAGTTGCCCCTCACTGGGGTAGGTAAAGCAGGGAGAATTACCTCCATTTTACAGATGAAGAAATAAACAAAGATATTAAGGGACTAGTTCAAAGTTGACTGAGCTAAGACCCAAACTTAGGTTTTCTGACTCCAATACAAAGAGGAAGTTCTGCAGAGGAGGTCATCATAACACAATTCATGGCACCATGGAATACCACGGTACTAAAATCAACACTTTCCTAACACCAACATCATGTCACAATTATATATTTAAGGCAATGGGGCTAGATGTGAGGACATTCTGGCAAGGAGAGGCTACTTACTCAGTTACCTGCTGATTAAACTTTAGATATTTAATTTTGAGTTAGCTGAAGATGCTGTATATTTAAGTCTTAAAATTTTTGTATTCATTAATACCTATTATAGATGTGCTCTACCAAAAACCAAACCAAAACAAAATCCTGATTTTGAAAAACGTGTTTCTTAATGTGTGTCTGTTTTAATTTATTAACTTGATTTTGATTTATTTTTAAGTAGGTTCCACACCCAACGTGGGGCTTGAACTCATGATCCTGAGATCAAGACTCAGTATGCTCTACCGACTAAGCAAGCCAGGTGCCCCTGAAAACATAGTTTTATTCAGCAGGTATCTGTGGCAATGCCTTATAAAAGGACTCACCAAATGTCTTTCACTACTATTTATGTATTTAAAATCATTCTACATATATATGTACTATATGTATATTCAATTTACATAGAACTTTGTGAGACAACCTACTATACTAAGCAAAGTATAGACACTTTTATAAATATACTAGCCATGTAATATCACTGACTTAATAAATGGAAAAAAGGGGCCACTAAATTGTCAACCATCATACTGCTTTTCTTCAACAAAGAAGTCCAACGCACAAGTCACCACATCGGTGATTACAATGAATGTGTCTGGCAAAATGACTACACCTCCTTCCTAAAGTGGTTATACATCTTACTGAGTCATATTGTAGTCATTAGCCAGAGTTAATTTTGAACAGATAGATGGGGAGATACTCATGTTTAGGCCTGCATGATTTGGAGTCTCTTCCATTATCTGCTTATTTCGCTGAAGAAACCCAAAGCCTGAAGAGTTGCTTAATATTACCAAGACTTCCTAATAACATCTCTGAAGTAAGACTGTGCTCAGATGTAAGGATTACACGAAAAGGAATCTTGTCTGGAGACCGGTGATGTCAAAACGAAATCCACGGGACGCACGCACACGCCCGCTCGAGTTCCCACCAGCAGCTCTCGACAGTTTCTTCCTGGTTTACACGTGATGCCTATCCCAGCTCTAAACCCCCTTCTTTCTCATTAGGTAATATCCCCAGGTGCAGAGCAGTGAGAGAGTTATTTTTTCCCTCAACAACTTTATATTTTAACTAACACTCTAATAACAACCATTAGGTCTGAATTCTACTTCAGTAATATTGCTATGAATTTGGAGCAATCTTCTTTTATAGGAGTTCACAGTTTCCAAAGAGTTTTCCAAGTGGCATGCCGCAAATGGGTTATAGGTGGGCTAAGATGTCCACTCTCGTCAGCCCTGGGGAAGGCTGGTTGGCCCTTGGGCTGCGCCTCTGGCCAGCCGAGAGTGGCTGCATCCACCGACCCGTGTGCCTCCTCAGATGTTACCATTTTCTCTATGCCGTTACCTGAAAAAGGCTGGGAAGCATTGGAACTCAAAGAGGAATGGTCCTCCACAAATTACAAGGCCACTCTGGCAGGCACAGATGCTGTCTTCCAAACGGATTCCCCCAAAGTGGCAAGTAAACCGAGCACTGAAGCAGTCAGGTGAACGGGCTTAACTACTCCCGCACTTGAGGAAACTGGGAAGTCCTGTCATTTTACAGCTTGAGGAGTTCCTCTGCAGGCACTTTATTTTGTCTCCCGGAAAGAAAAAAAGGTACCAGAAGAGATCTGTGAGGAAAATAATAAAGCCGTCGGTGCTGCGGGTTGCAGGAAGATTTACCTGGCCTCACGGCTTTCCTACTGCTTCTCCTCGACATTAAGACTAAGGCTTTTCATCCTCCTGATCTTGAAAAGCACATTCCCCTCAACTTCCATAAATCCGCAGAACCTGAAAAGAGCCCCAGTGTCACTGAGTAAAAGAGGCGGCTTTAGGAATCTCACTGGAAGGAGGGGTGTCTTCAAGCCTCTCACTGCTAAGCCGGACATTTCCTAACACTGGACAAATTGTACATCCAGCTCAGGGAGGGTGAACTGCAGTGGTCTTTTACCCTCCGAGCCAATTGTTAGCTTTTCACAGGAATCAGCAGGGAAGCACATGTGAAGCCTCTGTGGTGCCGGTGAGCGCCCCCATGCCTTGTGTGACTCTGCATGTAGATGAAGCAGGCCGGGGGCTTTCTGAGCCGTGGCTGCTGAGTTCTCAGAGCAGCGCTTTTCTCCGGCGTGGCTCCCTGCTGGGACAGCCCTTTTCAGCCTTCTACCCCCCCTCGATCTCTTCTCCTGCACAACACAGGGAAACTTGATTGAAATAAAGACCTAGGGAACATGTTTTATTTTCTCCTGTTCAATCCATTTTAGAAAAGCTTTTAATTGGTTTTAAAAAGATGCTAAACAAAATGTGATGATGTTTTTCAGTCTTCATGAACTACAGATACCACTTTTTATACTTTCAAAGGGCTAATAAATCAATCATGAAATTAACTCTCCAGCTAAATTTAAAGCAAACCCACTGAATACCGGGTTCATTAAAAATCTATGCATTTACTTCGAAAAATTTAAAATTCAAAGAAAATTATCCTAGTAACTGAAATCTGACTTGAATTTTTAGTCCTGCACTGAAAATCCAAGACCAAAGCAATCACAAAGGGGAAAAAAGAAGGCTTGTGAACCAGTTTTAATAAGCCAATTTACAACGAGGAGGGGTGTGGGGGAGGGGAGGAGGAGAAAAGAGAATATCCTGATACATAACAACATAGTGCCCCCGAAGGGAGTCTTTCATTTGAGCATGTGCACACATGCACACATAATTTTTCTACGTGAAAGCTGGAATCACAACAAATGCAATATTAAGAACCCCGTGGCTGATATGATTACTATATTGTGTACATGTAAAGTTCCTCTTTCTAAAGAAATATGCCTTCAACTTTTCTGTTTTGACACTGATACAAATAATAGTTTTCTACCACCCTAGGTAGCTCTACAACCCTCAGATCCAGGCACTTTTAATATTTAATTGAAAACATCTGAAAAACCTACATGGCTAACGGTCCGGTGATGTGAGTGCCTCCACTGTAGGAAGACAAATCTCTCGACGCTGGGTCAGCCTGAAATTTTTCCCTCATTCTCCTGAGAGAATATAAATTAACTTAAAAAGCAAGGTGGTACAGAGAAAGCATATTTTCATTTTGTCAAGTATATGCCGACTAGAAATACTGGAAACATTCACTTCTTCTGCCGCTGGTTCACCTCTACAGCAGGCCACCATCTAGCAGTCCAGGTCAGAGTCACCCAATTCCGACTCACGACGGGCTGGTCTCCAATCACTAAGGCAACCAGATCTATCTTTGACTTCTTACCCATTCCTATACCTTTCCTTTTCGGTCCTTAGAGGAATTCATTCTACATCCCTTTGTAATGACCCAATCCCTGTTTCTAAGACTTCTCCCAAGCTGGACCACATACCTGGGATGCTCATTTCTTGCTTTTATCTCCCCCATAACCCTCCTTTTATCAATTAAGTAGCTTCTGCAACCACTTTTTTTAAGTGCCTGTTTTATTGAGATGTAAGTCACATAACACACAATTCACTGATGTAAAGTGTTACTATTTAGTGGTTTTTAGTTTTGTCACAGCTGTGTGCAACCATCACCATGATCACTTTTAGAACACGTGAAATGCCCCAAGAAACCTCGTACCCATTAGCAGTCACCTCTCATTCTCCCTATCCACCCCTTTCAGTCCTAGGCAACCATGAGTCTATTTTCTGACTCTATAGATTTGCCAATTCTGGACATTTCAAACAGAAGGAGTCAAACAATATGTGGTCTTTTGTGGCTGGTTTCGTTAGGTTAGCATGTTTTCAAGGTTCATCTGTGTTAGAGCATGTGTCAAGACGTCATTCCTTTTCATTGCTGACTGATACTCCACTGGGTGCATATACCACATACCACATTTTGTCTGTGACCATCTAGGTCATGTCCACTTTTTGGCTGTTATGAATAATGTTGCTATGAGCAAATCTACAAGCTTTTGTGTGGACATATATTTCACTTCTTTGGGGTATGTACCTAAATTGTTGGACCGTATGGTAACTTTATCTCTAACTTTTTGAGGAACAGCTAGACCCAAAGGCTGCACAATTTTTACACTCCTATCAGCAGTGCATAAGGTTCCAATTTCTCCACATGCACAGCAACACTTGCTATTATCTGACTTTTTGGGTGTAGCCATCCTGGTGGGTATGAAGTGGTATCTCACTGAGACTTTGATTTGCATTTCCCTGATGGCTTATGATGTTGAGTATCTTTTCATGTGCTTATTGGTCATTTGAAATTTATTGATTTTTGAATGTTTTCATTTTAATCGTACCTCGACAAATAAATTACAGTACAAAATACTTAAGCCCACCAAAATGAGGAGACACTCAAAAAATACCTCTAGAAGTAAGTTATCTAGGGGCATATGGGTGGCTGTCACCTGAGCATCCGACTCTTGGTTTTGGTTCAGGTCATGATCTCACAGTTCGTGAGTTCGAGTACTGCATTGGGCTCTGCACTGACAGTATAGAGTCTGCTTAGGGTTCTCTGTCTCCCTCTCTCTCCGTCTCTCCCTCACTCTCTCTCTCTGAATAAATAAACTTAAAAAAAAATTAAAAAGAAGTTATCTATATTTCTTGTTGAATAAGTTATTCGTGAAGTACATCTGTATAAACCTGTGCCAGATGCTGTAAGATTTAAAAACATTAGGTAATGTTCCTTTCCTTAAGAATTTTACAGTTATTTTTACAAAATGGAAAGTTTTCCTAAGTCTTTAATCAAAGTGGTGTCTTTTTTTTTAATGTGTTCTATTTTATTTCTATTAGTATCTATTTTGGATTACAAATAATAATTTGTATTCTCAACTAGGGGATGTCTCTCTGTTTAAATGAATGTGTTTAACAATGTAAAAGGACTAGCAGTTTAAAAAATATCAATAAAAAATTATTCTTCCTTCTCTTAAATGAGTTTTGGCATAAATTCTTTTTAGCTAAAAACTGAATAAGATACAAACTTAAATGCCCTGGAGAGTCTCCTGATCTAATAATTTTTAAAAGAGAGAATTTGTTTGTAGGGGATGCATATAGCGGTTGTGGTTATATCCACTGTCAGCAATTTTAGCTCTATCTATTTACATACTTATTGAAGGAACCAGAGAAGGGAAAAATATATTTACTTCTCTAACTTCAGTAGGAGTTAAAACTGCAATTACTGGGGATGATAGTTTATGGAAAAATGATTTAAAAATCCTTACAGTGCATGTATGCAGTAAATTTTCAAGGTGGCTGTACCTTATGTTTCTTTTAACTATTCTAGAAGTACAAAAAAACAAAAACAAAAAAATCTTAGAAATATCAAGACAAGTCCATCACTTTTAGTTCTCTCTCTCTCTCACATACACTTTTAACTGTTAAATTAAAGGCAGATTCACCAACTTAACATTAAATACTTTCCATACAGCTGAGTTAATATCTCTAACCTCCAAATACCAGATTCCCATACAGACATTAAGATGTTTTTCAACTTACTGTTTAACCCCTTTGTATCTGCCTTTGGCATTTCTTCAAGGCTATAGTTCACAAAATCAGTCAAGAGAATTTGGGTCTTGTGTCATAGCCAAACATGCTCTGGCAGCCTCTACATAATTAACGCATTTAATCAACCCTCATAGATCACTTTTAAATGTGTTAAGCTACCAAAATCACCAGTCTCCAATAGCTGCGTCAGTAAAAATGCAACCACATGAACGAAGATCCTGGCTACTAACTCCCTGCTCAACAGTGCCACGTGACATACGAGAAACAAGTCAAGCTTAACTGTAAAAATTTTTAAAAAGAAAAGAAAAAGAAAAATCTGCCTACAGGAAATAAATTTTCCCAAATACAAATCCTTAGGAAAAACCTAGGAAATGATAAATGAAACAAATGGGAACATGTATTTAATCCCTCCTACACGAATATCATCGTCTCTCATGGGAGAGGGAGGCGGGTGGGGACGTGTAACATGGTGGGAATGATGTTATTGAACAACAAGAACAGAACACTAATCGAAACTAGGGTTTTGAGATCTTCAGAAAAGGACTCTTCTCGGTTAAGAAAATCATTTCCCTTAAAACAGAAGGCCAGACCAGACGACTCTGCAAAAGCCCCTCGACAACAGAATTTTCTGTGTTTATGATCGCTTGCTTATTTAGCAGCTCATTTACCATTATGTGCAGTTCACTGGAAAAATTCCAGGAAAATGTTCCTTATATTATTTTTACCTGAGGAGGTGCCTTTTTCAGTAACACAAGAAGAGCCTGTAATACCAGATTAGAAAACCGAGGGCCAATGGGGACATAATCTGGAAGAGAAATATTTTTATGTTTTAGGGATTCAATATATATATGCACATATTCCAAACATTCAGATTTTTCTGTATTGAAAATAAACATAGTCCTAAGTAACTGTCATGTAACTAATGATAATTAGAAAAAAAAAATTCCAATAACTTAAATGCTTAAAACATTATATAAGAACTCTCATCTGTAAACTTTTTAAAAAAGCTTCTAAATATCCATTTTGAGTTCAGGTAGACATTTTTTTATAATATTCAAATAGAGACTTTATTTTTTAGGGGAGAAGGAAAAACCCAGGTATATTTAGTAAGCATGTCCAGGAAATTACTGCAAACCACGGTAGTACAGTAAGCTCACAGGCAACAAATCATAACAGAAAATGGGGGGGGGGAGGGAATGCCAAGAAATAATGTAAATAAGGTACTTCAATATGACTGAAATGATGGTAGAGTCACTAAGACTGGTCCTCAGATGGGGAAGAACAGAGAACTTTCTAAAACTTTCTGTTAAACAATCCTTCAGGATTCAGCATGAATGCCACCTCCTCAGCTTTCTCTGCATTGTACTTAGAATTACCTTCAGGCATCAGCCTTCTGAAGTCGAAAGTGATCTTTCCCTTTTCTGAATTTCCAGAACATAAGGCACATTCTACTTTGCATTAGTTTTCCCCAATATATGTTATAATGACAGCGTCGTAGTTTTTGAGACCCTACTAATTTCAGCCCAGTAGTAAGGGCTCAGCTTACTTGTCGAATAAATGAACAAACAAGTACAGATAATAACTATTCATACAAGTGAAAATATACTCAGAGGGCACACATTCCTGACATAGTAGTGTTGCTATGACCACACATCTCAATTGTGTTTAGATAAAGGAATTTACACAGAGCTATGAGTTTGTGCTTAAAAGCTTTTAAAGAAATAATCCTATAAACTGGGCTGAAATATATCAAAAATAGCAGACCAAAACTCCAGGTCACTAGATAAAACTACCAAATTAAGAAGACCTCAGATACACCTTTATATATAAAGATATGTCTTTGCTTTATAACAAATATTGCCTTAAGAAACAAGAAAATAAATACCAGAGGACTAAAGCAAGTCTGAAAATAATGAGGAAAATGTGGTAAGTACAGTTAAGCTGAAATCATTACTACCCCATTTTGGATAGCTTAAGAAGGGATTACTCAGGTGTTGGGAAGTACCTTCAGAGGTTTATGAAGTCACCATGCGGGTGTAATGTCTATAGTTTTAGCATCCTGAGTGACTATAATAATGCACTTCTCCCAGATTTATCTAATTTTTGCAATGAAATAAAATGTAAGCGACAATGAAATAAAATGTAAGCGACAATACTTTTCTGGCATTTACTGGGGGATTACTCCTTACGAATTGTGCGCAGGGACTGTCTTAATCATTCCGGTCTCCTGTAGCAGTGCACTGAGGCAAAGGAGTTGTTTACTCAATATTTTTAAAAATTACTGTAGAGCACTTTTAACTTTCAGAATGTTTTCAACATATTTATGCCATTTTTGTCTTCACAATTACTCTAAGGTATGAGTGAGGAAGGGAACACCATCTCTGTTTTATAAGAACAGAAACTGAGGTATGGGGCACTCACAGCTTCTCCCCAAGTGTTATTTCACTTCATTCACATGCCCTTCTTCCCTTAGTTCTGTCAAAGTTCCTAAGTGGAAACTCTGGGGTATGGGCAACTCAGAGGTACTAAGCAGCAAATATATCCATCAATGAAAATTACTCATCACTTATTACGGGCAGGGAACTCTATGGAAGAAACAAAATAATGTGAGGTATGGGCCCTTATGGGAAAGCAGTTGATAATGGAGTTACAGTCATAAGGCATATTTGACATGAATACCGTCTCTGACTTCGTACATAAGAACATAGTTCCTTGTAAGACAAAGAAAAGTATTTCCATTGCCCTATAGTTTACAAATACCCGTTATTTTTCTCTTGTAATTTGTGAGACATTCGCGTAATGTGGCAAAGATAGTACGATGGCAAAAGTTACGTGACTCACCAAGCAGTCTCTCAATGTCATCTACAACCACACAACTAAGCTGGGATTTGTATGCATCATCAAAGATCTGGAAGAAAGCAAAACCATTTATTAATTGTTGCTCTCCATAATTACGACAATTTCCAAGAAGATAAAATTTAGTTAATTCTTGAGCAATGCCTAAACAAAGCACAGTATAACAGCAATATGTCGGACTCAACTACATTAGAATTTAACAGATAATACGATTTTAGAACTAAGAGTTCTTGCCATTTAAAAATGAGGAAATTGAGGCCCAAAGCAGTTAAATGACTTGCTCAAAAGGACACAACTAGATCACAGCTGAGCACGGAGCAGGGTGATGCTGTTTTCAGCCCCATGAGCTGGATGTGTCACACCTGGGCATGCTAAGGAACGTTGGTCTTTAATCAACTGACAAATCTCATCAAATTATCACAATGGTCTCTCCTATGTCAGGTGCGTGGCTTCAGTGTTGTGACTCAAGAAGTAGATGGAGCCACAAGGGATGTGTAGAATAAAACTAGATGTCATTTTATTATCTGTAAGAACTGTGGCCCTAGCTAATCAAGAATAACACTGAAAGAATTCTGTTCACTCATATCAGACCATAATGGTCAAAATGTTTACAGAAGAGTTAAAGTTGGTTATAAAGGATCAGGTAGATGTAGCTTTAGAACCAGACAAAAGATAATAGTACACTGTCTAAAGACAGTGAAAGAAATGCAAATTAAAGCAAGCAGTAAAATAAAGTTGTTATATCCTGACAAGAATGTAGCAATTTCAAGCCAGACAAAAGACTTAATTTATGTGTAAGTTGGATGTAAGTGCCCAAGACCTTGAGACCAGCCTTTTCATGAATGTGAGGGTCCCTATTCTAGTGACTATAACTGGGGTTCAGGGCATCTCACGGATGTCATCTGTAAGAATTAATTCCTACATGCCAGCCCGGTCTTTCTGGTTGATAAATAACCTCACCGCTCCAAGATGGTAACCACCCCTCCACCCATCTTGCTTGGGGTAGCATAATATTCCTTAGTGGTTATCTTTTAACCATAGATAATTAAGTATTAGGTATAGAAAGAAAGCAAATCAAAGCTTTCAGTATTAATATTTTTCATATTAAGTTTAAAGACAACTCGTATATACTTGGTCTCTAAAGTATTTGTAACAGTTAAGAAAAATTACCGTATCAAGATTAATAGATTAGCTTTGCTAGTTCAATTTTAAAATACACAATTGGATAATTCATTTTGATAAACTTTTCATTGGAAGGTAAAAGACAACTTAAATAGCCTTATATATAGTAAAGACAATCTAAAGTTCACCATACTTTTATTATTAGTTGTATTTTAATTTATCGTTAAATAAATATAATTACTTTGAAATTCGATGTTTTGTTAGAAAAACAACTGAAGTACTATAAAGAGAAAATAAAATACTTTAAATGAATAAATATAGTTTAAAATATTTAAAGAAATTTAATTAAGTTGTAAAAGTCCCCTTTGAAGGAATTGCTAATTTTCACTAGACTTACAAATATAATAAGGTGTAACTGGACTTTTTTTTAAAGTTTGTTTTTGGGGAGACTGGGTGGCTCAGTCAGTTAAGTGTCTAACTTCTACTCAGGTCATGATCTCATGGTTTGTGAGTTCGAGCCCCATGTCCGACTCTGTGCTGACAACTCAGAGCCTGGAGCCTGCTTCGGATTGTGTCTCCCTCTCTCTCTGCCCCTCCCTGACTTGTGCTCTGTCTGTCTCTCTCTCTCTCAAAAATAAATAAACGTTAAAAAAAAAAAAAGTTTATTTTCTTTTGTGTTGAAAAACTAGGTTTTAAATTACAAAATTTTAGTATGTTGACTTTTCATTTTTTTAAAGTTAACTTGCTTTATTTATTTATTTATTTATTTATTTATTTATTTATTTATTTATGAGCATGAGCAGGAGAGGGGCAGAGAGAGAGAGAGAGAGAGAGAGAGGGAGGGAGGGAGAGAGAGAGAGAGAGAGAGAGGGAGAAAGAGGAAGGGAGGGAGGGAGAGAGGGAGAGAGAGAGAGAGAGAGAGAGAGAGAGAGAGAGAGAGAGAAAGAATCCCAAGCAGTCCTCATGCTGCCAGCGCAGAGCCCAATGCAGGGCTAGAACTCACAAACTGTGAGATCATGACCCGAGCTGAAATTAAGAGTTGGATGCTCAACCGACTAAGCCACCCAGGCACCCCAACTTTTCATTTGTTAAACCTCAAATTAGCTATACATGGTCATTTTTAGCTCAAAAGTCACCCTCAAAGATGTTAAACAAAGACCATGGCAAAAAAATCAACTCATGTGGACAATCTAGACAGCAAGTTCCTCCCAACACACTATCTGTCCTTTAAGGGAGGAAATGTCTTCCTCAGTATTAGGTTTTCAATGTCTGACACCTCACTGGTGCTTAATAAATGTTTCTGGCTTGCATGCGTGAAAGAACACCTCTGTTGCTTGCTTTCCTTTGCACCATCCCCTTTACCCCTCGCTCACTCTCCCACACTGTGTTAAAATCCCATTTACTCTTGCATCCTCAGCTATCTATCTCCCCAATGGATTGTGAGGTGGATAAAAACTTTATTCAAGTTGTCTCTAGGACCTGGCATAAAATAATATTTATACTTGCCCAGTGGATTCAGTGGTTCAAACAACACAAGTTCTAATTCCATCTTGCCATAAATCACTTGTCTCTGTTCTGCTCTGGTACAGCATTTTGTATATTGTGCACATATTAAGGGTTCATTGTATTCTTCCTTGTATTATACTAGACTATAAAAGCCCTTTGAAGGCAAGTGGTGCCTTAATTATCTTTGTATCCTCACATCACTTAATATAATGGCTTACCAGAAAGTAATCAATAAATATTTACTATAAGAATAAATCTACATTTTATAAGCAGAAATATCAACGAGTAGTTGGAGATGTATGATTGAAGTCAGGGTATGGAGCTCACTCTCAGGGCAGTCAGTGATTGCTGAAACCATGAAACCATAATATGTGTTAATATGGATGATATCTTCAAGGAGAAATGGCACAGGTAAAAGAATAAGGAGTTAAGTACCAAATCTTGGAGTGTTAGTCTACTCACTCATTTAACAAATATTTTGGAGTTCCTATTATATGTCAAGCATTAACGAAGGCAATGGAGAGAGTAATGAATGACACAAATATGATCCTACCTCCACAAAAATTGGAGTGGGGGAAGCGGGTCACATATAACCATAATACAGCATGACTGGAGGAAATACAAGGTGAGATGGTAGTATACGTATAGCAAAAGAGCTGTGGCAGTCATTGGGGATACCCACACACGTGCTGGCATGTGGCTGGACGGTCGTTCCCCACCCCCTCTTAAGTCAGGGGCTTGTGTTGGTTAATGAAATGTGACTGGAAATATATCACTTTCTGAAAGGAGCTTTAAGAGCTACTGCAAGATTCGCCATATTCCCTTTATCTGGCCTTGGCCATCATGATATCACATGTGAGATGGAGCCTCTGTTACATGTTAGAGTCTCTGAGAAACTTCAATGAGCAGAGCTCCCACTCTGAACCATGATGGGCATGTAGTGTGAACGAGAAATAAACTGTGTTATGTTAAGCCACTGAGATTTGAGGGTTGCTCAGTATTGCAGCATAACTTAGCCTAGCCTAACTGACAGAGGATCACAGAGTCGACGATAGTGTCCTCAATTTAGGGAGCGACATTTAACCTGAGACCTGAAGGATAAACAGCCAGCAGAAAATGGAGAAGAAACTGTTCCAAGAAGAGCATACTGAGTATTAGGAGGCTCAGAGTGAGAAAATTCAGAAGCACTGCTGGAACCGACACATAGTAAGAATTAAAACGAAGAGATGCTGGTGTGGTATGTGTGGAAAATGGCTGCTGAGAGTTGAAGCAGAAGAGGTGATGAAGAAGCCTGGATGTGGAGTGTCTTACAAACCTCATATGAGTTGAAATTTTACTGTAAAGGCAATAAAAAGCCACTAAAGGATTTTAGATAATGGACCGACATGTCAGGTTTATGATTAAGAAACATTTTTCTGCCTGGTGTATAGAAAACATTAGAAGGGAGTAATCATTGTTTAACTCTGTAGAATTCCAGCTGAAAGATAATGGTGGTCTGGAAGCGAGAGGGGGTGTTCTGTAAGTGGATGGATTCTAGAGACGTTTAGGAGGCAGAACTGAAAAGATGTGGTGATGAATGGGTGTGGATATGAGGACGAAACTAGAGTCAAGGGTTCCCCGGTTTGGCCACTAACACAGAGAACAGAGGAGAAGCTCGTTTGACGGATCATGAGTACATGTAAAGAGCGGGGAAAGAGAAGCCCCTCACCTCTCCCTGCACCCTCCCCCAAAGGGAAGAATAATAAGACATTTATTTCAGTCTCTTGACACATAAGCAAGCGTGGCCCCTTTTAGCTTTGAGGTGGTGAATTCATGACAGCAGAAAAGTTTAGAAGCAGTTCCATAGTGGTTCTTTAATATTTTTTGGAAGACCGGACCCGGGATAGCAGCCAGTGTGGTACCCTATGAACTCCAGTGATTTCAAGGAGTCCCTGAAAATAATACTTGCTCTTCAAATCGTTTTTCAGAATTCTACTAAAGGCTCTGATGCCATCATGTGATTCTGTCCATCGGGCTGTAATATTGTGGGTTAGAGCCACAGGGCCCGGGGATAGGGTGGACTGGCTATTTGCAGTACTACGTTTTTCCTGATCAGCCCTTCTCCCTTCTCAAGAACAGTGGAGAGCTTATACTGCTCCAGAAATCTTACTCAGGGCATTGCTGGGGTCAAAACTGATGACACACTGGTACGCTGTCCCACCAGTGTATCTCAGATACTGTGTTCACGAAGCACTACAAATCACTTCACAGCTGACTGCATGATTTACCTATAAGATTTTAGAAGAAAAGTACCTACAGCAGTCATTTAATGTAGTTTTGTTTGTTTGTTTGTTTTGTTTTTTACAGACAGCTCTTAACGTACTAATCACTCTCATGAGGAGAGGAGCGCTCACGCTAACTCTCTTAACAACCTACTAACCATGACAAAGGCTGTGCAATTCCAGTTGTAACTTGACCAGTTTCAGTTGACAGGTCAACTGAAACTCCACTGGGTAGCAACTCACTCTAATTTAAATACACACACCCCTTTCACTTCTTACACACGTAATTCTTTACTAGTATAATACACGCTCACCACTCTTCTCCCAGATCCCTGTTTTTGGCCTAGTGTCCTCAGCCCCTTCCAGTCTAGGCTCCCTGGCCCAGGCCCCAGCACAATGTTCACTAAGAAACACTCAGATTCGGCTGGCAAGTACATGCGATTAGCTGTCAGATGAAAATCTAAGTGACATATTTACACAGTGAGCTGGGAAGTTCCACCGCAACTTTAGGTAGATAAGTCCAAAAAGGAGGAGTAGTACTGGAAACGAAAAAATGCAGAAAAAAACAAAAAACAAAAACAACAAAAAACTGCCCCAGCTAGAGCACTGCAACTGAAGTGCCAGACTTGCCGTTATGAATGGCACATAGCAGATACACAGGGCCGCTCTGCATCAAATGATGCCAAAAAAACAGGCAGGTGGGCTGAAACTGGGCTAGTGGTGGTTCTCAAAGACTCCTTGATTGCTTGTTTTAAAGATTTTTATTTTTAAGTAATCTCTACACCCAACATGGGACTTGAACTTAGAACCCTGAGATCAAGCACTGCATGCTCTACCAACTGAGCCAGCCAGGGGCCGGCCCCTCCCAAAGTCTCTTTAAAAATTAATTTAAATTGGGGCACCTGGGTGGCTCAGTCGGTCAAGCGTCCAACTTCGGCTCAGGTCATGATCTCATGGTTCGTGGGTTCAAACCCCGCATCGGGCTCTGTGCTGACCATTCAGAGCCTGGAGCCTGCTTCGGATTTTGTCTCATTCTCTCTGCCCCTCCCCCACTTGTGTTCTGTCTCTCTGTCTCTCAAAAATAAATAAATGTAAAAAAAATTTTTTTTAATTAATTTAAATTCAGATCCTCTCATTTAGTAAGATAAAGTATGTATGATGCTCAAGCTTCATCTTATTGGTGAGGTTATCAGTTGGGGATCAGATAAGCAGTTATCATGCAAACCAGGACACCTGAAAGGAGGGAGCTGTTAATAATTTTAATAATAATTTAAAAAATCAGGTTTTTACCTGTTAAAACCAGGATTGCTCAAAGCAAATTGGAATGTCAGGTCGTCCTAGTTTTATCGGGAAGTTTCCTACAGGAAACTTATCAGTATAAAATTATTGGCTTATAATATCAGCATACATCAAGTAAAATTATCAGTATATATAGCATTAGAGTCTGATCAGAAGTCTGAAAGAGAAGGCTAAAGAAAAAGAATTGGAAGGACTGAAGAAAGGAAAAGTGTATAAAGAGTAGCATCAGTCAACACAGACATAATGACAGGTCTATTCTAGAAGATGAACAGTTTCTCTAGAAAACACAGAATCCCACAGTCTATTTAGTACCACTTCTCTTGTTTGCCAGGTAGGTAGTGGTCCTAAGAGACAAGCTAAAGGATGAGGGGCCCAGGCTGAAGGCAAAACATGCCAGATGCACTACGCAAGCACGGAGGAAAAGGAGGTACGGGGCTCCCGCCACACAGGCCTTGGGGCGGTTCTGATATGGTCCTCCAGGACGCTGCGAGCTCTCCAGGCACAGAGCCCACTCCTGGAACCTACAGACACGCTGAGAGCCACCTGTGTGCAGGGGAGGGGCAGCAGCTGCAGATTCTGGAGTCTACATGAATACAAATGGGAACACGCCAGCATTAGCTCCATGTTAATCCCGGCCTTTCAGAATCACAAACCACAGCAAAGCGTGTTCTAAGTGGATTCCATCCTCCATTTTCTATAACCTCATTAGTGCTCTGAGGTAAGTGAAGCCAAATTCTCTGGTTCTTCTGGGGCTAAAAGAGTTCATCTCAATTCTGAAGTGGTTGGCGTGAAGCACCTAGTTAGTAGGAATCTGATGACTTAGAAAATCCTTAATGTAGTAAATCTGTCAGCAATTAGTTGAAAGCATACCCTAATCATTTTTGGTAGCATATAAAAACGTAAATGAGCAAATTCAAATCGGTGCTATCAGTAATAATCTCTAGTTTCTAAAAATAACCTGGGAGTAGACCAAGCAAACATTAGCTGTCTTCTAATGAAACTGCCTCAGGAAGTGGACCTAAACTTTTGGCAAAGCACTAAAGCTTCCTGGAATGACCTTAAAATCCCTCATTTGTTCTCCCTGCTTTTCAGGAAAAATTCTTACATTTTTCACATAACACAAACCACAGAGTGGGGTATTCTTAATAATATAAAAAGTCACAAGGTCTGAAAGTTCTACTAAAGATCTGTACTATCCTCCTTTGTGTGCCAAAGAGATACAAACACCCAAAGACAAAGTGTATTAAACAAAACGACAATATGCGCCCACCCCCCCACCCAGCCATATGGGGACCAGTAGTCACTTCCAGAGTGTCCACTTCTCTCATTTAATACATGCACAAACTTCGGCAAGTCAGCTACATGATATATTAGGATGTTAACCAAAAACATCCAAATTCTGTTGCTTAGTAACTGCTGTCAAAAGATCCAATTTCCAGCTCTGCTCTTTGTATGGACTAAACCATGAAAAGAGGAGGATTAGGCACCATGATTCTGTTCTGTACAGACTACAATTTGCAGTGGGATTTACAGGAGGATATTCAAAGAAGATTATTTCCTTCTTGCAAAGCTAGGAAGGGAACATTTCTTCCATTAATTTTTAGTCCTTTAAAAACAAGACTATATGATGTTACTAATGGGTATAGTTTTATAAATCGCTGATATTCCTACTTAATTTTGTTCAAACAATTTAGTCACACTGGATTGTTCTATTTCATCTTTGCACTGATTGTGTACTCGGAAAGCATTGAGATTAGGTAATTAGTTAAAATCAAACTCTACTGTTTTGTTCTTTTGTTCATTTAATAGCACTGACGGAAATAGTAAAATAGATTTTTAAAAAAATATAGATGCAAGACGGATAAAGGAACAAATTTAAAAACAGAATGGAGTTGGGACACAAACATAAAATGGGGGAGAAGATCTGTAAATCCTTCAAGTATCTTAATGGGACATGTGGCATCCCCGCCCACACCACCCCCGCATGTGGGGATAATGGTGGTGTTGAGGAGTTTATCCACCGAGAAAGGATTCATTAAGCAGATTAAGAGAAGTAGAAGGTAAACTTTAAATTAATTAAGAATAAACTACCATGTATTTTAGCACCCTCCATATGTGAACAAGAAGCAACAGCATAACTACAATGAAATCTCTAAGAGACTCATTAAAAGAAGCCAAATGGCTCCTCTACTAACAAAAATTCTTACCTCTTGGTTTAAGCAATAAAATGGCATATAACGATATTCTATGAATTAGCTAGTCAGACCATCTTTCTTTAACAAAAATTAATATGTTAAATTATATGAAGTTATATTTTTTAGTTTCATAAACTATTATGTTACAAACATTTAAAAAAATCTTTTAACTTGAGTACTTACTCATTAAAATGTAGCTGAAGAAATAATTTTTTTAACTGTTTACTTTTGAGAGGGAGAGCGTGTGCACGCACATGCGCACGCATGGATGGGGGAAGGGCATAGAGAGAGGGAGGGAAAGAATCCCAAGCAGGCTCCAGGTGGCCAGGGCAGAGCTTAATGTGGGGGCTCAAGCTCAGGAACTGTGAGACCATGACCTGAGCCGAAACCAAGAATCGGATGCTCAACTGACTGAGCCACCAAGGTGCCCCTGAAGAAATAATTTTAAATACCAATCTTTTACTTCTCAAAATGGCAAAAAAACGTTTGTTTGTTTTTTTAAGATTTTATTTTTAAGTAATCTCTACACCCAACGTGGGGCTCGAACTCACAACTCCAAGATCAAGAGTTGCATGCTCCACCAACTGAGCTAGGCAGGTGACCCGGCAAAAAATATTTTAATAATATCAAGTGAAGGTGAGAGTCCAAGGAAACTGACATTCACATGATGGGGCTGCGAATGTAAACTGGTACAACTTTTTGAAGTAGACTTTATAAATCAGCAGTAGTTTTACATACGAGTTTTGATACCAACATTTATCAAAAATCTTCAAAAAATCAATGGTTTTACCTTAAAAATCCAAATTCTGCAAGTTTATCCTAAGGAAATAACCAAAAATGTATATACAGTAATAATGATAAGTAAAAATAATGAGTACACTTTACTGAGCACATATTATATATCCCAAAGCACTGCATGATACTTTATATAGATTATCATCTCACTTAATTCTGAATACTATCTTCATCTCATAAATGAAAAAACATAGGCTTGTAAATTAAGTGACTATAAAACCTGATAAGTGTGGTGGAGCTGGGATTCTAATGTAGATCTGTTTGAAACCTAAGCCCAAGTTCTCAGCCATTAGAATATGATCCTACTCTAAGAAAAATCTAATAAGAAAATGGGAGATGGTGATTTCTTTGGTTTGGTAGTTCTATAGAATATTATTTTTAATTGTGAAAAAACCTGGAAACAAACTAAATGTCCAGCAAAAGGGAAATGTTTAAATGAATATTATACAGGGGCGCCTGGGTAGCTTGGATGGTTGAACATCCGACTTCAGCTCAGGTCATGATCTCCCGGTTCCTGAGTTCGAGCCCCACCTTGAGGCTTGCTGCTGTCAGCACAGAGCCCACTTCAGATCCTCTGTCCCCCTCTCTGTCCCTTCCCTGCTCAGGCTCTCTCAAAAATAATAAAAACATTAAAAATAAATCAATGAACATTATACAGCTATTAACATAATGCTGAGATACATTTTAATGATATGGAAAAAAAGCTCCTAATATATTAAATGAAAAAAGCAAGTTTAAAATAGTATGTCCTGGGGCTCCTGGTGGCTCAGTCAGTTGAGTGTCTGACTCTTGATTTCATCTCAGGTCATGATCTCAGGGTTCATGGGACTGAGCTCCACACTGGGCTCCCTGCTGTTAGCGTGGAGCCTGCCTGAGATTCTCTCTTTGCCCCTCTCCTGCTTGTGCTCTCTTTCTCTCAAATAATAAAATAAACTTAAAAAAAAAAATAACAATCAGTATGTCCATTGTGATCCCCAATATACAGTGCATGTGTATGTGTATCTAAGTATAGGAGAAAACTGAAGGACAAATCCGGATTCTTTTTTATTTCCTTCTCTGTTCTTTTCTGTATTTTCTAAATTAGTTTTGTGATCGGGAAGAGCTACATCTTTGGGGAGGGGGCAGCACTTAGAAGGAAAGAAATACCCTCTCCACAATCAATAGAAAAGTATAGATTATTTGTGCTCTGAAAAAAAAAAAAAAAACAAAGAAAGAAAACATCTTCCCATCCGTACACTAAAAATGGAGGGAAGAGAATGGCAGTGGGAGGTAGACCAGAAGCACTGAGGAATGGCATTTATATTTCATTTTCAAAAGCAGCCTGGAAGACTTAGCACCTTTAGACTGGTTTGAGCCCTCAGGCTTTTGTCAACCTATCATTAGGCAACAATGTGAAAACTATTTGCAGGGTAGGATTTTGCAATATTTCTAATATATTTCTAAGACTCCTATGCTTCATTCTTTGTTCTGTACTTTAGTTACAGGGATGACTTTTTTTTCTTCTTTTGTCAAGAAAAACCAAAAAGTCTAATCTGAATTTATAATACTGATGACATGGAAATAATTTTTGTAACTTTAAGGGTGCATGGATGATCCAGACAGTGAATCATGAATCGAAACACTTTTGAATAAGCTTGTATAGACACTTATTTTTATATTCCTTAGCCTTCCACTCATCTAAAACTCTACCTTGAAAGGCTTTAACAATTTAAAGATTAAATCATAAGTTATTAAGCCATTAATTTAACCATTTAAGCCTCTAAACCCAGCACATATTACCTTCCCCCCTCAAGTCAATTTGCAAGAGATTAAAATAATAAAAATGATAATATCTCACACTTACAAAGCAGCTTTGATCTGTAGGAGCCTAAAGTGCTTTTTTAAAACTTTATAGAAAAACTAGGACCATCCACCCACATCTCAGAGTACATCTGAGGTAGAAGCTGGCAGCTGGTGAAAAGCAATGGAGTAATTTACCATCTGCACGGAAGCCTACTACTTTGGAACAAGGATAAGGAATAGATGGAGTTAGGGAAATACAAACAGAATTAACTGTTCAATTAAATGGTACGTTCAATGGCCACAGATTCCAAGGGCTATTATTTAAAGTTTCACCAGAGGAAGTTGTTTAAGGGTTCCCCTGAGAAGGAAAAAAATAAAAAACAAAGCAAAGCAACCCCTGCCTACATTAGGAAAGTTACTGGTTCTAGTGGTTCTGTCTAGATTTTCCCCAGAAGGATAGATAATACTGGTCTCACCTCAGACTCAGAATAAACTATGAAATTTAGGTTCTTTTTGTATCTGGCAAGATATCCCTCTCTTTCACACTCAGCTTCAAAGACCTTTATAAAGAATACTGATCTTGGGTGAGTTCAATGGGTGATGGACATTAAGGAGGACACTTTTCAGGATGAGCACTGGGTGTTCTAAGTAAGAGATGAATCACTAGATTCTACTCCTGAAGCCTAGACTACTCTGTATGAACTAACTTGAAAACAAATTAATTTAAAAAACCCTGAATATTTATCTTGATGTTACAGTGTGTAAGACAAGAATCCTGGTCCAAGCTCTGCCTCCTCTGCCCATTTCAAGCACCTTACACGAACAATCTTCTGCCACCTGTACAAGCAAGAAGCTGACTTCTCAATTTATATATGTTTTAAAATACATTTTCCTCTTCAGTCTCTTCACTTAAAAAAACCCTAAAGTCGTTGTATCCTATATCTTTATAAAGTGGGGGCCCAGGAACACAGTGAAAGAAGTCCCGAGCTGTCTTCCCCAGACTGCACTCCAATTCTCAAGGCTCTTTTCTGATTCTAATTTTCCCACATTTCTTTAACTTACAGTCAGTTCATATCCATAAATGTTCAATCATGAAAAATAGGACTTAAGTAAAAGAAATACTTTGACTAGACATAAAAAATAATTTCTTCACTGTCTGGGAGTACACCAAATCAGAATATCGACGGGAACACTGGCTGCCAAGTGACATGAAATAGCCATTAAGTCTTATCATTGATTTTTGTTGTTGTTTAAAAGAGCAGCCACTCCTAGAGGCCTTACATGGCACTTGCTCCAACGTGAGAGAGAGAGAGCACATGGTCTTAGAGTCTGTCAGCTCTGGGACTCTATTCTATGCTGCTCTTATTTTCACTGATGGTTCGAAGTAGCCTGATTAAGAAGGTGACGAACGGCACTTGGAGAGAAAAAGAAGGAAGAGGACTGCGTCAAGTTGCGAAGCAGATTCTGATTATTACCGACTATATCACGACAGCTTTGTGGGGGATTTGAGAGTATCTTTCCTGTGATATACCGCATTCTTTCCCAAACTACACAGTCAACCCAACTGATCCCCAAAAAGTTCGCTTTTGTACACTGATTAAATGAATTTGCTCCACTCTACTCAAATACTTTTAACTTGATCTTTCTTTCAATCAAGTCGGTACAAACTTAAGAGATGAAAATTAATAGTAATATGTACTAAACAAAACATAATTTCTAAGATAAAGGAATGCTAATAAAAATGCATTACAAAGTTAAATCTACCTAAACAGTCCCTGTTTCCCCCCAATTCTGTTGATAATTTAGTTCCACTTGAGAAGAACATAGCTGCTATGGCTTTTACATAAACACAGGTACAAAGATAGATAGATATGTAGCTGTGTACACATACATGTATCTAAGAGATAGGAGATTCAAATGAAAGTAAAAATCTTGATACCTTCTTCATGGCCTGACACTTGGCTGTCTCAGAAAAGCCAATCATCTTATCAGGAGAGCAGATCTTGATGAAGGGGAAGTTGGATTCCTCTGCAATCTTTGCAGCTAAAGCAGTCTTCCCGCTATGAGGAGGGCCTGCATAAAGATATGAGCAATCAGGGGAAAAAAGCCAACCCAAGCAAAGGGGAATAAAACAAGTTTAAACTTTTATCCGCAATGTACTGAGGTCTCAACTAGTTGCTCATTAACATTTCCTGACACAATTTCATAGCAGACATGTTTTCTCTTATTTATTAGCAACTAAATTTAATGAACTGATCAGCATTTCTCAAAGGTATGATGAAATACATTCCTTCTTTCTTTCTCATAGTCTTAATCTTTCGAACTTCTGGCTAAATGTATAATATGCAAGGGTTTTGTTTCTTAAAAAAATAAAGAGAATGCCTTCAAACGCATTATCTGTACTCATGTTATTAGTTCTTTCTACCAAATCACTTGTCTAACAAAAAACTACCATCTTCTTAGGAGATACTATTGGGGGGCAGGGAAAGCTGCCTTATTAGAAGCAAATGTGACTTAAAAAGCTAAAATTTTAAGGATTTAGGCCTTCTCATAAAGGCAGCCAAATCTATAAACCTAATTGTATTTAGACATCTTCTCCTCCTTCCCTTTTATGAAATCGAAGATGTGTCCCTTTTCTATCCATAAACTACTAATTCTTCCTTCCCATCATCTCAGGAACCTGACATTACTGACTGTATCCTCTTCCCCATAAGTTCCATCTCTTTGTCTTCCCTATAGTCTTTCCAACAGCACGTAAGTGTGCTCTAGTCTACCTAGCAGTTTAATAAACAAAGCAAAAACATTTTCTGGACTTCACACCCTCAACACTAGTCCTGCTTCTCCCTTCAAAATGAAACTTCTCTACCCAATTATCTACACTGGCCACCACTTTTCATTTTCCCTCCATTCTCAAACAAACCCTATGGCTTCCATTTCCATTACATGGACCAGGCTCCTATCTGGGTCATCAATGACCTCTATGTCACCAAATCCGGCAGACATTTTATCTGTTGGCCTCTTAGGAGTATTTGATTCAGTGGAGAACTCTTTCTCTTTTTAAAAATACTTTTCTTGGCTTCTGTGACAGCACCTTCTGTTTTCCCCCCTCTCAGCTCTCTGGTTACTCTTGTTCAGTCTTTGTCAACTCCTCCTGCTTTACTTGGTTCTTAAATGTTGACAAACCTCAGAGATCAGTTCTGGCCCCCCTTTTCTTTTCAACCTACACCTTTTCTGTAAGTAACCTCACCCAACTGCCATGGATTCAACAATGGTCAACTCATAAGTGTTACTGCCAGTCAGACCTCTCTTTTGAGTCCACATATCTAATGGGCTACTCAACATTTCCAATTCGATTATCTTATAGGAACCTCAAACTCAACATGTCTAAAACTGAACTCAAAATCTTTCTTCTTAAAATCTGCTTCTCCACTAGTATTCCCAATCTTAGTACACAGCACCATTTACCAGGTTATGTATACGCCAGAAACCTGGCGATCATATTTGATACCTCTCCCCCATTCAATCTAGTTATTTAATATTTCTAAGCTTCAGCTTCCCTATCTATAAAAGAGCGATAACAGAAGCATCTGCCTTTACAGGACTGAAGTGGGATTTAAATATGATAATATGTGTAAAGTGCTAGTATAGTGACTACCAAATAATAACAGTTCAAAGAATGTTCGCTTACTTACGATTAATAATTAATAACAATGTTATCATAAATCCTCTTTCATTCTATCTCCTAAATATTTCTCAAAATGGTCTACTTACCTCTATCTCCACTACCACGATGTTACTTCAAACCATAATCAACTTTCATTAAGGTGTATTAATGTGACTGCTTCTAACCATTGGTTTCCCCTCTATCTTTTTTGACTCTCCAATCCATTCTCTGTCACAAAGCAGTCATGATGTTTTAAAAATACAAATCTTATCATGTCACTTCACTGCTTAAAACTCTACAAACTACCTCTCGGACAGAGACTAAATCTTTAACATGGCCTACAAGGCTACGCATGAACTGGCTCCTGTCTACTTCTTCGGTTTCATGTGTAGTCAGTCTCCTCTTCTGTTTCCTTCTTCCTTTCTTCTTTTTTTTTTTTAATGTTTATTTTTGAAAAACAGAAAGACTGTGAGCAGGAGAAGGGCAGAGAGAGGGAGGCACAGAAACTGCAGAGAGGGAGCACAGAGCCTGACATGGGGCTCGAACTCACAAACCATGAGATCATGACCTAAGCTGAAGTCAGATGCCCAGCCAACAGATGCCACCCAGGTGCCCCTCCTTTTCTGTTTCAATCTCCTTCCTGTCCAGGGCTTTTTCACATGGTGGTCCCTCCACCTAGAACATCTTCCTCAATTACTTTGCCCAGCCAGCTTCTCATCCTTCAGATCTTGGCTTAACGTGCTTCAGGAAGCCCTTACTCCCAGACCTTTGGAAGGAGTTAGATTCCTCTGTCATGTGGATTAACCAAACTTTTCCGTTGTTGTATTAATCACAACTGTGAACAAGTAACTGGTGAACAGAATGTCCTTACCTTTTTGTCTACTTGGCAAAATCCTAACTACAAGTCTAAATTAAACACCACCTTTAGTTTTCTTTGATCATCCTGGGCAAAATGACTTGCATTCACACGAATTTTCACGTATATGCTGTAGTTAAGAATTTGTTTACAGGGGGGCACCTGGGTGGCTCAGTCGGTTAAACATCTGACTTTGGCTCAGGTCATGATCTCACAGTTCATCAGTTCAAGCCCCACACGGGGCTCTGTGCTGACAGCTCAGAGCCTGGAGCCTGCTTCAGATTCTGTGTCTCCTTCTCTCTCTGCCCCTCCCTGGCTTGTGCTCTGCCCTCTCCTTCCCATCTCAAAAATAAACATTAAAAGAAAAAAAAATTTTTTTAATTATTTACATGTTTTTTTTAATGACCGGAATGAACTCAGTGAATCTCTTTGTATCCCTAGCAACTAGTTCAATGCCTAAAACATTTTACTCAATGAATACTTATTTAATTGAATCAAGTACTCTGTGGTATCATATAGTCTATTACATAATGTAATACTTAGTGAGTATTTATTTAATAGAGTCAATTACTATGTGGTATCACACAGTCTATCAAGTAACAGAAGTTTCAATGCAATCCGACAAGAAAACTAGTTGCTATTATTCATTAGTAACATAGCTCCCAAAATTCTAACTTGTGCACAATATTGGTACATAAACTGGATTACTGTTTTTAAATCATGAATAGGTTTTGAACTGAAGATAATTCATTTTTCTGGAATATGCTAAATAAGTAACTTTGTAAAAGTGCTGCTTTGTTTTTTTAAACTTTTAATGCCATCTCCTCATTCTTTCTCACCTTCCAAAAGGACGCTAACCAGTGGTGTCCGATCACTATTTTTAGTCTGCTGAACCAGCAGCTCCCCATCTTCTAGAACTCGAGTTACTGGATCGCCCCATTTGATAATACCATTCATAATGTAACTTGCATAATCCTCTTGGTTTGTGCCAAAAGCCTATGGAGGAAAAGTAGAATTTAAAGCATTTTGAATGTTAGTATAAAAACTAAAATACCTAAAAATATAAAAGATGAGTAATAAATTCTACATATTAAAAGTATTGAGCAATATCCCACATTAATGTAAAAAGCTTGAAAAGCAAATAAAAACAAACAAAAAACCCATTATTTTATAATTTCTCATTTAAACTTTTACCCAGTGGTGGTGGGGAAGCTGCTTTGGGAGACTTAATGGAATAAAACATAGATTCTAGGGTCAGATTCTACAAGAGCCCAAGCCCTTGTAATCCCTGAGAAAGGGTACGTTCCAATGTGCTTGTTTCTGTAAGGACTACACTGGTTGTGGCCTTCTGTTAAGAACAAAGAGAGAAAGAGATTATGGACTTACAACTCAGAAACAGTTGGCTCAGCAGACAAAGATACTATCCTAACACTGACTGTGGGTGTCACGGATTAAAATGGGAAATGAAATGGTATTGAGGAGATCTTGTCCACATCAGCTTGGTGGTAGGGGATACAAGTTAAATGGCACCAAGGTAAGTTTATGTGTGTAAATATAAGATTTAGAATGAGGTAGAAATGAGCAACTATAATGAAAGACAGAAAAAGGAAATAAAAAGAAAAAAAAATAAATTACTATATATAATAATTTTATGTGTGCTTGCTACATATTAGAGCTTAAATCACATCCCTCTTCATTTGCAACTTCTAGTTTCAAATTGTAACTCCCACCAAACGAGCTGCCAAGGGTAGTGAGTAACTTTAGTACTTAGTGACTTAATTGAATTGTGTTTTTAAAATAAGGTTAACGAGTGAAGAAATGAGTAGGAAAACATAACTCAACGTGATACATTGGTCACATATCTTGAGAACTTCAAATTTAAAAAATTTATCACATCCCTCAAGAAGTCAATTTTTCATTATCCAACATAAGGAATGGTTTTAACAGTTCTTTAGAACTTGCACCTCTCAGAAAGTCATTCTCTGTAATACTGTCTCAACAATATATGGCGGACTCATTGCTCTTTCACTCTGCCACCAAATCATTCTGCAGACCCCTCTCTTGTCCTTGAATGCACTAGTCCTTTGATTCCTCTATACAGAAGAAAGTTATCATTCCCTGTTTTGGATACGGGAAACTTGATGGCCCTGTAAAAAGCGATAAAGGAGGAGCCCAGTCAGCACTGGTTGAATGGCTACTGAAGGAAATCTATAGATTGGCTGGCTTCTTGTCTTTAATTATTCCACGTATACACTGCAAGCCTGACAGCAGCAGCTTTAAGGTACTTGAACCAGGAAACAGTGACCCTCCAGGCTCACCGAATATATAAGTCTTCCTCACTTATTCTGTTATTTTATTTTCTGTTTTATCCCCCGGACCCTTGGAATAAATAAAAGGCAGTTATTAATTACTTAGCTAAGTAAATTATCTTAGCTTCCCCTTCCTGGTAGCCAAAATACTGGTTATTAAAAAAAAATCTTGGAATAGATCAGTTCGGCTGGGCTCTAATATTTTTGGTAACCATTACAAATGATAACAGCAAAATATTAAATCATTTCCAATGCTCAGTCATTTTGACGGTAATTATTTTATATTTAAAAGTCACAATAGTCATAAAAAAGTAGACAGGGCTAAAACAAATGATTTTTGTCTTTAAAGGACATACTTGCAACACATAATTATTAAGAATATGTAAAGAACTTAAACAGACCAAATAAAGAATAAAAGAGACAGGAGAAAATAGGCGAAAGACATGAATAGCATTTCACAGAAGACACTCATATGGCCAATAAACACATGGAGAGATACTTAAATCCGTAAGTCATCAGTGAAATGCAAATTGAGGCCAAAATGGTATCTCATTTTATATCCAACCGAAAGGCAAAAACTAAGTCTGACAATACCAAGTGTTATGAGATGGTGATCTCCCTATCATGAGAAATAATTTCAATTTAAGTACTAATTACCCAGCCATCAGCATTAATGTGCAAATATTTCTCCTTCTGGACACTTCCAGTCCTGAGATTTCCTGATTTTCAAAAATACATATCATATAACCTTACAGAATACTGGGTAAAATGGCAATTGTGATTATTTTTTTCCCTTATCCATCACTCAATATTCATACTCACTGGTTTGATATCATTCTCCAAAGAAGCAAGAAAGTCTCCTCTTGTCACCTGCAGGCTCTCTGCTTTCTCCATGTCCACCTCCACTTTAGTGCTGGCCTAAACAGAAATGAAAACAAAATGTAAGGACTTCCAAGATTTAAGACTATTTTCAGTCTAAGAATGTAATACCTGGGGACTTAAAAAGCATATTTTCACAAACAAAAGACATCTCTCTCAAATTCACAAACATATATAACCTTTGCCTGAACGATTCCCCTTCTAGGGATTTATCCCATGAATATATCCACCAATGTAGGCAAAGTAATATGTATCAGGATATCTGTTAGGGTAATTTGTAATAGCAGAAGATTAGAAGCAAATTAAGGGTCTATCAAGAGGGTACCAGTTGGGTAAATTAAGATACATTTGTACCAAAGAACACTGGATAGCTTTTTGTTTTCCTTCAAAATAAGGCATAAGGAGGAGAAAATACATACAAAGGGTCTCTAAGAACAGTGGTTCTCATCCTTGGCTACATACAGAATAACCTCTAGAGCCTTTAAAGATATATAGAAGCCCAGCCCCACTCCCTTCAGGATTTTGGTTTGACGGGTTCAACAGAGGGTTCATGCATTTATATTTTTAAAAAGTGCTGCAGGTGATTCTGATGCTCAGCTAGGTTTGTGAACCATTATTCCAGAAGACCAAGGTCCTACAACTTTGATTTGTACTCAGACTTTGTGGTTGAGAATCCATGTGCCAGCTCCACAGATTCTGCTTACTGCACCTGGAGCTAGCACTTACAGCAGACATCTGGAGAAGCATCAAGGCCTTTATCAGCACTTGGAGCTGCCTGGACCTGATGAGTGACTGAGATACCAACACATTTTTTAATGCAATTGGGCTCACTCCCAACAGCACAAGGCAAGTGAGTCTAATTTGTAAATGGCACTATGTTTTCAGAAAAAGGTATCTTCAGAAAAATCTAACCATAAAACAAAAGTATATTAAGCAATATTAACCTTCCATTGATTATTACAAAATATGAGTCATGTTCCTTTAGGAACAGATTGTTGAGACAAATGAGATGACAAACATTTTGTAAAGTCAGCCTTATGGGATAAAAGGAACTATGTTAGAAACTGGATCAAGACTTAAGACGGCAAACAAAATACATTTATCTCCCTTCCTGCCCCAAATCCCATGAAATGACAGAAAGTGAAAGAGAAAGGTTAAAAAGCATAGAAGATACATCCAGAAATTTAACACTGATCTGAGAGGAGTCTCAGAAGGAGAGAAGAGAAAGGATGATGGAGAAACAAACAATAAAAGACAGAAGAAAAAATGTTTTCTGCAACTGAATGAAGGCGTGTCTTTGCAGTTTAAAAGATTCAATGAGTGCTAATTAGGATGAATGAAAAAACCCCACATCTGTCCAGACACACCGCTATAAGCTATTGGAACACCAACGGTGAAGAGGAAATCCTAGAGTCTTTTTCGGAGACAAAAACAAGTTACCTGCAAAGAAACCAGAGTAAAACTGGCCTATCTCTCACTAGCAACACTAGAAACTAGAAGAGAACATACATCTGACTAACTCCCCTAGAAAATGATTCTCACATATATTTAGGGAGGTACAGGCAAGCATTTTCACAACAGTTATTATGCACTGTTCTGGACACTAGAAACATAACAGAATGTAAAACAGGGTTCCTGCCCTCATGGAGCTTACATTTTAAATTGTTATAATATTCTAGAATACTGTGCATTTGTCCAAAATAATGAAGACTTACCCATACTGATGGAAAGTTATCCAATATATATTGCCAAGTGAAAAGTATAACTTGCAGTATAATTCCATTAATGTTTTTTTAAAAAAGCACATATATGTATGACTGTAAATGTAAAGAAAAGACTATAGAGATATATCCCAAATGTTGGCTACCTCTGGAGAGGGAAAGACAAGGGGTACTGGAGACTGCCTTTCTCACTTTTCTCTATTATAATTTGGCATCCCGGAATCTTTCACAAAAAAAATTTATTCATACATGACTTCTATCTGTCTGTCTGTCTATCTATCTATCTATTTAGAGAAAGCATGAGTGGGGGAGAGGGAGAGAGAGACAATCCCAAGCAGGCTTAGCTAGGAGCTTGGTGCAGGGCTAAAACCTATGAACCATGAGACCATGGCCTGAGCTGAAGTAAGATGCTTAACCAACTGAGCCACCCAGGCACCCCCATGACTTCTATATTTTTAAAAAGAAAGTAACAAATAACATTTAAATAGATATAATAATAGATCTACCTAAAAACAGAACGATTAGAATTTAAATTGTTAATAGGGTTTTCATTGGCACATAATAGGCACTTGATAAATATTAATCACATTTATTTGACTTTTTAAAATTTTATTTATTTATTCCGAGAGAGAGAGAGAGAGAGAGAGAGAGAGAGAGAGAAACGACGAGTGGGGAAGGAGCAGAAAACGAAGGGGAGAGAGAAGGAATCCTAAGCAGGCTCTACACTGTTAGCGTGGAGCCCGACATGGGGCTCAAACTCACAAACCATGATATCATGACCTGAGCCGAAGTTGGACACTTAACCGACTGAGCCACCCAGGCACCCCTTAATTTGACATTTCTAAGTTAAAGAAAGGAAATGGTGTTATAGGAAACAAGCACCTCTATGAAAAAATTATAATGCTCAGTTCATACTATAGAAATCTCTACAGGGCTTTATAGATTATAAATTATGTTTGCATATATTTTCTCATTTCATCATATCGGCCATTATCTCATTTTATCCTTACACAAGCCTGTACATTTTCTTAAATTAAGAGTAGGATAATTTAACTAAGGGATATGAGATTTCCTTCGTAGGTAATCGTACATAAAGGTTTTAAACTCTGATTATAACTTTTTGACATATTTTACAGGATCTGACAAGGTGTAAACTCTCAGATGGAAGTGAAGAAGGAGCTCTGGCAGAATCACTTTAAACCCCCGTGAAGCCACCAGCCTCGTTCCAAATGTCCCTACTCTATACGGCCCTGAATTTTTTTTATGATGTTTTGTGTTTTGATTTCTTCTGCTAGTGAAGCCAAATTCAAATGATAGAAACATAGAACAATATAAAGGGAAAATCTTATCTTTCCATGTTTGCCCAAAAAGTATGACAGATTTCAGGACTGAAACTGTGTGAAACTTGTCTTTTCACTAGATGGCTAAGGGAGAGTTACTTTAGAACAAATTGTTGTTAGGCACTCCAGGAATTTTAGAAGTTACCTAGATGTAAAAAATCAATTTTCTAAATTATTCCTGCCTATCCATTAAAATAAGGACTTTCCTTTGCTAACTTTTACTATTTTATCAAAATTAGTAAAATCTAATTTTAAAATATTCTACAATTCTGAATTTTTGCTCACTCAGAAGACCTTTTCTCATTTGTCTGAATTACTGTGATTTTTTCCTACATTTTATTTATAACAGCTAATCAATATAGAAGAGGCAACATCTTTCAACTTAAACCTGCAGAAACTAATAAGCCTGTATTTCAACACGAGCAAATATCAAGTGGTCACCCTTAAATTTCATAACCTTTTAAATCTGACCTTTCAAAGTTCTTATCATTCCTCTTAAATTAAGGGTAGAATGACCTTAATCAATCAAAATTCTACAGAAAATAAGAAATAATGTTATTGAAATTCTGCAAGCATACATCGGACCTTTGATTCAGGTGTAAAGTGTGTGTTTTGTGTGTGCGCATGTCCTCAATTTACTTCCTCACAACCGATTAGAGCAGAAGAAATTTGGGTTATGAATCTTTTCTACCTGAAGCAGAAATTCCTTTCAAGAGAAAAACAACCAAATGTCATATGAATTTCAGTTGACCACAAACATGGGTTCAAGTACAAATGACACGAGCATCAGGTGTTTATGACTGGATTTTCCACTTGTTTCAGAAAACTTGAAAAAAAAAAAACAAAACAGTCTAACAGGGAAGACTCATTTAGTTGAGTCCGCCTGAGTTTATTTAAGCCTAAATCTTTTGAAAAGGAAGCAAAATAAAACCAATACTGGCCTTTTATAATGCAGAGACAGGACATTAGAAAAACAGTTGAATACTACGGATGTTTTAAAGTTCTATATCAACTTTAGATCATAAGCTTCAAATTTAATACTTATTCATCAATCACTACTAGCAAAGCTATAAACATCTACAGCAATGGAGATACTACAACTGTATGCCTTTTGTTCGGCTGAGGAGTCTTGTGAAAACAGTGTTTTGATGACAGATGTTTTTAAATGTAGAAAAGGAAATAGATGTTCACATTATTTCTTTCTGGGGGCTGAAGGTTAGTGGCCTATAAATCTCTTTCCTGAAAGGTCTAAACAGTCCCTTGTATTAGATATTTCATAGACACTGTAAAAAATTAAAGGCTGTTTGGTACAAAAGATAATGATCACAAGTCAATATGCATTACCTTAAGTTTAAAAGTAACCACATGGGAAAAGTGAAGGAAAGAAAATCAACTATTTGCACTACTTCTTACTTGCAAATCTGAAGGATAACATACTCTCTACAGTGGTAATTAACACAGTGGAAAAAACTGTAACTGCAAATAGTTAACAAATTCAGAAACTCGGATACTGGAAAGGATAGATATGGTATGCCCTCAAATCAGCCAATAATAATAAAACTGGAAATAATTAACATTTATATAGTTTGTAATGCACTTCCATATATAGTGTCTGATTTAATTTTCATAAAAATCTGAAGGGGTAAAAGTATTTCCCCTTGACAGAAATAAGAAAGCATAAGATTTGTAATGCACAGCTACGACTACTGACGACAAAATCTGCGCTCTTTCCAACATTCCTCCTTGCCTCCTGTGCAGATAAACCCAATACATGCTTGAAGAAAGTGTGTTTCTTAGTGAGACAATGGCTTAGAGTGAGGTTTTGGATTGGGACTACTGTGGTAAAAATGACAAGTGACTAAGAAAATCACCTGGAGGCCAGTGCGTGTGAAAACTCTGATAATACACCAGTCACTGTGCATCACGCCAAGAGGCACTGAGGTGGTCAGAGATGAAAGATCGGTACGGTGGGGAACAATTTTCACAACATTCACACAATTTTTCTTGAAGTCCCCATCACTTCTAACGAAGACATTTCTTACAGCAAGGAGAAAGGATGAAGGAATGCATGCATGGATGGATGGATCCATTCTCTGAAGGACACAACACTCTATTTCCACACTAACCTGACCTTTGGCATTCTTGACCTAGAACAAAGTCACTTCTATTATGTATGGAAATTATGACTTATGGGTAGAGCTTAATTCAGAATACATACATGAGTTTACTAATTTTAGAAATATTTACCAAACACCTGCTCTGTTCTCAGTATTTGGACCTATTTGGGGCACTGGGGGAGATTCAGACATGAATAAGATGTGGACTTAAAGTCTAGAACAGGTGTTGACAAACCTTTTCTGTAGAAAATGAGGCTTCGTGGGTGATGCGGTCCTTATTGCAAATACTCAACTCTACCATTGTAGCATGAAGGCAGTCACTGATAACATAAATAAATGGGTATGTTCCCAGAAAATGTTATATATAAAAATTAGTGGTTAACTAGATATGGCCCATGGGCCATAGTTTGCTGATCCTCAGGTTAGAATGAGTGACAGGATATTACCAACTCCACTCTCCTCAATACTCCACTCGACACAGCTGTCAGAGTGAGCTTCTGTTTTAACACTATGTCACTGCTATTCTTAAAACTCTTCAATGGCTTAGCACTACTCACAGGAAAAAAGTCCATACTTCTTAGCACAGTATAAAAGGCTCTTTGTGCTCCACTCCTGCTTTAGTCTCCTGACTTGTTCCTCACAACGTCTCTCTCTACCTCCCCTCCGCTATCTTTCATGCTGAAGCGATACTGAATTACCCTAACACACCATGCTATTTTGTGTCTCCGTTCCTTTGCCCTCTACCTGAAATGTCCTATGCCATGAGACACACCCACCCGGAAACTGCTCTGTGAAGCGTCCTCTCACCCCACAAGTTGACCAGCTCTGACACACTTTCACTTCCTTAACTCTCCGGTACTTCCTGCTCCTGACTGGGGAGATTCAACTGTGAGCTGCTCAGGGGCAGGCGGTGTACTTCTTTCAGATGTAGCATTAGGCGCCAGCACAGTGTCTGGCAGAGGGTAGGTGCTGGATTAACCTACAGTGAACCACAGATAGGTGCCATAAAGTGATGCATTACTATTTCAAGAAGGAAGACAATGTATACATCTTGAAGGAGAAAAATCAGAAAAGGTTTGAAGAAAGCAGTGGCATGTGAACTAGGTATTAAAAAAGTAAGTAAACATAGATGGCAAAGACTTCTGCAAAAGCAAAAAAGCGAAAAATAAATTAATGTCTGATGACCAATGAGTGTCTCAGTTTGGCTGCAATATGGAGAATGGCTGGGAACATATCTGGAAAGGCCAGTTCGGGGTCAGATCTAGTAGACTTTTTACAGATCAGGCTAAGAAGTCTGTAATTTGTGCTGAAAGCTTCTGTAGGGTGGAACAGTAGGAAACAGGAAGACTAATCCAACAGAAGGTGGGTAGAAACTGAAAGACACTGCCAAGACACAAGTGACAGCTGGCAAATGACTTGATGTAGGACACAGTGGAGTGACAGGAATTAAAGATAATCCTGAAGTCTAAAGCCTGGGAAATTGGGATAAACAGGAAAATATGAACAAGAAGGAAAGTAGTTTAAAAAAAAAAAAGACAGTGAATTTGGTTTTGGAGTATTAAATTTGAGACCTGATACAATGTGATCCAGGTAGAAGTATTGAGTATAAATCTGAAAGTGGGAGAAAGAAACTTTCAAGAGATGAGAGGTAAATCTGGGAGTCATCCACTCGGCCCTGAAGAGGAGAAGGAATGATAAAGATTCAAAAGCACTATATCAACATAAAAGTACCCTGGTATGTATTTCCATCATAACAGCAGTAACATTATGGTGCTAATTTGCAAACAGGTCCATCTGCTTGACTCTGAATTCCTTGAGAGGAGAGGAGAGGTTGTGGTTTATCAGATGGTAAACATCTGATGATGTGTCTCCAGCTTAACAGTTAGAAAAGAGCAGGTATTCGGCGTACGTACAAATGAAGCAGCCATAATTCCAGCACTGTCGAGAACCCAATTTCCTACGACATGTTACAACCTAACCTAGCACAAAGATTAAAAATAAAATTCTTCAAAATCTTCATCTTCACATGTCTGTATCAGATGGCGTCAACCGAAGGCAAACGTGTCAGTAGTTACCATAGGGCGGGTGCCACAATTACATTTCTTCCTGATACTCTGAAGATCTGGCTACGGACTATTCCTCTTTTTACCACGTCTCTTCTCTATCAAAAGCCAGCATTACCATAGCTCATGGTATGTTTGAAAGGAAAGAGAAAGGATACTGACACAGTATTTATAGAGCTGCAGGCTCCTTGTTAGTGATTTTACAGACTTTTTTTTTTTAATGTTTATTTATTTACTTGGAGAAAGAGAGAGAGAGTGCATGTGAGTGGGAGAGGAGCAGAAAGAGAAGGGGAGTCAGAATCCCACGCAGGCTCCACACTATCAGCGCAGAGCCTGACACAGGGCTCGATCCCATGAGCCCGTGAGATCATGACCGGAGTCAAAATCAAGAGTCGGATGCTCAACCGACTGAGCCCCCCAGGCGCCCTGATTTTACTGACCTTTATGTGTCGGTTCATGGCAGTGGACTGTGCCGCCCGCACCAGACCCTCCAGTTCAGCACCGCTGAAATTCTTGGTCTCTACAGCCAGTTCTTTAATGTCTACGTCAGCAGAGAGTAACTGATGCCCTCTCATCCTTGCTGTGTGGATGTGAAGGATCTGTAGTCGGCCTTTCTCATCTGGCAAGCCTGATAAAATTGAAAATAAAATAGACATTATTATAATCCTAATGCTTTTCTGATATGTCCTTAAGCGGGTAAGCAGGTGCTCCTCATGACATACAGCTTTTCTAACCGACGTTAAGTCATACGACTTTGCGCTTACTCATGACCTCTCAACATACACCCTTCTCCCAATCGGTGACAGACCGGCTTACCTATCTCCATTTTAACTTCCAGTCTTCCAGGTCGAAGGAGAGCCTCATCTATCAGATCTGGTCTGTTGGTCATTCCTGAGCACAAATTTTAAAACAAAACAACAGAGTTCCAAAATAAGATAAAATGTCCTTTCAGTAGATGTAAGAATAGTAATTTCTCAAACAAGCTAAGACATTTTATAAACATTGAAAAGAAAGCCAGTTATTCTCAAATAAAAATATTGTTTGTTCTTGATCTGTTCTAATGAAAATACCTGAAGACTCTGCTTTAGTATTTCACTACACTGCCAATGAAATATAAATGTAATGAAAACTTCCAATATTTAAAAAGAGAAAGCAAGGTTCGGAGAGGGTAAGTAGCCTATCAAAGTGAGAGAGGGGCAATGTATGTGAACGTGATCCGTCTAACCTCAAAGTCCCTCTCCTTTTCTATAGGCCAATGGTTTTCGACTTTCCTAAGTAGCAGAAGTTTTGTTTAAAGTCATCTTAAGAGGAATCTCAGTACATGAAACAGTTAAGAGAAGAAGTTACAACTGGGATGCATGATCTGAAGCTCACTCACAGACCCTGAGGCACCTCTGGGGCCCCTGGAGGCCTACAGGATGCGCTTTGAAAACCACTGCGTTACACTGTGCCGTCTTTTTCACCTTTGAGCTGTAAGCATACACTCATGAGTCGCTAACACCCATCTTTTATTTGTCCTATTAAGGCTAGACATCAAAACAGTCAAATTCTTCAAGATCATTGATTCTAATTTGGAAACATGGGCAATACAGTGCAACTGCAACCTACTCAGATCTTAATTCAGAACATATATGTCTCATGCTCCTGAAATCACAGAACTTTTGTTTTTTTAAAGCAAACATACCAATGACTAAGATGTTGTTCAGTTGCTCTACCCCATCAATTTTGGACAGCAACTGGTTGACGACAGTGTCATGAACTCCGGTGCTCCCCGCCATGCTCCCTCTCTGCTTGCAGATGGCGTCGATTTCATCAAAGATGATTATGTGCAAACCACTGTTAGCACCAAGCTAGAAAGGGAAGAAATAATATTAAAGGTCATAACTTGAATATATTATTAAACAGACTAATTTTAAAAAAGCAAAACAAAGCTTTTACAGATTGATTTTGCTGCATTTTGACTAATAAGTATGGCAAGTATAATCTGGCTGCTGCCCTCTCAAATGCATTCTCAGAAGTCTGCAAACTGAAAAGGCATTCTAGAACCTCATATTTAATAGCCATAAAACAAAATACACATTATATATTGATGAATGTGAATAGTCCATCAAATAACAACTTGTTCAATGGCACACATTTCTTCTCTATTTGAAAGAAGAATTCATAATTATCAGATACAGGTCTTAAGTTAGTGATGGGCAACTCCCTCCCATTTTCCCTGAGTTCTGGTGACAGAACTGTCCCAGCTGCAGCAGGTTTAATGCTTGTTTGTCATATTACACGGCTGAACAGTAACTCCCCTCGGAAGCCAACTGGAAAGGGGGCAGATGAGGGAAGGAAGTGAGCACGATTCACATTCTGTTATATCACATGAAAAGAGATTACTTCTTCCTAACAGTAAGGTGTGAACAGAGACATAGTTTATAGAAGGAATAGTCAAGGGGGTGCTATTGCTTCTGCATAGTGATTTCTGTTTGAGTTTACTCAATACAGAGTCATCGTTACAAGAAAATAGTTTTATGTACTATGAACCTTTAATAGATGCAAATACTTTCAAATGCTAATAATTCATTAGGTTAAGTTAACATGGACCTTCTAACAATGTATAGTCAAGTACTTAACTCTCTTATTAGGAACCAAAGAAGGAAGTATACTCTATACATTTTCTTGTCTTTTTTTTAAACAGCAACAACAACAAAAACCATCAGAGATTAAAAGGACATGTGAAAACTTGACTTACATACAGTTAATATAAATGATGGGTACAATGTGACTCAGGATTAGATACGGTTGGAATTCATTAAACCTCTAACAAGAATATAATGTTTTTTAACAGTTTTTTAACTGAGCAAAAGTTGTAAAACAAATAGAAGTAAGTTAAAATAAACTATGTCCTGTCACATCTATGACATGTACTATATAATACCTAGAAGTAAATGCTGTTAACATTCTGTAGATTTAAATTTATATTTTAAATTTATTTTAAAAATTGGGAACTCACTGCATCTTGTATTCTCTTGAATATTAACTATTCTTTGAAAACCTATTTAGGCCGCCAAGGTAGCTTGGTTGGTTGAGCATCTGACTCCAGCTCAGTCATGATCAGAGCCAGAGTCTACTTCAGATTCTGTGTCTCCCTCTCTCTCTGCCCCTCCCCTGCTCACACAGGGGAGAAATAAACATTAAAGAATTTTTTTTAAAAAAAGAAAATGATTTCAAATTGTTATTTTTGTTTCTATTTGCAAAATACATGATTATAGAAAATGTGGAAAAATATGCAATAAAATCACAATCATCCAAAATTCAACTACCTGGAAATAACTAATATTATTAATTTGGTGCTATGTAAGCAGTTTGTAACCCTTTCTTCAGTCCAGAAACTATCTTCAGCCCTTTCACATAGCTATAAATACAACTATACAATATGCAGACAAAGAAACTGCAGAAGAAAAAGGTTGATTTTACTTCACGATAATAAGACTGCAGTTAGGTCAGTGAGAAATAATGGTACGTAAATAAAGTAAACAGAATCTGTAAGTGAATTTTGGTTATGGAAGTGGTGATGACTAAAAAAGCAAAGTCCTACTCTCTCCTTATCTTTCTCTGTCCCTCATGGGATTCTCTCTCTCTCTCTCTCTCTCTGCCTCTCGATCATGTGCATCCTCTATCTCTAAAAAAACAAGATAATAAAAATAAAATAAAAAAACAAAGTCCTAGATTTTATTATTGCCTGCATGTGGAAGGAAAAAGTGACAACAAAGATAAGAAATACTTTGTAGTTAGGATAAGAAAGAGCGGAATAAAAAGATGCAAAGAATTTTTTTAAGTTTCTACCATGATAATATTAAAGTGTCAACAGGACATCTAATTAGAAATGTCCTCCAGGGGCACCTGGGTGGCTCAGTTGATCAAGCATCTAACTCTTGATTTCAGCTCAGGTCATGATCTCACAGTTTGTGGGTTGGAGCCCAGTATTGGACTTTGCACTGACAGCTTGGGATTCTCTCTCCTTCTGTCCCTCTCTCCATCAACATAAATAAATAAACATAACAAAGAATGTCCTCCATAAAAAGATATATACAACCAGACAAAAGAGAGAAAGATGGATCTGAAAGTCATCTACAAACAGTAAAGAAGAGTCTAGTGGCAAACTAGATTCTGTAAGAAGATGTATCATATAATTAAGCTGGAGAAATATAAAATCAAGAAGGTTCTGGACTGCAATACCATATGATGTCTACAGTAAAGGCAACCTGAAGAAAAAGAGGATCACGAAAACATCGCAAAGATGAAAGATGAAATGTTACATCAGAAGTAGGAAAAGAAAAACAGTTCCAAAACTGAAATTAGACTAGGTCTAAAACAAACCTGAATATGTACTTTTAAAAATCGCACACATATAAAACACTCTATGATCCAGAAGTTCCACTCCTTGGTATACAGCAGCTCTCCTCATAATTGCCCCAGACTGAAAACCCAAATGCTCTGAAGTGGGTGACCGGAAAAACAAACTACAGTGTATCCATACAATGGAATATTACTTGATAATAAAAAGAGATGCTTGATTGTGCACAACTTGGATGTATCTCAAAGGCAAGACGCCAAGTGAAAGAAGCCAGTCTCAAAAGGTTACACACTATGATCCCATTTATATGACATTCTTGAAAAGACAAAACTTAATAAGGATGGAGAATAGATTATTAGTATCCAAGAGTTATTAGCAAAGGGAGAGTGACCATAAAGGAACAGCATGAGGGAGTTTGAGTGGGCCGGGGGGTGGTGATGATAAATGTTCTATTTCTAGACTTTGGTGATGGTTATATGAAACTATACATGTGTTAAACCTCATAAAACTGAATACCAGAAGAGAAAGGTCAATTTTACTTCATAATAATAAATTTTTTAAAAAAGACAAAATATAATACTTATATTCCACTATTCATATTTAGAATATTGTTCACTCTTTAATGCAATTCTATGCAAGATGATAGTCTTGTGTTCATCAAAGTTTCCAAAATTTAACAAGGTGACTTTTTTCCCTAAACACTACTTAAAGATGGTTCTCTTTTTACCAATGTTTTAAAAACTAAATTCAAGTCTGAAAAAGATTTAACTTATTTTCTCAATAGAGTCATATTTGCTGAACAGATGTCTGATGAGTGATAGCTTGTTGCTTAAAAAAAAATTCAACACCAAAAATGATTATCTTTCTAACTGTGGAAAAGACTGAGAATGAGTAATTGGATCTCTACCCTTGGCTTTACCAAACACTCTGGATGGTAGGGTAGCCTTGCCGGATTCAGCGCAAAACAAGGACGCTCCTGTTTGTCACTAAAAAACTGAGATCCTGCATTGTTTTATAAGACATTTTTATTGAAGGTTGTCTGTCAATTTAGCATGAAACAAAAAGCTGCTAAAAAGTATGAATTTTGTTATCAAGTGCCTTATGTTGCCACTGGAATCATGACTTCCTTCTCAGTCCAACCTCAAAAATCATCTGTGTGGATGGGAAGCCAGAGACAATAGGAACACTGTAGGATCACAGGAGCAATCTGTCTTAAACATAGTTCAGTATTAATTCTGACCTTTTCAGAACCTTACTAATCTTGTGACCTGTCATCAAGTGTCTTCCCCAACCTAGTCAGTACAACCACATCAATTTTTACAGGTGTGTTACTTAAATAAAGGTAAGTTCTTCTTGTAATAAATTAGGAGTCAGGTCAAGGAAGATGTCAAGATTAACATTCACAGATTATAGCTGACTCATCAATAAACCCTTTACCAAAGAGTTTACATCCTTTTTAGTTTATCAGCCTCTAGTTCCGTTTTTACCATCTGCAAAGTCTTCCCCCACAGAAACAGAGCTGATGCTGACGCGTCCCAGGCAACCGCCTTTGATAATGGCTGTTCTATATTTAACTAGTATGACCTATATGCAAGTGTTCGTCTCCCTTAGTCTGGACCGTCCAGAATCACAGAGGTGATGCTTTTCTTTATTATGTAACACATACCTACCCTCCATGGGGTCATTAGCCGAGTACACCAAGCCCTTTCTGGATGTAAGAACTGAGAAAAGGTATAACTGAAAAAGCTGGCTAGATTAGTATCTACCTAGAAATTCTTTGTCAATTCAGTTTTATCATTAATAGTGTCATATTTAAACTGTCTGGAAGTTTAAAAACAGGACCAAAGATACCTATAGCCATGTGGAAACCATCGCAACAGATTTTATAAAATGCTTCTTTACAGTACATTTTGGTTCACCTGCACCTAGTGTTTAATCTTCAGTACACCATCAGGGTGCTTAAGATAACATTTCAGTTCTCAAGTTTTTTGTTCAATAGTTTCAAATATTTATAAATATTGATATTTCACGACTATTTATTAGAAGTCTTCCACAGAAGAAAATGGAAAATACATTTTTAAAAACAGAATACATAGAATAAAATTCATTCTATCTTGTAATTACCATATGAGTCCATTGGATCTTTTTATAAATCTAAGATATATTATGCTAGTTCAACATTCTAGAAATTATGTCATCATTACTCATCAATTATTCCTAACTATCCTAAAAAAAGATGAATATAGTAGGAAAATGAAAGAATGATGGAAGTGCTCGGAGGGATAATGCAACAGTGGAAATCAACACTACTATGACATCACCCTTCAGTTTTCTTACTGGGTTGCCCAAAGTATATGACATTTTTCAAGAAGGTATAAAAGAAATCTGGAGACACTATCCACCATCTTTGTTGCCTGGTTTTAGCTTTTTAAATTTTTTTTTTAACATTTTATTTATTATTGACAGACAGAGAGAGATAGAGCATGAGCTTGGGACGGGCAGAGTGAGGGGGAGACACAGAATCCGAAGCAGACTCCAGGCTCTGAGCTGTCAGCACAGAGCCCGATGCGGGGCTTGAACTCACAAACCGTGAGATCATGACCTGAGCCGAAGTCGGATGCTTAACCAACTGAGCCACCCAGGCACCCCTGGTTTTAGCTTTAACTGAACATAGTTGAGAATTCAGATTTTTTTTTTTTTTAATTCTTGGCCATCACGGCAAAGAAAAGAAAACTGAAAGAGGAAGATATTTCACATTTATTAGGTGAATCCAAAGATTAATGCAGAGTGATATAGCAGCAACTGAGACTCTAACGAAGATGGTGAAATTCATCATTATAAGTAAAATCTCAGACTCTGTTTCCTCAGATGATGTTATCTTGCATAAATTTTCTCAAACTCAAGAATGAGTGAATAATATATTTCTAAGGACCAAAAAAATGGCATTTTCATCTAGTTACTTATTTAACAAAAATCTTCACTGTGCAATATTTTGTGACAAGACACTAGACCATCTCATTTTTCTAAAAGGACACATGGCAGTATTCTTTCATCTTTTATTTCATCAGTGGATCACAACTTCCTTGATATGGTTTCAAATAGACGGATGCTGAAGGCAAGTATTATAGAGAGATAATGAGGTATTATAGAGAGATAATGAGGTATTATAGAGAGATGACGAGAAGAAATGGGTGATACAGACATTAAAAGTCTGATTGACAATCTAAAAGGTGTATACGAGTTTCAAAATGAAAATGTTTTTGCAAATATGGAGCACCTGGTGGCCAAGCATTAAAAGGGTTGTTATGAAGACAACGTTAACATTTTATTTTTTACTGTCAATAAAAATAAGAAAAAGTAAGGAAATGACAGGTTAGATTAGATTTAGTAAAGCTAGGTTTAATAAAATATTAGATGTTATTATATTTCTGAGTATTATTTATATTGATCCATATAAATCTATTATTATTCATTTTAATGTTTATATGATATCCCATTTGCTACCAAGGAAGAATCAAGATGCTTCTATTTTTACCCCCATTACAAACAGTGCAGCAATCAACATCCTGGTACAAGTGGGCGCTTGCTTTCTCTCTTTCTCTCTCGATATCTGTACTTAGTGTAATTTGTCAGACAGAATTTTCTTCATATTATTTTAGTGTAACCAAGTTAACATTTTTTTTCTTTAATGGATTTGATTTCTGTGTCTTAATAAAGAAATTCTTCTCTAGCCTCAATTCTTTCTTCTTTCTTTCTCTCTCCCTTTCTTTCTTCCTTCCTTCCTTCCTCCCTCCCTCCCTCCCTCCCTCCCTCCCTCCCTCCCTCTCTCTCTCTCTCTCTCTTTCTTTCTTTCTTTCTTTCTTTCTTTCAGACCTTAGAGACAGAGCACAAGCAGAGGAGGGGCAGAGAGAGAGGGAGACACAGAATCCGAAGCAACCTCCAGGCTCTGAGCTGTCAGCAGAGCCCAACATGGGCCTCGAACTCACGAACAGTGAGATCATGACCTGAGCTGAAGTCGGCCGCTTAACCAACTGAGCCACCCAGGCACCCCTCTAGCCTCAATTCTTAAAGCTTCTGGCCTATTCTTCCAAAAATGTTTTCTCTGTCAAGTTTTATTTTATTTTATTTTTGTTTTAGTTTATTTTTTGCAAATCCATTCTGCAATTCTATATGATGTGAGATAGGGATTGTATTTTATCTTTATCTAAATAGAAAGCCAATGATCTCGTCCTGATTCATGGAATACTTTTCCCCTTAGATTTGTATTGACATTTCTCAGATAGCAATTCTTCCTGTGTTCTACTCTGTTTCTTTGGTCTGTTTATGCAAGAACATATAATTGCCTCAATTATTACAGCTTTTTAGTAAGTCATGATATCTTCTGAAATAAGCCTTCATAATTTTCCGAAATTTTGATGGATCCTCGAGCTTCCAAAAAACAAAACAAAACAAATATCAAGTTGACAAATTAAAAAATTGCTGTTACACTTGATTGGAAAAGCATGAATTTATAAATTAAATGATGGGGCAGACCTGTCATTTTTATGATATTGTCAGTATTCCCACATGTAAACATGTTTTATCTTATCATTTATTAGCTCTTAAAAAAAGATTCTCAAAAATGTTTATACTTTTCTTCTTTAATTTTCCTGTAAAGACTCAATTCTAGGTACCATTATGACTGCTGATGTAAGCAGAAAAAATTTTTTAAGTTACATTTTCAATATCTTCAAATTTTCTTTGAGTCTTGCCTTCTGTAGTATTTGAGTTTTCTTTATTCCTGTCCCAGCTCCTTCTCATGCTTTGGAAAAGCATGAAAGTTATACACAAATTTCACATACACATTTAGGTTAATTAATTGTACTAGCCTCTTCCCAAATAATACAAAGATCTTATATAGATTTAATCTACTTCCCATATGTTTTTTTCCATATTTTAGTTCTATCCTTAAACAAAACAAAAAAACACCCATATTAATGATTATTATTGTTGCTTTATACAGTGAGTGATTATTAAGTTTACCTCTTTCAAACTTTTTATTATGAAGTATGGTGTACAGAGAGGGAAACTTCACAAAATATAAATGTATTTTTCAAGGAACCATCACAAAATTAACATCTAGATAACATAACAAGAAACAGAACAGTGCCAGCATCCTGGGAACACGTCCTCAGAGCCCTTCCCCCATAGCCCTCCCCTATTTTTCCCCATAGGCAACCCCAATTTGATTTTTTATGGTACACTTCTTACTTTATACTTTACCACCTAAGCATCCATCGTTAAACATCATATTTCTGTTGAACTTTATATAAATGGAATCATACAGTATGTATTCTTTCTCGTCTGGTTTCTTTTGCTCAAAATTTATTTGTGAGATTCACAACTGTGCATGGCCATAATCTATTTCTCGTTACTGTGTAATACTTCATTGTATATTTACATGACAATTTATCCATTTACTGGATATAAAATTCTAAGTTAACAGTTATTCTCTTTCAATTTCTAAAAAGTAGCATTCAACTGATTTCTGGTTTCCATCATTTGTGTTGAGAAGACAGCCGCCAGCTAATTGTTGCTTATTTTAAGACAATCTTTCTTTTTTCTCTGCTTTTAAGGTTTTTCTGTTTTTGTCTTTAGCAGTTTAACAAAGATTATCTATAGGAGTAAACATCTTTAGTATTTCTCTTGCTTGAGGTTCATATAACTCCTGGAATCTATGAATTAATGTTCATCAGTTTTAGAAAGTTCTAAACCATTTTCTCTTCAAATACTACTTTTGACCCATCCTTTTTCCCAAATTGCTGGAACTTTAAATATACTCACTAGACCTCCCTGTGGTATTTTCTATCTCTCTTCATTCCTTCCATCCTTTGTTTCTGGTTATTTTTGTCTAACATCTTTCAGTATACTAATTCTCTTCAGATGTGTCTAATCTGCTGTTTAAACCCACCTACTTGAGTTAATTTCAGTTGCTGAATTTCTCATTACCAGAATTTCCATTTGATTTTTTTAAGGTTTTTATTTATTTTTGAGAGAGAAAGAGAGAGAGAAAGGAGACACAGAATTCTAAGCAGGCTCCAGGCTCTGAGCTGTCAGCATTGAGCCTGATACGGGGCTCAAACCCACTAACTGTGAGATCATGACTTGAGCCGAAATCAGACACTTAACCAACTGAGCCACCCATGTAGCCCTCCATTTGATTTTTTTAGTTTCCAGTGCTCTGCCAAAATTCTCAATTTTGTTTCCCTTTGAACATGGTAAGTGTAGTTATTTAGGTCTATATCTGAGAATTCCAGTATCTGAAGGCCCAGTTTCTATCACCTTTTGTTTCTCTTTCTTCAAGTGGTTTATGTCTTTGTATATCTGACTGCTTTTGAATATAACCAGACATTTCATTTGCAAGCTATAGAAATAATTTGTGACCTTGCATGGTATTACCTCCCTCTAGGAAGGATCTATAATTTTGCCAGATGCTGGAGGCATGAGTGATTTAGGAACTCTCAATTTAATTTTAGAGAAGTCAGAGGTGATTCAAAGCTGATCTGCAGCTTTGACAGGATGTCTACTGCTGGTTAACTCTTGCTTCTGCGGTGTAGCCAGTACAGGCTCCCAACCAAAACCGAGGCATGTTCATCAAATGTCCTCTCTTCATGAGCCATGGATTGATTTTTTGCTAAATTTTTTTATGTATATATTTATTTATTTCAATTCTTTAAAAGTAATTTTTATACCCAATGTGGGGCTCAAACTCACAAGCCTGAGATCAAGAGTCACATGCTCTTTCGACTCAGTCAGCAGGTGCCCTATAAGGCATGGATTTTAATCGCTGCCCCCTTATTCCTACTGGCCTGTCAAAAGGGCCGCACAGCTGTTCAGGAGCGCCCTCCGGAAATTGCTAATATCTCCAGAGGAACAGGAACCCTACACACCAGGATCTTTTATTCTGAGCCTCAATTCTCGCCCTAGGTCTTAAAAGTTCTTCGAAGCCTTTATGCAAAAACTTCTTCAGTATTCATTGAGTTCTTCTGGTAGTCTTCATGGCAGGCATGATTCAAATTTCCTAATCTGCCACTATGAGAAGCAGAAGTTCCAGATTTTATCCACATTTGCAACCAATTTCATTGCTCAGCATTATTTCCTGCATCCTCTGTTTCTTTCTGGGTTCAATTTCCTTCGGTCTCAAGTACATCCTGCTTCACATTCTTCCAGCAAGCCCCTGTAACTAGTTAATTCTATTAGCCTTTGCCTGAAAAAATATCTTCACTTCATCTTTATTCCTGAATGAAAATTAAGCTGGGTATAAAATTTTACGTTGACAGTTATTTTCACTTAACTGTGAAGATATTATTCCACTGTTGTCTGCCTTCTCTTGCTGCTGTTGAGTTTGCTGTCAACATAATGGATATCCCTTTGTATGTCATCATCACTTCTTTTTTGTTGACATTAAGATGTTTCTCTTTTTCTTTGGCATTCTCCAATTTCACTAAAATGGGTCTAAAAATAAGTTAATTTTTATTTATCCTATTTGGGCTCATGGTGCTACCAGAATTTAAATATTTATTTTTTTCTTTTATCGACTCTAGAAGATTCTCAGCCATTCTATCTTTGAATATTGCTTTTATACTATCCTTTCTATTGGGACTTCTCATCTTAACTCTAGTATCTCTACATCTCTTTCATATTTTCCATCTCTCTGTGCTACATTCTGGGTGATTTCTTTAGATCTATTTTTCTGTTTATCACTTCTCTTTTCCCCTGAAACTATTGGCTTTTGTTTAACCTGGCTGCTGAGTTTTAAATTTTGCTGACGACATTTTCCATTTATTGGTGTACCTTTCCCAAGAGAATCTCTTGTGGCCTGGATTGTTGGAGCATCCCCAGGAGTTTGCTTATAGCTAAAAACCCCATGCTACCATTAGTCCGGGATTCATCTTTATTTTTATTTTTTTAAGTAGGATTCATGTCCAGTATGGAGCCCAAAGCAGAACTTGACTTCACAACCCGGAGATCAAGGCCTGAGCTGAGTTCAAGAGTCAGACGCTTGACTGACTGAGCCACCCAGGCATCCCTGGGATTCATTTTTAAGTTAATTTTTCAGCTTGGGAACCCCAGATCACATAGGTCAGTGGTGGTGGTGGTGGTGGTGGTGGTGGTGGTAGTGGTGTGTGTGTTTAAATCCTAAGCATGAGTTAAGAACCCATACTTTAGAATTCACATTGGAGATTCCTTAGCTCTCACTCAGACATACAGTTAAATGTTTTTGTTATTTCGTCGTGCTGGTGAGCAGATAATTTCTAGTCCATTCTTTTTGGAGATGGCACAACCCCTTTGACAGTTCAGGTCCTACTCCATACCTTAAGCAAGTTCCAGGACTCATTCTCTGTCCGCTAGTGGGTGCTAAAACTCAAACTCATACATTACCAAAACCAAAAGTTGCAATAAATATCTTTACCACTCTAATTTTCAGTTTTCATTTCAAGAAATCTCCTTTTCTTTCTTGAGAGATAAATTATACATTTAAAATGATTTCAGTTATATTTTATCCAGCATTCAAAAGTGTTTATAGAAGAAAGGTTTTCAGGTTACCTAGTCTACTGTATTGCCAGAAGCAGAAATCCTATTGCATAGTTTTTAATTAAAAAAAATTTTTTTAAGATTTTATTTTTAAATAATCTCTACACCCAACATGGGGCTCACCTGCAACTCTGAGATCACGTCATACGTTCTACAGACTGAGCCAGCCAGGTGCCCCTATGGCAATGTTTTAAACATCTGTCTATGAAATAAATATGTTACATATAGAGAGAGATCTATATAGATCTAAATATACATCTATATCTATTTATCTACAGAAAGATTAATTATAAGGAATTGGGTAACTCAATTATGGGGGTTGACAAGTCCCAAAATCTTCAGTCGGCAGGGTAGAGACATAGGAGAGCCAATAGTAGAGTTCTAGTCCAAAGGTCTGCAAACTTGAGACTCAGGAAGGGCTGGCTGATGTTTCAGTCTGAGTCTAAAGGCAGGGAAAAACTGATGGCCCAGATAAAAGCAGTCAGGCAGTAGGAAATTCCCTCTTACTCAACAGAGAAGCAGACGTTTTTGTTCTAGTCAGGACTTCCTGGGGCCCACCCATATTAGAAAGGGCAATTGCTTTACTCAGGCTACCAATTCAAATGGTAATCTCATCCAGAAATATCCTCACAAACACACCCGGAATAATGTTTAACCAAATGTGTGGGCACCCTGAGGCCCAATCAAACTGACACATAAAATTAAACCATAACAATTAGCAAACTCTGGTTTGACTTTTAATTAATTTTTTTCTAAGACCCACATCAAGCTTTCCTTTGAGGCCTAACAACTCTTACCTGTCACTCTACAACTGAGGTGACTCAGTGGTAAGTAAACTAACTTTCTGCACAGGAACCTTACATATACACTGTAGAATTCTACAAGTCATAGGAGTTTAATTTCCCCCTTTTCCAAAGGATAAATGAGTTCGAGTCTCTGAAAGTAATGCGGAATAAAAATGACATGTGAATATAAATTCATGATCTGTTTTTGCAAAACCTTTGGCTTATACAATCATCTATCTTTGTATTGCGTACATTTGGGTAATGACATCTGCTCCCATCATGTAAATCTCCCATAATCCCTGGTTCAGTGATCTAATTCGGTACTGAATACATTTTACCTGTAGGCTTTTCAAAATATAGATCACAGTAACAAGTTTTCCACCATAGCTTTGGGTTTCATTCATCATAAAAAGTGATAACAAAGTTTTACTAAATTATACTTATATTAACATTACCCTCCTTTGCTCCTCTTCAGCATCAGCAAAGAGTTTACGAATGTTAGCCTCTGATTCTCCCACATATTTGTTAAGGATTTCTGGCCCATTGACCACTTTGGGCTCCCTTGCATTCAACATCTTGCCAATCTGTCGAGCCAAGAGAGTCTTACCACAACCTGGGGGCCCATATAACAGGATGCCTTTAACATGTTTGCAACCTAAAAAGAAGAGAAAACAGTCTATGTTAACTGACTAAAATCCAAGTGAGATATCTAAAGGAGTTTTCTTTCCTCTTCATATGCATGTTAGGAAAACTATAGTCATGCCATTAACATATAATATCCAAGTGCCAGGAGCAGAACAAGAATGAACAACTAAAGCTCTTTTTTTTTTTTTTTCTTTTTTTTTTCAAGTAGGCTCTATGCCCAGCTTGGGGTTTGAACTCACAACCTAGAGATCAAGAGTCACATATTCTACTGACTGAGCCAGCCAGGCACCCCTAAAATCCCCCTTTTTTTTTTTTAATAGAAAATCCAGAAACAATTCTTACACGAGTGCCAAAATCTGAGGGGGAAAGCTGCCAATTAAAGTCTTCAGAAAAGTGTACTTGAACTATCATTTAAAACAAATACTTTTAACTCTGAAAATGTCTCTTTGACCTAAATACCTCATTAGGAACTATTACTTATTTTCCATTCTCCTTTAAAGTCAAAGAATAAAAGAGATCTGCTTTTAGGCAAATTTAACCCAACACGAATCTATTATAATACAGTAGGCTATGGAAACTATATCTTAGTCATAGAAATTATAGGGGTACCTGTTGATACAAGCCCTTGAAGAACGGGCAAACATGTTTTGAGTTGGGCTGGTATAGGCAATCCATAGGATCCAGATGGATGTCACACACCAAGTGGGTACAGTTGAATGTCCTACTTCATGTGACTAATACCAAGGGAGGCACACACTTTTCTCAGAGCCACAGAGATGAAGACTAAGTTTCAAAAGAATAGTACTCAATTCTTTTCTAAGCAAGTATTGCTAAATGCCTTAAAAGGTATCAGTAACAACAGGGAAAGAGCAAGACTGGTGATTTCAACTTCCCAGGGTTTCTTTAGCCAACTCTTCACGAGCATTTACTCCACTTCTAAGATTGCTGTGACCTGTGGTTTCAGTTTACCTTGCTCTAGGAATTCCCACCTTTCCAGCAGTTTCACACTTAGGGTGCAGGACTCTTTTTTTTTTTTGTAAACCAACTAAAATCCAAAAAAAAAAAAAAGGTTTTTTTCCTTATACTACACCAAAAAAGGCACTCTGAAATAATGATTTATTAGATTTCAGTGTTACACTCAAAACTATAGGTGAAAAAGAAAATTTCTGGAAATGGAATATAGTGTTTGTCCTCACTTGGAATGAAAGCCTTAAAAAATAATTTCTTTTAAAAAATATACATTTAATAAGTCACATAAAAGATATCACAAGGTACAACCAACTCTACTAGAAATTTTAGTTTCTGAGTAGGAAGACCCTTTGGGTTACCAGTACGGTCACTGCTTCTATATGTCAAAAAAAACCCTCCCCTTTTAAATTCTTGAAAGTAATGACATCTGTGGTTATGGTTAGATTTATAGAGATAAGGGGAACTTAGTGCAAACCCTTGACGGCTTACAATCTTAACCTTTCTCTCACAGAGTAAATTCCTGTCCTGAGAATCATGGTCCAATAATATGTCTTTGCCCTTGATCCACTCTTGGGAGCATAAGTAGTAGGAAGATAAGGGGATAAGCCCTGAGCTTCTCCTAGAGGCAAAAATCATGGAACACTGCCAGCATCCAAGCCACTGGGACACTTTTGATGAAGACTTTGGAACCTTGCTCCTCATCTTATCCTCCGAGTCAATTGCTACCATCATGATTTGTAACTATTCATGTAAACCATAGCAGATAGGGGTGGGCATGGTGGTGGTGAAAAAAGGCACAGGATGGGGGAGCCACAAAGGAGAACATGAAGACTTGCTGAGGACCTACAAAGTGCCAGGCCTTATCCTTATCCTCCAATTTCTTAACTTTCTCCAAGTTTATCAACTTCCTCCTAACCATACTTCCTTCCATTTTAAGCTATACTTTCTTTCAAGGGTTCTCAACTTGGCCTTCTTCCACTTCTGTTCTACTCATCCCACAGGCCCTGAACACAATATGGCTTACTGCACCTATGCATGGGCCACAGAGCACAGCCAGAGAAAATTACACCACTGTGCTGATAGGATATCCTCACAGTTTCATGCTATCCAATTTTAGTTCCACACTCGCTGCTTCTCAATACTGCCCTCCGCCTTTTACTTGTTTTTGTTAGTCCACCTCCCACTCTCTGCACTAATTATCCAGACGTTTACAGCTCTTCTTTTCTCAAGTGCTACCCCATGTCATTAATTCATACAGAAGATCTAGATTCCTACTTCACATATTTTTTAAAGAAGACAATCAGGTGTGAACTCCCTTCAGCTATTGCTTCTCTATCCACAAACTCATCTGCAGACACAGCCATTCTCAACCTCAGTACTGGTTCTCAAAGAAGGATAAGGGTTCCTCTTCTCCAAGGTTTAAGTTGCAACTATTTGTTTATATACCTTCTTCTCTATTTGACCATGAACTATTCAAGGTGCTCTCTTATCCATCTGGAATCACAAACATCCACAATGCCTAGCACAGAATAAGTAGTGGCTGAATAAGTAAACTGCTGACTCCTTTCCTACAAACCTCAAACAAAATGAGGGAAAGAAGATCATTTTGAAAAATTATTTGAAGTTCTTAATTTATGGAACAGTGTTTACTTTCATTGCTGGACTAATTTAAATACCTGAACACATATTTCCAATGACTGGGACTTTGTAAATTTAGCAGAGCTACATAATTTGCAAATATAGATCTTCTTCAACTTACGATGAGGTCACCTCCTGATAAACCCATTGTAAATTGAAAACAACCCAGGTGATGGCATAGTCGACCACGGACTGCAGGTTGCCGTTGCCCAGAATCACGAGAGAATATTGTGCTGCCCATCTCTAGTTCAGGAAAAGACCAAAATTCAAATTTTGAAGTACGGTTTCTACTGAATGCATATCACTTTCGCACCATCATAAAGTCAAAAAACCATTAAGGCAAACCGTCAGAAGTTGGGGACTGTCTGTACTAGAGTCTTAACTCTGTAACTCTGTTTTTGTACGTGGAGAATGCCCAATTTAATGTGGTTTGAATTAAACTGACTCAGACTTTATAAAAGAAACAATTCACAAAATACTACCATAAAGTTGAAGAGAAAGAGATAAAATTCATAACCATGGAACTTCCTGTCTACCATAGAGATCTCTGAAATGACAGAATCTATTCCATATGACACCAACAGGAATGTCACAGAAGCTCTAGCCTGCATTAGAACTAAAATTCTTTCAGGATCTCAAGAAAGCACATCAAAAATACACACTGACATGTGAAGATTTTCAACATCCACTTCCACAAAGGAAGCAGTTACTTGAATAAGCAGTGGCAATGGGACTTTGTTATTACTACTATTATGATAGCCTATTCTGACTTACTAAATAAGCATTGGTCTCTAATTTTAAATGAGTCATAAAAACTCTTCGTAAGTAATTCCATTCAACAAAAGTGTATTAAGCTCCTGTTTGGACTAGGCATGAAACTAGGTGTTAGGGATACAAACATGAAAAAGGCAGTCCCTACCTGCAGGGCATTTCTGGTTTAGTAGGAAAGACAGAAATAAAAATAGGTTATCTACAATATTATATGACATTATCAGAGATATGTATGAAATGTTTTTGGAACCTGGCCAAGAGAGACAGATTCTGCCAGGGTGATGGCAGAAAATTAGGGATGGACAACAAGGGAAGAGATAAAATTTAGTGTGGGCTTTCAAGGACAGCAGGAGGTTCATGTTTGGGTACGGGAGAAGAAATGGCACCTAATGAAGGAAAGTAGCATGATCAAAGGCATAGAGGTATGGACACAGAAGCCGTCCTTTCAAAACAGCCAGTAGTAAGCTGGTGTGGGTATAGCCTTGGAGGAGAGAGGAGGGCCTGGAGACAAGGCTAACAGGCTCCCAACTACAGAAGGCCTTGACACCAGGCCCAGGAGTTTTTAATTTGTTTTGTAAAAACCCTGAGGTTTTTAACCGAGAAAGGTGCACAATGAGACATATGTTTAAAATCTAACTCTGGTGGTAGAGTGGAGGAAGGACTAGAGAACAAAGATCATGGGGTAAAAGTGTAGCTGGAGAAATGTTTTTAACCTTTTTCTGGGGACACTGCCTCACTGGCCGGCTCTGGATTTTTGCCAATTAAGCTTTCATTTCCCTCCAAGTCCTTTGGAAGCATGGGAACAAATGGGTCCAGAGGCCTTAGGAGGACACTTCCCTACTGGTGCCCCAGCTTTCTCCTGAGCTTCTGCAGGGCATTAAGACCTGGCTCTGATGCTGGAAAGCCTCTGATCTGTGGCTGCTAGACTGTCCTGACTGCCAAGCTGAAGTGATTCAGTTCACTTGTTCTCTCTTTATATCTTACACCCCCCCTCACTACTCCGAGGTGAGTGCCCTGGGCTGGTGAACTAAATAGCACAGAGCAGGCATGGAAAGAAGAGAAATCAGTGGAACTGACTCATTTAAATCGTCATTTTCTCTCATTCTCTTACTTTATTTCCCATGAAATAGTCTAATGGATCTCTCCAGAAAAATGCACATTTACAAGAATTTGCATGCAATTTTGAAGGTATTCTTAGATCCTCTGAGATCTATTCATGGAATCCAAATTTAAACCTCTGAATGTACTACTGAAATAATCCAGGAAGGGACCAGAAATGGAAAGAGGCAATAGTCATAAGAAACTGTAGTAGAAAAAGAAAGGAAGATTTGGGAGATACTCATCAGCACTCAGAGACCAAAAGAAAATAAGAGAAAGAGGAGGAGTCAAGGTCGACCTGAAGGTACGTAGCCTGGGCACATAGCAAAATGATGTTAACCCCAGAGCATAACTAAGAAGTTAGCAAGAGGATATTAGAGGGAATCCCAACTTTGTTTTTGGCTATAAGGCATTTGAGATTCAGGCAGTAATGTCCATTAAAAAAACTAGGCTGAAAACTCAGAAATGAGATCAGAACTACTGGTTCCATGTTTCTAAATACCTGCTCTGGGCACGTGAAAATCCACAAGAAGTTTTAAGCAGAGGAGTATGACCATAGGGACAAATGCTGCAGAGACAGAGGATGAGGCCTGGAAAGAGAACACTAGATTTAAAAACCAGGACGTTCATGCACCTATCTGGCTCAGGGTAAGGATCAGATCATTTGGGGTTGAGGTAGGAGAAGGAAGCTAATATAAGCGGGAACAGATAGAGATCACATTTGGGGAACTCCGGCAATACAAAGGAGGGATTCTGAGAGACACCCTGCAAGACGAGTTAAGAAAAGGGGGAGAGGAAGTAAGCTGAGGTTATGCCTGTTGGACTCTATTACTATGTGAAGTAGAAGCTAGGTCATCTACAAAATGAGGGATGAGGAGAGGATACTGGGAAGCATGGTAAAGATTTGGAAAGAACGTGGGGAACTGGGAAAAAGTGTGGGAAAGCGTCCCTGAGCAGATAGGTGCCATTAGGTAAGGAACTCAGCATATGGAACTCAGGTCACCAAGGGACTCTCCTCTTTGTTGTGATTATGTAAGTAACTTAACAGTGTTACATAAGGTGCAGTTTCTTATTCAATACTATAAATACAAATTTCATTAAAGCTGGCCTAAGAATCTTGACTCTTTTTGGTTTTAACCACTTTATTTTTTTCAAAACTGAATCTTAAAGTTTAGCAACATTAGGTAAATAACAGCATTAATTTAAAGTGAACATTTTCTGGGCACCTGGGTGGTATCAGTCGGTTAGGTGTCTTGCTCTTGATTTCAGCTCGGGTCATAATCTCATGGTTCGTGAGATTGAGCCCTGCACTGGATTCCTCACTGAAAGCGCAGAGCCTGCTTGGCATATCCTCTCTCTCTCTCTCTCTCTCTCTCTCAAAATAAACAAAAATACATTTAAAAAAAGTCAACAGTGAGGGAGGGAGGAGAGGGGGGTGACGGGCATTAAAGAGGGCACATGTTGGGATGAACACTGGGTGTTATATGTAAACCAATTTGAAAATAAACTATTATAAAAATAAAAAAAATCAACATATTTATAACTAAATTCTATTACCTAATTTTCTCAAAGTGTGAGGGCAAAACCATCACATGACTTGCTCTCAACATTTTCCCTCCACTTTCCACAAAGTTTAAGGCTTTGTCTTCATTTCTAAGTCATTCACGTCTTTTCTCCTTCCTCTAGAACTTATGCAAGCAAGAAGTATCGTGGGCTAACAGCATAATCAAACATAATTCCAACGGATTTCTTCTCTTAATTTCCTGTGTTCAATTACTTAAGTGCTTATTTTATAAACTGTTTCTGTTAATAATCATCTTCCTAAAAATACCTAATTTTTATTTGGATAGGCACAAACATATTAACAACTCTTGGTTACAGTAATGTGAAGGATGATGGTAGTGAAAACCATAATCTAAAATGGCCAAAAATAGTTTTATATACAGTTTTGAAATTTAAGTTGCTAATTATATTTGAATATAAGAGTAAAACGAGCTCTGGGATATCGTATTCTTTCACTCATTCCACAAATGCTACATTTGGTGGTGGGAAAGATAAGGCCGTTCTCTTCTGACTACTTCTATTTTCTTAATGAGATCCTGATTCCAGATCATCAGCTATGGTGAGCATGGACTGGAAGAGGCGGTGCTGAGGTCTGAGGAGAATGGAGAAGAGGAACCAGTCATCTTAGACAGAAGGAGAATAAACTGGCTAAATTAAGGAAATACAGAAGGAATACCAGAAAATACTGGTCCCAAGGAATACTGAGGGCCCACTTGAGTTGTGCTTCTTAAACTTAAAGTAAGAATGGTCACCATGGTTTTGTGCTTTTCTTAAGCCATATTCAAGAGAGTAGGCAGAAAGCTGAGACATACCGAGGGCTTTAAAAAACACGGAAGATGAAGAACAAGGCCACTAAGGTTATATTTGAGGAGGATAAACATGATAGACCATGGAATCGAAGCTGGGTAAAGAGGGAACAGAGAACAAAAAGTGACAGAGTAAATGAACCTCAGGGTCCCATGGGATCAAAGCAGTTAGAACAGGGGGTAGGGGGTGCCTGGGTGGCTCAGTCAGTTAAGCGGCCAACTGCAGCTCAGGTCATGATCTCACGGTCCGTGAGTTCGAGCCCCGCATCAGGCTCTGTGCTGAGGGCTCAGAGCCTGGAGCCTGCTTCGGATTCTGTGTCTCCCTCTCTCTCTGCCCTTCCTCTGCTCATGCTCTGTCTCTCGAAAATAAATAAATGTTCAAAAAAAATAATAAAGTTTTAAAAAAAAAAAAAGAACAAGGGGTGAGGAAATCCTAGAAGCATGGGACAAATGCCAGGCAGCTTGAGCATAGGATGCTTAACACTGAGATCTCTGAAGTGGTGGTTACTGGTAAGAGCAAAGCCCTCGGTATGACCAAAGAGGGGGTGGCTGAGATGGAATGAAGGAAAGTTTACTGGAAAGGAGGAAGTCAAAGAATTGTGACGACAGATTGTTGAGTAAATCACCAACAGGGACACCAAAGTCAAGAATAACAGAGAGAGAAAAAAAAAACACACTGAAGATGGCATTGAGGAAGCGCAAGTAAGCCAGATAGCTTCCTATCTAGCTCCCCTGTTCACTCTTCTCTAGCAGGGCTACCCTTCCTCTCATTTTGTTACTGACAATGAAAAGTATGAATGTTTATTGACATATCGTTATATAATAGCTACTACTACAGGTACGAACAATATCAAATGCCCAAGAAATAAACAGAGCCAATGAAAATGCCGTTGTTTACTAAGGATTTAAGTGAATGAGACCCTGGAACCTCACTGTAAGAGTGCGTTCAGTAAAGAATTTAGTAAACGGCTCGCTTGTATCTCACTCTAGACCACTCGTCATAAGGCATTTTTTAACAACGTCCTAAAATATGAACTACAAAACTATATTCTAATTGTGTTTCACAACAGGTATCTGTCCAAAGGATAAACATGTGATTTGTGGTCAGGTGCCAGACAGATAAGGACTGATTGGATTAAATGTATTAGGAAACGAAGCTAGTGAAAAATCTCTAGAGAACATTAAAAATTACAGAGTCCCACTTTTCTGACCAGTGGTTCTCAGACTTAAGAGTTCACAAACTAGTACACGACCCCCCCCCCTTTTTTTTTTAACTGAGAAGTGCTGTCATGGGGTACTTAGTTTTTATTTTGCAAGGTAAAGGCTTCTTAAACAATAACAACAAAATCAAACTTGACATCTATCACCACCATTTCATAAAAATATATTTTCATATCAAAAAGTAGGGTGGACATAATCTCAGCATAAAGGACAATTTTTGTATTACACAAATTCAGCTTTATATATATACATTGTTAAAAGTAGGGGCTCTGGACTCAGCTTGCCTGGTTCCAAATCCTGGTTCTTCAGTTTTTACTAGCTAAAGACGATAACAGCAACCACCTCGGAAGGTTATTACGAGGATGAGATATAATGCGCATAAAGCACTTAGTACACTCGCTGGCATATAGTAAGAGCTCATAAATATTGGCTATTGATTAATATTAGCTTATTCTTTACCATCTTGTTGGAGACGAGCGATGAAATGGAACCAGTCTCTCAACTGTTCTGGGAAAATTACGTCACTGCTAGGTGACTATAAAGCTTGAAAATAAATGACTATTCTGCTTATGAAATTCTTCCAAGACTGACTATTGTGACCCCTTAACTTATCTAACACTACTGCCACTTGAACATTGCAAATTATAGTACACATTCGGCTGATGGACCTCAAGCTCCAAATGAGCACAGCAGTAAATGAGTTGGTAGTTTCACAAAGATCTGACCAGTGTTTCAGTTAGTCAGGATTCTCCAGAGCGTCAGCCTCTCTCTTCCAGGTGGGTTACTATCAGAAGCAATCCTGCCTGCTTCTCTTCTGCCTCAGGCAGAGTCCATTCTTATCTATGCCTTAAGTTTTCCAAACTCATTTAGGGTCCATATGCAGCTCCTTCATGTAAACCAAGCTACCATGATCATCAGTTCCATGAGCACACATTCTTCTGTCTCCTCCGCACCTTATTCTACCTTCTCCAAAGTCCCCAGTGTCCACTGCCATAGTCCCTAGTGGCCACTTCCCTCCCTCAGGGAGCACACACCCTGCTCTACTGCGGCTCACCTAGAATGACTTGGTCAGCTAGGAGGAACTGAGGCTAATTCTGAATACTTCGTAATTCTGAATACTGCCTGTCCTCTGAGGTAGATCAGCCTTCCCACCTCCCTTCTTACTCTCTCAGTTGAATTAGCAATTCTCCAGCAACGTATATAAAACTTGGAATACTGTTTGAGCCCTAGGCGTTGATAACCAGCGATTATAATCATACAAATTTTGGAGGGGACAACTTGAAGGGGCTTTAAGGTGTGTACTACAAATAGTTGAAATGATTTCTGATTTGAAAGTGTATGTTGAAGAGGACCCTATCCACTCTAATAAGGCTTATCCAGCCTCTGATTAAAATGATACATAAAAATATATCTGAAATACTAACTGAAATCTCTCTTCTTAAAATAGCTCAATGAAAAATATATAGCTTTACTTTGCACTACTAAAATGAATAAACACGAATGTCTGATGTTTGTAATCTTATAAAACATTAACCCCAAAAAGTAACCAGTAATTTGCTGGGCTCTTTTATTTTAAAAAGCAGTGAATTTTCTTTGTTTTCCTGCGATGGTATCAGAGGCAAGCTGCACTGAGGAAAAACTGTCAGTCAACTTTGAGGTATCCGAAAGGCAAAAAATATATAAAAAAAAGAAAAACGCAACCTGGTGATTTCACACAAGAGTGAACAGAATGATAATATATTAGAAGTGATCCCTGTCAAATTAGCATCAGGGTAAGGAGTGTATAATTCATTTTGTGGGCAACATGATCTATACAGAGAGAAAGTGTGAAGTGGGTTCTGAATGATAACCGATGTTTAAGGGGTTAGTCCAAGTAGCTTCCAGCTCAAGTGCAGACAGACTTGCCACGTTTGCCTAAGAGGGAGACTATCAGCAGACTAATGGCAAGTCAGGACAGATTCACAAGTCTTGCAAGCTTTTCTCTGCAGTTGTGCAAACCAGATTTGAATGCTTATTTTTAAACAGTGCATGCACTTGCAGAAATACAATCACAAATTAATATTTGATCTTTTGTCCTAAAGTTTGTATAATTCCAACTTCTCCTAGAATCGTGAGTATTTTCTTAGTTCCATCCAACTCATCATTTTAGTAGTATGATATAATTATAGACTTTAAGAAATGGTTTTGAATTTTCAGCCACGCCGCAAGGACTTGGAACATAACTTCCATCAACTAGTAATACAGGAGGCCCTTTTTGTTTGTTTGTTTGCTTGCTTGCTTGCTTCAGAGACTGCCAGTCAGCGTCTAACACAGGCCATCATCTACATTTGCTGAGCTGTGCACTTTCCCAAATATTTAAGGCCCTGACCCCGTTTGTGCAGTCAGGTCTCTGATCATCCACGGGTATCATTCTGTCTAGCAGAGACTTGCTGTGCCCCACCAACTTTAGAGTACTCTCAGAACTCTCTTGGAGTTCCGTTACGATAAGTGAACAAGGCCTACGCCCTGAGCACCAAGCAGCTGTGTGATGTCTACCACCTGACTGGTCTATATCCAAATTAGTCAACTGAGATTTAATACAGATCTTCTCATTAGATAGCCTAGAACTAAAGATGGGGTATGTGTAGCAACTCTCCAAACTAATCTCTGCCGACACCCCCACCCTCTTCCACTCCCTCCTAGGGTGTGGCCTGGTATTTCATGAATTCTTGATGACAAAGATCATGCCTCCATTATGGCAGGTCCTGCCTTGCTGCCACCTGGCAGCACGTATTCTCATTGGTTTCAGAGTTTTACAACTTTCCCTCTCTTCTTTTTCCCTGTCCCTTGGCTTTCAACTTATTGTACTTGCTGCTCTATAAGGCGTCTGCTACAGACTAGCAAACATCTTGTCTTCTGAAGCAGACAACTTATTCTTTCTTTTCCCACACCTGGAACTTCTACTCACTCTACCAAGTTCACGTTCTTCTGTTCCTCAGAAATCACCTTAAGTAATGCCACTTAACCCCATCACATTTAACTGCGTGGATGCCACCTTGCACACATCACATCCTTGATCCTATTCTCCAACACTTACAGTAGCAATAGTCAAACTTGAACATGCACCAACGTTCAATGGAGCTTATTAAAATGCAGATTTTCAGGCATCACTCCTAGAAATTTGAATTCATTCCTTAAGTCTCAAGTGGAATGGAGAAGAGGAAGGAGACTAGTTAATAAGCCCCTCCCCTGAGACGAGGCTAATGCAGGCCAGAGGACACTGAGAACCAGCATTCATAGTTGCAACTGACACTATATTAAGTTGTTTTCTAAGAGTTCTTAGATTTTCGTTTTATTTAGAGTATATTTTCTATAGCCTTAATTAAATCATAAGCTGAGAAGGACACATTTTTATTCCTTGACAAGTTGTAGCTGTAGAACAGCAAAGAACTACTCTTACAAGATAAAAAAGTTACCGAGAATAAATGATCTCTGTACCTAAGTATGGCTGGGGGAGGTATGGTTGTGTGTGAGATGACTTGGAGGGTTTTACTCAATGGTAAATTCAACATGAGACAGGATCCAAGATAGAAATGTGGATGTCGAAAATGTTAATGCAATCTCAGTGTGCATTAAAAGAAGACTAAGGTTTTGAACAACGGATGGATAGCTCTGGTCTATTTCAGAACAGGGACAACAGAGCTATCCATCCGTTCTGGGTTTCACAACTTAGGGCGAATATAAACAAATGTTGAAGTTCAGAGAAATGTGAATAGGATGGTAAAGGGCTGAAAATAAATTATAAAAGGATTGGCTGGAGGAATCAACCAAGCTGGGGAATTTATCTTAGAAAAAAGACGAATCTTGGAGGACTTCAGGTCTAAATGGAAAAGCTCTCTTCATATACCTTCAGGGCTTTCACAAAGAAGTAGAAGCATCCTTGCTCTATCTAGTCTTGGGCGCAGAACTAGAGCTTGTAGAAGCTACAAGGACACACACTCATCTTAACATAAGGAAGATTCCAACTACAGTTGTCCAAAAAATGGAATGCAACATTCTAAGGGAGTGAGTCTCCTGTCACTGCAGGAATTCAAGCTTAGACTAAGGAACTTGACAGAGTCATTTAGCAAAAATGGAGAGAAAGTTCAAACTCAAGTGTATGAACTAAATGACTTTTAAGATCCCTTGCAATGCTGAGATTCTATAATTTCCTTGATATTCTTTGATAGAACCAGCTCGTTTTGCAAAGAGGATGAATTTTGAAATAAATAATCCAGGATGGGAAGGAAAAAGGAGACTGAAGGCTAGGAAGATAATAAGGAGGCAACACTATAGTTCAAGTGTAATTACTGAAGCTATAAAAAAAGAAAAAAGGAATAATCCAAAAAACAAAGCAGAAAAAAATTAGGAATATTCAATAATGAATTTGAAAAATGAATGTACACACAAATATAGCCAACTGATTTTTGACAAAAGAGCAAAGGCAATATGTTAATGTGACTGAAGCAAAGATCATCTTTTCAACAAATGAAGCTGGAACAACTAGACATCCACATGCAAAAAAAAAAAAAATCTAGACACAGATCTCACACCCTTCACAAAGACCTAATAGAAAATGGACCCAGACCTACCTGTAAAACAGAAAACCATAAAACTCCTAAAAGATAACAGAGGGAAAAAACCCAGATGACACTGGGTATGGCAATAGCTTTTTAGATACAACACCAAAGCCATCATCCATGAAAGACATAATTGATAAACTAGACTTTGTTAAAATTAAAAATTGTTCTGTCAATGAAAGACAGTGTCAAGAGAATGAGAAGACAAGCCACAGACTGGGAGAAAATATTTGCAAAAGACACATGTGATAAAGCATCAAATATTCCAAGAACTCTCAAAACTCAAAAATAAGAAAACAACCCAATTTAAAAATGGGCCAAAAGCTGAATAGGAATATACAGATAGCAAATAAGCATATGAAAAGATGCCCTACATCATATGCCATCAGGGAAATGCAAATTAAAGCAACAAGATACCATTACACACCTATTAAAATGGCCCAAATCCACTAGATTGACAAGACCAAATGCCCTTGAGGATATGGAACGCAGGAACTCTCATTTGTTGCCAGTGGAAATGCAATTCAGCACAGCCATTTTGGAAGACAGCTTCTTACAAAACTAAGCATACTCCTTCTATATGATCCAGCAATTGCACTCCTTGGTATTTACCCAAAGGAGCTGAAAACTTATGTCCACACCAAAACCTGTACACAGATGCTTATAGAAGTTTTATTCATAATTCTTTTTTTTAATGTTTTTATTTGTTTCTGAGAGAGAGCAAGACACAGTGCTAGCAGGGGAGAGACAGAGAGGGAGACATAGAATCCAAAGCAGGCTCTAAGCTCTGAGCTGTCAGCACAGTCCAATGTGGGGCTCAAACTCATGAACCCGCGAGATCATGACCTGAGTCAAAGTCAGATGCTCAAGCAACTGAGCCACCCAGGCGCCCCTTTATTCGTAATTATTCTTAACTGCCCAAACTTGGAGGCAACTAAGATACCCTTCAGTAGGTGAATGGTTAAATAAGCTGTGGTGCATTCAAACAACAGAACACAATTCAGCACTAAAAAGAAACGAGCTATCGAGCCGTGAAAAGACATGGAGGAACTTTAAATGCATACTGCTAAGCAAAAGAAACCAATCAGAAAAGGCTACATACTGTACGATTCCAACCATATGACATTCTAGAGAAAATAAAACTACAGAGACAGTAAAAAGATCAGTGATTGCCAAGGATGGGGGGAGAGAGCACGGAGGATTTTTGGAGCAGTGAAAATACTCTGTATAACACCACAATAATGGATACGTGTCACTACACATTTGTCCAAACCCACAGAATGCATGCACAATACCAACAGTAAATAGTAAACTATGGACCTTGAGTGATTACAACGTGTCAGTGTAGGTTCAATTACAACAAAGACACCACTCTGGTAGGAGATACTGCTGACCGGGGAGGTATGCATGTATGGGGACAGGTGTACATGGGGAATCTCTGCATCTTCCCCTCCTTTTTGCTGTGGGCCTAAAACGGCTCTTAAAAAAAATAGCCTTGGGGTGCCTGGGTGACTTAGTCAGTTAAGTATCTGACTCTTGATAGCAGCTCAGGTCAGGATCCCATGGTTCTGAGATCAAGCCCCACATTTACTTAATGTCTGCTTCTTTCTCTCCCTCTCTCTCTGCCCCTTCCCCACTCGTGCTCATACGCTCTCTCACGTGTGTTCTCTCTCAAAAAAGTCTTATTTTTTAAAAATGCATGCAAAGCAAAGGAAAAAGGGAAGAAACATGACTCCGAAGACCTAGAAAATAAAGGTATCTGGGAAGAGATTACTATTTGTAAGATGACAAAAAAATTTTTAATAACTATAACAAGGTTTTGAGCATTTCAAGAATTTGTTTCAGTAAAAATTCTAATGGGAGATGGTGAAAGTTTCTGGAGATATAGCCTTGTATTACATAGAGTTAAAGTATTCTAAAAATCATCACTAAATGCTTGGATAAAGGAATGAATAAATTCCCATGAAATACTACTGTTTAGAAACAGAATTATTAAACCTCCACTCTGAGCATATTAACGTCTAAGAGTTGGAAAAACATATAACTGTTATTTGAAGAAGAAATGAATAAGTAATTAATGCATACAGAATCCAAGGAGTGACAGAACACGGCTAGAACTGCGGCTACAGGAAGCACTGTCCTAAGCGCTTTAACGTGTTCTCTTCTATAATCATTAAAACAGCCCTGGGAGCCAGGTAATATTTTTACTTTTCTTTTGGCAGACAAGGCACTGAGGCTTGTAGCAGTAAAATGACTTTCCTCCGGAGACAAAGTTGGTCAATGAGAGAGCCGGAACTTGAACACCAACCTGCCTGACGCCAAGCGAGCCCCAAAGGGACAGCTCAGCTACTGACAGCACTAGGTGTCAGCTTTGCCAGAGTCTCAGATTCGGTAGACCTGAAGGAGAATCTGGAAATCCACTCTGGGTTTTTTTTAAAGCTCCCCAAATTGTGATAGACCCCAAAGATTGAGAACCACTGTGTTACTAAATAGAAGTGACATCAGAAGAAAGACATTTTGGAATAACCCCCCAAACTGAAGAAACCTGGTGAGCTCTTTAGCATGGGAAAAGACAACGCTCAGTAGGAAGCAAGGCTCTTTGCTTGCATAGGCTGGGGACATGGACACCTAGGAATCATTCTCGACTACCACAGACATTTACTGAGTATCTCTTACATACCCCCAAATATGCTAAGCAGAGTTCTTGAAGGAGATGAGTAAAACGGCCTTTGTCATAAGTAGCTCAATATTAAAAACCAAAGACACAACTATATAGAGAGAAAATAGATAAAGGGCTATGAGAAGCCAAAGAGGAAAATAATTACTTCCTATTGGGAAGATAAATGTGTGAGGGATCTTACAGAGAAGGTAATCAAGCTACGACTTGAGGGACGAGCTTCCCTGACAGAGTCTATGTATAGACCCCATATCTCACTAAAAGGAGGCATTCATATGGTAGCAGTTCTGGAAACATTTCTATACCCAGTCCATCTTTCCCTTTTTACTAATGAGGAAACTAAAACTAGAGTCGCACAGTCAATGACATTTCTAAGACTAGGCTCTACGACTCTTGACACCTTGTCCATCAGTTTTGCACTAAACCATTACAGTTCTTGCATTTCTCTCTCTCGTCCAGAGAACCTACTCATTGATTGATTTCATCTACAACATTTTTAATTTTTAAGAAGGAAGTCTAAATTTGGCAGTGCATAAAAAAATGGTTTACACTTGGGAAGAATGCTCTTTGATTCGGCAATTCCATTTCTAGGAATTTATCCTAAATAAATATGGATGTGCAAAAATATTTAGCTTCAAGGGTCCTTGTCACAACATAGTGTATAATAATGAGAAGGCAAATACTATTTCTATGCCTAACTGTAGTAGACTTATTAAATAAACCATGCCATTACCATTCTATAAAATAAATTATAGAAGAATATTTAAGAAAGACTTTATGTTACCGAGTGGAGGAAAAGCGGTTACAAAAACCATAAAACACATTTTTGTCCCCCTCTCTACATACATATATACATATGTGAGTGTGTGCATGTTTATGTGTGTATACATATAGAAAGCAAAAACTCATAAAATGTTTTCCAGATATTAACAATAGTTTTCAGGTGTTTTTTATTTTATACTTAGTGATTATCTTCTTTTATTCATTTGCATTTTTTTCTAAGTTTATTCATTTATTTTAAGAGAGGCAGAGAGAGTATGAGCAGCGGAGGGGCAGAGAGAGAGGGAGAGAGAAAATCCTCAGCAGGCTTCATGCTCAGAGCCAGACATGGGGCTCGATCTCATCACTGTGAGATCATGACCTGAGCTGAAATCAAGAGTTGGATGCTCAACCAACTGAGCTACCCAGGTGCCCCACTCGTTTGTATTTTTGAAATAATAAACATGCATTTCTATAATTAAAAGAACTAATGAAAGTATTTTTATAAACAGAGATCTTAGATCTGGGAGACCTAAAAGACCCTATTAAAGTTGGAGAGATGACCAGATTAAAAAAAAAAAAAAAAGGTACTGTCTCTGAACCCTCCAGGCCCACCAGACAGCCTAAGTGATCTAAAGGCAGCAAAGGGCTTTCTGAATCAAATCCAGACTCCAAGAAAATTCACAACTCCACCTGTGAAATCTGGAATAAAAAGCCCAATAGTAAGTCAAATCATTTTAAGTGGCTGAATTAGGAAGCCTAAAGGTTACCAGACTGGGAGCAAGGCAACCTGGATTGTAGCCCCCACTCCTGTGACTTCAGCTTAAATAAACTGCTTACTCTTCTTGGGTCCCAAGGTCCTCATCTACAAAATAAGAATGACATGGATAGAGGTGGGTTAAGTGTCGGCTCATCTCACAGTTCGTGAGTTCAAGCCTAACACTGCTGAGCCGTCCTGGGATTCTCGCTCTCTCTCTCCATCCCTCCCCCGCTTGTGTGTGCACTCTCTCTCTCTCTCTCTCTGTCCCTCAAAAATAAATAAACTTAAAAAAAAAGAAAGGGGTGCCTGGGTGGCTCAGTTGGTTAAGCGTCCGACTTCAGCTCAGGTCATGCTCTCACAGTTCGTGAGTTCGAGCCTCACACTGGGCTCTCTGCTGTCAGTGCAGAGCCAGCTTCGGATCCTCTGTCTCCCTGTCTCTCTGCCCCTCCCCTGCTCTTGCATACTCTCTCTCTCAAAAATAAACATTAAAAAAAATAAAATAAAAATAAAATTTTTAAGTAAAAAAAAGGAACCCCCAAGAGTATCTTTTATGGGGGGGAAGGGAGAGAATGACATGGACAAAATCCATGTTTCTCAAACTGGTGTTTCCTTGAAATATTAATAGTTGTACCTTTATGTACGTATGGTTAAGTAGGTTTAAGTAAATTTGGAAAATGTTACACTAGATAATTTCTAAGGTCTCCTTCTCTAACCTGGTCTAATTCTGATTCAAAACCATAGTTATCTTAATGCACTTAAGTCTACTATATTTACATATATACTGTCTACTTGTGGTTATGTCATAAAGAGAAGTATTGCATCACGCAAAATGGGTGATGATCCTTTTGAGAAAATGCCATACCTTGACAGCAGCAACTGAGTGCAGAAAGAAAGGGACTACAAGTTCAACCCATCCAACTTTTTAAAAAATTAATCTTTAGATAAAAATAGAGAAAAGGATTCAATCTTTTGACTGCGGTAATAAACTATCATCTTTCTCTCCTTATGTTGATACAGTGTCCCACCTGGGGCCATTACTAACTTATAAGACAAATCTAGATTTTGAACTGCTGAGTTCTGTCATTTAGGATCACACATGGCAGCCTTCTGCAGCCGAAGAAAGAACACACACACAGAATCTATAACTCAAGTAAAGTGCATCTTCCCTAGCTCCCTTTTCTGAGCTCATTGCAGCCACAGCTGGTTGCCTAAATGAGGAGTTACAGAGGAAGCCAAAGTAATCAGGCAGTAGACAGAAAAGCAAGAAGAATCAATAAAGAGTTCTGTAGAAAAAATCCAATAACACAGGAACAGTGTCAGGCCAAAAAGCAGTCGTGGATCACCACAGAAATGTCCCTGGAATGCACTAATAATCAGCAATTTGGATAAATTCTCCTATGTATATTCGAGATTTGGCTGAATATATCTAATGTGTGGCTTAGCGTTCTAATTACAGGTTACCCTATAGTAACCATTCATTATCAAAAGGCTCTTAAGTCTTGCTAAGTTTCCTCCCTCATGACAGGATCCTAGGTAGGTTTTTAAAAATCAAAGCACTTCCAAAAAAATTATGTCATTGTGGATAAATTCTAGTAAATACATGTATAAATGGTATAGAAGTTCAAGCTACAGATGTGTGTATCTTTATATATCAGTTTTCAGTCACTCTAGAATAAGAATATAACTCAAACTATTATTTACCCAGAGAAAAGATACTGTGTTAAAGCCCAAGGTGTTAATGAAGTACTCAAAGCTACAAGTACAGTAAATCTTCTGAGTACTGGATATATCTACAATAACTTTCGATGTCAAATTTTACACTATTAGTCAAATGGTATATGGAAGGGATTTACTCCTATCTACTCTAACTTCTTTGATAAACCTGAAAGAACGTGTTATTTAAAAAGCAAAAAGCAAAACCCAAGTTTCCTGCAGGTTTTTTTTTTTAATTATGAACATATTATCAAAGGATATTGCTCCAAATAACAAATTATATGGAACCCTACGAAAAGTCTCTTTAGAATCATGGTAAAAGTACTCCCCTAAATAATTCTGTATTTAGTTCTGGGCAGCTTTTTGCTAACATTATTGCTAATTCTTTCTTCTACCTCCCTTCCTCCAACATCCTATCAAGGCAGTCGTTGTTTTTCTAAATCAGTATTCACATATAAGAATCTGACAAGATTTATAGAAGACGTTGAACATTTATCACCTCCTCTCTGATGGAATGTGATAAAAAGTAAATATAAATCAGCCAAAGTATGAGTTCACAAATAAAGAAAAAATGCCTCTAAGTGTCCCCTTGACTACCTTATCAACAAACACTGTTCCAAATAGGTAATTATCAAAGACTATAAGAGGATATCTTATGCTTTAACTATTTTCAACAGCAACGAAAGTTTAAGACAAGGAAATATCTATAAACATTCGATTAAAGGTAATGTATTAAAGATTTTTGCCTATACAGAGCTATATAAGAGTACCCTTGACAATAGAATCATACCAACCAACTACTTCTATGGAGTTTTTGATAGTGAGGATGAACAGGATTTGGATAAAAAGACGGTGACAAACACCGTGGGGTACACAGGTTAAGAGACAGTAGCATGACCCATCAGAGGAACTGAAATGGAACAGGTTGGCTGGAACCCAGAGCATGGGGGAGGGGCACAGGCCGAGGGAAGAGGGGAAGTTCGGCAGGGGCGAGACCACATAGAGCTTGTAAACCATGCAGGGAGTTAAGGAGCACTACTGGGGAGTTTTAACCAGTGGAGTGACAGGATCAGACTTGCCTTTTTATAAAAATCACTCCAGTTACAGTGTGGAGAATGGAGTGAAGAAGGGCAAGGCTGAAAGCCCAGGGAGCAATGCAGGCAAGAGGTGATGGTGACCTGAGGAGGGCGCGGGCAGGGGCAGGGATGGGATGGGGAAGAAGGGGGAGGGGGAGATGGAGAGGCTGGACAGACGTGAGATAGTGAGGAGACTTCAGCATAGAAGGTCTATTCTGTGACTGACTGGGAACCAGAAGGGAGGGAGACAGGAGTGTTAAAGAGGTGCCCAGATTTTTGGCTAGAGCTCTGCCTAAGACAGAAAACAGAAGTAGGAGCGTGTTTAGGGAGGATGGGGAGACAGGGGGAGCAGCTGAATGAACCGAATTTTGAAATTACCGTTGTGATCATGAGATAGACAACAGGTTATGCTGATAAAAACCCAGTGCTTTAAACAGAGACTGAGATAAAATATTCATACTTGAGAGTTAATGGTATAAAGATACTAACTGCAGCTATGCAAATGGACGTGATCAATTTCAGGGAGCACAATCACAAGAGTGAGGAAAATAGGAGGTCTAAGACTCCTGAAGAACTCCAGCATTTTAAAGGACACAAAAAAACCCAAAAGGAACAGCCAGAGGTAGAAGGAAAATCAGAAACCCTTAGAGTGAGAGAAACCTAGTAAAAATGATATTTTAAGAAAGACTGGTCAACAGACTGCTTCTCAACCATGGGCAAACTGATTGAAGCTAGCCATTACAAAATAAAAATACCAGAAATTCTTCCTATCTTCAATTCAGGTTCCAGATTCTCCTCATGGTAATGAAAATACATGCAATGATCTTCTCCACTCCCCTCAGACTAGGTCGTCCTGGTCTTTTCACTTCGAACCTTTTCCCAGTGAGACCTGACTCTCCCCTCCAATTCTATCACCCGCAATAAGTAATCCCCACATTCTGCCAATTCCATCCTTGTAACCTTTTCTGTATCTCTTCTTCCCTTTCCATCCCCATTGTCGTCACCCCAATCCAGGTTCTAAGTACCACACAACTGGATAATTAACCTACTGGTCTCCCAAGTTACACGGTCTTTCACCTCTTCTCTAGAGCAATCCTTTTCACACAGAATAACCATATTAACTACACTAATACATTATCTTTGTTTTACTCCACTGCTAAAAGCTCTCCAATAACTCCCCATTATAATCATTTGTTCAAAAATTTAGTCAGGGGTGCCTGGCTGGCTCACTTGGTAGAGCATGCGACTCTTGGGTTGTAAGTTTGAGCCCCGTGTTGAGTGTAGAGATTACTTAAAAATAAAATCTTAAAAAAAATGTCATTCATTTAGCAAATATTTACATAGGGCACTACTTCTCAAACTATATATGCTAAGGTCCAGGTTTTTTTCTAAGTTTCTAATCAATATTTTTATAAAATACAATAAAAAACAATATGATGTTAAATTGCTAAAAAAAGTTTCTAAATTCTTATTCTTAGTTTCAATATTTATCTCATTGTGGACTGGTAACAACGGTTCATGGTCTAGCAATGGTCTGTAGACCACAATGCAAACAGCCTTGATGCTGATAACACATGGATAAAAAGACATTTTTTATGATTATGATTGTGTCTTCACCATCTTAGAGCAGTGGTTCTCAATGCAGAGCAATTTTGCCATTCAGGGGAAACAGTTTTTTTTTTTTTTTTTAATGTTTATTTATTTTTGAGACAGAGAGAGACAGAGCATGAGTGGGGGAGGGGCAGAGAGAGAGGGAGACACAGAATGTGAAGCAGGCTCCAGGCTCTGAGCTGTCAGCACAGAGCCCAACGTGGGGCTCGAACTCACAGACCGCGAGATCATGACCTGAGCCAAAAGTCGGACGCTCAACTGACTGAGCCACCCAGGCGCCCCAGGGGAAACAGTTTTGATCACTACACAGGAGGAAGGAGGGAGGGAACTACTGGCATTGAATGGATAGAGGCCAGAGATGCTGCTAAACAGCCTACAACAAACAGAATCCGGCCCTTCTCCCAACAAAGAATTATCCAGCCTAAAATGTCAAAAATGCGGAGGTTGCGAAATTCCCCCTAATGTATGTAATGCAAATGAATAACTGCACTATATTAAGAACAGAGCTGCCTTCTAAGTACATATAAGGTACAGAGGAAGCACAGGAGAAGAACCGGAGTCTGTCTGGAAGGTCAAACAGGTTCAGTAAAAAAAAGGAGTCCTAATCTCCTGATTGGGGCAACCCCAATCTAACTTTTAAATCTAATTTCTTGCTTCTTCCAAAAAGATCTCTGCTAGACTGGTCTAAACTGTGGATTCTATACCTTGCTGAGTCCGTCACTCTTCCCAGGGCATGGATAACAGTCCTTGCCCCTCCTTTTCCAAATCCCTCAGCATTCATGGCCTAATTCAAGTCTGCCTCCTCCATGAAGACTTTTCTGTGATTCTTTCTCTTAAAATTGCTATAGGACTTTTCAGCTAGACCACTCATTTGGCACTTTATCATATATACTTTTGATGTCATTTGTTAAGTTATGGTGGTTAACTTCTAAGTGATTATTTAATTTTAACATTTACGTTCTGTCACCGTGTTGACAATACACTTGAGACAGAGCTTCTGACATACCCATACCAATCACTTCCTTCCTGTATTAATGCTACGACAGATGCCAAAAACATGAAGAAAGTGAACTAGACTTCTTAAGTATTAGACATTGCAGTCCGACAACCAATGCTTCATGTCTTTGAGCTCATGACAATTTGAATATATCCAGTTACTACAGGGGTAGTTTATTTATAAAACCTTAGTGTCACAGAGAGTTCATTCCTTCTCATACATTGCACACTTATACTTCTTACTTCAGGCCAAGAGAAGTCCACTGATTTTTGCTAATTTAAGTTTCAGAAACTACCAGAAAAAAGAAAACTGATAAATCTCAATTGGGGCAGTTTCTCTGCTCAAACTTTAAAACCCAAACAGATAAAGAGATCTTTATTTTTTTCAGTCAATACCCTCACTGCCGTGCCAAAAATCTGAAATTTTGGAAAATGCCTCTAATCCGAAAAAAGAAGAAGGGGAAGAAGAAAGGGGATGTGGGAGGAGAAGGAAGAGAAGCAGGAAGAGGGAAGAAGAAAAGGATGACAAAGAGGAAGATGAAGGAGGAGGTGGTTTAACTCTTCAGCAGAGAGAGACAGGTTGGAAAAGTTTAAACAGCTTAAAAAGTTGTCTGACATCTAAATACAAAAGTCAGATTTCTGTAGTTTATTTTCTGGATGCCTATTTATAAATGCATATAAGGCAATGGTGGGGGGATGAGGCCAGACCTACAGATCTTCTTCCTCTCTTAACCCCTCCTAACCTACCATGTATGTCTAAGTTCTCAGAACCTTTATAAGTGGACAACTTTGACAATTTCTTGGGGAATTAATTAAGGAAGAAAGGCACAAGTGGTACTTATTTACTCATCATAAAATATTCTTTGATATAAAATTCAAAGCTTCCTTGACTACTTGATTCTTGGCTTCATCTCTCCAGCATCTGGAGAGGCAGTTGAGAATACAGACCCTGGAACCAGAAGTCCTACTTCCGACCCCAGCTCTGCCACTTACTAGCTGTACAAACTGTACGTCATTTCTTTCTCCTCCTTTAAGAGTTCCTGAATTGTGAGGACCAAACTCTAGTCCTAGCTGTGCCTGAGCCTTGCTTAGTGACCTCGGGCCATAGTTTCTACATCTGTAAAGAGAAGAAGCCAGGGGACTGCACTAGGTCACCAACGGTGATTTTGCCCCCCGGGGGCCATTTTGGCCATGTCTGGACATATTTTTGGCTGTCCCCACTATGGGTGGGTGGGGAGCGCCACTGGCATCTAGTAGGTAGAGGCCAGAGATGCTGCTAAACATCCTACAATTTGCAGGACAGCCAGGCGCCCCATGCTAAGTAATTATCCAGCCCAAAAATGTCGATGACGCCACAGTTGAAAAACTCTTGGCTCCGCCTCAGAGGTCCCCAAGAAGTGGGCTGAGAAGCCCGTTTTACCGTGAAGCCACCACAAGAGTTTTCTACGATGGGCTTTCATGAGAGAAGAACAACGTAAATGTTAAGGGTATGGACTCTGAGGCCAGACTGCCTGGGTTCAAATCTGACTCCGCCACTTACTCGCTGTGTTTTGGACTGAGACTCTGTGTTCTTCTCCGTAATACAGGAGAAGAACCTGATAAGGTGGTTGTGAGAACGGAATAAGCTAATATATGGAACGCATTTAGAACAGCGCCTGGCACCATGGAAGCATTAGCTACCGCTGTCGTCATCACCATCAATGTAAATATGGGAATAAGACGGGATAAAACAGCCAGCGCTTCACTTCAGGAGTCACGTGAGCTGGATTCCTCGGTGGGAAGGGTGTGAAGACCGAGCAAATTTAAGCACAGGTCCTCCCACATCAGAAACTGCCCTCCCTCAAGTTATCGTGTCCCACTGTCTCCCCTATAAAGGCCTGGATGCAAATGTTCTCGTGGTGTGCGGGGAACGCGGTACTTACACCCATTACTATCATGCAGAAAAGTAATGGGAGGAAGCAGTTTGTTACCCATCAGCAATTGGTTTTATCTTTCTGCCCCCCCCCCCACGTCAGGGGCTGCCATCAAAGCCCTGGGGGTCCTGTTACCCCTGCGCTGTTCTCCGCAGAAACTTCATGAAGGACTTGGGACACACCTGTTTCCCTGCTCCCTTGCCCTGCTGACAGTGAAGCCACCACAAGAGAGAAACAGCCTGTGATATTACCTTTTTGTTTGTTTTCTTAACCGCATAAGTGGAAATATGATCTCACACTAAAACATTCAGATGAGGAAGTACAGAGAGTAAAAGAAGAAAAATCTCTCTGTATTTCTCATCCTCACTTCCCTTTCACAGAAGTAAACAATGGTTTTTTTTTTCAATATAATGTGTATTTGTAAAGAGTTTTGTAATGCATTTACTTTCAGTTTTATACATATATTTTTTATTAGAACATGTCTGTATGTTTGGAGCTCCATCATTTTCAGACCTGCTTTGCTGTACTCCGTAACGAGGGGAGGAGGATGTCTGTCACACAGTTTATTTAATTATTTCCTTACTGGTGGGTGTTTAGGTTCGAACAGACTAGTGACCCAATTCTTGATCTGTAACTCACCCGCGGTTGCCAGCAAATCTAATCTATTAGACTCTACGGGCAGCTCTGCCTCCTCAAAAGATTTATTTCTAAAAGTCTATTGATAAAAAATGTCAACTGAATTTATATATGGTTTGACTGTGAGATATTAGCATAGCTACATTATTCCTGCTCAAATGTAAGTAAATTTTACTTAAAAACCCAAACCAATGGAATAATTAATTCAAGGTTAAAAATGTCAACTTCTAAAAAGTTACCTATAGTATTTTTTTTAGGATGTGTGCTTTAGCTCTAAATACTGCTCTAGAGATTTTGGAAATGACATGGTCATAAGCCATTTCTTCTAATTAAAAAAAAGAACATACATTTTCCAACATGAAGTTAGAATTAGTAAATTAGTAAATTGTTACTTTTTCATATCCAAGTATCATCTGTAAGTAACTTTGTGGAAAAGCAGAAGGGGGAAGTTTTGCATCTCTAACTAGTGAGCAATTGCTTTCTTTTCCTTTCCTAATAAATTACAGGCAGACTTGAACAGATGTCAGGTTGGCATTCAAAACCTAAAATATAGCTGAAAAGCAAGTTATGACTAATACAAGGAAAAAAGATGAATGTCAGAAAGCTTCATTTTTTTTTCTTTTTTTCAAATTTCAGATAAGCTCTTTAGCCTTAGGGTTCCTTTTACAGAGCCCTGGAGTTCGGCTAGATGTCTTAACCCCCATTTAAATTGCAATCTCTCCTCATGAGTGGGGGTGTGAAAATGCATTTTAAGAGTGTCAGTGTTTATGTTAATCTGAGCAAGAACTCCCTCTCTCCCAAATATGGCGTACAAAACCTCAGTGCTCTTTCTTCCACAGTATCTTTTTTTTTTTTTTTGCACTGTTCTTAGCATGTGAAAGATGTCTGCATGTGATTGAGAGGCTCCTTATCTTCTCAGCGGCTCTCCTCCATAGAGTAACTGCAGTTTCACTTATGATATCAGAAAGGAGTTGCTTTTCTTTAGAATTTCAAAAGAAACCTTAAAAATACAGATTGAAAATGGGCTTAGAGAGGGAGACTTGGAGAAAGGGGACCAAAAAGAAAAGTGTCAGTTTCAAAGAAGGCCAGGGTGGGGGGCACCAGATCCTAACAGAGGCTCTCTTCCCCATCAGGTGGCCTGGATAGCTGCAAGATATAGAGTCACCAAAAGACGGCGTGAAGCTGCAGGCCCTTCAGTCTCCACACCCTTTTCCTTCTAGCCCTAAAATGGGTAACTTCTGCCAAAGGCCCTCTCCTTGGATACATGTAAACCTAGTCCTAAAACTAGATTAAGAGATGCTAATTCTTTAACAACTACTCCACTGTTCTTTGAAGAGGATATTTTGGTTTTGTTTTTTGTTTTATTTTGCTCTGGCATTTACAATTGAGGGGTAATTTCCAGGGATGCTGAAAAATGAAGTTTCTCTACAGAATCTCTATCTTTGCCAACAAAAGAGCTATAATGAGAACCGAGGTGATCAATCGATTATCCGGAACACTCTCCACAAAATCGCATGCAAGGGAGTAAGTGTAGCCAATGTCTGAGCAGAAGTATACATTCAGCTGACACCTGAGTGTGCTCAAGGACAGCAATGAGCGCTGAGTTTGTTCACTGAGACTTGCAGACACCAGTCTGTGACGCCCACGTTTCTACCCCGGGACTCAGAAAGTGCTCCTAGGACATTTACTGCATGTGCGGGGCCTCATCTGACCTTTAATGTTCCCGCATAACTATGTGCCTCTGGTTAGCCCTTTAGTCTTCCTATACCTCATTAAAGTGACATTCTGCATATATCTAAACTACATTTTCAATCTTGAAGGTAACATGAAACTTTCAAGCAAAAGGAAAGAACTGTATTACCTAAAAACATAATTATTATTCATAAACACAATGAAAGAACTCTAAATTTATCACTCTGTGAGCTTACAACTTTGATAAATAGGCAAAAAGATTCATTTAGTGAAGATTCTTGCTTACAAAGTAGACATAATTCTAGACTCCATGGTAGACACAATTATTTGGTCTCAAGCCAAAAGTAAGAGTTCTCTGCTTAAAACAAAACAGAACAGTCCCATAACCTACATAAATTCTTTTCTAATCACTTTTTCCATTTTAATCGATCTAAACAATCACACTCAGTGTCCAGTTGGATCCCAAAGAGGTTTATCTCTTCAGTTAACAAAGAGTGAGGAAAACATCAGCCGATTTCGTTCCCCCATCTGATAAGGTAAAAGAATACAGGGTATATATATAAATGTGTATTTATATATATAAAGGACCTGTGTAGTGTTATTTTATATTCTATACAAAATGTAGCAATTTGTACTTATATAAACCTTTACCAAAACCTAATGAGAATTTTATAACCACACTGTTCTTGGACGGCAATGAGGTATTCCCCTAAGTAATTTCCCCCTGAATTCAAAGGAAAAAAGAAGACTCTAATGGGAAACAGGGAAAGACGCATGCACAGCAAAAGAATTACTTCTCGGACTTTTTACCATAAAAATGTAGCTTGAAGACACTGAGAATCTTCATCCAGAATAAAAAAAAATAATGTCTTTCAACTTAGTTCAAAAGTAAAGATAGTTTTTTGTACTCTTTGTCTTTTAAATCAAATTGATAACACACGCATCTTGATGGCCAAAAGCCATAAAGAGAAAAAACAATTTAAAGAACAGAACTCATTTTTTGTCCAACTAATGTAAAAATGTTAGAAAAATAAATCCATAAAAAAAGGTTTTGGATAGCAGCACTCATAAACAAAATTCAAATACATGGTTCTTAATCAAAAACCATGTTGACAATAACAACAGCAAAAGGCAAAGTATTATAATTTAACTAATTTCAATATGGACTGCGGAAACAGATTAAGTTCACTCAAAAATTCCAAGCCTGTTTTAATTCCAACCCCTTCAACAGTGGCAAAGTCACAAATCGACCGATATAAGTTTTGCTCCTTCACACATTATCTACCCAACTGCAGACAGAGGCCCTAATGAGCAGGGTTTGGATAGTGCACAAACAGGAAACTCGTATCTGAATAACTGAATTCTTGATAGCTTCCAAACTGGGAGAAAATATTTACAATATAATTAAAAGATATGGCTTATTACAGAAGCAGTTATTTTTCTGCTTGCTAGCTAGATAATATAAGTGTTCGAAGAAACAGAATCATTAGACTCTTACTGCACAGGGCTCAGTCTTGAAAACCAGTAAAAATATTCCACAAGAATAATTTAGAACATTTAAAATCATCCTTTTATCTCCCTGCACACCCAAAATATACCTAAACAATATTTCCATACCTTGACAATAAGTCCATAAAGCTTCAAAATACACATGACCAAGACAGTGAATTACCACATTTTTTACTATGTTCCAAATTAAAATTCTGTTTTTTATGAACTTGGCCTTTGTATTTTTCAGATAAAAAAGTATGTTATTGCCATCTCAAGGTGTATAAAACTCAGGTGATGAGGGTCTCTGTCATTTTCTCTTAATCCAATTCCAAACTCGACCTTTACCCAGTGAACAGGTGTGTGCTGTGCCTGTAATTTATCAGAGTGAGCGGCCAGGCAGGAAGGCTACCAACAATAGGAGGCTAACAGAACCAAGCACTTAGTGCTAGAGAGCAGTTCTCTTCCCTACCACACTTTTATCTCCCAGTAGCAATGGAAAGATAAAGAATGACAGAGGGTAGGGGAGTGATACATTCATATTCCTTCAGGGGTTTTTTTTAGGTACTGTTTTTATACTAACAGTCTGCCAGAAGCTGTTATAAATTCCTTTCTCAGATATTCTGTTGCTCACATTCCAATTCAACCTATATGATATGAATATGAAAACATCATGACACCATTTCTACTAGGGAAAATTAAACCACTTTACACAAGGATAAATTAAAGAAACCTTCAAGGAGAAAATGATACATGAATAGCACATTTCTTTGTATGCAATATGGAAACTTCATGTATATCCTCCATCTGTCTTTTTGGATCAAACTTATCTAATTTCAAAACATGCCAAGAATCCATTTATTAGGTATGAAGATGTACTAATTGGGTAATGCAACAGCAACTAACGTAAGAACAATGCCCACAGTCTAATAGATAATGATGATTCAGCAGGGTACATCTGACCCACAGTGGATCTTTAGAGTCAGGTGAAATTTTCAAATATGCCCTCTAGGAAAACATTCATGAATAAATAAATACAATGAAATTTCTAAATCTGTCCTATACGCAGACATAAATTAATAAATAAATAAGATAAAGTAACCACAAATATTTCTATTTTCCCTATAAAACAAAAATCCAATTTTACATGTTCTAATACTTCAAAAATCTTTCAGGAAACATTTTTTTTTAAACAAAAAAGTTAAGACAAAAATACACTGGCAGGTTTGAAAAATAATTTCAAAACATTATTGGAAAAAAAAAGACTTCATTGCATTCATTCTTTTTTTTTTTTAACAATACAAGATTTGATCAAATTTTCCTCTTTAAACTCACCCATCTGCTCCACAATCTCCGGAGGAAATACTCGGGAAGCAAATGCTCGTCGAAAAATATCTGAAAATTCCTTGTCCAGACCTCCTATTCCCATTTTTTCAAAGTTCCAATCAGGATTGATGATAGACTGGCGATTTTCCTTGGTTTTAGCTTTGCCTATGTCAAACGAAGATAAACAATTGTGAAACAGAACTTCATTACTAGGTGTAAAAAGATAGGACTCACTGGGCATCCTTAATGAATAAAGAGAAGCTATCCTCTACAAAGATCAACTCGCTATTAGCTGACTTTCTAACAAGAAGGATGAGTTTGGTATGTTAACTACTTTGTCTGGACACATTTAGGGCCAGGAAAATACTTCTGAAATGTCTAAGCTCATGCAGTAGTCCATTTGTGATCAATCCATGTAGCCTGGTCTTATTAACCTCTATTCCTAACCAAGTTAACTAACTTGGCTGATTAGAAGAAACATCATGTGTATATCTGATGAAGATAATACTACTTGCTAGAGATGCAACTGAAATCTAGTAATGCCTCAAGGCTCCTGAAGCAAGTGTATTTAAAAATACATATATTTATCTAGATGAAATTTATAAACTGTGTATATAACCCCTCAGCCTGAGGAGATGCACTAAGTCTGACATCTTATTTTTTGTCTTTTCTCCATTTGCACACAAAAGTCTAAGATCATCCTAAAGTCTTTATGATTTCAAAATTCATGTTTTCAATTTCTTTCACAAAGATAAAAATTATCTAACTTAAATGTCATAGTGCCACCTAAAGTAACTCAAGAGAACCACATTAACTATCTCAAAAACAATAAAGTGCCTGAGTACACTCTACTAACAAAACAAGAAAGTGATACGGTTTTTTTAATTCAAAAAAAAATGGTCACATTAGAAAAAGTTTATCCCAGATGGTGATTTTATGGTTAGAGTTTTGTGGACTCAACATTTCTTTTATGAAGCTGTCGGGAAATATATTTCTTATACTCTACTGCCCTCTTGTGGCCGAATTTACTGCATGCTAAATCAGTCCACAATTTTATCAATCAATGGGAAAAAAATCAATCAATCACAACTTTGCAAGAATTACTTAGAAATACCCACATTGTATGAAGTCATGCAATGCCCATAAGACAAAACACCTTGGAGTGCCTGGGTGGCTCAGTCAGTTTAACACTCGACTCTCGATTTCCGCTCAGATCATGATCTCACAGTTCCTGAGCCTCTTCTCAGGCTTGGTACTGACAGCACATAGCCTGCTTGGGATTCTCTCTCTCCCCATCTCTCTCTTCCCCTCCCCTGCCCGCGTGCATGCACTCTCCCTCTCTCTCCTCTCAAATAAACATTTAAAAAAAGGTAAGGCATCTTAAAAGGTGTATGAAAGATGTATAAAATACAAAGAAATCACTTCAGAAATGGATCAATAATTGGAGATTTTCATAAATCCTACATCCATAAAACAACACACATAGTCATTAAAAATTATGTTGTTGAGGCATACGTATTAAGAGGCTTGAAATATGTCAAGTGAAAGAACTATAAAACAATATGAAAATAGAATCAAATTGTAAAATTTTAGAGTGTATGAGCTATTTTTGAGTAAATAGCTATCCATATTTTATGAAACAAATATTTTATTGTAAAATTCAGAAAAAACTGTCAGGATTGAGAAAAATGGTCACATATTTGATATTAAATAACCTCGGAAATCATGGTGTGCAACCAATGAAAATCATCTACTTTCTACTGGGGTAGACACTGACATACAGAAAATCAACCCCAAATCAGAATTAATTACACATTAATACAGTATTAATACAGTATTAATTATGCCATTAATACAGTTAATGGCATCATTATTCTGATGAGTTACTTTTCTTACAGACCAATCTGCATTATTTTAATATAATAAAAGCAGGGCTAACATACAAGAACAGGACTGAACTATGAGTCTGTTGGACTTTCGATACCTGCACATTCACCATTTAACTCAATCACTAACAGAAGTGATGCCAGTATCACATTTAACACACCACCATGTGAGAGGCAGTCTACAAATAACTGACCAGTTCTCAAGGTTATGAAAGATGGTGGAAGTCTGAGGAACTGGCATAGAGGAGGAGGACACTATAAAAACTAAACGACTAAATGCAATGTGAGATCCTCAACCAGATCCTAGAACAAAAAGGACATAGTGAAATCCAAATAACGTCTGTATTTTTTTTAATTCTTATTTATTTTTTGAAAGAGAATGTGAGCAGGGTAGGAGCAGAGAGGGAGACACAGAATCCAAAACAGGCCCCAGGCTCTGAGCTGTCAGTACAAAGCCTGATGAGGGGCTTGAACACACGAACTGTGAGATCATGACCTGAGCCGAAGTCAGACTCAACCGACTGAGCCACCCAGGCGCCCCTGAAGTCTATATTTTAGTTAGTGGCCATGCAACCATGTTAACTTAGTTTGGGTAACTGTACTCTAGTTATTTGAGATGCAACATCAAGGAAGCTGGTGAAAGGTGTATTGGACCTCTCTGCACTATTCTTGCAAATCCTGAACTTACCTCAATATTAAAAGTTTAAAAAATCAATTTTATCTGTATTTTCCCCCTGATTTTTAGTGTGTTTACTAGGAAATTAAAAATTACACATATGGCTCACACTATATTTCTATTGGACAATGATGATATATAGAGGTTTTAAACTGGTTTTTTTTTTCCGGTATTAACACATCTGACAGTGATGAAATACTCCATGATTTTGTGATAAACCTTCTCAATGGGGATGCTCTTATTCTTCTCCCAGACTTGAAAATCATGGCAGTTGAGTCACATCTAATAACAGAGATAGTCTCACTTCATTCAGAGTTTTCTAAAATTGCAAATCTTACCAATAAGATTGAGGGATGAATTTTCTGCTTTTTCAAATGCAACTTGACTGTTTCCAACAACCAGTCCTACTTCGATCTGTACAGAAAAACAATAGTTAGCAGTTAGTCTAATAGTGGACTTATGGACTTCTCAACACAAGGCCAAAAACGAAGGGGAAATAAGGTTTCTCTGAGCAAAGCAAATCTTCCAAACTATCATCTAAGTTAGATTAATTTTTCTCCTACCTTCTACTATTTCTATTTAATTTCAATACATATGTCTTTTGATAATGCCTGTCTTTTTGTTATTATTTATGTACAATCTGCATTCAACCGGGATTACAAATACGCATACAAATTTCAAATTACTATTAAGTTTACAAATAAGTGTATTTTCTGCTATATTTTAATAACAGCGCTAGCTTACAAAAGCACTGTTTTCTCCCTACTACCTTAAAAGAAAGAGTATGTAATATAAAAGAAATCACTGAGCAAGAGAACGGCTAGGAATGTTATATTAATCTGCACAATTCACATCACAACGATTATTAGAAATAAAACATACCTTCTGTCTTTTACCTGACGCGGGCTCTCCCTTCAGGATGCTAGGATCCATGGCTTCGATATCCTTCACCAGCAAACCAAAAAGCTTTTCATTGAAGCTAAACACAAGCTATGCAGAAAAGAGATAAAGGGAGAAAAACTACTTCATGACATAATGCCTTGATTCTCACATCATCACTGGTGGTTTCCAAATGCAGGGAAGCATTCTCTTGTACACCCCTCTCGAATCTGTTCCACAGGCAAACTGCTCACACAAGCAATGAGAGCAAAGGGGAAGGAACATTTACTTCATGTGCCAAACAAACACTATAGGAGGTCCCATACTTAATACTCACAAACTGTCTTGGAAACAGATACTCTTCCTCAGTTTTACTAGTAAAGGAGTTGAGACCCAGAGCCTAGGCAACGGAAGCCAGAGTCAGAGGAAACAACAGTGCCAGGATTCAAGCCTGGTCCATGACTCTAAAACTCATACCTTGCCACCACCAATGCAAAATTCCTGCCATACAAGTTCACAGACAGATTGTGAATGCTCATTCATTCACCAAGCATTTACAGAGTGCCTTCTGTAACCTAGGCCCTCTTCTACATGCCGGGGCATTAACAGTTAAGTATAGCAGGCAAAGCTGACTGCCAATCCTGCCACTAGTGACTACTAGAAATGGAAATAAAAAGTAAGAACAACAGTTTGGGGTAAGACATTTATTTCTCCTCTGTATTATTTCTTCTCTGCGTAATCATATATCTACATGATACTGAGTTTTACATAATTACAAATACCAAAGCATTTGCTATTAAAGTAGTAACACTAAAGGAAAAGATAAAAACAATGACATTTGGGTAGGCAATTACTCATCAAAAAGTGTAGGGATCCAGAGGAAATACAGCACAGCTCAAAAAGCAATGGACACATGGTCACCAAATAATCGGCTGACGGTCATCTTGGGGAGCCCTCCCAGACCGTCTAACCTCAAGCAGCACCATCCTGGTCCTCCAGTGCATCACCTGGATTTTACTGGCATCAAAGTATTTAACGGCACATGGCATTTCTTAATTTTTGTCTTCCCCAACTAGAAAGTAAGCTCTGTTAAGAGTAGGAATTCTGTGTATTTTGTTCACTGCTGATCTGCAGGACCTAAATAGTAGCTGAAACATACTAGGCTATCCATTAAATATTTGTTTAATTAATTAACAGCCCAATTAATTAATGGGTCCTTGTCTCGGCTACAGCCCTGGCTGTGTAGCCATAGATACATCATTTACCTTCTCTGAATGTAAAAATCACTCATTCCAATTCTTAGTCCTCTTAAAAATAATAATAAATGCATCTTTTCCTAAATAGACCTTTTCCTGTCTAGCAGTGACTCAGTTTCCACTTGTGAAAGTTTGGTATCATAATGTATGGATTATCCAGATCCCTAGTCTTGTTCTTCCAGATTTATGCCATTTCACTTAGGTGAGAGAATCCAAAGAAATGATGCTCCTTTCATCCAACAGCTGTTTCTCTCCACCACTTCTCTCCCTGCCCGTGCCACACACTTTCCCAGGTGAGAGCCTCCAAGGAGAGCGTAGGTGAGTCACTAGAGATCAGAATGCTATAAGCAGTGACTCGCAAACTTCTGGTCTCAGGAACCCTTTATACGCCTAAAAATATTTGAGAACACTTAAAGAGCCTTTGTTTAAACGAATTATATCCACTGGTATTCACTATAGTAGAAATTAGAACGAGAGACTTAAAATGTATTTATTAATGTAAAAGTAACAATAAATTTATTCTGTATGAACATAAATGACATTGTTAACTTATAAAAAAAATCCGCCAATTTCCAAAATAAAAAACATAAGTGGAAACCATGGCATTGTCACATTTTTGTAAATGTCTTCAATGTCTCGCTTAATGGAAGACAGCTGACCCAAACATCTGCTTTAACAGCCGATGCGCTGAGCTAACACACCTCACATGGTTTGCAGAACCCCAGTGCACATCTCACAGAATAAGAGGAAAAAGAGACGTAACACCTTGGTATTATTACGACTCGGGGGCCCCCAGAGTCTCTGGACCACACTTTGAGAACTGCTGCTATGGAGTTATGACAGGAGGAAGGAGTTAGGAATAATTAAGAAAAGTCACAAAGAAGGAGACAGATGTAACAGTAGGTCAAATGAGCGAGGATTATTTACACGCACAAACAAGCAGTAGTTCATGAACTCATGCAGCTTTTTAAGTAAAACTTTAAAAGAACAGAATTTTTTCTTAGGAGATGAACAATATACTAACTGAGATCCTTCTGGAAGAAGGTAAGATCAGCAATATCATTTTTAAGGATAGAAAAATCTGGGATTCAGAGGATCTATGAAAAACCTGAAAATATGTACACATAACTTTCTTAAGATTCTCAAATTAGTTCATAACCAAAAAAGTTAAGAATTACTTTTCTACAATACAATGGACTACTACGTGGCAATGAGAAAAAATGAAATCTTTTGTGTAGCAACATGGATGGAACTGGAGGGTATTAGGTTAAGTGAAATAAGTCAGTCAGAAAAAGACAGATACCATATGTTTCCACGAATAGGTGGACTTTGTGAGACTAAGCAAAAACCAGGGGGAGGGGAAGAGGGGAAAGGAAAAAAAGACACAGAGAGGGAGGGAGATAAAACATAAGAGACTCTCAAAGACTAAGAAAAAAACTGAGGGTGAGGGGGATGAGGGAGGGGGGAGAGGGGGTGATGGGCATTAAAAAGGGCACATGTTGGGATGAACACTGGGTGTTATATGTAAACCAATTTGAAAATAAACTATTATAAAATTAAAAAATAAATAAATAAAATGCAACAAATTTAAAAAAAAAAAAGAATTACTTTTCTACAGAAATATTATCAGTGAAAGAGAAAGCCATCCAGAGACAAAACAAGTGCCTCACAAAAAGAAAAGTAAGAAATCAGAGACATTAAGTCTGCAGAATTCTCAAGTTTACACACGGAAAAGCTGCTGTAATTAAATATGACACTGTAACCTAAGAGCTACTTTAGAAGTTTTTTGAATGGACTCAAGACGTTCAGCAAATGTATCTCCCTCACTTTTTATCACCCAATAGGATATATCTGTCCATATGCAAAGCTCCTCTCAGTTTTTAAAAAGTAGAATTAATTTAGACCCCTACAATGACTGGAAGGCTTGTCAAGTGGAAGGAAAGAAAGAAAATTCAAAACTACCTGCTGTCCCACTGAGAACGCCTGGTTGTTGAACTGCTGATGAATTCCGCTGCCATCTTGTCAGTGTCGTAAGGATTGGAGTCAATGCTTTTTTTCTGGAGGAAGTCAATCTCGATGGTCATTGTGCCAATACACTGTTTGGCCTTGTCAAATGTATATAAGGATACTGAGGGAGGGGGGGAAAGAAGCATTTTTTAAAATACAGGGACACCAAATACTTGCTGTGTTTCAAGTAGCTAAAAGTTTCACATAAATGAATGCTAACAGAACTTGACCAAAAGGGGGCTTTCCATGGCCTTCACTGGAGGGACACACAACCACAGATTAAAGAAAATGATGATAACCACTAGAGATTTTATTCCTCTCTGAATTAATTAGGTCATGTTGAACAGCACTCTCCCTCTACCTTTACCCCTCACCCAACTCTTATGGGAAATCACAGCCCTCCCCACACGGTCTCTATCTCTTCCTCCTGCTCATTTAACAGAGGACAAATGATAGTATGGGAAGTCCCAGTGGGGTTGGCAGAGCATGCTGCTTTCAAACAAGATTTTTGTTTGACACAAGCAAGAGCTAAGGTGAGAGGTGTGTGGACTCTTTTGCCCTAGCGAGTTACTATGCAGGACAAAACCAAAACTAAAACCAAAACCAAAAAACCTTGAGAAACAATAAACTACTCCAGAATAATATGAAGTTTGATATTTATTTTTTAATACTACAAAAATATTTACCGGGGCCCCCAGGTGGCTCAGTTGGTTAAGTGTCCAGTTCTTGGTTTTGGCTCAGGTCATGATCTCACGGCTTCATGGGTTTGAGTCCCACATCAGGCTCTGCACTGGCAGCTTGGAGCCTGCTTGAGATTCTCTTTCTCCCTCTCTCTCTGCCCCTCTCCAACCTGCACTGTCTCTGTCTCTCTCAAAATAAATAAACAAACTTTGGAAAAAGTATATATTTATTGAACACCTTCTATAGCCAGGGAACTACAGTAAGTACTACATGTATAACATGTAAAAGAAGCCAAGGACCATATTTTTAACTCATCTTTGTATGAACAGCACCTGACAGCAAAAATCTAATCTCCATACTAGTAACAAAGGAGGCAAGACAAAGGGACTTTGGAGTCCGTGTTTCTCAATAGCTTCTATTAGTAACTAGAGGAATCGAAGTAAATCATCTAGCTCTCTGTGGCTTGATCTGTCACATTTGTACAACAAGAAGATAGTATTAGATAAACCTTATGAGGACCACTTAAACCTTATGATTCTTTCATACTCTAAATTCTGTTCTAAACTTATTTCTTATAGTCTAGCCAGTTGAATTATATTTAAAGATTTTCTGTACATTCTCTGAATGATATTGCTTATATAATCATATTTTTATATTCTAGTTTGCTGTTGTAAAGGGGGACACACATATTTTAAAGATAAACATTTTCAAAAGCAAAATAAGAACGCCAGAGTAAGGAATAGAAAATTCACTGAAGATCAAAGAGTAAGTCCAAATCTCAGCTGAAAGTTTCAGAATACTTTCCTGCCTCCACTTTTCAGTGTTTTATTCTTTCTTAACATTTCCTAGAAGTACAGGTTACACGTTAAGTAATTTTCATTAAGCAAGACGGCCTGTTTCCTCACATAGTGAAGATACGTATAGAAAGAAATATTAATGTAAAAATGAATAAGTGATTCAACGATTCCATTTCCAGGTGTCTGTCCTAAAAAGACTCCTGAACATTTGCCTACAAAGAGATCTATGGAGAGATTCCTTGCAGCATTATTTGTAACAGTCAACACTGGAAACGCAATGATCACTAGGGGAATGATGAATAAAATGTGGCACATTCATAATGTGGAATACCAGACAGCAATCAAAATAAAAACCTGATGTATATTTAATAAAGATGGATGGGCTAGAGCCTACTTGGGACTCTCTCTCTCTCCTTCTCTCTCTACCCCTCTCCCACTTGTGCTCTCTCAAAAAGAAATAAACTTAAAAAATAATCATATCGAAAAAAAAAAACTATACTGCAGAAAGATTCAAACAGTATGATACCATTCTATGGATTAAAGACTCAAAAACAGGGGCACCTGGGTGGCTCAGTCAGTTAAGTTTCTGACTTCAGCTCAGGTCATGATCTCACAATTCATGAGTTCGAACCCCATGTCAGGCTCTGTGCAACCTCCAGCTCAGAGCCTGGAGCCTGCTTCAGATTGCGTGTGTGTGTCTCTCTCTCTCTGCCCCTCCCTTGCTCATGCTCTCTCTCTCTGTCTGCCCCTCCCTTGCTCATGCTCTCTCTCTCTCAAAAATAAACATTAAAAAATGTTTAATTAAAAATAAATTAAAATAAAGACTAAAAAACAACTCTATAATGTCATGATGCATATGTATCTGCATATGGGTTTATATATGAGTGTGTATCATCTATATATCAAGAAAATTGAGTAAATGTATTAAAATATCATTATTACTGACTATAGTTTTTCAAATGTGATTTTTTTTATTTTTTTTATTTTTTTTTAAACATTTTTATTTATTTTTGAGAGACACAGAGACAGAGTGTGAACAGGGGAAGGGTAGAGAGAGAGGGAGACACAGAATCCGAAACAGGCTCCAGGCTCTGAGCCATCAGCACAGAGCCCGACGCGGGGCTCGAACTCACAGACCGTGAGATCATGACCTGAGCCGAAGTAGGCCACTCAATCAACTGAGCCACCCAGGCGCCCCTCAAATGTGCTTTAAAGTTAGTGTTCCTAAATAGAAAAGACCAAGCTGTTAGAATTTCAAATGCTGTGGGCAGTACCATGGACAGTACCACGGACAGTGCCACAGACAGTACCAAGGGCAGCACCATGGTCAGCACCATCGTCGGCCTCAAAGGGACAGGTGAGGAGCAAAGGGCCATAAGATTGTGAATGTTTTCTTATTTTATGATTTATAGCAATTTAATGTCAAAGACTAATAAAAATTATTTTTATAAGCAAAGAACCTATAGGCAGTGTTTGAATAAACTGATGTTACAGTGAAAGGTATACTATGATGGTAGTGTTGAACATCATTAACAACTGTAATTGTTAATACTTAAAATATGGCATTTCCAGATGGAGAGAACACTAAATGACTCTTCTAGAAGACTCCTTCACAGTGCTCGCTTCGGCAGCACATATACTAGAAGATTCCTTCACACTAAAATCACTGACCTGACTACAAAAAATTCTCCCCTTACAGACAGAAACTTCTGTTCCAGAATCTTTGAATTAGCACTCCCCTTCATACCACGCATCCTACCTTATCTGTGCCCACGTCACTACTACACTGAATCAGTTTTCTACCTTTATGGCCATATCATCCACATCACTCAAGCCTCCAAACCTTTCCTTGCCCCAAGCTTACTCTCTTGGCCCCACTTGATCATTTAGTTTTATAATTTTGACCATTAAATCTGTTTGACTCGCATTAAAAAAAAAAAAGTTTATTTATTTGTTAAGAGAGAGAGAGAGAGAGAGAGAGAAGGAGAGAAAGAGAGTCCCAAGAAGGCTCCATGCTGTCAGCACAGTGCCTGTTGCAGGGTTTGACCCCACGTACTGTGAGACCTTGACCTGAGCCAAAACCAAGAGTCAGATGCCCAAGAGACTGAGCCTCCCAGGTGCCCCTGTTTGATTTACCTTTTAAAGAATGGACTGTACACTGCTAGCACAGACCCTGCTTGGGATTCTCTCTCTCCCTCTCCGTCTGCCCCTCCTGTACAGATATGCACACACACTCTCTCTCTCTCTCTCTAAATAAAAAAATAAACTTAAAAAAAAAAAAAGAACAACTTTACAATCAAGACAACCATTTCTGGTGACGGAAGAATGCTTTAAATATAATTTAAGTCACAAAACACATTTCTCAACTCCTCAAGATTTATAACCACCAATTTTCATACCTTTCCACAACAGAATTAATCTACATTAAAGGTTAAGCTTAAGCACTCTAACTATATTTAGAAAAATATGTTTGAAGAAATAAGAAATCTAAGCTACATACACACTCATTTTCTCACTAATACATTTTTATTTCTACCAATGTCTGTAAATAAGGAAACCTGGTTTCAAGCACTGACCTACTTCACTTTAGTGCTGAACTCCTTCACTGTTTCAGGTTCTCACCATGCTTCAAGTGAGGGGGTTATAATTAAGGGGATCACTTATGTCAGTGTTTCCCAAAGTGTGGCTGAGGGACCATTTAACAATGAGTGTTAAAAACATGGATTCATGAATCAGACTTCTCAAGGAAAGGGCCTGAGAACCTTTTTTTTTTTTTTTTTTTTTTTAACAAACTCTCCAGGTATTTCTCCCAGGCAAGTTTGGAAAGCACTAATTATGCAACTCTCTCCACCAGCTACCCATATCTAAAGTAATTTCCTTTATCTTTACCCCAATCAAAAATGTTTATCCTTCATCCTATTTCCACAAAGGGAAAAAAAGCCACCTAAAGATAACCCCAATACTGGGGCACCTGGCTGGCTCATCCAGTGGAGCACGCAACTCTTGATTTCAGAGTTGTTAGTTTAAGCCCCATGCTGGGTATAAAGATTACTTTAAAAAATAAAATCTTAGGGGTGTCTGGGTGGCTCCGTTGGTTAAGCATCTGACTCTTCATTTCGGCTCAGGTCATGATCTCATCGTCGTGAAATTGAGCCCTACATCAGGCTCTGCGCTGAGTGTGGAGTCTGCTTGGAATTCTCTCTCTCCCTCTCTTTCTGTCTCTCCCCCACTCTCTCTCTCCCAAAATAAACAAACATTTTAAAAATAAAATCTAAAAAAGGGACATAAGTCCAATATTTTAGTTCCCTCTAAAGAAACACAAAGTTCCCATGAAAAATAAAACAAAATAACTCCAAAAGTTTACTACGAAAAGAAAACATAACATATAACAAAGTACTGCAGCATTTCAGCTGATGAAGTGTCTTTCCCCCCAAAAATCAACCATGAACTAGAAAAAAAATATATGCAACACTTTAAACTGAATTAAATGTCCTCAAACAAGTACTTAGAAAAATAAAAAAACATCTAAAATCATAAGATTAAAAAGTAAGAACACAAATAGACAAAAGAAATGCAATGAGAGTTTATGGAACTCGGGAAAGAAACTGAAGAAAAAGATAAAACTATTTCAGAGTGAATAATAAATTACAGAGTGCCCAAAGGAGAGTAGATTCAAATTAATATTTAGTAAGTGGCAGTGAAAGAAGAGGAAAACAACCAAGAAATTAAAAATAAAAGAAAAAGAATTTAAAAAAAACAAACAGAAAGTAGCTGAAATGGAAGATAGGCAGACATACATACAATTAGAGCCCCTGGGAAGAAAATCACAACAATTGGACCAGAACTAATGTTCAAAACCATAAACTAAGAAAATTTTTCGAAATAAAAGAAAACTTACTGCATACTGAAATGACCAATTACATCCATTGGTCATTGACCTAGAATGACCAATTCCAAGAAATGTCCTAATAAGAATATTACACTTAAGTCCTCAGGGCTCCCAGGCAGAAAAATTGAGTTACTTTTAAAGGTAAGAAAATTCAACTGGCATCAGACCTCTTAAGAGCATCATACAAGGCAAGACAATTGTGATGCAGCATTTTCAAGAAATCCAAGAATTCTATGTCTAGCCAAGCTGCATTTGAAAGAGCAAAGATATATAGAAAAACAGTTTGAATAGGCAAGAACCTAATGAACACCTATACACATATGTACTTCCTAGAGGAATGTACCAGATCATAGGTTTTATCCAACCAAATAGAAACTGGCAAAAGGACTATCATAATCATTTAAGAGACTTAATTGTAGAGTTCAGACTAAAACAAGTATGGGGTCACATGTGGAAGAATAGCATATAAATATCATGCTCTGACAAAGTAGAAAGAAAGCAACTAATATGTAGGGCATGGTGACTATAGTTCCTAACACTAAATCGCATATTTGAATGTTGCTAAGAGAGTGTATCTTAAAAGTTCCCATCACAAGAAAAAAACTGTTTTCAAAACAGTTATATAAAATGGTGGATGTTAACTAGACTTACTGCAGTGATCATTAGCAATGTATACAGCTATTGAATCACTATGTTATATACCTGAGGCTGATATAATGCTGTATGTCAGTTACACCTCAACTTTAGAAAATTTCCTTCTTCTGCTTAAAAAAAATATTTAAAATTAAAAAAAAAGAACAAACAAAATGGGAGGAGAGAGGGGGAGGCAGAAAATGATCATTAACTGCTGTATAGGCAATAGAAGAGAGTTTAAGGGGATCACTTAGAACTGACAGAAGAGATTTTTTGAAAAGGTCAAGTAAGAAAAAAAATAATAATAAAGGGGTCTAAGGGTACTATGAAAGGTATAAATGCAAAAGTAGTCACTAAAACAAAAATATAAATATTCCTAAATACCAAAATAAAAATTTAAAAATACCAAAGACGACATACCAAATAGAGAAACATAACTAAAATGGAAGATAACAGAACTGAGACTGAATATATCATTCATTTCAATAACTGTGAAAGGGCTCAATAAACCTTTTAGAAGATTTTCAAATTAGCTCATAAACCAAAACCCAACTCTGTACTGTATACCACAGACACACCTAAAACGCAGGGATTCAGAAAAGCTAAAAGTAAAGAGATGGGCAAAGATATCTGAGCAAATTAAAATCAATAAGAAAGCAGAGATTGTGATCCTGACATCGAAGTATAATTTACAACACATAAAATGAGACGAAGAAGGATACTTTATGATGCCAATAGACACAATTCACATTAAAAATATAACAGTTATGAATATCTACATGCCAAATAACACAGAAACTACTATGTAAAGTAGAAACTACAGGAGATACAAGGAAAAATAGGACAGAAAAACACTAATTTTAACACACCAGTCTCAGTGCCAGACAGGGCAAGTAATCACCAGTAAATAAGAAAACAGAAGATCTAAACAGCATAATTAGAAAAGTAGAGCTTACAGATACATAGGAGACACTAAATCCTGATAACAGAATATACCTTCTTCTCAGTGCACATGAACCATTTTCTTTTTCTGCACGTGTGTGCCCATGCATGTGTGATGAGAATGCTTAAGATCTACCCTCTTAGCCAAGTTTAAGTATGAATGCAGCGTTGTTAACTACAGTCACCCTGCTATACATTAGATCTTCAGAACTTCATCTTACATAACTAAGCTTCAACAACCCATCCTATAAATGTATTTTTCAAAAATATCACCATCATGAAAGGAAAAAAATAAAAGCCAAAGGTTAGAGAAATGACAACTAAGTACAATACATGATCCTGAACCAGATCCTCTGCTGAGAAGGAAAAACATGCTGTAAAGGAAATCACTGGGACAATTAAGAAAACTGAAATATGAACTGGAGATTAAAGTTTCAACATTTAATTACATTAACATTTAATTTCCTGAGTTTGATTACTGTAAGAGCATACCTTTGTCCTCAGGAAATACACACTAAAGTATTAGATGTAAAGAAGAATAATTTCTGCAATTTAATCTCAAATAGTTCAGAAGAGAAATGCGTGTGCGCACATGTGTGTAGGGAGAGAGAGGAAATGAATTTTAAAAATATGATAACTGGTGAATCTGGTAAAAATAGTATATAGGAATTATCTTATTTTTGTGAATTTTTTGTAAATATGAAATTTTCTAGGTTTTAAAAGCAAGCAGAAAAAAAGGTGACTTAAGTATACTTGGCTTCTTCTTTCCTTCTCCTGCTGTTACCCATGAAGTTGACATGAAACTACTGACAAGAAGATTCATAGTCCATTTTCCCAATTTTGCCACAGTGCCTAGGAGACAATGCCAATTTTTGCTTATTTGTCCCTTGGCTTATAATCCACAAGTAGCTTAGTCCTTTTTTCCTGCTGAAGTTTATCAAGTTATCACAGTTCATTGGGGGAGGATTGCTTCCCATGCCCTCCCTCAAAGAACTGTGATAACTTGATATGCACTTCATTAAAATAAGTACACCGTTTACTTAAATACTGCCACTCTTTCTTCTCCTTAACTTGAATCTGATTTATCTTTCCAAACATAGAAGAAAACATATCTCAGTAAACAGTAAAATGGAATCATTAAGTAATACCCATTATTCCTCTTCAACATTAACTTAGACTTTAAAAAACTTTTTTCCACAGCCATAATTTCACAAAGGCCTATTCAACTTAACTTTAGGCAAGTCAAATAATCTCCAAGCTATTTTCCTTGACTCCTGAATTCTCCCCATTCCTCACTATATTCCACACTGACATCAGAATATTTTCTAAAATTAGAATTTTGACAGACTCATTCAATAATATTGATATTATTTCTCATCTTAAGAGCCTTTCTTCCTTATCTCTGCTATGTAATGCTTTCCCCCTGCTTCATAAACATGCTCAAAACTCCAGCGCCTAAAAAGATTTCTCTGGGGGGACCTGGGTGGCTCAGTCGGCTAAGTGTCCGACGTCGGCTCGGGTCATGACCTCATGGTTCATGAGTTCGAGCCCCGCATCAGGCTCTGCGCGGACAGCTCAGAGCCTGGATCCTGCTTCGGGTTCTGTGTTTCGCTCTCTCTCTCTGCCCCTCCCCTACTCACGTTCTGTCTCTGTCTCTCTCTCTCTCTCTCCTTCAAAAATAAACATTAAAAAAATTAAAAAAAAAAAGATTTCTCTGGCTGATTTTCCAGTCTCCAATCAGTTCACCCACGCCCATTCTATCTCAGCACGTTCACGCAGAGTTCCCAATGGTAATACTTGTGCACTTACTTACTCTGTAGACATTCTGTGAGCTATGAACACATGGATATTCTTTCCCCCATTAGACTGTAATTTTCAGGCAGAGGTAAGTACCATAACTATTTACTTTCCATTCTCATATATCTCACCAGTAATATCAACAGGGTATGGCCTGACAACCAACAATAGAAAATTTTACAGATTTCCACACCTATGAGAAAAATCATAAAGAAAATTCACATCAGGTAGCTAAAAAAACATACCTACCTTCTATTTCTTGCCCAATAGAAAGTCCAGCCCATTTTCGCTATAAAAGAAAAAAAAAGACACTTAAAATCAAATCAGTCAAAATTACAGAAATGAGGAATGTCTATGAACTTCAATGACAGGAACACAGTCAAAGATCAAAACGTGCTTCAGTGCTGTGTGTTGAACTGTGCTCCCCAAAAAATATGCTGGAGTCTTAGACTCTGGCACATGTGATTACAACCACATCTGGAAATAGTGTCTTTGTAGAGATACAGTCAAGTTGAGATGAGGTCAGGGGCACCTGGGTGGCTCAGTCATTTAAGTAATCGACTCTTGATTTTGGTTCAGGTCATAGTCTTCACGGTTTGTGAATTAGAGCCCCACACAGACAGTGCAGAACCTACTTGGGATTCTCTCTCTCCCTCTCTCTCTCTACCTCCACCTCCCATCTCTCTCTAAAAATAAGTAAAGAAACTTAAACAAAAACAAAGATGAAGTCATATAAAATTAGGGCAGGCAATAAACCAATATGACCTGGTGTCCTTATAAGAAGAGACAGACAGATACATGGGGAGGAAGTCATGTGATGATGGAGGCAGAGACTGAAGAGATACATCTACCAGTCAAGAAACATCCAGGATTGTTGGCAACACCAGAAGCTAAGCATAGAAAAGATTTTTCTCTAAGGCCTTTGGACAGAGCACAGCCCTGTTGACACCTTGATTTCATTCTTCTAGACTCCCACACTACAAGAGAATAAGTTTAAGCTGCCCACTCCATGGTACTTTGTTACAGCACCCTGAGGAAACACACTTATAGGTTATACTTTATATCTGAACATCTATCCGAAAACATACAAAGCCTGCCTATGTACAATAAAACTGGCCTCATTTAGAAGATGCTCCTGTGCACACTACATTGCTCCTGCAGGCCTTCATAGTATCAGATATTTCAGTGTTCTAAAGGTACTACGGTTATTTATACTCTTTGTTATGATATCTCAAAAAGAAAGACATTCGATTCATGAAAACTAAATTAAAACCAGCCAGCTAATCTCTCCTGAAACCCAAGCAGGGATTCCAATCATTAGACGGTCCTGACTACTCTTTGTACGAGCCAAAGGATTTTCAGGCATTTGCAACTAGACTTTAGCCTCTCCCAGAAGGCAGGCCACATTGCATTTAGAGCAGGAATTTAGGACTGGTTTGGTATGGATTCAACATTAGTCACCACTGATAACACTTCAAAGAACAGCGAGAAAAATCATTTTTGGCTGAAAAATCCACATTTTGTCTACTCATCAAACAGCATGGATTTGGGGGTGGGTTGTGAAGGAGATGCTGCATTTTGAATATGTGCAACACCTACTTTCCCCTCCAGCTCCCTCATCGCAGGTTCCTTCTCCCTCCTCTGCCCTTCATGCCCTCTTCTGTCATATTCCATCTCACTTCCGGCCAGTGAGGAATTTAGCACGATGCTGAGTAAGTCCAGAGTTGGGGTCACAAAGCAGCCACAATTAAGTTCTGTACTTCAATCCCAAAGACATACACAAAGGATGACAGTAATAGTATATCATACGGGGTAATTTTGAGAATTAGATGAGCTAAAATATGCAAATATGCATTAGTATAGTATGCATATAGTATGAGCTAAAATATGCCAATATGCATTAGTATAGTACCTGCCCTATAATACATATTAGGGAAATTTTTTTTTTGAAAAAGCAGAGAAACAGGAAGAAATAATCAGAAACCAAAATCACCAAAATCCCAGCTCTGCAAAAGCTGGCAAACTCAAATATCCCAAACATCTTATGTATAGAAACAAATGTGAAAAGTAGTCCTGATAATAAAGAGGCATCCAAACGGAGAAAACAGGAACAGTGAGTAAAGATCTCCCATAATTTTTCAGGGCTTCAAGAGATCTTTAACAGATCCCTAAAGAGTGTTTGATCTCTTTCCTTCAACCTCCAGGGTAGTAAATCAATGCTCACTAACATACTGGAAGGCCGTCGGGGTTCCACTACATTGCTGAGGACTGCAGGATCAGCGGCATAAGATGATAAGGTAGAAAAGGATACAGACTAGTACTTGCAGTGTTCCTTCCTCAATTATGTATTAGGTGCCTGCGGACAATGCTAGCCAGTTTTCCTGACATAGAATCCACCAAGTTATAAATGTAATCATAATCCTTCCACTCATTATAAAGTCTAGCAAGTTAAACTGTAATTTGAGGGGTGCCTGGATGGCTCAGTCAATTAAGCATCTGGCTCTTGGTTTCAGCCAGATCAATGTCTCACAGTTTGTGAGATCGAGCCCTGCACCGGGCTCTGTGCCGACAGCATGGAGCCTGCTCAGGATTCTCTCTCCCTCTCTCCCTGCCCCTCCTCCTCCACTCTCTTGTGCGTGCACGCACTCTCTCAAAATAAATAAAAACATTTTAAAAAACTGTAATTTGAGATACAACTATTCCTATCATATTCATTAGTGTGACATCATTGCATTTTAATTTTTTTAATGTTTGTTTATTTTTGAGAAAGAGAGAGACACAGGCAAGCAGGGGAGGGCCAGAGAGAGAGGAAGATACAGAATCTGAAGCAGGCTTGAGGCTCTGAGCTGTCAGCACAGAGCCTGATATGGGGCTCAAACCTACAAACTACAAAATCATGACTTCAGCTGAAGTCAGACACTTAACCGACTGAGCCACCCAAGCACCGTAAAACCACTGCATTTTAAAATCACTATTAGTAGATGTCAATTATACAGGTAAATGTTATTTTAATATATTTTGTTACCCTGCAGGTTAACATTAAACTAATTTGACACTTAATCTGATAGCTACCTGATATTACCACAGAATTTTTAAAAATTAGGGGAAAAAAATCAAGGCAATAAAAGGCATAGTAAAAATGGGCCATTAAGAATGTATCTTTTGGGGCGCCTGGGTGGCTCAGTTGGTTGAGCGGCCGACTTCGGCTCAGGTCATGATCTCACAGGTCTGTGAGTTCGAGCCCTGCGTCAGGCTCTGTGCTGACGGCTCAGAGCCTGGAGCCTGCTTCAGATTCTGTGTCTCCCTCTCTCTCTGCCCTTCCTCTGCTCATACTCTATCTCTACATCTCTCAAAAATAAATAAACGTTAAAAAAAAAAATTAAAAAAAAAAAAAAGAATGTATCTTTTAAATTCCTTATATAAGGAATCTATACCTAGATGTTTTTCTTCAATAGGAGTCAATACAGTTATAGGAAGATGCTTGCTTTAAATGAAGTGATTCTTCCAGGACTTTTAAGAATGGAAGAGAATAAATTAGCATCTGAGTTACCTGAGGTAAGCTGAAAGCAATGCTCCCTGGAACCACTGATGGATGGGTCCTCAGTGTAAACGTATACCTGTGGTTGGGAGAGGTCCTCACAATCACATGCCTGAAAGACAGAAATATAGTTAATACTCCAGGTCAAAGGAAGGGAAAACATCAACTCCTATGCATGTGTTCGTTCCCAACAACCGATGCTCGAGGAGTACCAGGTGGAGCCGTGGCGCTCGAGAGTCCTGAAGGAAGAGAACCACGAATTTCCTTTCTGAACACTGTCAGCAATTCAAAATGTTTCCCAAGCATCAGGGGTACCTTGGTACAAGCGCACATGAAGCAGAATCGGGACCAAGTTCAAGAGCATACATACCATTCAAAATATTTCCAATTTACATAAAACTGAAGGCAATGATTTAGGATCTTTGATATTAAGTAAAACTTAAGTGAATTTCCTCTCCTGAGAATTATTTCACTTCTTTTTTTTTTGGTTTATTTATTTTGAGGGAGGGAAGGGGCAGAGAAAGAGTAAGAGAATCCCAAGCAGGCTCCATACTGTCAGCACAGAGCCTGACATGGGGCTCAAGCCAACCAACCATGAGATCATGACCTGAGCCAAAATCAAGAGCCAGATGTTTACCCAACTGAGCCACCCAGGTGCCTCTATTTCACATATTAAATAGAATAAAAGGAGGAGCACCAAAGATAGAAGAACCAGGATATAACAATCCAAAAGTAGTTAGTTTTAGGACTAATCATTAAGTCTCTGCAGGCTCTCACAACAGTTGAAACAGTAACAACCTATAAAATTAAAAAGATGGTAAAAATAAGAAATTGTCACAAAATACATCAGCTTTCATACAGATATCAATATTTACTATTTCAAAGTATTTTTTGCTAATTCACTCTGCTCAGTAGTTGCCCATAAACAGATAAAATACAGTCATCTCATGATAACCTCCTACACTGAGAAATTGCCAAGGACTGTGTGTAATAAAACCTTTAAACTCTATTTTGCAACAGCACTATCTTTTTTAAAATCATCTTTTAGAATGCCATGACTTGTTAAATATCAATGGTTAGTGTTTCTATACACTAGAACACAAGTTCTTTATATCTGCTATATTTCAAGCAAACTCCATCATGAATACAGTGAATATTTGACATACGTTAAGAAAATTCTATAAACAAATTCTCACACTGATTATGTATATTCCAGTTTATACAGAGAATGTTCTGTGCTCCACTTAGCATCATAGAATTTTTAGGACAAGAAACAATATTACTGCAACCATTCGGCTCCTTATTCTGAAGCTGAAACTACAGATAACTGGCAATTCTAACTTTGTAAAAACTCGTGTATTTTACAGACAGCTTTAAAAAAAAGTCTCAGTTAAAATCCTGCCTTGTTGTTCCTTATTCCCCTAGTCTGCCTTCTGGTAGGGCTCCTTTATCTCCATACCTCTACCAGCCTCGGAAGCATATGGATGGCACTGAACTTGGTAGCAGGGTTTTTAGAAGTTCTGGCAGTAGATGATGTGAATTAGTTAAAATAAACGACAACAAAAAAATACTTTTAAAAAATACTTAAAAATACGTTGTTGTGCATCTTCCAATTTTCATCTCTTAGATTATCATAGTAATAATTATCAAAACGGCTAACAGTTATGGAGGCTTATTAATGTGCTAGGCACTATGCTAAATGCTTTATTCGTGTAAGTCAATCTTCGCAACTACCCTAACGAAGATATCCTCATCTCCATTTCACAGATTAGGACACAGAGGCCCAAAGATGATAGTTAAGTTACCCACGGTCACCCAGTCTGCAACTGGCAGAGCCAGAATCCAAACTCAGGCAATCTGACCGCAGAGCCAAAAACCTAATGACCATGCTATACACGATTCATAAACCAGTATGTTTAGTTCTGCTAAGAAAGTTAATAAAAGTTAAATATAAAAAGCTATGTATGATTTTAAAAACATATTAATCAAAGTTTAACACAGTAAAGACTAAAACACAGTGGCGCCTGGGTGGCTCAGTTGGTTAAGTGGCCAACTTCAGCTCAGGTCATGATCTCACGGTTCGCGAGTTTGAGCTCTGCATTGGACTCTGTGCTGACAGCTCAGAGCCTGCTTCGGATTTGGTCTGTGTGTCTCTCTTTGCCTGTCCCCCGCTCACTCTCTGTTTCTCATTAAAAAAAAAAAAAAAAAAAAAAGAATAAATGTTTTTAAAAAGACTAAAATACATAATTCCCATCTTTTCCATTTTCCAACTCAGCAAGAGGAATAAAAAATTATTTTCAAGTTTCCTAAGACATAAGAGCTCTTTGAAAGTTTCTAAAATACCACTCGGCAGGTTAGAAAAAAAAAAAGTTAGGAACTCACTGGCCAGGCTGGAAATCCTTTTCATTCACAACCGCACAGTTGGTTAAAGATAATTCATCTGTAGGACATCTTGCAGCTTGCATACTCTATAAAAAGTAATGATTAGAAAAATAAAATTAAGTCATTTTTTATAACTTTAAATAACTTATGCCTCCTGTCCTCTATCCCTCATCACCTGTAGTAAACAGCTATTGTTTTTGACTCCCTGCATTCCTTCCTCTGTGATCACAGCAAACCCTTCTTTGGGAAACTGTTCCTTCCCCCTTCCATATGCTTTTGTGGGCCTGCCAATCACAGCACATGTGCGACCGCATAGAGTCCTATTCCATTCATGGGATTTATACAGCCATGTGCCAGAAGGACACTCTCCCCTGCCTTACCACTGCACAGAGGACAAATTTCTGCTCTAAAAGATAGTAAAACTATAACAGAGAAAACAAAGATAACAGAGACAAAGACAAACAGACACAGATCTGACAACCAAGTTAAAGCCCTTGAGACCAGTACTGCAATGCTTATGAATCAATACTTTTTTTTTTTTTTAAACTCAAGCTCTTTTGATTTGGTTTTCCACCTCTTCTGATGAAAAGAATTTTGAGTGATTCAAATGCAATGAAGTAAATTCAGTAAGTTTAATCAAGTGTATAATGAAAGAGTATCTTTTTATAGGAGATTCCAAGTAGCATGAAACACATCTCATATGGATTAACCACCTTCTAAATATCTCCCAACAAAGATAACTGGAGGGCATATTTTTTTTCAAAACAGCAAGTAATCTTTTTGATCAACAGCTACTAGCAAATCATTCCTTCATATAATGTACTTAACCGATAACTCTTCTACTATTTTCTTGGGTTTCCTAATTAGTGAAATGTGACCCTCATAGTTATGACACATAGTTTATGGCTTAAGTGCTCATCCTTCAAACCTCAAGCCAAAGCAGATTCTTCTTAAATGTCTCCCAAATAAAAATGTATAAAGCAAAACAAATTACCTTTTGCTTTGCTTCTGTTTTAACTAAAAGGCTAGTTTCAACACAGTTATCCCAACTGTTTAGAGCAGTGGTTTCTTTTTTTTTTTTTTAATTTGTTTTTAACATTTATTTATTTTTGAGAGACAGAGAGACAGAGCATGAGCAGGGGAAGGGCAGAGAGAGAGAGGGAGACACAGAATCCAAAGCAGGCTCCAGGCTCTGAGCTGGCAGCACAGAGCCCAACGTAGGGCTCGAACTCACAAACCGTGAGAGCATGACCTGAGCTGAAGTCGGCCGCTTAACCGACTGAGCCACTCAGGCACCCCTAGAGCAGTAGTTTCTAAAGTAGACTACATGCACCAGAAGGATGTACAGATAATTCAAGGTATCAAATTCAACTGCATTCAGAAACAGACTTCTGAATAGGTATATCACAAGATAACAAGATATTAGACTAAGATTTTATTTTATTTTTTTTTAATTTTTTAACATTTATTTATTTTGAGAGACAGAGAGACAGAGCATGAGCAGGGGAGGGGTAGAGAGAGAGGGAGACACAGAATCTGGAGCAGGCTCCAGGCTCTGAGCTGTCAGCACAGAGCCCGACGCGGGGCTCGAACTCACAGACCGTAAGATCATGACCTGAGTTGAAGTCGGACGCTCAACCGACTGAGCCACCCAGGCGCCCCTAGACTAAGATTTTAAACAAAGATGAAGCAGCAATTTGTTTTATGTATTTTAATAAAATAAAAATAATGATATACTTTCACCTTTAGTTCTTCCTTTTTATTTCATATATACTTTACTATGCATATAAACTATGAATATATCCTTTATAAGTAGATATGTATATATATTGGAGATACATGACCAAAAGATGTTTTCCTTATAGGATACAAAAAACGTTTGGAAATCACTAATACTTAGAACATGAGATGAATAAAGCCTGGGTCGTAAGTCTGCTTTATGAATGAGACAGTATTTTTGTCTACAGTCAGTGTAACCAGCCACCTGACAAAAGTGTACCAGACTTCTTTAGTTTCCCACCCATCCTAGGGTCTCTCTCACCTGTAAGCTTCTTTGATATTCTTCTCTCTCTCCTAATGCTGAGACTCTTGCCTAGCTAAACTCCTACTCATTTCAACAATTCACAGCTCAGACCTTACTTTTTCTAGAAGACCTTATAGACACCTTCTCCTCCCCATTTAACTGAAACAATAAACTTCAAATGAAAGCATCTTACTGTATTTTCACTGTCTGTTTACATGTTTGCAGTGCATACAAGACAGTAAGTTTCTCAAGGACTCAGATAATATCCTGCTTACATCCGTGGTTCCCTGGAGCTAGCACGGGGTTTGGTAAAGTGAGTGCTCATCGAACAGCTGCTGAATAAATGAACTTACAGATCAATACAAATCTACCTAACTGCAGAATAAACAGTTCGAAGGACATGTATTCAAATGACATTTCAAGGTTATTTAGGAAGTGATCTAATTAAATTATCTAATAGTTCAAAATTGCACAGAACTGATATAGCCAATAATAAAAAATTTACAAAATGTAAAGTTAACCTTTCATTTGTAAACTTACTTAGCTGTCAAAGAGGTGGTGTCCTTCAAAGAGAAAAGTGAAAAACTCTGTGGAACTCTGTGGCCAACTACAACAGATGCTGTGAGCAAAAGGCCTCCCTACTGGAATCTAGAAGCATCTGTGTTTCTATGATAAGCCAAGCAGGGTATCTCATTTTTCATCACAATATAAATTCCTATAAATAGTAGCTGTTTACTTATCACAGTAATGCCAAAGGAAAATTCCACAATTTTTCTAACGCTGACCTTGCCTCTAGGAAACAAAAACTCAGCCGCTACAGCTGTGCAGCTCTTATGAAATGAAAATACTACACAGATAGGTGATTTTATATAAATTCAGTTATCTGAGCTACTAGAACATTTAACCATCTAAAGGCTGTAAAATGTTTTCACTAATAAATGAAATGTAAAAAATTATTAACTCATTACTACTCAAAAGAATAAAAATCTCAAATTCTTAATAGAAACCTTAGAAGTAATTGTATCATGAATTGAAAGCCTTTAAAGTGCAGAAAGAGAATTTGCTTCTCTTCATCAGGGAGGATTTAACCAGGACTCCTCTAGGCAACATTATACAGTTCGCGAATTTAAACAGCATACTTTCGTTCAAAGGTCCACTTTAAAAATTAGATTATTTAAATATAGACTTTATTGTTTACCAAAGAATTTAGTAGGGTAAAATAAACAGAAAAAACAGAACGTAGTACCTAACTAGAAGAACTCATTACCAAATAACTACCCCTACCCTAACTAACTGCAACACTCCTGAATCCACTGGTTCTTCCTTTGAGGTACTCGAGGCCTTGCTTACATCTCTCTAGAGACACACAAATCCCCCACTGGAAAGGCAACTAGGACCGAAAACATGAACTTAGCCAGTGGGCTCAGCTGACAAGTCTCATTCAATTATTTCTTGTCAGACGACTTTTGCTGAAAAATAACATTTTAAGAACTGCACTGTTTAATAAAGTAACCACTAGACAAATATGGCTATTAAAATTAAAATTAAAAATTCAGTTCAGTTGCATTAGCCACATTTCAAGTGCCACATGTGGCTTGTAGCTATAATCACAGAAAGCTTCATTCGACAGCGCTAGTCTAGAATACTATGAGAAAGGCCATCAGTAATACCTGTCTTCAGGCCTATGGATTCACTCTGTGCTATAAACTCCTATAATAATTTCTGTTAAAATTTTGAAGTCATATGGGTCTGAAAGTGATGGGGCATAAATCAATTAAACTAGTACATCCTAGAGTTATCTCTCAAAGAGCCCATAGGGATACTTTTACCTTATCCATTTCAGAACAATAACTATTCACATAAATGAACCTCCTGACATCCCTTTATACTGAAAAATTAAAAAAGCAGGTTTCAGTTTGGTTTTTTCGGGAAACGCCAACGAAAAATGTAAAAGGCTGACAACATTAAATACTGGCAAAGACGTAATATAATTTCTTATATAGTTAATGTGACCCAGCAGGTTTGTACCTAGATTGTAGTCAAGAAAAATGAAAACACAGAGCCACACTTAAACACAGATATTCACAGTTTTATTCACAATAGCCAAAAATTGGAAAGAACACAAATGCCTACCAACACATGAATGGATAAAAAACTATGGTATAGCCATATAATAGTTAAAAACAAACTAACTACAGATACATACGCAACAACATGAGTAAACGTCAAAGACAATGAGTAAAAGAAGCCAGATGCAAAATAAGAGTTCATCCTATATCACGTAAAATTCAACTCATATTTGGATGAAATTCTAGAAGACGCAAAATTTATCCAGAGTAACAACAACAACAAAAGATCCATCAGGGGCTCCTGGGTGTCTCAGTCAGTTAAGCGTCCAACTCTTGATTTCAGCTCTGGTCATGATCTTACCAGTTTGTGAGATCAAGCCCTGAGTTAGGCTCTGCGTAGACAGTGAGGAGCCTGCTTGGGATTCTCTCCCTCTCTGCCCCCAACCCTGCTTGCTTTCTCTCTCTCTTTCTCAAAGTAAATAAATAAACTTAAAATAAATATTTTTAAGTCAATCAGTGGTTGACTGAGTGAAATGCACAGCAAGAAGCATGAAGTAATTTTTTGATGAAAGAAATGTTTTATATCTGGTGTATATCTGGTGTTTTACTGTATACAGGTTATACCTCAATCAAGTTGAGAAATTATGTTCTGACTTTTTATTGGTTGGGCAATTTCTAATAATTCCTATTGCAAAGATAGGATAAATGACCTTCGAAAGAAGTGAAAATGGGGCCAAACCTGTATAACAAAGACCCAGATCTTGATATGTCCATATTCATATCTGGTAGAGAGAGAGACTTAGGTCTGCGGAATAGACTCCATTCACTCCCCAACCTCCCAGATGTAGGAATTACAGAGAACAAAGAGAATGGTCACATCTACCTCTAAAAGGCCAGTCCAAGGGTGCTGCCCGTACTGGCCTGCTAGTCCTGGGCATAGGAAGTGAAAAAGGAAGGGTAAAACCTACACCTCCTTCTAGCACAAATGTCCCATACTAGCCATCAGGTGGGCAATTCTTCCTCTTGAGAAGAATAAGGATTTTTCCCCCTGTAATAATTCTTCTCTTAAAAGCAAGCAAGTTTGAGCTAAAGTTCCATCCTCCCTATGGCCTGGGATGGAAAAGTGACCAAATAGGAAGAAAGGTGCACCCACCCACACATATACAGCAATGAGAATTAAATGGGATAATCCTCATTCACTGCATGGGTTAATACTTAATGAATCTTAGCTATTATTGTAACTATCTTAGAGATATTCAGAAATAGAAAAAAAAAATTGCAGACACCTAACACTAAATAAATGCCACAAGTAGGAGTGTGGTTAAAAGAATCTCAAGTATGCAGCAATTTAAAAGGTCAAGGTACTTCTGTGTGGACTGACAAGGGAAAATGTCCACAATATAGCACTAACTTTTTTTAAAACAGTATGTAGAGGGGCGCCTGGGTGGCTCAGTCAGTTGAGCCTCCAACTTCGGCTCAGGTCATGATCTCACAGATTGTGAGTTCGAGCCCCGCGTCAGGCACAGAGCCTGGAGCCTGCTTTGGATTCTGTGTCTCCCTCTCTCTCTCTGCCCCTCCCCCGCTCATGCTCTGTCTCTCTCTCTCTCTCTCCCTCAGAAATAAATAACCAGGGGCGCCTGGGTGGCTCAGTCGGTTGGGCGGCCGACTTCAGCTCAGGTCATGATCTCACGGTCTGTGAGTTCGAGCCCCGCGTTGGGCTCTGTGCTGACGGCTCAGAGCCTGGAGCCTGCTTCCGATTCTGTGTCTCCGTCTCTCTCTCTGCCCTTCCCCTGTTCACGCTGTGCCTCAATGTCTCTCAAAAATAAATAAACATTAAAAAAAAATTAAACACATACCCTCATTTAAAAAAATAAATAAATAAATAACCATTAAAAATAAATAAATAAAACAGTATGTAGGGTAAGCTTTTTTTTTTTTTAACATAAACAAAATACACACTAAATTGTTAACAGTAGTTACCGCTGAGGAGAAACTGGAAGGAATAAGTGAAACACTTTCACTTTCTACAATTCTAAACTGTTTTTACAATAAATAACCCTTGTTGTAGGGAAATTATTTTAATATAATTTATTGTCAAATTAGTTTCCATACAACCCCCAGTGCTCATCCCAACAAGTGAAAAATATGGAACTTCACAAATTTGCGTGTCATCATCCTTGCGCAGGGGCCATGCTAATCTTCTCTGTACCATTCCAATTTTAGTATATGTGCTGCCGAAGCGAGCATGAAATAATTTTAAATATAGAAAATTTTTATACATGAAATTGTTCTCCACAGCATTATTTTAACAGCGATGAATTAGGGGCACCTAGGTGGCTCAGTAGGTTAAATGACCAACTCTTGGTTTAGGCTCAGGACATGATCTCACGGTTTCATGCGTTCCAGCCCTGCATTGGCTCAGTGTGAAGCCTGCCCCGGATTCTGTCTTCCTCTCTCTCTGACCCTCCCCAACTCATGGTGTCTGTCTGTCAAAATAAATAAACAAACTTAAAAAAAAAGTGATTAATTAGAAGCAACATAAAACTACTATTTCTAAGTAAAGATTACACAAACTACAACATACCCACTTGATTAAATATCATAATCATCAAAAGTCTCATAATATAGAAGGTTTTATATCACAGGAATATCAAAAAATACATTTTACTTTACAGTTTGATTTTTTTAATTTCTTTTTAAGCTTATTTATTTTTGAGAGAGACAGAGACGGCATGAGTATGGGGGGGGGGGGCGCGGAGAGAGAGAATCCCAAGCAGGCTTTGTGCTGCCAGCTCAGAGCCCAATGCAGGCTCCAATCCATGAACTGTGACATCATGACCTGAACCGAAACCAAGAGTGGGACACTTAACTGACTGAGCCATCCAGGCACCCCTACAGCTTGATTTATTTTAGCTATAGCAAATCAACTGACTGGAAACATCAAAATATAAAAAACAATTGTGAATGGATAATGGAACTACAGGTGATTTCATTTCTTTCCATCTTTTCCACATTTTCAAATTTTAAAATACAGATATCACTTTACTAACCAAGTTAAAATTTTTGTTTTAAAGTTGATTGCATTTCATTTTAGACTTCTGTCTGCTTCTGTACAGTTATGACCATGCACGTTAGGAAAATAACTCCAAGGGCATGCCTAATAAAGAGCATTGTCATTATTCATGACATACAAGACATTGTCTCATCGTTTGTGTGGGTTTTTTTCCTTCATAATTAAATCATGTTGGTTAAAGCTAATTTTCTTCGATAACAGTATGACAAAGATTTCTGTAAATAAAGAAAAAATACTTTTGGCAAACTCAGTAAGATGCTATAAAATGTGGTCTGAAACTCTGAGCCGTTTGATAAATATATAAAGACGTATTTATATTAGACAGGTTAAACAATGACAGCATCGAAATGAGCACTAAATCATAGCCATTTAACTGAGTCCTTTAGCACTATGAATAAATAATTTCCTCTCCAAGGCTGCAATAATTTGGGAAAGTTCATCAATGCCTTAAAATAAATTCCCTAAAAATTTAGAGAAATACCTGAAACAATTATCTAGCACATGATAGGGACTCAATAAACATTTGTTTAACTTAAAAATTTTTGGAGAAGTGTATCTAGAAAGTTGAAGAAAATGCCTATCCAAGCAGATAAATACATAAAATCAAAAACTGCTATAAATAGAAGTAGACAAGTTCCAATTACAACAGAAACAAACAAAAAATGCTTAAAGTACTAGAAGAAACTTTAGCAAAAATACATAAGACCTTCATGAAGAAAACCAATGGAAATACCTAAGAGAATATCCAAATAAATGCTGTTATTGTATGCAATGACTCAATATTGTAAGGGGATCATGAACTCCAAATTAATCTATCAATGTGCTATAATTACAAGCAAAATCCCAACGGGTCATTCATAAATTCAATATAAACTGCAACTGGCAAGTAAAATATAGCAGGAAAAATGGGAGGGAAATTTTTTAATTCTACAGTTGATTCCTTGAACTACATAGGTTTGAACTCCACTTCTATGTAGCTTTTTTTTTTGAGAAATATATTACAGTATTACAAATGTATTTTCCTTTTGATTCTCATATATATATATATATATATAATATATTTTTTTTTAATTAAGTAAACTCTATGTGCAACATGGGGTTCAAACTTATAACCCTGAGATCAAGAGTCACATGCTCTATTGACCGAGCCAACCAGGTGTCCCCTTATGATTTTCTTAACATTTTTTGTCTAGCTCGCCTGGGTGGCTCAGGCAATTAGGCATCTAACTCTGGCTCAGGTCATGATCTTGCAGTTTATGGGTTTGAGCTCCGTGTTGGGCTCTGTGCTGACAGCTTAGAGCCTGGAGCCAGCTTTAGATTCTGTGTCTCCCTTTCTCCCTGGCCCTCTCCGACTCTCTCTCTCTCTCAAAAACATTTAAAAAATTAAATATTTTTTCTCTAGCTTAATTCATTGTTAAGAATACAGTATATAATACATATGGTATACAAAATACATGTTATTCAACTGTTTATCAATAAGGCTTCTGGTTAACAGTAGACTATTAGTAATTAAGATCTGGGGGAGTCAAAAATTATTAAGTGGAATTTCATCTGCATGGGGAGTCAACGACCCTAATCTCCATGGTCTTCAAAGGTCAACTGTATTTGCCTCACTCTAGTTACCACTTTGTGGTTAATATGGCTCATTCTGAATATCGCATAAAGAGAAAAAATTCTAATTTTAAGGTGAATAACCTGAAGATTGCATATTTTCATCCTATAAGTACCTCCATTTAATTCGAGCATGTAGTATAGTTCCATTTCATCACTTCCAAGGATCACAACATTCCACTGTAACCTCAACCATGCTGGCACCTTGATCTTAAACTTCCAGCCTCCACAACTATGAGAAATAAATTTCTGTTGTTTATAAGTTACCCAGTCTCCGGCATTTTATTATAGCAGCCCAAATACATGAAGACGATCGCACAGAACATACAATTCATCATTCTAAAGCATACACTTTAGTGTTTTTTAGTATATTCACTACATTGTGCAATCATCACCACTAATTCCAGAACATTTCCTGCAAACTCCTGAAAGAAACCCTGTACCTATTAGTAGTTAGTCCCAATTCTCCCCTCCCTTCACCCTCTGATAACCACTAATTTACTGTCTCGGTGGTTTTGCCTATTCTGGACATTTCATATAGATAAATAAAATCATTCAATCTGTCATGTTTGTGTGACTGGCTTCCTTCAATTAGCATGTTTTCAAGATCATCCATGTTGCAGCACATGGCTAGATTATATTCCACTGTATGAACACACCACATTTATCTATTCACCAGAAGATGGGCATTGGGTTATTTCCACTTTTTGGCTGTTATGAATAACGCTACGGACATCTATGTAGCAATTTTATGTATAAACATGTATTTTCAACTCACTTGGTTACATACCTAGCAGTAGAATTGCTGGGTCATTGGGTTTAACTTTTTGAAGAACAGCCAAACTATTTACCACAATGGCTACAACATTTAAAATTCCTACTAGCATGGATAAGGGTTCCAATTTCTCTGCAGAACACTCACTTTTTTGTTCACTATAGCCAACCTATGGTGTGAAGTCGGATCTTACTGTGGTTTTAATCTGCATTTCCCTAATGACTATGATGCTGAGCATCTCTTCATGTACTTACTGGTCATTTGTGTATCCTTTTAGGAGAGATCCCTATTCAATTCCTTTGCCCACTTCTATTTTTTTTTCCCTTTGCCCATTTTGTCTTTTTATTGTTGAATCGTAAGAGTTCTTTATGTATACTGGATACTAGACCCTTATCGGATATATGATGTGCGAATATTCTCTCCCATTCTGTGGGCTGTCTTTTCACTTTCTTGAATAGTGTTCTTTGATGTATAAAGTTTTAAATTTTGATGAAGTCCAATTTATGTTTGGTGCTTTTGTCATATCTAAAAAGTTGCTGTTTAACCAAAAGTCATGTAGGTTTTTACCGCTGTATCCTTCTAAGAATTTTAAACATTTAGATCTTTGATCCATTCTGAGTCCATTTTTGTATGCAGTGTGAGGCAGGGATCCAAATTCATTCTTTTGCACGTAGGTGGCCAGTTGTCCAGCAACATTTCCTAAAAAAAAAAAAAACTATTCTTTCCCCATTGATTGACCTTGGTCTTCTTTTTGAAAATCAATTGACCATGAACTTATATGTTTATTTCTGGACTCTCGATTCTATCTCGTTGGTTTATATGACTTTCCTTATATCACTGTCACATCATCTTGGTTGCTGTAGCTTTGTAGTAAGTTTTGAAAACAGGTGTGTGTCCTCCAACTATGTTCTTCACTTTCGACATTGTTGTGGATAAAATGGCTTTGCAACTCCATAAGAATTTTAGGACCACCTTGTCCATTTCTGGAAAAAAGGCAGTTGGAATTTTGATAGAGATTACACTGAATTTATAGATCAATTTGGAGAGTATTTCTAAAACTTAATAACATTAAGTTTTCTAATCCGCGAACACAAGATGTCTTTCCACTTATTTAGATTTTTAATTTCTTTCAACATGTTTGAGTTTTTACTGTACAAGTCTTACACTTATTTGATTAAATTTATTCGTAAGTATATTCTTTTTGATGCTATTATAAATGAAATTGTTTTCTCAATTTCATTTTCAGATTGTTCATTGCTAGTGTATAGAAATGCAACTGATTTTGTATATTGATCTTGTATCCTGCTATGTTGCTGGATTTATTTTTTATAAATTCTTTAAGGTTTCCTATATATAAGATCATGTTCATTTGCAAAGAGAGAATTTTTCTTCCTCCTTTCCATTCTTTTTTTTTTCTTTTTCTTGCTTAACTGCCTACTTAGAACCTCCAATATAGTGTGGAATATAAGTGGCAAGCGCAGACATCCTTATCTTGTTCCTGATCCTAAAAGGGAAAGCTTTCGGTGTGCGCCAGTAAGCACAATGTTAGCTGTGAATTATTCTGTTAGTTGAATTTGGCTTGTTGAACTGAACTTACTGAGTGCCATCTCAAGGTTGCTCTGAGAATCTAACAAGATCTGTGAAGGTGTTTTCAAAACTGCAAAATACCATTTAGTTTAAGATCTACTTATTCAGTAACTGAGTGCTCTTACTCTAAAAAGTTATCTCTAAATGTTAAAGAAATAAAAACAATGTTTGTGAAGTTCTTTTTTTTTAATTCCCAACATCCTGATGAAAGTTTAGCACCTATACTCTTTTGAAGGGTGAAGAGGAATAGAAGAATCTGGAGAAGGAATCAGAACAAAACTAGAAGGCCTAAAGCCTCTCCCCAGCCCCAACTCCTAAGTCTTGTACCTATGGGCAAGTCACTTAGCACTTAGTGCTTCACTCAGCACAACACAGGGCATTCAGAGATGCAGAAAGCAGACATGTAAGACAGGCAAGAAATAAGAGGTAGCATGGTATAGAAAAAAGAACACAAGATTTAGTGGAAAAACTTAGCTGTGGGATTCCAGTTGTTCAGGAAAAAATGAAAAAAAAAAAAAGTGTGATACCTAAAAGGAAGTTTAGCTCTAATAAACTTCACATCTTCAAAGCTACAAAATCTAGTGACTTACATCTGTAAGTTCACACTGTATTTAAATTGCTGATGTTAATCTGAGTCACTATAATTAAACATAATGTTAATAAGTCATGATGTATGTGCTTGTAATATTAAGAAGTTTCTCATTTAATAAAATCAGCTTGATAATGAATATAAGCACAATATATTGGTATTATTTATATTTTTATTATTTACAAATAATTGAGCAAAAACTTGGCTGTTGGAAACCAAAAAGGAATTATAAGCCTATTTCTGTTCAATGGAACAAATATTTAATAAATATCCGTAACACTGTGCTGTGTGTAAATGCTCAATTAACAATGAAGCAGTGACTACCTTTTATTTTTTGAATACTTAATAAGAAAAAAATTTTTTATTATTTATTTTTGAGAGGTACAAGCTGGGGAGGGGCAGAGAGCACGGGACAGAGGATCAAAAGCAGGTTCTGTGCTGACAGCACCAAGCTGAATGTGGAACTTGAACTCCCAAATCACAAGATCATGACCTGAATAGACATCAGACACTCAACTGACTGAGCCACCCAGGTGCCCCAATAAGAAAAAAATATTTATAAAATATACGTATGACATAAACACCATGGGACATGAAACAAACACCATGTACCCACCACCCAGTTTAACAAAAAGGACATTACCATTCTTTAAATCAGCTTTTACTGAAGAAAAACATACCTACAGAAAAGTACATACATTAAAGTGTTTGGCTCCATGAATTTCTAAAAAGTAAACACATTGAGAATATCTACACCCAGTTCAAGAAAGAGAACATTACCAGCTTCCCATGTTACCTCATCACTAGCCCTTCACCTCCAACTACGGATAACCAGTTTCTCGCTTCTATCACCAGAGATAATCATAGTTTTGCCTATTTTTGAAACTTCAGCTAAATGGAATCATACAGCATAATTTTGTGTCCGACTTCTGTCCCTCAATATTATGATTGTGAGACTCATCCATCCTGCCGCATGTAGCACTAGTTCATTTTTGTTGCTATTTATAGTATACAATTACATGAATATGCCACCATTATGTATCTACTTGAGTTGTCTCCAGTTTTGAATCATTAATACTGCTGCTATTAACATGTTTGTACATGTCTTTTGAATAATATTATATACGAATTTCTACTGGATATACACCCACAACACAGCATCCAGTTGAATTGCTGGGTCATAGCAGACACATACATAATGTGTTCAGCTTTAGGGAATTTTGCCTAATGTGTACAAGGTGATGTTTTGATATAATTAGTGACTACCACAATCAAGCTAATTAACATACCCAGCACCTTACATAGTTACCATTTTCTGTGTGTGTGGTAGGAACACTTAATATCTATTCTCCTAACAAATTTCAGTATATCATTATTAACTATAGTTACCATGCTAACTAGCATTTTAAATTGTTTCTATGGGAAGGTCACTCAGAATACCAAATTCACTATACTAAAGGAAATAACTATGCTTTCTTAAGTGTTTAAAAATTGGATACAAGTGAAAGTATTAAAGGGAAGAAAAGACAATAAATCCTGAAGTCTCAAAATAACAAGGTTAAATATACATTTGGAAAGAAATATGGGAAAAATATCTTTAGCAATTTGTTAAAGAACTAAACTGGAGAGCTCAAAATGCCAAGTCAATGGATTTTTTTTTTTTTTTACATTTTGTTTATTTTTAAGAGACAGAGAAGAGGGGGGAAGGGGTAGAGAAAGGGGACAGGATTGGAAGTGGGCTCTGTGCTGACAGCAGCAAGCCCAAAGTGGGGCTCAAAGCCCCAAACCACTAGATCACGACCTGAGCTGGAGTAGGATGCCCAACTGAGTCACCCAGGTGCCCCCAAGTCCATGGGTCCTCAGTTCAGCATACATCAGAATCACTCGGAGACTGTGTTAAAGGAGATTGCAAGGGCCCCATCAGCAGTTTCTAACTTTCGGTGTGGGGTTGGGCCTGAGAATTTGCATCTCTGACAAGTTCTCAGGTCATAATGATCAGCTGGTCTGCAGATTCCACTTTGAAAATCATTGTATTAAATAAGGCGAAATGAACTTTGCAAAAATAGAAATAATGATAGGTTCGTATCTTCCTACAATAGAAAAGAAAATGTGAAAAAGAGGCTTCAATAATGCTTTTAGGACATTTCATCATTTAACTTAATACAGTTAAATTTATTTTGATGCTTGGTAAGTAGTAATTGATTGGAAGGCTTTATATACAAAAACAGTAACCAGACTCAGTCTCAGCACACGGAGAAAAAAGACTAGCATGAAGTCCAGCAACTGTGTAAAGTTAGGTCTACGCCACATTTTTAATGATCTGATAGCCTGGCAGAGAATATGAAATTAGAATTCAAATGACATTGTCCAAAATGACAACTTTTTAAAGTATTTAGAAATTAATTTTCATCCATTCACTCAACAATCGTTCATTGAGTAATACCTCCACACAAAGCTCTGTTCTAAATAACGGGAACCAAGTCTTCTATCATCTCACAAAATGTTGTCAATATTATTCTCTAGGAGACAAAGTAACCAGGATAACTAAAACTTTTTAATTCCTCCACATTGACGTTCTTTGGAAGACCCAGAATTAGTGTTAATTGCTATTTTCGTTGCTTGTCAACCAAGAAAATGTCTGTTCCTATGCATGTAACACTAAAAACACTTCACAATATTTAAAAATCCACCGGCAAAATATTCTTTATTATTTAGGGATTTTAAAAATAAATGAATGTTGGATTTCAAAAATGACAATTTATTTCTTACTTTAATAACTTTCCCATTTTCTCATTACCAAAGATCTATATAGCTAGTGCAAAATACGTAACAACTTTAGCACTTCATTCTGAATTTAGCAAAGGACCAAAATACCTTGCATTACTCATAAACAGCTGATGCTAATTCATTTGGTATTAAATCTATAGAGCACAATATGTTAGTACTTTTGGCTTCATGTCAAAAAAAAAAGAAAGAAAGAAAGAAAAGAAAATTGACTTCCTTGAGCAATTCAGCTGAATTTTATTTAAATGGTCTTTGTATTTGCCCTTGTAAAATACAAGAAAAAAATGTAGATCAAAATCAATAATAGATAAAAATAAATTTAAATTTAAAGATAAAGATATTTTTTAAAAGAGGAAAGATTACTTTCATATGGAAAAGGGCCAAGAAATGCCAAATAAAGAAAAATGAGGGGGCAAGAATAATTTTAGCATATAGCAAGAATAATTTTAAAGCTATCATATAATATATATAAAATTAAATAATATATTTATAATAAAGTATGTAATCTGATATATTTAATATACATTAAATCTATTTTAATTAAAACACTAGAACTGTGCACATATAGGCAAATAGACTATAAACCAAAATAGAGTACAGACTTATAAACCAAAATAGAGTACAGACTTAAGAGTGGACATAAAACACAGAAAGCATTAAAAATCAGTGGAAAAAAAAGGGTGGATTCAATAAATGATACTAAGAAAATTGGCTATACATACGGAAGAGATAAAATTAGCTTCCCAATTCACAGCAAACACAAAAATAAATTCCAGATAAATTAAATACCAAAACGTACAACGCACAATTTTAAACCTTTTAGAAGAAAATATTCAAGGTAGGTAAACATTTCTTTTAAAACACACAAATGTAATCATCATAAAGGTAAAAAAAAAAGAGTAGGTATTTATAGCTAGCTATAATGAAATTTATTTTTGAGAGACAGGAGAGTGTGAGCTGGGTAGGGGCAGAGAGAGAGAGAGGGAGACAGAGAATCTGAGCGGGCTCCATGCTGACAGCTGAGAGCCCGATGCCAGGGTTAAACCCACAAACCATGAGATCATGACCTGAGCTAAAGTCGTACACTTAACCAACTGAGCCACCCAGGTGCCCAAGCTGGCTATAATGAAAATCTAAATCTAAAATTCTATGGGGCACCTGGGTGGCTCGGTTTGTAAAGGGACTGACTCTTGATATCGGTTCAGGTCGTGATCTCATGGTTATGAGATCCAACACTATGTCAGGCTCCAAGTTCGTCTGGTTCAGAGCTGAGCTTGGAGCCTGTTTGGGATTCTCTCTTCTGCTCTCTCTGCCTCTCCCCAACTCGTGCTTGCTCACACACACGTGTGCATGCACTCTCTCTCAAAATAAACCTATGTACATACATACATAAAACTCCAGAAACATGAAAAGATCACCACTGTCTGGGAGAAGCTATTTGCAAGTAAATACATTCACGGGGTGCCTGAGTGACTCGGTTAAGCTTCTGACTTCAGCTGAAGTCATGATTTCAGGGTTCCTCGGTTGGAGACCCCATCAGGCTCTCTACTGTCAGCACAAAGTCAGCTTGGGATCCTGTCTCCCTCTCTCTCTGCCACTCCCCAACTCAAGCACACTCGCATGCTCTCTCTCAAAAATAAATATTAAAAAAAAAAAAAAAAAGAGGGGCTCCTGGGTGGCTCAGTGGGTTAAGCCTCTGACTTCAGCCCAGGTCATGATCTGGCAGTTCGTGAGTTCGAGCCCCACAATGGGCTCCGTGCTGACAGCTCAGAGCCCGAAGTCTGCTTCAGATTCTGTCTCCCTCTCTCTCTGCCTCTCCCCCACTCTCTCTCTCTCAAAAGTAAAGATTTAAAAAAAATTAGATTCCAAAGCATAACTTACTCCCTACAAAAGGAAAACTCTACAAATCAATTTTTCAGAAAATGCTAACAACCCAACAGTAAAAATGGGCAAAGGATATACATATACAAAGGTGATTCACAAGAGGAAATCCCAATGACCAATATGAACGCTGCTCAATCTCACTACAGTCATTAGGAAAAAAAATGCAAATAAGACTGTTTACATCCATCGTATTGTAAAAACTAAAATGTCTGCAGAGTTAAGTGCTGGAAAGGACACGAGTAACAGGCACTCGCATACTGCTGGCAAGACTGCAAACTGGTAGAACTAGGTGGAGACAAAGGTAACTCATCACCCAGCAAGTCTATGTAGCAATGTCCATGTCTCTAGGCATATATCCTAAAGAAACTCTTACATATGTATGTAAGGAGACATATAAAAGAATGTGCACTCCAGAAAAAAAAAAATTAGAAGCCACTTAAATTATCCTTAGATAAGAAAACAGATAATTGTGGTATGTTCACAAAATAGAATATTACACAGTAAACAGAATTAACTGGCTCTCTATATACCAACATGACTAAATTTCAAATGCCATTTAAAATTTTTCAAATGCAGGTTGCAGAAGAAGTATACGGTATGACACCATCATATACATATTTTAAAACGCACAAAACAATATATTACTTATGGGCACAAACATACACAAATGTGAATAGAAAGGACCTATACCAACTTTAGGATAGTGGTTATTTCTGGGAAAGGTTAGTGGAACCAAAAGGAGATAAAAAAGAGATTCAATTCAAACTGCAATGTTTTATTTCTAAAAATTCAAATTCTGAAACAAATATCACAATATGTTAGCACTTAAATCTGGACGATGAGCATATGGATATGTATGTTATTTGCTCTATTTTTCAGCATGCTTGAAATATCTTAAAGTGTATATAAATTATAATCATTTAAGTGCATAGAATTTCTAGAAACAGTTATAGTCATGCAAGAAATATTTAGTTTCCATCATAAAAAGTTGGAAATTATAAGATTAAACCACTAGGAAACTGAAGGTAGTAAAATGTAGACCTCAGAGCCCATTCAAGGGCATTAATATTGAATTATGAAAAAGGATCTCATTAAGAGATTTTTACTGGTACACCTGACTGCCTCAGTCAGTAGAACAAGTGATTCTTGATCTTGGGGTTGTGAGTTTAAGCCCCACTTTGGGTGTAGAGATTACTTAAATAAATAAATCTTTTAAAAAATAAATAGTCGAGAGAGAGAGAGAAGATTTTTACCTAAGATACCATACCCAGAGTATGGATCCTTAAAACTGCACCAGAGCAAGTGTCTAGTGCATCACCAATGCAGAGGTTTCCAAGGGTTCACTGTTCTGCCAATTCGAGAATTTTCAACACTACCATAATATACTTTTTCAGCTTATACCTCTGCACCTTCATTGAAATACTTGAAAAAAATACATCCATTTTAAACATAAATTCCCCTGGTTTTAAAAAGCTATTTAATAGAGTATAAAGAGTTCATTTTTATTTTCTAAAATTTATGGCATTTGAAGATACTTTTAACTAACATATAAAAACAGTAACTACTGCATATAAGGTTGCAGAAAATTGATATGCTTTGAATAGCAGGACTTGGATTTAGGAAACAAGACTACAAAACATTCTGTATTATTTGTTTTGACTTGTGGTATTTGCACACAAGCTACCCCAGATTTACAACGCGTACTCTAAAACTATCTGAAGGTTATTTGGTAAAGATGTCGTTCACTCACAAAATGTTATAAATGGCTACATTTCCAGACTAGGCTACAAACGTTTCATCAATGTAATAACTGATACTAAATACAGTAGCCTGCCCTCATAAAACCTGCTCTTAGGTAAATTTTACATCTAACACCTTTCTACACCTCTTTGAATTCCTAAGACAGTTCTCTCCCTTAGATTCCTATTTAACATCACCTTACTCCTATTTCTTCACAACAAATTACCTCAACTAGATATAAGAATTTGTGAAGTGATCCATTGGTTTTATTTGCATTAATGTTCGCATATTTTCAGAAAAGGACTAGGAAATCTCCAGCAAGTGACATTTCTGGCAATTCTAAAACACAAGAGTACAAAAAGTTCAGGAGATGTGTGGTAGGTCTTTCTTCTTCTCTTTTCAGGAACTAGGTGGTGGTGATAGCATAAGAGGCCCAGAAAGCAACACCATTTGAGCAGCTTTACTAAGGAGCCTCTCCCTACTCAGAGCCAGCTCTCCTAAGCAATGAAGGCTGTATTTCAGATTCTTTCTTTCCTCTACTTCTGATTCCATGATTCCAAAGAAGCTACAGCATAAGAGTTCTGACAGACAGAGTGGAGGCCTGGGGCAGTGGTGGTAGCCATCTGTGTGTGGAGTTCATTTAAAATAAGAGTCTGTGTTCAATGTAAGTAATAAGAACTGTAGAATCTGCTTTATTACTAGGAAAAATTTAAAACAGCTGAGAATACTTACAACCTAATTGAATCTTTTTGAAAGGCCAAAGGAAACCAAGTAAGTTTAAATCAATTAATCATTTATTATAAAATGTAGCCAACTTACAATTTCATATTTTTTCATAGAGTAAATATACTAAAAAAATAACGTCAAAAATTTTTTTAGGTTTTTTGCCTTTCAAAATTTTCATTTTTTTTTTTTTTTTTTTTTTAGCAATTTCTACACCCAACCTGGAGCTTGAACTTACAACCCTGAGATTAAGAGTCACGTGCCGCACCGACTGAGCCAGCCAAGGGCTTCAAGGTTCTTTGCTTTTCAGATTAGAAGCTTCAAGATATCTTAGGATTAATCAAGTTCTGACGACCTAGATGCTATATACTGAATAACATCACACATTTCATTCTTCAGCCAATTTCCCAGATAAACTAAACATGATGCTGCCCTTTTCTGGCCAAAAAAGCAAAGGACAAGCTATACAGGTTACTAGTGCTACCAACAGCAACAATCAGTGATACAAGAAAAAAAAAAAAACCCTCCAATTACAAAGTGAATATAAATACCATTTACGAAATGTCAGAATGCCAAAATTAAACTAACGAAAAGCAATCATTCAAAATAGCTTTTCTCCCCTAAAAAGGAAATTGAGAACCCATTTTAAAAGTATTACAACAAGGCTAACTCTATTTGCTAAATATCAATAAATGATTACTAGGAAATTATGATTATTGCAAGATAGAAGACAGAGATGTGCCAAAAATAGGCCAATCAGATTTTCCAAAAGATGGAAGGTAGTTTTTAAAAATTAAACTTTGGCAGCAACCTCCAAAAGTTCTAGCTAAGGTAAATCTACTCTTCCTTGTACGTTACAACTAAGTTGGTGAATCAGGTAATAGTAACAAACAGAGCTGAATTCATACCTTGACCCTGCTTCTTGTGAACCTGGCAAATTACTGAGCCTCTTTCTGAGTAAAACAGTATTAATACTACCTAGCTTACAGGGTAGTTTT